>PJAJ01000030.1:0-1418682 GCA_002818215.1 Picochlorum sp. 'soloecismus' | reverse complement strand
CACCACATAACGCGTAAGCTCCCCAATTAAAAAGGTCGACGGTCTCCCCAGGATTATTACCTTGGGCCTGTGGACGTAGAGGGTTTATATGTGTTACGTTATTATTTCCGACCAGAACGATAGATTCTCTTAGTACTACTATCGAATACTTACATAGCTTCGTAGGTGATCAAAGGTTGATGGAACTGACTCAATGACGTAGACGGTACAGGAGGGGCCAAATCGGCAGGTCAATGTAGTACGGCTGACGGTCGTGTCGTCTGGTTGAAACAGGGTGCCAGTGCATACACAAGTTTGATGCAAGGCTTGGAGGGCTTGAAGCATATCTGGGCGGGGTAGAGATGTAGTGACTGCGAAAATGGTACCAATTCCTGCCCTGTAGGCGGCATGAATGCCGTGTATGGCATCCTCGATGACAATAGCTGTAGTGGGGTCTGTGCACCCCAGACGCCTCATTGCTTCCAGGTAGACGTCCGGATGGGGCTTTCCTCGTTGTACCTCCTGTGCACTGACAATGTACTTTGGGTCCACCGCGCCCCATAATCCTGACATGGTGAGGTTGTGCCTGATTTTATCCAATGATCCAGAAGAGGCTATGCCTACGGGGATGAAATGAGAGCCCTGAGCGTCCTGGATGAGCTGGGCAATGCCAGGAAAGGGTTGGATGCCTTTTGAGGTTGTGAGCCTAGTATAGTGAGTTTCCTTTGATGCCGTGACCTGTGTGGCCAAAGTGCCTATTTCCTCTGCCGAGAAAGTGTTGGTGGCATTGTTGCCATCTGCCAAGAGCAAAGACTGGTAGTGCTCTATGCACGACCTGACATCCATGCCAAAGACTGATACAAAATCGGTTGGAAAGGCATGCGGAATATCTACCCCAGTGACTTCAAGTATGGCCAAACGAAGGGCCTCGCAAGAACATCTCTCCGAGTCCACCATGACTCCATCACAGTCAAAGATGAGATGGTATGTAGCACTTTGGCTGTTTTCTTTCTTGGCTGGACTAGATGAATGCTGGCCACTGCTCACCGAAATTTTGCTACCAGATTGTCTACTTCCCAGAAGTTTTGGCTTTCTAATGATTCCGCTCGTCATGCCTGGATGGTTATGCAGTTGGGCTGGTTCCCCATCTCTGCGCAATGTTGTCTTGTCCAGCTTGGATGCGTGAAGCTGGAAGCCTGGCGTGATCCACTGGGATTCTTGGTTTTGCAGTCCAGACCAGTTAAAACTTCCCAGTCGGGCATTGCATCTGCAGGTAGTATTGTTACTAGTGTTGCATTGTTATTGCCGCTTCTTTTTAGCCATTCATGCGATCAATGAATAGAAAATAGGCACAAGGTTTAAGAAACAAAAATACTATACTACAATCAACGTACCCCGGGCAATACAATTTTCCCTGAGTTGAATCCGTGATGCCATTCATCCATCTCAGAGGTTCGACAAAAATGCTGCCAGATGGCACCTCGGGATTCCTATTTGCAGTGTTGTCAAGGCTACAAGAAGCATGATGATGATGGGAATTATGAGCATGATCTTTGGCCTGTTTTTTCCATGAAAATCCTTCCTTTCCTGCTCCGATAGAGACGTTGCCACTCATCACATTCTGGGACGTTGCTACAAGGGTTCTGCATGATTTGCAGCTGTACTCTTCCCGGTTTGGAGCACCATTATCACCACGTCTGCTCAACCCTCCTTCTTCTGTATGGCCTGAGCTGCAATTGTCACCTTTTGCATCATAAGGGCTCTTTGTATCACTGGCAGGATCATTCAGCGTCATCATATCAAATGAGGCACCTTGATCCCTCACATGATGTGCCGTCTCTTGAGCACACAGTGACCTGTATTTTACATTGCCTTTGTCCAGGCTGAATTTCATCTCACACCATAGGTCGAGTTGCATGAGAAATCCTTCGTTGGGTTGAGCATCGGGGTGCTTTTCCTTCAGGAGTTCCACGCAACATTGGGGAGAGCCCAAATCGAGGACCTCTGTCATGTATGCTACAACGACGGACACACTTCGAGATACACCTTGAGCGCAGACTACGACGGCTTTGCCTCCATTCGACCGACAAGCAGATAAAAATTGAGTCGTCTTTGGAAAGTAATTCATCAATAGAGCGGTTTCATCGTCCTGAATGCTCACGTGCATTCTGTTCTCCGGTTCAAATGTTTCAAATTTGCATTCAGTTGGAGCTGGGCCATTTAATACAAGCTGTATTATGCATGCTACTGGAGTTAAAACGTCTAAAAATTACAAAAAATAACAAGAGATTGATCAAAACGTACCAAAATATGCGAAAACCTTTCAATGGAGGCCTGCAGCTCAGGGCAGACTCCTGAGATGTAGACCGATGGAATGACTTCCGTTGGCATGCGGCCCATTATTAGGGATAAACTTATAAATAATATGTAATATTTTGTTCTTATCAATTCGAAAATGAATAGATCCTTGTAGTCTATTAGCATGCAGACTCTTTGCCTGAGACATGCACGGCATTCTTTACCGGCTGTGGCCTGACCATTTCGCACAAATGGTTCTTCATTTGTTTCAGTATTATACTGCTGCTGCTAACACTAATTATAATGATAACTTTGTGGTTGTAGGTCGAGTTAGAATGCGATGTATGTGGTTCATTATGGGTGTGAATGGCCCCATAACAGTGACTTGATTCAAGGCCTTCATGAGGGCTCTTGGGAAATGTTTTTTCATGTAAACGTGTAAAAATCCCTTGTTGCAGGCGAACATCAAGATATATACAAGAAATTGGTTAAAAATACAAGCTTGAATACAAGAGTCTTTCATGACCATGTCGAATCTCTTTCGTATAAATGTCATGAATGCATTCATGGGTGGGAAGCTGATTGCTGGTCAAGGAATTTGGTTAAAAAGTTGAAATACAGATTTGGCTCGCCCCCGTGTACGCTTCATCCCAAATCTACAGGCTCTCACTCTCCTAAAATAAACGCAAATGCAACTCCCAACAAGTCCAGTACAACAAGGGCATGTTTGACTTTTCTCAAACTAGGAAGAGCATTGAAAGCCCAAAGATCATGGCTGGGGCAAAGCGAGTGTCGGCTCCACTAGCAGCAGCAGCAGCAGTCTCTCCGCTGGCTTTCGCACTGGCAGTGGTTGCACCGACTGTTGGGAGGCCAAAGGTCGTTTTGGGAATTGATGCATGCACTCCCCAGTTTCCATCCACGACCTGAGTGATTGCAAAGTCAACAGCAACAGTGATTGCAGTAATTGCTTGATCTTCAGTCATGTTCAAGGTATTCATCATCCAGTCTCTGGTGTTGTTGTAAGCAACAGTCATGGCCTTATCGATGGACGATTCACCATATATAGTCGACATTGGATCTTTCAGTTCTTCCAGATAGTCTGCAAAGGTATACCCTTGCACAACCCAGTTGTCAGATGTCTCAATCAATGGATACCTGAGATCCTGGACCACAGCCGGAAGATCGTCCTTTTTATGAAGAGTAAGCTTGAGTTTTCCATTAATGGAAGTCTCGATACCTGTACCATCCAACTCGCTGTCCCCTTGTGCTGTATGGGCGTCACCAGCAGAAAGGAATGCACCAGCGACTTCCACAGGTAAGAACAAAGTACTTCCAATCCCAATTCGGCGGTTATCCATGTTACCTCCAGTCACTAGAGGCGGCACAGAGTCTACCGTAGAGTTATATTTAGGTGCAAGGCCAATATTACCAATATGGAAATTCGCCGGGACCTTGAACTTGCCTTTGATGGATTCATCTTCCGTGCCAGTTGGATGTGTGGTGATTAACCCTGGATAATCATATCGTGCCCATGTCTGGGTATCATTGATACAAAGAACCTCATTACCACTGAAGATTTCATCTGGATTACTCCATTCAAATCCAAACCCTGGGGCCGCTTCCGGCAACGTTCCATTCAGAGTGGCGCAAGCAGTTGTTGGACCAGGGTAGTTTGTGGGACCTCCAGAGAATCGGAATTGATAGTCAGGGACAGCAAAGTAGTCACCATCTTCTTCCACTACCTCATAGATTGTGATAACTTCACGAGGATCTCCATCCAAAAATCCTGCACGGAACTGATATCCCCACCATGCCGCAGCATTCGAACCTGCAGATAAGCATGTATTGTATGACGAGTCCAGTGTTGCCATGGTGACTCGTTTTCTTCGTGACAATCAGGCGTATCTTGCGTGGCATCACTCACCGTATGTCTTTCCAGTTGATGGATTCGGTCTAGGCTTGAGATCCAAAATATCAATTTGGAGTACATCACCCGGTTCTGCTCCACACACGTAAATAGGTCCAGTCATAACATGAACGCCATCACCAGATCCTGATTTCCCTCTCATGTACACATTTTGTCCTGTAGTTGCCCACTGCAATGCGCGCAATAGATGTTTGTATAACACAATTTCATATTTATTCGTGTACTCAACATGCTCATAGAATAAACAATGACAATTTCCTCAGGACTAGAATGCATGTAGACAAGGCCGTCTTCATGTTCATTCTCAGACAGTACATACCTTGTAGATATCTTCCACGCCAGGGTCACCCTGGATCATTTTCTCAAAGTCATCTCCAGCATGATGAGTGATTAGCTCAATATCGATTGTATCTCCAGATGAAGCAACCAGATTTGGCTCAACTCCATTGCTGAAAACAACAAGACACCATGAGGTCAACCCCCCCCCCTCTTGATTACACTACTACGGATGTATGACGCAAAAATCTACAACTACTCACAAAAAGTATCCCCAATGGACGGTGGATGCATTCGCCGCGAGAGAGAGCTCTTGACCTCCAGAAATATCTTCACATTGTTCTGGAATTGCGATATCCCTGCAGGTACATGACTGAGCTTAATGCCGTCGAGAAGACACCACTTTGATCACAACGAGGCAGGACCTTGTATCTGTGGAAAAAGCCCTAGACCTTGACAGCCCTGGGGCTGCGCACGACCACAGCGATTACGAGAACGCACTCTCCAAACCCGACGCCAAACAACAAAAATATAAAAATACAGCTTAAAAAGACCCCAGAGAGCTTCATCGGCGACCTTGACACTCAGTTTCGAATCTGAATGGCTGTTGTTAAGGGATAAATAGCCCTAGTCACTAGCCGTACAACGAGAGTTGGTACGCTCTTGCAGAATCTCGACAGGCAATCGGATGATTTATTTGCCAATGTAAATTATAGTATCAATTAGTTCGAGAGTGTGCGAGATGTACATCATGGATCCGTAGAGAGCCGACGACGATGATGGTGTTCATGTTGCCTCATGGGGCTGATCAACCGGCAGCTGCTGGCCTGCAGGCCCATGTGGCTGTAGCTATGGCCTGTATGAAAAGGCCCAGGCGGACGGAGATCTCGAGAGAGCATTCTGTGCTTGGATGGAAATGCTCCAGTCTACTTTATCCTCTCTAAATCAAGCCATGCACTCCACGGCACAAAGTTTGAAAAGTAAAAAAAGTGCTGAGATTATCCATCTGCTTGCTCCTACCAGCAACTTACTTTTCAACTCCTTGGCATGTCGCTGTTACGCAACATAACGGGGGTATATATACCCCCGGCATTTTGTGCATGTACTTCTGCTCGTGCAGTACAATTCAACAATTCAACAATTCAACAATTCAACAATTCAACAATTCAACAATTCAACAATTCAACAATTCAACAATTCAACAATTCAACAATTCAACAATTCAACAATTCAACAATTCAACAATTCAACAATTCAACAATTCTTCTCTCCGTCCAGTAGAGGATCCTGAAGAATATGATTGAATACTAGATTCCATTGTACATCCAAAATATTCTCACGCCGATCGCAAGATTGATACGCAGGTCGTACGTGCCCAGCTGGGCTGCAGACTACAGAATAAATACATGGCATGCACACTAACAGGTACAGGTGGGGATATTTAATATCCAACATAAATTGCATCCAAAAGAAGAAAACAAGATCCATGAAAAAATGATGGCATTTGTGTTCTTTTCCTGGCGCATCAATACAGCGTCTTGTGTTTTGTAAGAGGTTGCATGCCGATTTTTGCATTACTGTAGTGCACTCCAGTGAGGATAGTCCTTGAGTTTATCGCAATGATAAATAATCAAGAAGAAGATCTAAATGAATATAGTAATGAGGAGGAAGATGGGTTCCGAGCGGAATATGGTGGGAATACAATTGAGTTTGGTTGGAGCGATGAACGAAAAGTTTCGGGTCGGCGAAAGAAGAGTCAGAAAAAGGCAAAGTTGGGAACATTTGGTACGCAAAATTTATACATCTCGTGGATTAATGGAATATATATACCTGTCTAAATTTCCAGATATTCGGTCTCTGAGTCTAGAAGCTTTTGTTCCCTGCAGAAGCAATGGGGCTGTCACCGGCTGTGCTGAAAGGTATTCGACGCAAAGGCTTCAGGCTACCAACACCCATTCAAAGAAGAGTAATTCCTTTGATTCTTCAGGGACTGGATATAGTTGGCATGGCTCGAACTGGGTCTGGCAAAACTGCAGCCTTTGTAATTCCACTATTGGAGAAACTGAAAGCTCATTCAACTACAGCTAATGGTGCTCGGGCTTGTATACTATCTCCTACCAGAGAGCTCGCACTTCAAACATATAAGGTAGTGCAAGATCTTGGGAGACATACTGATCTGAGAACAGCCGTTCTCGTGGGCGGGGATTCCATGGAAGCTCAATTCACAGAGTTGGCTTCTTCTCCTGATATTCTTGTTGCCACACCAGGGAGACTGGCTCATCACCTCACAGAAATCAAGGAATTCCACTTGAAACAAATGGAATATGTTGTTTTTGATGAAGCAGATAGATTATTTGAGATGGGATTTGCTGAACAATTGAGGGAAATTCTCTCTGGGATGTCAGCATCCAGGCAGACTCTGTTGTTCTCTGCCACCATGCCGAGAATGTTGGCTGAATTTGCGAGGGCGGGGCTGAAAGAACCTGAACTTGTCCGTCTGGATACGGAATCTAAAGTTTCTCCAGAGTTGGCAATGCATTTCTTCACAGTTAGGGAGGAAGAAAAACTTGCTGCGCTGATGTTTCTACTCAAGGAAGTTGTGGAATCAAATCAGTCAACAATTCTCTTTGCTGCTACTAGACACCACGTGGAGTTTCTGTCAATGCTTCTTGAAAGAGAAAAAATCAAAGTCGTTCCTATTCATGGCGCCATGGACCAGTCTGCGAGGAAAATCAACATGGCAAAATTCAAGGCTAAAAAGGCTGAAGTGCTTGTAGTCACTGATGTAGCAGCACGCGGTTTAGACATACCCTTGTTAGACAATGTTATTAATTATGATTTTCCACCAAAGCCGAAGCTTTTCGTGCATAGATCTGGGCGCGTCGCTAGAGCTGGAAGGCTAGGAACATCCTACAACTTTGTCACAAGAGAGGAACTAGGATATTTGGTGGATTTGCACCTATTTCTCGGCAAAAAATTGACGCCTGCCCCCATAAGGGATTTGTCTAATGCTGCATCACAATTGAATAAAATTTCTGTCGATGATGCAAATTCGGAGACCGAATTTGGATGCTTTCCTCAAACAGTTTTGGATCCAATATTTGGGCATATTACAGAACTTATCCATTCAGTACCTGATTTGGAAATACAGAAGCGGTCCGTATCCAATGCGCTAAAGCTTTATATTAAAACGAGGCCTCCCGCCTCGACAGAAAGCGCAAGGAGAGCCAAAGAATTTAAAAAAGAAGGCTTTCATCCTGTTCTAGCTGCAGCTGTACCATCACAGGCACTTGGGGGTCTTGAAACGCAGGGCTCATTGGCTGATATAACGACACAGTTGAGAGCGTATAGACCTTCTCAAACAGTATTTGAAGCTCAAGTAGCTTCAGCAAGGGCTGGACAAGGAGCTGGTATGGCTGCTACACCTGGAGTTTTGGCAGCTGCACCTTATGAAAGAAAATTGGAAGTGATGAAGATCAAGAGAGAGGCTCATTCATCAACAATTGCTTCTAGAAGCAGGGAAAACCAAATGAAAACATCTTTAGAAGAAGTAGAAAAAGAGACCCAGAGAAATAATAAAGAGGTATCCGAGATTCTCCCAATTTCATCTGGTAGATTTAGAGATAGTAGTTTTTATCTTTCGCATGAGCCATCTTCAGGAGGCAGGACAACGGAACATTTTTTGGCTGTAGGCTCGGGTGATCAATTCCAAGATGCTGTTATGGATATAGGCGGGGAAGATGCGCATGGAGAAAACCAAAGGCGCTCGGCTGCATGGCATTGGGATACAAAATCGAAACGGTACGTCAAACTGCAGAAAGGAGAGGTGATGAAAGCTGGTAAACGGGCGAAACCGAACATAAGTGGACCAGGATTGAAGAGAAAGAAGGGTAATGAGGGGGAGATCTATCAGAAATGGGCCAAAAAGACGAAAATGTCTATAGGGAAAACCTCTTCTAGTGACGCCAACATTGCCAAGGCCATGGGTGGTAGATTCAAGAAAGGTGGCAGAGGATGGGAAAATCCTCTGAAGCCAAAACAGGATCCTGAATTGAGATCTGGTGCTCGAAATGAACTCAAATCGGCGGAGCAAGTACGGAAGCATAGAAAAGACGAACAGAAAAAGAGGGAGCGTGCTATGGGGACCAAGGGGAAAAGTCCAAAAACAGCATCACACAAGCCTGTCAATAAGGGAAAGGTTAAAGGCCTCCGAGTGTCTAAGAAAAAGTAGATAATAATATAATAATGGTAATTAGTTTTTGTTATTGTAATCATATTTCGCTACAAATCTAATTTAATAGTAATTCTACTTTCTTCTCCTATTCGTTGCAACATGCTTCCTTTCATTTGGATTTTTTTTCCAGCCGCTGTTGAGCAAAGTTGCCATGCTGGCTGGTCCGGCACTCACTGCAGCTACTTGATGCCATGTCTCATCGGTATATTCCGGCGCAAACGGATCCAATTCTGCAGCTTTTGCTGCTGCTTTTTTTGCTCGTAGCAAGTGCTTTTTAGTCAGGAGCTGATCCTCCCGTAGAATTGGATCAGGGTTCTTACCTCCTCTTGGTCGTGGCAGACTATACCTCGTTCCTCTTAAAATGTGTTTCTTCCTAACACCGTACTGCTCCGCACCCTCAGGAGAAATGGTAACTTGCACTCTATCTAGCGTTGCATTCCCGCAGCGGGGGCAGAACAACCTACCCACCTCTTTGGTCACCTGGCTGCATGCAGTGCAGCGCAAAACCCACCTCGTGACTGACGTAATTTGTTTACCATCTGGTGCAAGAAGACGAAGTCCCATTTGAAGCATGACATTTTGCATCGCAAAATCAGCCGTCATTGAAAATATTGCACTTGTTACCGCAGGATGCTCCAACGCAATCTCTTCATCCTCGTCCAAAGACATATCTTGCCCGTGTGCTTGTTCCACAGCAGCTTCCATCTCCAATTCCTCTTCTCTCGCTTGTTTCCTAGCCTCTTTCCTTTTCACTCGCCTCGCCTTATTTCTATTCTTATGTGCTACTTCCCACTGATCATCGTCATCAATTTCGTCTTCGCCCGCGTCCAATTCATCTTCTGCATCATCATTCGCACTTTGCAGCCTTTCATCCAAACTCAGCTCCTGCACTTCCCTTGATATACGACTTTCTACACCACAGCCTGAGCTTCCACGAATAGCTGCTTCTGCAGCAGCAGCTTCTTCTTCATTGATTCGATCAATTTCAGTCCAGTCTCCTCCTTCAGCTCCCCATCCAGGCAGCACCTTGGAGTCCACAACAGATTTCTTTGACACTTTTGGAGCTGCCGGCCTGGTTCGAAGGTGCCCATCACCGTAGTACTCCACTTCCAGCGTCCTAGCAAGTGCTATTAGTCTCATATCTACAGAAGAAAGAGCATGCAGATCCCCTGTTGCTCTCGCAAATGACACCACCGCCCTCATGCTTTCCTCGTGTGGCTCTATTGTTTCAATACGAAATGGCAGTGCCGCTACAGCCTGCCTTGACTCAGCATCTCGAATCTCAGTCAGCACTTCTGGTATTGTAACTATTCTATCAGCTTTTTGATTCAAGTTTATCAGCCCATTCCGTTGAATGACTGCGTTAGCGTCGACAACAGCCACCGTTGCATTGGGGTCTGTGCATGTGTGGTATTCTTTCTGCACCACCGGCTCAGATTTTGCGATCGCTGCCCAGCTCATATTGTCGTTCTTAACAAATTCAATTCAAATCAAAAATATATGTATCTGAATTTAATGAAACGATGGCCCCTGTCAAATGGCCAATTTCAATCTGGATCCAATGCATGCCACTTGCCCATGGCCATGGCCATGGCCAGCTCAGGGAAGGCAGGGCGCCACATTTGATGCTTTGGTTTTTTAAAGAGACGATGGACCGCAGAGATGGTACATTGTCTAGAAAATTTTTATACTTTGTTGAAATATCTGACAGGGTTTTGTAGACGTCCAGTAGATTTGTCTTTTGGTTTTTTTTTCTGTCAGCTGACTACAGTCACACGTTCTGTTGGTGACTTTGAATCTGTGTGGTGCATTGCAATTGGCCCGTATTGCATACGATTGACAGTGAAAAATAGGAATGAATCGTATCAGTGCAGTTGAAGTAGGTAGTACGCAGTCGCTCGTCTGCAAGAGGGTCCAGAAAGCTGCGTCTGGAAAAGGTTCAGCACCCGGTCCTCTCTCCCCGCCGACATATCGAAACAAGTCGTGGGTGTGCCAGGCACAATCAAAAAAAATAAATGCAGCAAAGGTTGATGATATCGGCGTAAGCACTGCGCAGGCAGAGGGTGGAAACCCCAGACTAACCCCCGAAACTTGGACTAGTTTTCTTGGGGCTTACAAGACGTCAAACGAAGAGCGTTTGATGGCAGTAACAGCAGAAATGGTGGAGGGTGATATTCCGAAAGAATTAAAGGGTACCCTTCTCAGGAACGGGCCTGGAATGTTTGAAATTGGAGGGAAGCCGATTCCTCAACCATTTGATGGTGATGGCAAAGTGGCAATGGTTTGCTTTGACGGTGAAAAAGGGGAGCTGCCTTATTTTGCAACCCGGTTTGTTCGTACTTCTGCCTTTGTAGAAGAACAGTTGGAAGATAAAATGATTTATAGAGGGGCTTTTAGCGTCGGTAATCCGGCTGGAGGGCTATTTTATAATCCATTTGATTTGAATGTCAAACAGGTGGCCAACACCGGAGTTTTGTATTGGGCTCATAAAGTACTGGCACTGTACGAAAGAGATTTACCCTATCATTTAGAAAGTCCTGATTTGAAGACGGTTGGTAAAACAGATTTTGGAGGACAAATTGACGAGCCATACTTTGCTGCACATCATCGAATTGTTGAAGAGGCTGATGGCTCCAAGAGACTCATCGGATTTTGCTCTTCTGAATCAGGGCTCGATAATAATCTCGTCATATGGGAATTCGATAAAGATGGCAAGCAATTGCACAAGGTGGATAAATTGATTAAGAATGCAGCGTTTGGTTTCTTCCACGATATGGCTGTTACAGAGATGCACTATATATTTGTGGAGAATCCAATCCGGCTTGATCTGAAGAAGTTTTTGTTGGAATATCTGTTTGGCAAGGCATGTATTGCAGAATGCCTCATGTTTGATAGGTCGATGGATACAAAGATCCACGTGATTCCACGTCCTGGGAAAGGAAATGAGTCAGAGTGTAAAGTATTCATCTGCCCAGAACCTTTCTTTACGTTTCATCATGCCAATGCATTCACCACTTCGCATGGAAATATAGTTTTGGATACATGCGCTCTGGGGGAAGGAATGGATTTCAGTGTTAACTTAAGTACAGGAGTATCATACTATAACGATAATGTTGGCAGGAGTGCTTTAACCCGGATTTTCATTGACATGGCAACTGGAAAGGTTTCTCAAACCAAACTAATGAACAGAGCAGCAGATTTCCCCTCCGTTTCTCCTAATCATACTGCTAAGCCGCATCAGCATATTTATGTGTATGGATCTCTTGCAGATTCTGAAGAAGAATGGGGTCCACCTCAGGTAGTTTCTAAAGTTTCTCTCCAAGAGGATGAGGTGGAAACAAAGGCTCCAAGCGTGACACAAAAGGTATACATGCCAGGAAAAGACAGGTGGGCCGGGGAGCCTATTTTTGTACCAAGAAAGAATGCGAAAGAAGAAGACGATGGGTGGGTATTGGTACTTGTGTATGATCACATGGAGGACAGATCAGATCTAGTAATTCTTGATGGAGAGTCAATGCAAGTGCAAGCAACCATCAAATTCCCATTCATGATTCCAGCAGGACTTCATGGAAGTTTCACATCTGAAGTTCTGAGGCCAAATGATCTTGATGAGTTTATTCCACCTACAACGTATGATATTCGCATGGGAGTGCTTCAGTACAAGTGATTTTTATTCTTTACATTACGATTAATTTCCCCTGCTATCGGGACAATTTCTTGTCTTTAATAATTTTGTAATACTACTCTTTACATTTGCGTTTTTGATTAACGTGATATAGCGGCGCGTTTTTGAAAAATTATGTCAAAGGAACAACGACAAGTAGATATCCCATCCAGCAAACCCTCGTCCCAAGTAGACTTGATGCCTTCCACGAGTGCTGAGTATGATCCAGAATTAGAAGATTTAATACCCATATTTATTGATCAAATAGGCGAAGACACTGTGAAAAGTTTAATCGCGACGAAAGAGATCAAACATGGAGAACATGACAAGGGCCTGGTCACCTTTTCTCGGCGCTTTCTTCGTGCAGAGAAGAAAAACTTGGAAAACGCTGTAGCTCGTGCACAGATGCACGCTAAATGGAGGTCGGAAGCCCTCCCACGGGGCTACATTATCGAGGTAGGCTTGTTTGTTTGCACACATTTAGGGTAAAAATTGAAATTCATGAATCTCCCCTTGTCAAGGGCACAGTGAATTATTGCGTTGCAAATGGTATGCAGGAGGATGTATCTGAGCAACTGCTGCACCGCAAGGTCTTCTTACAAACGAAGACTCAGGACGGCAGGCCCCTGCTGATCGTCCGTGTGAGAGCCCATATTGCAGGAGCCAATTCTATTGAATACCTGAAGAGGTTTGTCGTATACTGTTTGGAAGCAGCGGCATGGCATTGCGACTCCTACTCTTGTCCAGATGCCAAAATGTATGCCCTTTTTGATCTTGCTGATATCAAGTGGGGAAATTTGGATGCATCGGCGCTGAGGCACTGCTTCAGTGTGCTGACGGAAGCATTCCCAGAACGCATTTTCAAAATATATATGCTCGACAGTCCGATGATATTTGATGGATTATGGCGCGTGGTGAGTCCATTTATAGATCCAGTAAGCAAAGAAAAGGTAGAGTTTATATCTGGAGAGAAAGGAAGACTTGTCTTGAGGGATGCCATCGGTCTGAAATATTTGCCAAGCGAATATAATGGGGAGGCTGAAGATTTGCAGGAGTTGGTTGTCGAAGAAGTTTTCATTCAAACAAGAGAGACTTTTTCGATCGAATAGCATATCAACCATAAAATCGCTATGTAAAAAGCATCATCCCATGTTTCAGGATGAGAAAATAACTGCATCGCCCAAGCATTTATCAAATGATCAAATGATCAACCATGAGGCATTCCCATCATTCGAGTGAACTTTCGCCAGATCATGAAAGGTGTAAAGACGCTTGTTGTATTGCGATCTGGTTCCACAAGCAAGTCAACTTGGAGCATTAATGGGCGATACTAAGGGAGAGATTGGCAATTCAAAACATTTGTTGAATTCAGGCGGTCTGTCTGCCGAAGAAGCGGCGAATCGAAGCCTTCGACTCTTTATTGCGGCGTGAGTTGATCACCTCTCACACTGACAGCCATGGGGAACGTGCAGTCGAGTGGAGATGACTCCACATCAGGAAGCGCTCCATCTCCAAGTTCTCTTGTTATTGTGGGTCCTTCCGGAGTTGGTAAGGGAACGCTGGTAGAGAAACTAATGTCCGGGAGTGATCTCTTTGGATTTTCGTGCAGTCATACGACAAGACAGCCTCGAGAAGGCGAACAGGTGGGGAATAAGTGATCAAAACTATTATTTATACGTATAAATATGGTACAATACCATCAATATACTCGATAGTATCGATGGGTCAGGTAACCTTGGCACCCACACCTCCAAAGTTTAGTTTTGACTGGTTTCGTTGTTGGATTCTGTACCGTAGGAGGGAGTTCATTATCACTTTACAACAAGAGAAGAATTTGAGAAGGGTATAAAGGAGGGTATGTTCCTTGAACATGCGTATGTCCACAAGAATATATATGGGACATCTGTTGATGCTGTCAAGGCAGTTTCTTCAGCAGGGAAATGCTGCGTTCTTGACATTGATGTCCAGGGCGCAAGGCAAGTGCGGAAATCTGGACTCCCATCTGTATTTGTCTTTATTGCTCCTCCTTCGCTCGAGGAACTGGAGAAGCGGTTGAGGGGCAGGGGGACTGAGAGTGAGGAGCAGATAGACACTAGGCTGAAGAATGCTCGTCTGGAAATGAAATCTCTAGAAGATGAGCGTTCACTATATGATTTTGTTCTAGTTAACGATAATATCGATATATGTCTTGAAAAGTTGAAGGGTGTGGCTGAGAAGGCTCTGAATGGGGAAACTGGGCCTTTTGATCAGCATCCATTGAGGAATGGAGGAGTCAGGGAGGGCATGGAAGACCCACCGAATTCCGGTGGACCAATGTCCTCAGTAATGTCTCTTCGAGGATGGATATCAGAAAATGATAGCCTTGAGCCCACAGAAAATCTGGGCAGCATGGCCAAGTGGGCCGGCAAGACTGCCATCGTGACTGATGCCACCAGTGGGCATGGATCGGCCATCACAAGTGCCTTGGCGGCCAATCAAGTACGTGTGATTGCCCTTGGAACCTCCAAAGACGAGTTAGAAAAGGTTCAAAGATCGATCGTAGGAAAGAGCGGAGTGTCTAAAAATGCTGTTCTTCCCGTTGTATGTGATTTGGCCAAGGAAAAGGAGATTGTTGCATTGCCAAAGATCATCAGGTCAAAATGGCCAGAATGTGGAATAGACATTCTTATTCACACCGCGTCGGCATCTTCTATTCCAGCGAATGGAAGTTCAATTTCCAATTCAATGCTGATGGGATCAACGTCATCCTGGGTAGCCTATGCTGGCATCGATATCTTGGGCACAGCCATTGCCACTAGAGAAGCTGTAAAGGACATGAAGCGTAGAAACCAATGGGGCCATATTCTTTACATTGTACCAAGAGTTTCTGAATCTTCGCTCGGAATTCGTCACGTTGCATCAGATGTTATCAGTTCAATGGCAAAGGCTGTGAGATTGGAATCGCAGAAGGATGGTTTCGATCTCAGAGTGAGTTGTATTGAAATGGAACCTAGCTCAGAACCTTTTTCAGAGGATGTGTGGGCTTCAGATATTAGCCAGGCAGTCATTTCTTGCCTATCTCATTCATTTGAGTCCAAATCGTATTTATCCAATGTCGTCCTGACTCCAAAGAAACGTTAGAAATCAAATAGAATTGTCATGCTGCTATAACAGTAGTACCAAAATGAATTTATATGATACATTTACAGTAGTTCTATCTCATTAGTAAAATCCCTTTCCTCCTTTCCTTTTGCTTTTTACCTTGCCACGAGACCCGCCATCCCATTCAGGGGGCTTTTCAACGATATATTTTTCACCTTTATTTGATACCACTACATTTTCCCTAAAACGAACTCTTCCTTTACTACTATCCTTTTCATCGTCTTCATAAAGAGAAACCTTCATCCTTGAACTCGCTTTGCCATTGATCGTACTTGAAGGAATCGGCTGCAAATGATACTTGGACACAATACTCTTTTTCAATCCAGGATCCACTTGATGTATGGGCGATGTCTCTCTGTCAGTTTTCTGCCTGTTTCCCCAAGCTGCAATATCCGCTTCAATTTTGGGATTATCAAGAATCTTATCAGCAGCAACCTGGATATTATAATTCGATTCTCTCAGCTCATTCAACAAAAAATCTCTCTTCACTCTAGCATGAATTTCCAAATCAGGCAACAGGGACTGCAATAATGCCATCTCTTCCTCATACTGTTCTTCATTCTCCTTCTCAACATCACGAGCTTCATCTATGTAGATATGCATCTCATTGTCTTCATTTACACTCGTAGTATCTTCTAGACCACTGCTGTTCTGACGCTCGTTGTCTCTCCTCGATGATCCATCAGCACAGTCATCCCCTGAGCAGCCCGAAATGCTTCTGTTCAGCAACAGCACTTTTTCAATCTCAATCATCACCTGACTCTTGGCATCCTCCTCAAGATCATGAAACATCTCACAAAAATCATCCAATACCCTTCTGCGAAAACGCACACGACTTCTGTATCAGAATATATATTCCTTGTACTCCACACACTCAAACACCTACCGAAGACGAGACGTCGACACCACGCTGTCCCCATTATCCGGGTTTCGAGCCTCTGACTCATCTTCATATATCTCCTCCCCGCATGTTTCAAGAGCATACGATACTATGTACTCGTCTATCGCAGGGTCAACGCAGCGTTGAAGGATCTGCACAATTTCTTCCACAAAGCTGTGTTCTGACGATCCACACACTGTCATTCTTTCCTATTCCTTACAATGCTCTTCTACATAATACTTTCATTCTATGTACTTGTAAAATAGCAATATCAAAGAATCCCAAGGCATTCGGCAAGATGTATTTTTGAAATATATGAAGAGGTGCGACTCTGTTGTACTGCTTTATTAAAGCAATTAAAACGTTTGCAGCGGCATGTCTCCGCGTATCGATCAATTAGAACTATAAAATACGCAGCTATGAGTGATCCATTAGCCAGGATGCACGAATTCTATGACCAGCACGTGCGAAAATATGGCACGATGATTGCTGGTGCGTTGTTTGGATTGGGTTGGTGGTTTTTCCTCGACGCTGCCATTGTGTCCCAAGATACAGTAGAGTTCTCAAAGGTACGATTTTGGTATAATAATAATTATTAACGACATATGGCTCGTGTAGGGGTCAGGGTAAGTTTCAGTTGCACCAACGGCAACTGGAACTTTTCCAGTGCAACTGCAGCATTCTGACACTCTAGACCAGCCAAAGCAGCAGCAGCATAGAACACGACATTGGAACGTGCAAGCTGTTTTTTGATGATGCAGTATATACCCGGTTTGGCAGCAACATTAGGATTTCTGCTCATCAATGGGACACGTTTCGACGAGATACAGTCTGTTGACCCTTGGGCAGATGAAGGAGTGTATTGTAGAAGCAGAATATGGCTCTTGCTCGGGTATATGGTATCAGCATCTGCGATTGCCATAGCGTCTATTATAATGGTTAGTACATCGGGAAGCTACTTTGGTCTGGCGTGCATCCTTCAGGTGACGAGCATATTAGGATCATCTCTGGTGTTTTTTGTGTCTCGAACAGATGGAGAAAGCACAGGAGATGTAGGATATGGGGGCATCGGGTTGCATTAGCAGATGTACGGGCAAACTTTTCATACCATCACACTAGTACTTAATTTATTATCATCATGAACAGATGTGTTTTCTGCAAGATTATTGTTTCCAAACAGATAATAATTCATCTGCCAGGATAGTATTATCAGGATATTACACACTACGAATGGAAAACAAGTTTTCTTTGGCAGATTACGGTACCGACGGCGTATTCATGTACTAAGCAATATCATCATCGTCATGATCATGATATATATCAACCATGATGACCATGACTCCCAACCCCAGCTTCCAGCTTCTTCTCCTCTCGAAACACGGCATTCAGCCTTGCAAACTCTTTTCTATGATGCAAACATTCCAAATAATCATCTCTAAAGTCTTTGCATTGTTTTGGATGATCCGCATCTGCCATACATGCGGAAAAATCCATCCATATCGGATAGCATCTGCACGATGAGGCATGAACGGACCAGTGAACACGTCCGTACCTTGTTGTGGTCACTTGGACATTACTAGAGTTATATAATTACAATATATTCATCCTAAAAACATCATAACATACCTTCCTACTTTTCCACCGACTCCAAAACCGCTAGACATCTCTCTCCTCCCTCGTTTCTGACAATTTGCGTTGCCCAGTTAGGTTCGTGCCTGACAGATTCGGTAAACTAAAAGCAAAGTTGCGATAATTGATGAGTAAGTGAGTCTGTCCAGAAAGTTTGGAACCTGAAAAATTAATGTAGCAACAGGGCCAGCTTGCGTCGAGTCATTTGATGCCCCGCGGCAGAATTTGCAAACCCTAAGCTTAGGATGTTAGGGTAAACAGCAAATGCAATATTGCAATCAATTACAAGCCGCTTTTTCAGCAATCAGTCTGAGAAAAACCTCCTTGATCGCTTCTTGGTGTAGGGGGCCAGATGGTACCCTGGACCAATGGTACACACGCATGTGTTTTGAAATTTCGATCCGATTCAATACGTTTCCGCAAGGGCCGCTTGGACAGCATGTCGTATCTAGCGAGGCAGGAGATCACCACTACATATATCAGTCCGGGTGTATGTTATCCGTTGTTGTTTTAAGCAAATAAATATACTAGTATCAGTCTAGTTAGTGTATGATTATGATGTTTGAGGTGGGGCAATGACACATTCTACTGGTCCGACTGGCGAAAAGTGGTTGTTGTTCAAATGGCAAACGGACATGATAGAGGCTGCAGTTGTGCGTGTGGATACGATACACAACTGATTTTTGTTTTTCATTTATAGTCTTGGTCGATTTGAGACCATCATCAGAGTTCTTGGGCGCGAAACTGAACTGCTTGAACTGTATCGTTGCAAGAAAGGAACAACAACGATAGCAGCAAAAAACTCTATATCTGCGGGTTTGGGGTCTTGTTAGCGCAACAATACTACATATCTTCCTATAAAATATAGAATATAGGATGACTCTGAAAAGGGACATGGAGAAACCGAAACAAAGATATCCAGGGCTCCCTGAACGGATCGAGGCTTGTTTGGAATGCAATGAGAAAATATACTGCATGAGGTCCAATCCTTTTGGAACGTTGCTTGCAACAGGGTGTGAAGATGGTAGTGTTCGTCTGTGGGACTGTGAGACGCGATCCATCGCTGCGGAATGGTACGAAGGGCACAGGATGCTTGGGTCTGATCAGTTGGAAGAACATGTGGCACCAGTGGGATGCTTGGCCTGGAGCAGGGATGGTCACCAAATCCTTTCTGGAGGAGAAGATGGGCGCGTAGTGCTGTGGAATGTTATGGAAGGGAAGGTGGAATTCGTCTATGAATTTCCCCTGTGTGGGAAAATTGTCAACATATCATGCAGAGAGAATGAGGTGTCAAAATTTGATGGATGGGGTGTGGACTTTTTGATATCTTTTGAAAAGCCAGTGGGTCCTCGGATGCTGACAATATCTGGTAGAGGCGTGGCAGAGCACTGGATTGGTATCGATAATCGAAAGAGCCGAGTGGTTGCCTCCGAAGCGTACAGTGCTATAATGAACAGATTGGATGTGCCTGGTATGGATGATGGTGTGAAACTGAAAGGAATTCAACGGGGGCCCAAGGCGTTGCAAGATGGGAGCATGGCTATATTTGCCCCACATGGCATGTACTATGTCGTGGCTGCCAGAGGCCTTTTGACTTTATTTGATGCATGTAGCGGGAAAGTGATAGATGCCGTAGTGTTACAGAAATATTCTAGGGTCAAATGGATGGAGTTTTCGAGCAATGGAAAATATCTTTTGTTGTCTTGTGACGAATCACATGTGCCAATATATCGTATAGATTATTCAGTAAAAGCTGATAGGGTGGACGATTTCATAGACGTGGAAGACTTTGTAGAGTCGTTTAAAAAACAGGTGAGTTTCATTAGTGATTTGCATTTGTGCACCTGTGACGATTCATTCGATTCAGTATTCTCATTTTCATTACTTGACCAAAAATATTCGTCCTATGAATTCAGAAAACGTTCAATAATAAAACATCAGTGATGCGAAAATCTAACCCATACATTACTTTCGTGAGAAGGTTTGCCTCGGCATCAGAAAATTTGAATCAGTCCATTTTCTCTTCAGGTGAGATGACAAGTTACTGATTATGATGTTGCTGTAATTTTTATATAATACTCGCAGCAAGTGCCAACATATACTTTCCATTATCATGCATCCAGATGAAAACCATGTATTCACCAGCCTTGAATCAAAGCAGCAAGAACAAGTGATTTACACATGGAACTTCAAAACTGGGAAAGTCAAAAACATATTGGAAGGCGCCGGTTCGTCCGTCAAAGCAATGATATCTCTCCCGGCTGCAGATCCTCAACAGCTATATGTTCTTACGAAAGATGGCATGATACACGTATGGTCCACTGTGCTGACTCAAGGGTGGAGTGCATTTGCTCCCGAGTTTGAGACTCTGGAGGAAAATAGAGAATATGTGGAATCTGAGAGAGAGTTTGATGATGCCCAGGAGGGCTTGCAGACAAAATCTCTTCACAAAGTGGAGATAGACGACTCTGAGGCATTGGATGTCGGGATATGGCCTAGATGTGAAGATGTGGAGCCCCATTTGCTCTTTGCAGCTGCCAAGACTGCCAAGGAGAAGAGGGCTGTCCAAGTATCGACGGCCCATGTGCCTCTGGTTCACCTTCCAGTGGATCTGAGGCAATGCGATTCTACAAGAAGTGGGACTTCTTCAGAGAAAGAAGAGTTAAACATTGATGATTAAGGTACCATCTTCCTTCCACTTGTGGTTATGATGAATTTGTTCAACAGATGTGTGCATCATTCCATATACTTGCCTTGCAAACACAGCGACTTCTTAATATCGAATCACTCCACGATGGAGTTCAAAGAAATTATAGCCGACTTTGAAAAGTTGCGCAACATCTTTGAAGACATTTCAGTACTCCAGTCGTTCTCCAAAATGTTGCCAGAGGCAGCATTCAAGAGATTTAGAGTAGAAAGGGCTGCATCACTTTCAACACCGATACTATGGCTTGTAGCCGACTGCAATGCTTCAAGATTTGTAATGAGAACTCCAGAAGGAACAAAAAGCAATAAGTCCTCCACTCGCTTCACACCAAACCTCTGTGGAGCACCACTATGAATCACGTCTGCACCCGTGAGGCGCCCGTCAACCAGATACGATTTGTTGATCTTCTCTTGTGCCCAAAGAATGACCTTGTCAAGTGCAGGAGTTCCCGTGCCAAGCAACTCTGCTGTACCCTTCATGGGTACCAAACCAAAAGGAATATCTTCAGTTAATTGTCGACTTTCAAAATTAGGTACAAATTTCCCATTCTCCAACTTTTTCATTGGATGAACTGTGTATTTGTATGCAAAATTTGTCTTGAATGTTGAGAGAAGTGTTGATGGATCTGAGATTGAATCCATGTACTTTCCATACATCATAGACCTGAGACGCTGCAGCTTGCTTGGGGGCTCTTGCATGCCTAGTGCTCCTGCCAAATCCAACTGAATATTCTTTAGGTCCTCCCACAGACTCTCCAGGGTATTCACAACATCTTCTGTTGCTCCATGATAAAATTTAGGAGGACTGTCGTACTCCTCACCCGCATATGAGCGCCTACACTCAAAAGACATTTTGTTTTCAGATTGGGGCATGCGCGCATCAGGAAGGAACTCTTAGGGCACGCACCAGGTAGAATACATGAAACCAGTGTGGAGTATGGGATTACCACAATAGTTGTATGGAATATACGTTGCCTCCAGCCAATGCTCCTGAATTAAAAAGTTTGTCGTGGCACAAGGGTGAGAGTGCAAACAGTCCAAAATGCCGGTGACAAGGAACCTCGTCATAGAGGTTGATGGAAACAGCGTGACCTCGACCTTTCCTTTCACTCCTCGAATATGCATCTCACCAGGAGCACGCGTCCTGGTTGACCAGGGCAATGTCTTGGCAGCAGCATAGGTGAGACCTGATGCAAAGACCGATTCACTCCGGGGTCCAAGCGCATCTCTAATCATTTTCAAGTCTAGGGCACTTGTCCCAGGCAAAAAGCAAATTACCTGACTCTGCAGATAGGGGGCAATTTCCTTGATCACAAGTTCATGCTTGTCCCCAGGAAGACTGACGATGATGATATCAGCATCCCGAACAACAGAAGCATCGGTGGATACTTTTGCAATCTTTCCTTGAATAGATGGATTGGGCGCGTCCTTTGTATGGACAATAAGCTTCCCATCGTTGGCCTCTATTGCAGCTCTCAAGTCCACAGCTCTCTTGTCGTATTTTGGACTGTAGTAGATGCTGACATTTCTGGATACCGTCCCTGCCAGTCCAGCCATCGTCAGAGACCCGTTGCCACCCCCTATACATACCACTTTTAGATCTTTTAGGTGGCTCATTTGAGACTCTACGCTCCTCTCAACTTGGCTGTCAACCTGGTGGAGTGCGGGATGTTCGATAAACTGTCCGGCCTTTCCCGCTTTTGGTGCAGGTTTTCTTCTTAGGATCCTGCTGAGCACCATGGTGTCTAGCAGTTGTATCGATTTATTCTCTTCGTTTTATGCACGAATGAAAGATAAGTCCTTCATTACATAAATGTTTGCTGATGAAATCGCGGAAACAATTTGATTTTGTCGGACGACTGGATGCGCCATGTCCACGTAATACTACGTACGCGCAATGCTACATATTACGTACATACTACGTAGGCGTCGATGCACGTATCATGATATGACTTAATCGTAATATCGCATTATTGACACCGAACGATGGACTGGCATTCGTGACCTGTTTTTATCACACGGTGTACTGCTTGACGAGAGAAGTTTCAAAGAATATCAGAGGAACAGCATTTTATCGAGCGGACCATATATGGCGACAGAGCAGGATCCCGATCTAGCGCCGGAGCTAGATTGCACATCGGACGATAGCCCGCCGAAGCGGGAGGGCTCGAGGTCAAGTGCTTCATTGGACGCTCCTAAACAGGAAGCAAAAGAATGGATGTTCAAGAATGCAGTTATCAAAAACTATAATCTAAAAGAGTTAATGTTCTGGATACTGCTCACTGTCATTGTTCAATTATCGTGGGGGCTGTATGGAGTTTGCACGAGGTATTTGCAGACGACCTCTGAGTATCCCATCCCAACGCTGCAGTTGATGGTCGTGCTGAATATCATCGCCTGGCCGGGGTTGATTCTGTTCTGCACTTTGCCGACATATTTGATGAACTGGTGGAAGGATCGTCAAGAAAGGAAACACAGTGGAAGTCAAGATGTAAAGGAGCCTGTTGAGACGGACGAAAAAAGGAGTAGGAAGGAGCGCTTTATGAAGTGGTTGAAGACGACCTCTATCGCTACAGGAATTGGTGGCATGGTATCCATGCAAGCACTAACACAAGTATATGCATCCAAATTCGCAAATGCATACATTGCTCAGCTAATTTTCATGTTTACCCCGGCTTTTGCTGCTGTGGCAAACAGGGTTGTGCTCAAGCAGCCATCGCCTCCTTTTCTTTGGACGACAATTGTTTTGTCTCTCGGAGCCTCTGTCATGGTTATAGTGGGGCAGATTCAGGAAGGTGACAGTCACGGGAACAATCCTTCCATTGGTGATCTTTTCCTCGGTATCGGGCTAGCATTATGCAGTACCCTTTTGTTGACTGTATACCTCATTTTGATTCAGGTAACCAGGCATTTGGTTAGTGGAGAGGCAGTTTTATGGGGGAAAAGGAACGTAGCCATGATCGTATTCGTGCCTTTAGCTCTAGGAATTGAAGGGACTGATTGGAGCTGGGTAGGTGTTAGGGTGTATGAGTGGGTGCGAGTGTGCGGTTACAACTTCTTTCTTTTGCTGTCCAGGTGGCGCATCTGAATGGCGAGGCCTGGGGAGTACTGATATTTGCTGGCCTGTACATTTACACCCTCATGAATATATTCCTTCAATTCTGCACACGTGCCCTCGGGGCACTCATGGTTTCTATATTCTTGTCACTAAGACTCGTTGCCTCCATTGTTGGGTCGGTCGTCTTGCTGAACGAGACACCGACCAAAGCTCTAACGTGGGTTGGCTTTGCTTTGATCATGATTGTGATGGCCGCGTTTGTTGGAATACAGTATTATCAGCGTAGAAAAGAAAAAACAAAGGCATTGACTAAAAGATTTATGGACGAATTTGATGACGAAGAAATTAATTCTATTGCAACTCTAGATTCAATTGCAATGGAACAAGAACCCTCTTTGAGAAAATCAAGCACGCTTCGAGAAGATGACCATCATCTATCGGGGTTGCTCTCGGGTTTGGACCATCGCAGATTCACAGTGCCCATAACCAGGCCGAATACGATCAGAGTATTTGACAAATGGGAAATAGATAACTCTCATAGGGCAACGAAATCCAGTGGCAGTCTTCTTGAAGGTTTAGGATACTCTTTGAATGACGGAGGATTACTGTGGAAAGAAAGTGAATCAGAAGACGAAGAGTTCGAGATGCATATTGAAAAGAGATGGAGTGTCATTGGGGACGAAATTCCAGCTTTTCATCCAATTCATCACAAGGAATGAAGAAATATCTCTCTCTAGGTACAAGTATAGCAATGATAATAATCGAACAATCAACATTCTTGAATTTCAATACTTCCTTGGAACTCACCATGAACTCATTCGCATATCCTCGTCCTAACACTCTATAAAGGTGCACGTGCTCTCCTGTCCACTTTCCAAAGTTGCATGTGTGAGGACAGTGATTCACTCTCACTCGAGAGAGGGACCCGTCTCGTTGGTCGCACACTACATGCTATGTAAACTGTATTTTTAATCATCAGATGGTAATCATCGCCATGAATGAGAGCACCAAACAAGACATTCCAATCCTCAAGGCATCGGAAGATTGAGGTGGCTGGGTTGGGACTTGGCTTCCACCATCGGTGAGGGTAAACAAAGGCCCTTGCTTCTCTCTCAGCTGAACAACCCAGTCAGGATATATAATGTCCGCTTCTGATACTGGTGGCACCCCAACTAGTGGCTCGATATCTACTCCATAATTTTCAGCAGTTCCATTGATACCAAGCCATTCGTACTGTGTTTTATTCAAAGACCAATCTCCGTTACCAAGCTGAGAGATCCTCTGCAAAGTTCTTGCATAATCTTTCATAAATAGATCCTCATCTAGATAGTATGAAAATGCCCAGGCTGTCGGTGCTCTTCCATCCAAAAGAATTGCTACATCGCTTGGGATTCGGATGATGTACCTGCCCCTCTCACTCAGCACGGGCTGATTGTCTTTATCTACAAGCACGTACTGAACCCTAATTGCCTTGTCAGATTGTTGGTTTGTAATCTGCGGTACCCAATTTTCGTCGAATGTTTGCTTAAAGTAGAGGTTTTTGGGGGTTGGCCAGGTGTTCCCAGTTGGAGTGAACGAACCATTCCATCCAGAGTTGTTTGGCCCAGCTCCTCCAATACTGTGCCCACCCCCGTTGATCGCAGCTATTTCCCTATCACTCAACCCCATTTGCGTGTAGAAATATACAACTCCCGATGAGGTGAAGGTGGCGTCAGGAAGGCGAGTGGCGATTAATGGATTCTGTGGCGTCTTATCTGCATCTCTCCTCCCTGGCATGAAGGCTACAGCAGGCCCTCCGGACGCCTCCGTTAGTATGACACCAGTAAAAATGAGGGCATCTGCAAAGGTAATGCATGGGAACTCTTTTACAAGAGTTTCCAGGTAGGCCACCGTCCCCTGCAAACCAGCATTTTCCGCAAAATCAAGATTGTTCTGAAACCGTATCCAACCTCCGTTGACGCCCCCAAGAGCACTTGGACCCGCAACGGCGCTGTATGTTCCTGCCGCGTGGAAAATATTTCGGTTGTTTCCTGCCGTACTGCCAGTTCCGTTGGCAAAATTGTCCAACACACGCTGGGCAAAGGCGTCAAATTCCTCCTTAGTGCAAGAGGATGGGGCAGAAAACTTGACGTTTGTGCCTCCGAGTGGTCCCACAACGTTGTCAAGTGGATAATCTGAACCAAGCGTCCATACACCTGCAAGTGGGCATCCTTGCGTATTTGGCACTTGCAGGGGCGCAAAATCTTCGTAAAGCTTGACAGGTTGTGAAGCCACCGGAGTCAACAACGTAAGCGCTACCAGCAATGCACTCCATAGAAGCTTCCCCTTCGCAGGCCTCGTGCTGTTCATCTTCGCTATATATATGTTATGATATATTACTGATACAGCTCAATAAAAATAATATCTTACTGGTATTTAATACTAGTATATCTGATTCGTTCACCAACTCTACCAATACTGCAGTGAAAGATTTTGCGAAATCTGACGTAAACGCATTACCAACAGTACGTAATGCATGCACGTAATGCTACGTAACGTAACGTAGTTAACTATGCCTGTCATATCCCGAAACATTTCGCATTGCTCCACTAGATATATATTTTAAGCCTAAATATCAAAATTGTAATATAATATCGGGATCGAGTCTATTTTTTCATCGGTGCTGATGCGATCCTCGCTTTTATTCACCCTCGCTCTTCTTCTGGGTGTCAGAGCACAGGAGTATCCTGTCGTTGATTTTGCAGCACCAGGAACGACTTTCGAAGATTTACCCTTTGCTGACTGGCTTCAAAATGGAAGCAATAATGTAGACGTGTCTATCGAGGTTGCCACTTTGATTGCCAAGGACCAGAATGGGTCTGTGATAATGCGAGTGAACGCCCCCGTATACAGGAACGAAGCAACCGGGGATATCGCCCCGTTCGGTCCAATGCTTACCTTGAAACGTGGAGAAAGTTTCGAAATCAGGTTGAAAAATAATTTGGTCAAGCAATCGGGGGGTTCCAATATTACGCAAGACCATATTGGAGTCACTAACTTTCACGTTCATGGTCTCCATGAATCAACAGGAACCATTGATCTGGCGACAGCACCCAGCTATTCAGGAGGGGATAATATTTTCATCGCTCTCGAGGGTAGAGATGATGCCTCTAGCCCTGGAAACTCCGTGACTCTCTTCGGTAGTTTACCAGAAGATCATCTCCCAGGAAATCACTGGTATCATGCACACCATCACCTTGCAACATCAATTCAGACTTTTGCTGCACATGGTGGGATCATTGTTGAGGACGACGATGCTTGGCTTCCTGATTCTCAGGGATGTAAGGACGTAAGAAATATATTGAATGAGGCTGATCAGAAGATAATGCTGTTTACATGCTATCCGTTTTTTATGGATCCAGCAAACACGGCAACAATAGATAAGGCATGGGACAGTGCTAACTACCAGCTCGTGGCCGAGCAAGGAAATGCAAGCTACTGCTGCGACGGAGACAATGAAAATTCTGCAAAAGCACTATATGGATCTGGCACGATGAATGACTTGGTTTTCATGAATGGTGGCTTCCAGCCATCGATTGCTATGAAGTCAGGCGTTTGGCAGCGATGGAGTATGACTCTGGCATCATATAAAAGCTCTCTTTTAATGCAAGTTGTGGATCAAAAGACTGGAAAGACTACAGATGCATGTGACATCATGCTTATATCCAAAGATGGTGTCTTCGCGATGGAAATACCTCGCACAGTGAGCTACATGCACTTGCCGTCCGGAGGACGTGCTCAAGTTCTTGTTCGCTGCAATGCACCTGCAGGATCCACTTTTGATCTGGTAACCTCTCGGGAAAATACACCAGTGGGCAGTGGAATCAGCGGGGACAAAAATATTGCTGTGCAAAAGCTCATGTCAATCACCATGGTCAAAGGGAGCCCCGACAAGGACTTGAAAACAAAGTCATGCACACCGCTTCGGCCAGCGTACGCAGCTGACTTGAGAGACTCAGCTCTTGTGCAGTATAATGTGACTGCTAAGTTTGATCCCATTCCAAACTTCAGCGGCTCCCCTCCAGGGATAGGGTGCTCCATGTCTGATGAAGCTTTCAATGCCGAGCAAACCCCATACAATCTTGAAATTGGTACGGTTGTGGAGTGGCAATTTGCACGGCTGGCTGCTCATCCCCTGCACACCCACATCAATCCCTTCCAGATACAGGACATCAGTCCTGCCGTATTGAGGCCAAATACAAGTCTTGATGGAGGCTGGTTTGAAGCTGGGGATTACTATGACACCTTTTTGATTCCAATGGTGGCTTTCAATGCAACCAACCCGCTTCTGATTCCTCTGAGGCTTCAGCCTGGACAATATGCAGGGTACACAGTCGCTCACTGCCACTTTTTGCAGCATGAGGATGCTGGGTGCATGCACATGATGGAATACATCTGTCCGCAGGGAGCAACGTTATTGCAGGAATACCCCTACACATGTTCACAGCCCATGCCGGTCCCTGGTACATTCATCAAGGGATCAGAGGCACCTGCATCAACGGAGGCCAACCCTGGCTTGGAACCTGCTACAGTAGAGACCACAACGTCCGAGTCAAATTACCTGGGCATATTCATCGGTGTTCTTCTTACCATTGTTTCATTTACTGTTGCATAGACAGGTGCAAACTTGATCAAATTGAAATGTGAATGTGAAATTTGTTTGGTACGATGCTTCTACGAGAAGTAGGACTTCTTCAGAGAAAGAGGAGTTAAACATTGATGATGAAAGTGAGATGGGACGTGCATTTCAATTGAAACGATTGCAATCGATTGACTATCGATATGGTCACCATATATGTCCCACAGACATTTAAATGTCTAATATAATAATAATAATATAATAATAATATAAATTTATCCCACATGCATGTGTCCCTGTCCTGACAAGGTCTTGTACATGTACAACTACAACGACATGTAGGACAAGGCACCCCTCATGAGGGTGATCATGATCGTGAGGCCGGATCTGCACGTCGATTGGTCATTGCCTATAGGCACTAGCTAGCGTCACGAGGGACGGATGATCCGGACAAAGGCATCCGTCAGTTTGAATGCAATGGGCGAGATCCGGTAAAAGTAGCAAAGCACGCGTCGCTTCTGTAGAGTATGAAAGGAAAATCACTCTTTTTTGTCGATGTATATATAGAGCAAGGCGACATTCTATTTCACGAAACTATCGAAACAAATAGACAGGGTTTGGCAGTTTCAGAGGGGCCATGTAAGAGTGGTTGATTGCTCTTTTGCTCTTTGGCGTATTTAAATCATATTCACATTTCATACAAAACTGCCAGAAAGCCGACAGGAGTAAGCAAAGTTCGGCTCCCGGTGCTTATAGCTTGGATCACGGTCGGTTGTAAAACAACTGGAAGCTCAACATGTCAACATTTTTTAAGGATTTTGTATCCGTTTGGAGTGGCAAAAATGCATATAGATGTATATTAAAACGGCTTTCATCCCCTGGGGATGGCGAAATTGTGGCTGCAGCATTTGGTAAGAGTTTTGGGTTTTAGCATTGTTGTTGATCAATGCTCATGAGCCGTTGTGTTCTGGGAGCAATTAGTTTGATGCTAAGAAAGCAGTTTGAGCCATGAGGTGTACGAGTAATTGTATTATAGGTTGTAACATTATATCTTGCGATTTCTGTAGATGAAGCACGTGAGGTATGGAGAAATACAGTCAGAGCCACAGAGACGAGTCAGTCCTGTTCTGTGTCCCCAGAGTATCAAGGCTTCTTGGATTCCCTCGCAAACCAACTCGAGGCGCGAGATACAAGTAGTTCAGCCCTTCTCATCAATCTAGGACCGTCTTGGGACGGCATGTTTGATCTGCGAATTTGTATGTGGCAAGCCCAGGATTGTACATGGGAGGACCCTGCTGGAATTGGGATATGTCCGCTGGATACATTGACTGGAATTTGTGCGAGAATCCATGAACATATTTCGAGAGCCAAAAACCCGCTAGTCATCCTTCATCCTCATACATGTTCAAATACAGGCCAGTCGCTGTCGCACTTTATCATGGCAGCTCACTATATATTTTCAACAGGAATGGAATCTGTTAGCGATGCAATTGAACTCATTGAAGCGAACATAAAAATGGCACGAAACTCTACTCGGGCTACCCCGAGACGGATGAATGTTAGATTACTTGCTGGACAAAAGCGGTACTGCGAATATCTTTCATGGTTGCTGTATCATCCCCAGCTAGTTCCTACCGAGATGAAAACTCGCATGCGGCTGAAATCTGTCAGTTTTACCAAGCTCAGTGCCTTTCATCATCAAGTCATTTTTAGAACTAACGAAGAAGAAGACGATGATGGATCTATCAATAAGTCGTCTTGGAGACCAGAAAGACTGTTGATGGGTATCTTTTGTTCTGGGAAACAGATTTGGTCTGGTGGGTGTGCCCCAGGATCAATCGATGAAGATAAGGACTTTATCAAGTTTAATTTGAGCTCCTCGTATGATCGTGATGATGAGGACACGTCTGGAGTGCATTTGGAGGGCGATGTAGTAATTGCAGTTTGGTTTAATGATCACAAGTCAAAGTGGACTCCACCAAGGATTGCCTATGCATTCCATACGGCATTTCTTGGACAGGATGATGAGGAATATCAGCATATTAGACTATTTGCAAGGCATTTGGATACCCCTGATACTTCTAGAAGTAAGTTGTCGTATTGTCTCAGGGATGTACAGTTCTGTGTGAAGGAGGAACTGAATGGAGTCATTTTGATGCTTGCAGGCTATGCGGATTTGGCTGAAAAGGAGGGATTCTGGATGGAATTGGATATTCAAAGGTTGGGAATCGTCAATTCTAAGAGTTCTGTTGGCAATCTTCGAGAAGAATGGAGGCGTACGCTGGATGACAGTGGAGGGCAACTGGCTATTCAAACCAGGTCTGTCCCAAGTTCATAACTCAGTGTCACATTTGCGTATTTTTTTCCCATAATGTTGAATTAAAATATACCTTTCGAGCTTATATGCAGGATAGAAGAGACCAATATGATGAAAAAGGTTGTCTCCGAGCTAAAAGTACGGCATTTGAATGTCTCTGCTGACTCAAGTGGTGTTGAGAGACAGTCATCTGTTGTTGACCACACAATGGTAAAGGAGTTTGAGCAAGAAAACAACCTACAAGTTGAAGAAGGAGATTCTAATGGTTCTGTAGCAGATGAAGATTTGCATCAAATAACGACAATGCCTGATCAAGAACAACGTGGTGTGACTGGCAGAAACATTCAGCAGTTGCCTGGAGCATCAGGCAATCTGAGTGCAATTCCTTCATCAGATCCAGAGTCGAGGGACAACGGGGAAGACAATTTGGTACAGAGGATTTTAGGTGATTCGATCAAAGCCAGTCCACCACCTGCTCCACCGCCAATGCCAGGGAGTGCAAGCAAGGCCAGTCCACCGCCTGCTCCACCGCCAATGCCAGGGAGTGCAAGCAAGGCCAGTCCACCACCTGCTCCACCGCCAATGCCAGGGAGTGCAAGCAAGGCCAGTCCACCACCTGCTCCACCACCAATGTCTGCTAAAAATATAGGTGGGAACGTCCAAACTCCACAGAAGCAAGAAATCAAACTCAGAGGAATATTCTGGAAAAAGTCATTCATGAAGGACAACACGATTTGGTACGAAATAAATCCAATACCTTCTTTGTATAATATCGAACTGGAAGTTTTGAAGACCCTCTTTGAAGCTTCAAGCAAGGAAAAGCCAAGTCTGCCTGTGCAAAGGGACCAAGCACCTAAGACTCCTGAGTTTCGCGTGGTACAGGATCTTACAAGAGCGAATAATATCTCAATTATGTTGAAATTATTTGATAATTTTGGTGGATCCTCAGGAATAAAACGGGCTATTCTGGAGGGTAGTCAGAAGCTAACCGAGCGACATTTAGAGCAGTTGCTCCAAATGGTACCAAAGCCACAAGAGCTAGAAATGATCAAAAAGTTTCCCAGCAAGCCATCCGACCTTCTCCCTCCAGAGCAATTTTTGTTTACCATGGCAACAGTGCCAAGACTTCAGAGAAAGATTGGCGCTCTACTGTTTAGAAGGCAATTTGATGTTCTCATATCAGGTGCACAAAAGGGAATGGAAGTGCTAATGCTTGCATGCAAACAAATCAAATCTAGCAGCAGACTGAAGACAATACTTTCCACCATACTCGCTGGAGGAAATATTCTGAATCAGGATACTATGAGAGGTGGGGCTGTTGCCCTCAAGCTTGACAGCATCCTTAAGTTAGGGGATGTCAAGAGTACCAAGAAATCTGATGACCAACATGATGTTGAGGGCATCAAACTTCCAAGACTGAATTCTTTCCTCGAATTTGTGACGTGGAAAGTCATGTGCTTTGTCGTAATACACGGGAATTTCAATGAAAAGAAATTGAAGGAAGTCGCTCATCAAGGATTCTTATCCCAGGAGCTCAGCTGTCTACAACAGGCAGTCTTGCTCATTGAGTCAGGTACATTTTGCACGAAATGTGGAAGTCATATCGTTGTCGACTTACGTTACATTGTATTTGGTGTCTTGCAGATGTGACGCAAAGTATTCAAGCTATTGAGAAAGGATTCAAGACAGTGGAAGCAGAAATTGAGGCTTGCTCTGAATGTGCACCAGCAGAGAGGAATGTCATAGAGCAAAGGCAAGCAACTTTTCAATCGACTATGGATGCCGCTGCCGAGCCATCGACCGATAATGTAGATGATTCATCTGAAGATCGGGCAACTGATCCGTTCTTATCTATGATTGGGCAATTTTATGAGGAAGCTTCATCCAAGATGGTGCAATTCAAATCTCTTGTGGAAGACACAGAGGCAGCCCAGGAGGATATTGTAGCATGGATGGGGGAGAGAGGAAACTCGGATGCTCCCGAAGTCATCCGATCGTTACTAACATTTTCTCGAGACTTTGACATGGCTTTCTCAAGAGTGTTCAGGTCCATCGGAGAAGAGGGCGTTTTAATGTATGTGAGCAAAATCCGCACTGACTACTCCCCGACAGAATAGACTCATGACCACAATGTATTTGTCAGCACATGTGATACCTGTTTTACCCTTCACTCTTCTTTGACATAAGGCCACCTAGGTGGCATTATTAACTATCCAGTTATTGACCTGACTTGCCATGACTGTTTTGAAATCAAATCTCATGCCCCAATCCAGATCTACATCTCGATGTCGTGCCACCCTGCATTTTTTTCATTTCATTTCATTGCACAGGCATATGCAGCCGTGCGCACGGTCCCCCGCTGCAGCCAGGCGGCCAATCGGACCATAAGAAAATGACCCATTCACGCCCACAAAACTCGCAATATTTCATATGGGTTGCATTTTCTGCTTAAAGCACTTCATTAATCATAAAGTATTCATAGAAGGCTAAAGACTGCCTAATTAAGTCGAGTAGTACATTGTAGAGACAAGTGCAGCCGGTGCAACTCAAGGAACCACATACGATGAACGCTGTTACGGGTAGACAGAGCATTGCTCTGCCTCAAAGATCTGTTGTCAATATTCAGAGAACACAATTAGATTCGACGTTTTTGAGTGGATCTTCTCAGAAATTCATGGGCGCATCGCTTCGAACAAAGCAGGCTGTGCCAATGGTGGCCAGCTGCCGCAACGTGACTGTGATGGCCGCAAAAGGTATGAATCGTGGTACATTGTATGATAATATGGACACAATATGAGTTGAATGATAATGCATTGGTAGGCACAGCGATGTATAGGTCTAGAGCTTCATTGATGAGTTCTCGGGTTGCCAGGGAGAAATGCGTCGGGATAGCGGGTCGTGGATTCGGTACATTGTCCACTAGTACCGACATGATGGACATATAATATTGTAAGTTAAGTAATATTATGTATATGCAGTGTCGGGATACATCAAACTTGCCTTGCCAGCGGGTAAGGCCAACCCTGCCCCTCCAGTTGGACCTGCTCTTGGAGCACAGGGTGTCAACATCATGGCTTTCTGCAAAGAGTATAACGCTGCAACTCAGGACAAAATTGGAACCATCATCCCTGTCGAGATTACTGTGTACGAGGATAGAAGTTTCACCTTTATTCTCAAGACTCCACCTGCATCTGTGCTTTTGAAGAAGGCTGCTGGGGTGGACAAAGGGTCAGGCGCACCCAACTCTACCATGGTTGGAAAGGTGACTCAGGAGCAAGTCAGAGAGATTGCTACCATCAAACTTCCAGACTTGAATTGCGAAGACATCGAAGCTGCCATGAAGACGATAGAAGGCACTGCCAAGAACATGGGAATAACTGTTGAGGCTTAGTTGCCATTGCCAAGTATTTACATACCAGTAGTAGCATTAGTTGTTGTAATAGATTTTCCATTTTTGTACTCAACAATAATGTGTATCAAGACACGCATTGATTGAATGCTTGATGCCTTTGAGTCGAAACAAATGAATTCAGCGCAAATTTGATCACGCTAGAACATAACCAAACAGAAGTATGTGGTCAATGCGACCGTCGTGCAAGACGCTAGCCAGCTCTCTATAGAGAGGGGACTTCAGGACGTTGCAGACCTTAGTCAGTTACCAAGGGCAACGTGCTGCGTGGTCAAGGATGACTCGACATCGCTGAGCATTCTCTTCTTTTTGCCTCTTGCAATCCATCAGATTGCAGTTTATGCCGCTCAGCGCTATACTTTTGTCGCTGGCAAGTCCAGTAGTTACTAAGGGCTGAATTAGCGATCCAAAGACAAGCCTTCAGACTCTCAGAGACAACAGGTACTTCTACTTGTAAAATGCAATAGTTTTTTGAATATGTATAATTTAGAATGTTATACTGAGTAAATTATCTAAAGAAAATGAGGGTAATATTGGTGTAGTTTGGATGTTGCAATGACTTTGGCAAGTTGTAAATCATTCGGACGGTAGGTACTATAAGCGGCGTGGACAACAATAATATGGCATTGGAACAGCAACAAGATGAATTTAGGGATCTGGTGCTGCAATTTTCCAATCGTCTTGCTGGGGAATGGAGCGCGAATAGCGTGTGCGGTTTGCTAACGGAAGGGGCGATTGATTACATTGCGTCTGCGAAGAAATGGGAAGCTATGGAACCATTGATTCGTGCCAGGTTGGTATTATCTCCTCTTTTCCTGAGAAAATATGATCTGGATGATATGCATGATCATGTCAGGAGGCTGCGCTGTATGGCGGTTGAGGATCGAAACGAATGGGTAAAAATGCTCGGGGCAGCTGTGGGGGAGTACGATGGCCGGATTCATACGGATGAGGTGGAAGAAGCAATGCCAATGGTGGAGAGCAGTATTGATGAGATTGCAAAGTTGGCTGAGGGTGTCGATCCTCTAATGTATAGGCCTCTGGAGGAAGAATATTTGATTGATGAGGTGCTGGCAGAAACGTTAAAAGGCGTCTCCTTATCAAAAGTGAGACACAATAATGAAACTGCTCAGCACAGAGGTACGGCAGGCCAAGCGACAGTTGGGGGACACTTCACTTTGCGGGAGCCAAAGGATGCCCCAAGGGTAGAAATGGCTGCAAAAAGTGCCGAAGAGAAGCAAGGTGGGGTTTCCCAAACCCCTTTTGAAGTGGGAAATAAACGACAGCCTAGTGGAGGGAGCAATGGGTTTCTGCCAGCAAAGAAACCACGAGTTGCTGCTGCTGCTTCTCTGTTTATGAAACCAAGCATAGGCAGTAAAAAAACGTTACATTCGACTGTAGGTAGAGACGGTAGTAGTAAATCTGGGGCAAGTAAAAAGAAGACTGCAGTGCTGGATATTAGTGCAATAACTCAGGCGAGAGAAATGAATCAGAAGCGGCAAGAAGAATTGAAGAAACAAAAAGAGAAGGAGAAGGAAGCGGAGGCCCAAGAGAGGGCGGAAGCGGCCGCTGCTGAACGCAAGGCTAGAGAAGAGAGGAAGAGGATGATGAAAGAAGCTGAAAAGAGAAAAAAGGAGCAAAAGAAAGAGAAGGAAAAAGAGGGAAAACAGCAACGGCTATTAGAAGCTAAGCAACAGAGAGAAGAGGAAAAACAACGAAAGAGAGACATTGCTGAGGAAAGTAAAATAAAGCGTATGTATCAAGCAGAATGTATCGACCCGAGTGCTATATCTCGTGCGTTGCAAAAAGCTGGTAAAAAATCTGACCAGAACTCAGTGAATGACATTCGAGACGAAGAGCTCAAGAAGGCGTACACGTTGCTCAAAAATGCAAAATAAATTTAATAATTGTATATATCCAACAAAGGTGTACCTATGGTATAATACTGTTACATGTAATGTTTCTGTTATATGCGCAATGTCAAATAGTCGTGGCACATAGTTAGATGGAAAGTAATTGCAGTGCATGACTGCAACTGTTTAAACGCGACCCAAGAGAAATGCAGCGTGTGCGGTCGAAATCTACACAAAAATGTATCATGCCAATAATTGGCGCTATGTTCTCTTCGAACAGTCCTTGTCGAGATGCGAGATATGCGATTTTAGGTGAAAAAGATGTCTCATTTTTCAAATCTGTTTTGGGTGATAGGGGAGTGATAACAGATCCTAGTGATCTAGAACCATACAATTCGTACGTATACACTAAAATTAGTGAAGATAATAATATGATAATCTTGCAAAATGTATGTAAAGCTGAGGATGTCTACTCGTGATCATCCGTACCCAAATTCCGCAGGGACTGGCTTGGAAAGTACCATGGAGATTCGAAGATTGCCTTGAAGCCACGAAATGTGGAGCAGGTGTCCAAGATATTGTCATACTGCAATGATAAAAGACTAGCACTTGTTCCACAGGGGGGAAACACTGGGCTTGTGGGAGGCAGTGTGGCTATACATGATGAAATTGTGCTCAATTTGTCCAGTATGAATACGATACATGGCTTTGATCCTCTCTCTGGTGTGGTTACTTGTGATAGCGGGTGCATTTTGGAGAATTTGGAGAGTTATTTGGAAAGGTCGGGGCACACAGTTCCTCTTGATTTGGGTGCAAAAGGATCCTGTCAGATTGGTGGCAATTTGTCATCAAACGCAGGTGGCCTTCGTTTCATGCGATATGGGTCACTGCATGGGTCGGTGCTTGGTATCGAGGTTGTGCTTGCCGACGGTCGTATTGTAAACTTGATGAATAAATTAAGGAAAGACAATACGGGGTATGATATGAAACACATGTTTATCGGGTCTGAAGGTACTCTAGGTGTCATTACAAAGGTGTCATTGTTGGCTCCAGCGTTCTCGTCCTCTGTCAATCTCGGATATTTTTTCTGTGGATCTTTTCAAAAGGCGACTGAGGTATTGAAACTTGCAAAAGTCAAGTTGGGTGAAATTTTATCAGCATTTGAATTCTTGGATGAGGAATCTATCAATCTGGCATGTGCCAAGTTGGAAAATGTGCGTAATCCATTGCCAAATGCACCCAAGACCCCATTTGCGCTGATTGTAGAAACTCGAGGAAGCAACGATACGCATGATAGAGAGAAATTTGATGAGTTTATGGAATCATGCATATCTCAAGGGTTGCTTGATGATGGAATTGTAGCTCAAGACATGTCTCAAGCAAATGATATTTGGAGGCTAAGGGAAGGAGTCACAGAAGCTCTGCGCATTCGGGGTGCAACCTACAAGTATGATGTTTCTATTCCAATAAGTCAAATGTATAATTTGGTCCCTGAAACTAGGGACAGGTTGGAATCTGCATTCCCAGGAAATACAACTGGAGATCCAGATGAAAAGATACTAGTGGTTGGATATGGGCATATGGGAGACGGTAACCTTCATCTCAATATTTCAGCGCCTAATTATTCAGAGGACCTCGCACAGTTATTGGAGCCATGGGTGTATGAAAAGGTGGCGTCTATGGAAGGCAGCATTTCTGCAGAACACGGTATAGGTTTTATGAAGGCAGGAGCTTTATCTATGACAAAAGACAAAGTCGCCTTGGAGCTGATGAGGAAATTAAAAGGTACATTGGACCCAAATCGGATATTGAACCCGTACAAAGTCTTTTCCGAGTAAATATGCCAAATATTATCATTTAATCGAGATAACATCATTTGGATTCTTGCATTCATGGTGTAACAGACTGTAAAGAGTTAACAAGATAAAATGAAAACAATTGTTGTCTAGCTTTCTATGTTGCTGCCGAAAATATCTCTGCATCCTGTGAACTCCCCTTTTTCCCTTTCTTGCCAGTACTCTTCATTGAATTCAAAAGAGATTTCCTTGGCAGATACATGGCGTTTCTGGTATGAGGACGAACGGGACAAATTCACATTTTCGTACTTTACAGTGAACCACCTTGGCTTTAGGGGCACGCCCTGCTCGGCTGCTTTTCTTGCAGCTCTCTGTTTGTGCTCCAAGCGCTGTTTTTCTGCATTAGCTTCTTCCCACATCCCTTTTTCTGTGTACGCCTGGTCAGGTCTTAAACGGCAATCCGTGGGAGCAATCTTGTCTTCCAAGTTGGGAGTCAGCTCATTGAGCTGAATTGCAAAGCTTGTCAGATTATACCGAGTAGGATCTTCAGGGGAGGGAGCTTTTTCCCACAATTTCTCAATCCTATTTCCATTCCAAACCACAGAAACTCTGTCATCCCAATGTCCCTCTAGGCGTGGATAGTCCAATTTAACTCCATTCTGCTCCACAATGCCTTCAACCTGCCTTGGGTTTCGATCAAAGAGAATGCCTGTTTCTTTAAATCGTATTCTTGCACTCATGTTTATTCCATGACACCTAATCTTCATTATTCCACCATGATCAATGTATATTTTCCCCAGAATCAAGTTATTGATAGTTGTAGTAACTTTATTCCATGAATATGAGTCTCCATCATCAAAATCAAGGCGCAAGACACCCTCAGGAATCAGTTCTATTGACCTTCCCCAAAACTTACTCCTCACTTCCGCATCCCCCTGGTATGTCCATCCTCTCCCTTGTGCATGTGCGGCAATAATTGTAGGATGATGACTAACCTTCTCGGAAATAAATCGAAAACCTCTTTCAGGGTATACCAGTTCATATGTCTCACCCAAAAGGGGATTGAAAGGCTTTGTTGTTCTCCCAACTGTAGATGAATATGGACTTATCGCAAATGCTGCAACTCTCACGAGCCTTTCCAGCGAGTTTGGTGGGCACAGATATGCCTGATCCAACAACTCGCTGTATTCCAAGTCTTCAGCTGTTTTTTGTAAAGCAGATAACGGTTCGTTAAAATAAACCGGAAGGCAAACTCTTGTCAAATCCTTCCCAACCATTTCTTTAATCAACGACCAAAGAGAAATACTCTTCTCAGCTTGTGCCGGCTTGGGCAACACTGTACGCCTCATCGATGGTGCCTCTTCTTTCTCCAACCAAGATGGACAGGGCAACGATTGACCGTCCTTCACCCCATCCAATCCCTTGAACGATTTCGAGGACAATTCACCAACTCGTAAACTACGAGACAGATTGAAATCACCTCCATCTAATTGAAGAGCATCAAACGATTCAGACAGATGAAACGCAGCCAACTCTCCCAAACTACCACTACGAACATGATGAAACGGGTCTTTCACCACAGTTTCACATTCAAAAAATTCCTCTTCCGAGCTCTGATCGCTATTCCCATCATCGTGGTCTCCGTCTATTGTTTCTCTCCCGCTGACAGAAACCTCTTCCGACTCCTCATCTGCCTCATCTTCCGGCACAACCACGAAATTTAAAGGCAAATTTGACCCACTGCTCCGAGCTCCTCTACCTTCCAGTGCAGCACTGGTTTCCAGCTGGCGCTTCTCATTCTCCAGCCTGTACACTATATCCAGCAACGCAAGCCGTTTCGAAAACTCGTTATCAGCAAATTCGTGATACGTCGAATGCATTTGCCCCAACAAACCAACCACGTATGCCTTCATTTCCTCTGTGGCCCCCATCTCATCCAACTTTGCCTTTACCAGCAACACCTTGGCGTCAAACCGTTTCTCCATTCCAGGCGCAGAGTGCTCATTCAGCGCCTGGTTCTGTTGAGAGTACTCTTCTATCGCCAACTTTGAGTCCGTCAACGCTTCAATCCACACCCATCGATCATCTTTGCTTTCACTTCTCAACTGCACAGATTTTGTCCCAGAGTGAACGTAAAACTTTGTCGCGTCTGCTTTCGATTCCCTCACAGACGCTATTTGCATATGAATTTCCGCTTTCGGTTTCAACAACTGCTGATCCAAGAGCAGATCCCCGTGTCGAGGCGACGTTCCATTCCTCTTGGGAGATGACCGAAACGATACGCCCTGTTCAACTCCCAGTGCTTTCGATTTCCGTTTACAGTCCTCTTCCAAAACCGATATTTGCACACCGATTTTTACGACATCCCCTTGCAATCTCAATGTCTCCAAAAGCTGCCACACATCCACCCGCAGCGGCCCGTACACTTGGTAGTATTTCAGCACCCCTTGATGGAGCACGAACAACCTCGGCCGCCAACCCGCCGCCAAATTCACATATTTTTGCAAGATTCCGACTACTATAGTCTCAATACCGCTATTCACTTGCACCCGATCCCCTTCATCTACGGATCGAGGGCCGATATTCCCGCGACTGTCAGCCATGTAGGTAGCAATCTCCAAGCGAGTCGAGCACCCAAACCCTCTATTTTTTTCCACTATATTCCCCAAACTGACTCTATTTAATGATCTATACTATCGTATCGTTCTGTAAACTTGATTTAAGAGTCGACTACCGGTATTCTCTCTTCCAAGAAATAACAGGCTCCGACGTAATCGACTCGACGCAATCCAGTCACCCCAACACCCACTATTCCATCAGACCCGCATTTCTTCATCCATTTCTAAATCACTATTTTAAAAAATCCTATCAAGCAGATAATAATAATCTAGTGATTAGAACGTTGTCACTACCATGAAGCCACTGGGCCAGTCACTGAGTGCCGTGATGACTCATCAGTGATGATGGAGATTTGGTGCCTTTAATTGAAGGGAACTTATCACCACCGTAGTATTGTTTACTTAAATATTAACAATAATTATATAATAGTCATGAATGAAATACTAGATAGTCTATGTATCTTTCAAACTGCTCGATGGAGAATACTGTTTGAGTGAGTGAGTATTTAAACCAGCCAGGCAGGCAACCAATTTAGTTTATTTTTATTCTACCTAGTGTACCAAATAGCGATAAGAATACTAACAACAGATGGAGCAAGAAGATACGCCTGCTCGGCAGCAAGTTAAACAGCCAGTGACTAGTCTGGAAGAATCAAATGACATGATGAACTACAACATATGGTCGCACCGCGGGTACAGGCCAGGTAGACAGCGGCAAGAAGGCAAGGCGATCCAATTGTCACAGTATCGATGCCATAGAGATTTGGATTGTGGATGGACAAGGGGAGAAAAGGGTGGGTGTACGTTTATTTGCGTATACTTTGCGAGGGGAATATGCCACCATGGGTCGAATTGCAACTTTAGGCACCGCGTGCCCGATGCGTCGTTTGAACTGCATCACAGGACACAGCCACAGTATGATATATTTGGAAGGGATAGGGATGCGGAACTGGTGGGGACGAAAGGTGCAGGGTGCTTGAGCAGGGATTGTACTACTTTGTATATATATTTAGGGGCGTTGGCGTCGTTGCCCAAAGAGCACGTGGAAGAAATGCTGCAAGAAGACTTTGGAGAATGGGGGGAGATTGAAGAGGTGAATGTGGTGCCAAGGAAAGCGATTGGGTTTGTGAGGTTTGTGTTTAGGTCGTCTGCAGAGTTTGCAAAAGCTGCTATGCACCAACAGCAGCTGGGTGGAGATACAAAGACCGGTACGGTGCTCGATGTCAGGTGGGCGCTTGATGATCCCAACCCGGTGGCAATAGAAAGGGTAAAGAGGAAGCAAGAAGAGGCGCTCGTCAGAGCATACATGGAAGCTATCGACCGGCTGGGTCCTGAAGAGAAGCGGGCTCGGATTCACGATATTGAGCTTTCAAGGGGATATAATCCGAATGCAGTGACGTCATCGTATCCTCTGACGATGGATGATACTGATATTGTGAGGAATGCTGAAGAACCTATTGCAGTAGTACATAATGGTGATGATGGTGAAAAAAGACAAGAAGAGCAAGAAGATGATGTGAACAGGTATCTACTGCCTGATGATGTCCTGGAAGAAGAAGATGATGAAGATGAAGGACCTAATGTCGATGTTGTCGTACAAAAGGACGATGGAGCATGTTCACCCTCGGGATTGTTGACAGAAAATGAAAATGCTCTGGGACTAATCTCTGGGTATGGATCTGACTGATTGATTTAGAATTGGTCATATTTACTAATGTAATGTAATACCGGTATTACAGTAGTATTAAAATTGAATGCAAATAAAGGCGGTATAGAAAAATAGAGATCATGACAAATAGAGCTTCTTACCACTCAGTATCGAGGGGAAGTTGATGCAATGCCGAGACTCGATCTACTCGGGTATCTTCCTGTGCCGGCCTCGGGTCGGCATGGAGTTGGGAGTTCATGCTGTTTCAAATTATTTGGAGATCTTCTGATTGCGTATGCATCGGGATCTGCCGTGGTAATTGGAGATGTGCGTGGTAACTTGCTGTTGCTTTTGATTTCATGGCAAATTTGGTGCTGCTGTGATAAAGTAGTAGTGTGCTAGAGCTGGGGCGAGCTGGTTATTAAAATTGATGAGATTGCCATGAATATATGAATTAGAGATAATTGAATCGAATCGAAGGGAGTATTGAATGTGTATTCGTTTATGTAGGTGGAAACACTGGAAACTATTAATATGCTTGTTGGGGGACATGTCAACACTGTGGTGACTGCACTTGACTGGTGCGTGGTAATTTATAAACGTGTTGATGTTTCCAAGCTGTTGTTCATGCTATTTATAAAATATAGAATCCTTGTTTAGAAGAAGAAGCGTGTTGCCATGAGAAAGATTCTGCATTTACACCTGCAGGTATCCAATTGGATGTGGGGAAGAAGCACCTGGGCCGTGTGCATCGCTCCTGGCCACAGGGGATGCACTCGGTAAGGCAATTGTGTGGGATACTTGCAATGCAGAGCCTGTCGCTGTTCTTGGGGATGCGGGGTTAGTGTCAGGCTTTGGTAATGGGAAGAATAAGATAGGAATTAAAAGTATTGCATGGGTGACATCTGCGAATATTCTTGCTATACTGCTGGAGCATGGAAAGTTGTTGCTGTGGGATTGCAAAAATGGAAATGTCATGTGGAAACGAGATTTTGGCTCGGATGCTTTTTCTAATATTCAGACAAATCCGAATGATCGTCGGCAAGTTGTGATGAATACGGATGATGGAGTATTTGGGATGCTGCAAATTGAGTCTATTTCGTCTCGGTCGATAGAATACAAACGGTACCAGGCAGAAATATCCCCTGGAGGGAGATTTACGTGCTGGCTTCCCGGTGTTCATGGGATAGCTGTGCTTTTGCTTGATCGCGAGTTCATATTTTTTGACTTGGAAATTGGTCAATCTTTGGGCTCTGTCAGCCTGTCCAAGGCAATGCCTAAATTCATAGAGATTATCGGCAGTTTCGGTCATGCTACTGGGAACGCTTCTTTTTTCGAAAAAGGCATAGATGTTATTCTATGTCATCATGCGGACAGTTCGATTTCGACATGGCAGAGGTCAGGCAAGGATCTGTCGTACAAAATGATCAGTCATTATGGGTTGACGAGTCCTACAGTTAGTTACATGTATTCAAAGGCCACGGCAGATATCAGTATCAGTAAAAGTTTTGTATTTCTTGCTGCGGTTTCGGGGATGAAGACAGGAGATATGCATCCTAGAATAGATTTACAGAAACGGCCGTGGTATCCAAGCAGTATTTTTTTGCTTGGGATGCCAGATGATGGGAGGTTTTTGAAGTGGGAGATTGATGGATCGGGCTTGGTACCTTGTCTCATATCCATGCATGCATCTTCTTCTGGTTCTATAAGCTCGCTGTCAGTCTATTCAGGCTTGGTAAAATTGAGCGGCAATATTACTTCTCCTCTGATTGCATGCGGTACAGATGGGGGCAAAGTTGAAGTGTATTCGATGACCAAGAGCAGGATGACAAGATTGTTGCTTAATCTGAACAAGAGTTTTGCGATCGGCGATGGGGAGATTAAAGGACTTGAATGGATGGGGAAAATGAGTAGGATTGTTTTTTATCAGTCAGTAGAAGTTAAAGATTCTTCCAATAGTAGTGACAAATCTGTATCTTTCCGCAACAGGGTTCATACACTTGATGTGATAACAGGTCAAATAGACACAATACGATCGTCTGTTGACTCTGGAGAAATTACAGGGCTACGAGTATCACCAAAAGGCGCTTATATATTGATTATTTGTTCTGGAATGGCTAGTGAGATATGGACCACGCTTTATCTGGACTCTCCGTTCCGTCTCAGGCAGATTGATCTTCCATTCTCGACTGTTGAATGGCTCCCTGAAGGATTCGGCTTGCCTTGCAGGAAAGGGAACGATGGCAACATAAATACTCCTATTGATTTATCAAGTCGCATGAAGGCGTCATTTGATTTGCTTGATGATCTTCCAGAGGAGATGTTGCATTTTTCTCTGAGGGATTCCAGGCTGGGAATTCTGCTTGTCAAAGGACGGAAAATCCAGGATGCAAGGCCTGTGGTGTCCAACTGGGCACCTCTTGTGACGGGAGAATTCCAGGCTGTTTGTGCAGCTGCCTTTGGTTCATATATTTTTTTGGGCGGTCATGACGGTACTTTGGCAAGATGGGACACCAAATCAGGGACTACGGTGGCTGTTGAGACTGGATGTGCAAAAATAGTCAGGATTCAAGTGTCAGGTCCAAAATCGGATGGTGAGAGTGCAATACATAGTATAATTGCGTTTGTTCTCTAAATGCAAGATTTTGATCAATTTCATTGGTTTGCAGGCGCGCTAAGACTGTCGCTTTTGTCTTCATCGGGGACTTTTGCCGTTCTGGTGATGGACTCCAATGGCCGATTCAAGTCATCAAAAATAACATGGACGACAGGATATTCCCTTGTTGGCACTGCCAAGGATTTATCGTGGGCTATTCTCCCTGACGAGTATGGTGGTGGAAGTGAATCATTGTTGCTGCTGCTCAGGGAAGGAAGTCTTGCTTTGTTGGACTATGGAAATGTCAAGAGGAGAATGCTGGATTCTGTAGTCGGAACACTAGTCCCACAGAAAGAGTTGCCTTGCAGTATACTTGTTCCGAGCCAATGGCTGCAGCTATTTTGTATCCTAGTACAACTTGGCATTACTATAAAGACTTTAAAGCAATGCTTGACTGTAATCGGGGAGTCTTCTCTTCAAGAAGCAGAGGATTCAATTTTGAAAATTTTGCCAGATGGGTGTGTTGAGCATGTACTTCGTGAGAAGGAAACTAGGGCAGCAAGAAGAGGACGCGGCTCCCCTATTATATCATTATCTCCTAACAGTACCGAAGATGAATTTCCCAAGGGATCTTTGGCGGAGCTTCTGAAAAACCGAACCAGCTTGGGGGAGGACTCTGCTGTTGGGAGTCCTCTTGCTACCAGCCAGCAAAGAAACTCATCAGATAAGGCCGCATATGCTTTGGGCTACCGCACGAGTTCTTCAAGTGGACTAAATGAAGTATCAGAAACACTTAAATCGATTGGAGGATCATTTAGAGATATTGCAGCTGCTGGAAAAGAAAAGGTACAGAAAAAACTAAGCAGTAGCAGCAAGGAGCCAGGGACTCAACATTATGGAGATCACTATCCCGAGAGTGCGTTTCCCGCCTCACCCGCGGGTGCCAGAACAATTTCATCTGCAGAATATGACTTGGATAGGCATCACGCATACTTCAATACGCTAACAGAGGTAATTGTTGCGCTTGCAAATCTTCAGAATTTGCAAGATTTGCCCATTGGGCAGTTAGAGGAGCAGTTACTTCTAAATTGTGAGCAGGAAGGCACACAATTAAACAGAAGCGCCATGAGAATGGCTTTATCGGCTCGTTTGAGATGGAATAAGGAAGAAGAGAGATTTTGGATTGATGTTTCAAAGCTTCTTGGACAGAAAGATGATGCAGACAGCAAAGCAGAGGAAGGTGCACCTGGTGCATCACCACTGTCAAGTAGCTCTATTTGGGACAAAGACACAGAGATTAATCTCCTAAAGGAAGTCTCCTGCTGGCACTTGAATATTCCAAAGAAGAGTATTGAGAATGCGGAGGACATCGCTGAACTCTTTGTTCTCGAGCAAATATGCCTTGGTGATGTGGAAACAGCAGTGAGCATGCTTCTTGCAACTCCACCCAGCAAGTCAGCAAGATTTTATAGAGATGCCATGTGCTCGCTCGGAATGGCATATGCTTGTGCTTCAGAAAACCTCCAACGCAAGGAAAATGATTTAGCTGGTTCGCTATTTGTCCAGGCAGCCCGTGTCATTGCAATGAATGCAGCAACATCTGGAGACTCTCTACTCGGGGTCCCATTGTTGTATGCGACTTCAAAATACGATGAAGTGATCGATATTCTTCAACAAAATTCCATGTGGTCGTTATCAGCTGTGCTGGCTGCTCATAAACTATCAGCTGAGGCCCGAAGACGGCCAATGGGAAATGTAGCTCACCATGTTTCTACAAGGAAAGGTTTGGTCTGGCAAGCTATCAACATCCTGATTGGAACCGAACAATATTCCAAGGCTATCGATAGCATGCTCACTTATCATATGTACGACAGAGCCAAAGGCCTTTTAGATGCTTTAGATGAAGCTGAGATGGACGTGATTGACGAAGAAAAACGTGAAAGAGTCCAATCTGCCTTTACTGGGCATGCCAACAGATTAATCAGTGATCTCCTTGGTCTTTGACCACCTTTGCGCAACATGTCGCGTTCCACTATGAAATAATTTAATATAAAACAACTATTAAGTATCTGTAACAATCACTAGATATTTTGATTTGATGCTTGGATACAAGCAGCAACGCATCTGGTAACACCTGCAGTTGGAGACGTGCTTTGCTCGGGCTCAATGTCAGCGTTTACCTTTTATATCTTCAATAGAGATGGTGTATGCGAATATTATCACGAATGGATGCGATCCAAAAGTGCCCAAAAGGGCGCAGGCAGTATGCCGGAAGAGTTCAAACTGTTGTTCGGTTTGTGCTGGTCTTTGAAAGCCCTGAGTGCAGCCATCGATCCACAAAGGTAAATGAATTGATCTAATTATTGTTTGGATAAATCGACGCCTCATGCTAGACAAGTGCGGCAAGAAGAATTCCCTGGTTGAATGGCTATCACTATGTAGTGACTGAACTGTTGGTTCTGTTTGTTTCAGCAAGGAACGAAAGCAAATGGGAACGCCCATGAAGATTGGAGAAGGATGCAGTTTTAAATCATTTAGTACGAATGCTTACAAGCTTCATTTCTATGAGACTCCATCTGGAATAAAGGTAATAAGTTGCATATGTCATCTTTCAGCTTGATCTTGTGTTCAGGGAAATTCAGGACTGATTTAGCTTGTGTATTGAACAATTTTGCAGCTTATCCTAACGACTTCCCCGAGTGTGGGAGACATGTCAAAGAATCTGGAGCACATATACAAAGCATTGTTTGTAGATCACGTCATGAAGAATCCGCTGTACACACCTGGGGAGCAATTTTTGTACGACATTGGCAATACTGTTTTGTTTTTTGCAATAGCACAAGGAGATGATAACAGCGTATCTCTACTCTGTCGTGTAGGTTTGAGCCATTTACATTAGCATTGAATAAATACATGTCAAGTTTGAATTTATGCTAGTTGTAGATGTTTGCTACACAATGTCATCCTTGTTGTGAAACCAGTCAATCAATCCCACCAGATGGAAACGCTTGCTGATATTGTCAAAGATTTGACATAATGCCACCATCCCTTTGGTATGAACAGAGACTCTCCAGGGCCAAGGATGCAATCATAGTAGTCCAGCTGAGAGAAGAGAGGGAATGCATCTTCGTCCACATTATCGATATCCACAGTGGATGTATTTGATGTAAGCCCTTCCTGATCGGGATAGAGTGATGAAGAGCAGGAGGGATGATACAGCCTGACATATTTGTATCCTACTATTTGCACAAATATGTTATGGTGGGGATCTGTATGCGCAGGCGTTACTGTCCCCGGGGGACCTATCCATGCATTAATGCTGCTGATTTCACCAGTGAGATGACAATATTCTGGAATGAGTATATCTTGTCTCAGGAGGTCAATCTGCTCCAATAGTGGATGTTGTGCTAAATACAAACTTGATGTATATGCCTCTAGTGTCTCATCTTCCGATGTAAGAGAATCCAAAAATGTTGAAAAATCCATCAGTTTTTGCGTCCATTCTGTTGACATGTAGTCCTTTCCTATTTCTATTGGCACTGTCCTGCGGCCTGCAACTGCCTTCCAATATTCGCGTATGTTCCAAAGACGCATGGCAGGCCAATGATCAGCAATATTTAATAGGATAACGGGACATTGAGGTGAAAAGTATTGCGTCACAAACACCTCGCCAGTAGGACATTCGGCAGATGGTATCTCTTTTTTATGATGCTGCGATGTACTTGCACCAATGTTATCTGGTATACTTGATTGGAATATAACCCCTTTCCGGGAATCGTAGGAATTTGTCAGCAACAGAGATATCGTGTCACGGTAATTCTTATTTGAGTCCAACAGTCTATCCCTAGTCTCCCTTGCTTCAGGAACCATTCTCTCAATAGTAGCATGGATCATTTCACGAAATGCATCACCTCCCATGATAAGACCCATATCCAGATCCTTGATAGAAACATGCTGCATCAACGATTCTATTTTTGTTTCTATTCCTAAGCTTGGTTCATGTTCTGTTTCACAAGAAGCGTAGGCATGCAACCAAAAGGACACCATTTTCATTCCTGCAAAGGCATCCCTCCAAACAACAGCAACATCGGCCCATGATCCAGAATGCAACTTTTCCCAGAACGTCTCACTCAAAATCTCGATCTTTGAGAGTTGCAAATCATCACACACTTTTGGCCACATGCGAGCTACAAGAGGACTTGCTTTTTCCAATCTTTTATACACACCCTTCCATTGGCTGGATTCCAATATTCCTTCCAGTTCAACCAGAACCATGTCATAAAGCCGGCTATTGCGCAGTGAATAGGAACTTTCCCTATTAATGTCACAAACCTTTCGCTTCTTCATATCTACTCTTTCTTTGCCTTTATTATTCCCACCGCTGATCCGATACTATCTGTCTGCTCGCTTGCTTGAAAATACACGTGATGGTTGGCCACCTTTCTTTCTACTCTACTTTTTTGACTAGGGCAGAAATCAGACTGACCAAGACTACAATCTATTTCACAATCTTCCTCAAGTTGCAGGCCCGTTCCAATTCTTTCCTGGATACACGTATTTCCTTTCGATTCCTTAATTCCAGACAAGTCTACTTCCCCCAATATTGATCCCCCAGTTTCTATAGCCTTTATTCTTTCCTCAATCTTAACTCTTGTATTCTCCTTCACTATTTCCGGCTCCACACCACGAAGCAAATCATCTAATTCCCCAAAGTCTTCAGACTCTTGCAAATCTTCCGCAGTTCCGATAAAAACTCCATTCACATGTACTTGAGGTATCGTTATATTTAAATCACTTCTTTCGAGCATATGAATCCTCAAGACCCCATTATTTGCCAGGTCCACCTGAATTATTTATTTATTTATTATTATTTATTATTATTATTTAGCATCATTTGATAATTATGTATTTTATTCAAATCGTCACCTACCGTCTCATATTCCACTTTTTTAACATTCAACAAATGCAACACTCTCCGTGTATCACTTTTGACCTTTGCATTGCCAGGACAAGAGGTCACAAACACAACAATCCCAGACTCCAGATCCACTGGAACATTCCAAGACACATTATTATATTCTCCTATTTCTTCTTCTGTTGCCACACCACTTGAATGTTCTCCGCCACTGTTCTCGTCTTTATTTTTCCTTTCAACACTTCCCAGTTCCCCTTGGTCTACTCCTTCCACTCTTAATATTATAGCTTCATCTACCGAGCACGGCGACTCTCTTACTATATCTATATCACTTATTGTGATTTTAGAATCCAAACCAGTCAACCCCACGTCGTCCTTATTCGCCTTCGATCCGTCAACTACTTTTGCCGATTTTGCTTCAGTTTCCACCACGGCGCCTTCATCTTGGCTTTCCATTGAGCATAACTGAATACCAGTTGTTTTATCATTTACCGATAATCTCTCACTTAAGTTCTCTACACCGTTGCAGTCCTTTTCAGTAACCACCATTTACTTGCTATGCTGAAGTGTACTGTAAACTTCCCTGATACAAAGCCCTCTAATACCCCATGTTGCTCAACAAGAAAGTCTAAATGTATAAAATATATTTTTGATGAAGTACCATAAAGTATAAAATATCGCATTCCATACCCTAGTACTGTGCCATTGCCATTGCAACAGAAGAAGATTTCTTCATCTACTGAGTGGTAACGTTCTACTGCATTAATCATTTTTTTACTTTTTCATTTGCTCATGGATGACTAATACATAGAATTAAATATAGATTATAAGGAGATCCAGATCCATAGATTGGTGTAAGCAACAAGCAAACTGTTTGTTTGGGGTTCCCTTTGTAACCTCTTGACCTTCTAGCTCTTGCTTGCTTGCTTAGTAGAAGTAGTCATAGTCTGGTGTACATGCATAATAAGCATCCTACAATGACGCTATATAATTGAATTGAGTCGATTCATCAATAGCATCAACGCGGACTGGCAGGATCCTCTTCTTTTCTTCCATCGTCGACGGAGATCGATTGGGTGCACGTGAACATAGAAACGGTAGTACTACTAGTAGTACTTGATCACAATCATAATATAATATAATAGCATTAGATTGCCCATTTGTATGCTGCAATCTCGAGGACGAGCAATCAATAGTAACGGCACGCTGTCACGATGCAAATGTCGTCTTCTGGTCGAGATGCAGAGAGCGGGATGGTGGAGTCAAAGCATGCAATTGGAATTGAGAAGAAACAAAGCGATGGGGTTGCTGGTTCATTTTCGTTAGAGAAGAAGAAAGGGGCGCTGTATAGTTCGCTGTCCATGACGCTGCTCATGGTGCAAGGGACAGCCATGTCGATAGTGCTGCGGTATTCTAGGATTCAGGCCGGGCCGGCATATTTGCCATCGGTGTCTGTGTTCTTAGCAGAGATGATGAAATTGACCATTTGTGTAGTGATACAGCTCGTTAAAGGGCCTGATGCGGTGTCTCAGAAGAACGGAGCTGTGCTGGGGACTGGTGGGGTGCAGGAAGATGCCCGACAGAAGAAGATCAACAGCCTTGGAGCCTTCTTTTGGGATGCATTGCCGATGGCGCTGCCCGCGTCCATGTTTGTGCTGCAGCAGGTGTTGCTTATTTGGTCAGCGACGTACTTGGATGCGGTGACGTATCAGATATTTAATCAGGCATTTAAATTGATTCCGACAGCAGCGTTTGCTCGGGTTCTGTTGGGGCAGAAATTGAAACCGATTCAATGGCTGTCGATTCCTGTGCTAGCATTCGGTGTTATATTAATAACAGTGAATACAAATGCTTCGGCAAGTAGTGCTTCGAAAGGGGGGTTGGATTCGTCAGTGAGGCCTCTGGAATGGTATATGGCCATGGTGGCATGTTCCATGGCCGGGTTGAGCAGCGCGTTTGCAGGAGTGTACTTTGAAAAATATGTCAAAGGGAAACTTGCAGCGGGTCTGGTGAAACGTAATGCGCAGTTGGGAATATTTGGGGTGCCATTTTCGGGTACTTATGCGTACTTGAAAGATGGGGACTTGATTCGAAAGAATGGCTGGCTGTCTGGATTTTCCTCTGCAGCCTGGGGTGTTGTATGGCTTCAAGTATTCGGAGGCTTTATTATTGCTGTAGTCGTCAAATATTGCGATAATATATTGAAGAATTTTGCACTGGCGGGATCTGTGATTCTGACGGTGCTCGTGTCGATTCCTCTGTTTGATCAATGGCCGTCTTCTCTGTTTCTGGTCGGGGTGAGTGCCGTGCTTCTGTCAGTGTTCATGTACGGTGGCAATGTCTCCGTCCCAAAGCCGTTGCAGAGTATGTTCTTGCGAATAGAGAATATGATTGGGAGAAGTAATAAGGCTCGAACATAGAAAGATAATTTTGATTCGCTATTTACTATTATTATTATTGTTTATACCATACCAGATTATTCGTATTACTCTCTACTGTGGAGTCTAAATTTAAGACACAGTAGTGGTGCCTACTAGCATTCACTTGAATTAAAGCGCCTTATAAGGCGTAGTAATTACTATGATACAACTTGCATGACGCGTTCATTGATATCCAACACTGCTCGCTATGCTAATATCAACTATGTTATTACAAGAATAGTATTATTGTACAGGCTCCCTTTGGTGCCGATTTCGCAACTGTCCACAGGCTGCTGCAGCTTCTAAACCTCTAGTTATACGGATGGATGTCTTTATACCATTACCTTGCAAAATACTAACGAATTTCCTGACATTATTTTTCGATGGTCTCTTGAACTCAGAATCGTCCACCGGATTCCATGGTATAACGTTTACGTGGCTCCGCATATTCCCATGCCGCTTCAGCAGCATGGCCAACTCCTCAGCGTGCTGGGACTCATCGTTTATCCCTGCCAGTAACGTATACTCGAACGTCACCCTCCTACCTGTGGCTTCAAAATATCTCACACAGTCTAGCATGAGAGCTTCGAGAGGATATGCCTTTGCGCTAGGAACAATTTGCTCTCTGAGTCGTTGATTTGGAGCATGAATGGAAACTGCCAAGGTAGATTGGGTATCATACTGCGCAACCTTTTCTATGGCATTAGGCACCCCTACGGTGGAGATTGTGATGTGGCGAGCCCCTATATTCAAATCTTTATTTATAATCTGATGTGCCTTCATGACGGACGGAATATTCAACAGTGGCTCCCCCATCCCCATGAAGACAATATTGGAAACGCGTTGCTCAAAATCCTCTTGCACTGTCAGCACTTGATCAATTATCTCATGAGGCAACAGGTTCCTAGCAAATCCACCCTTCCCAGTCGCACAAAACGTACACCTCATAGGACACCCGATTTGCGACGAGACACACACAGTCAGCCGATTCGACTCCCCGTCCCCAGCAGGTATTCCTACACTCTCCACCACCAGGCCATCATGCAGCTTTAACAAAAACTTTCTGGTTCCATCTCGCGCAACAACTCTATGATACAACTCCGATCTCCCTATCTTTATCCCCTTCTCTACCAAGCTTTCTCTCCATGATTTCGGTATGGTAGAGATATCGTGCAGCTCTCTCGCGCCCTGATGCAACACAGCATCCACTAACTGCTTTGCCCTGTATTTCGGCTGGTTAAAATAGAGACACAGTTCCTCCAGCTCCTCCTTCTCTTTACCCAGAATCACCTCACCGTACTCGAGACCGTATTTCTTGGCTTGCCTGGTAATTTTTGCCGCGTCGTCCAATGCTTGTCCAACCGCTTTCCGGTCAAACTCGTCCCAAGGGCCGTCTGTCACTTCCGGCAGCCTGGAAGGTATCGTGGGAGCAATCTCCTGGCCATGCCGTTCGGACAACGATGCACTTCTATGTCTTGTTATACTATAATTGTTTTTTAACAATATATGCGACACGCTAGGGCGAAAAAGAGAGCTGCAAAGTCGCCCCAATTTTGGCACTGTGACCGGCGTCCTTTGCAACTTTGGACCTGCTGAGCCACTCGCACCGAGGCTACCGATCATATGTGCATGCATGAAGTGTTTTCGCAGTATTTTCATATGTATATTTCTCTAAATTAAATATATTCTAATCTCTTGCCTAGAATTCAATTCGCACTGTTGATCAAAGCCACTTTTAATTAGTGTGTAACGTGACTCGACAATTATTCGTTCTACTTCACCAATCAATGAATCGAGTTTTGCTTCAATAAACCTTACTGTCGGTAGTAGGATAGTTCCGAATATAATTACATTAAAAAGTATCGTTCATGGGACGCCTATGCGATGATGATAAAAGCAGCATTGTAACCCCAGCCATTATTGGCAATCAATTGGGTACCACGTGGTGCACCCACTGGCCAGTCATGGTCAGCCATGATCCCTGATCAGGGAAGAAGGGCGTTCTCTCATTTCGAAATATGCATACATGGTGCATGCATGACGACGAGGCAAGGAATAGAACCACACAGATGGACACCAATGCTGTTGGTATGATACTCGTTGTAAACGAGTGATGCGTATTGGATGGCATGTAGCCATCACCAAGAACATGAATGCGGACCTTTTTTTTGGACAGAGGCAAACGATCGTGGGCAGCCTGCTTTGGACCGAAATCTCCCTCTTCCTTGACAAAACGCAAGACGCTTGTAGCCTGGTTAGCCAGCAATTCTCCATTTTTACCCCATATCTCCAATCCTTCGATGCGAGTCAAGTCCAATATTCCGTTCTGAGTAAGCACCCCTGCCCAGACCGCAGGGTCCTCATGGAGGAGCTGATCCCATCAGATCCCTGCAGGCTCGAGCCTGAGCGGGCTCGCTCGTTATCAGAATCTCCATCTTCTTCTTCACGAAGAATATTCTTCCATTAATGGTGTGTGTTTTTGTGGCATACACGGAAACACAAGATCTCTCAAAAAGGAGCATATTTTAGGTTGATTGGTATTCATCATAACAAAATAAAAAGTAAATGTTGTTTTGTATTTTCGTGTATTGAAAATGTTGGTTTACGCGTTACGGCCTCGAGAGCATTCGACGCTTCCAGGTCATCGCCTCGGATTTTTGATATTTTGATCGAGCACGTACTTTCCTAGAAGCTGAGCAGATTGTTCCTCCAACAGGGAAGCAATATCTATAGCGGGAATAATAATATTACTAGTAATGAAAGATGACGTGACAACGAGTGACAACAGACTCTGGTGTCTCTGAGAGACACTGCCGTGTGTGGGTAGTACCCTTGAGCATAGCAATGACGACGCTTGCTGATCTGTTTAGCCTGAGAGGTGTTTTCTGTAAATTTTTATAAATATGTGTAAATTTATTTACATGTTCTAGTATTCGCAGTACATGACATAAATTACATTTTTTAATTTAGTTTGTAATCGTTGCTCAGAATACGCCTGGCTTCTTGTACTACTTGGAGCAACTGTGGGCTGCCTGGAGTCAAGACGTTGAACTGGGTTATATACGCCTTGAGTTCCTTTTCTTCATCCTTGGTAAGCCTGGCCCGCTTCAGACCACCTGTAGCAGAATCAACCAACAATGATTCATATTTGCATGCAAAAATCACGCAGTAGGAAACTAAACATAAGTAAAATAAAATGACATGCCTTCTTCTGACTCATTGGTTGTTTGCTCCCCTTTGTAGTACATGTTCATAATTTCTTTAACAAGTTGCTCCTCGTCCTGGTCTGCTGTGATCCACTTGAATTTGGAATCTTTTCTGAACCAGTTCATTTGTCTATGGCATAACTGGCGGGATGCGTTTTGAATATCTTTGGCCAACTGGATCTGCAATATAATAAAAAAAGAAAAGTAACTACATACATGCTTTTTAGAATAATAATGGAATGACAAAACACAACGTACTATATTTGTATCGGCTACTCCTTCAGAAGGATTTTCTAAGCTCTGAATCTGCTGCAAATACTTCATGGCCTGGCGATACCCAATAGCTCTGGTGGCACAGTTTGTATCTGGCTCGAGACCCTTTGAGGTCAGCTTTTCAGCTGTTTCTGTCAACAGCCCTTGACAGAGCATATGCTCCACCCGCTCGTCAATCCTTCTATATAATGTAATGCGTGGTCTATGCAGAAAAATACACGTAAAGTCATAATCTGGGGGAATTGCTGCATCTGCATCAAGCTCTGCCAATGTCTTTCCAGGCCTCTGCAGCAAAATATCCAGCACTCTAGTCATTCTATACCAGTTATTTGTTTCTTGATGTTCCAACCGATCTGCACTCTCTTTATCTCCTAGTGATCTGACCAATTCCACGCCTGCCGTCCACTTTTCTTCCATGCTTAGTAGTCCAACATCTTTCTCTTGTTCCTTCTCTTTGGCAGCTTGTTCAAAAGCCTGGTCGAGAGCCAGCCTGACATTCTCTTCGCTCTCCTTTGTAGCAATGGGAGTAGAAGGCTTTCCGCACACTAGCCATTTCAAATAAAAGCCGGTACCACCGACCACGATTGGCGTTTTACCTCTTTTCACAATGTCTTCAATAGCATCACGAGCAGCATAGTAAAAATCCCCGGCACTAAAGTCATCCTTGGGATCCATGATATCAATCAAATGATGTGGAATACCTTGTCTCGCATGTTCCATAATCTGCATACAGATGCGTACTGAATCAATCCATTGATCGAACGATCTAGTAATATACAAAGTATTATGGAATACACATTCTCACTTTATCGGACCCAATATTCAGCCCCTTGTACACCTGGACCGAGTCTGCACTAATAATCTCAGCATCAAGATCTTTTGCTAATTGAAGACTAAGCTGCGTCTTCCCTACAGCTGTAGCTCCGGTTAGAACCAACACCTTGGGAAGTGCGCCATTTACAGATCCCTCATCTCGTTCTTGCTGGTCTTTTCGCTGGCCATCCCCTCTCATCGCCATTGAAGACCCGCCCTCTTCTCTGCCCCTGCGGGTCATAATGCCTGCAAGCATCAATAGCATTCATTCCAACTCGTCAATAAACATGCCTACCTATTCTTCTATATACTGACATTGGTGTTGTTATCTATAAGCAAGTAAAGAGAGAATCTACAGTAAGAGAGAAAACACCCCACCCACCTCTGTGATGATAATGGGAACAAGAAAAGGCTGTTCGCCAGCAACACCGTGAGACCCTATACCGACATTGAAGTGCACCGAGACGAGAACATACGAAATCAAGTTGCGTAGAAAATTTTCGTAAATTCATCCATGCGATTTCAATTCTATACTGTTGTGTATGTCACGATCCAATCCACATTCAAATTGCTACGTGAGTACTTGAACACATGCAAACTGTTGCACAATCAGTCCACGACAGATTCCGCGTTAAGATGATATATCACATACGATATTAATCTAAATTATGTATTTTAGTAATATATATTATATAATCACTCATCCACTCGAGTCAAGATTTAAACCGGTCGGTTGAGAGGAATATACTGCCACTGCCAGTGTCAGATCTGTCGACAGACGTCATGACCTGGTCAGGAATATACTGCCCAATTCGTCCCGGATCTAAATCTTTGATTGATGGCAATCGTATTCCGTACCGATGAATAATGTGACCATACTTACTACTTCTACGCATGCATTTCTAAATTTGAATCAAAATTTGCTTGAAGAGATTTCTCCACACTTGTGCCTGTTCAAAGGTACAGACAGGGAAGCCCTGTTTTCAAGTTACGTAGTGCTACAAAATTGGAGACTTTTATACATTAGTAGTGGCTTAGCTTAATCGTAATAATTGTATCAATTGTAAATAAAAGAGATTAACAAAGGGCAAGTCTGTCGGAGATTCTGCAAGGAAGGGGATTGCATCTTCTCTTGTGATTTCACCTCTTTGTTGACTTTACAGCTGGATTAAGTATCCTAAAACGATAAGATTGTGATAAAGGAGCATAGTTGGGTTGGAAAATTGCAAAAATAAGAATCATGCTGGGATCGACCGCTTGGTGTCGTATTGAGGGTAGTTTGGTGCCAAGGCCACCAGTGCAAGATTGGACAAGGCGATGTTGGAAAGGGTCCCTTCACTCCGGAGTGAATGATGCAGAGAAGGGGAAATCTAAAACTATAGTCTGGTCGTCTGAATATAGTAAGAGTCTAGGCTCATGGCGCGTGAAGGACGGGATGCAATGGGAAGAGGAACAAAGTGCTAGCACCAGTCTCAATGCTGAGAAGAAACCTGTTGTTGGAGAAACGAGTGTGGATGACGAGGAAGATGTCTTGATTGAGTTTCGGGATGTGCACAAATCGTTTGGGAGCAAGCATATTTTGAAAGGTGCGTCTTTCAAGATACGGAGAGGGGAAGCAGTGGGTATCATTGGTTCTTCGGGTACTGGGAAGTCGACAACCCTGCGTCTTGCAGCAGGGCTGCTGGAGCCAGATTCGGTACGATGCGTGCATAGCTTTTTGTGTTTCACTGATGATGTATCTAGTGAGAAGAAGAAAAGAACTCATTAAAGTTTAGTACTAATAATAAGTATAGAATGTGCAAGATTTTTTTTTTTTTTTCTTTAATTAGTATGCAACTATTATTTCTACCCAGGGTGAAATTCTGATCAAAGGGGAAGCAAGGCAAGGACTCTTGTCAGACGATGATACATCGGACAAATTGAATATAGGTCTGGTGTTTCAGAGCGGGGCTTTGTTTGACTCGTTGACTGTGAAGGAGAATGTGGGGTTTATGCTGTACGAACACACCAATTTGTCAGAGGAGGAGATCAGCAAGGCTGTGTCGGAGAGTCTGTCAAAAGTTGGACTTAGTGGTGTGGAGAACTTGTACCCTTCTGAATTATCTGGTGGGATGAAGAAGCGAGTGGCGTTGGCGAGGGCAATTGTCACGGATAGATCGGCCGGTGCAAATGCTGCAGAGCAAGTGATCATGTATGATGAACCTACTGCTGGTCTGGATCCGGTTGCGTCGACTGTAATTGAGGATCTCATACGTAGCATACATGACCCAAAGTATGCCAAGAATAGACAGCAGTTGGAGCGGCGGCAACATGACGGCCAAGATCCAAGATCGAGGATGAAGACTGGTGCAAATTTTGACAATGAACCGGTGAGCGGGGTGTCGAGTTATATAGTCGTGACGCATCAGCATTCGACTATCAGGAGATCTGTTGACCGAATTATTTTCTTGCACGGGGGCAAAGTTGTTTGGGAGGGCGATATTAAAGAGTTTGATGCCACATCTGAACCCATTGTGCGGCAATTTGCTTCTGGTAGTCTTGAGGGGCCAATAGTATACGTCTAAATCGTCTATAAAATTGCTATAATTTCAATTACTCGGACTTGCAATAAGGCGATACTCTTTTCTACTTCAAGAACAATATGACTACTCATACTAATGAAATTTTTTCACTACATAGCGGATCCCATGGGACCTGCCCGGGTCTCTGGCACTGCTCTTGGAGCCACATTCGTCGCCACTGGCTCTGTCTGCTTCACGTCCACATCAGTCTTCTTCTTTATCTCGAGTTTCTCTCCTTCCAAAAAAGGCTTGACATAGTCTTCGAATGCCGGGATTGTCTTGAGATGCTCAGCCATCACACGAAGTGCATGTTTGATAAACGTGCAGTACAGCATTGTTGCTCCTTTGAACTGGGGGGAGGCTAACCAAAATAGCAACCCGATCTTCAAAACTCCGTACAGTGGAATCCTACAAGTTCAAAAAGAAAAGAAAAATAGGCTCCAAACGACTGAACACACGCATTTAACACGGGCATTGATGCACAAGAGCAAACTAGACTGATGATATCACAAACTTATACTGTTGACGCACCACATCAAGACCACCCACAGTAACTTCTCGATAAAGTTGATAAAACTAAATACAACCCAATAGGTCAACCATTGTGTATCGTCTTTCGAAACTGAAGACTCAATGGCCTCAAAAGATTTTAAAGTAGGGTACAGGATCCCTATACCAAACCTGTAGTATACACCAGATAATTAATTACCTCCATTCATCCAAAACAGCAAAGATATGTATAACAGAGTTTGTTGTTATTTTGTGACTTTGCTCACTGGCTCCAGCAATTATGCAACAAGACTAGGAAAACCCGGCGTTTCTGGCCTGTCAGACAATCCAGACCCATCACGAGGTTGACCAAGACTAGGATGAGGCTAGAGCAGAGAACCCATGCATTTTGAATACAACATGGAAGAAAAATAATGCAACCACGTATAATCCTCCCCGAGGCTCTTTAGCTGGACAGACTGTGTGCAGGAAACCGGGCCACCGGGATCGGATTGCGATCACCAACGTACTGCGTCATGCTAACTAGGGTTGAAAACCCTGGAATCAGTCGCAACAATAGACCAATCATGATTTACAAATTACAGAAATGGATGGCTGTGCAAGGGTATCTATTTTAGGAACATTTGGTATAGGTCCACTCGGCTCATGAGCCACCTAATCAGGTGCAAATCCACCATTAATGATTCCATATTGAATTTCCAAAAGAGGCTTTGACAGGGTTGATTGTCAAAAATGCTGCACTCAGATTGTGAGTGGTGTGCTGGAACTAGGCAATAGTTGCTTGTATACAACTCAGCACGTGCAAGCATATGGACCTTAGCATTAATTGGGTTTGGTTGAACCAGCAAAATGGCATCACCTGCAGGAGAGAAGAAGCAAAACAGATCAGCATCGGTGCATGAAACTAAATTCATGGTGAAGACAGAGCGCTGTCATCGGAAATTTTTGAGAATAATTTTGAGTGATAGTATAAATCCACTATGGAATCTTTGCGGCAAGATATTGAGAATGTGCTCAATATTACTGCTGCATGCCATGGTTTGGAATTTGAACAGGCTGCCATCCTGAATTGGCGTTTGCTCTTGTCGATGCAAGGCAGAAATGGAGTTGTTGGTTTTGGTGATTGTAAAATAGAATTTGATGATGATATATCTGTCAATCTTGCCCGAGATGTGCTGCAAGGATATGGGAATAGCGATGAATGCAATGTGCTCGTTCCTGAAGCCCAGGATCCAAATAAAGGCTATTATCGGTCTGTGATCGTTATAAAAGCTCTTGAGATTATTTTAAAAGATAAAAATGGGGATAGATATGGAGATCGTGAAGAATTGGAGCAATGTGTCAAGAGGGTGTATTCTGACATGCTTGTGCCTGAGTTGGAGTTCTGTCTGCAAAAGGACTCGTCTCGTGACAAAATGTTGGAATTGGCGAACAGTATATCCAAGGCATTGTATGAAACAGAAAAGTCTAGAGGAATACATGGGGCGAGATTTTGGAGAATCGCGAGAGATACAGTGGCGAGCATGTCATTGTTTCATCTGCTGGAGTGTGGGGAAAACAGTGACATGGCATGCAAGAGAGCTACGCGTTATACCTTGTCGGATGGTGTTGCGCTAACTCTTGCTATTAATTTTATTAAGCATGCTTCGTTGGCATATGCCAGGGAGATGAATTGTTCCAGTCGCGATCCGGATCTGGAGGAGTTTCTTGAGTTTTTGCAAGGTGATGTCCAGGACACTATTTTGAAACAGGTGTTCAAGGAATACAGCAGTGATAAATCAAGGCAGACAGATATCTGGTATACTTTGATGCGTGAAATTGTCAATTCTACACTAGTCAAGGGACGAGAAACGCTGCTAGAATCACTTGAGCGCATATGGGTGACTTGCAGGTGAGACTGAGTGTTCTCATTTAAACCAATAATGAATGTTAATGCTTCTGTCTACCTACAAAACAGCCAATAACGGTATAGATGAGATTTGCAGGGCATTTTCAAAACCAGAAAGTCTAAAGAGCTCAGGTGGTTTGGTCACAGGCATTCTTGTACAAAATTCTGATCTCATGGCGCAGCTGGGTGTTCTGCATGATGGTGATGAAGAACTTTGGGATTTGTTAATGTGGTCTTTGAGGGAGAATAGTGGGATCCAACGCAAAAGAGGACTTCATATCCTGGAGGGGATTGTTTCAGTGATGATAGAGGATAAATCAATGGGATGGAGGTATTTTTTGCAGCTATATCATGCTATCGACGATACATCTGTGCATTTGTTCAAGGCATCTTGGGGGGTTATTAACCTATTGCATCCAGAATCAGGAGAGACAAGACTACTCCCGTTCCGCTGGATTTTGTTCATCTGGGAGCTTGGAATCATGCATCGTCAGCCAACCTGCAATAAAACCGTCATCTTATCATTCTTGACAAGGAATTGGACCAGTGAAGATTTGCTCCAGTTGACCCCAGAGTTTTTGGAAAATGTCCTGATACCATATCTTGGACAAGGAAGTTTAGCAAAGGGAGTAAATGCACCAGAAATACAGTCTGCGATACCAATTTTTTTTGCAAAATGGGCGAAAGCCCTCGACCAAAATGTAGTTATGTTGCTGGAACCTATTTTGAATTATTTATCAGGGCCTCACTCTCAGGTCCATATTATGCTTTTTGGCGTCAAAGTGATTGATGCAGTGATCAGCGCCATGGCTGATGGATCCATTGAAGTCTCAGATACATTTAAATGGAAAATAAAGCAATCGTTCGCTGCTCAAAATGTAATTGGTGCAAATTTTGTAGGAATACAAGTCCAAAATGCCTTGATAGGTGTTTTGCCTCTAACTTTGGTTGTTTTTTCTGAAGAATTTTTGGACTGGGTTCTGGAATGCTTCAAGGCTGTGCCAAAGGCGTTGATTCAACCAGGAGGAAGCTTACACGAAAGAACATTAGATTCACTCGGCAAGATCGTCTCACGAATCTCTGACAAGCCTTATTTGTCTCAGGTTATGCAGACTAAAATGTCAAGAATGATAGAAACTCCGAGACCGGAGTTTAAGGCTCTACCAGCATTGTCTCAGTCATTTGCAAAGGTTCTTCTTGTGCTCGGAGAAATAGATCCGTCATTAATGTCAGATATCCTTCATCTTTTAAATACAAGGATAAATTTAAAAGCTGAAAATTGGACTTTCGGTTTAGTTCGGCTGTTATACGACTTGATGGATGCATCAATAACCCTGAATGACAGGCCAACTTGGTGCTCCAACATGGCAGAATGGATACTTGTCAGGACCATGCAGATTGCGAAACGAACTATGGAATATTTTCGTCTCCTTGATACTTTAAAATCAATTGAATATGATAACATCAAGTCTTATCATCAATCGCGCAAACTTAAACAAGAAAATGATAATTGTGCATTGGAGACCAAGGTTGATTCTGATTTTGCTGAGAACAGGGAAGCTAGTGCTATTTCAATACAGAATATGGGAGTTCTGTTGGAGATAATTATGCAGCAGGAAGGAAAGAATCTATCTGGAAAATACTCAGAGACTGAAGCCTATGTAACTTCTTCAATGTCAGAACTCATGGAGGAGTTTTCAGCGTTATCTGATGACATTATTCAATTCAGAGACACCATTTATAGTCCATCGGAATGCGTGGAATCTGAAGTTTGTATAGATCTCAAAAGAACTTTACTGGACGAGTGCATAATTATTCTGACTCGCCTGGCACACGCAACTTTTGATTGTTTGTGCAATGTAAGTCTCGACATGAGAAGGATGCATGGTGAGATTTCTTTACCAACATCGAGGCTGCTGGATTTTGCTGTAGTGATGCTGAACGATGAGTATAAATCAACAATGGACAGCTCGATTCTGATATCTTCATTTGCTAATAATGCCAAAAAGCGGTCAAAAAAGATCCATCCATTGACAATAGAAAAATGGCGAGCATTATTGTGCTGGCGAATGATGGACAGGGGGTTATCATACGCCAATCAATCTCATTTTATAAATTCGTTGAAAACAAGCAGTCTCTCGTCCATTGTATCCTTTGGAATGGCATGTCTGACTAATGTTTCTGATGGAAACTTAATAATTCTCCCCATTCTGCACTGCATTGCACTCTCAATGCCAAGAATGGTACATGAGTGGAATAGATTCAAAGAGCCATTTCTAGTTGCCTTAGAGCATGTTGGCATGCAAGATTTCGACATATTCAATGCTTCAGATGCCATCGAAGCTATCGGTAGAATCCTTATGAGCTTGATGATGGGACAAACAAGAAAAAAATGTGGCATCGCGTGTGCTATTCTAAAGACATGTATCCACCCACAGTTATTCTGCGGTGATCTAATAGCCCTCCCAGAAGTCTTGCAAATGCATCAAAAGGGAGGAGTTCTGTATGATCTCGTTCATACATTGGTCAATATAGGATGCAAATACAATCGGTTGTTGATATATTTGTCCTTGCATCTGAGTTCTTTGTTAGCTCTTGAACCCACAGTAGGAATCTGCTATGGCGATATCCTTGTCTCCATGTGTCTAGTGGGATACATAGATCAAGCGAATATGGCAATCTTGGTAAGTGATAAAACATTTTTGTCGTAAAAAAGCTATACCTGTGCATTACATCATCACGCATTACCATTAAGACAATCTTTCCATTTCTTTCTGCTTTGTTAATACATATGGTTGCTATTTGTAGAAAGATGAAGTTTTGGATCCGAGCACAGCAAACGAAATTTCAGAACTAGCTAACACTTTAGACATAGACCTTTTCAATGCGTATAAGTTTTTGGACATAGCTCCAAGGGTAGCTACTCTCTGTCTCCTCCACAAGTGGGCCATAAAGAGTGCTCAGGGAGACGAAGATTGCTTGAGAGCTTCACAATCAATCTGGAAGGATTTATTCAGCTTCTCACAGACTGATGCCGAGATGGTGACCTCTACGTATGGCTATACCGGACTAATTCATAGGAAGAAGCTCCGCTTGTGGCAGGCACTTGCAATGCTGTCACCTTGCATCCAAAAGGATGAGATTCCTTCAGTCCTTCCAAGCTTGTTGGAAATTTTGGATGTGATGAATGCCGTAAGCGTGAAGCAGTACCAAGAAAATATTTTGGCATACTTTTTAAAGCAATGCCCTGGTATGATTCGTGAAGTCATTATTCCAAGGATCCTGGACTACTCAAGCCAAAGAAACGAAGCTTTGCCCAGCATTGCAACCGCTGTTGCTGTTGCACTTATTCAACTGGACCCAAGTTCCGAAACTTTTCAGAACGATATATTTGGCTCACCTATTGAGCCCATGAATGAATCAGAATGGAGAAGTATACTTGTAGAATTTACAATGTCTCTTCTACCATGGACAGGCTCCTTTCCACACACAAACAGAACATTTTCTCAGTTAGTCCTATGGAGACTAGCCGAGCTCTATCCTTTCTTGACATCAGAAATCAAAGGCTTTCAACCATTACATGACTTCTTTGCGTCAAACAATGACTTGAATAGGCTTCGAAAAGCAATTGGTGTTGAGACTGGCCTGGAACAGTTTTCTTTCCGCACAGCTCTGTCACCTTTTGGAGCACTCTGTCAGCCAACATGTCTGATTGGAACCAAAGGGGGCAGCGAAAAGGTATTAGAAGGCGCCCCAGAGCCTCTTATGAGCGCCATTCATGATTATTTACTTCAGCAACGTGAGCATCTCCGCAAACAGCAGGGAGAAATAATGAAAACAATCATGACAGAACAAATTTCTACCGGGCAAGCAGCAAATCTCCTCTCCTCAAATGACAGGGCTGAAACCACCCAGACAACCGATCTGCAGGACAAGAATTTCTGGCAGAAGAAAATAACTCCCTTGCACCACAAATTCACAGCACTCCAACCCTGGAAGGATGCACTCGGAATTGATGCCCTGGGAAATTCTACAGCGAAAATGGAAAATGGAAATTCTACAGCGTGGTCAACAGACCAAGAGCAATCCACATCTTTTGACATTGATGCAACAATAATTGAGAGTATGTTTGCCACTCACGAGGACAAAACAAAACGACAGGAACTTATTGTCGTCGCTTCCCTCATTGATAAGTTACCGAATTTGGCCGGAATCACTAGAACGTGTGAAATTTTCAGGGCAAAGAAACTCATCGTTGGTGATTTGAGCATACAGTCTGACCCATCATTCAGCAAGATATCAGTCTCGGCAGATCAATGGGTAGATTTTGAGCAGGTCAGCGGCGATATTCTTATACCCTGGCTTGAAACCATGGCCCAATCTGGATACCAGCTGGTTGGTCTGGAACAAACCGAAGATTCATGTCCATTACAGGACTTTTCCTTTGCACCCAAGACAGTCCTTGTACTCGGAGCCGAGAAGCAAGGTATACCTGCTGACGTTCTCCAGGTATTGCATGAAACCGTAGAAATTCCACAGCTCGGAATCATTCGTTCACTCAACGTGCACGTGAGTGCAGCAATAACCATGTATGAGTATACAAGACAACAGATATAGAGTACGTAGTTGAATTTTTATGTATGTTACACATGTGTAAAAATGATTTCTTTTTTGTTCCAGAATATATCATAATATTGTAAGCATTTGCCACTATACTATCAGTAAAAAAATATATTATTATATAAAAGGTACATAGCGGTAGTAATTATTATTATTGCTCTCATACATCTACTATGGACTCATGGCGTCCGGTTCAGATTGCTGCTGGTGGTGATGTCGTAATCTTGCTCTTTTCAAAGACACAGCACCACCATTATTCGCAGTCGCATTGACAGCAGCAGCAGCAGCAGCAGCAGCAGCTCCTCCAGACGAGTCCGAATACGTCCTTTTCTCCGCCCCGCCGGTCCGAACACGTGACAATCCACGATCTCCAATCGCAACCCGTACAGCCCCACGTGCCCTGGGAGACAGTGCAATTGCAGGCCTACCGCATGCGGTCCATTCCTGCACCCCACTCCTCTTCTTGTTCGTGTGCATCCCCCGATGGCACCCTGTCTGAAGCCTAGCACCTTCGTGTTTTGACCTGTGATGACACACTGCCGCCATATTCTCATCCAGAAACTCACCACTGTCACCATAATTCCCTTCATCGTCTTGTCTTCCTACACAGCAGTCGCATTCCTCCATCACGCCGTCGCTTTCTACCCCATCAACCCACCCTTTATCTTCTCCTGGAAACTCTGCAAAAGCTATCCTCGTCGCATCCCGCATCGCCTCCGCTGGCACACTGTACAGCCCCCAATTCCCATACCCATGTCGATACAGCAAACCATGATCTAGCAGCGTCAGCAGCGCTACATCCAGCAGACATTTATTCCTCATCGATCTCTCCTCCACACCACCCGCCATCATTGCAGACTTCAATTCATGGTGCGCCACAGCCTGATTCGCATGCAGCACTATACGCAACACTTTCGACACAGCGGCATTCACAGCGTCCAGTTGTTGTTTCCGACCCTCCGGCAAACTTAAACGCCGAACATTCCCATTCGACACGAATTTCCCGGCTCCATTTTCCATTCCACTGCTATTTATACTACCTTCTAAGGTACTATCAACATTCACACCGCAGTCCAGGTCCTCGTCATTGCCGCTACCATTTCCAGAAGATAACAATGTCGTCCAACACTTGCCAGCGGTCATCCAGCTCCCTCGCCTCATTCCCGATAATAGATATTATTATATTATAGTGGAATGCCCTATTGCAATGATGCCTACAGCGTAGTTTCAACACAGACGGAAGACTGGTGATCGATTTCGACGCTCTTCTTTCTAGTTTGCCTTCCGAGCAGTTCCTCGAACGACACACGATTCCCTTGTATCCCGGCAACTAATACTACCTCTATTTTTTTTTAAATACTGTATATAAACACTCTAAATATTTGCTATTATATTAGCATTATGTCACAGCAGGTGGCTACAGTGCAGCTTCTTCTCATGCTGTTGCCAGCACTGGCAGCTCGAGCTCGAGCTTGCAAGCCCGTCCATTGATTGACTCGAGTCGGTTGCACGCAAGCTACAGTCCAAACGTGGATTTGACCCCTTCATCTCTACTGGCCAGTAGACCTGTGTAGACAGGACAGTACATTGGGAGATAGACACGAGTGTCGATCCACCGTTGGAGCTTGACAAGGGTACTTGCAAACTGGTCTGGAACGATAGAGTTCGAAATATCAAACTTTGAAAGTCGATCAGTCAGCAGCCCACAAAACGCGTTCCACTGACTCTCTCGCTGTTTATTTATTAATTAATTCCAAGTAGTATTTTTTATATTTATATTAAACATAGTAGAGGGGAGAAAGAGATATCTGTCGATCAGTAGATTGAATAGATTGTATTGTGTCAATCGATCACTACGCGTTGGTTGAAATGATCCGAGGCTGTGTGAGCGTGAGTGGAATGGATCGCTTACGAGTTTATGTACTAATACTAGTAGAAAATATGGTAGTATAATTATGTGGTTGGTTGGACTAAAATTAGGTTGTGATTGATCGTAGATTATAGCTGCGCTGGTGTCCCTTGGGGTGGTGCGTGGTGTGCTTATTGCATAGTTGCTTGTTTGATTCAAGTCGGTTCTATCCTGTTCGTCAGTGATGGTGGCCATGCGTCTATCTGGATCTAGTCATACATTGGTAATAAGTGATCAAGGAATGAATGAATGGATGGATGGATGGATGGATGACTGCAGTCTGTGCTGGCACTGGTGATTGTGGTGTATGTGTCTATAAAACTGACTGATTTGACCTATGAAGTTGGGACCAATGAGATTAGTGGACAATGCTTTCTGGGAACAAATGCATACGACCTGTCGTTCTCGTCGAATAATTGCCTGATGCTTCAGATTCTTGGAGGGTTGACGATCGGTCTGGGGATTGTGATTGGGATAATCCAGTGCTACACGTGCTACCTGTGCGGGCTGGGTGGGGTGTTGGATGGGCTGTTTGGGCTGGCTGGTGCAGGGGCGTGGGGGGCAGCTGCTGGGATTATTGAAAGCGCAGTGGAGAGCGATGGCTCCCTGACCGATGCGGCAAGTGAAAGAATCTCTTCGTCGGGGCTTGCAGATGAGGTGTCGTCGTTGAACAGCGAGAGGGATACGGTGAGGATCATGTGCTGGGTGGAATTTGGTTTTTTTTGTTTCTTAGTTTTGACGAGTTTGCTAAAGTGCTGTCCCGGTAGAAATAAGTAGTTTGTTATTAATGATTTGCTTAGAGGAGTGTGTATTGTACACTTGTGGTGGTGTGATGTAATGGATTGATAGGGATGGTATCGAGCATCGATCGATGCTCCCGAGATCTATGTTCGCGGCGGGCGCGCGCCCTGGTTGCTAGTCCACTACTCTAAAGTACCCACCCTTGGAGTACAAGGCAAATCCCAAAGAGATTTCTGGTGCGACGGCACGATGATACTGGAATAGACTATTAGAGAATGAAAATAATGACAAGGGTGAATATGATCATGCTGAGATCTTATTAAAATGGAGTTCCTGCCCACGTGTATGCTTGCGCTAAGCATGGCCGATGAGCTGAAATTCTTTTCTTCTCATTTCACACTTCTCGGTCGCATGACAACTTAAGATTCAGGATGAGATCGTGATACAACAACAAGATAAATATGTACACTGTGCTATTACTCAACAGTCACCAAGATGTGCTCTTTTCCATGGAATGGAATTGTGACGTAACACATGCAATACCACATGCTCAGCGGGTTGTATTTTCCTTTTCCCAGATATTGGCCGCTTCTTTCTAGACCTTGCGGATTTCCTGTACTCCTTTGGGGAAATATCCGGCACATCTGAATGTCCTCGCACATCTGCTTCCAGCTTCAACATATTGGCAGCAGACTCGACTGCCTGTCTGGGAAGCAGGCACGGACTTTTTCGAGCATTTTTTGATGCACCGACTTCCGTTGTATCATTGGCATTGGCATTCAAAAAGTCAGTATTTGTCAATAAGCGCAGCATTGTTTCATCCACGATGGCATGGTACACTTCCAGTTTGGTTTCATTGGAGTCGTCATTCTCTATTGCCTGTTGTTTTCCACCCTTGCCGATATACTCTGCGTATTCTCCTTCTACTATCGGAGCAGCCAGTATAGCAATCCACATGGAGGACTCCAATGGACAAGCAGGTGAACCAAATGAATCCAGCACTTTTAATAGTGATCGAAACACGTGTTCTTCTCCTTCGGCCATGTATGTTTGATTCCCTCTCATGTCATGAATATACCTAAACTGATGAGGAAGCATTGTTTCCAGCAATTTATACTTATCCAACAAAGAAAAAGACTCTGCAGCTGCTCCATGAGACATCATGGCATGCAATTCCATTTGCAACCGGCTTTGAGACAGGTTCAGTATCAGCTCTCTCAATTCGTACAGCCATCTACCCATTTCACTCTCAATTAGGAGATTGGATCGCGCTGACAATCGAATCGCCCGAAGCATCCTTGCAGGGTCTTGTTTAAACGATTCTTCTGGATCAGCAATTGTCCTCAATATTAAATCCTTGCAATCTTGTAATCCTTCGACATAGTCAAACAGAATCCTAGAAAACGGATCGTACAGCAATCCATTCACAGTAAAATCACGTTTCCTTGCATTTTCTCGACGCGCCATTGCCCAAGTAGCATCTTGCTTTTCAATGACATTTGATTGATCGTCATGATGATTGGCATTCGCTCCTCTTGCACCTCTAGAAATTGATGGCAGATTGTTGGTGGCAAAAACTTTCTTAGAGCCACCAGGTTTCCAATCATGCTGATGCTGATGCTTTCCAACAATGCTTTTTTGTCTTTTATCGTCCTTATCACTACACATTGCTGACAATGCAGCAGCATCCAAAGGTATCCTCGACGGATCGCAATTTGTACTAAAGCTTGACACCTCAATCACTTGCTGCTTAAAGTGAACATGCACAATTGGAAAACTTTTTCCCAGCACAAACGCCTTTTTAAACATCTTGGACACTTGATACGGCTCTGCCGACGTCAGCACGTCAAAATCCTTTGGTTTTCTCTTCCCCAGAATGAAATCCCGCACTGTACCACCCACCAGAAAGCATTCGTGCCCTTGCTGCCGCAGTCGAGTCAACACGTGCCAGACGGCAGCGTTCCCAAGCACATCATCATCCCGTATACCATGCACATCATCCTCCACTATTACCCGCGACAATGCATTCAGCCCGCAATTTGCCCTCATTGGTTTGTTATTTCTTTCTCCATACTCTCCGCCGCACATTCCCCTTTTATTCACCCCAGCTGTTGCAAGTCGCTGTCCAACTCCAGGAATCGAGTGCATTCGCTCCTTCCGCACATTCTTCCCAATCCCACGACCGCATTGTAATATGCACCGCTTTAAAGTATTATTACATCTTAAATGATACATATTCATCTTCATCGCCCACGCATGCACATGCCTTGATGAATTTAACATTCCTGTTTGTTTTCAAATGCATGTCTTTCTTCTTTGAAACAAGCTTCCTCTTGGACCAGTATCACTCTTACAGTCACGGCATTATATAGTATGCATTACTTTCCTAATTATATGTATTATATTGATCTATTTAATTGCTTCATTTTGAAAGTGGCAAATCTATTTGTAGATCTTCTTCAAATATCTAGGTACGAACAAGAGTAGCCACCCAGATCCATGAAAATACCCACCTTGGCTTTGCTTTGATCGCGAATGAATGCCAGCGACTTTTGTGATCAATCAATAGATCGTCACATCACAACATGTAAAACAGTTTGTTGCTATAGATATACTGCTCCTCCATGTACTGCTGCTACAGAGTAGGCCAGGTCAATCTGCCATGTTGGCCATCATCATCCATTCGGAGCAGACGTCTGCCAGTCGACTGGCCCCAGAACAGGCAGCGAAGGTCCTTCGCCGAGGAGTCCCCTCGATCGGCATCATGACTATTACCCGACTGTGGCCGACGTTAGTCTGTAGAATAAAAACATTGAATTGAACAATCTCGCGATTTAATGAGAAAACGCTCGTGCATTTGTGGGAACAGGGACGTGGCGGAGATTGATGATGGATGGATGCTTGCTGAGGAGTCGGTCAGTCTGTGAGCGAAAGAGAGTCACTTGTTGTTGCTGTTGAAGAAGAAGGGGTTATAACGAGGTTAAAGTTGATTGATTGATCAAACGTGTGAGAGAGGTACACGTTACGGGACGTCAGTCGGGTCTGTCGTCACCCACCTATTGAACGGCTGTTGTTGCAGCAGCAGTGCTCTGAAGTAGAAGAACAGAAAAAACAAGAATTGCAGTCTCGCGAAGCGACGGGAAGGGCGATATAGTGATGGAAGGGAATAATGATACCAATGCTGGTAATCAAAACACCATGACGGATGTCAATACTACAAATATGGTCATTAGTGATGGAGTTGGGAATGGAATCACAGGTTCACATAGTGTATGTGGAAAAGGTGCAGTTGCGAAACCTCCTGGTTTTACCGGAGAGGGGAAAGAAATTAATTCGGTCAAAGATATAACTCCCAAGATGGAGCATACGCCGAGGGATCCGGAAGCGTTTTACAGTGAAGATCATCAAAGGGACAGGAAGGAGAGGCAGGAACGGAGAGCGTATCTGAAAGAGTTTAGGAAGAGGATCGATGATATTCCTGTGAATGAGCTGTGGGAGATTCAAGGGCGGCCCTCGGTGGTCTTCTCTATGAAAGACTTTAGGAGATTTGATAGCCAGGAAGGGAGACGGGCTGCGAGAGACGAACTGCCTTTTCTGTTTAAAGCGTTTGAGCTGGGTCAGGTACCGCCTCCCAGGCCAGGGACGAAGCGGGCGGATAATCCTAGGGCTGCGACAATACACGAATACTTGGACTGGACTGTGACGTCCTCGGAACCGAAAGATCCAGACGAGCTGGATTTTGAGGGATTTCGGGTGCTGGCTCTGTACCCTAGATTTAAGCTTTGGTGGCCTCCACCATCAGAACCGTACAATCGAGAAATACCCCTAAAGCATCCGGAACTGGGGGCCCCAAAGCCTCCGATACCGCAACTGCAAGTACATCAAAAGCCAATCTGTGCTGCAACGATTCGAGTCGGGCCCGATTGGCTCGAAGTTCCCTTTTATGCCACCCAAGAGCATAAGAGAAATAGAGGGAATGGCAAAGCGTTGCTGGCAGCTATTGAAGATATCTGTCGGTATTTGCATATTCCCAGGATTCTTTTGTGTTCAACAGATGATCCAAAAGTAAAGGGGACTTGGTCTCATCTAGGGTTTCAGTTCACGTCGAAAGAGCAGTTGGAAGAAATGGGAGTGTCCCGGCATGACCTGCTGCACATGGACAATACAGTGCAGATGCATAAAGACGTGGGGGAGAAGAAAACGATACACTCTCTGGTTCTTAAACATGGATCTTATAAACATAGATTGTATTATACACCTGGAGGGGGGTCTGCGCCACCTATTCCCCTTGACATTATATCAGGAACGTATTTTACAAAGAAGAGAATGGAAGCCATTGGCAAGCCTCCCAAGAAGAAACCCCGGCGCAGATAGATATCGCATTATGCTAACATCTAGTACACTAGTAGTAGTATTACATGTATATAATATAATATAATATATTTGTAATGAAATGTGGAATATAGAGTCATTTACTGAGATACTATTGCTTTAAAATACACCAGATCAAAAGGAATCGATGGACGTTGTTTGAACGAAATGCCTTTTGCGAAACGGAAAGCGGGGAGTTCGAAGAAGAAAGTCGGTATTCAAGTGGATGGATCTCATGCTATAGCCTTAATACATGAAATAGAGGACGATGATGCCGTTCCTGATGAGACGCTGTTGGATATATTGCACGTGAAGGCGAGCTGTGCTGCTGGCGCATCTGATTCGGACAAGCAGTGCAAGGTGAGGGGCGATTGGCGTAGAAATGCATGAGATAGTGAATAATAAGTATATTTATGTGGCACAAGATGGGGAGGATAAACCGAACAGCACAGGCAACTGTTGCTCGGTGTAGCGTGTGTGTAGTGAGTGAGAGAGGGTCAACCAATCTTTGAAAGTTTCATGATGTGTGTACGATGCGCAGGGTATCAGTAGTCCGAGCTGTCTCTGTGGCGTTATTCCTGCCCCTGATTCGTTTCGTCGGTCGGGATTGTGGGCGAAAAAGTCGAGTGCGAATGCAAGCAGCGGACTGAAAGAGTCTGATCCCGCAGTGTGGAAGCGGGACAGTCTGTCTATTCCAGTGGGGCTGTGCAATCTGGGCAACACGTGCTATATAAGTAGCGTTCTTCAATGCTTGTTTTGGATAAAGGAATTTCGTAATTCGGTGTTTTCGGCTTCGATGCTGGAGTTGCAGCATAATGACGTTATACAGAGCCTAAGGTATGTTTGAATTTAAAATTTCATGTTGATGATTGTCTAGTAAGAGTAGGGGATGGCAAGACCATTACAAACATGGTGGATGAATCAATGAATGTGTTGACTTCTATCTATAGTACATAGAACATCCATATCCAGTATGTATTATATAAAGGGAGGGGAATATATTATTATTTAGAAAGTCCAACAACATTGGTTTCTATGTGGCATGGCAGGAATATTTTTGTCAAGATGCACTATGGTCCGGTTCAGAGGGTTGATCCAGCGGATTTGATATCTGCTTTGCGACTAGATCACTCTGTTCAGCAAGATGGTCAAGAGTTTATGAAATTATTTTTGAGTTTGCTGGAAAGGGCTTTTGAAAATACTCCTGCACTGAAAGATGTGATATCAAGTCTGTTTCGAGGCAAGTCAGGGTATCAGACACGGTGTCTTACTTGTAATGAATTATCCTCTGGAAGTTATCGTTTTGACGATTTTTCAGAATTGGAAATTCCGATCAAAGGCTTTAAGAGCTTGTCAGGTAGGGTATCTGGATGGTTTTAGTTGCTGTTTTGAGTGGAGAAGGACTGATGAGATGGTGTTGTGGATTGTTTTTTTTTTTTGTAGATTCTTTCAAGAGTCTTCTCACAGCAGAAATTTTGGAAGGCGATAATCAATACTTTTGTGATAATTGCAATGCAAAACGAGATGCATCAAGACAGCTGCTTGTGAAAGACTTGCCTCCAATCCTTTGCCTTTCCTTGCAGCGGTTTGTGTTTGATATGAAGGTCTGTTAATTATTATTGTTGGTCATTAAACTGCTTGTCTATCGACGGGAATCTATGATAGATTTGAATGAAACAATATATATTTTCGAGTTCATAAAAATAGATAGGAATATTAATTTTTTGTATATTGTAGAAAATGGATAGGGTCAAGGCTACTGATAAATTCACCTTTCCAATAGAGCTGGATGCCTCTTTGATAGCAGGAAAACAAGGAGGAGAAGGATTGATGTACGATTTGGAAGGAATCTTATTACACAAAGGCAGTGGGGCAAGACATGGTCATTATGTGGCTCATGTGAGCATCAACGACGAAGATTCAAGTCGTCATGAGTGGTGGAGATTTGATGACACAGAGGTGACGAGGCTAGAAAAGGGCTCCTCTGGTCACTCTGATCATGGTTGTCGCCCTAAACAGTCTCCTTCGAAGAGGAAAAAGCAAGCTTCTCTTGCAGGCAACAAATCAAAACGTCTGGAGGAATCTGTTACAAACGAGACTGGAAATCGGGACTTTTCTGATGTAGAGCATGACATAGAAATAGACTTGGACCTACCTGTGTCAAATGAGATTGAAGTCATTGATTTAGTGAATTCTGGAGAAAAAGAGGATACTGACGGCAACATTGAAGAGGCTCCAAAAGACGTGATGAGTTCCAATGCTTACTTGCTTGTGTATAGAAAAAGAGGGGTGTCCGATCTACCAGGTTCTTATCCAGACCAAGCCGCTGTAGATTGGTTACATGAGAAGAAGAAAGAGTTGGACGAAGCTTACAAGCTTGAATGTGATAATCATGCAAGACTGATTGCTGAGACTGAGCAACAGGTGGAGAAGAGGAAAACTGAGGTGAGAAGTTTATTGGAGAGCAGCATTTATTATCCAGAGGGTGATAGTGGATGCTTCATTGTAAACAGCTGGCTCCAAGCATGGGCCGATGCTGAGCCCAAGGATAGGATTCAAGCAATAGATAATAAACCGCTTCTTTGCGACCACGGAAAACTCGACCCATCAAGAATTCAAGCATCAAAACGACTAGCAAAACATGTTTGGGAATATTTAGTCCAAGCTCACGGAGGTGGGCCAGAACTTCAATTGAAAGACCTCTGCTACGTATGCTTGAAGGAACAGCTTGATTCAATAGTTGCTGCAGAGGATATGGTGGTTAATAGAGAGAAGTTCTTGGAAATTTGCAACGGTATAGAAGTAGATGACAGCAAAGTCAGCCTAGAATCTTGTGGGATGCATGTCAATTATTCTGATGGATATTTTGTCGGCCGACATTGGTTGCGAGGATGGAAAAACAGGAAAGGACTATCCATGGGGAATACATCTCCAACAGCTAGTCTATTATGCCCTCATGGAGGTCTCCAGCCAGATATTCCAGACCGTCCAAGTCGTAGGGTGTTGATCCCGGCTGAATTTTGGCAATACTTGAAGAGGAGCTGGTACGCAAAAGCCGCAGATAAGGACAGAAAAGACCGCTTTAAGAAGGCAGAAAAAGCTGGAAAATTTCCGAGAGGAAAGAAGAGGAGTAATTCAGGAGGTCCTGAAGAAAAAATGGAAGATTTTTCCATTGTTGAAGCAGAAAATGTGGTAGTTGCAGCTGGAGCCCAAGATATCTCGGCTCTCCCTGAAGCCGTTGCTGGTTCAGACCTCTGTGAATTCAAAAACAATTCTCAGGAATGCCCTCTGTGCTACGAGAACATGATCAAAGAAGTTAGCCTTCAGGAAGAACTCGGTGGCAGGAAGGATGGAGAAAAAGCAACGTTCAAGCATCTTCTTGTGTTTTCTCCCACGGTCCCAATTAGCCCTGGAGAATCCTACAAACTTGTTCCCATGCGATTCATGGACAATTGGAGAGCATATATGTTGTCTTCAAACAAAGTGACTCATGGCAAGACCGTTTCTGAGCCGCCTCTTTTGATTAAGCCATTGCAAATGATGATGTGTTCAGGTCATGATGCATCTAACACAACCTTAAAGATAGCATACGGCCCTCCGACCGTCATCAATCGACGCGGTCGTTGGATGGCTATCAATGATAAGGATGGAGCCTTTGAATTAGTCACAGGTTCCGATTGGTATGGATTGTGGGAGCTATATGGAAGTGATGATATACCTCTTGGAAAACAGGGAATCACAGCCATTTTGAAGATGAGACATGATACTCAGCCTGTACCAATCAAGGTAAAAATCGACGTACCAAATCTGGATTCAATAACATCTGCTGAAAAAGAAGAAGAACCGGAAGGCGATTTACCGAGGGAGTCTAACACTGAGCAGAGGGTGACTGTCAAAATAGAGGCCAAAGAAGATGGGCCACCTGGCATGCCTTCGGCAGAGAGTCTGATCACTGACCCTCCTGTTTGTAATGTTTGCATTCAAGAGCGTTCCGAAGCGTTCAAGGCTGCGTTGCTTAATTTTGAAGGCAAAGAAATTATGGTGGAAATCTGCAATGACGAAGTCCAGGCAGTGACGACAACCCTTCCTGATCCAACTCAGCAGCAAGGGTCAGTCAAGAATGCAAACCTCATCGTGGCCCCATACGCATCGACAGAAGTCGTAAGCATAAAAGAGAGAAAGTCCAAACGAGCTCGGAAAGGTAGAGTACCGATCAAAGTAGATTCTCACACAACTATAGAGAATCTGGCATTGAGGATCTATGAAAATTTGGGTATCCACCCACTAAATGTCAGAATCTTTGCCAAAGGTATAGAGCTGAACGAAAAGGCAAAGACACTCCTGGATTACGAGATATATCCTTCTGAAGAACTGAGAGTAATAGACAGTCAAGTTTATGATGCTGATGACTTGGGTTCTATTTTCCCAGATGTAGTCAAACCGGTGGAATCCAAGGAAGAAGGTTTCACTGGGACAGCTCTTGTTGGATGACCAATCCAATGAATTCATTTGCTTTTGAAATCATAAGTATTGAGTGACAGAATCGCAAATCCTTTACCAATATTAATGTTATAATAATTACATATATTTCAAATACATCCAATTATTGTTATCAGGATTTTAGACAATAATGAATGAAGACAGTACTGGCTAAAAAACTATGCATTTTCATTCTTGTCATCCGTTGTGGGTGAAATGCTTGCCTCTGTTGACACATTTGTACTATTGCTCCTTGCTGGTCCATTGTGACTATTTTTCTTTCCTTTCCCATGGTACCTTCCATTCCCCATGCCTCCTGGATGCTGATGATGAGGCATTGCCCCAAACATGGCAGGTTGATTCCCATTGGCATACATGTGCATTGGGATCATCATACCATCCGATCCAGGCCTCATTGGCATATAGCCATATGGAACTGGCACATACTGCCCGGCAAACTGCATTGGTGGTGCCCCTTGTGGATACATGCCTTGAGGTGAGTAGCCATATGGAATTGTGGGAACCATGGAAGGATATTGAGCACCAGGATATGGCCCTGATACCCCATTATTCCCTTGTTTGTTACCGTTTCTTGGAGACTTATGACCTAATTCGGGATATTCTGATGAATATGATGGCTGAATATACATATTCCCCTGCATATCATCACCAAATCCTGGATCAAAACGAGGCATTGTTCTTCCTCTCCTAAAATCTGGATCAGACAAATCTTCTTGTCGGTTTCGCATTTGCGCCTTGCCAGGATTTCCTCGCAGTCCTTGATACGTTGCGTGATTCAAAGACCGAGGACTCGTTGGATTTTGAGGTGGCAAAGGCATTTGATATGGATATGGCATCATTGGTGGCATCCCCCGGCCACCTTGAGGCGATGGATATCCCAATCCTGGAGGAGGCATGTCCCCAAAAATACGTGCACGCGCTCTTTCATAATTTTGCTCAAGTTCATCAGTATGCATGTTACGCTGGTGACCGTGCCCAGAGTACATATAACTTCCTGGATACTGCCGATTCCCACGATCGTGCTTCCCTTTCCTTGTCAGCAACCTGGGCGTCGGGCCAGAGCCGTACTGCCCATTTTGCACCTCCTCTTCTATCTTCACGTCTACATCAGCCATTAAAATACCAGGAGTTCCCGTTGACTCTGTCCTTGTCGCTACAATCCGGCCTTGGCTTGGTCCTTGTACGTTCAAGGTTGCTGTTGCCAGTCCCCAATGTTGAGCAGTCCTATGCGCCAATAGTCGCTGCATCCAAACGAGAAAAACACCGACATAGCAATAAGTATATTATATTTTATTTTTTGCCATGTTATTATGCCATTGTATCGCGCAGAATACCGAACAACAACAAGCAACGTGCAGTCTTTATTTCTCGTCACACACCTCGTATGTCGTCATTTCCCTTTCAAAAACGTATTCATTCATATCTGACCTGACAAATCTTTTCATTTCTTGTTCAAATAAAAGAACAGTTTTCCTGTGCCGATACCTCGCAAGAGCATCTTTCAGTGCTTGATCCACCCCATCCCCACCTTTCCCACTCCTGCCATCATCCTCTTCTTCTTTCTCGCCACCTTGCTCCATCGTCCCTTTTCCAGCCTCCCTAGAGGAATCACCTATACACATCTCTCGCAATTCTTTCTCCACCATCTCTTCTTGCCCACCAACATCCTGACCCCCGGGCAACAGTGCACCTTCCACTGTCCTCAAACCTTCTTCTTTTAACACACCCTCTAACTCTTCTTTCTTCATCGACAGCAATTCTTCGGCCATAATATTCAAATAATTCAATCCAGATAATGTGATATGAAACAGTTCACACTCTAGACCACAAGCGATATATTCAGACGAGCACAATTGACACACGTTTGAAGACAACACTGGTCTACAAACTTTCACTTGCACACAGACTCCGTCCAATTTAAACTCTTTTCAATGAAAATAACTATCGACTTAACAAAGACCAATCAATTATTCGTATCCAATCTCCCAGAGAAAAAACGTCTAACCAGTCGAAACCCCGCAAGGCCAACAATCGCAAGTCGCCGCCTACGCCCTGACACGTGCACACAACGATTCCACGGCAACACCCAATAAATCACAGACGATTTATTCAATGTCTCACTTCCTCTCTTTGCATAGCCTTCGATAATCCACACAGCGAGAAGTACCACTCTCAAAACTCTCGTTTTGTTGATGGATGCTTCCAACACAGAAGTTTTGATCGGTTCAAATCCGATTGGTCTACTCACCAGACGGAAAACAAAAGGTTAAAATGAAAATGAAAAAGAAGAGTCGAACTGGACAGAAAGTTAAGTGAAATTCTCTTTCTGGTATTTCGGGATGGGTGCTTCGTATTATTATTTCTGCACCACCGGTGACACACGACTAGATCATTCCCATTTTCATTTCATTTCATTCCATTTTTGTTACACTAGTCTTCAGTCGACGGAAACAGCAGTGACCATTATTGGTCGGTCAAGCGATTTTTTGATCGAAAAGAACACGGAATCACACTGGTGTGACAGTACGCACTGTCGCTCCATGTGCATGCACGACATTGTAGGGACATTATGATCACCTACACCGTTGCCCTGGTGATTCGAATCGAACGAATTCGTTCTCTTCTCACTGCATGCGCATGCAGTCGTGTGCAAGAGAATTCTCTTTTCGAAAAGAGGCTGTGACCATCTGGGGACCATACGAGCAATAACTATAGCATCAACTTTACAACAGCGATATACTGGGCATTTGAATGAATGGTGACCATGTACTTCAGAATCGAATGAATGCTGACATTTCTAGAAGGGGCCTCGATCGAGGCCTATAGGCCTAGCTAGCTAGCTAGCTAGAGGGATAGATCTAGATCTCTAGAGAGAGAGAGAGAGGAGATCTCCTTCGAGATGCCCCTATATCTCAATACTATATGTATTATCCTGTTATAGGATTGAGTTGAATACTGTATAATTTATCTTCATATTTTAATGCGTTCATTTAAATAGTATTTTATTGCATTTGCCCAATCCGATTGGTCTATTGTGCAGATAAAATTTGAACAAAAGGTATGCGTGCGCACGCCATCTGACGAAGACATCTCTGCTGCTCGCACAACTTTACTGAGGATTTTTGGCGACAAAAGGGAGAAATATATTATATTCTAGACATATTTGGAGCTAAAATAGAGCTCACATATGTTATGTCGGGCCCCGAATCGCGGAAACGATACCGTCAGACCTTTGGTGTTGAGGGTGACTCTTGTGCTCACGCTCTATTAGAGCAATTTAATACGGTCTCAAACTCTGTGACAGCTGGAGATTTCATATTTAGGGGTAAGGAGTCTCAGCGCAAAAAATGGGCCGATTTCATGTGGACCAAGCTATTCAGATCGCAGGAGAGCTGTCCTCAGGCTAGGTATCAGTTGCTTGCTGGTGGTGAGGTGGATTCCGGCAATTTGGACCACGATCTGTGTAACCGACTGCTGCAAAGTCTTCTGAAGGACTATGGAGATGCTTTAGAGTGTGTAGAAGAGTGGAAAGCCAAGTGCGGACAGCTTCAGACGGAAGTTGAGCAACTCTTATTGGTACAGCAAGAGTGCAACGAGTTGAAACACCATATCAGAACACAGATTGAGACCACAAGTTATGGTCTTGAGCATTTTGAGAGCGTATGTGACATATTTAGCTCGTTTCATAGAGCGCAGAAAAATTCCATGGAAGATTTGCGGTGTTTAGTAGGCGATAGGGTGCTGGATGAGCATGACAGCAGAGAAGACAATGGACCAACCATGCCTCAAATACCAATCACACCGTATGATGAGGGTGATGAGAGGCGCGCTGCCATCGTAGAGGATGACATAGGTGAACAAGATGAATCACTTGTTTTTCAGGTTGAGAGAGTCAAATGGTGCGATGAGGAGCACGAAGGGGTGCATCCAATCCATGTGCGGCCAATGGAGGAGCACGCAACAGACAGGGAGGGCAACCCTATCGAAGAGGGGACTTACTTCTTGCAAAAGGACTTGGTACGGGCTATCAATACTTGTGTTCCCGAGAGTATGAAGAAGAATGACCTGTCAGATCTCATTACCGTGGACAAGAAAAACAACAGACGCATCAGGAAATTCAACATTGGCAAGACCATGCTGCTCAACTACCATTGGTTCTGCAATGACACCGATGACGAAGGCTGGCTGGAAGATTTCCTTGCTTTTTCCACTAAGTATGCTCCAAAGGGCGTGTCATTCTGTCATTCCTCCCATGTCCAAGAGATCTGTGACAAGTTGGAAGCCCAACTGCAAAAGCGAAGGGAGTCCAAAAAGGTTGAGTGGCTGGACAAGCTTGGTATCCTGCGTTTTTCTTTGAATCGAATGACACGAGCTGATTAATATACCATGTTATATATTCAAATCGATTCCTCGTGAACACATCTGGAAGGGACTTGCGTGGGAACTTCAATCTATTCAAATCTGGGTGCTCTCAGAAGCGGTTGGTGGCAGTTACGTCGGGGCAGCAGCAGGACCAGCTTCTGTGCACACTCTTGCAGCCTGCCCCCTGTCATGTAGCCCTTTAACCTTTTCTAGCTTCTTCTTGTTCCACACTGCGACGAACAGGCGCAGGAATATCATGAAAGGCCTTTGTGCCATGCGGGACAGCACAAATCTCAACCTCTTCATTGCAGCATTGAGTTGCTCGCACGCTTCAGAGTTTCCGGTGCTGCTTACCACAAATTTATCCTCACTATGCTCCCTTATATTGAAGGTCCTCGCACAGCTGACATGGTTCACCCAATGAAATTTGTCCACAAAGAAGAGGGTGTGTTTGAAATAACCTGGAGCACGGTTTAGGCAATAGTCCATCAACGAGCACGCAAAATCGTATATCACTATCTTGGGGGCTTCTTTCAAGAAACAAGTCAGGAAAGTAAAAGGTTCGTTACGGCCCTCCGCCTCCTTGATGATGAAGCAACCATATGTAATGCCGTGTTTGCACATGCAGGTGAAGACACCTCCGGTTCTCGTCCCAGCCTTGCCAAAAGCATGCTTGCATGGAGGCTTATCCCTTCCCATGTACTCTGTATCATCTTGTATGTTATCACACGCGTACCTAGGTCGGTGGCGCAGTCTAGGGAGCCCGCAACAGATCCCTGATTCAAGGTACCCATCGTGAAGAATAGAGGGGTCCCCATGATGCGAAATTTCCCCGCCAAGCCCGTATTCTTGCTGGCAATAGGGCGATTCGTATGTATCCATGCTTCTTTGGGCTAATTCTGCCAGGAATGGAGTCCAAGACGAAGGAAATATCGCACCATTTTCATTTTGCTTGCAACCTGCCTGCAACAACCCCTTCAGACAGGGTCCTAACCGCTGCATCGCATTGGGAGGTACCTCCTGCACATCCAAATGCTCCTTGAGAACCTTTGCAGAAGCGTAAGGGAGATATGATGCAGCAGGACTGGAAGAAGCAAGCTCACGCAGCACCCTCTGCACTGCCTTTCGTTTTTGGTTGCTGACTGTAGCCTCCCTGCATGCCTGGTAGGCCCACTTGATAAAACCGTCGAGTCTCCAAGCTTTAGACAGCTCCAGGAGCTCATTTATATCCTTATAATCTCGTCTAGATATTTTGCAAGGAGCAAACCATGCCTCGAAGCCTTGGAGCAGGTTGATCACCCTTTTGCGTTTGCACCTTGACCGTCCTACGCTTCGGTCCTTCACTACATTAAAAAAGCAGCGGTCCAACATAGCATGCGGCCTTATTTTGGTCTCATCTCCCCATGGGGATGTTATAGATGGTGCACTGCATGACCTGGCGTTGATAGTCATGGAAGTTCCGTCCATGATGATGACATCAGGCCTGTCCTTGCAGATTGGACAAAGCATCATGTTCATGTGGGTCATCTCACTCCCAGACAGGCTCTGGCACTCCTGTTGAAGCTCACTAAAGTCTATATCAAGACGTTTAGCCACGTCGTACACAGCTGCACGGAAAGAGTTGACGTCCAGGAATCCCTCAGTATTCCCCCCATGCAGTTTGTAGAAGTCATAGCTTTCAGAGAGTTGATCACACTGTGCTGCAAAAGAAGCCCCTGGAAAATGTATGATATTTAAGGCACATTTCACCAATAGATCCAGTTCTACGACTCTTGCCTGACCAATTCGCCAGAGACCGTGTTGCAAACCTGCATAGTGCCTTGTGCATGCCTTCCTGCCATTTGGGCATTCTAGCCTCATGCAGGGCATTTGCCTCGCACAGTGAGGCTCTTTCATGTACACTGTGCAGAGATAATCCTCTAATTTCATGTCCTCGTCCCTATAGTCAAGCATACAAAGGCACTTGGTACCCGGAACGTCTGGCTTCAGAACCCCACCGAACCACATGCATGGGTGCTCCTTGTCCATCCCATATCCATGAAATGCGTTCTTGGTCACGACGTTCGCCATCTCCTGAGTATAGGGATATATTATTTTGTCATGTTTGAGATGTTGCGTGATCCAGGCATTCGTGGGAAGGTGCTCTGCCTCTACTTCATCCTCACTATCCTCGCTGCTCTCTGCCACAGCTCTCTCTTTTAATGCCTCAGGGCCCTCATCTAGTCCCAACTCCCCGCATACTGTATTCACGTGCTGACAACTGTACATTTTGTCTGTATCACATCTATAGCCTTTGTTGCCTTGGCGTCGCACGAAGCATCCATTCACATAGTATCCAACGATGTCCCCATTGTTCTTGCACAACTGAAGCACCTCACCTGGCTCACCAAATTCCAGTTGTCTCAATTTGCCTGCATTTATACGTATATATTCAGTATGAACACAACAAGGATTGACTATGCAGTGGCGATACACGTCGCAAGAGCAAGATATAGTGGCATTAGCGTCCTTGCTAAGATCCACCTGGACAAACATGTTGTGATGTGTGGCCAAATTGTCCCCGTACACCCTCGCATCCAAGCATGCCCACTGATATAAGTTTTCTGTTTCATACAATGGATGCACTGGCACGCTGTCCGAGCTTTTGAGCTGGTTACTGTACCATGCAAGGGAGCCAGGGTCATGGATGTGCTCCATGCCAAGAAACTCCTCTATCTCTTGCCTAGTGGACGACGGCCTCCACCTCTTCTTATCTGAATTTTTCCAGTTCCATTTTGGGAAGATACTACGCTTTTTGGGTGCAGAGGGCAGCCTGGGGGGGTTGGGAGGTAACCCTTTTCCTTGCAACTCCAAAGATACCCCATAGTGGTCATCAATACGTTTTGCCAATCGCATTAATTCCTGGTCTCTCGGAGGAAAGCAGAAACTCAGAGACCTCTCACCTCCTCTAACTACTATTATTGCAGGTAAGCGGTATCCCAGCCTTTCAAAGTTCAGGATTTTCCTATTGATGGACCTTTTCTTGTTCCACCACCCCTGGGCATTTTCCTTTGGCGAACTTGTCCCGCTGCCCCATATCACCTTGGCACATTTAGGAAATAATGTCAAAGTATTTTTTTGCAGCACCAGTGTCGACTTTTTCTTGAAAGCGGAAAAGATTTCATCAGAAATGGCATCCCTCCAGCCCAGGTTCACAGTGGTGCATTTTTTCAATTGATCATTATCACTCAGCCAGTACACCAACGCATAGTTTGCACCATAATTCCTCACTAAATCTTGAATGTGATTGCATATCGAGAGCATGTGGACGTCGAAGTGCAGGGCTTCCCTGCAGCGCAGCCTCGTCAACGGAATGAGGTTCAAACGGGTCACGCGGAAATCGCGTCAAACAATACTTTCGATAATCATACTGACTTCCATATTACAAAATATACACTAATAATTAGATTCGTGCCTCGCAAACGGCTAACATCTCTCTCAAAACGCACCTATTAAGGGAAGCTTCGATGTCGCTGGATTTTGACATCGAGCCTTTCCTGCTTCTCTGGCAGGTTTTGGACCCAATATCGACTTCTTATAATCGTAATTTACACATAGATTACATATTGAAAAGGAGATGTCATCGGGGTGGCTGTACTTTGAAATCGGATTACATTTAGTCGCAGTTATAGGGGCGGGTGGCGGAGATCCCCTGCCTACTGTCTCCTTCGTACGTTCATGATGATCGTGACATGATCAGAGTGACTTCGTCATCAGAAGTACACTACTGCCTATTCAGAGTGGAAATTCCATGTAAAAATTAAATATATATTTAACATATATTGCGATGGCCGGGTGATTGGATTTTTTCTTCCTCTGTGTTTCTTTCCCCCAAAACATTCAGTCCGCTGATTGTGGTTTGCTGCAGTTTCGAGACACCACACAGGAGAGTTATTCTACTAGATGCACCTGGACACCGAGATTTTGTTCCAAATATGATATCAGGTGCATCTCAAGCTGACGCTGCTTTAATCGTGGTCGATGGGTCGGAAGGCGGTTTCGAGTCTGGAACGTCTGTTGCAAATCCAATGAACCCACTGGGAGGCGGTCAGACAAGAGAACATGTTCAGCTGGCGAAAAGCCTTGGAATCAATCAGATTGCAATTATTGAAACAAAATAAGATACTTACAGCAACTCGGCTTCTAGATTTGAGAATATCCAGCGAGAGATGGGAGAATTTTTGAGAAATTGTGGGTTTACTGAGGATGATGTTCAGTGGACAATCGCAGTGGGTTAAACAGGGGAAAATTTAGTTAGGCCACCATCTGATCCAAGATTATCCTGGTTTACGGGTTTGACAGTGATTGAAACAATAGATACCTTCCAGCCAATACCCAGAGTGGTGAATGCACCACTTCGCATGTCCACTTCTGAATCCACAGTGAAGGGAGCAAAAAAGGCTGTCATTAGTGGAAAAATACACCAAGGAGCCATGTAAGTGGGAACAAAAATATCCATTATCCCCCCAAGAGAGATTGGTGTTGTAAAATGGATAAATATAGGGAAACTAGGGACAGCATTTGCCAGGGCTGGGGACACAGTTGATGTTACAGTTGCTATCTCTGATCCATCAAGCATTCGAGCTGGAGCCGTCCTATGCCAATCAAATCATCCAATAAATTTGGCATCTAAGTTTCGAGCTCGTATTATGGTTTTGGATATAGTCATACCATTGCTGCACGGTCAAAATGTGACTCTGCATTCTCATGCGGCTAGGAGCACTGGGACAATATCCAAGTTGGTGTCGATTGTGGATCCAAAAAGTGGACAAGTAATGAAAGACAAACCAAGGTGCCTTTTAAAAGGACAGGGAGCTGTCATCGAGATAACACCCAACACTCCCATGCCTGTGGAAACTTTTGATTCTTGCGGTGCTCTGGGTAGGATTGCACTGAGAGATGGTGGCAGAACTTTAGCTGTTGGAACAATCCTCAAAGTTGAAGGCAAAGATTGAGAATACAATATGCCTGGAATATTTGATTTATTTACGACGTTTATTGCAAAAAGGATGTGAAAGATTTATAGCTCTACCTCAATATCCTCAAGTGTCCTTGAATGGAGCTCAACGGCAACGTCCTTATTGTTGATCAGAGTGACATCTCCCCGAACAGAGACACCAGATTCAAAAATGACTGGGCCTTTGACGATCAGCGACGTGCATTCAATCAGAGATGGATATGATCTTGTGTAAGACTCCATCTTATCTACAAGTTTGTAGTATCTGTCATCCAACTTGACAAATGGAGGCTTTGCAGCAGCAAGAACGATTGTAGATGCATCTGATATTGTATACGCATCGCTTCTTAATGCAAAAAGATCGCTGCTTGTCTTGACCGGAGCGAAGCGGGTCCTCGGAACCTCGATTGCTGACGCCGAGTCAAAGCATTCAATTGCCGAACCCATTGCAGTTTCCAATTGAAATACGCTGGCAGTAGTAGGATCTCTTGGGTTGACTGTCTTTTTATTTTTTATCAAAGGCAACTTTAAAGTACCACCCGAAGATTCCAAAGTGGATTTTAGGTTCTTCAAATTCAACCAAAGATTATTTGTATTAAAATATTTGTGAACTGTGATGTCCTCAAATGTAGCCTTGTCATCTTCTGGGCACATTGCGCTTTCCCTCAGCATCAATCTGCCATCTGATTTCCGCTTTGCGAGGTGGCCCCCTTTCTTGTCACCTTTTGTCCTTTTGCAGACTTCCATCAGAAATGCACAGTTAGTCTTGGCAAAGTGACTGAGGAGCTCTAGGTCTAGAGTCGCCCCGAGATTATCCGAGTTTGATACAAACACGTACTCAATACCCTGGTCCAAAAGGCGTTCAAGCATGCCGCTTCCAACAAGCGATGGATAGATATCACCATGCCCAGGAGGCGCCCTGAGTCAAACAACGAGTTATGCAGTTTAACAAAAGGTATTGGATCTCGAGAGGCATGGTAATCACACGTACCATTCCATATCTGGGTTTTCCGGGTAGGAGACCGGGCCCAGAGTCTCTGCATCCACCTTACAAGAACTGTTTTGTAGGAGCTCAACGTCAGGCTCTTCCAACAGATCTGGATGCTTCTTGGCCAAGAAATCCCTTGTATCTTTCGATGTCGAGAAACTGTTCATCAATATAAACCTCACACGACTTCCAAAAGTTGTCCTCGTGTATTTTATCTGCTCAGCGATTAGGTCAAGGAACGTTTTCCCATTTTTGACAGGCAGCAGGCTCTTTGCGGTCTCCAAGCCCATACTTGTTCCCAGGCCCCCATTGAGTTTCAACACGGCAGTCTTACTTAACAGGGAGCTAATATTTTCCTCCGAGTCGCGCTGCAGAGACTCTAGAGACGGAAGGGATGTAATTGCGTCGATAGAATCTTCTGGAACCTGCATATAGTTTTTCAGCCGTTACAAACGTCAGCACAGTCGGAGCAGCACAGTTACACACTTGCACTCACCAAACCTGTAGCACCTGCAATAAGTTGATCGTAATTGTGCTTGAAAGCGTCCATAGCAGCTCCGCTAAGGTCCGCCAGCTTCATTTTGGCTTCAAACTTGTCCCACTGCTGCGATCAGCCAACGCAACAAACAGGATATTTTGATTCGAAACAACGAGAGAGTCAATCTGCATGCTTTAATATATGTAAATCAAACATACCGATCCCATTTTCCTAAAGTCCAATCGAAATTCCCAAAGCCCAAAACGAGATATCTACTTCACAGCCAGGGGGACCCTGGTCACGTATGAACAGAGTTTGACTGACAACAAATCCTAAGAAAAGGCTATCAGATGATTAAATAGTTACAACATACAGTAAGAATTCTATTCAAATCAGCTCTTCGCCATCACCGTGCTTGTGTGCTGTTATACAACAGTAGTCTGATTTGCAGTCGAATGATGAAGGATCGTGAGGGCCAGTCCCATCAGTACTGGCACATCTAATATATATATATATAGTAATAGTGGTAAACAATGATAAATCTTTTAAGGACAAGAGACATTCTACTGTAATTGAAATTGAAATCCAACCGTTACAAGTAGTGTACTGGTACGTCCAAGAAGTAGTGTAGGTTTCCAGGTACAATTATCATTGACATATACTATTCTCCATGGGGGTAATTATAGAAGAAATATTCGATGAGGAGGAGGCACAGGAGGTAAAGTCCATTGGGGCGGAGGGAATCTCGCAACCGACGACGACTCAAAAGTACCCGAGTGTAAGAGATACAGAGATGGAGGGTAATATCAAAGATAATAATAGTAATAAAGAAGAAGTTAGTGGACACTGTCCGGACAAGGAAGGGGAAGGGTCTCGTGCAGGGGATCACGGTCCAGGGGATGATGACAACGACGACGACTGGGTGACCGTGTCGCGGGAAGATGCGAATGTTGATGGGACGGCGAATTCCACAGACAATACAATACATATTGAAAAAAGTGGAAATGAAGAAGAAGAAGATGATGATGATGAAATGATGAGTGAGGAAGAAAAGAGAGTCAAAATAGACCAAGCTGAGGAGTTGAAAGCAAAAGGGAATGCTCATTTCAGCGCGCAAGAATACCAAAAAGCAATTGTACGGATATGCTTTACATTGTATTCAAAAATAAATGAAATTGTAAATGCATGTTGATGAGTGTGGGTGCAGGATGCATACACAGGGGCATTAGAAACTGCTCCTCTTTCTGCCAAGAAGGAACGAGCCATCTACTTTGCAAATCGAGCTGCGTGCTTTACTTACCTGGAAGAATATGATGAAGCAGCTGCTGATTGCTCTGATGCCTTGGATTTGGATACTGGGTACGTAAAGGCGTATCTCAGGAGAGCGAATGCATTTGAAAAGATGGAGGAATATGATAAAGGATTGGCTGATGCACAGAAGGTTTTAGAGCTGGATCCAGGAAATGCGACTGCCAAAGCTTATATAACACGGATAGAGCCATTGGCTGAGAAGAAAAGGGAAGAGTTGAAGGAAGAAATGGTTGAAAAGTTGAAGGATTTGGGAAACAGTCTGTTGGGCAACTTTGGGCTCAGTTTGGATAACTTCAAGGCAGAAAAGGATCCGAATACTGGATCGTACTCGATTCAGTTCAACAAGTAGATACATTTATTCATTTGTGTATCACCACATAACGTCTTTGTACTATTACTATATGTATCTATCTTTTGAATTCAAATCAGGGGGAAATTGAATTGAAAATAGCAAGAACAACAAGTTCAATCATTTTCATCGTCTAAGATTCCCTTGGGTTTGACCCGGGTGCCCAATGAAATCGTTTCCCAGAGCGGGGTACATCTCTCGACTGCGAGCCATTCCAGCCTAAACCAAAAATCGCTGGAACGCTCATCAAACACACTTTGATTTTTCTTCTCTTACTTGAGTCTATAAAACAATGCAGACCTGCACCATCAAGTCATCCGTCGCACCAGTGCGTGCTGCACGTGCCACCAAGGCCACTCGCGTGGTGTGCATGGCCAACATGGAGTCCGTGAAGAAGGCTGCTGCTGGATTCGGAGTTGGTGTTGCCTCTCTCGTTCTGACTGGATCTGCCTTTGCTGGTGCCAGTGTGAAGCTCGGAGCTGACAGCGGTACGTATCGTAAGCGTTCTTTGTCCTCGTCATCACCACGTACTTCGGGAGGGTGCGGTGTAGCACAATCCACCATATCGGGACGGATTTGATGACATGATTTGGTGAAATTGTATATTTGATGGTATTTTGATGCCGCGTATAAGGGCAAATATCAATGTTGGGAGGAGTTTGTGGTCGACGGCATTCAGGATAAGGACGACCTGGTCCTGCGACTGAGATGATAAAATGGGTTGTATGACGGGATATTGTGATATCAATGTTTACATTAGGCAAATACAAGTCATTTTTGTCGATATTGTGTTTCTGTTTCGGCATACGTGGGCAATTGTGAGTCTGAATGTGTTGCGTGCAGGAGCATTGGTCTTCGAGCCAGCAAGCGTGACCATCTCCAAGGGAGACACCGTCACATGGACCAACAATGCTGGATTCCCACACAACATTGTATTTGATGAGGATGCCATCCCAGCTGGAGCCAATGCCGAAGCTCTCTCCCACGAGGACTACCTGAATGCCCCAGGTGAGACTGCCAGCTCCAAGTTTGATGTTGCCGGGGAGTACAGCTACTACTGCGAGCCACATCAGGGAGCTGGCATGCAAGGAAAGGTCATTGTGCAGTAAATATCTGATGATGGCTATTGTTCCGTCTGATCAGATGTAGTTTGCTCCGAGATGATGATGAGAGGCGAGTCTGTCATCTTGCTGTTGATTCTTTTTTATGCAGCGAGAGAAGGCAACAATCTTGTCGAACATGATGTTTTGATTTTCCCCTCTCGTGTAACACGATATATCTATTATTACATTCAAATCTATCGGTTGCGTAGTCCAATCAATCAAAAAGAAACAGTCACCGAGTGCTACATGCGAGAGGAACTTATACTAACTTAAATTGTGAAAACAATGCCATCCATGATGCGTGGCTTTTGATCCTGTGCAACGCATTCCGAGATCCACATAATGTTGCGGATTTCTTGCTCTCGTAAAGTCATATAGCTATGGAAGATTCCAAAATGAAATTGTTGCTCGAACGACCCAACTGCTCTTCTAACTTCTTCGTCATACAGCATCTTATCCAAAACCTGCGCTTCTCCTGCTCCAATGCGGGAGAAAATAGGAGCATATGCAGGAACCCGTTCCATGGCCGCCCTTACACTATCAAAATCATCTGCTGCTGCTAGTTCTGCTTGTCCGTGAGGATACAAAAGTCCGCTTCTCGAGTATAACCGGCGCCTGTCATCCCTTGTCAGTTCAGTCCCTATGGAATTCAGAGTGATATTCAAAGCACGACGATCAGCTTCAAATGCTAGCGTTTCCCCCATCACCTGGGCAGTTGTTCCTCCAAGAGAACGGCAAAATCTTGCAAAATCATCTAAATAAGCCTTATACAATGTATTTCTTAAAATCTCCACGTTCATCTCATCCAAGTCTTCAGAGGAAAGGTTTTCTGAAAAATATGGGGCTAATGGAGTATCCACCAATACTAATCGATACAAATCACGAACATTTTGGGCAACTGCCAGAGACGCCAAGGAATCAAACATCCCAAGAGGATGACACTTTTCCAAAAGCTCATTGACATCACGTTCGTGCAGAGTACCCGTCACTATGAGCACTACATTATCAATCATATGACCGTAGGTACAATAGTCCAGGAATTTACCTAGAGGCTCCCCTGCATTTTCCCTCAAATATTCCCAGTCATCAACCAATTTCCTGGTACATGCGTCCACAAGATTTGTAGTCATTAAGGGTGAAGGCTCGTTTTGAACATATTGACTATAGTCGGTCCCAGTCTGCATACAACAAGAAAGTGTGTTACAGGAACCCCGACCACCAATTTTGCAGTCAGACGTATGATTAGACCTTTAGTACTTTTATTCTTCTGTGTCAAATGCAACGAGTATTGTCACGCACCAGGTAGAGTTTGATGTCATCGAGAGTATCACACTGGGACAGATTATTGTAGTCTGCAGTAGTCAACAGACCTAGCTTGTGCCCACGAACAATGGCTTCTGCAGAGGGAAAATCAAATTCATTGTTCAAACAAATTTTATATGCACTGAGGCATGTCATGTTGAGGGACAAAATGGCTGTAAGCTGCGCACAAGCAGAGTTTCCAGGCGGGCAGTGGCAGAACGCCACTTTGCATAGTCCATCGATTCCCAAATTCACAAACCCAGGTTTAAAACTTAATCCAATAGCCTTAAAATCCTCATTTTCTTCCCCAGTCGCAATGCAAAGTATCATGCAAGTGTTGGATCGTGAGCGACAACGCACCTAGAAAGCCTGATTTCACGTTAAACAACGACATTTCTGCCGTGCTGCTGAGCCAGGACATGATGAATTCCAATTTCTAATGCGTAATATTCAATGACTTTAATACTACTGCAGTCGGGGCATAGCAAGCCTCTCTTCATGTCAACCCAGAGGATTTATGGCCAATTGGCCTTGCAAGGTCTATGAGCATGCTAGTGCCAGATATCTGGCCAGATGGTCAAGAAGGGACATACCAGCACTGACCACGATGGGTTTGTACGAGGCGATTTGACGAAAACTGGTACTTGAATGAATATAATATTTCCCTTAAATTTTTAGGGACGCCATGAAATCTTTACAGACAAAGCAACCATTAATAAGCAATGGAGATAGATGAGAAGAAATGGAGCAAATATGTGAGTGTCTTGTCTGTCAAGGCACAAGGCTTTTTCAATTTTCACTGATTCGCTGTTTCTGGAATTTCAGGCTCTATTATCATACGTATTCCAGATCATTGTTTCCTCTATAGGACCCATCGTCTCGTATTTTTTTGCGTATCAGTATCAAAGTAGTTTATGGCCCCATGCTTGGAGCATCTGGGCGGTTGTAATCTTTCTTGGAATTTTCGTACGCTCTTGCACATGAATGAACGATACAGTGACAGATTATATCGTATTCATTCATATTCTGGCTTTATATTTTATGAAACTTGGGTTGTTGCAGGGAATCACGGCGATTGCAGCATCGAATGCAAAGCTTCTTGTTGTCCACCTTGTCTGTGAGCTCCTGTTTGCAACGACAGTTGCATCTCTATCTACGTCTTGGTTTTTCACCTTTGACTATGCATGTATGCTGCGACAATCCTCATTTATAGGCTGCCAATCATGTCCTTGTGCGATAGATAATTCTTGCACGGAGAATGATGGCCGTTCCCCAGGCTGCGAGGCCTGTGAAATTCTGTCAGCTACTGCATGCAGCACAATGAGAGGGAGCACATCATCCGTTTTCATTGCCACAGCGGTAACAGTACGTCATAAGCATATACATCCATGTGTATACAATACTGGTAGTTAGTTTTTATCCAGGAACAATGTGTGTATAAAAGAGACTGTGCCTTTATCTGTCATTCTTACACATGCAGGGATTTGCCATACTGCTGGCAAGTTATCTCCCAATTTGCATAGAAATCGTCGTATTGCATCATAAATTGCGACAGTATATAATATCTTGCTCAAATGTATATGCCATTCGAACATTCGTAGAACAGCAATCCCGACTGGTTGCTGCAGGTGACAAACCAACCTGCACCCCTGGCACTTTGGCCAAGTGGGTGGCTGAATTGAACAGATCCGGAAACAAACCGTGTCAAGAGTCTGCCGGAAAATGCAGGTATATTTTGCAGCAACGAGGATTCGATTTAAATAGTTACTTGGGATCAAGACTAAGTGCAACAGAGAAGAGGCTGTCATCTAATGTATGGATTCCTCACCTTTCAGACGATAGCATAGCCCAGACATCTGCTCATGGTAGAAAGGAAGATGTAAATCAGCGACAGATGTACCGTGACTCGACTCGAATATGCAAGCACGATTTGGAAGACCAATGCTAGCAGTCAAACATGATTCTCACACGACCCAGCTACTTGGCCCTTGAGTAGAAGATAGAGGTCTTTCGAGAGTTCTAACATTACAATTACCATTCTTTGTCATAAATATGGTTTACTCGTATTATTAATAAACTGGGTTATGACCTCAGCGGTGGCGAGATCAAAACAACACCGTCTCCTCTGACAAATAAATAGGGTACCATTCTCTTCTTGGTCTGCAGATTCATAGAACAACACAAAAAGGTCAGATGAGACCGTGATATCTTATGAAATTTGAATCGTAACAAACCATATCACCTTCTCAAAACCTACCTTGATGATCTCCTCGAAAGTCTCTTCGTCAATTTCCGTCGTTGTCACCGTCTCCTCCACGTCCCCCAGAATTATGTTCAAGTGTTGATCATACGCCTTCAATACACAGATAGTATCGTTATATATATTATCATGGAAACATGTAAATATCGATTTCAAAGTAGCATTCAAAATCCCCAAGCCAGGAGACATACAAAAGAAGAAGACACCATGCTTTCAATCATGCGTCTGCAAAAGAAAAACACCCTCTTTGCAGGTCAGAGCGTACATGTAACTTTCCCCTAAGTTCTCTATCTCCCTTTAATTTGACAAAAACGTGTTCATCTAGACTAAGCCTGACGAGATCTAAAGGTTCTGTAACGGTCACTTCGTCTTCCTGACCTCCCAAAGCTGCTCCCGCGGTTGGAAGCGATCCTTGTGCAGTCTGATCCTTTGTAGACATCCTGTTTACTTACGTTTCAAGAAAAAATATTTTTTTTTGTATTTTCGCGCGCCTTGTTTCGCCAGTCCCAAAATATCAAGTACCCATGATTTGAACGAATTTCAAGATGCACGCGAAAAGTACATCTTCCTATCATGTGTTACCCTGGATAGGACCGATGGCCTGAGATAGATATAGTAGGCTTGTGTCCAGATCAGAATGGACTAATTAAGGCAGTGAAAGGGCAATGACAGAGGCTAAATTCAATTTTATACTATTAGGATTCTATTGAAATCAGCCATTGAGTCAGAAGGCTTTCAAGGACTGATTCATTCCCTGACACCCAGTTTCTCTAACGTGACTTTTGTTGTGTGGTTCTTCCATAGAATCAATCAATCTGGGCACTTCATTTTCAGCAACTATCGTCTAAAGAATCGTATTATTAATCTAAAAATTTAGATTTGACTTGAAATGATCGCATCCCACAGCATTTCAGGGAGGACGTTTGTTAGAGTAGGAACCGAGCAGAAGAAGAGGGGAGTGTCACAACAGAGGAAGACGATATCTATTCTTGGAGCTGCTGAGAGGACGTCTTCTTGCTTTGGAAAGTCTGTTGTTCTATTTGGAGGCCACAGGGGAAGAACGGCAATGAAGACGGCTGCTGGCAATGGGTCTGCTGGACGTAGGTGTATTGGTTGATGCATACTCTGTTAGCCCGTGACCCGTAACATGATCTGAGTATCTTTTGGCAACATGGTGCTGATAATATGTGTTTCGTTTTTCTGCAGCACAAAAAGCGACGATTGAGGACAAGAAGGCTCTGATTGAAAAGGTTGATTGCTTCATCTTTGATTGTGATGGTGTGATTTGGAAGGGAGATTCCTTGATAGAAGGAGTGCCAGAGACTTTGGACTTTTTGAGAGCTCAAGGCAAACAATTGGTGTTCGTAACGAACAACAGTACAAAGAGTCGTGCCGGATATTTGAAGAAATTTACTGGGTTGGGGCTGAACGTTAGCGCTGAGGAAATTTATTCTTCCTCGTATGCTGCTGCTGCCTACTTGGAAGCCACAAACTTTCCTACGGACAAGAAAGTGTACGTGGTGGGTGATGTCGGAATAGAAGAAGAATTGGATCTGAAGGGAATTTCTCACATTGGAGGTCCATCAGATGCCGATAAAAAGGTCGAATTGACGCCAGGAACATATATGGAGCATGATCCTGATGTTGCTGCAGTGGTGGTTGGATTCGACAGGAACATCAACTATCACAAGATTCAGTACGCAACCTTGTGCATTCGCGAGAATCCAGGATGCGAGTTCATCGCGACCAACCTGGATGCTGTCACTCACTTGACTGATGCTCAGGAATGGGCCGGCAATGGTGCCATGGTGGGTGCCATTAGAGGATCCACAAAGAGAGAGCCTACAGTTGTGGGCAAGCCAGCAGATTTCATGTTGGACAATATTGCCAAGAAGTTCAATCTGGAGAGAAGTCAGATTTGCATGGTTGGTGACAGATTGGATACCGATATTCTCTTTGGTAAGAATGGTGGATTGACGACTGCTCTCGTGCTCTCTGGAGTCACAACAGAGGAGCAGTTGTTGAGCCCAGAGAACAATGTTCACCCAGACTACTACATGAGCAAATTGCCAGAGCTTCTTGAGGTTGCCAAAGTGACTGCCTAAGTTTTAACGATGATAGCCAAATTTGATGTTGTGAACGTAATAACTCTATATCTTTCATGTGTAAAGTATTTTACCACAGTTATCCGAGTATTATAATGCTATTGTATCAAGAACTTTGCAAATTCCTCCACTCTTCAACCTTTTTAATGGTCACACCTACATTCGCCAAATCAAACAAATTCGCTTCCTGAACAGCATCCGAAGCCGACGCTGTTGCATCTGAAAGTACAGTCACTTTTGGAAAATCTAATGCGATCGCGTCCATTGCAGTTGCTCGAATACAATTTGGAGTCTGCACGCCACTAACTACTACATGGTCTACACCCAACCGTCTCAACAAAGACTCCAAGTGCGTAAACATAAAGGCACTAAATCTCTTCTTGATGATCACATAATCTTCATCCCTTACTTCAAGCCCGTCCACGAGGTCTGCCCCCCTGGTTCCCTTGACAGTCGCTCCGTTACCGTTTGAGAACAGCTCAGCCCTAAACCGCTCCACGTCGGTCCCAGAAGGGTGGTGCTCTCTTATAACCCAGATGATTGGAATTTTTTTATTTCTTGCTATATTGATCGCATTGTGCACTTGTGGTAGACATTTCATCGCGCCTGCCACGTTGAGTGGAGAGTCAGGCATACAAAAGTCATTCTGCATGTCCACACACAAGAGAGCTTGCCTTTCCGTTCGATTCGCCATGCTTCGCTAATCCAAAATTTACTATTGTGTATATATCTGTTACTATATTATTCAAATGTGACTTTAGAATCGGGCACTAGATCCACCTGGTCTGAGACCAGTACTGGTCTGATTTTCATCTTGATAAGAGGCCAATACATATTGGCCTGCAGACTGAGTTCCGATTGAATTTTACATATGTAGATATTTTTCTGATAGCAAATTCTTATAAAACATACAAGATGAAAAAATCAAAGAAGAAGGTTGATGAGTCAGGAGAAGAACATCCGGGGGATGAAGGTCCAGGCATGCCTGCACATGCGAACCAGTCGATTGGAGAGAGAACGAGTCACATTAGAAATAAGATGGTACGATCACAGCAGTATCATAAACTTAAGCATGAGAAAAAGAAGGAAAAGAAACTGCTCAAGCGAAAAAGGGAGAAAGAGATTGCCCGTGCCGAGCAGCTTGGTCTCCCTGTGCCTGAGAAAGAAACGCCCAAAACTATTGAGAATATGCGTGAAAAGGATGAGACTATGATTGATAATAAAGAACAAGATGATGAAGTTCAAATGGAGGAGAAGGATGATGAGTTCGCAGATCATTTTGATAAGAGTAGGCCTCCCAATGTGCTCTTGACAACATCATACAAGTGCACCAAGGTGATGTATAAATTTATGGCGGATATGTTAGAGGTATTTCCGGCAGCCACATACTACAAACGTAAAGGATATCCTCTGAAAAAGATTATGGACTATGCCTCGAATAGGGAATTCACTGATCTCGTGGTGTTCAATGAGGATAGAAAGAAAGTCAATGGCATGCTTGTCATACATTTGCCAGCTGGACCAACAGCCATGTTCCGTCTGTCCAGTCTTGTACTTAGTTCGGATATCAAAGGTCATGGTAGGGCTACACCTCACAAGCCCGAGCTCATTCTGAACAACTTTGATACAATGCTTGGGCATAGGATTGGAAGAATGTTTGCATCATTGTTCTGCCAGGACCCCACATTCAAAGGACGCAGGGTTGTGACAATGCACAACCAAAGGGATTTCATCTTCTTCCGCCACCATAGATATATATTTGAGGAGAAGGAGCAGAAAAAGATAGAGAAACAGGAAAATGGAAAGATGAAAAAGGTTACGGTTCCAACTGTTAAGGCACGTCTGCAGGAACTTGGCCCTAGGTTCACACTGAAGCTGCAGAGCCTGCAAAAGGGCACCTTTGACACAAAGGGAGGTGAATTTGAGTGGGTGCATAAAAGCGAAATGGATACATCCAGAAGGAAATTCCATTTGTAGTTATTGTAATCGAAGTAATGTGACGAAACACGCACGCGCCGAGAATATGATGAATGAAAGCACGTACTACGGTAGTAACATTCTGCGTAAGTCGCGACCTCCGAGTCCCCGCGTGCGCGGGACTGCTGGTACCCCCCATGACACAGGGGGGGGGGGGGGGGGCGATCCGACGAGTCTGACAGGGAGGTATGTCAGAGGGATCTCGCTCCCATGGTGTTGCTTTCTCAGCTACTTATCGAAAGCTGTAGTAGCCACGAATCATCATCGTCGCTCCTTGTTCTTCCAATCTCTGCGCCGACCACATGGCAATCAGCCACTGACGCCACATGTGTCGCTTTTGTCGCCAGAGTCGTTGACCAACTGCTTTTCTTCGACCCACCGAGATGACATAATTGGCAATGCTATATTTAAGGATACAGCACTCATTTAGGGATAATAAATTGAATTTGTTTTAAATATTTTTGCTTGATTTCGAAAATGAATCGCGTCGGAGTGCTTCGCCTCGTCTTTGCACTATGTGCAATTTCTGCAGGTGCGAGTGGCTGCCGACACTTAGAGGAAGCTGACACCGTACGTGATCTGGAATTGGTCATAGATGTGTATTTGGGATGTAATATCTCTATTGGACCATTTTATCTTTATTCCACTTGAATTAACGCGTGTCTGGGGATGGCCAATGGTTGGGCTGTGCGACTGTACGTTGCTGGCACTTGGTCTCTTAAAACAGCGTTATCAAATGGGAGAGTCCATCCGCATAGATTCGCGCTGCATCTGTCTTATCGATTTAACTATATACCTTTCTTACTTTTTCAGATTTACAAGAATGGTTTTGCTCCATCGTGGATCTCTGGGAGCCAAGGAGCACTGTTGGATGCTTTTTCTAAAATAGCAGTGAGGCCAGGTACCAATTACACCCTGTCTGCCGTGGTGGAACCATTCGCACAATTCTCCATGGTGACAACCGAGCCATTCTGCAAGGAGAGGTATGGATATCATGCCATATGTTGCCTGTTCTTACGCGATGAAAGGATCAAAGCCTGCTGCAGAGTAGCTTGAACGAATGTACTTGAGGTAAATTAACCAACTGTTTAAGCTGTATGCAGTGTCGTCGACATGTGGATACAAGGAACACTGATGCAAAATACCGAGTTTAGATTGGAGGCTGGAACCGATTCACTTGCGTCGCGATGGATGCCATTATTTGCAGTAACGCCAGAAGATATCAGTGAATCTAAAGTGGTTGATGGAATGTTCAGAGTGCAAGGCCCAGATGCAAACGACTGGTTTAGACTCAGCATTAATGCCAATGCCATTGCAGCATCAATTCTGCAGAACAAGAGCATCGAATGGGACACTATAAAAATTCGTGATGTGTCCGGAGAAGGTTTCTCAATTTATCTCAGTGAGGCTCTAGTGCTGCCTGCTGTCACTCCTGATGTGGCAATAGAAAGTTGGGGTGATCATTCATGCATAGGCACATCTTGCAATCCTGCTTTGGCTGAAGCCTTTAGTACTTCAAGCATGGTTCCGTTGCTTGGTTTTGGTCCTATTCAAGAATCTATTGGATCGGGATCAACTGCAGGGATGAAAACGATATCCATGATTGCCAAACTGAATCCTACTGTTACCAAAGGAGAGGTGGTCCAATTTTGTGCTGAGCTACAAGGTCAGTCTGGAAATGAAGCCATGGACGTGTTTGTCAGAAGTCGGGAATTGCTCGAGACACGATCAAGCCCCTCTGATGATGTGACTGCAACCTGTGTGCTTGACTATGAGGACGTCATCACAACAATGAAAGCTCCAGATTCCCGAGTGGAATGGCCATTTTTGACAATTGAGACATACTCTTTTGATAATGTTACAACAGTGAGAGAGTATGCTGTTGGTGTTGCTCAATATTTGGATAGAAATGGAGTTGCACAGGCCTGGCAAGAGGCAAATACCGATGAATACCTGTTGCCAGATGCTAAAGCATCTTGTCCAGGCTTACCTTGGGGTTTGTCAAGAATTGACCAGCCAGATTTACCATTGGATAAGAAATACAATCCTCCTGGAACTGGAAACGGGGTTCATATTTATGTTCTTGACACAGGTGTGAACCCTCATTCGGATTTCCAAGGTCGAATGGGTGCCGGAGTGAATTGTGTGAATGGAGGATGCAAATCTGGCAGCACAAATGATGTCCAGGGTCATGGCACACACGTGGCTGGAACCGCAGCAGGTACATGCTACGGTGTTGCTAAAAGAGCCATCATTAATCCAGTCAAAGTACTGGGTGACAATGGTAGTGGATCATACTCTGGAATTATATCTGGAATTCGATGGGCTACGGATAACGCAAAAGCGAACAAATGGAGAGGTGTGATCAACATGTCTCTTGGAGGAGGTTCCTCGTCTTCTTTGAATGCTGCAGTCCAGACAGCAGTGAGCCAAGGCATGGTTGTCGCTGCGGCAGCTGGAAACGACAGGGCAGCAAACGCTTGCACCAAGTCCCCGGCATCATCCCCCCCTGCACTCACAGTGGCATCGGTGACCAGCAAAGATACAGCAAGTTCATTCAGCAATGTTGGCTCCTGCGTCGACATCTGGGCCCCAGGTGAGCGCATTGCATCTGCCAATTCAGCTGACTTCAATGGCTATAGATTCCTTTCGGGCACTTCAATGGCAACTCCTCATGTAGCAGGAGCAGCAGCCATTGTTCTGGAGCGTAGATCCAGGGCTTCTCCTGACAAAGTAGCAAAAACTCTTGCCAGGGTCTCTGTAAAGAGAAATCTCTATCCAGGAACAACTCAAGACCTGCTCCAAGTGAGAGGCCTTTGATTCCTTGTGATATGTACATAAATTCTAGTCATTCTAAGAAAATATGTAATAATGTACTGTGGGCGCTGAAATTGTATTAAACAATTCAGGTCAAGCACCGAGTATGAACAACTTGTCTTTCTTGTCTAATTTTTGCTATTAGCATGTTAAACATACATGTAACTAGACTTCAAAAGGTGACATTTTATAATCCAAATAAAGTAGAATAATATTAAAACGAACATACTGTTGCGTCATGAAATCAATTTACATGATTACAACTCGCTCAGTTTCTTGCCAGCAATGAATTTGAGAGCATGTGGAACAGACTCTTGCAATGCGTCTGCAGCCTTGTGCAAATTCTCCAGAAACTCCTCCTGGGCTGGCTTGTGGCCATCAACAATATCCGTGACACTTTTAAGGCACAATACCGGGCACCTGAAGAATGAAGCTGACCAAGAAACGGCTGCTGCCTCCATTTCTTTCACTGCCGCCTTGTGTTCGACCATAAGCTTCATGTCTTCAGCTGTATAGTCCAAACTGTTCCCAGAAGACACTACACCAGACTTGAACCCCAGAGCCTCTCTCATATTAGGCGCCGATAGAGTCAATGATTTCCCGATTCCATATTCATCAAACCCTGGAATTGGAATACGCCTATCATGATTCACTGTAGCGGTGGCAACAAAGATGTCTGCAATCCCTGCACCTTTTGACTTGAAACCACCAGCTGTCCCCACAGATATGACCAAGTCTGGACTGAACGCTTGGATTGCTAAATAACTAAACAGCGACGCTGGAGCAGTACCCACAGTATCCATGCCAGTTGTCGCACATTTCCCTGCTCGTACACAAATCTTACAGTCTTAATAACAAGACAGAGATGTTGGGTACGTATTGTCTGTAGCCAACCAATCATATGCATTCAAGTGCTTCCCAACATACAGCCTTCGTACCAAAGCATACGAGATGAATCTCCAGTCCCCAGTCGGATCCAGAGTATGATATGCATGGCGCTGGAGGAGCAATCATGGGAGGATCGTCCTTGACCAGTCTCAGACTCTTTACCATGGGCAGGGCCTCAGCTTCCATGGCTGCACAGTTTCAGAACATGCTTCTTACTTACACATCAATCAAGGAAAGCGGATACAATAAGTAACAAGTATATAAGATCTTCTTCTACGAAATCACTTTGACATCCAAATCACTGATACATCCACTTGGAACTATGCGACGCCAAAACTCAACAAAGCCAACTCTTGGCATTTACCAAACTCACCGACGAGCATTACGACCTTTTTTATTTCACGATCGCCACATCTTTCAATGATATCTTCAACCGTATCTTTTATAGTATCTTGGACAATGTCCGTTTCCAGAGAATGGGCTTCACTGATCATTTGTCCAATGATTCAGACCTTTGAAATGTTGTGAATTGCAAACTGGCCGACAAGCAAGCCTTCACGTTGATAAGTGCCGATCTGCTATTTGGTATTTAATCCGTATATTACCCCCAAAAAAAAATGTTGTAATTGACCAGAATCAAAATCATTTCAATCTTCTGACCCATGTTCCCACGTCCTCCGGATCTGGAGGTCTAGACCTTGTCTTTCTCAAGAGGGATAATCAAAGCATGCTTGCTGCATTTTTTATTCTACTAGTATATATATTTCATGGTACTTTACTGTAGTAGTAGATTCTGAATGACATATTCTTTGTTTGTTTGTGAATGGATAAAATGACGACGTGAACTTAAGCCATTGGAGAGAAATGGGCAATGTCATAAACGTCAACCAGTGGCAATTTTACATTACGTTTCCTTTCTGCAATATAAGTGTTAACAATTTAATAGCAATATTCCATTGGTAGCTCCCATGAAGGGTTCTTTGTCAGAAGTTAAAGTACGTTTTCGGTAATCGTAATCTTTGGTATTTGAAAGAGTGTGTCCTCTCGATAGGGGTCAGCTTGTGGATTGAAACGTAATGAATGAATAGGTCAGGTTTAATTATTGTTTTATTCATTTTTTTGCTTACAGAAAGTTGGAGGGAAAAGGCTGGTGAGTGACCTGTCCAACGTATCATGTCAATTACATCTGGCGCAACGACAAGGAAAAGTGGATGGCGTGGAAAGCGCAGTGGTTTCCACGAGCCATGGATTCTTCTTCTCGATATCTATGCAAAAAGATGATGAAGGGTTTCAAAATCTGCAAGAGAATCTAGTGACCGGTCGGCAGGTGCTGTACAGAAGTGAGATACTGATCCCTTGTCTTTCTGCAAGCAGAGGTGCTGGATACAAAGGAAATGGGCACATTGAATTGGAATGGCAGTCTGTATCTCGACAGGATTTGTTTCCTTATAGTATGCCTTGGGTTCGAAGGCAGACGCGGATTGTGCTGGGTTTGCATGCAGTGGATCCAAATCAGTTGCCAATGATGCATGGTGAAGGAGAGACAAGACAGATTGAGTTCAGTGGTTTAGAATGCGGTGTGTTTCAGTTGTCGAATGATGTAGAAACTGTTGAATTGAAAGACAAGTTTATTAATGAGACGGCGGTTTTGCTGTGCTCGTGGTCTGTCGATTTGTGGAATTTTGTTCAGCTTGGATCATATGCAAGGGACTCCAGATCAGAATATGACGCCATGTTGTGTTTAGAATTCCAAAACGGGGAATCTGTTTGGTTCCATAATCTTCCTGATAGTATTCATGACACAAAAGAAGGGCCGGAGAGTACTATCGACACAGCAGATGAAGAAATGATGAGACTGAAAGAGTTGTTGCAGGTGTGCATCAAGGATTCTGGGTCAACCTACAAGTACACGGCTGACGACCAATCAAGTATGAGTAAATTTACACCGAGCAAGAAACCCAATTCTTCCTTGTCGCGACCGTTGCTATTATCCCAAATGAAGGCCCACGTTTTGAATTTGCTTGGCTTACAGAACAAGTGGAAAGAAGCATACATCAGATCATCTGCCATGGAGAAAATCTGTAAAGCGCAGAGTGATAGATTGATACATATACGGGAAAAGCAAAATCTATTAGAGCGTTTAAAAGAATCGTCAACAAGGTTGAGGCATGACAGGAATAGGTTGGAGAGAATTTTAAAGGAAACAACACTTCAGACAGCAAAAGCTGAAAAATCTGCTCAGATACACTGCCAGGCCATTGTCAACACAGTTCAAGCATTGATTCAAGCATCTTCAAAAGTTAAGTCTGGTCAAGAGTCGTTGCAAGGGACGCAAGGCATTGGCAGGGCTGAAGATCTCTCTCAACTCCTCACATCTAGAATTCATGCCATGGCCACAGAAGTCTGTGGCATCTATCGACTCATGCCTAAAGAGGTGAAAGTATCTCGTCAAAGTAAAACAGGCAAGGCATTATTAGATGCGCAACTGGACTTTGCCTGGTCAGGAGCGTCACAGCCTCCATCTGCTATTCAAGGATACAACAACCCACCACAATCTTCTGTGGATCAAGTTGCATCAAAAACTGGGCCTAACATGGAAACCATTCATCATTCAGAACCTTCAGTGGAAATGATATGGACACTAGGAGGCATGAGCTTGAACTCTGCTGTATGGAAACACGCTTTTGACCCTGAAGGCTACCAATGGGATCCTGCAGCAGACAAGGCTGCCAGTATAGTTCTTGGCTACGCTGCCCACATCATACAGAAGCTTGGCGAATACTTTGGGGTCCCTCTACGTTACCCTATACTCTTTAGAGGCTCGCACAGTGCCATTTTGGATAACTACCCAAAGGCAGGGACATCCCAAGCAGCCGGCAGCCCTGTGGAATACCCTTTATACTGCATATCCAACAAAGAACGGCCCAAATTCGCAATCGCAATTTTCCTCTTGAACAAGGACGTGATACAAATGCTACAGTATCACAGCATATCTTCATTCGGACCCAACAAATTGCTGCAGAACCTGCATGCCCTATTAGCATTTTCAGAATCAAGTCTGCCCCATGGATGGAAGAAACCAGTTTGGGCAACAACATTGCCATCGTCTTGATGATTATTGACATTGTTCTTCCTGTTGCTGTTCTTCTTATTACTCTATTTACTAGTATTATTTTCATTCAAATTGAGTATAGATAGTGTTATTTAGGGAATCCAACGTTGCTATTAGTAAAAGATTATTAGTAAAAGATAACAACAAGCATCAGCCAGAGGCGTATTCTATCGCGTACATCCTCGCCAACCCATTATACGCCCGCAAATCACCAGCACGCAGCAGATTCCCCGCATCGCAATTCAGCGGACTGTCCGCTGCAGGGTCATTCATCAGTGCCAGTATTGCCTGGCACACGGACCACAGTGTCCAAGCGGGACTCCATTCATTCTTCAGTATATCCAGACATATTTCACCAGTCTTGAAATGCACATTAGGATGAAAAATAGTCGTCAGATACTTTGCTTGTGGAGGCGACATTGGATACGTTGGAGGCAACGTCAGCTTAATCGTGTATGTTCCACCGCTGTATGGCGTATCCGTTGGTCCTTTCAGCACCGCATACCACTCGTACAAGTTGCCCTCGTCTGGATACAAATCTGCTATATCATCTCCACCATGTCTCTGCTGTCCAGCAGCATATGACGTTCCCCCTTGCTTCAGTTGCTCCTGCACTGACCTCAACTCCTTCAAGATTCGAGACTTTGAGGCCATCAGTTTTACTCTCCCTTCCCCTCGCTGCTTGCTTCTACGCAATTCTGATACTCATTTTCTCATATTCAATAAATATTTGGTTGGGAAAAGTGTGGCCACGTGTCAAGTCATTTCAGATGTCTTGACATGGTCATGCGCATGGCAGCATGACCTCGCTCACCGGTACCTCGCGAGGTGCCTCGCGCGAGCACGGATCTAGATCCGGATCCGGCCGGAGGTGTAGCAGTGGTCTCACAAAAGGAGTGAAATGAGAGGTCGAATGGGTGGGTGTGTTAATTCTATTGTATGTAAAAAAAATAAAGGGTTCATTCACTCTGTAAAATCTGGATACTTTTGGTAAAAGACGAAAAGGACGAGAATAGACACCCAGGCAAAGGAAACCCTGCACCGTTGGGTTCCGTGTACTCGTTCACAAAACTGACTCGTTTGCAAGTGGCGTACGTATTGGTGAAAGAGAAGAAAAGTTTTTCTTGTTTGTTTCATCCTTCAAATTGTCAAGAGTACAAGGTATAACAAAACTAGAGAATAAAGTCGAGGCTTTCCTGCCTCGTGAGCGAGAGTCCATTCGTGGTTTAGTGGCCCACAATATACATTGCGAACATTGTGAATTCTCAAGCTTTGTCAAGGTGATAGTATAGATATATTAATATGTCGTTGTATCGGAGTCTCTCGGACCTGGGGGGAAAGGCCAGGGGGAATTCGAGGGAACATGGGGGTCTACGGCCAAGCAACGTGGCACAGAATAATGGGAAAGTACGGGGTATTCCATGGGGGAACTGTCGCCTCATTCTATCGGAGGAGCTGGATGGTGAAGTGGAGAGATTCTTGCGGGGAGGTCGGGATGAAGAAGACGCCCGGTCTTCGTCGCCATGGGGAACACAGAGCATGGGGTCGGATGATGACAGAGTGAGGGGCATCGTCGGGAGGTTGTACTTTTCTCCAGTCTCGCATCCTGCGATTCGACAGGCTCTAGAGAATTTGCAAATGCGCTTTGTAAGTTTGCCAGCTCTCGCTGTGCAAAATTTGATGAACAAGCGGGGGCCAGATGCGCTCGTTGGGTCCATACCAGGGGAGCAGGTGCACAGCAAGATGCTCTTGGATCTTTGCAAAATGTGCCACGAGAGAGGAGACGCTTTGATTTGCCGTTCGCGTGATGTTGATGTCGTTCTCGTTCCTCGGGTGCCAGAGGTTGCTGCAAGTGATTCGTTTTATTTCATCGCGTATGCCACGAATATTAAAGCTGTGGAGCTGTGTGAGTCTCTGAGAAGCTGTAGACAGGTTGCTGTGGTGCTGGATATAGATAATACGTTGGTGGATGCGGTCGCGACGACATTGGATGATGAAGAATGGGATAGAGTCGATTGGATTCACACGACAGTGGAAACATATTCGGGTAAATCGATACCTGCGCAGTTTGCCCATGTGCCGAATTCTGAGAATGAAGATCCCAGACAGGACAGAGCATTTTATATACACTGGGAAGTAGGGAGAATGATTTGCACGTTCAAAGTGCACGTTCGAAGGGGATGGGGATATCTCAGAGACTTTCTTCTGGAAAATAGGGATCGTTTTGCGCCTTTTTTGTGCTCTAAAGGTAAGATGGAGTATGTTCAGTTGATCTGGCAGGGGCTGGATCCTGGGTCTCGTCTCATATCCAGAGATGAGTGGCGCAAGAGGATTACCAGTACATATCCGGATACGCTCAATATTGCTGCCCCTAAAACGGCTCTGATTTCTCTTGGGTGCTCTTCTATTGACGACAATCAGGCAGAAACGCATTTAGCGGCACCAATCGTATGCATTGATGACAATCCAGAAGCATATGAACAAGCATACAGGTCATCTGTGCTGTTAGTGGAGGAATATAGAATATCAGACGAGGGTCCTGCTGATTTTGGATCCATCATGAGCCAAATTCAAGAGCGTCTCAATACATATTGGGATATTACTTGCGGAGAAACGGGCACCTTTGCCTGGCAGGCTGCTCAGTCATTTTCCACCGCAATCTTAGGAGCCATACAAAAGACACCAATGGAGTCTGCTGATGCCTTGGCGTATCTTCAAATAAGATGTTCTAACCAAGGCGCTTTATTATGGAGGCAAATCACTGTTGAATCTGTCCTCCGTTCAGCTCAGTATGTGAGCGATTTGGATGCTAAGGAATCCTTCTCACCCAAGAGTGTACATAATTACAGCCCAGAATCCAGTAGTGGACTCGAGGAGATGACCCGCAGACAGTCATTCGATTCTTCAAGATCGTTATTTAATCCATTAAGAGAAGTTTCTCATCCAGGAAAATCGATACAAACACCAATTGCATCCACCAGGCCAGATGCATCGAATGATGATACGCTCCTGGATGCTAGCATGATGATGAAGTGCTAATCCCGTCGCTAGCTTGTTTGAATTTTTTTTTGCCATCCTTTTCAGGAACGATACTCTTTCATTTTGAAACAGACGAGTACATGTGGATTCGGATACCCAATTTCTGTGTGCTTTATTGCACGATATATACCATACTCTATAGAGAGCAAGACTTGAAAAAAATGAATATGTATGTACCATAGACTGTATTGTTATGCCATGAACTTTTTTTGTATCATCTTTATGGTGGTGAATGTTTGTGGGCATACTGCCACTTTTGTAATGAGAATTTATTATTTAGTAATCGACTAATAGTCGAAAATTCTAAAGCCCCGTGCTTTTAAAAGCACACGATCGTGAATGTCCATCAGAATTGGTCAGCATTCATTTCGAAATGAAAATGAAAATGCAGAATTCTGCACGCGCCTTAACCAAGGCTGATGCTGAATCTACATCAAGACAGGCACAATAACAGCACGCTAAAAATCCATTTTGATGCATATATAAAATGTGCTTTTGCTACTGGCTTTATATATAAAATGTGCTTTTGCTACTGGCTTTCTCCCAGGAAGCTTCCTAGAAACAGAACTTGCTGACGTATCTATTTGTTTGAATTGGTACAGTCGGTTGATGCCAATCCAAAGGAATTCTGGTTAAATCATTTCGCAGATTATAAGTTTACCGAATCCAATACTTTGGCTGATTTTAAGATTTAGAGTGCAAGATGGGAGACGAAGAGCGACACCCTCTGTTGGCCCATGCGAGCGAGGACAGAATTTGGGACTCTCTCGAGCAGAATCAACAAGGGACAGCCTCAAACCAAAACATTGACCTAGAAAAGATGATACGAGATACTCCGAATGACGCGATCGATATATTGGCGAAGCGAGGCATGAGGAAGGTGGCTGAGTTTGAACTTCCAGACTCTTTAATTTTCAATGGACAACTGGGAGACGACTCTATAGCCACCTTTGGGAATGATGATGATTTTCTAGAGGATTATGAAGGTCGATGGAGAAGAGAACTTGCAAGTTTTAAGGGAGTAAAGAAGAAGGTCAAAGAGGACGCCTGGCACTCGATGGTCCCAGTAATTGCTTACGTTGTATCTATCGAGGATGCTCTCGACCCAGAACGAGGCGTCTTGCATAAATTGCTTCTTCGCTGGCAGGCTGGTAAATGCGGATATTCTGTGTTTGCCTTGCCTGCTCTTCAGGCAATCATTGACTTTAAATGGACAAAGTTTGCCAAGAGACTGTTGCTTACAGAGTTTGCATGCTTCATGTTGTGGCTGGTCTCGTTTTATGCCTTTACGATAGCCTTTCAAGATGAAGACGCAAGTTTATCGTTTGTTCAGCTGCTTCAAACATCCCGGGGTAAAATTAGTATTCTATGCAATATATTATCCTTGATCGGAATGGCTCCTTTTCTGGCAATTGAAGTCGGCACGCTGAAAGCATATGGATTTTATGGTTGGGCCACTGCATGGAACTTGCTAGACACTACAACGTACGGCATTCAGCTGGTAATCGTAGTGATGCATTTTGGGAGAATACATGTGGCGAGTGGTAGTCTGAGCATAGCAGCAGCATTTCAAGCTATTTTGCTGCTGTTTCGGCTTCAGTTTTTCTCCAGGGTAATGCCAAACACACATTTCGCTTTGGTAGATCAGCTTCGTGAAGTGATTGCAGGTGTACAGTACTACTTGATCTTTCTCATTATTATTATCTTGGGATACGCTACCTCCTTTCATATACTATTCCGATATGACCAGCAAAGCCATGAAGAATTCGCTACTTTTGGCTCCAGCTTTATTCAAGTGGTAGGTTGGGCATTTGCAGGTTGCCCTGAACTCCCAGAACTCTATACAGGCGATGTACGCAACCCATTCACGGCGTGTGCACTCGGTGTATCATTTGCTTTTATTATGGGTCTCGTATTAATGAACCTCTTGATCGGCTTGATGACAAACTGCCTGGATAAGGTCACTTCCAAGCAAGATGTCAAGTCTTTGCTGTACAAGGCCCAGATTATTGATGAATTGGAATCAACAATACCATATCGAGTTTTTGATGCATTTCCGAAATACGTGCATGTGTTGCGTGTGGATCCAGATAAAATCGATAATGCGACATTCAATGCCATCTGGTCTGGTGAGCAGTACGATGCATTCCAGACATACAACAAGATGGAAGAGACAAATACTGACGAGCAAGGCAAGGCATCTTCCATGACAAGCGACAAAGAACTGAGGCTTCAAATCGAGCTTATGAGAGATGAAATTAAAGAGTTGAAAGGCATGATATCTCAATTAGTGAATCAAAAATAGCTGTGTTTTATTTTATTTTTGTGCAACAAGCAGAAAATCACAATACTAGTATATTTCTATATTTATAAATATACTAAGTACAAGCAATCTAATGTACAACTACAACTGGTACTGAAGCATGATGATCTACCCAATTCGCCACGCTTCCTAGCATGAGCTCTGGAATCCCACCACGCGAGTGAGATCCAATAATAATTGTGCTGGCTTCAAGTTCTGTAGCCCGATTACAAATAGCCTCCCCAATACCACTTGAACTACTATCAGCCAATTCCAAAACTATTTCGCCCGTGTAACGTGCCCCCACACGTCGCAATTTCTTAAAGAATCTATCTTCCAAAATCGATTCTGTAGATTTTCTGTACTCGTCTTCGATTGAATCACTTGCATAAAAGTACGCAGGCGAAATACCTAGGGCTGGGGACATGTACACTTGCAAAACTGAAGGCAAGCTGGGGATCAAATGCAGCAACACAATAGTATCTTTTTTTCTATAAAAATGCTCAATTAACCAGTCTAATGCTCGATCACTAGCCTCTGAATCGTCGACTGGAAGTAAGATTGTACGACCATTTTCCTCTTCATATACCATATCAGTAGGCATGGTGAGCATCTCCTCTTCCACAGACTGATCCAATCCAGGCAACTCTGACACTGTCTGTCCTATTAAATTCAATTCATCATCATCAAAGTCACTTGAAGACACAATCATTTCCTTTTCCGAATCCACTTTGGCACTGTAGGGTCCAGCCACCGCAGATACAGTACTTTTTTTACCTTCCTGTTTTCCCACCTTTCCAAACTGGCTGGCTCCTATAACCGACAACCAATCTCGAATCCTCGTCTTCATATCTTTATCACTAGACACGCTTCTTCCTCTCCTCTGAGCATCATGCAACACCATGACTGGACAATCGCAATGACGCGCACAGTCGGCAGCAATACTACCACTATATGCTTCAGCAAACCCACCCGTCATGTGAGATGCAATTACCAATACAGCAGCAGACAACTTTGACGACTCCTCGCACAGCATAGATGCTATAGAATGTTTATTCCCAGCATTAAATTCCTCTTGTTTCAGTATATGCCTCACAACATGCACCTTGCTCTCGTCAAATGTCCTCTTCACAAATTCCTCAAGACTCTTCTCAACACTCCCTTCATATGCATCTTGATCTTCCAGCAATTTTTGCACATTCACCATGGCCAACCTACCATCAGGAAGTGTATAGAGCGTTTGAGTCGGCAAGGGAGGCAAACAATACACCAAGTGAACAACATCATTTTTTCTGTACAAATGTTGCAGCACCCATTGACCCATGTGTCTGCTCCCCTCCAGCATATCCACTGCTAGCACCAGATTGCGTTTCCCAGAATAATTCACATTCATATTACTACTACTTCTTCGAACATAGCTATTACTTCGACAATGTACCACGAGATTACCGAGTTTCCTACTCCCACAATGATGTGGGCATTGATTATTGGAGTTGCTGATTCCATTCAACTTGACTCTGCTACTAACTTTCGGTTTTGACCCCAATCTAGAATCTATAGAACCACTCTTCCCTCCACTACACCTCATTACAGCACCCCTGACCACGACACAGCAACCAGGCAACCCTTCTCGACTTGTCACGTGACGACATGGAAGACAACTCATCTTCATGAGTGCACCATCAACTCTATCCAATACCGATATTTCAATACTGTTCCCACTTGAATATAATATTTTTTTATTCTGTTTACAAGTGAACGACCTGGGCTCTCAAAGATGAAGATTTCGCAATGGTTCCGATTGCGATCGACACGTGCCAGTCATGGCGCTAGGATGCTGACTCGGATCTACATGTACCACACAGCAGGCTTGAAATAACACCTTTGTTTTTCTTACAGATTGAGTCGACTTCTCACGAGGGAGCAATCACTAGTTCTATTTAAACCAGAAAATAGAAGGACGAGTAAACAGTATGCCTTCAGATGCAAAGGGGTATCCAAAGATGAAGGAAAACTCCAAACCCAGAGTTGACTTTGAAATACAGTTGCTACACGTTTTGCAAATGTGAACACTCATGCACCAGTTGGGTCTCGACTAATCAAGTAGATTGAATTGAATAATTTATGTACAGCAGTATGGGTAATTCTAGGAAGACCTCTTGTTTTGAATTCAACATTGATCAAAGGGCGTCTTAAGATGCATCAAGCTTGATCAGGCCATCATGATGCATCATGGCCATATTAATATCATGGACAAGTACACTATACTCTACGTATACGTAGAATGTACAAGTACTAGTACAGGACATGTCCTACGCAGGTCTAGTATACTACATTTAGTAGTTTTTTTAAAAACAAACTAGTTTGTCATCATAAATCATGATTGGATGGGTTTGTGCGTGCCTTGTTTTATTGATGTATTTATGTTGACACGTCTTCATTAATTACAATTAAATAAAATGGTTGCGTCTCATGGACGCAACGTTATACATTGACCCAATAGCAACATGTCTGGCAGTCAAGACGCTGCCTCTGTGTTTGCTGGGTGGTCTCAAGGTCAACTGTTGGTACGAGGGCGGAGTATGTATGCCGATGCTGATACGTGGTATTTATGATTAATAGTATTGATTGCAGGAATATTTGAGGGAAAATGGGGAGCCTGCACCTGCAGGCGTGCCAAATGATTTGCTTCGAATGCGTTGCGCGGAAGTGGCAGCGAGACTAGAACGCGATTTTGAGAGACATAGAAATAGTGCTCGGAGTAGTGCAAATGCAATGGTGAATCAAGGTGTTGCTGTACAGCACGTGCCAATGCCTATGCCTCCTGCTGGGGGTGCGAAGAAGAAGGCTTTCATTTGTGGAATCAATTACTTGGGGACTTCTAGCCAACTGAGTGGGTGTATTAATGATGCTCGTTGCATGCATTATCTGCTGCGGCATAGGTTTGAATTCAAGGATGAACATATTTTGTTCATGGCTGATGACCATCCAGACCCGAGCAGGCGTCCTTCTCGTGTGAATATGATGCAAGGTTTGTCATGGCTGATGACTGGGGTGAACCCAGGCGATTCGCTGATATTTCATTATTCTGGGCACGGGGGACAGGAGAGGGATTATAGAGGAGAAGAACGGGATGGGATGAATGAGACACTGTTGCCTCTGGATCATAAATACGCGGGACAGATTCCAGACTGGCAGGTGAATCAAATGATTGTCCAACCATTGCCACAGGGAGTCAAGTTGCATGCGATTATAGATTCCTGTCATAGCGGAAGTATGCTAGATTTGCCATATATTGCGCCATGTCATAATGGTTTGTTGCAATGGCAAGCAGAATATAATAATAGCATGGTGGCTGCAACAAAAGGTACAGCAGGTGGCTTTGCAGTCCAATTTAGTGCTTCGGCCGATCATGAGTATGCTGCTGACACTGCTTCTCTGTCGGGCGGTGTTCCGACAGGTGCAGCAACATTTGCATTTATTCAAGCTCTGGAGAAGCGTGGATTGAAAATTTCATATGGTGATCTGGTCTTGGAAATGTATCACACGCTCATGACTGCTGGGCTTGGACAGAATGGAATGCCAATGGGGGGTGGAGGGATGGATGGAATATTTGGCATGTTGCTAGGTGGTGCGAGTCGTTTGCGAGGTCAAACTCCATCGATATCGGCGAATTATGCCTTTGATTTTTCAGCACCGTTTATTGTTTAAGTTATGTAGTTTACAAATATGAACTACTTTTTCATGCTCCGGTCCTTGTCCCCTTGGTTTCCTGCAACTTGATACTTTTTACCCTCTGCAAAGTTTTCCTTACGTACTGCTGCTATTTTGGATCTCTCTTCAGCCTTTGGCGCTACACATCGGTATGTTGTCACCTTACCGCTATTAAACCCTGGAATATTGATGTTCCAAGTAGATTTCAAAAATAAGGCAATGTCTGACGGATCAACCTCTTTCAACTTTTTCCTTCTAGCCATGGATATGGCAAACGCGATTGCATCTCCTACAAACTTTTCTGTGAGTTGCTCAATAGCATTATCTGTTTCTTTGGCAAGTTTCACCCGTTCCCCACAAACTTTGCGTACAAGGCTTTCTAGTCGTAATGGTGGCACAAACCGTCTCTCTTCTTCAGTCTTTGGAGCTGAGATAGCTGGAAAGTTTTGCAGCATGGACGCCTTGGCTTCTTGCATGCGCTTCTTGATGCGCTCTTCTAATATTGATTGTGCTGACATTGTCTTTTGTTGCAGCTCCTCGGCAGATCTTTCGTTTCCTTCCGCTCCTGCCTTTGCCTGTTTAGCCTTTTCCTCTGCCAATATTCTTTTCTTCTGCTGAACTTTCTTCACATACCATACCACGTAATGCTTTGCAATAATTTCCCAATCCCTGTCAGTCTTGAAACTTGTGTGCAGCTTTTTCCAAATATCGGGATACTCTTGAAAGAAGCCATGGTGCATAGATTCCACCTTTCCTACTGCTGAATTAAGAGGCTTTGGTAATTTCACAGGCTCGGTAGGAATTGGAGGAATCCCTAATTGACTAGAAGATGCGGAGTTGTGCATCTGACCGACACGATTTGTCGCATGAGAAACCTGAGATTCCCCCGATACAAGGGACTGTGACAGAGCAGGCTGAGCAGCAGAAGCAGCAATTGGCTGAAACAGCGGAACGCCTCCATGCTGCTGGTTTTGGTTCCAAGTATTGATCATGCCGTGCGCATTACTACTATCCACATACATTGACGGAACTTGTATCATAGGCACTTGTCCTTGTTGAGGCCCCTGCACATGGCTTACTACAGCAGTTCCGGCAAGAAAGCCAGAGGGGAATACTCCGCTAGTGACTGGCGCAGCCTGCTGCTGCTGCTGCGTACCCATATTATTATTGCTAGCCGCCTGAGGACGCTGCTGTTGACTATTTGGATTCGAACCTGCAGACTCACGTGGTCAGTTTTCATTGAAAGAACGACTTGAGTTCTCACGGTATGATGACCCGGTTCTTCAGTCGGAGTAGGGGTACATCTTTTATCTCTTTTCAACAACAAATAAATCCAAATTCATCCTGCTATTCCCCAGAAGAGGAAAAAAAGACCTCCGCAGCAGTCACACTTTCTGACATATTGAGTGATTTGACACCTACCTGGATTCATCTTCTGTTCCGATACACCAAAACTCCCTATTGACTTTTAGAATTTAATTTAATGGAAGGAATACGCCAAATAAATTGGCTGCTCCAAGACTCGTTCTACAATACAAAAGACAGGTACAAGTCTTACTAGCAGGTAGCTAGAAATAGAGGAAAACCTCTTCAATCGTGCTTCATGTCCATTAAATTGACAAATTGTAATTAATAAATATTTGTGAATGCAATATAAATGGGCCAGTGGATTTACACCGAGAGAGATGGAGGCTTTTCGATGTCAGAAAATCACTGAGTGAGATCCAGCAGAGTCCGATTGTCCTGCTCAAAGTCACCCCCTTTGGTTATTCCACCGTACAGAATGATTTTAAAATTATTACTATTATTATCTACTGTATCGGATTAATAAAAGGGACCTGGTTTGCGTTCGCTGTTAAGAGTCAGTTCTTGGGGAATTGTGAACTTCAGAATGTCCATCCAAATCCAACCTCAGGAACACTATGCAAAGGACGAGCAAGATGTATTCCTAGGTCAAGCCATTAAGACAGTAAAGAGAGCTGCATTTTATATGCGACAGGCAATCGTACGTGTCCAATTTGTGCACCTTTCTGGTTGACTTGGTGTTGTGCCGTGTTCGTAACGTGTTTCGTTTCAGTTAGCCTCCTCTTGACTCGTTTTTGGATGAATCTATGGCATTGCAGGAAGAAGCGAATATAGATGAAGCATTGCGCCATTCTGCTGTGCTGCTTGGGGAACTTCGAACGTCGTTATTAGGGCCCCAAAAGTACTATGAACTTTACATGGCAGTGAACAATGAAATGAGGGATCTAGAGGTTTGTTACATAGCATTCGTTACGTCACGCTAGATGATGCTATTTCTTAGTTGATGGGGTGATTCTTTGTTGTGTAGGGCTTCATTTTGGCTAAAATAGCAGATCAGAAGGCTGCCATACAAATGTATGAAAAGGTTCAACATGCTGGGAATGTCGTTCCCAGGATGTATTTATTGTGCACAGCTGGGGCATGTGCGATCCGAGGTGGTGCATTTGAGCATAAAATGATTTTAAGGGATATGGAAGACATGTGTAAAGGTGTGCAACATCCAATAAGGGGGTTGTTCCTTCGGGCGTATTTGGTACAGACATGTAGAGGTCTTCTCCCAGATTGCAAAACTAATGATTCAGGAGGATCGGCATCTGTAAATGATTCGATTCGTTTTCTCTTGGAGAACTTCATCGAAATGAATAAACTATGGGTTCGTATGAAAAGGCAGGGAGGCACCGATGACAAAGCTAGGCAAATAAGGGAGAAGGAGAGGAGTCAGTTGGCAGACCTTGTCGGAAAAAACTTGACTCAGTTGTCTCAATTAGATCATTTAGAATTTGATGAATACAAAAAATCGGTGTTGCCAAAAATATTGGAGCAAGTGATTGCGTGCAAGGATGATTTGGCTCAGGGGTATTTGATGGAATGTGTCACTGCAGCATTCCCTGATGAATTTCAAGTTGGGACATTGGATCAATTACTAGATGTTTTGCCACAATTAGAGCCCAAAGTACATCTATCTGCAGTTTTAGGATCGTTACTGGATAGATTGTCAAGGTTTGTTGCGATTTTAGAATGCGTGATTGATGAAAGTGGCTTGCATCTTTGAGCTTTGAAACAGAAAAGTGATGCTTTGGTGCAGTTACACAAAAAATAGCAAGGACGTGATTGTGCAACTAGACGAATTAAATGCGTTTGAAAAGATTTACAAAGCTGTCGAGGCATCCATAGGAGCTCACAAGGATATCTCTGGTTCTGATATAGCCTCAATGTATGGAGGTCTGATCCAATTTGCTGAAGCTGTGTATCCTGACAGACTAGTATACGTCGATAATATCCTGGAGCAAGCAGTCAAGGTAATTGGATGTTTGTGCTCCTGGAGTTTTTATTCATCTATTGTCATTATATTCTATAGCAAACAACATATGACATGGACATGCAGGTTTTGGAGGCAAAGGCACCATTTCATGATGCGAAGGCTGAAAAGAAAATTTTAGATCTTCTCATGAGTCCACTACAAACTCAAAACTTAACTGATGTACTTCAGTTCAAGAATTTTGTGCCTCTTGTACGAATTCTGTCAGCCAGAAGGCAGCGGGACTTGGGGCGGCAGATTTCCATCAAAACAAGGGATGCAGGAAATGTGATAAGTTCCATGCAACATGCTGAGGTATATTTTGAGCTTTTAAAGCCACTTATAGATTTCAATGACAATGAAGAAGACGAAGAAGTAAGTATGGGTATTCCACCTATCTGTGTCTTTGATGTGAATCCTCTGAAGCTTTGAGATCTCAAGATTTTTTCTGCACCATGCAGGATATTCTCGACGATGCCAATGATTTTGCGAAAAGCTTACATTCATTCAATCTATCACAAATTCAAGAGCAGATTACTCTCATGAATAAAATAGCAAATGTGGTTTTGCAAGGGGGAACAAAAAGAATTTCTCGCATCTGCCCCACCATTGTTTCAATTTCATTAGATTCTATCCAAGAGGCTATAACTGGATCAGGAGGATCAGCAGATCAAGCATGGCATACTTTTATTATCAAGTTATGCTTATCCATTTCGGATGCAGGTTCCCCAGGCCTTGCTATACGATTACTGCTTTCGACAGCTGTCTCTGCATCTGAATATGCGTCACTAGAATTGGTTGCCTACGAATGTATGGAACAGGCCTTTTTGATTTTTGAAGACGCCATCTCGGACTCTAAAGAGTCAAGCAATATTTTGTATTCAATCATCAACACTCTATATAGTTGTCATATTTTTGAGGACGACAACAGAGCAACATTGTCATACAAGACCAGATCATATTGTTCAAAGTTATTGAGGCGAAAGGATCAATGCCGTGCTGTGCTCTCTTGCAGCCATATATTTTGGCAACAGAAAGAAGATAAAGCGGTTAATGTCTTGCAAGACGGCAAAGAGGTCCTTTCATGCTTGAAAAGAGCCCTTCGTATTGCAAATGCAGCACAGCAGCAGAATTCATTATTTGAGAGAGATTCGGATGAATTGACTGTTCCTGGTCATCTTTTTGTTGAGATATTAAACAAGTACTTTTATTACTACCTGCTGAATGTGCCAGAAATAAGTTCCGAAACTTTGAATCAAGTGCTTGAGTTGGCTGCATCAGAAGTACAGTCTGCTGCCTGTCAAGAGGACAATGAATTGCAGTCCTATTATCAAAGGACTGTGAAATATATTCGCCATGAAAAGCAAGAGGAGATTGAATCAAAAATTTTAATTATTCCAAGAGAAGTCTAGCGCTGTTTCTATTTAAAGCTAAAATTATAATAGTTTAGACTGAAACATTAGAATGAATAGAAAATGTGGTACTGCTATTAATACATAAGACAAATTAACTAATCCAGAAAGAAGCGACAATCAGCATTTACGAGACACTTTAGAGATTTTGAATGACTTCCATCATAGACCATCTCTGCTTGACGAGCGAGCTCTCTTGTTCGAAGCAACAGTTGCTGATGAATCCTCAAATTCCGGAAAACATTCTTTGCTGGCAAAATTCTAGGTATTACCATCTCCTTCCAAAAAATGCTGATAATTTGGAGCATCATATGTATGTACTCTTCATCTTTATGCATGCGAAATACACGCATACCTTTTGACGCTGACCTCGATACCAAGACTGCAGAACTTAATCCAGTACACAACATGTGGAATTGAAGCTGTGGAACATACTGAACATGACATTGATCCCTTGGACCAGAGTCCATAAAGACATATTTTGCTTTTCGTCGATTCGTGGACGATACGAAAGGACAAGTGTTTTTTGCTTCTACAACCTCGCAACCACCCTCCAGATTTTGAAAGAGTTCAGAAATCACAGCAACGTCATCTCCATGCCCTTTCTCCAAAAGGATACCATCTGGAGTTGAGGCTAACGGAGGCAGGCTACCCGGCTGAAACCCCCATCTTTCTTCAAGATATTTTTCTTCCAGAGCTACGAGACCAACTTCTACTACCACTGACTCTGGAAAAACATCACAGAGATCAGCAAGAGTTGCAGGCTCCTGAGCTTTTCCCCATGCACAACGAACCCCATTTATATCCATCCCTTTTAGTTGCCTACTTTTCTTCAATTTCATTTCCTCGCAGTCTACCAAATTCTCATCTTTTATAGCCGAAACACTGGATTCGGATTTCATTCGTTGTTCAGACGTGCGAAATGCCTCGTGTACTTTTCTATTATGCGCCAAAGCCTTGCCTTCGTCTATGCAGGCAAGATGCTCCGGAACGTACGGCTGATCACAGAGATGTCGATACGCACTCAAGACACGCCCATGGGAGACCCATCCTTTCCCAATACCAAGCACTTTTGCAGCCGACGGCTCATAAAGCCCCAGCACAGAATTCAAGAGGCTTGTCGTCAGTGTACCTTTGTGAAGCCGTTTCCACAGATCGTCTTCTTCGCGAACGTATCTGTACGACGATTTCCCTTTCACAAACACCATCTCAGGCGGTGGAAGTCCGAAGAATGATTCATGACGTCGTATATCCGCCATGCTGAGTGTACGTGCGTGGACAGTCCCGTAGTACACATTTGGCATGCAGCCACTTGTCAAACTGTTTGAAATTGAGACCCCTTCCGATTGCCTCGTATTGCCACCAGTTCTATCCATACTTTGATAATTTTAATTCATCAATCATACACATGAACTGGACACATGGACTTGCCATGTGTCTGTACTTGCGCACGTGCATGTTCAACAAACATGCTCAAGTATTATCAATTCTATTATTTCCGACAGCATCACTACAAAATCAACATAGTAAAAATTGAATAAATTAAATCATCTTCTCTGCGACTCATACATTGTACCAATCTCAGCAACATGAACATGGTCACGGTGGGTTCAGCAGTCTACATGTCGTGGTGACAGAACATACAGTCTGTTCATTTGTCCACTAATGAAAGCACACAATGTCATTTATATAGCGCATGATGAATGGATGGCAGTGGGAACCAGCCATGTAGCTAAAAGATCACAATAATCCAGTCCACTAAAAATCTGCATGTCTCAAATTTGAAAAAAGTCAAAACCCATGTGATCACAACCTCAAGGTTAGGCTGATCCTACGAATAATTAGAATTAAATATTTGCCGAAAAGTGTCAGGATTTTTTACAATTGCCAATAATATGTGCATAAAGATGCCACCAACAATTAAAGAAGAGAACTCTTCTTCGACGGGCTGCCGCTTCGTGCACAACTACCAGACAAATGGCCGAGGGGTTGCAACGGCAAGTAAGTGTTCGCCTTGGTGGGAAGGACGTAAGAAGAAATACGGTTTGACAATGTTCAGATCAAATGAATATTCCGTTCGATTTGAAGGAAAGGCTTTTGATAGAGTGCCTCCCAGTTAACGTTAGAAAGATGCCTTTCGAGGCGGAACTGAACGCGTTGCAGGCACTGAGTGAACAACTGTTTACTGAGAATGAACGCGCAATGGTTCCATATCGTAATATTACCCCCTATTATACTGAATACTGGAACCCAGATGAAATATTTTCTTACATCGCAGATCCGCTGCTTCCTCTGTACACGATGTTTGACCACGAGTCTTCTGTTGGAGCAATCGTTGGCTGTGTCGATGGAGTCTGCTTTAATTCAGAAATATATTATAATGACACATTTTAATACTGATCTGGAAGAATATGCCTGATTGTTTCATCCATCCCTACACCAGAAACTGGTCAGCATGCCACGTGGACGGAAGCATGACGAGGAGCGTGAGGATATCCTCACGCTCCGGAGGTTCAAAATGAAATCATGGACGAGTACAGGTTGTGTTCCTGGGGAATGATCCGGGAAGATGAGATTATATGGGGTTGCTTTTTCATTCAAGATCGCTGGTGCCCGAAATCCTGCAATATCTAAGATACACTGAGCCACATGACGTGGAGACCCTTGAAGTCAGCAGGGAGGAATTTTTGGAGGCTTACGGACCATACATTTGCGATGAATGGATTCCACCGACCATGATTGAAATATTTCAAAATGTAAAAGAGAATTATTTGCATATTAAAAATGCGCTGTTCGATATGTTTGGATCGGGCCTCGAAGTACCGGATTGCCATAGTCTCAAGAAGGACTCTTTGTTGAAAGAATGTATGGATGGCAACTTGTCTGTCGAAGAAGTTACTCAGTTAAAAAAAGAGTTTGGCATCGAGTTCGATAATGGGTCGTATGGGAAAATAGTGTTAAAATCAAAAGGCGTCGAGGAGTAATTATCAAAGCATGGAATACCAAACTGGAATTTGCAAACAAGAAAAGTTTGTACTATCCTCCTGGTGTCTTTCCTCAGACAGAGGAATTGATTTCGGAGGACTATCGGCTACAAAAATTCCCTGTTCTCCAGTCATTTTTGAATGGGGATCAAGGTTTTCAAAATGAATGAGATTTAGAATGTCGTGAAGCGAGTCGTCAGATTGTATTGGGAATTTTCAAGTGCATTGTGGATGGTCCAATCCCACAAGATGGGGAATACCATTTTGACATGGCCACGTACGATGGAGCAAAAGGAAGACATCTTGTGTACAACCTTGTGCAGAACGTGTTCAGGAAGTACAGAAAAAGATCAAACGCATCCAAGAAGAAGGGGAAACGCAATGGAAAGAAGGGTCAGAAGAGATGATACCAGCTGCATCTGAAGATTTAAAGCATTCAAATTTCAACATAGCAGCACTGCATTATTATGAATTCTTAGTTTTTTAATTATATGTCATCTTTTATAGAGTGTATAAAAATAAGGATTTGCATGTTTCCGATTTTGAAATGCAAGTTGGCACACATGCCAACGATTGACTGCGACTCAAAGGGCATTATAATATAGCATGTAGCCATAATGTGTCAAACTAGAGATGGTTGATGTACATTATTGTCTCGTAACTCTGTATTTTGTACTCATGATGGGTGTGGTGAGGGCGAATGGAGATGCGCAGCGACTCGGAATGGGAGAGAGTGGAGGGAAAGTCTCAGACTACGCCAGCCTTATTGGCTGCATGATTGGTGGTCTGATGCATCTTGGGATTTTTATTATTCCAAAATATGAGACCAAGGGAAGTGTTGATGTTGGGAAGAAGGAGAGTGGCAAGAACAAGAGGAAGAAAAAAAACCACAGGAAGAGCGAAAAGAGCTATCAGCATCGTCATGGTGAGGATCATGATGAACTTCAAGACTGCATTACTGATGGTCGAATAACGTACAAGGATATTGTTCCCTCTGGGCCACCGAAAGGCATGGAAGATGTAGAAGAGTGGGATACAGCTAGGTCTATGTCGGTGGATGTTCTCAGGGATTGTACAAATCGAATTGAATGGTCTGATGTGTGCTGGTACGAGTTCAGGAAAGATGGTTTGAAATGGCATCAAGGGAAGGAATATCCGTTTCATCATACTGCTGTGAACCATTTATACTATAGAAATGCGAATAAATGTCTTTTGATTAGGAAAGGTGATGCACGCATGTCGAAATATAGGGATTGGGTGGAATGGAAGATCCAAGGGGCTGGAAGCATGCTGTTGCTTGTAATAGACCAGTGTGACCGGGAAGATCAGGGGAATGGAGTAGAATGTGGTCAGTGGAATGATGATTTTGTGTATATCCTCAGTTTCGTGTCCTCTACAAAGTTTAGTATGGACGGAATTGTGGAGGAACGTAGAAAGCTTGTTCAGCCATTGCTGCCATTGCTGCCCAAGCTAGAACTTGTTGGCACTCGTGACTTATTCGCTCAATACATACATGCATGCGTATCCCATAGGCTAGGAACGAGAATTATAACTCGACATGGTTTAGAGGAAGTTGAAAGCCGAAAACACTCTAAATGCAAAGGGGAGAAGACGAATACAAAGCCAGAAGTTGGCTTTGAACAGAACAACAAGGTTAGGATAGACAAGAAGAAACAGGTGCTCATGGATTGGACGGACTTTGTGCTAAGTCTTACGTCAATGGGTATAGTATATACATTCTTCTCCGATGCGGTTATAAATTCAGACCATAGATTTGGTATATTTTTTGCCCTCGTTGTGGCTGTAGCTGACATTTGCATGCTGATGGTCCGGTTTTACAAGTATGTTGGATTGTTTTTGTTGTATCCGTGCTTCGTTCCGTCATTTCTTTTGTCTAAATAAAGGTAATTCTTGATGCAGTTTGGATGGCAAGACGCATCCTTCAGCTTTAGCAACATTGTACACAGTGTACAGAAACTTACTCTTGCCACTTGCAAACTGCTGGATGATTCATTTGCTGCTGCTGAAATGGGATCTACATGAAGGATGCATAATAAATTTTTTTAGTTCAGTTGTGTATTTTGGCATGATTTGGCTGGGACTATCATTCGACAACTCATTACTGTATGCACCACTGCAGTTGGCTAGCCTAATCTTTGTGCCAACATGGATGATGCATTACAGACGCTCATCCTCAGTACTTTCACTCTTTGGTATATCGGTGCTGCTGTATGTGATATTCGGTCTGGTAGTTCCAACTATCAGCATTCAGCATGCATTGCGATATCAGCCACACATTCCCAAAGCCAAGAATGTTTGATGCACATAGTTATCTCTACATTAATTTCAGATGTAATGTACAAAACTGTTACACTAGCAGCAGGCGCAAAAGCAAATTAAAAAAAAAACATTTAATTTTGTTGAGCATATTGGCAACTAAAACTTGGCACTATAAACATCCTCACGCCTTTTCGACGTGCTCATCACTTGTTTTATTCATCACAATAGCTCCCTTTATGAATGCAACATCATCGACAGGGACGCCCTCGGCTGTGACAATACTCCCAGACTTTGCATGGTAATAGAATGCATCGCATTTCATATCGTCATCATCATCCGACAGGATCATATATTCTTCATCGTCAGCAGATCCAAACATGCATTCGAAAATCTGGACCATGAGGGATAGCCAAACTGCAGCACAGGCCCCAACAAGGAACATGAACATAATTGCTCCATAGTTCAAGTTGCCTTCATCATCCCAGAATCTCCAGTCAATAGAGGCATGAGCGTCTTGCTTTTTTAAGTCATCCAGGGGGATTACTTCTATAAGCTTTCCTGATCCCATTTTGAATCCATTTGGACCCCACGTGATGGGATCCTGGCCCAGGATAGTTTTTCGCCCTTTGCTTGCCATTTCCTCGTCAGTAATGTCCTCTTGTAGCGTATCGGACAAGAAAGGCATGTTTTCCCACCAGTGATGCATTCGTGGCTCACTCTCACTTTGCAGTTTGAGCAACTCTGATGCATCGTGAATCATGGGCATTCTGTCTTCCATTGCGTGCCATCCCCTCATACCATGTCTTCCCGGCATATTCTCGTGACCTTCATAACGCCAGTGACCTTGGCCATGTCTGTGACCCTGCTGTTCATACTGACGGAAAGAAGTTTTCTCGTCCGAGCCAGGCAGTCTGTTGGACCACATATCTCTTTGCATTTGAGCATTCATCATCATCCTATCAAGCATTCGCTGACGCATACGAGGACAGTCAAAAGCCCGCATCACCTCATTTACAAATTCCTGTTCATCGTCTTCACCACTTTGAATACCAAGAGCATATCCACGGGGCAGGTGCATTAGGCTCCCTGTTAAGACTGCCAACGCCTCCCCAGGTGAACTCACCCCACCATCGCCCCCGTGGCGAACAATGCTAGTTGCATACAAGAACGGTCCACCGCGTCTACCCAAAACGTCTCTGCTATTTGTCAACACTAGCATCTTTCCCTTTCCAGGCGCCTCCTTTGTCTTGTCTGTTTTTCCAGAGGACGACGCTTCGCCTTGCCCTCGAACGTCCGACAGTGAAAGCGGTTTCATCTTCATCCTTTCCTCATCCACAAAATCCTTCGCTTCTTTTACTAAATTTATCATGTGGTCTTTCTCCGTAGCAAAAGCCTGCATCATTTTCTCATGATGGCTTGGACGCTTGTCGCCCATATCAGGCCTCGTCACCCCATCCGCGTGAGCTACAGCCACAGACGCGGCAAAAGCGACCACAACAACCACACAGGCCGCTTTCATAACAGTTTTTATAACGATTTACTCGTTAAATACACCGACACAATGTCACGTATTGCAGCGATTGAGCCGTTCTCCGCGATATAGTGATGTGTGCGTCGTCAACCTCGACGGTACGTTTTCTTCGCAAAGACTGTCCAATCCGAGTAGTATCGTCCAAATACCGATCAAACACGTTAACAATATCTCAATATTGCGCCTATATCGTTTCACATCGGTGCAAAATTCTCCGTTGGAATTGATTCTGGCCTCCGACATCAGGACGCATCATAGAAAATACCCTTGATTGAGCTACGCTGATGATCATCATGATTTTTGTCCCATGGACAGAAGAGTTACAAACTTCATCATACCATTCACCAACTATCACAAAAGATCTGTGAAAGGATCATTATGCCAAGAAAGAAACGCAAGAGAAACAAAAGGGTACTGTCATACTGCTGGCCCAAAAATCTGACACTGCCAGTGAGGTTTATGGAAGACTCTCTTTTGCATTCATGTCACGTCGGCTTGCAGTGCATTCGGAATTCCACAAATGAGAGCACCGCCTCAAGCCTTCAATCCTCACTGATGACTTTGAATTTTTAATCCGCGCAGTTAAACCCAGCGCTGGCATCATATCCAATGCATTCACAAGGACCAGCAGGAGGCCATTGCCAACTGTCTGGCCCTTGCCGTATGGCTGTACAAGTGCCTGGACACTCCATACAATAGTCTGGAGTCAAGCATACTTTCACTGCCTCGACATTGCGAAAATGATGGCAAAAATTGCCAAAAATATGACTACGTGACTCTTGGTCATCCTGTGGTGTTGAGCTGTCTACAACATAAAGTATGTTCAATGGTCTGATGATACCAGTCGATTTGCTTTCTTTGGAGTACCCATAGAGCTTAAACTCAGATATTTATTTGTTTATTCATACAAGCAAGCATTTTCAATGCGTATTGTGATATGGGATGACAATATTGTCAGATTAATCTCGGACAATTAGACAGGATTGAGACTAGTCTCAAGTACTTGAGGAAATGCCTTGCACAATGATTTCTCTGCTGACCAGCAGCTTAAGAGACAGTCACTTTTGAGAGTGGCCTAATTTTAATTGTGACTTGAAATGGAACATGTTATATAAATAATAAATATCTTTATACTACAGTAGTAGAAAACAAGGTTGCGTCTGAAGTTTGCTCTGGAAATACGTTACGAACCAGGTTATTTTCATAGCTCAAAGAAGGCGGATATAGTTGTATTCAACAACGCATTAAGAAATACAATACTAAATTATTTTTGATACAAAATGGGTAAAGGAGGGCCTCTTGCCTTCTTGAATAAGAAGACATGGCATCCGGGGCGAATTCAGAACATGGAAGAAGTGTGGAAGAGGGAACAGGAGGCTGCGAAAGAGCAACAGAGAATGGAAGATTTAAAGAAACAAATTTATGAGGAACGTGCGAAAGAAGAGATGAATGCCATAGCGGAGGCTGCTGGTGTGAAAGTGTAAGTGTGCTTGACGTGGGTGTGTGTTGCTCTATTTCATGAAGTAGGGCGGGAAATTTCATGTGGATGGTGTTCAATAGTATGTGTACTAATCTCGAGCTGTTCTGTTGTTGCGATATGCTGCAGTCGCAAAGATAAGTTGGACTGGATGTATCAGGGAGGAGTTGGTGCCCGGCAAGAAGCGGACCAGAGGCATGATGCTCAAACTGGAGATGGTGTGGCAGAAAATAAAGAGGTTGTTGGACATGAGGACAGCAGACCTGTGTTGCCCAGTTACTACCAGGAAGATACACCGGCTTCTGCGAACGAAATGTGGCAGCGTTTGCATGGTGATCCTTTGTTTGCTATGAAGCAGAGGGAAATTCAAGCCAGACGCTCCATCATTGCCAATCCTGTGAAAATGGATGCGATTAAAAGTAAAGTTAAAGAGAAAATATCACGGAAAGAAGATAAACATAAGAAGAAAAAGCACAATAAAGAAAAGAGACATAGAGATGATGATAGCTCATCTCGAAGAAGGCACAGATCAGAAAAGTATGGACCAGACAGCGAGGCCCGTTACGATGAGGAGAAGAGGCATCATCGTAAGAGCCGAGCTCGAGAGGACGATGATTATTGTCGTAGAGATTATTCAACGCATGATGGTGGTAGTCGAAGAAGAAAAGGACATGAAGATGGGGGGAGAGTTTCACATGACAATGACGATAGGCGTAAAAGCCATAAGGGGGGAGGGAGAAACGCACATCATGATTCCGCATCTGCTCAGCGAAAGGATTCAAAATATGGCATATCTTTTGCATCTCATGCCCCTGATGCTGTGAGAAGTAAGGACAGATCAGATGTTATTGATGCCACCAGGAAAAGGTTGGAAGAAGCAGCATGGAGGAAAGAGCAGGAAGAGAGGGAAAATGCAGCTCAAAGATATGTTAGGCGTGAGCATAAGGTCGGTAGGATATCAGAAGAGGAAAAACAGAGACGTTTGCGGGAAATGACCCAAGCTGCTCATGATCATGATGTTATGAGAATAACTAGGGTCAAGGAGTATGATGGCAAAGTTGAAGCTGAAGGTGTGTCAGGCTGCGGCTTGTTTTCATTTCAAGCATAACCATGTGTGTTTATGTTTTGAACTAAGCTAGATAATACTATTGATATTTGTACTGCAGCGGAACAACACCAAAGCCTCGAACCAAGGGCTTCAAATGGATATCTTCACAATGTCACAAAAGGCATGTATGAGAATGGAGCAGTCTCTGATGCTGTTGGCAGAAGAAAGGCTTACTCACAAAGGACTTCTGGGAATGGATAGTCGCATAAATATATACTTTCTTGATCATATTGCTGTATTTGTTGTGTCAGAATAAATCAATGTGATACTGTCATTATTATTGAGGTTTCCCACCAGGCACCAAAACTGCAATGTTATTGCCGTTCAACAAGATTTGATCCAGATGCACTTCTTGTGGCCCATCGGCCGTCTGTTCGATTTCTGTCACATCTTCAAGAACCATATTCACATACACGTCAAATCCCCTGCACCATGAATACAGTCTTGTTCGCAACTCTACAAACCACTTCTTGATGTTGCAGTTTATTTCACAGCTCGACGACGCACCGCAGTGTTCCGATAATCTCCTTCTCTCCCCTCATTAAAACCCATATTTTACTTCCTATGCATTTATCTAGCAATTCAGATGGCAAAATTTGACTCGGATTCCCCTGATACGACTGCTTCTTTGGAGCAATCATTACTATTATTCGGTTTCCTACGCAGCACAACCTGAGTTATTTTTTACCTTCTATTTCTGATCTATTCTTGAAAAATCTATTGAAAATAATAGAGATGCCAACCTGGCTACACAAGCCAAATGCTAAGAAAGCCATGACTCATGGCCCCATGGGGAGGCTGGCCAGCCATGGTGACTGGTATCACTAATTAGTGATTATAATCAGTCAATATTTTGGCAGTGAGGGAGTATGATTGGCGGATCACCGAGGTCTATCTATTATGCATTTCGCAGCAAGGACGAGCCTGTTAAAATTCATGTGCCATTCAGGTTCATGGGAATTATATTGCTAGCCACACAGCACTATGAATGTTTTACAAAAACGAGGATCATGTGCCACAAACAAAATACATTCAATTAGGAAAGTGCCAGGCGGCATTCCTGCATCCTCTCAAAAAATACACGACAAGCCTCCATATCTCCATTAGATAAAGACATGCAATCACTGAACGACTTCGCCTGGTCTCCACAGGGCATATTTTCCTCTACAATAGTTTGGGCAGCTTGTTGTGCTTCTACCGGTGTGGCATGTCTTGAACCCAGGACTGCATCCACGGCTCTGTGAGCCATGGCAGATCCACCACCGAATGCCATTCCTTGCATAACAGTTCCCATGAGCCCACCTCCTGTGCCTGATTGTTGAGGGGCTGGAGGGGAAGCTTGTGGCCTCGCAGCGGGAGGAGGAGCTGCCCTGCTTGACGAAGTAGAGAACGCCCTTCCAGAAGGTGACGCCCTTGGGCGAGGGGATGCTGCAAACAGTCCAACCATGAAAATAAACTCGAGTCTTTAAGAAGAAATATCAAAACCTTAGGCTCGCGATACCAAGCTTATATACGACAAGAAGGCAAAAAATAACTTACAGCTTCTTCTCCTTGGCATGACCACGTATTCGAGTCTACTACGCTCACTGAAAGGCGTACCGACCTATTCCTTTAAAACTGTACCAATAAAGTATTCTCTGAATTATATTTATAAACTGAGTTGTTCCGTTTATCACTTGTATCTCTGAAAGACGGATTTACGTTCTCGTGGCTTCTAAATTCTTCGATTGATCCGCTCCTTTGATGGGAGGTGTCATTCTTTCAATCTGCATCCGGGTTTGGAGCATAGGCCGACGTTGATCATAAGAATGACAAAGAAATAGCAAATACAGAGTTAAGAAATAAGATTGTGGGATTACTCCAAATAGGGGGAAGGAAGAAGGGAGTACTAGAGACGGAAAATGTCGTCGAGTGCTGCTGCCTCGTCTTACTGGAGGGTGGCAGGCATGTCATACCTCAAATACTCGAATCTATGCGCTGATATGCTTCGAGCTGCTCTGAAAGAACCAGCGAAGAAGGCTGCGAAGACTCGTGAAGCTGTGTACTACCGTTCCGCGCTTTGGAAAGATGGGGTTCCAGAGAAGCAAGGCAAGTTTTTGCAGCGAATTGGATGGGTTTGAAACGGATTGGGATCAATATTAATTTCTTTTGTTATTTTTCTCGCAGTGATTACGGATATTACGGAGGGGACGTCAGGGAAGTTATCTTGACGTTTGTAGTCAGCAGTAAAGGAGTAGAATTACAAATTCCACACGGCACATATAACACGATATTGAAACAGTTCTTGTAAACAATGGCAAATAAAAAGTCAACGAGTCTCTGTCAAGTGGGAAGCGGCGACATCCCCCAATTTGCTCAGTGGGGACAAGCTTTTCCTCTTCTTCTTTATTTCAGTATCTGCCGGTGACTTGGGCCGAGATTTCTTTTTGGCCGAGCATTTCTCCGCGAATTTAAGATGCTTAGGGCAGTATACTTCATAAGGACCCAGTTTTAATATACAATTGCACTCTCTCGCACATGCAAGATGATAACTTGACCTGCACGTCTCTACAAGACAACCAAGGGTGGCCCCTCTCTCATTGCAATGTTTGCATCGAATCATTCTGCCTCTTCTTATGGCATCTTTAACTCCTTCCAAATTACCATCTCCTTTTGGATCGTAGACATCGGGAGACCATTTTGCGCACTGGCCGTGAACCCAGGCATTGTTCACGTTTGTTAACTTCACGAGCATTAACTCACCCAAACTGTTTGGTCCAGAACCTTTTTCTTCTGGCTTACCACACAAGACGCAAAGTGTTCCTTCCGGTGGTCCAGAAGTAAGTAGTTTGTTGTACTCTTCCGATTTTTTTGTAATTGGCTGTGAAGTAGGCTTTTTATCTTTCTTAGCTTTACCAACACTGCTTGGATTTGGCTGTGGGACAGCGTTGCCCACCTCCCTCTGTTCCGCTGTGATTTTATCATGCACAACTTCGTCCTGTTTAGCTTGTCCATTCGATGTTTCTCCATCTGAGCGTGATAGGTTTGTTAAAATGCCGGAAAATATAAAATTCCCAAAGTTGATGTCCAACGTCAAATAGTTGTTCTCAGTTATACTCCAGGCAGCAATCTCAGGAGTTGCACCACCTGTGCTGGCCTGCTTAAGCTCTTGTTGCACAAATTCCTTCTTCTTTTCTTCAGCTTCATTATCATTGCACACTTTGCTACTCGAGGATTTTTTCTCTTCCTCTGCATCGACAACTCCATTGATTGGGCTAGCTTTTTCCCTTCCAGCATCATCACCTGTTTGCTTGACAATTTCCGGTTCAGTGGCTGGCGATAGTTCTTGCTTCTCTGCCTTGTTTTTCAAGCGATTAGCTACCTTCTCTAGATCTGCAATGTCAATATTAGCAACCGAGGCTTTTGCACCTTTCATCTTTGGCCTTCCATATTTGATCATTAGATCATCATCCTTGCCACCGTCTATAGAGTTGAAGATCTTCAAACGATCCAAAGCGTATCCTAAAGTCTTGTAAACTTTTTTATCTTTTTCTTTAATTCGTAAAGATGCTTTCCATTTCTTGGCATGGCCCATGCCACAATGACGTTCAAACTCTCTTGGAGACATCCTCAGTTCTTTCAGTCCTGCATATGTCTTGATCAATTTGCAAACATCACAATAGCAATCACAGCTATGATCTTCCATTCTAAAAATTCCATCATTACCATTACATGTGATAGGTAATGCTTTTCCTCCTGGAATGTGTATGATAGTCTGTTCCATCTCTTCCCTGAGTTTTCTTGCTTCAGCTCCTTCACCACCCAAGACAGAGGGGCTCATCCCAATGCCATTTCTGGGAAGCTGCTGCATTATTTCTGCCCTCAGATCGGCACTTCTGTATCTTGGCTGGTCGGCAGATCCTCTAGCCATATCCACCGGATTTTCAGCAAAGTTCATGAAGGCTTGACTTAGTGTTTTCAGCACAACGACGACATTATCAGGAATGTTTTGTGTTTTCCTGACAACCCTGTAGAACTCCAGCAAAGATGAGAAACTTATCTGCTCAGTGCCAGCAAAACTTCCAAATAAACGCTCCAAGAGCTCTTTAAACTGATCAACGGTAATGTAAGGATCAACTGTTGCAATATTCTCAGCTACAGTGATCAAATTGGGTAAGATCTTTGCTAGAAAACTTGTTTCTGATCTATAATCCCGTTTACTCGCATAACTGCATTTCAATCAGTAAGGACCGAATATCATTTGTCACGGAAAATAAATAATATCTGAAATACTTCCACGTGATAATGCAGAGAAAACAAGTAAGACACATACCTGCCACCATGAAAAGAGGACGTGGGAAGTAAATCATTTCTTGGCTGCGGTGCACTTTGTTGCCTTGGAGGCAAACTTCCACGCATAGGATCTGTAGGTCTCCATGCATTAAAAGCAGGAACAGGAAGTGATTGATTGTAAAGTGCTCCTGGGCTGATCGGTGGTGGAGTACCATACGGAGAAGGACCTCCCCTCATATAACTGGCAAAGTCGGGCGCAAATCCAGGAAAACCAGGTGCATCTCTTTGATTCACAAGTTTGCTGGTTGTATATCCCATTCGCAAAGGATCATGTGGGAACGATCTGTCCCAGTTGGACGGCCCTGCTCTTATATTCGGATCTTGAAACCCTGGGCTCCCAACCCCCCGTGCATCTTGCTGAAAATGCGGTAGTCTATTTAATTCTCCAGAACCATACATACTCTGCGTTTCAGGTCTTCCATCCATATGCAGACCATGCGTCCCCAGTTTAGATACATCATAATGCCTCTGATCCCACCCTTTCCCACCGCTCGCTGGATACCTTTCATTCCCTGGATTAAGAGGAACATTGGTTCCAAGATTCATAATCCATCTCCCAATCTTTTCTGAATTTGACTTGTCAATATCTTCCATCCGCCCTGGTTTCATTCCTGCCTGATGCTGAGCACCGTCCTGCCCAGACGAGTACTCTCTCCTGTTATCCATAGCAAACGCGTGTGCTCCGAATTTCGGAGGTCAATGGAAGCACTAACTTCTTACAACCCTGTTACTATACTTCCCCTTCCTCGTTAAATATCAGGGAGAACTAGATAGACAAACAATTAAGATATGCGCCTACAAACACTACAGTAGGAGCTACTCCTCTTCTCAACTTACACCTTTGCGATCTTACTTCCTCGCTCCTTTACCTTCAGCCAAAAACGAAAAAATTATTACTTTCAAGGAATTGCACATCTTTCTTGTACACATGAGCTTGCAGGGAGGCCCATGTCAGACGCGATGGACAGTCTCTCAATCTGTTTTACAAGCTTAGAGAGATTAAATCACCAGATCTAGCCCCTCAGGCCCTTGGACTATCCATAAGGGCTAAAAAAAAATACAAAAAACATCACTGTACTCACCGACCGTATGCGAATCCCACCAAAGCACAGTACGACCGATTCAAAAATCTTCGCGTTTTCACTTGTGGTACCGTGCTCCAGCGTGAGACAGGTGATGCCACGAACTTATTGTAGCGTCAAACTCCGCTTTTCTATAACCCACCAAATGTTATAATCGACCAACAAACAGTTGGAATTTCTTTTTTCTTCTTCATTGCTGCCACAGCCCTGACGGTATGAGTCCCGTCGCACCGACCGTTGATGGTGGCCGGCCGGATCCGGCTCTCTCCGGAGATTTGAAGGCCGAGAATTCGCGATATCGTGTATCGCATCGATGCGTTACCTCTGGAGGGAACACCCCCGCCCCGTGTCCAACTGACACTAAATTCCGTTGAGTACCCCATGGTAATAAGAAAGCACATATATATAGGACACGATCAGTAAGTGTGTGTGTAATATGGTACCTTGCGTGCTTGCACATATATTTCTATATATACTATAAGATGTTTGGATCATCGTACTAGGTGTTTGCAGCATGTTGAGTTTGAGTTGTTTCGAGCATGTTGCGGCCATGTCTTGGGAGAAGCTAATTTGGTTTTGCGGTCTATAAGAACTGCAGCAGTGACGATAATTGAAATTTTGAGACTATTTTACGTGTTTTTGGAGGATACTTGGAAATTTTTGGCCGGAATACTTGGAAACAGTACGAGATGGCCGACTCCCATTCCCCTTCGCAGCCGTCAAGTACGGCCAATCCCGTCGAGAATCCTGAAGTTTCTGAGACTAGAGATCCATCAAAATCTACTACACCAAAGCGAAAATCTGACAAAAGAAAGAAATCCACGGTACGCTGGCGCGATGTTGTCAATAAAGACGTCCTCACGCCGAAGGATAGGTACCCTCTGCTGCACTCCAAGAAGCTCCGTGTCCTTGATTTGGATGATGGGGAGATCCAAAATCTATGCACCACTTTGTATGATGATTATGTGAGTCGTAGCACCATGGTGGACACTCTGCAAGAGCGATGTACCTCCTATGAGAAGCGTATAGGCGACCTCAGGGCCTCTGAGCATTCAAACAAGCATGCCTTGTGTGTGCTAGGAGCACTGGGACAGGCCATTGATCCTTTGCTAGAGTCCTGTGAACTTTGTATGAGCAAAATAGATCACATGTACTCTCGTGTTGCCTCCTACAGCAGAGAAGTGAAGAAGTACGTGGCCCATTTGAGCGCAGGACAAGGTGCTCCCACCCTGGACTTTGAGGAGGCCTTTGGACCTGGGTCGGTTGATGCAGGGCCACAGGATGGCAATCTGAGTGCACTTGCCCTTGCAGCGGATACTGATGACGCCCCTGAATTGTTATTACACGCGAAAGCGCTGCGCACTTCGGCACATGGTGGCACGGGCTCGCAGTTCATCATGCATCTCATCAAGGTAGAAGCTGGTGATGGCACACTTGACAGCCAAGAGCGCCTCGTTGTATCCGGGCTGTACGTTCTACAAATGGAGCTCCGCAGCATTATCGAATATATAAGTAATAAGAAGGTGAGTGACATGAGCAACATGGTCAAAAACGCAAGGTACAGGGTGACTCTGATGAAGGGTGTTCTTTTGGCCAGCTTGGCCCAGAAGCATGGTTCAGCCATTCACAGCTATTTATCGGACAAGTTGCCCGATAACGCCTCTCAGGGAGTCCGATTTATTCATATTAGCGATCTGGAGGGGATAATGGAGAAAATTATTGTGAGCAAGGGGGTTGGTGCCCGCCAGAAGGAGTGTCTAATGTCCCTATGCACATGTCTGCAGCAAAATGGTTTGCAGCAGGAAATGGACCCAGATCGACTGGATATCGAAGGTGACAATGCTGGACCCGGACATTTGAATGATAATATTATATATATTAATGATGAGGTAGATTTCTTTTCCAGGGCTCGCGCCCGAGGTGAGTGATGGAGCATTGATGGAGCATTGTGTCCACCACAGGGTGGCAGGCTGTACAGCCACATGTGGTGGTTGGCAGCTTGGTAGCGTTTCTTCTTCCAGATATTCGGCAAGCATACGTATCAATTATTTTTTATGTTGCAATGATATTTTTTGGGAGATCTGGTTAACTTTGTTATGAGTATATGCGCCTTTTGAGCATGCTTCCTTGATGTAACACTTCCTAGACACCCTGCAAGAAAACCTTGCTAGCCTCTATCACCGAGATGGGGGTCGTGGACTGTCGTCCATACTATTCCTACAGATTTTGATGGACTATATACCTGTATTTAAATCGTTTTAAGAAGCCGCAACTGCCATCATACGTCACTTCTGCTGGGTTGCTTGTGCTGTGCACTTGGCACCAGGGCTATCCAACATTTGCCAGCGGTATAAATCAACATACGCGCAGGTATATTTCAAGAAAGTCACTGGTATCGAATATGCACACCTTTATTAGAATGCAGAAGGTGACATACTGGCATTTCGGGGAAATCAGTGGGTTAGAGACCAACTCTAACCTCAAACAAAAACAAGTTGCTGGAGTTGGCCAAATGAATCAAGTTGCCCCAAATATCACTTGATCTGCATATTAATACTAGACGCGCCCGCAGTACAATTTGAAAAGCATATCAACCCATATGCAATCGCGTTTTCAGCGATTTATAATGCTGCCCAGCCTCAGGACCCGTTGAATGGGAGTCCTTGCTGTGAGGGCGTGTGGTACGATATGGCATTGACACGCCAAGATCTCATACTGCCTGCATTCTGCCCACACGAAACGGTTTTTCAGGCTATAAAAGGTACTTAGAGGAAGCCTCTTGGGTGAAAATATTTGTTTCCCGAAAAATTAAGGGGTTTTGCTTGTTTGGCAACTTGGGCCGATATGACTTGGCAGATACGTTGCGCTCGTTGTCGTGCACGCATTCACGTTTAATGTACATATTTTAGCATCTAATATAGTACATTATATTTGGAATCCCAGGACCACCGAAGAAGTACGAGATTTGGCCACGTTTCGCCGCTCCAGACACAGATGTCTATCTGTCACAGGGTGTAAGGGTATAGGGTTCACATGTGCATACCAGAAATTTGATGCATAAACCCTGAAACAGGCCTCTAAACCCTGCGCACAGGGTTTACATGCACTCTATATACCCTGTAAAAAGATGTATACCCTGATGACACGCTATTGAAGGCTGGAGCACCGTCTAAACAATCGTTGCAATGGGACCCCGTCGACTTGAAAATTCAAATTGGTCGTAGGGTATATCATCGAATCGGAAGGGCGCTTTTCTGGTCTCAACATTGGTCCACAATGGAACATAATATACTTAAAATACCAGATAAAATAGAAGAAGGGAAGTAAGACTCGTTTTGAGAGGGAAACATGCTCGCTGAATGCCGAAGTCCAACCTCTGGCCGAAGTTGACAAGGGGACCGGCGGTAACCTCTCGAAGATGCACCCTCCTCGACTCTTGCTATATTCGGAGGATATTTTAAATATATTTACACTCATATAGTATGCGATGGTGGGATGTGACGCGCATACTCGGTGAAATAGCGCAGCTTAACATGCACCTCAGCGACAGGGTCCTTGTTGGTCACTGACATGCTCGGCAGCCCCACTTGTTTGACGTTTTGGGCGCTATCGCTGCCCAATCGTGCACAAATGCAAGGAATAAGGGGTTCTGATAGCAAGCACACGCGCTCTGATGGCCCCACACAGCCGCTTTGGCGAAGCACTGTTGGCTAGGGCTGCATCATTCTCTACCTAGACTACCCTGCTCTGGCAGCCCTTGGATCTCAGCCCTGGCTGCCCTCGCCATGCTAAAGTTTCTTTTTCTAAGCTTTTTGAAGTTCCAGTGCGTCATAAAGAGCATGACCATGGCCATAAACGGCTTCTGTGACATCCTGGAGAGCATGGATTTCAAACGCTTGAGAGCCGAGTTGTTCTGCTCTGCTACCTGCGAGTTCAGTCGCTTAAATCGCTCGTTGGTATACCGTTTTATCATATAACCTTGACTGCACGCTTTGTGATTGCTCCAATGAAAGGCATCTACCAGGAACACGGTGTTCATGAAGAACCATGGTGCCCTGTTCAAACAGTAGTCCTGTAAAGCACAGGCAAAGTCGTAGATGACCACCTCAGGCGGCTCTAGAAGGTAGCATGTCATAAAGGTAAACGGATCATTCCTCCCTTCCGAAGATTTGATGATAGAAGTGTAGTACACGAAGCCATGCTCGCAGAGGATAGTGAACAATCCACCCGTCCTTGCCCCTGGCTTGTTGAATGCATGCTTGCAGCCTGCTTTATCCCCTTTTATGTCTGTGACCTCGTCATCATCTTTTTTGATGTCACTTTCATACACTGGACGCTCTCTCAAGCGCGGGAGGCCGCTAAGTACCCCAGAATGCAGGTATGACCCATCTGCCACAGAAATCCTGGTGGGATCCTCCACAGAACTGCCCAGTTCCCTCATCACGTCGTACCCAGGCTCCTTCATATCAAAAGTAAATGCTACTCTTTCTAATAACTCGGTGGTCAGGGGCAGCCAGGCCTCTGGTAGCTCTGCAAATCCGTCTTGCTGGTTCAAAAGGTCAAGCAGGGCACCAAGGACAGGGGAATGCTGGCTGGCTTTTGCAATCGAGCTCCCCGAGACCCTCTTCGATGCCAGACACCCTTGAAGATCATCTAATAGACATCTAGATATATATGATACAACCGGAGAGTCTCCCTGCAAGGAGTAAAGGAAGTTGCTTAAAGCCTGCCGTTTAGGGCTCTTCCAATCCCAATCTTTCCCCTTAGTATAAGCCCATTTTAGGAATGAATCAATCTTCCAGAATGCCGCAAGTTGAATCATATCGCGCAGTTTGTCAAACGAACTATCCTTACTGCCAGGGAATGAGATCCACTTGCTAAAATCCCTGAGCAATCTAGATAGCCTCCTCCTGTTGTGCTTGGTGCGCTGTAGACGAGGCACGACGTTTAGAAAGGCCCTGTCGACCCTTTTATGACGCCTGGGTACCCATTTTTCATCTGTAGAACGGGTAGCAGCTGCCGCAAAGCATGCATTGGACCGTATTGTCATGGAGGTGCCATCCATGATGAGGACCTTTGGACAGTCCTTGCAGTGTGGACACAGAAGCGGGTTCTCGGGCTCCTCAGCTCCTCCAAAATCTTCAAAGCGTGGTTTTAGGCACCTCCCTAGGTTATAGACCGCACTTCGGAACAGAGAAGCACTCATAAATTCGAATTTGCACTCTCCATATTCGACAGCATCAGAGTACTGTTCTCTGAGCCTCTCGCATCGTGATTCAAGAGAAGCGCCTCCTTCAAACACTGATTCTTCTACTGATGACTTAATAAGGTCCAAGTCGATCACCATGGTGCTGGAAACCCTCCACAAGCCGTCATGCACCCCAATATATGGTATGCGGCAACCGACTCTTCGGTTGGGGCAGTCCAGTGCATAAAGGGGCCTCTCGCAGCTGAACTTAAATGGTTTGAGATACACAATAGCATTTCGTCCTTCTGAAACAATCCCAGACTCGCCATACGCCTCGCCACAATGGCAGGAATGCTGGGGGAGTTGAGGGCAGAGCCGATCAATGGGATCATACTGCTGCCCTGCTGGAGACACCCAGGACTCCAAGCCAACCATATCAATTCGCCGAACCTGATCTCTAAGATCATTTGAATATGGAAAAGGAACTGAGACGGCCTTTGGATGGTCGTGGATGTACCGCTCAACCACAGACATGGCTTCATCAACTGGTTTAAACATCTGGATGTCACCCTCCTCACAGTCATCACCATCCGCTGCATTCTGCACCATGTCCTCCTGATCAATACCTAAAATGTGTTGTACATGTTCGCAATTATAGCTTTCATGGAGATCGCAACGCAAACCCCTGCTTGTCTGTTGCCTGACAAACGCTTCCTTATAGTAGTATCCAACAAGGTCGCCATTCCTCAGGGACAGCTTGACGACCCGCGATGCATCCTCGAACTCGACGCTAGATAGCCTTATATAATGTTTCTTCACGTACTGGACATGCACGCAAGCGCCTGTGTCGTGGAACGTGTCACATGTGCATGACAAGCAACCTGGGTGGCCCTGCTCCCCATACACCCTGGCCAACATACCATGATGCAACGTCTCCCCTGCTCCAAATCTTCTGGAATCAGCGCATGCCCAATGTAGAGTACGAGTACGGCCATAGTAGCTGTAGCATAAAGGTGTCACGGGCATATTCCTTAGCAGCTCAACCTCATGCTCATACCACTCTAGAGATCCTGGGGCCCATACCTCTTCGCCATTCCACCTTTTCCTTTTATTCCCCGTACCACCATATAATTTTTGATTTTTTGACTGGCGTCTTTTGATCTCTGGTGCTATATACAAGGGAGTTAGGGGCATTTTCTGGAAGCAGGTCTTCAACTCGGCAGGCCCCAAGAGATTCCTTAATTGCCTCATATTTTCCGCTTCACAAGGATGGATCTTACACAAATTTTTAGATCCTAAAACTGACAAGAATATAGGAAGGTCAAAACTGCGCTCTAGGGCATGCCAGCGGGTCTGCAAGGAGCGAATCTTGTTGTTCCAGCCAAGAGCAACTACCTTCTTGTTGGGCTGGTCTCCACGGAACATAATAGAGTCTACGCACTTTGAACGCATACCTAAAGGATCCATACCTGTTACAGATTTATATTGAGACCGAAAAAGGCGCATGAACTCGGCATAGAGCTCTTCCTCACCCTGAAGACATATGTTGGCACTGCAGCAGAACTTCACTGTCCTGTTCGAGCTCATCCACGCCAATATGGCGCAAGAAGCCCCAAGATGCTCCAATAAGTATTTAATGTGACCCCAAATTTTCTCCATCTCCCCATCTAGGGCCGCCGCTTGCCTGCAACCCGACGACCAAATGGGTGATTCCTAACAGTAAGCAAAGTCCGCTGAAGGCTTGAGGAACAGGTTAAGGCCATCGTGTCTTCTTATATCCAAATAAATTCAAAAATGTCGAAGAATAAACGCCGCTATATAGCCTTATACCGGGCTGAGATCGCACCTGTCGAAGCCACTCTCGCTGCCATCGCGGCGGAACGTAGCCCCTCCCGAAGCCATCGGAGCAGCAGGCCGCCTTATTCTCACAGAATGTCTTACAAATATACTAAGTCATGTTTTGACAAGAGCACGATGAGGGTGATGCACCACATAACGCGTAAGCTCCCCAATTAAAAAGGTCGACGGTCTCCCCAGGATTATTACCTTGGGCCTGTGATTCCGTTACTAGTGGACTCGACCAGATCGAGTTCCCCAGGCGACATCGATCCTGACCGCCCCAGGCCCATGATGAAGGGCCAAACAAGTAAGAGAATCAAAATAGTACATGGTCGATACTTTCAATCTTTTTTGGAAATATCGGGATTTTCTGGCGTCGAGAATTCCGAATGAAGTGCTTTAGTCCGGGAGTTTTAGAAATAAATACCCAGTGCATGACTCGGTCGAAATGGGAACTGTGGTCCGCTGCTAGTAGGTATAATTTCTCGAATATAAGTATATTTTGTCGTAGAAAACATCAATATTATACATTGTGGTCACCATCGCAGCGGAAGTCGGGTGTGGTATTTGGAGAGTTGGAAGAAGGGTCCAATCAGTCCACAGAGAGAGATGCAGAGTGGAGGAAACCCGTGAAAAGGTTTGATTTCCGGTACATTGGCAGCAAAGAGGGCAATTATAAGGATAATAAGGGTTTTTTGCACGATGAGAGCGAACGATATTATTCAGACGGTGAATCAAACGCTGCGAGGCTGGAAAGCCTAAAAGAATATGAGGAATTGAAGAATACCTTGCTATCCAGGACATGGAAGTTTGGTGCACTTTTCTCAGTGTATCTGATTCTGACCGTTTCTAGTGATGCGGCTGTATTTGAGCTTATTGGATCGGTGATAGGATATGGCTATCTGCTGCTGTTGATTAGAGAGATTGATTCAATATCTGCAGAGACTGAAGCACCCATGCTTGCTGCGGAACAGATCGAGCCGAACTTTATGCGTTCTCTGACGAAAATTGGAATAGGATATAGATATTCGTTGAATCCTCGCTTATTACTGCTGATAGGTTTGGCCTGCAGTTGTGCTGCTTGGAATGCACTTCAACCAGCAGGGCAGCACATAGGGCTTGTTGAAGAGGGCTGCCTGCTTGGAGGTTTCCTGGGATACAAAATTTCTCTTTTCCTGAAGGTTTATGATGATTTAAAACCAAAACGTTTAACTGAAGAGGAGCTGATGCGGGCCAGTCGTCCTGTTCTGGAGGATTTGGAGGACGTTACTATGGATTTCAGAAAGAAGGATCCTCAATAGAGATATTTTATAGATTGCGACGCTGAACATAGAGATGTAATTTGAAAAATCATTAAATCTAAAGGCATGTAAAGAGGAGTTATTCAATCAAGTTATTTACTTATATTGGTCAATTGTATAGACACAGCCAAATGGTTATGATTCAGATCAAACTCTCAAATTTTAGGAGTAGTTCATAATATCAGGTGGTTGGACCCACACGTACTCCTCAACATAAGAGCAGCCATCCGTAGACTGCGTCGTGCAACTGGCAGCACAACTATACACCGCAATCATGCTCCAATCAGGAGACAATTTATCTAGTGGGTCGACATTCAAATTATTCAGTAGCTGTGGCATCACTTGGAATTCGAATTTTCTTGGTCCCTGACAATGTTGGCATGGAGGAATGCTCTCATCAGAAGGAATTCCCTTGGAACTGGGGCAAATGGGCTTTACTCCAGGTTCAAAACAATATCTTAATATTTGAGAGGGTTCTAAAGAGATTCTTTGGGCAAACGAGGCGAAGTCTCGCTGCTCCAGTGGCATGTTCTTCTCTATGTCTTCCACAACATCAGAAGGGAGCTCCTCTTCAGTATACTGTTGTGAAACTTCAGCATACTTTTTAATTTCCGCTTCCTTGTCTATAATCGTTGATTCATTTGGCTCTGGTTCTACTACCATCTCATACTCTGGGAACAACGCTGTCTCAAAATCAGGAGAACCCTCAACTTTTGAGTTGGCCTCGCGCTCTAACACATTCCAGGGATCTATCGCTCTAACTGCTTGTTCCACAGCAGGGGGTGCTTCATCGTGCTCAGATGGTGGATCATATCCATATAATGAGTTGCTTCTCGAGAGCTGACAGCGAAAAGCCTTAACGCTGCCAGATACTGAGTGTATTGCTGGACCATCTTGTGACACAAACAGAAACACTGTTCTGTGGAAAGCATCGGGGTTCTCATCAACAGGGGCATACACTTGAAGCAAAAATTTCATTATTTCCCCAGTTTTGGGGCAAGTAAGCATCTCTATAGTTGGTAGATGAATCGGATCAAGCCAAGCTGGGCGGCCCCCGACCTTGCTTGGGAATCTATGCCGCAACAAATCCGTTCGTTTCAGTGGCGGTTCAATGAAACCCAGCAGCCATTTCGAAGTAATCTCTTCACATCTTAAATCATCATCGGATGAAAATTCTTCCATATTCTTCTCTTGCATGGTCGTTTCAGTCAAATACAAGCGCGCAGTGCATGTATTAACCAACGATATGTCCCAAGCTGTCCCACTTATGACAATGCATGTCGTTTCACTCCATAAAATCGATTATAATTACATAATAAAGGAATGGAATTTGATTTGAGACGGTGCATTTCGGCATTCACGATATAAGCATATGGGGGTGCACATTCAAATATTCCAACAGAGACCTGCTCAGGATACATGGATCACTTGGTTGCAAAAAATCTATGAATTGCTGCATCAATCAATACATTAGAAATTCTCAAGTATACTAGAGCAAGAAATCCAGTTCAACATTGAGCTTAATTTGACTAAATACACTTACATATGGCACAGATCAAGATCAGGAATCAAAAAAATGCGACACAGTCCTGGATGCCGGGTCTTTGCAGGCCCAGATATGACCAGAGCTAGATGGCATGCATTATGTGCTCAATGAGGTAGATGCAGGAGTTTTGGGAGCAGGAGGAGCTGTTTCGATCAGTTCTTCACCAGTAAAATACATTGGGTGCAATTGGCTGAGTGCATGAATCTTATTGATTTCATCCTTCATAGCCATTGTATCCTCAGCTTTTCTTTTTAGCGACGCTGCGTCTTGCATCTTCTGGTTTGCCGTAATTTCCCGTTCAGCAATTGCAGCCTGGATGGTGGCTGCATCTTTCTCTGCCTGACGGGCTTCTGCTTCTGCCTTTGCGGCATCCGCCATTGCCAATTCCCTACACTCGCACATAAGATTGTAATACTTGGCATCTTGTGACAAAGCATGAATTCGTGCATGTACACACCTTTGCTTCTGGATTTCCATTGCTCTTCTTGCAGCTTCAATAGCATCCCTCTGTATTTCCAATGCCTTGTTCGTCGCCTCAGTTGCCTGCTTTCTTAACTCTGCTGCCAGGGAGAACTTCTCTTCAGCCAGGCCCGCAGGCATTGTTGCTTCTTGCGCAGCGATGTTGGCTCGCTCCTTTGCGTCCACAATTGCCTGCTCAATACTGTAATGCTCCATCTTTAAGTCGGCTGCAAAGAAATCAATATGTTATTCAATTTCAATCAAAAACTAATAATGAATTGAAGAGCAACCCGCTCTTTCCATTTATTCAGAAAATCGTACCCAGAGCCGCTCTTCTCTTTGTCAACAAGCGATCCCACAGCTCTCCATCTTTTCTTCTGCGCTCAATCTCTCTCTTTGACCATGCAATTTCCTCAGTCAGCTGTGCCAAACGGCGTTGAAGCATGCCAACTTCGCGCTCGCACTCCATAACGTATTCTGGAAGATCTCCTGGCTTTCCATCGTCAGCTTTGAGCTCCAGATCTTCCAGCTCTTTCACAGCAGCATCAATCTTTGATGCAACCTCATTTGCTTCCTGCTGCTTTTCAGAGGCCAGTTCAGACATTTGCTCACTCTCTTGAACCAGGGCTTTGGCGCGATTTTCCAATATCTGCGCATGAAACTCGTGGTCTTCGGCTTGCTGAGTAACCTCCTGAGCATAAACCTCAGCATCTGCTGCATTCTCCAACTTGGGAAGTGCAATATGAGCAGCTTCTCTCCTTTCTTTTTCCACTGATTCTGCAGATGCGTAACCTTTCTGTTCTTGTTTCTCAGCTCTCTCTGCTACCTCCAGAGCCAGTTTTACTTTAGCTCTCTCTTCTTCCGCTTCATCCAGCAACGCTTTGCTCTGTTGCTCAAGCTCCTCAGCTTGCTTTCGCAAGCTGATCAACTCGGCGTGGTGCTTTTCCACCTCCCGCTGCTTGGCTGCTGCTACAAGAGCATGCTCCTCAGCCTCCCTGGCTTGAAGAGACAAGGATGTTTCCGTCGTGGTATCGGGAGTTTCAATGGCTTTTTTTCCTTTCAGCTCAAGTTGGGGCGATGGCGTGGACAAATCGTCCAAAGACTCATCCTTGCTGACATCCAAGGGCAAACCCTTCCCCACTGGAGTCATCTCTTCATTAACATCTTCTGCAAGCAATCACGCAACCAAAAAATTATGAAGTTGAGAAAAATTCTACCTGTAACAATTTAGCAGACGAGACCGAAGGACCGAGCTGCTGGTAACCAAGCGTACTGGCCCTTAAGGACTTACTGGTCTTGAAACTGAAGGGCTGAGCAAGGGGTATAGACTCCATTATTAGGGAATTGCTCTGATCAAACCGACTGAAATACCAAGTTTTGATGCTTTGTGGGTCTATATTTGCACTGGTGTTGCAACCTGCACTGCTTAAGATACTCACGAAACACGTGTATACCCAGAGAGTAGTTCCTTGAGGTTTTCAACAGCTAAATTCTGTTTTACCCTTCTTGATAATATAAAACACCAAACAAGGTAAATATTGCGATATTATATTGTTGTATGATTTATTATTTGTGCGTTAAGGTTCCTCTGTGCCAATTTTGATGCTGGCTCAATTCTTGTCAAAACTCTTGGATGGGTGGAATCCACCAAAAAGTGGTGCACACCAGCATGTTAGTGTAAAATCATGTCAATGAATGCAAATCGCCCACTCAAACCTTTACATTCCATATGCCATCTTAAACATTTATCTCACTTGCATTTTTTACACATTTAAGACCTTATTTACTTCTTCCGTTGTTTACCAAGGCCAAGTAGCTTTGCTCTGTCCTTGAGAGATAAACCAGACTTGGTACCTGGAGATGCTTGGGATGGGATGCACGGCTCCTCTTTTCCTTTAGGCACTTTTGACTCTTCATTCTTCGATAAGCTCTGAAAAGTCTTACTGTGGAGGTGGACCTCTTGTTCCTCTTGCCGTTCAGGTACTTGTGTTCCCCTTTGCAAATACTTCTCCCAAGGCCAGCAAGAATCCATATCCAGTGGAATATATGCTGCAAAAAAACACAGAGCGTGACTTGTAGGTTCTCATAAATGCCATCAATCAATCATAAATGCGTATAACGTACGTATGCACGAAGGTATGCAAAAGTCCATTGTGGGCAATTGCATTAAAGAGCTAGAAGCAAAACTTTTTAAGCATTCATCCAGCCATTGAGATCTGACAATCACAATGGCCTCCTCCTCCATCTTATCCTTGAACTTCTTTATACCTCTTTTTTTTCCTTGCTGCATCCAAATGTAGTCGAGAGCTTGATCTGTGGTGCAGACAGGAGGGCAGTCGAACAAGACTAGATGAGTAGTCCTCTGAGTAATCTCTGCTTCTACTGTTGCTCCATGAGCAATTGCACTATTGATGACCTCCTCTCTGACCTTTGCGTTATTTTCATGTACCCTTATCTTGCCACAGTCAAGAAAGACAAATACGTAATTGCCAGCGAACTCTCTTCCTGCCTGAGATGCTCCTGCATCTTGTGCTACAGCTGCAGGTAGAAACTTGCACTTCTTCGTTGGAGAAGTATCGATGTCGATTTTCACAGGAGAAGCTTTACGTCCTTTTGTAGACTTTTGAACTACCTTCTTTATTGGAGAAGACACATTTTTAGGCACTGAAGCACCTGACTCGTCTTCCTTCTTGGGTGATACAGGTAGGAAGTATTTGGGAAACAAATTTGGAGGGCCCTCATCTCCTATTTTGAGTAGATCGTGCATCCAATCGGTGCTTATAATATCAATGTTTTGCTTCTCAAAGCATTTTGTGATTGAATCCTGATGATCTGCGAGGACATGTGTCACCTGGGGACAATAGTTTTGTGCAACTTGGCCTCCCAATAGCTTGACCATTTTCTCATCTTCACATTTTCCGGACATTTTATCTGGATGGTTGATAAAGTATATCACTTTCTCTTTCAAAATATTACTAGTTGCATCAATTTTTGATCTGTCACAAGGCTTAAAACGCTCTGGAATTCTCATTGTTTTGTCCTTGTCAGTGTTACCTGACGGGAAATTGTCTATCTGGGAGATGTTTCCCGTGCAAGCTTCGAAAATTTGTTGGAATGATGTAGAGCAAGATGGACTTATCCTATATACTCCGATCATACTAGGTTCGATGACTTCAAGGTCTTGTAAATCACTGCTGGGGCATGAGATATCCGCAGAAATAGAACAAACAGCAGATTTTGATGGATCTTTTATTATGGAATCTGGCATTCTGTTCTTCACAAGGAATCTTCGATCAAAGCATGAACCTGGTATGGCTATTTGAGCATTCAGATTCCTTTGAATGTCTAAGGTTTCACTTTTTTCAAGTGCATTCTCGACAATACAGAATGGAACAAAATCCACTCCCGACCGTATGCCAAGCAGCCAATTGGACACGCTCCCTTCGTCAGAGGACCAAAACCCCATAATTATACAATGAACACAAAGTTTCCTTAAAAATTTTGGCTTGACTTTCATCCAAGACGATCTGTCCATGCTATTCCAGGTGGATTCAAAAACCTTAACAACTACTCCATTGGTTCCCAGACGCTGGATATTCTGCATGAATTCCTCTAATTCGTCAGTAGACGACATCTCTTGTGAAATATGGATATTATTCATCGAGGCAACTCCTGGCAAGAGAGGAATCACCCGAATTTTTATAGGAGACACAAATTGTTCTGATTTATGGACTTTTGACTCTAGAATATTCAGCCTTTCTAGTAAGGTGAACTCAATAGTGGGAATCTCATGATATAATACATCAAAAACAAAATATATCAACTCCAGACCCTGCATATTCATAGATTCAGGTATAGGGAAAAAGAAATCTGATCATAGAAAGATCCACAAGACTCTGGGGATTGCATGCCTTACCAATAGAGACTCCCTTGCAAGATCAGTCAAAGCTTCCACTTCACTGATACCTCCCACAACCGCATTAAGCTTTACTCTCTTTTCAATTTTTTTCCTGCGGGTGTTGTAAAGAGCACATAAATCACAATCACTCTTGCTATCATTTTCTGGGGAAAATAGAACACTTACTTGTTTGAATTCCAAACAGCCAGCTTTCCGTCCAGAATGAAATTCTCATCATCATGACATGTTGCATCTCCTATAACTTTGTTCATTATCTGATAATTTGGTTCTGTTCTTTGCGTGCCTTCAAAGGCAAAGTATTGTGTCAAATCTCCATTTTTGTGAACTTGCAGTCTCACTCCATCAAAATTTGCTTCAGCTAAAAAGCTTTTCGGTATTCGACCATAACCCCCACTGCAATGCATCTTATGCATTACGCTTTTGGTATCTAAGAGAAGCATTGCGATTTGTGGGCGCAATGGGCAGCCTGGCTTCAAGTCAACATCTTCACATGCATCCTCATATCTCAGACATGAGAGAGTTTTTTTAAGACTTGCTCCGCGCAGAGCCAAAAGATCAGGAGCCAACGCATGCCAAGCTTCTAATATCAAGCGATCGTTTGTATATATCTTGACATTTTGCAGCAAAACTTGGACAAGCCACTTCATCTGCCTGGCAGTTGTTCTCTGCAGAAACCATTTAATTATTCCAGCTTGCTTGTGGATTTTGCCAGCCATTTTGCATAGTTCATCAAGCTTCCTATTCACATCCTTGACTTTTAAGTCTTTGCAGGATTCGCTGGCCTCCTTTACCTTGCAATACTTTGCAAATACTTTGTCCTGTAGCAAACGTGATAACTCCCTTGGTTCGCCCATAGCAATAGAAACAGGGTCCTTCTCTGTCCAACGGTAAAGAGACTCCATCATCCCGTGATTTTTTATCAAATCTGTCTCCAGAGAGATTTCGTAGATCAATTTATACTCATCTAGGCCATACGAGGGCCGTGTATCATCGAGGTTGGGAAGAACCAATCTGAAAACCTCGAAAACGTTGTCACTTCTTCGATCGAGGCATTTTTCGATGAAGCAAGACACTGTTTTTTTCTTCATGAAGACATTCCGACCATATTTTACCATGACATCAAAGAAATTGCACAGGGTTTCGAAAGACAAGTCTTCTGGAGCAACAACTTTCTGTTGCGTTTCAGGTTGGTGTCCCAAAGGGCATTCCATTTTTTTCGATGAAGTCACATATCTATTGCATAATAAAAATGCTATAAGGTGAATGATAATATTTATTATTGAAAGCGAGTATTTATTCTAGGTTTGCAATTCTTATCATCATGAGGAAGGCGCATTTCAGATCCAGAATTTGCCCGTAATGCATGATGAAGAATACCATTATCTGAAAATTTGCAGACAAATAGACATAGCTGTGTCCCGAGATCAGTGGCATTGAGTAATTGAAGCAATAGAGGGATGACAGCTGATCGTATTTGCGTCGAAAATGATGTCATCATGGATGAATACAATAGCCCAACTTGGTTGGCTAGTTGATCAACATCTTCGTCTTCTCCAATGCCCGCTGATTTTAAATCCATATGTTCAGTTGCATGCTTTATTCCTGACGACATTATCTTCACTCCTGTAGATTTTCTCTTCATTTTGGTAGATTTTGTATGGAGTGAGAAATGCATTACCCTAAAAGCAGCTTCACCAGCACCTGCTCCATCTGGAGATGGAGTCTCAGGGACCGACATTTGTGTCGTTGGAAGCAAAGGTTTCCTCGATATAGGTCCATCACTCATTGGATGATGTTCTGATATTGGCTCATCATCTTCATCGGAAACGCTTGGATGCAGTCTAAACCCTTCCTCATTCTCATTCAGAACTTGTCTGCTTTTCTCCAACCGGCGACCAGCAGGAATATAAATCACATGTTTCGATTCGCTACTAGGGCGGGCTCCTCCTTTTGCCCTACTCACATTCTGTGAGGTTTTGAAACTAATATCTTGAGAATGGGTTGCATGGTATAACTCTGTCAGTCGGCATAATAGCCCCTCCTCCAATTTCATCTGCAATGAGTCTAACTGCTCGCACAAAAAGGTCTGTAACATGATTTGTATCCTCTTCTTGTAGTCTTCATCAACAGCACGTGCTACCTTTATATTATTTCTGAAATTCATGTCCGATATACAAGGTACTAACGCTTCTTTTATGATAAATATTACGCGAGCACATAACACGTCAATCATTTCCTTCAAAGTCTTCTTGCATGCTTCTGTAGCAATCTCTCGGCTCACATAAACCCTATCAACCTGTGCAAACCGATTTTTATTGGACCAATTAGATGCATTTTTGCTCAACAAAATATTTACAATGGCATCGCGGGAAATTACGCAATGAGAATCCGAGTTTGCCAGCATATTTTCACAAAGAAACCGAAACTCGTCCAACAACCGCTCAACAGCAGCTAATCCAGACAATCTCATCCCTTGGTACTTCATTTCCATCATTCGTTCTTTCTTAAATTTGGCAACATCTTTCACGAGCTCAGACTCCTCGGGACTCGTTCCGTCGCCAAGTGGCCACGCTACTCCACATCTGTCCTTCTCTTCCGTGCTGGTCAAACCAGCCTCTGCACAAGATTCATGCACACCATCAAGCATTTTCATCGTATTTTTGAGCACATTCATGGCCAAACACACGCCATATTGTCTCAAAGCCATCGGGCTCAACTCTGCCTGTTGAAGAGCCGTTGGCAAGTCCCCTTCGCTCATTGGCCCATTTCCGCTCGCCATCATCCATACGCGCACATTAACTTAGTTCTTAAAATATAAATATATTAATTATAATGACAGCATCAGTCTACACGATCACATGAATGTATGAACGATGAAGTTCCTAATGGCAATGAGCATCATTTCAAATGATGAGGTCCGGTCAAAACAATTTCCAATGGGACACGTTTAATTGCAAAGTGACTACGGACTCGATCGATTTGATTTGTGACATGGCCTCGTCCCTGGCTTTAGGTTGCCCAAAGTCCGGTTCTTCTTGAAATACAAATGTAACTAAACATATATTTTGGGATTCACGCATTAGGTCCGCTTATAGCCACGTGGGTATTGACTGTCGAGATTCCACTCTGGCGGGTTCTGGCTTTGAAATAACTTTTGCAAAATAATTCTTGGATCACTACAGGGTAGTTTAAACTTTTTATTATTGATAGAAAAGTAGAAAAGGGAGAAAGAAACTGAGAGAAGGGGATTGGGTAATAGGTGACGGCGAAGGCATGGAAGAAGAACAGCGTACTTCGTTCGGCGGTGAACAGAGTGTATCGATGGAAATCAAGAATTCTGGTAAAAAATGTAAACATGCGAGTACTCAGACATCTGCTCTTTTGGAAAGGGATGATTTGCCCGTGACTCCAGAACAGAGTGTGCAGGATTGTGTGACAGCAGGACGTCATATGGACCGCGATTGGAATAGCGTCATGGGCAGTTGCGGGTGTCTATCCAGCGATTCTGATAAAGAAGAAAATGCAATTAAGGGTAATATGGAAGCGGTGCGGAAGAATTTGACAGAGCGATTTGCTGATTTTCGTGTAACTTCGGAACAAGATGGTAGCCAAGGACCTCACCCACTTCAGCTTTGTGGTTTGAGTGATTCTGGAACGGATTTCAAGGATGGAGAGGCGTGGGTACCAGATGATAGGAAAGAACCAATTCTACAACATAATGATGAGAGATTTTGCCTGCTTCCCGTGAAATATCACAGAGCATATGAGTTTTACAAGATGGCACAGGCAAGCTATTGGACTGTGGAAGAGGTGGATCTGTCTCAAGACAAAAGGGACTGGGAAAAACTGACGGCGCAGGAGAGGCACTTTATCAGCTATGTTCTAGCATTCTTCGCGGCTTCGGATGGTATAGTCTTGGAAAATCTAGCAGTGCGATTTATGCAAGGTATGAAAGAAGGATAGGTGGATGGTGATACATATTATAGTAATCCCAGTGATTATCTTCTGATTACCTTGGAGATCTATTGATGGTCGAAAGCGGCTATCTGAAGACACTTTCTGCAATTATGATGGGATGAATATGTTGGTAGATTGATTTCCTAGTAATGGGTTGGCTTGCAATCTGTTGTGTGAGTTTGGTGTTGTGTTTTGCAGAGGTACAGATTCCTGAAGCCAGGGCGTTCTATGGCTTCCAGTCGGCGATTGAGAATGTCCACAGCGAGATGTACGGACTATTGTTGGAGCAGTATATTGATGATAAGCAGCAAAGGGAGCATCTTTTTAGGGCCATAGATACTATTCCCTGTGTTCAAAGAAAGGCAGAGTGGGCAATCAGATGGATTGAGTCAGGATCGTGCTTTGCGGAAAGACTTGTTGCATTTGCATGTGTGGAAGGCATTCATTTCTCAGGGTCCTTCTGCTCTATTTATTGGCTAAAGAAAAGGCTTCTTATGCCTGGATTGACATTTTCAAACGAACTTATCTCTCGTGACGAAGGCCTGCACACTGATTTTGCCTGCCATCTATACTCATTACTACAGAATCCATTGCCAGAATATCGAGTGCGCATGATTGTTGAAGAATCTGTTGCTTTAGAGCGAGAATTTTGCTGTGAGGCATTGAGTGTATCCTTGGTGGGAATCAATGCTGACATGATGGCTGAATACATAGAATTTGTGGCTGACAGGCTTATGGTAGCATTGGGACACAACAAGATTTATCAAACAAAGAACCCATTTGATTGGATGGACATGATTTCGCTCCAAGGAAAGACTAATTTCTTCGAGAGACGCGTTGGGGAATATCAAAAAGCTGGGGTAATGCAAAGCGTGTCAAGCGATAGAAATAAATATGAACACATATTTACTTTAAATGAAGACTTCTGACCACTTTAAGATCCTGTTTGTAAGACAAATCAATTACTTGATGTATGCAAGATGCCTCATGGTCGGCCGTCCATGAGGACAATTCCAAGGTGAAACCAGCGTTGACAGATTGTCCAGAATCTCCCTCATCTTGGCTTTTGTCAATGCTTTGCCAATCATGATTGATGTACGACATGCTTTAGACGCTAATAAGGCTCTAAATCTGTATTGAAATCATATTTCCTCTTAGAAACTATATCAGTTAGCTTTCTAATTCCCAAACCAACCTGGCGCATACCTTGATGGGTGTAGAGTGAAATTTCCTTCTTTGTGTCCAACAGAATTCTTTTCCATGTGCCACAGAGATCTTTCCCCTCGTTCTATCATCTCCACCATCTCCAGCATATCTGAAAGACCGAAAGTCATTCCTTTGCAATGTGGCACGGCAGTCAACTCTAATACTCCATCTTCATTCTCCTGCAAGTCAAACCCGTTATTCTGGAAAACTTCAACATTTTCTTTCACAACTTGCTCTTCCCTTGGAGACAAGCTCAAAGTCTGATTGCGGATCAAACGCTGTTTTTTGAACGAACAAGAACGTTGTAAATTCTCAAAATTAAACTTTTCGTCTGGAAAGAATTCACGAATTCTGTTAGAGTAAGGAATTAGATTTGGGGACCAATTGCTTGTCAACAATTCAAGAACATACCTGAGGCGTGCTGATCGACAATAAATAGGTCCTTCCCCAACTTTCCAATGATGAATCCCAAATTGAATTGACCAATAACTTTCATCTCTTTAAATAACTTTCTCTCGAATGTCCTTTCCAATTCCTCCTCTGCAGCCTTCTCGGAGGTTTCTGATCTATCATTTGCAAATGCATCTGGGTCAACAGTGGTCATAGAGGCTGCTGTAAACGCATTATTCAGAGGCCGTGAGGCCGATTTTCTTTTCTTTATTTCCCGAGCGTTCTCTAAATTCATTAAACATATCTTCTCCAGATCAATTTCGAGAGATAAGCCTTGTGCATTTTCCTCATCATCCTCATTGTCCAAGGAAACTTCCCTTCTCAATTTTTCCTTATTATTGACATCGTTCGGGCAGGTTGCGCATTGCTCCGATATCTGTATAACATCCCCAACATCCATTTTGTCCTCTTTACTTGTATTTGTTAAGGAGATGTGCTGAATCTCACTCTGTGGTTCTTTGCTAGTCTCATTCTCACAACTCTTGCTATCAGATGGGAGCTCCTCCTCCTCCTCTCCTAACTCACTTGTAGAGCCATTCCTCGCAATATATTCGTGAGTCCCGATATCATTCTCTAATTTTTCATCATTTTTCTCGATCTCCGTTGAGGCTTTGCTTTTCCTTTTCCTCTTATGAGCACCTTCTTCATCAACTTGTGCTGCTGATATCACATTGGGTGAGACATGAATACTAGGAGTCTTCAATGCAAAAGAAGACAACAATTGCATTTTATTCTGACTTTTTTTCTTTATTTCTTTTGTACTAGTAACTATCTCTGGGAATTCTACTTCCGACAGCCGATGCATAGGTTTAATTTGATTTGATGCCAAATCTATGACTGCTGTATCCAGGGATTCTTCAACTCTTGGCTCGTCGCCATGTTGCTCACATACGACATTGCTCACCTCAGTTGTGTTTTTATTATCTTCATGCAAGATATCTGTGTCCCGAACACCCGTTTCCTTATAATTGCACGTGTTGTTTTCTGACACCGACATGCTCTTCCTTTCATCAGTTGCCACGTCCTCTGCCATCTGAAAGTTTTCTACACGCAGTGTCTCCTGGACGACAACCTTCTGCACTCTAAATGTTGACCTTGATGGCTCCCACGTATCAGTCAAGACATTTTTGAATCGCTGCAGGAGCATAATCTCTCTATGCAAAAATACTTTCCTTTTGTCTGGGGTCACATTCACATCAAATTCGTTTGACGGGACAATAAAATTCACGATAGCCATCGGCTTTGTGTTGTTGGTTATTGCTGGGCTTGAGAACATTTTGAATGTTTCATTTAGGCAGTTTCCAGCTTTCGGAAAGTCGATTGGCCTCCCATTTATGAAGAAAAACCTCTTGTCACCAGTGGATTTTCCAACCCCAGCACGTGCACTCGACACGAAGCCTTCAATTATTATACCAGATTCATTCAACTCTCTCTCTTCCACTGCTGCATTGTGATCAGAGCACCGCTCTTTAACGCTGTGGTCCATGTCCACAGAAAGGGGAATCAACGAGTCAGCAACTCTCTTGCCAAAAAGAGCCCGCACATTTTCCAGCACCAAATTCTCCCTAAATGCACCACCAGATAGCATTCTATTACCCCTTTGGTCTTTATAACCATCATCCTTACTCCTGGTCTGAGGCTGACCCGTCGCCACAACCACAGTACGAGCATTGCTTGATCCCCCAGCTTGATTTGTGCATACAAATCGAATATTCGTATATATCAATGCATAGGCATGCAACATTGATACCAGCCTAGAGTAATCCCGCTTCAAGTTCTTTTTAAATTCACGATAACGCACAGGAAGGGAATGAAACAGGTCTCTAACTGCTACAGTTGTTCCAACTGACCGTGCTGCTGCAACTTCAGACACAAGACTGCCATTGCTTCCATATTCCAACTTGGACCCGCATTCTTCTCCTTCCACTCGAGTCACAACCGAAACGTGGGATATAGAGCATAGGGAGCTCAAAGCTTCTCCTCGGAATCCAAACGTCGCTATCCCCTCCAAGTCATCGAATTTTGAGAGCTTTGACGTGTGATACTGTAGCATCATCGATTTACGGTCATCCGGAGTCACCCCGCTACCGTTATCTGAGACTTCAATTAATTCACTACCATATTCTTTCAGACGTATATCGATACTGCTGGCACCTGCGTCGATACTATTCTCAACGAGTTCCTTTACAGCTGTTGCAAGGTCGAAAATCACTTGTCCGCTGCACAATTTGTGCACGGAGGCCGGGAGGATGGCCTTAATACTTTTTCTAGATTCATTCATTATTGTTTAAAGCAATACCAAGTCTCTCTTATGTGCAAAGGCTCGGCTATATTTGTTTCCTGCAGTTCAATTCTTTTGAATCGACAGGCTTGGGCAGAACACGGTTTATGCGATCACTCGTCGACCCATTGAATGCAATATTTCATATTTTATCTACAAATCTCAGTCTGGATATTCCTAATTGCAATACTCCATTTGGACATGTAGAATTGGAGTAGCACTGCTAGTCTAGCAGTAGTTGGTACTGTTTAAGCAGTGCAAATTTGCAAATTGTTTTATCTAGATGATCATCTGCGGATCATGATCCGCAGACCTGCGGGTATATGTCTAGTGTATAACTTTTTTCATTTCTTTTTCATTTCTTTTTCATTTCTCTTCCATGACTGACGATTGGACACATGGGCTGTGTTTACAATGATTTTATCTTTGATCATATAACTTTCATGACAGATGCCATACATGCTTGTAAGTTTGGACTTTTTAAAATAAATTACATGTGGGGTGATATCCATCGATCGATCGATCACCCCCGTACTGCGTAGGATATACGTATACGTACGCAGTAGTACTAGTGGAGAGTCCGGACTCTAGGGTGGGTACGAGTGCCATAGAATAGGTACCAAATTCATCGCTAAGGCATGTGGAGGCCTCAAAGGCCCTCAAAGGAATCAAATTGAACAGAAGCGATCAACATGAATCCGCGCATGCAAGACGTAGCTTGCGAGATCCGATCGAAAAAATATACACCAAGAATCTTGATTCTGTCAGAAAGGAATCTAAGAATATGCCTTGCCAATCTGTGACCGTTGTAGGAATCTTTTATAGCGATCCCTTATCCGTCCATCTCATCTATATATCTTGCCATTATTTTTTAAATAAGTACCTGGGATTGGAGTATGGTGGAAAATGGGCTTTGCATTTAATAACCTCCGTATCGGAAATTTACTGATTCTTTAATCATCTTGGCCTGTTGTGGTGATTGCTTTGTACTTTCGGCCTAGCCCTCAAGTCAGAAGCATTCAAACAGACATTACCAGATCGCTCTATAGTCCTCTGACTGTTTCGGAGTCATTGACAGGATCAGGCAATAGAAAGACGACGGCGCCGAGAGGTTCTCATCGTCTGCGGCAGCGGGTCCCTGTACCTGGTTCATGTCTGCAAACGTGGCCTCATCTGGGTCTTAAGGGAAAAGTAGGTTATATATTTACAATAATGTGGCTCTTTTTATCGTCATTTTTTCAATGTGGTCGAAACCCGTGAACGCTGGTTGGGGTATAGTTTAGGGTAACCGGTACCGGTTATATAACCTATATTTTTATAAATATATAACCAATGTATTGGTCCATTAATGGACGCTAGAAGGTTTGGTAGTGACGCTTTTATGTTCGTCCACAGGGCTTTGTGCAAGGTGCACCTGTGTCATTCGCGTGCACTATCGATTTTCGTGGATTAAATACTGCCTCTCTCTGTCAGAGACTGTATACCTGTCGATCTCGAGCAATGCATTCTGCCAGTGGGATCACAAACACCAACATAGCTCCAGAGCATGTTGGGCAATGGGAAGATTCTATATTTGCTAATATGGATGCTCCGGAAGTCGACAGATGCGAAGGTATTCGATGCTCGCTGATGGAAAAAGAAGGGATGAAAAATCATACAGCATTGTTTGCCAAGCTTGGAGACTTTAAAGATCAGAAGTTGGCATTAGGTGGCCACCGAGGAATGGGGGCCAACTTGTGGGATGCAAATGGACCAATTAGGGATACGAAACGGACAGCATATCGCGAGAACACAATTTCATCATTTATTGCTGCAGCAGAGGCTGGAGCAACGTTCGTAGAATTTGACGTGCAGGTGACATCAGATGATGTGCCTGTTCTCTTTCATGATAATTATTTGGTGTATGGGGACTCTGATAATCCTCTGAGCACATATGTCAAGGATTTACCTTTGCAACATTTTAAGAATGCCGCTCCAATTAACTCGTGCTCATGCTCTGAGTTGGGCTCTCTTGCTGGACTGAGTGATGACGAAGTTACAAGTACTGCCAATGTGCCATGGCCAATGTTGGGAGATGTGCCATCTGATGGGACAAACTGTGAAGGAGCCAGTCCCAGAAGTCGATCAGAGGCAGAAGGAGGCAGTCCTAGATGGGGATTCTTAATGCGTCAACATAAAAATGACACTCCAGCTGCAGCATCAGAAAAAAGTTTGTCTGTGTGGGAAGTGGAGAATGATGATGAATTTCCTACTCTGCTTCAAGTTTTTGAGCAAGTCCCATCACATATTGCATTTGACATTGAAATCAAAATGACTACTCCAGATAACATGGAAAGAACTCCGACTGAAGAGATTGAGAGGATCGTTGGAGCCACGTTGCAAACTATTTCAGAGATTGAGGAGCAGGTAGAGAGAGAAGGAAAGCCTCATAGAAATCTTGTTTTCTCTTCCTTTGATCCCGATGTCTGCATGGCAGTGAAACAGAGAAGACCCCACAACAAGGTTATGTTTCTCTCTGATGGTGGAAGATCTCCCCATGTCGATCCAAGGAGAACCTCCATTGAGGCAGCAATCAGATTTGCTGCAGAAACAAAACTTGATGGAATTATCCTTGATTCCCAATCTCTCTTTCTTGAAAAAGACGGTGTTGAGAGGGCGCATTCGTGTGGTTTGCATGTTGTGACCTATGGTGTTGAGAATGATAACGAGCTTTGGGTCAAAGAGCAACAATTGCTGGGAGTTCATGGGGTCATTGCAGATGATGTACCTCGCATTGCATCGTTTTACCGTGCTCCCTCAACTCGCTGCACACCGATATCAGGACTATAGATGGGTTTTTTCATTTGATCTATACGTCATTTTTTATTACACCCTAGAGTTTTGGTAAATGTCTTTGAAATTATAACTCTCTGCATGAAGATCGTGATGCGCCTGCAAATCCCAGAATACATTCTGGCCAGACCCCATGGCCATTACTATTCTGGGATTTCGAATTTCCACGCCTGGAACGAAGAAAGAGTCTCTTTCGAGGAGATGTTGCAGTAAGCGCTGACCCACTACATTTCCTTCAAAAATAATTATTGATAGACCAACGGATTGAAAATTAGCCATGGGAATGCGAAAGTTTAGCGGCCAAGGGGCAGGATTTGGCATAGGTGTAGGTTGCGGTTTCGGAATAGGTGCGTTGCTGGCGTGTTAATTCGTTCGCAATGCCGGAATGGAAAGAATGAACATTTATTAGTATAATATCCTTAATGAGACACATATCTATGGCATTTGATCAGAAAATATTACATGGGCTGAAAAGATGGAACAAGTATGCACATGCTGGAGGACCCGATCGGGGGATTTCAGCCTTTATCATCACTTTATTGAATTTAAAATATTTAAAATTTCATTTGCGTACGTATGTGCAGGATATGGATTTGGAGGGGCTCCAATAGGTATAGCTGGCCTTGGTGTAGGAGGTGGCTGTGGGGTTGGTGGTAAGGATTGTATTTTTCATTTTCGGATTACACTATCACACAAGTGCATTGATTTGCATTGTATGTTGATTTTGCAGTTGGATTAGGTTGGGGATTTGGCTCAGCAATTGGGACTCAGTACATAGGTAAGAGCTGACTTTGATTTGCACGTGTTCATCCTCCCATGCTGTTGGCTGATACATGAATCATGAGGTTTTCAGATATCAGTCCAGAGTTTTTAGAAGGGAAACAACATCGACCGAACATTATAAAGCAGGTCCAATATGCAATCAAAAGACTAGCAACATTTGGGGGACAGCAGAGCAACGGAGCAGTACAGCAGTAGTGGAAGCAGAAAATACACATAACTTTGAACAAAATTACACTAGAACTTTGACGCATGCCATGGAATGTCAAAGGCCGATATCTGACCAAATAACTCTTGGGCCATCAAGATGGATGCATTTGTACCATGGTTCCGATTACCATTTGCTTGGAGTCCAAAGAACCTCTTTTGCTCTATTTCAGTGATATTTAAGTCTTCTGTGTCGATTCTCTGTTGTAATTCAGCTCCGATATTGTCTGAAAATTGAAGTACACATATCCAGGCAGCATCTGGGTCTAATTTGCTCAATGCAACAAATGTGGATTCCAAATTCTCTCTCATGGCGCTTGTAGTACACTGAATCCACATTTTTCCGACTGCTGACAAAGCATCTCGCGTAATTGGCAAAATCATTTCAAATAAATCGTTCTGTTCTAAAGACTTATCCGCAAGATCTGTGACTGTTTGAAGTACACTTTGCTGGATACGGATGATGACTGATTGTGAGCTTGATGCATCATATCCTGGTACAATCAGTTTTCGTTCTTTCGGGCCGTTTGCTAATAGGAATTTTAGCCGAGGCCACGCCTCTCGTTGAAACCTTCTAGCAATAAACCTTGGCGCTAGAATCGAAATCTCTTGCAGCAGTCTGATAGCTCCTGTCAGGACAGCAACTCTCCAGTCTTCCAAGGATTTCATCAAAGGAAGCCATGCAAGATGCACAGAGGGAAGAAATTTGGGAGGTTGGTTGGATAATACTGGCCAAAATTCCCCTGGACAGACTACTTTGCCTTCAAAACTTTTCTCACATAATTCCAAACAAGCATTTGCAGCATGCAGTCCTCTTAAAGCATAGATAGCTCCTTCTGATGCCTGAACTGATGCTGCTAGATGATTTGAGAGGATCAATGGGCTGATAGCATCTAATATACTTTGGCAAAGAATTGCTACCGCAACTGCATCTTGCTTTGCCTTCAATATCTGGTTCCAGATATCCAGTGAAACAGTAATTGTTTCACATTCTGCATGTTTGGATTCGCTGCTCTCTTTTCTAACTTGCTCAAAAAACTTTGCTATCTCCTCCATACCTGGTTCGTCCCGTTTGAATTCAGAATATGAAGTTGACGGGTCGGCTACTTCCTCTTGAAATTCTGGACTGGGCCTTACTTCAGACAAAATGGCATATGCCTCCTTGGCAAGTGAATGACTACCTTTCCCAATTTCCTGCATGCAGGCAATGAATGGGACAATATTTTCCGGCCGTTGCCGTCTTGATAGAATTGATAAGCCTTTAATGGCATGACTTGCTGGCTCTGCAAGAAGAGGAACAAGTGTCGCTGCCACCTCTGATTCCTTCAACAAGGCAGCAAATAGCTTGGGAGCAGAGGGATACAGGTTAGATTGCCTTAATCTCAGGCACATTCCATCCACTATATAATCAATGTTGTTCCTCACTAAATTTTCCAGGCTTCCATATCCACAAGAACTACAGATTATCATAACTGTCCTTCTTGCCTCTGCCGACACCAACGAAGCATTGCAAGTTATCTTCTCCAGCACTGGAAGCAGTGAGATATGCATCAACATGCTGTCTTTTGCAAAGTTCTGGCCAAGACAACCTGCAACCATGCCAATAAACTGTAGAATTGAATGATGGAGTAACGTATTAAAAGTTAATTCTTCATCCTGTTTTTTGCTAATTGCCTGTATCTGGGTTTTATCACTTGAATATTGGGTTTCCACTGTTGGCATCAACCATATTCTTTTCTCCAAGAAGAAATTAAAAGCCTTGAGTATTACTGTCCTGCATGTTAACCTCAGCTGGTCCTTTTTCTCTAACTCGACATCGTCAAACATCGTTTTCCATGTTAGGTTTTCCATCTTTCCCGTATCCCACAAAATAGATGTTCCAGCAATAATGTTAGATAGTACCGTGATAGTCTGAATCATTTTCAACTGCCAAGGCTGTACACTATCTTCACTGTAAGTCGTTGATCTGAATTCTGCATCAACTAATATTTCCAATTGATCATATTTTAAAGATGAAAGCGAGGCTACAGCGAGAGACATGCACGACTCTTGAAGATTTCTAAGATAGCCAGAAAACAGGCTATCAGAGCAAGAGTCTGCCATGATTGCTACTTGAGTGAACGATCTAATCAATCTCGAAAAGGTGTCAAAAGTCCTCTTGGATGATATAAACTTCATTCCTGAGGGCATGTTATGCAGCAAATGAGCGTTGGACGTGCATGAGTTTTTCTCAATGTCTTCAATAAGGCTGCTATCCACTATGCAGGGTGCTCTTGCAAGCAAAGAAGCCATCTGAGCATCTATTTCGCAGCACTGAATAAGAGAAGAGACTAATTGCTGTGAACATATCATACTTGAAAAAGTTCGCGATGCGACATCTGAAAACGGCGAAAATTCTACCTGAGACAAGAGTTTCATTGTCTCCTTCCGGCCAACAAGATCTCCAGCTTTCAGGGAATTTGTTAAGCCAGAGACTTTACTCACCCAGTGTTCTAAAACCTCTGAAGTTATTATTGTATCTCCTTTACATTCTTGCTTGGCATTCTCAGGCGAAGAGGAAAAGTATACCGAAAGCCAAGCTCCAGCCTCGTTTCTCACATGTGGCCAGTCATCCTGTCCAAGAATCATAGCCATCTCTCTGAGCACGCCATCATCAAGCGCATATGAACATGTTTTCATCACTTTCACAGTTAAGTAAGTCACGCTTTTTCTGACTTTCACGTTTTCATGGAAGCAAAGGCTGGGAAGACATACTTGCAGCATATCTCTTATCCTTTGAGATGTGTCACTAATCCAAGCATCATCAATTGTTACTCGTAAATTGTGATTATCTTTTCTGATTTCCTTTAAAATGATTTTTTCTTCATTTTCAGCATTTACTCCATGAGTTTCAGGCAACGAAGAAGCCAAGGTGCCCAGGAAATCTCTGACACCCGCCCCTGAGGGTTTGTCACTCAAACCAAGTTGAATTTGTTTCTGTCCATCCAGTGATCTTCCCTCAGAAACAACAGTGTCATTCAAAGTGATTATCAAAAGCTCCTGAAGAGATTCTATTGCCGCGATGAGCGACGCACTGCTTTTTGAAACTGTCTTGTCCTTGTTCAAGTTAAGGGATTGATTCATCAGAATTCGTTTGACCAAACTGGTGGCTATGCCAGGAACAAAGAATGCCAAAGGCTCTGCTTCATCTATCGCCGACATCAGGCACTTCAAACTATTCAAAGAGGCAATTTGAACATTTTGATCGATTCTTGCTGGATTCGTGACATCATTGTAAGGATGATTCAACAAAGTTGAAATCAGTGTACCCAAAAACAGAGCATTTTCTTCTTCACGTAGCCAGGAGAATGCGCTCTTTAACTCCGTCTTCTTCCCATAAACAGCAAGAATGGCCACCATGCACTGTGATGCCAATTGTCTGGGATGCTCCGACATCAAGGACTCGTCCAGCGCCAGGAGAGTTCTCAATTTCTCCAAAGTCACCATCATTTGCTGTCCTTGGGTCATGGCACATGCTTGTGCGAGAGTCAGAAGACCGCGTAGTAATGCTAAAACACAAGTTTCATCTTTCAAAGCTGGAAATGATTCTACTCGAGGCTGATTCCTGCTAGAGACCAAAGCATCCAACAAGATATTGTATGGAAGCAAAATGTAATTCAAACAGTCTTGCAAACCTTCTTGTAGCCCTTCCTGGGATTTACAATGCTCAATAGTCTTAGTTAGTTCCACCAGCATTGATTCAAGAGCTTTGCTATCCGTCTTAGTTTGAAGAATCTTGGAGCAAATTGGTTGAAGTTTTCTAAAAACAACCTCACCAGGCTCTGAAGTCACGTCGGTTCCAGAGACCATACTACCTGAATCACGCAAGAAAATACACGTCAAGAACATACCTATGTGAGAGATAGAATTTTGTCATTATTTGGTTGAGCAGTCTTACAATATGTACTACTATGCAAAATGATTGGAAAGCATTGCCTAGAAAATGGTGTTCTACTTTGGTAAGATCTTATCCTATCAAATTATGCAACAGGGATAGGGACAGGAGTTAAAACACAATCCTACCTTCAGAACCGCCACATTCTTCTTCTTTGCTGTCTACGAAAGCATCTAATAAACCTTGAATGCCCAACTCCTGTCTGGGTGGCAAAACCCCCAGATCCAAAGGACCATCTGCACTATCCTCCCTCAGTCCTACCTCATTTACAATATCCTTCTCTTTCTTTTCGACAAAAGATCCATTCACTTCTTCCTTGCATTTTTGGTCTTTTAAAATATGTGACTTATCCTTCATATCCGCTTCAACAGCATCCAACATGGCCTGAAATTCTTTGGATATTTGAACTCTGCAATAACAATGCATCAACGTATTATCTTTGCGAATATAACTACCCAGACGGATCTTCATACACCTCTTACTTTGGTAAATCTCTCTCTATACTTTCTTGAAGCCTCTTGACGAAATCCTCTTCCTCCTCACATGCAGGTCCAGACACCACAGCAGCATGGTCACTCTCCCATGATACCCCAATGTTCCTAATCCCATCTTCTAGAATTTCCGTGACACTGCCTGAGTTCACATGTTCCTCCTCAATATCAATCACGTTGCTTCCATCATCAAGCAATATCGTTGCAGGATCTTCAGCAAGCCCACTATCATAATCATATTCAAATTCCCCACGCCACCTTAATTCCTCAGCAGCAGTATCTCTGGATTCCATGGCCACCGTTGGTTTGATAATTCGTGGTCAGATAGAGTGCTCCAATTTTACCCAAAGAATCCTTTCCTCGACTTCGATCTAGCCTGACTAAGTTGAGCACAAAACGCTACCAAGAAGAACAAGCAAAACACCTGGCAGCCCAGGCCACACAGAAACACCGTCCCCTAGCAGATAATCAACGAAAGCGTTCGACACTATACTCACTCCATTTGTAAGAGGAATTGCCACCGACAAACTTCCCGCCGACAAGAGCCTCGCGAACAGCACACTCGCCAACAAGTTGATTGACTGTGGAACTATAAACTCCACAGTCAATAGGTGAGCTTTGGACAAGACCCAAGCCCTTTTCCAAAACCCTACATCATGTAAACCCATATTAATGAATTCATCACAGCATATTCCGAGCAAAAGGGTATTGTTGAGCTCTCACCGTGGCTTATACGCTCTTTCTCGGAGAAACGCCTTCCTGCTCGCACAGCACCAAGCTTGATCAATGGATTCGTTGCACCTGTATATATGCCATTATTATGAGATATTTTAATTGAATCATCAGCACCTCACACAAGAGATGGAACAAAGTCGGGTCATCATTAGACTTTAGAGTTCACAAGCAAAACAGTGCCTCTCGGTTCCACAAGAGTGCAGATATGCAAAATCACTCACCCCAAAGTACTCCTATACATACGAATCCAATTATTATTTTCATAATTATGCTATGCTCAGTGCTTATCTCCAGCGCTGTTACACAATCAGCCTCATTTAGGGCACATTTCAAAGCATCAAATTTGGTTGGTAAACCAACTCTAGAGTTCGTCTGTTGGTGGTCTTGTTGCCTCGCTTAGCACTGTGCAAATGGCAATTGAGTTGCAATCAGATTTCAATTGACTTACTGCTGAGTAGCTAGTGCCTACTGTCACTAGTGATAGAACTGCTAGTAGTACTACTGTACAACACAGTACATGTAGTAACCAATCTTGTGAGTCATCAACAACCCGATACTTTGGCTTGGTGCAACGATGCCATTTTCATATCCAAACTCATTAATTTCTTAACTATAAAATAGAGTAACCGCATAACATTATGGGAAGAAGTTAACTTGTGAGTCAAAAGCTGACGAGTCACTCACGAGTGTGCACGTAAAGTGTGCTTGATCTGTCTTTTGCGTGCCGATCTGTCAACGCGATCGAATCTTACTTTTGGTATTTATGTATTTTAGATTCATTATTTTCAATCCAAGTTACGTATTGTGGCGATGAAGGCCGAGGAAGGTAATCACAAGCCAATTTTGAGGCTTGCCTCCGTGCTGTATTTCATGGGGTCTTCCATGCTGGTACAATTCACGACAAAAGTACGCATATTATAACATTGCTACATTGCTGAAAATGTGTTATATAGATTGCTGGAAGTTGCCACGCCGGTCTTGCAACTGCTTCCAGCAGTCAGTCGATTAGTTTGAAGATCAGTTCAGCCACGTGCATTTGACTGATGGCTGTGCTTAATGGTTTCAAGAATTATAACTGCAGGCAATTTTCACTACGTATGGATTCCACTTTCCAGTGACTGTTGCACTGCTGCAAATGACCTTCATCTCAGCTGTGACGTATGGAGTTTCCAAGCCAGACCTTTCTTTTAACCTGTTCAAGAGTCTGGCTCCCCTTGCTATTATAAATGTATTGAACGTGATATCAGGCCTAGTAGGAACTGGAGGACTAAATGTACCCATGTTTATAGCACTGAGGCGATTCACGTTGCTGTTCACGATACTCCTGGAAAGGTATTGGCTCAAGAAGACTCATGACTGGCCAACCCTGAGTGCAATGGGGATTATGATTGGCGGGGCGTTGATTGCTGCTGCGACTGATTTAACATACTCACCATACGGGTATTTTGCAGTGCTCTGCAATGACATTTTGACCTCTCTCTATCTGATCATGGTGAAGAATGCGCCAGCAACAAAAGGTCTCACAACAACACGGATGCTTTTTTACAATTCAACAATGTCTATTCCACTGTTGTTTGTAGCTGGTTTGATAACCAAAGAGCCTTTTAGACTTATCCATGCTCCTCAATTACAAGATACGCGCTTTCTGGTACGTTTTGTCGGCATCGATATAGTTGAATTTACATCTCAATATTGCTCTCACTGCTTTTCGTGGTCGGTGCAGTTTATACTCTTTGTAGCAAGCGGTTTAGGGCTGAGCATCAATCATTCGACTTTTGTATGTACAAGAATAAACGAGCCTTTGATGACATCGGTGGCAGGCAATTTAAAGAATGCAGTGATGACTGTGGTTGGAGCAATAGCTTTTCCTGATTTTGTTTTTGACCCTTGGAATGCACTAGGCCTTGGTCTTTCAATGGCTGGCGCAGTGTGGTACGCGACAAGATCTGCTCTTAGAGCACGACAAAAATCGATAACTGACAGCTTGTTGCAGCAGCAGCCAATCATAGGCAAAGATAGATTGAGGAAATTGAGCGGAAGCCAAATGGACGAGTCACAATCGTATGTTGTGAGGAATGATTCGCTGGAAATGCGAGTGACACAAAGTCCAGTGTCGGCTGCTACTTCTTAGATTGAAAATGTGGTTTGTATTTTTTTATATTCTTGTAACCAAACTATGAGTAAGGATAACATCGTATGGGAAAGCGTCCGCTGGCCTGACGGTTCAAAGTAAGTTGTACAGGTGGAGTTTGTGTGACGATACATTTCATCGCATTTTCAAACCCGTTGAGAGTACAAAAAACAATCACAGAATTTTTATGATGGTCATTTGCAGATATGAGGGATTAACAAAAGATGGTCAATGCGAAATTCGAGGAGTGATGACCTATGCAGATGGTTCAAGGTGCTGTTTGTGTTTTCGAAAGAGAAAAGGCAGGGCGTTCGTTAACGATGGTAAAAAGGTGATCTTATTTTTTTTCTATAACAAGCAGGTATCTGGGGGATTACCAAGAGAATGAAATGGACGGATATGGCGTATATGCTTTTAAGAGTGGAGGGTAGGAGTTGCTTGTAAATTTGTGGACTTTTGAGCGAAGAGATTGCTTGTCTGTGATATCGATGTATGAGTTCTGCACTCAACTCTCGCCTTATTGTTGCATGCAGAGTATATCGTGGTCAATGGAAAGATAGCATGATGCATGGATGTGGAGTGAAACTTGTGAAACAGCCAAATGGTAGCATGGTTGCGGAAGAGGGAGAGTTTTTGGAGGATGATTGGAAGGGGCAAACCAAGGCATGTAGTTTGAAGGACGCTAGAAGGGCGGCATCAAACGCAGATGTTGCGGCAGATATGGCATCAGTTTTTCAGTTGGATCGTGAGTGGGAAAGGGACTCTGTGACAAAAACAAGGAAAGCAGAGCAAGTTCTGAAGATGTTAGAGAAAGAAAAGGCTAAGAGTAAAGGTATCCTTTCTTGCGTGTTTGATAAATGATACATCTAAATAATCATATATTTATCTTATATAAACTAAAATGGACAGTGATAGAATGTCTCCTGGGCATGAAACTTTTCCAGAGCCTCTTTGAGAAGTAGGGATGATCTAGTACAACTTGCCTTATCATCCATGTCATATCTGCTCACAGGATCGACATAAACCACAAGTTTTCTCCTCGATAGAGAAGATGGCAATATAAATTCATTGTAGTATTGGACTATATCGTCCTTTGACACGTGAGAGAGAGCTTCAATATCAGCTTGCTTGTAGTTGAATTCACCCCCTCTGTTAACCAGTGCATCCCATAACCTCTCAGCCTCTTCCGCAATGTTCCGGTCTTTGACTCTTTTGGAGTCTAAAAGAGATTTTTTATTAGTTTCAAATTCGTCTTCTTCCATTTCTCGAAGCTTTCTCCCAAAATCCTCCAGAAATATTTCAACTCGAGATTCTAGATAATGGCAAGGTTGAGTCCTGCTCTGAATAGTAATACAAAGACCTTGAATACCCCCAGTGAGCCTTGCTCCACTTGACACGATGTATCCTAATTGTTCCTTTGTCCTGAGGGTGTCATAACATGGCTCATAGATCAACTGCTCAATCATATCAACAAAGCACCTTTCTGTAGAACTCCTTGCATAGCCCAATTGTAAATAGTACTCAAGGCTGCTGTTTTCCTCGCTTGGGTTAATGGTCTTCTCCCATCTCAGAACAGTTTTGTTTTCTTTTACTTCAAGGACTGTAATGTCGGGAATAGGGCCATCAGAAAGATCTGAAATACTCTCTCCAACATCTTGAATTATCTTGGCTGATCTTTCAACTGAACAATTTCCAACAAAGAGAGCGGTTAGGTGAATGTTTTTTAATAAAGCCGTTTGAAAGACTCTAATATCATCTGGGTGAATGTTTTGGAGCTCGGTATAGATTTCTCTAGGATCCCACTGGCAGGACTTCAGGGTTTGAATTCTCAAAAATTGGGCATGTTTGCTGGGTTTCAATAGAGCATTGTGATAGTGGCGCTGCACAACCTCCTTCACACGATCAAAATCCATGTTCCTGAATTTTAAATTTGCCAACGACGAGAAAATCAAAGAGGAAAGTCGATCAAGTTTATCACTAAAGCCTTCAACTCGAAAATCCAATCCAGAAGACCCATCCATCCATATCGTGTAATGTAAGCCAGCCATATCTGCCAGGTAAGATTCCTTGCACAAAACGTCCTCTAGTATTTTCATTACCATATGGGTCATTGCTACTTCCCTGGGAGACCGATATGCTATTGGAGAGTGCAGTCTGAAGAAGCAGCAAAGCTTGGGAGCTAGGAATTTTCTATCAATCTTCAAAAAAGCTTTGGAATCAGGAGAACATGTCCGCCAGTTGACCTTAAGTGGCAAATCCATACTCTCCACAGGTAAATTGCTATGTTTTTCTAGTTTGAAAGTCTCGGGAATGTAAGGATTCGGAGAAGGGAGCTCAAACTCGAAAGTATTTGCCTTACTGAAGATCAGATTCTGACTGTCGAATGTGCCAGAGACAAAACAAAAATCAAACCAAGATTCCATCTTTTCTTCAATATTGTATGGATTTAGGGACTTGAAAACTTTGACTTGTTCTTCATATTTGATTGTTTGGAGATCGATTCTGGCTTTGCAAGGATCCATGAAACTCAAAACCCACTTTATCTACACAAATAAAATATGCCAACAAGTTGAATGCACAACCATATCAAAATTGAGAGATCATCATTACGTACCAAGTTTGCATCATACACCTCGTACATATATGACCAATAGAAAACATGTTCCATCGGGAATGTCTGCATATCTACTGAAATCTGCGAGACATATTCAGCAGGATCTTCCTCTTCCACATGAAGCCATTTCATTTCAGATATCCTTGCCATTTCCCTCCAAATCCATTCAACAGGTTCAGAAGATTTTAGAAATGATAAATACTCGAACACTGCTTCTACAACTGCCAGTCCACATCCAGGAAAAGCATTCATTCCCAACTCAGTCAACGTAATGCTAACTTCAAACAACCATGCAGCACTGGTCTGCTCTATAATACCCGCACACAATTCAGTTGCCCATTCCCTTCTTTTGAGGAGATCAAACAAAGAGCCTTTTCCCTCATGCCCCACAAGATGGCTTACATAATCTTCAGATTTCTTCAAGTATTCTTTTTGCAGAGAAGAAGGTAGTTGAAATAGGATTCCTATCTTGTGCTCATCACAAACTGAAGGGATAATTGACATGGTGAATTCCTCCTCGAAAGGAAATCCATAAGCATCAAATTTAAGTGGCAAATCATTCCCTCTAGGAACCAAGGAAAAAAGTTCAGAAATCCAGGATTCAAGAGTTGCAACTTCTTCTCCAGCAATAACCACAAGAGTCATTCTTTCAGCCTTAAAATTGCACTCAAAATGATGCAACAGCTCTGCCTGCATATCAACTTCTCGACTCACAGGTATATCGAATAAAGATTTTTTATTGCCCCATGAAAATTTTGCTGCTGGATGATCAGGTTTGGCACAGATAGCTCTGGCTTGTGCAAGTCTGCAAGAGTCATTTTGGTTAACATCTGCAAACTCATTGTCAATAGCAATGACTTCTCGTTCCAGCGCCTCTGATTTAAGTAGAGGAGAAATGAAGAATTGCGAAAATCTATCAAGCATTGGCCTGAGAGCTTCTGGAGAACAGTCAAAATAGAACGTTGTCGTCTCTTCCTCAGTGTATGCATTGCTTGATCCATTGTGCTTGTTCAAGAAGGCATCATATTCATTTTCATCAGGAAATTTCTTGCTCCCCATGAAAAGCATGTGCTCAAGATAATGACTTAGCCCCGGAATATCTTGTGGATCAGAATAATGGCCGATCCCAACGGACAGAGCTGCTGCAGTCCTCTTTGTCCCATTTGATTTCTTTCCAAAGGTTTTGTCAGGCTCGTCGTCCGAACTGCTTTCTGAACCCCCCTGAACCGAGCAGCGAAGATGCATTAGTCACAGAGACAAGTCAAAGATGTTATGAAAGATTAAGATATGATATTATCAACTGCATCGTACATCGCTGTCTTTTGAACCATCGTCGCTGTGTTCCGAGCACGAGTGCAACTCTATCTCCTCGCTTAAATCACCTTCAGCAAGATCATTGGTCTCATTCGATGACTTGATTTCTTTATCATGTATAATTAGGACTTTAAGTCCATTTTTGAGCTCGAGACTCTTGTAAATGCGTTTGTCTGCGGGCGATACTCGAACACATGGACTGTTCATGCTATGTCAAGTTCAAGATTTATTGCATTCTGGGGAATGGGTTTTCTATGAAAGTGAGAATTTTAGTAAATCGTTTACTTCATTTCGAAGTGGGTGACGATTTTTTGTATGTCGCTGCAATCGCTTCAACCACGTAATCAGTCTGTGAAATCGGTCTAGTCGAGACTGCTATCAAGCAGTACAAATTTGAAATGATAGGCACTGTGTGGAGATTTCTAGGTAAACAGGAGGTATGCCCTTGGTGGTTGACTGAAACATCTATGGGGATTGTCACTTTAAAAATGTTACAAAAGGCTGGAGAGAATGTCTTACAAGCAAAGGAAACTAGATATTGACATTTCTTTTGGGATTTTTTGTGTGGTAGTCAGATAACTCTGTTGAAATACTCTGTACAGATTAATGATAGCTCAGTATTGAGATTCGATATGAGACAAAAGCTTGAACATTTGACAGATATTCTTGCTAAATATCGGAAAGAGAGAGAAAAGTTTATATCTGCTACCGTTGAATGGAGCTCTACTGATCATGATGGAAATGATCTGGTCTTCTCTCATCAAGTCTTGCCCTTGCTTGTTGCTATGCTGGATGATCCAGACTCCACAATTAGCCTATCCTCCATGCAAGCCCTACGTAAAATAATTGAACAAGGCAGCGAAGATTATGTGAATCGTCTACTTGAGCTGAAGTCAGTTGAGGTCTTATGCAATATACTGGAAAGAGACACATTGCCAACAAATCATGATCAAGAGCCAAGTAGTTGGTTCTTGAGAGAGGCATTAGCTGCCACAATACTGTCAGACATTCTGAAAATAAAATATGGAGATGAATCAGATCATTCTCTTGACTTAAAGCGGATTTCAGACTGTGCATTGAGATGCTTTAGCTCTGAGAATGAAGATATCAGGCATGGAGGGCTCTCAATGCTGGAGAGTCTCGTCCATGTGGATGCAGCATTCCTTTCTGAAAATGAAATGGGCTATATTTGCGACACCATTACAGTGGCTTTTGATCTTCATCACAGCTTTCAGTTGGCAATTTTGTCATTCGTGAACCTTTTCATCATTAAGATTCCAAATGCTGCAAATACCCTGGGATGGAAAATGCTGCCAAAGGCAATTGAGGCATTAAACTGCGCTAATCAAGATGATGTGAGCGGCTTTTGTGTCCTTCTGGATAATATTTTTTTGAACTTTAGCTTTAGTAACAAGGAATATCACTTGGATCAAATGACCATCAATATCATTTGCCAATTTATGCAATGTGACAGTCCCTCATGTCAGATAGCATCCTACAGGCTACTCAGTAAATTGGCCGAGTTCGATGCTAAGCCAGTCGAATCGATAGCAAACGACTCTATTCTCCTTGAAAGAGTTATGAGCTCGAGCAATCTCCTGGACAACCAAGATTTGTGAGCCATACATGTACAAATAATATAATACCTGTTGTGGATGTCACTTGTGTATGCTGACCTGATCCTCTTCCTTACTCGGAATGCAGAATGATTCATGCACTCCATATTCTAGGAAGAATATGTCATCACTCTCAGGAATATTCCGAGAAGTTGATAAGTTTGGGGTGCACTAAACTTTTCAGCATTGCACTTGTCCATAGTTTGGATCCAACAGTGAAGAAAATGGCTGCTTGGTGCATTGGACAAGCTGGTTGTAAATCTCCAGAAGCTGCAAAAATAGTAACTGAGCAAGGAGGATTATTGGCTATAATCAAATCTCAAAGCTGTGATGATTCAGATGAACAATTATCTCATACTTGCAAGGAAGCAGCTGTCAATGTGATATCAAGTCTTGAATATTTGGCTGCTCTGATCGCCCTCTTGAAGATGTAAGTGTTCTCTTTTTTTTATCTTTCCCTCACGATCAAAAATAATTAAAAGAGAGAATTGATTCTGCAGAGATGTGTGCATGCATATCAAAAGTGCACTATTTGAGAGATTGTGCAAAATTTTAATTGGATGCCCATCTTCTCGACTAGAGTTTGTGCAAACTGGGGGCTTGGAAGCTTTTTTTAAGCATGGTAAGCAATCGTCATAATCACTAAAATCTTTAATTCAGTAGGTCAATGCCGCACCAAATATTATCTTGACTGTTGAGCAAGCTAAGGCAACATTCGAAAAGTATTTAATGGTCATGCAGGTGAGACAGAACCATCTTTATCCAGATACATACAGGAGATTTCTAGTCTCTATCCCACAGAAATTGTTGACAGATGCTCACCAGAATATATGAGAAGACTTCTTGAGAAATTTAAGAGGGAATCTCTGAGTGCAGAAAACAAAATAGACGGATGAATAGAATCTGAGTTCAAGCATTTGTATTTGTGATTAGCCACGGGATTTATTGAACATGCTTAGTCCGGTGCATCACTCTTTTCAGAATCAAGAAACCCTTGGCTTAAAACTATGGGGACAAAATGACATTTAATGGAGATATTACTATGTATTATTATATATGCGAGCACTTGCTCTGTCTGCTTAATACATGCAAATCTAGTGACACAACAAGCATCTTGACAGAAACAGATTCTCAAAACATAGCAGCATCTCATGCCTTGTGCTCAACAGACACAACCTTTCCAAGCATAACTGCGGTGTTACCGTCCAAGAAAGCAATACGAGAAAGACCTTCGCAGGACTTGAAGGAGTCCACGACCAGAGGCTGGGTTGGCTCAAACACCACTTCAGCCATCTCATTTGCCTTCAAGGAGTGAGGGTCTTCCATCTTCTTTCCTCCAGTCTCTTTACCAACCTTCCAGTTGATCTTCACAATACGGCATGCAGAACGACCGCATCGGACGAAACCAATTGGAGAGTATCCTGCCTTGGCCTCACCTGGAATATCAAGGGTCTGGATCTGGGCAGTGAAGTTCTTCACTGGTTTCAAAGTAGTATCAGATTTCAACACCATGACATCTCCGGTACGTGGGAGATTATTCTTGTCAAGACCCTTGATGTTCATTCCGACATTATCACCTGGTCCGGCTTCCTCTACACGCTTGTGGTGCATCTCCACGGTGAACACCTTACCCACGCATGGGTTAGCAGAAGTATGGGTAGGCATGAAGACAACCTCATCTCCAGGCTTCACAACACCCTGCTCAACACGTCCAGCGAGAACATCACCCACACCCTTGATCTTGTAGGCTCCAGAGATTGGCAGACGGAGAGGCGCATCAGTCTTACGCTCTGGCATCTGAACAAAGTTGTTAAGAGCATCCAAGAGGGTATCAATGTGGTGTTTGGCACCCTCCTGGTCCTCAACATCAACTCCATTCCACCAGCCCATGTTTGTGGACTTGGCGATAAGGTTATCTCCCATCCATCCAGAGATTGGAAGGATTGGCACAGACTTCTTAACAAAGTCTGGCTTCCAGCCTACCTTGGAAAGCATATGGGCCATCTCGTCACGGATCTCATTGTATCGGGATTCCTTGTATCCTGCGACATCGGAGTCCATCTTGTTCACACCGACAAGCAGCTGTTTCACACCAAGGAGGTTAATGAGACGGGCATGCTGGCGGGTCTGGCCCTGGATCTCAGCAGCCTTGTGGTCTCCCTTCTGAATGGCAGTGGTAAAGTTACCATCAGCTGGAACCATGAGCAGGCACACATCAGCCTGTGCAGCACCGGAAATCATATTCTTAATGAAATCTCTGTGACCTGGGGCGTCAATGATGGTGTAATGCCACTTCTCGGTGTAGAACTCCTTGGTGGTGCAAGAGATGGTCACACCGCGAGCACGTTCCTCCTTTTGCCTGTCCATGTAGAATGCAAAGGCGAAAGAAGACTTTCCAAGGGCAGCAGCCTCTTCCTTCAGCTTTTCCAACTCACGCTCGGGGATACCGCCGAGCTCGAACAAGAGGCGGCCAGTGGTAGTCGACTTACCGGAATCGACATGTCCGCAGATAACTGCACCAAAATAGTGTGAAACTAGTTAAATCTCTGTACCCAATGTATAACAGGCAGGTCCACAAAACACGGCGACCACAACGCATGCGTTGCCACAGGCGCTGATCACGACCGCCACGCTTCCAGAACAGTCCAAGCAACACGTACCGATAGAAAGATGGGGCTTGCCGTCAGTTGCCATTTTTAATTCAAGTTAAGCAGAATATGAGAAGTAGCAAAATATTCTATGTCTTTTGAAAGAGGACTTATTTACGGTGCCTGGCGGCAACTTATTGGGCGGCTGGCGACCGTTTGCATCTCATGGCATCACGGCGAGCATGTCGATGCGCAGCATCCCCGCGCGGGGACTCGAGTCACCTTGAACAGCCAATCCCATCAGGGCTGGTTACCGATAGGGCAAGAGCCATTCATTTCAGACGAGTTAACCCATTGTAGACCTGCCCATGAAAGGATATGGTCGATGGGCATCGACAGCGATACATCGTCATGAGGAGCGGAAACATGAATGGTGGCTGACAGGCTTCCATTTATACTCTTGTTCGTTATTTCCATAGCCATATCACGTAATTTTATGTATTAGTTGATAAAGTATCCCCTTATTCCCTGGTATACCTGAAAATTGTCTTGGGTGGTAGAACCCAGCGAGTCACCAAGGATGAGCGGTGTCGAAGAGGGACGTTTTGTGACGAGGAGATCTCGGAGGAACACTCAAAGTAATTATAAAACCCCTATTCAAGACCAGGCTCATGTCATAGCATCACCTTCCAGATATGACTCCAGTTTGAGCTTCCTAACCAAGAAATTCATGGAGCTGCTTGATCAGTCGCCAGGCGGGGTGGACTTAAACACGGCTGTGGAGAGGCTTGGAGTTCAAAAACGAAGAATCTATGATATCACGAATGTTTTGGAAGGAATAGGGGTCGTAGTAAAGAATGGAAACAAGAGTGTGTCGTACAATAGCGACGTAGTTGGGAACACATACCAATCTCCAGGGGGTATTTGTGATCATGATAGCAATAGTAATAGCAAAGATGGAGATCAAGAGGATTGCACAGAGAAAGAGATAATAAGTAAGTTAGAGGGTGAGATATGTAGACTAAAAGAGATGGAGACTGCACTGGAAAATATGAGTAGTGAACTTTGGAGTGGAATAAATGGTTTGGTAGAACATGAGGTGAATACTATGCGCCTATACGTCACTGATGCTGATATCGGTTGCCTTCCAATTGTGAATGAAGGCGATCAAATTTTAGCAATTCCAGCTCCTCAAGGAGTATCAGTAGGGATCTCCACAGAGGATCAGCCCCTTAACTCAAAGATTGTGGTATCTAGCAATAGCGAACCAGTGGAAATCTTCAAAATAGCAGCACTAGGTAATTTTAATCCAGGGTTGAATGTCCACGATGATTATGGTATGGATCCAGATTCTCCGGTTGTATTGAATGGTCCTTTTGCTGTCCAGAATCACGGCACGTAGCATGTAGCCATAACTTGGTCCTAGAAATACATGTTCCATATTGTAAAGCGTGAAATTATTCTAGAGATTATTGAGGCTTAGAATTACAATTTTCGGTGAATTTTCTCTGAGTATTACATGCTTCTCTCTCTTCAGAGGAGTACGAAGCAAGAAATCAAATATTGAACCATAAAATCGACTCGACACAACAGAGGTTTAGTGTCCCGCGGACGTCACTATGATAATCAGGAGCACAATTATTGATCCAAATCCTACTTGTGTAAAAGATGAACTGGTCCACGCATTTAGCACCGCATTCTCTTCTCTCCTGATTGGGTCGTTCCCGACTTTTGAACTCGAATTTCTGAACCTGAATGATATTAAACGAGAAATATCGTTCTAATTCCTTAAAAATAGCGAAATGGAACAATCAATGAACCAAAGGGCGAATAACATACCTAGGAGGCGACTGGGCTCCGGAACTTGAGCTACCGTTATCCCCCCCCAGCCCTCGTTTCTTGCCATCCAAAGATCCAATTCGAGATGGCAACATTCTATTCTCTGATGAGCGATAAGGGTATTTCATCAATGATCTATTGATACAAGAAGCATCCCGTTTGCCTGACCCCATGTTATTCCAAGCCCTACTACCTGTCATCATGTTTTTTCAAAGTATCTTCTCGTTTACGCTTACAGCCCTATTCTACAGGTTCAAAATGTAGAAATAAATTTAAAGCGCAGATTTGGAATGGTTCAAAGTTGAAAGCGAGGATATGCGCAACGGAAGATAGGCAGTATTCCCAGAATCAACTTGAATCAATCAGATTGAATCAACCAAGGTTTTTAAGCCATAAAAATGGCACGCATAGCACATACTTGTGTGTATAAACGTATGTAGAAATAAAATTACCTCTGAATGTTCAGATAAGGTCGAACTTTCCCATGAATCGACATTACAGCATTCATATGCATGTGAACTTGAATTCACAGATGAATATTCATAGCAACCATGTCTAAAAATCAGTCCAGTGACGACTTGGATGCTACAGTTTCCTACCACTTTGAGCGATAAGGAGACGCAATTCTTCTTTTAAATCGCTCTCCTCCTCCAGATCCTCCACAGTGACGTGCATTCTGTACCTCCAATAGTGCTCAGGGTTTGATGGAACATTGATTGTTTCTTCACCAGGAGGTCGCGTTTGAAATTTCGTTGAAAGAGCCAATACATCCTGGATTGCAAATATTGTCAAAATAGATGGAGATTGGAGATGCTGGTTGATCACGGCTTGAACAACCTCTGGAGTACAGACCTCCTTTACATTGCTTTTGTCCTCTGAAAGCATCTGCAGGCTGAAACGGTTTCTTCTTGATGCATCCTCCTCATACCAAGCTCGAAGAGTTGTTGTATCATGGGAAGAGGGAGAAGCGACAGTCATATAACCATAATTAGCTGGATTTCCAAACTCTACTTCTGCTTCTGATGGCATTCGTTGGATCCTTAGTCCTATGATGCCCAATTCTTCCATAACAGGATGTACACAGGAAGGAATCATGCCCAAATCTTCCCCACATACTAACATATCTGTCGCATTTTGCATCATTGGGAGAGTTTTGCATGCCTGTTCTCTCCATATATGGTCTGAACGGAGCCCAAAGAAGGATTCGTCATGCATTTGCTTCAGCTTTCGCCTCCAATGTTCATCGAGATGATGAAATGAGCTTGTTTCTGTGAGCCCAAATCTGGGGAAAAAAGATTGACTAGGAGCTTCTCTATCTCTGATCAGCAAAATATTTTGATACAGAAGAACCAGGATCTCTTTGATCCTTTCATTTTCAATTGCTGCTCTTTCTGGTAACCCTGGTCTTGATTTCAAGGAGTAGAGCGATGCTTCTGTATTGAATTTTTCCTTGAATTTGTACCTATTTCCCTCTGATTTTGTAAAAAATCGCTCCTTGATCTCTGATTCTAATTCTGAATCATCTAGTAGATCATGCAAAACTTCATCAGTGACATACGGATCTGTCAAGCGATCAATATCCCATATCCCAGAATATTCCAGCTCTGATCTGGTATAGGGAATGCTAGGCCTAAACCTACCGAGGAGGCCAGTCTTTGCTGTCGAAGGCAGCTCCCAAATTCGAAAGAAACCTAGTATATGGTCTATTCTGTATGCCTGAAAGTACTGTGCCATGTGTGAAAGCCTTCTACGCCACCACTCATAACTGTCTTTCGCCATGAATTCCCAATCATATGTAGGAAATCCCCAATTTTGTCCATTTGGATCAAAGTAATCAGGGGGAGCACCAGTACTAGTATCCATCCTAAACAAGGAGGAATGGATCCATGTGTCAACTGATCTCTTGTCCACCCCTATTGGAAGATCTCCCTTCAGTACAACCCCCATTTTCTTTGCTTCCTCAGATGCATGCAATAGCTGGCAATGCAATTTGTACTGAAGGTAATAATAAAATTGAATCGTATCATGCCACTCTTTTGAGCGATCAGACAGCCTATTCAGTAAATCCATACTTGGCTTTGAGAAAACACCCCAATTCCAATGCTCTGCAGTGCCAAATAAATCCCTAAGAAAGCAAAACACAGCGTATGGAATAAGCCATCTCTCGTTCGTTAGCCTAAAAAGCTCAAAACTTTCAGATTTGGATATTTCTTCCCTGCCATACAGGTCAAATATCTCCCTAGAAATCCTCAGCTTTGCCTGCACTGTGGACTCATAGTCAACATCTTCCGTGTTCAGTTGTATCCTGAGCTCTGAAATTTTGTTCCGAATAGACTCATCAAGCTTATGATCTGCAGTCAGGATGAATTCTATATTCTTAAACACATATTTCGGTGCAATAAGTATAACAAGAGTATTTACTTGTTGATTTGTGAAACATCACAAACACAATGGTTCTCCCAGCACATGTACAACATACCAGTCATCTTCTCCAGTGATATGTACATTGGATGCAAGGCAAATACACAGAGAGATGAGTATGGATAACTATCTCGCCAGTCGCCATTGACACAGGTATCAGCGACAGGCAAAATCTGCAGCACGGAAAAACCTGAGCCTTTGCACCATTTTGCCATTGGCACAATGTCAACAAATTCACCACAGCCAATACTGGTTTTCGTCCTTATAGAAAATAATGGAACTGCTATTCCTGCCCCCCTCCAGCGATACTCTCGCCTCACAAAACCATCATGCTGTACAATCAGCAAAGGTGTTTTTTTCCTCACAGGCAGAGCAATCAGCCTACTCTCCCCAGGTTCCAGCATCAGGTCTTTGCCAATCTTACCAACTGCATATTTGTATGTCACTGGAAATGAAGTAAGAGGGATAGTGACTTCCGCGTCCCAACATCCTCGGGATGTCTGCACCATCCACACAACTTGTTGATGCTGCCAGTTCCCCAACACTGCAGTTCCTCCAGTAATACAAATTGCCTCATCATGTTGGAGCTCAAAATCCATAACTCGGAATTGCACTCGTAGAGATGCATCTGTCGACGAAGAATGTGACGGGGCTTCATAACTCTTTTGGATTGGAGGAGCATTTGGCAGAATGACATCCATGAATGCTTTTGCCCTGTGAAGAACTGCATGATGTGAGGCATCTACCCAAGCACAGTTGACTTCCACCACATCACCCTCCTCTAAATCATTTCCCAGCCGTAGGACATGATTCCCTGCTTCCCATTTCACGACCAAATTCTCTTCATTCACGACCGCCAGGCGGAAGCCAACCTTGGACGTTGCTACTGGCATGGGAACGACGACCTCCCACAACAACTCATCACCCACGTGTCGACATGCTGCTGTATGCCCACTGCAATAAAATAGACACCGATGTTATCACAAAAACAATCTTAACCTTCAATACTGGATATTCCATCCTAAACCCAAAATAATTCCGAATTAAAAGCACGCACTTCTCCACTCTATTTTCTCCCAGCGCTTCTCCATCTCCTGTCACAACGATTCGCTCCCCCCATTTCGTATAATACTTTGTCACAAAATATACGATGACACACTTTGACTGATCCATTGTTTCTGGGAATTCAAACTCTCCAAGTTGGCTGCCAGAAAGAGTTAAAACAGTACAGTTTTCGAATTCATGCCCACAAACATTATTTGCAAATACAGCTTAGTTACGATGTAAATCCATTTCAAGTAAAGCAAAATATAATTTCTCAAGTAGATGATATGAAGTTACAGAATTCCTACTTTATTTACTTCCTACTTCCTACTAGAGAGATGCCTTGATATTTTAGTGAACTGACTCAGTGGGCATGAGTATTGTGCTGCATTTGTTTCTGGTGAGTAGGCAAATTGCACGCATTCAAATTAACTAAATGTATCATTTATTTTCAAAGTTTTCAAAGTGTTGCGGAGAATAATAGTGATGCTCATTTGGTTATCGATTTAGGAACCTACCAAATCCAAAGACCATGAGCATCGTTCTGTTCAAGCTGAAACCGATGCACTCGTTGTCATCACTGAGTCTAGGATGTTTGTACTTAGAGGTATATATCTCAATGATTTGCGTGGGTTTGACAAGGTTTTAAGATGATCGAGCGAATGGTTGTTCTTGGTGCTGTTGCTGCGCAGAACTATTTGAGACTATCGAAAATAGAGTACGAGTGTGTCGAGTGTCCATGGTATTCAGCATCTCCGTCTGGGCAATTGCCGTGTCTGGATTGGAAAGGGACATTGATATGTACTGAATTACAAGACGCAGGACCTTTGTCGGATATTGAGGAAGCAAGCTTTATAATTGATTCCCTTCAAGCTAAAGGACATAGCCTGGATTCTGGTCTGTCAGAGGAAGAAAAGTCCAAAGTTTTGGCATATACCGCTCTGATTAAGTCATTTTTAATCCCTGCAGTCCAAGGGTCGCTATGGAGAGATGAGAAAACGTACAATGAAGTAACAAAGAGGTGCTTTGGGTCTGGTCTGGGTTTTCCTTTGAACAAGGTATTGCCCTATGTAGAGAGGTGCAAATTTCGCCGCAAGTTTGCTGTTATTGAGAGTTTAGATGACGCATACGGAAAAGCATGTATGACTTTGGCAGCGTTGGCGCATGTCCAAAATTCAAATGGTGGAAAATTTCTGGTTTCAACTTCGCCATCTTCGCTTGGTATGCTCTATATATTTATTTATTCCTTACTTTCCAGTCTACCTACTACTTGCATCATTTAATGAATATGATGCGATGTTTGCAGATGCTCTTGTGTGCGCATGCCTGAGCTATATTAGGTGCCTTCCTGTCCACCAAGAAGTTCGAAAAGCGATGAAACAACACAAGAGTCTTGAAATGTTCCCAGAGTATCTAGGAGTGGAGATAATGTCAACCGATGTTGCAGACAGCATGTGGGATAAGAATCGATCATCTCACCGAGAAGCACAAAAGACGACAAAAACCGACGATTCCAGTCCGCACGCTGTACAAATGCAAAAGTCTGGGCAGTATTGGCTTATTGGAGTGGGTGTGCTTGTTTTTGCATTCATAGCCCTGGGAGGAAATTACCTGGAAGTCCAAATAATAGATGAGGAACACAATGAGGATGAGCATGAAGCCTCGATGATTTGAAGCTGACCCTGATGATCTTTGCATATTTATATGTATATATAAATCGATGAGATGGGTTCTGCTCAGCCTAGTTACTGATCGCTCAGATACTGTGTACCTGCGACAGTACAGGTGCAGTTTATTGTTTCGAATTTAACCACTACATTAGTTATTTATGTTCTCCAACAGAGGAAGCCTTTAGTAATTGTGTTATTGTAAAGGGAAACATTCAAGACTGCGCGTTAAAAGAGGAGACCAAATTTGAATTTTGAACTAACTCCATCGTCGAGCTGTTGAGTGAGTGGGCATAACGTGACACTGGAATCATTAACCGGATTTTCAAGGAGATACATCTCTACAAATGTTGAGCCTGAGTAACGGACAGTCTGTACGTCTGGATGAGGTTTTCTCCAACAAGGAGACGGCAACGATCGGACGCCACTCTACTTGTGATATCTATCTTGAAGCCCAGCCAGGACCGAAATCCAAGATATATATGAGTATATCTCAAAAGCATGCAATCCTTTCCCTTAATACAGAGTATGGGTTGTTATATTTGAGGGATAATCAGTCGAAAAATGGGACCTTTGTCAACGGCGAGAAACTTGAGACGAGCAAGCCCTGGCCTCTCAAGAATGGTGACGTTATCTCATTTGCGAGGTGAGAATATTTCTTATGCAGCCGATATAGTTCAAGCTCTGGTATTCTTTCTTTCTCTGTGGGCACTAGATCAATCTGACTTGTTGATTTTTGTGTGTTGGACAGGGCTGGTGAGTTTTCAACAGGCGGCAAGAAAGTGTACCCTTATGCACTTACTGTCAAAGACTTGCAATCTTTTCTTCGCAGATTTAGCCAGGGAAAGGTAGGTGGTCAAATCTGCCAAGAAAATGCAGGAAAAGATTTGGTGATAAAGAAGGAACCTGATGTTCCAGCTAATAATAAGATGCAGGCAAATAGGCCTATGCCCTTTTTGACAAAGTATCCCCCAAAATACTTGGGTTCATACCTGAAAGGTGGTGCACCTCAAAGCCATGCTATTAGTGGAATACCTAAATCGAAACCAGAATTGATTGATCTGACTGGCGATGTAAGTCTAGTGTATTTTATATAAAATGTTGTTCTTGCTCTTGTAGGAGGAGGATAAAGATATAAAGTCATTGGATTTTAGAACCAAATGCTTGCAATCGTTCTCATTTGGAATGCCATCATTTTCACTAATAATATTACTTTATGTTGACAGGACAGTGATGGTCCAAGTGGTCAAGCAAACATACGCCCAGAGAAAAAAGAAATGCCAAAGGAAAAGATTCAAAGTGCTCCTCCTGGACAGTGTAAAGTGAGCAGTTCCCCAAAGTCATGGGCACCAGAGACATTCCATCAAAGACTTCAAGAGGTGGCAAGCAAGCAGTTTGAATGCTCCATTTGTTGTGAGCTCATGTATCCCGTATACTCTATTGCCCCTTGTGGGCACCAAAATTGTGGTAGGTTTCTCTTGACTTGTTGATCTGTTAGCTAACTCAGACAGCTACAGTATAGTATATTTTTACCAAAAGTATGATGCGTGTTATATGCAGGTGCATGCCTTGCCATGCTTTTCTCTAATGACAGAGGCAACCTGAAATGTCCCACCTGCCGTGAAAAAATGACCGGTCCTCCAATAAGGGTGCACGCTTTTGACAATTTCATTGAAAGTGCAATAGTTGATAGCTTATCAGCTGAAGAGAAAAAGGTCAGAGAGGAAAAGATGAGGAATTGGGAGGGGGGAAAGTATGAGATTGAGGAAACTCTCAATTCTTTGGGAAAGCTGTCCAAGCAGAAAGTGAGGGCTAGAGATCGCTTGCCTGGACTAGAAGCTCATGCCCCAAGAGTAGTGATCCCAAGAGTCCTCATGGGTGACATTGGTGGACCGTATGATCCTTGGAGGGATCAGTACGAGGTGCCGGAAATAGTGCCGAAAGGAACGCTACAGGTTGTATATAGTGTTCAAGAGAACAAAGAGCCGTCTGAATGCAGCAAGTGCAAGGAGAATATACAATGCTTGGACCTAAAGTTTGGGACCAAGGTTGGTGAGGAGAATTTCTCTTGGTTTCATTTAGAATGTGTTTCAGCATCAGTCAGGTTGGACGCTTTAACTAGAGGTATTAAGAACTACAAGACTTTGAAGCAAGATCAGCAAGATCAATTGACCAATCGCCTGCTGGCTGGTACATGACAGATCTGTGCTTGACGATTTGAGTTTGTAACAATTGATCAAAAAATCAATCGATCCAGAGATCCACGGATAGGTCTCGCAGGGCGAGAAGGGGAAAAATGTGTCAAGGATGGTCATCGGCTGGAATTTACATATATGTCGGCTATCTAGCACCTGTCAAAGACTGTGGTACCACACCGGTTTATGGGGCACCTCTAGTCACTAGGCTCATTCAGAATGGTGCTACAGGGATGAGGAGGAGGCCACGTGCTGGGTCGGAGAAGGGGCAACTGAATATTTTACACCGCCACCAAAACAGAGACAGGCCACATATACCCCTTTGGGCCAGATGGACCCTGAAGTACTAGACAGAGGCACACTTACAGAGGCACGAGCCAGTTTGGGTCGTTGTACAGAGGAAAAGAAAGAGGCGAAACGGGAAGTGTAGAGTCAGCTGGCAAATGCCGCAAGCTGCCCAAAACGCAAGCGTTAAGAACTTGTACAGATTACAATGGATGCCATCCCTACACCGAAACGGTTACGAAGGCCACAGGACATCTGCGTTTTTATGACAACTGAACTATATTCTCCCTTGCAAGGGTTGCCTATTGACACTTTGCATGTGTATTTTGATTGCATGAATAGCATGTTGCTGCTACTGACGATACAGAACGAGCTGGAGAGGGTGTTTGTGGGGAGGAGGATGCCACCCGCGGGGAGAGCTCGTCTGTGGCTAGGATTCAAGCCTCACCAGGACCTTTCCCAACCAATCTGGGACGCTGTTTGCCTTGCATACTTCAAGGCGTGTGATTTGATGAGGAGGAAGGCGTATGCCATGGCCATGGAGACTGAATGGACCGACACGTCTGCCCAAGAAGTGTCCCACACGGGGATGTTCTCCTTTTGGCAAGCACTCTCCACTTTTGTTGGAGTGGGAGGCCCAGGACCAACATGGGTGTCTACTTCGCCGCACATAAGTAGGCACCCTTTCATCCAGTTTGATGAAGCGGGCGACAGGTGCTCCGTCACCCCACTGGTGTGATTGGTTGTTGTTTCCATACACCTTGTTGACAATGAGATGGGAGATTGGCAGGAGATGGTGGTTCGACTGTTGATCTAATGGATGCTTACGGAGATGAAGCAACTTCTGAGACCCAGAAGTGGAGGAGAAGAAATCAGGAGATCGATACAGAAAGAAGAGAAGGAACAATATATGAATGGTAAGGGAGACCGCCTCTTGAAAGGCCCCGAGGTCACCTTGCCCGTTTAGACACTTTGTATATTGGGATATCTCCATTTGCATTTTGTGAGGCATCCAGGGTAAAATCGCGAGTCATTGAAGCTCTCATTACCTTATATAAATCCATCAACAAGGATTGCATCACAATAGCATGGAAAGTATCAGGGAAAACTGTTATTGAGGAGTTTTACAAGGGGACATTTCAAAATAATAACGCTGTAGAGAGTGCAACCAAGCTTAGGAGGAACAGGTGCAAAATGTAGCAGAATTAACACAGGATAATGAAAGAAATCTGTCTTTCAAGTACATGAGTCGAGCCATATCTCACATAGAACTGGGTCTTCAGGTCATCCAGACATCAGGGAGGAAGAAAAAGCCACAACAAAGTGCTGAGGAAGATGTCGACATGGAAGAAGGGCAATAGTATCCTCTGGAGAAATATCAGAGTATGGGTCGAATGACTGTCAAGATGAGGAGGATGAGTATAGTAGTGATGAACATGACAACCTTGAATGGAAAGCTTGAATGAACTTGCCCTGAAGGAGGAGACAGGTCAAGCCAGCCCATGAATGCCAAAATCGACGCTTCCGAGCACTGCCGTACCCTAGAGGTACCATTAAATAAAAAAATGACTTGGCTATTTTTGCTGTGTCACTATGTAACACCAGCACCCAAGGTGGGGCTCGAACCCACGACCACTAGATGTATCCTACATCTACTCCGCCGTAGCCTCCTGTCAAGGGAGGTCTTTAATCGGAAGAGGTTTAAGAGTCTAGCGCTCTACCGACTGAGCTACTCGGGCCGGTCCAAGGTATTCTTCAGTCGGAGACTGTACCCGAAGTAAGGGCGAATGTTGGCCCTTACGTCGTTAAACGTTTAACGCTTGGGAATCTGGCAGATTAATTATGTATATAAAATTTTACAAGATTTTTCCCTTATCAGGGAATACTCAATACTTCAATACTTCAATACTTCAATACTTCAATACTTCAATACTTCAATACTTCAATACTTCAATACTTCAATACTTCAATACTTCAATACTTCAATACTTCAATACTTCAATACTTCAATACTTCAATACTTCAATACTTCAATACTTCAATACTTCAATACTTCAATACTTCAATACTTCAATACTTCAATACTTCAATACTTCAATACTTCAATAGAGGTATTGTTGATATATGAAGCAGTGGTGACGCGGTGCGAAGGATGTCTGGGGGGTAACAATGGACATCCGCACCCTTAGCCAGAGTATTGGTGAGACTCGCGTTGTGAACGTTGATGGCGGAATTATTGTCTCCTTGATGTATAATATCTGTTTGTCATTGGTTGATCTCGACTCGACCCGGAATCGAAGCCGACGAGACACGGCATCGACACCCCCCGCCGAGACGTAGGGTAGAGTAGTCGAGTCGGGGCTGCCGCCAACTGTCATAATTTTCAGGTGATATAGTCCGGAGACGGACTATGTGTTATGGTTCAGGCCCGATGCGAGTCAGGAAAGCACGCCAACCGGTCACGCCTGGACCGAGGTTCTGTAGGGCGGTCGTGCGTTAGGTGGAGGTGAGTAGGAGAGCGGAGCAGCGAAGTGAGGGGCATAGCTATGGAAACCAGGTAGGATGGGAAGAGAGGCCCCATCCTCTCTTGGTCGAGGATATACTGTGTGGAGGTATGAAGCTTGGAGTCAAGATCTCTCAGTTACTTTTGCTGACCGCTCCACCTGGTAGAGAGGTGGAGCACATGGTCAGCCCATTACCATCGCGCGTGTCTTCCTCGCCGCATTTAGGGAGGCACGTGGCGTTCATCCGTTATGATGAAGAGGACAGACTGGTTGGGTACTCGTACCGAGTGCTTGGTAATTCCCAGAGCTGTAATGACTCGTGGCATTCACGGGATGCAGATTAGTGGACGATGGTGGCTCGATTGCTAATCTAATGGATGCTTGCATGGAGCTGAAGCAACTCCTGAGACCCAGGAGTGGAGGAGATACAATCTTATGTCGATACTTTGGGAGAGAGTGCAGCGTACGAGTGGCAAGGGAGACCGCCTCATGAAAGGCTTCCTGGTCACCTTGCCCGTTTAGACAGCTTGTGTGTTGTGTTGTTTCCATGTCTTGCATTGTCTTGCATGATATTCGTTATCATAGTGTTGAAGAGTACTTCAATACTAAGGCTTACTTCACCTTTATTCGGTGGGCTATCAGTACGATAGTCTAAGCTGTGTAACAATCGATCAACAATCAGGGAGGTCTCTATAGCGCAGGAGGAGGTTCTAATGGCTTTAGCAGAGGGTACAGATGTCTCAGAGGTCTCAAAGGAGGACTAGGCCTCCCTGAACAATACGACAAGCACCCCTGAAGTAGTCATGGCAGCGCTGAAGCATATCAGGCCTGGAACGGCGCCAGGCTCTGATGGCATTCCTGGTGACCTGTACCGCGTCTTCCGTACAGATTTCGCTGGAATCATATCAAACATGTTATCGGCAATCTGGGAGACTGGTATGACCCCCAGGGGTTTTTTGGACAGTACGATAACGGTGATTCACAAAGGGGGTTCTCGCACCAACCCGTCTAGCTACAGGCCTATTTCACTGACTCCATCCATCTATCGTATTCTCACAAAAGTGCTCATCTTTCGGCTACGCAGGATTCTGTCAAAGGTGATCGACTCTTGTTAAACAGCGTTCCTCCCAGGCAGATCAATGGGACACAACACAGTTCTGCTCCAGCTTATACCTGAGATCCTGTACCAGCGAAAGGAGACTGCTTACATTGCCTTTTGTGATATCCGAAAGGCTTATGACACAATGGATAGGAGCTTTCTGATCAAAGCAGTCGAGGCACTCGGATTTGGAGACTCGTTTTCCAAATGGGTACAACTATTGCATTCAGACACCTATGCCCAAGCCAAGGTGAACGGGTTCCTTAGCAGCAGGAGGAAGTTTACAGCAGGAGTCAGGCAGGGTTGCCCACTGGCACCGCAGCTGTACTTGTTAGTCAGCCAGGCACTATTGTGTTATCAGAGGAAACATTTGGAGGGGGTCCAAGTCACCCAGGAGGTGCACCTGCACGCCTCATTGTACGCGGACGATAACCATAGCATGCTTCGGGATGCTGCGGCAGTTGACCGCTTTGTACACTTGATGGGTGACTTTTCCAAAGCTACTGGGCAGCAGCTACAGGCTAAAAAGTCACAGCTGTTACCCATAGGCAGATGGATGAGACAGAGCTTCCTGAGGAGATTAGTGGAATACCGGTGGTTCGTCAGTCGCGGGCCTTGGGCTTTGAGTTTCTAGCCTTTAGGGCCAAGATACTGGTGGATTGGGAGGCAAAGTTTCAAAAGCTCGGACGACAGATGCGATCTCTTCAAAAATGTTCTTTGTCGATGTTTGGTCGAGCCTTCTCTGTGAATGGGTACATACTCAGCAAACTTTTCTATTTTATGGAATTCGCAGGCCTCCCATCGGAGACTGTGTTACATGAACTAGACAAGGCAGTGAATGGTTTTGTCCAAGCAAACATACCCCCATGGGTAAACTGGCCAGACATGAGATACAAGGGACCCCAACGGCGAGGGTTCAGAGGCCCCAAGGCAGAGGAATTGGTGGGACATCCCACAGTTGGAGGAGTGGGATTGTTGGACTACCGTAAACATATAGTTGCCAGACTTGAAAGGCCCCGAGGTCACCTTGCCCGTTTAAGACACTTTGTATATTGGGATATCTCCATTTGCATTTTGTGATGTTGATGATGATGAGTAGATTTTGCATGGTGTGCGTTTTCTTTATTATTTTACCTATATACGTTATCTTAGGCTCATTAAATACTATCAGTACGATTGTAGAGCTGTGTAACAATCTATCAATCAAATCAATAATATTATTAAAAATAATGAGCTAATACATTAGTCAAATGGTCTCCTTTGACAATGTATTAATTTCAAACGACTTGAGCGTGACCATGTGTTGAATACCAAGCTGCCCAGAATTACTGCACCAATGGAGGCATTCACGAGCACGTGAAAAGAGTCTTCTAGCAGCACGTATGCTGCCAGGCCTAGCATAAATAATTCTACAAACATGCACAAAGCCATCTCTGTTGATGAAGTTGCAGCAGCTTCGGTTTCATCTACGTTCTGTTGGAATAATTGTGCATTGACCATATCAAAGCTCCAAAGACCGACTCTGGAAAAGACAATACCTAGAGAGAAAACAACGACAGGGGCAGGAACTCCTCCTATGGACATGGACATGAGCGAATGGCTTAATGATCCCTGAGATAAAAAAAGTGAATACATAACAAACGAGACACCTGACGAAGCGAGTAGCAAAAATAGTGCATGATTCCCAGCTTTTAGTAGACCATGCTTTTCGATCAAATGCTTCCCATACCAGGTTCCAATAAAACCCATTACGGCACACGACCCCCTAAAGATGGCTAAAGCTGATCCATTTAATCCTTTGGAAGTCAGGAAAGCTGTTGTAAGTCCCCCAGGGGAGAGTGCAACATTCATAAAGAGGACAACAAAAACTAAACTTGAGGGCAATATTGGCTGCCTGAAATAAGACTTCCATCCATCCCAAGCATAGAGAGCCCTGTTCTTCAATTTGATCAAAGCCCTCGATATAATATGTAGATTCCTGTGACCTTCGAATTCGCCTGATTTGCCCGAGCTTGAAACTCGAAGGCTCCTATCTATGGCCTTGGGTGCAACGTTGGCAATCTACGTCAATGAAACCAATTTCACACTGCAAACATTTTGTATCTATCACAGGTGACAATGGTTATGAAACATTATCGTACCGAAAATACCAATGAAACCAACAAGGGGCAGACCATTATAGTCATTCCTGTTGTGATAATCAGAGAAGTAGTGCCGCCGATTGTACAGTACAACCATCCAAATGCAACAGTCCCCAAAAATTCACAAATTAAGTCCATCCTTCGGAGCATAGAATTACTATTTGTTAGCGCAGAGTTGTTCTCTTGACCTACATTACTCACACAGATGATCACGACAAGAATTTGAAAGGCATAAGAGAATAACTTGTGATAGGGAGCAAAGATAGTCACGCACCACAGAGTTGAGTCACCCAATCTCTTTCAATCGCCACCTCAGAAGTTATTGCAGCCAGCTTTTCAACCATTGAAAGCCCCAACAAGATGGAGAACACTGGAGACTTTGTTATAACTAGATGCTCATACTGCCCGGCCATAACTAGAACAATACCGGAAGCAATTATGGCAAAGCATTGCAATCCGAGCAAAGACGCCAGACCATTAGCCCTCTTCACAGAGTCGAGAGTCCTACCAACCGTTGGAGCTAGCGTACAGCAGGCCAGAGGCGAGATGAAGCCAAGGACTGCAACAGCTCGAAACCCATCTGCAAAATCCGAAAATACTATGATAGAATGAGCATCTTTATTGCGATGGGATGAGGGTAAACTGTCAACATACCATCCAAATTTGCCAGCACTAGCGGTAAAGCAAACCTCCAAGTTCGTTCCATCAGGCATGCGCAAAAATACACACAGTAAAGCAAATTTACACCGATAGGATATTTTGGCGGGTCATGATGCCTATCTTCTGGATTTATCCACGTCAGTAAGGCCCTTTGCACGACACTGAAACGATACTGCTTTCGAGTCTGAAGAGAAATTGACTCTGCTTTCTTCGTCTCTATCAAAGGGCATCCACATGCCCTGTATAGAATTTGAACTCTTGTAAAACTTGACAAGTACCCAGAAACATGATGAAATCGCCGAGAAGGGTGAGAACACTGGGCTGATAACACTGGGTAAGGGGCAAATTTCATCATCGTACTGAACCCGTCATCGATGCAAAATCCTCCCTCTACCAACAATAATGGACCATATTTACAATATATTTACAATATATATTTAATAGAAATTATACAGCAATTGCAATCATGTCTTGCACAAGATGTCACTCTCGTTAAGAACTACATACTTCTCCCCAGAGCTTGTTTCCATGGCATCCCCAGCATATTTGAAATAGACCACCTTGTCTCCCTCAGACACTTTTGGTGGCTTTCTCATGCCATCTTCGTTGATTCTTCCCGGTCCACATCGAACAACTGTACCACTCAATGGCTTTTCTTTTGCGGCATCTGGTAGAATGACACCCCCCATGGTCACCTCATTCTGCTCAGAGATTTTCAACAAAACTCGGTCACCAATAGGCCTCAGGGCAGGGATATCATCAGCTGTTGCTCCAGGTCGAGGCATGACACCAATGACATCCTCTTCACTTATAAGAATATGCTCCGCCCCTTGGATGGTCAAATCTGTCGATCCAAATCCAAACTTGCTGTAAAGGACTGTATCACCCACTTTGAGTGTGAATTCGTGATTGCCGTCGCCGATCGCGACGACGTCCCCAGATGTTGGCCTTTTTTGTGCTTCAGATGGAAGTAAGATACCTCCTGTGGTTTGTTCTTCTAATTCAGCAACCTTGGCGAGAACTAACTTGCCTTTTGGCTTTACCTGCAGTCGTCATACCAAGCCGTCAACTTGCCTGATTTAAGTGACGGAGGCACAAGCAAAGCTTCTAGAACTCTTAAACAAAATAAAGAAAATATAATTCGAAAATGTATCGCACCTCGGTCACGGAATCCGGTAGAGACACCGCACGCACGGTGCATGTGTGTCTGATTTTAGGAGAGAGCCGTAACTTTAGGCTTGGAGCTACTAGAGTAGCGCCTCTTGAGAAATTCAATTTTGTCATCTCAACAATTCTAAAAAAAAAAAAAATTTCCTTCTTGAAAGTGGATTAATTGACAGTAGCGAACGTTTCAGGGACAGAAGATAAGGTGGTCAGAGCTCGCTGGGGCAAGTGCACTGCTCCTACTCGAGGCTCTCCTCATGAGGAGCGATCACCCTACGCGTACGCGTGTCCGTATTTTTTTTTTTCAAAGTCCAAGCTTACACGATAAAGTGTAATCATCATACACCCAGCCCATGTGCCCGATCGTCAGGAATGGAAGATGAATGAAAAGGAGATGGACAGTCCAACAAGACCAATAAACAGACAAAGCAAGAACAAAGCACGGGAAGAAGGTCTGTAGGTAGGGTGGAGGACGAGGGCTGTCGTACATGGTGATGCATCTCAGACTCTTGGCATGGCCGGTCTCGATTTCACGAGAATGCTAATTTTTCTAAGATGACAGGTGAGGACTTGAGAAACAAAGGCGCTCACCGGTGCCCAGACTGAGATATCCTTGTTGTATATACATGGAATTGCGCGTAAGCAAATTTAGCGTTGCAAGCCGATTGCCTATCTGTCTTGGTCTAGACCGAAGGATACGATTGCTCGCTCTCGTGATCATCAAGTGCCCAGTGGCGCGCACCTGAAGGCATTTTTTTTTTTTTTTTGAAAACGAGGGAGATGGATAGTACTCCCCATGCTCCTATTGCCTGTACAGGCACACATGTGTGATGCCATTTTGTGTGATGCCATTTTAGTTGGTAAAGAAGAGCTGGCGACCCACTTACATGTGAGCGGTCCTGTCATTTCATCTGCCTGTATTTCATGTATTTATTCTATGAGATCGCGATTGCGACCGTTGGGATGCGGTCCTATGGCTATGATAGGTTGGGCTTAAAGATCAAAGCATAACGACGTCATTCATGTGGCCCAACCATGATTGCAGCGTGTAAGGCACTGCAACACTAAACTGCGGGGAACAAATGGTACTAAATACCGAAGTATAAAAATGATATGAAACAGTACATGCATGTGAGATAGAGTACTATATTTGCAAAAGGCACCGCCCGTTACAAGGAGAGAGAAATTATCAGGTCATGAGCTCACTTTCGAGCGAAGTTGAATCGGGCAACAAATCTATGACGTCATAGGGTCGACCCGCCCAACTCCCCCATTTCAAATTCTTCCATTTCGTCAAATCGCGAAGAATTTACATAGTACCCCAGCAATATATATATATATATATGTATATATTGTTTGATCATATTTTGACAAGCAACGGTGCCCGCAGGTAATTCTTACGATTACATGTGGGTTTTAACAATATATCAACAACCGTCTTGGGGTAACAATGAAAAAAGGCAGGCTTGGCCATTACGGCCATAATATGCATCGCAGGTAAGTGTAATCAAATTTTTAACCATTTTAAATATGTTTGCAACCGTCCGTGACACGCGAGCAAATGGCAGACTGGCGGATCTACTTGGGTCGCCTGCTCGTGGGTGCGGCCTGTGGAACCCGATTCGTAGCCCCTATGAGAACGTACGCATACATTCTTTAGAAAACATTATCTATAAAGATATGAATATTTTTCTTTTTATGCGTACAGTTGTCTGCTACAAGAGGTTCTGGCGTTTGAGACGTATGGTGGGAGCGAGTAGGAGAAAGAGCCAGACTTGCAAACTACGTTTGGGAGACGACTTGCAGGAGGCCTCTCCTGCTTCCAACCCCCTCAATTTGTGTCTTAAACCCCCGAAAGATATACCAAGAAGTTGAGGGTTCGATTTGAGGGCGTCAAATGCGCCTGGGTCACCCCGTCTGTGAGTAAAAAGAGAGAAGAGCAAAGCCGTCTGGCCAAGGGGAAATGGCAGGGACCAAACTCACCATCTCCTCCTGCTGTCCTTGAAGGGGGAGTAGAATCGTCTTTAAATTATTGTAAAGATAGAATCTTTGTGGATATCCAGGGATCAGAGGAACTGAAGGGCATTCAAAGCCCCGGCATTTGTGCAGCAGTGACACAGTCTCCCTCTCACATCTTGTACCAGGATGACAGCCTGGAGAGAACCGAATCTATTCTCTCAGCCCTGTCTATCGACCCACTAGTGGTACCTATGGATCAAAACAAAGGATAGATAGATATTTTTTGTGCTGCTGTTGGTGAGTCGCGCCACTTGCCTAACTTCGACCATAAGCCTGCTGCACATTGTGCATCTTTTGCCTACAAAGACCCTGCGGGGTTTGCACTAGACGCAGATCAGGGGTCCCCATCAGAATCTGAGAGCAATTTTAAGCTTTTCTGGAGCCCTAATACTGACAGTTCCCGGGCAGAATCGAAGCCAGAAGATGGAGAGCAAGCATTATACGTGGAAAAGCGACCAGCAGGAGGACACCACTCGGCTCAGGACCATGTTTCCCCTGAGAATCTGTAGAGAGATACCCAAACCTGCAAATCCACCCACGGTTGAATCAGAGAGCGCAAAAGGCAGAAGGGCTACATGGGAGGAGAAGGGCAAATGGCCTGTTGACGCTTTGATGGAAAAGGATCCATCGCTTCGATGATCGAATTCGAGGTTCGAACCTCCTACGTCATCCTTCAGGAGAATTATCTCGAAAGAGCCCGGCTCCAGTTGCATCAATATTGGTGATACACCAAATCGCTACTAAAATTACAGATATCATTTCTAGTTTTGACATTGTGCAAATAATTTTGAGAATTGGTGCATTTAGTACAAGCGATGATGCATCGTTTAACTTGCAGAGCGAAGGTTAGTGATCAGATTTACAAGATTGCCAGATACTGTATTCATGCATTGTGTAAGCGGTTTTATCTTTTCTCGCAGTTCTCAAATGCTGTAAGGCTACATCCACGTACTGATATGTCTTCGAGAGTGTCTCAGAGAAAATCTTGGAGAGATGTTTCCTGCCAAGCCAGAGAGACAATCTTGTACGATGTTCCTGTGAGCAATAACGGTGGTCGAATTCGATGCATAATCTACAAGAAAAATCTAGAAGAAAAAATTGCGATCAAATCACCTACGGAGATTGGGGGTCTCCGAAGCGAGGAGTTCACTGCCTTGAACCCATATCAGAAAATGCCTGTTCTTGTGCTGCCATCTGGGGAAGCATTCCCAGAGTCTCAGGTCATAGAATCGTATTTGCTCGACAAATATCGGGATCAAGGACCATCTCTCATTCCTGAAACCCCCGAACTGAGAGCCCGTGCCGCTTTAATTGTCAGGATCCATGACATGTACATAGCTCCAATTCAGGGCTGTATGTACAAACAGATGGACAATCAGGAAGAAAGGAAAAGGCAGATTTCTCAGATTTCTGACCAGCTGGATTTGCTCGAAAGGTATTGTATTGGTCCGTACATATGCGGCGATACCTTAAGTTATGCTGACTCTGCTGTCTTACCAACCCTGGTATTTTGCAATTTCATCCTGCCAAGATACTTCGGGTGGTCATCAATCTTCAAAGGTAGGCCACATCTGGAAGAGTGGTGGCAGAAAGTATCGCAAGACCCAGTCCTATTAAGAGTGATGAAGGAGATTGAAGGAGGATTGGAGGCTTGGGTAGAATCTGATAGGTGGACCAAACTGGGAATTATACAGAATTAAGAATACGCATCCTTTCGCTTTTGACCTTTTTTGACCATAATATGAAGCTCGACGATCTATCTTTTTCTTTTTTTCTTCGTTTTGGTCTTCCATTTCGGTTGGGTGTTCAGATTCAATTCTTTCGCAATAATTTGTACTGCCTCTTTAGCTGCCTCGAGGTTATTTTTTGCCAGATCTTTCGCGCCACGGATTCTTTCAAGTTCTTCCTTCAACGCTTTCTCTTCCTGAGATAGAGCTAAATTTATTTTTTGGTATACCAATTGTGACTTTGTGATCAAAGTGGAGCAAGTCTGCTCTGCAACATGTGCAGCCAACTTTTTGGCTGCTTGTGTCAAGGTTTTGGACTGGATGCAGTCATGGGTGACCTCGTCTGCTCCAGCGACCTCCAGCAAGTATGCTCTGTTCGCGGCCATTCTAGCTAACCTAGCTAGTTCAAGTGCTGAATACGACTTCAAATCGCCAATGGTTGAATCTAGTTGATCATGTAATGTGGATGGACTATTTCCCTTTATTTCTTTGATTACTGCATCCAATGTGGCATCCAATGAATTTTTTTTTCTCTGCATTTTATTATTAAAAGGTTTAGTAATAATAAAGAAGTAATGATGATTGCAATAAGCGAATAAATTTGGATTTTCAAATTAGTACCTGTTTCTCTGGCAGATATGAGTGAGCGTCATCCTGGCATAAACCTGGATCTTGTTGATAGGCAATTGCCTCTGCTTCCTCTTTAGGTGCATAATAGCCTCCAATATATTCCAGCCTTGTTAAAGGGGTCGAGCAGCTAGAGACATGGGGGGTAATTTTTGAGCAGTCCCACCGGACAGATTTCTTGGAACTGAGACTCTTTACGGTCAGCAAAGGAACTATCCTCCACTTACCACAGCGGCAACATTGGATCCAATGATCCCTATCATGGTTTTCTGAAAAGACTTTTAGGCGATTCAAAAGCTGCCAAAACTCCGTAGAACCCACAAACTCTCTGTCAATAGGAATATTTGGCTCGCCATGGTCTCCAAAATGCTCAAAAAACTTTGGATACAGTGCTTTCCGCTCATCCCTGGCAAGACAAAATATTGATATCCCAAATCCAATTGGGGTATGGGAATAGTCTTTAAATAGAGCTTCAAGTCTTCTCAAGTGCACTCGGGGGTAACATCTCAGTCGTTGATAGAAATTTGTGTCTGTGCTGTTTCGGCAGATTAAAATAACTGCAGGAACTGCCCCGTTCTCAACCTCATCAATTGCACGATTCACAAATCTCCATTGCGTTTGTGAGCTGACTGCATTGCACCACATGAATCAGTTATAGCAGAATCTCTGCATAGGTTCACCTCAGGAACTCACAGTCTGGGTTCAGCAGCACATAGTATCCTGCCCAAGAGTTGCTTAGTTTCAGTCCATTGTCAGTTTTATCATACATCTTCTCAGCTGGTATATTTGGAGCAACTTTTGAATTTGTACATGGATCAAGCAACCCGGCAATCTTGGGACTTGATACATTTGGCTTGCCAAGGCCAAACACATCAAATGCTGCAGCAGATATTATCCAGTCAGGCGTCAATCCCATCCTTTCAATAACCTCGCTCTCCTCCAATTTATCCAATACCTCCTTCATACCGTACAAATGACTTTTCCCGCAGCATGGACATTCCCACGCCTTGTCTGGCAAGTGTTTGACAGTCAGAGCAGGAATTCTCAGGCAAAGTGTATGGAACCTGCGCTCACAGCCTTGACATTTCAATGGCGCTGCAGGGCCTCCACAACTATCACACAAGTTTACTTTACGCTTATTGACCGACGTGTGGATGTCATACAGTGCCTTCATTCGTTCGATTTCAGCCTCAGCACAACTCTCTGATGCAGTAGATTCCATTAGTGAAAGCCTGACCAAATTTGCTCTACGCAAAGCACTGGACTTAGATCAATTCCGTACGAAATTAAGATTCTTATAAAACATTATACCAATAACTCACTGCTTGTGTCGTTTTCCCCACGTTTCAAGCTTCCTAATTAGATAAGACTCGTCTGCTGAGACCATGGTCATTTGGCGTTCACTCACCCAAGAAAGGGAATGCTCACCATAAAACTTAACAAGATGCCTCCCAGATTTGTATGTAAGAATTATGTCTGCCAAATCATCTTTTCTGCAATGCCCTATTGCCCATACGAGGCCTGGCCATTGCCCAGTTTGCTCACCAAAGTTTGCCCAGATTTTTGTACCAGGTTTGAGCCTATTGGTTCTTGTTTCCTCGTCTATACGTCCAATGAAAGCTGTCAAACTCGAGCCATTCACTGGCATAGATGGAGGTGCAGGAGGTTGTTTCCATCCGGAACAGCAGGGCTCGTAAAGGGTGAAACCCTTTGTTTTGTGGTTGGTCTCGGCTGATTCGATAAGGTACTTTTGAACTTCCGTAACGGGAAGAACGATCCGCAGAGAGCTAAAATCGGTCATTTTCACATGCGCATTGGCCTCTGATCCATTTTTCCTCACTTTAAACACCAAACCCTGAAATATAAGCAGGTTTTAAGGTTACATTGCACCAATGCACTTTCCAAACTCTTTCGAGACAAAACGCACATGATGCCTTCCGGGACCACAGTCCGAGTGAAACTGCTGTAAGACTTCTCCCGGTATCAAAACCTCTTTTCGGAGGACTCCTTTTGTTTTCATTCTACAATCACACAAGACCTCTCCAATAATTGAAAATGGGAGATCAATTGTCGTAACGGTCTTAATCAGACCCTCAGGTGAGAGGGGTCGCGTAATGCAGATTAATTTAGAAGCCGCTATACAGCGGCGGCAGCGCACGCGTGCTGGCCAGCATGCTGTGTGCGTTGTTAAAGTCTATTTTGTTAAAGACTTTCGAGTCGCTGAGCAGGGTGTTACATGTGAGTTTTCAGTTGAAGATGATTCTGATCAAATACAAATGGCTCCAGGTTTAATTCAAGAGCCGCAACTGGATATGGTATATCAAAGGCCTGTAAAACTTCAGGATGGACAACTCCAAACTCGCCAACTTTTGATCCCATGGCATGCAAACTTGCGTAGCGACCATCAAAATAGGTGTTGCTACTGTCTGGTTCCCAGAAGTAAGAAATACCTTTCTCCAAAGTTTTGAGGTCTTGCAGAGAGGAAGCAAAACTCTGGTGAGGAACCCCAAGGACTTGCATTATCCTATTCACTAGACCATGTATGACTTCAAAGCCACTCGCCTTATCACAATTTACAGCAACAATTCTTCTTTCATTCCTGGCACCTACGTCCTTATCTTCGTCAATCATAACGACATCAGACACCTCAAACAGCTTGAGAGGGAGAGGAGTATCCTTGTTTGATCCTGCATAACAAGAAGTTATGGTCACCTATTCATCTTGTCGGCAACGGGAAGAAAAGCATAACCTACCCAAAGTCTTCAGTACTCCGGGCAACAAGGTAGTTCTGCAAACTTCAAACTCCACCGTGGCTGGATTACCAATATAGATAGCTTTATTTGCCTGGTCATCCAGTCTCAGATCATCAAAAATCTCTTTTCGAGAACACAGTGCCCATGTCAAGACCTCAGTGAAGCCAGAAGTTGCGCATTCGATTCTGAGAAGTTCACAGATTTGGGCCAAGGGGTTTTCCTTCCCCACAGTTGAAGTCATTGGAAGCTCGATCGGAAGATTATTATAGCCATACGATATCGCTATATCTTCCATGATGTCGCAACTATGTAACACATCACTCCGAGTGATTGGGACCCTAACAATCAAACTGTTGCTATCTTTTACCTCTGCTTCGAGCTGCATCTTTTTGAGAAGATCAATGGCACAATTTGGTGTCAGTTTCAGACCAGTACACATGTTGACATAATCAATCTTAACATCAAATTTTTTCATTCCTACATCTGGATAAATAGTGCTGCTACCCTTAGAATCGATGACTTCCACTGGCTCAATCTCAAAAGGAATTGAACAATACTCAGAAAACATGGCACACACAGTATTCAACACGATTTTCGCTTTCGTCAAATCTGTTGCAGTGCATTCAATTAATACATCTTTTGTATCCAATGTGATTGCAGACTTAGCTCCATTAATGATCGGGGGCAATGATAGCACATTCCTCTCAGAGTCCATAACTACTGGATACACAAGAGATGAGTGAATCAAAGGGACGTAGCGCTTGAGCTTCTGATCATTAGATAAGTAGTGATCTAATAAATCTTGAGCATTGTATTTTTTCTGCTGCTTCAGTGGAATGAACTCAATATCAGTTGGAGGAAGAGCCTCATATGTGAAAGGACCTTTAACAGTCGACAAATCATGAGTGCCAATTGCCACCAAACTTCTCTGGCGACACAAATTCTGATGAAGTTTGTCCTGCAGGTCGATAAAACTATCATATCTTTCTTTGGTGAAAGACACCCCCCGCAGTACCGCGCATACAATAAAAGGCCTGACCAAAGCCGTTTCAGGACGAACATAAACTTTGGTCATGCCTGCTCCTGCGGCAGGGCTCGCAACCCGATATTTCGGTGCAGGAATCTTTCCACGAAAAATATTGAGAGCTCGAGATATTCCCTCGATACATAACATATCGTATCTATTCGCTGGGATATCGATTTTGTACATGACTTCGTCGCTTGCCTCAGCCAGCTGCAGGTTACTCGCCGACGACTGTTCTTTGCGCATAATCTCACGCTCCGAAGTTACATCATCTAATTCAATGCCATAATCGAAACAAAGCTCCTCAAACTGTTCCTGGGCTGCATGCAAACCAATAAATCAATCAAAAGCAAACAGGTCGGCCATTTTCAAAGATTTACACTTACTGAATACTTCTCCGAGGGCTCTGAATAAAGCATCCCTGTTCACACCAACCACAGGCATTTTCACTACTACGGATGCCTTGATGACTCCAACTGAAATAAATTTGTGGGTAGATCAGTTATGCTTCACTCTGTATACATGTGACGGCTCCACTCGAGTGGTCTGGAGCTCCAGATCTGGATCTGGAGTCCAGCTAGCTGTCTCTCGCAACGAGTTAATTAGATGCTAGATGATATCTTACTGGCCATCAACAAAGCAGTGTCTGCCTGAGCGACAGAAAATTTGAAAGTACTTTTAAAAGCCATTCCTACATCTGAGCGAGATGGTAGTGCACGTGACAAAAGAGGACCCTTGCTTCTCTCTGTAGGAAACGTGTGCTACTTGTGTATTTACTGCTAAGGTTGACTTGAGTCAGGAAGCTTTCTGGAGATAGAATCGACTGACAGTTTATAAATTTTGTGATGAAATTGATAAATTCTGCCGGAGAGAGGTTGATTTCAATCGCATTCGCGTGTTTTGAGTTCGTATGTGTCAGTCTTACTTTACTATTCCTTCTGTGCTGCTGTATCCCGGTATTGCATCAACGAATCCGCTCAATATTGAGACCATGGACAATTTATCACGTTGAGAATGGACTATATTGGGTGGCTTTCGCTCAGGGATTCAAAAGCGACTTGTTGACTTTCCTGTTCGAACAGAGTTCTCATAGTGTTAGTGTCCTCTTTTATGTACGTGCTCATTTTTCATGCCGTGTATTTTGTCGGATATCTGTGCTCACTTAATGATGATGTTCCAGGGATCCGTTATTCCAGCGATTATTTGGCTAGGCTTTCCTGAATTAGGTTGGCAACTTGTTATCTTGATGACAGTGTCACTCTATGCTGGGAATGCCATGAAAGACCTTGTGTGTGCACCAAGACCGCTTGGGCTTAAATTCGGTAGAGTCAAGGTATCTTGCTTGTGTTCTTCGGAAGTTGAAACTGAAAAAAATGCGTTTGAGTTTGGGTTACCTTCATCCCACACCATGAATTCTATTTGCTTCAACTTTTACATCTGCCATTATTTTCACCAAAAGGGCTTTTTCTCGGACGATATGGCACTTGTTTTCTATCTCTTAGTAACTCTATGGGTATCATGGATTGCGATATCCCGCATTTATCTGGGTCTCCACACCCCTATAGATATTTTAGCAGGAGCCGTTGCTGGTCTTACAGTTTTGACAGCATTTATCTCCTTGCGGGATTTTTTCGTTCATTTCGTCTTTCAGCCATTTTCAGGACTAGTAACTCTATTAATAAGTGCAATATTGCTTCGTTTGCATCCAAAACCTATCCATCATACGCCATCTTTTGAATTTAGTACTAGCTTTGTGGGGGTTTCCTTTGGAGTGGTATCTGCTTTGTCCATTGACACTCCACTCTTTGAGACGGCAACCTCATTGTGGAAGCGTGACTATGCCATGCTCTACATAGCACGAAGGCTTTTGGTGGGCTATCTAGTGGTCGTATTTTCTAAGAGCATATCGAAGGCATTTTTCAGCTCCTTTCTTCCATTTCTGTATGTTGCCTTTCCAATGCCTGTACGGAAACTATGGCAGCCTCCAGTGCATGACCTTTTTTCTACAACAAGCAGAACACCAAGTATGCCGAGGATACAAGATGGCTCTCCAGCTGATGTAGACGCAACTGCTAGGTTCCTTTCGTATGCGGGACTTGGATTTGGTACTTGTTACATTGCTCCTGTAGTATTTCAATATTGTAATTGGTAATTGTCATGACACTAGCGGCTGATCATGCTTTTGTCGCTTTCTTTTGATCCCCTTTAGGCTTTGTTTGTCCAAATTCCAGGCCATTTTGGTCTTACTCGGGAGATACGGGCGTAAAGTGTCACCAGGATTGCCAGGAAGAAGTTTTTTTATGGCTTTGTGGATATCCAAACTCGTCAGCTCCTTCGTTCTACAGTACTTTGCGTTTTCTGAGATAGCATTATCAGAATTATTGACGTCTCTAGCTACCTCTAGCACCTTCAACATAATCGCATGAACGAAAAAAGTCATCATCTGCACGTGCACATTCTATAGTTGACATGACTATCGACAAAACAATGTAACTAGAACACGCACCTCGATGGATTCCTCATCTATATCTACTCCCATGTTCGTATTCTTCAACGCTTTCTTCATCCAAACATGTGCACTAGCTTCGTCGTCTGTTGCATCTTCGGCATCGTCTTCAGTTTCCAAGGCGTCCTTGATACAAACTGCAGACGTTTGCAGGCTATCCTCCTTTTCTCCCCCAATTTTTGACATTTTCAATTCTGTCTTCTTAATTTAGGATTATTCAACCACTCAAAGACGCTGTATCTTTATATCTGTCAAATCGTAACGATTAGGTTACAACCGTACGACGCGTCGTTGGACATCGATGAAACTCTGATCCTGTGTCTCAAAACGATACGTGCAGAGAGACCAAGGTAAATTTTCTAATATAGTCTTTGATCGTACCATATTAAAAGGTATTATTGAGAGTTGATGCTGATTTCGTGCCATTTGTACAAGTTTGGTGGCCGGTTCGAGAAGTCGAGAAGGGAAGTTTAGGGGTGGATCTAAGACTTAGGGACGAGTGTTCGATTTAAAAGTATTTTATGAGATCTTGAGCGGATGGAATCATGCTGACGACCTTTATTGAGGACAGACCCGTAAAACGGTTGAGAGGAGAGGAGGCTGCAAATGGTTTCCAGTTGCGAAATACCTCGAATACGGTGCGTGTCGATGAATATTGAGTTTTTGTAAATCGTGGTGAATATATAATTATCATTCTTCTGGCCAATGGGATGCTACAAGAAGTTTCATTATAGGCTCAATACGTAGATTAGTGCTTTGACTCTATAGCTTGGTAGATGCAGGGTTCTCCAGGGACATCAAATGACTCGTGCTCTCGCGATGAAAGCATCCCATCATGTACTCCAGGTGAATTTCACATATTGCGTGTATATCAGAATACGGTGTTGTAATGTATGGTGCAATATCCACTGAAAGGGTATGATTCTTTGTTGGCATTATTACAGGGCTGACACTGGGACCCGCGGGAACAGGAATAGAAAATATCGAAAATTTTAATGATTTTGAAGATAATAAGCTACGTTCTTGTCAGCTGAGAAGCTTGCAACGTCGATTTGTGGTCCAGCAGACTTTTGGGACTCCTGAACCTCTTGCTGGTGGGTATTTGCTAACTTCTGAATATGCCTTGTTCTTGTTTTGAAGTCAGGAAAAAAAATGATTTTTCATTTATTTTTGCAGTTGCCAATGTCAAGCAGGATGATGATTCTGATTTAGATGGTTTTGTTCTTCATAGTCAACCTGCATACGAGAGGTTAGTCTCTCAGAAATCTCCAGAGGACATTGATGGCTTAGCAATAGACACGAGCGAACATCAGTTAGAGCGCTCGGACATTCAAATAGATTTTAATGGTGGGTGCCGGGTTCGGCGACTGGGAAGTACTGATGATCGCACAAACCAGGATCTGGAGAAAAAGGATGGCCAGAAATGTACACCTGCAGTCCATTCGGCTGATAGAATCCAGCTTAATGCTCCTGGGGCTCAAACTTTCTTTCCTATTTTCAGATCAAAGAAAGACTGTAAAGTTGTATACATGATAAGGCATGGAGAGTCGGAGTTTAATGCTGCATGTTCCGCCAGAGGCTCTTCATGGGAAGACCCATTGTTGTTTGATGCAAGGCTCACAGCAAGAGGGAGAGCGCAAGCGCTGGAACTACGGAAAGATATTTCTTCTTGGATACTACCAAATGATGCAGTCTGGATTACTTCACCACTTTCTAGAGCAGTTGAAACACTTTTGCATGTGCACCCATTTGTTGAACCATCAACTTTCTCTTGTGAGGCAAAAGAAATGGATAAAGTTGTCATTCTGCCGGATATTTCAGAGCGACTTCATACATCAGGGGATATTGGTAGACATCCTCGTGATCTTTGCAAAGAGTTTCCGATGTTTGAGAAGCAGTTTTCACAGCTACCAAAAGTTTGGTGGTATGAGAAGGATGGGAAAGCAAATTGCCCATATGAAAGCTCCTTCCAATCATACGAGCCAAAAGAGAATGTCAGGAAAAGGGTCAAACAATTCAAACAATGGCTACTCAATCGTCCCGAGAAATCCTTCGTGGCTGTAGGACATAGCATGTTCTGGCGTGACTTTGCTACAGCCTGCAACAATGGGATCAAGCAAGATGTGATGCGCAACTGTGAATGGCAAATAGTCCATATTTAAAGTCAGCCACATTTTTCAAATGCCATTTTTATTTGTAAAGCATTGTTGCAACCGATCGTAATATTTGCCGTGCTAAACTTTCTGGTAAAAGTCACGTAAATGCACGTCGCCCATAAGCATTCGCTTGGGAGGCTCAGCAGCCAGCAAGGGCGCTCTAACTTAGTACTCTGTAGACGACGCAAAATCTCAGTAAGATCCAGAAATTTGTGTACCCATCGTCCGCATGCGCTCAGTGGGAACGCCTTTACAGATGTGGGACTTTTCTTTGCTCCCGGGCTTGCAATTGTGACCTACGCCTTTTTCAAAGGGAAAGGGAACTTGAAAGATGGACTTAGCAGATTGCTTACAGAAGTGAGTCAGGGATACTTTCAGCCTTCGATCGGGGGTGAGAATGTGCCTGTGGCTGAGGGTGAACTGTCTGACTTGGCTGGTGACGAACCCCTTTTCAAAGCCTTGTACAAATGGTTTCTGGATAATGGCGGTATTTTCAAGCTCGTATTCGGTCCGAAAGCATTTTTAGTAATTTCGGACCCTCAGGTGGTTAGACATATTTTGCGAGATAATGCATTTAACTACGACAAAGGAGTATTGGCCGAAATCCTGGAGCCTATCATGGGTAAGGGGTTGATTCCTGCTGATTTGGAGACTTGGAAGGTTAGACGTAGGCAAATTGTTCCTGGATTTCATAAAGCCTATCTAGAGAATTGCATTTCTATGTTTGGAAAATGCACTGAACAAACAATCGATAAGTTGTCTTTGGCTGCTGATGAATCAAGAGTAATAAACATGGAAGAGGAATTTCTGAATTTAGGTTTGGATATCATAGGATTAGGTGTCTTCAATTACAACTTTGGTAGTACCAACTCACAAAACCCGGTAATTCAATCAGTTTATGGAGTTTTGAAGGAGGCTGAACATCGATCAACTTTTTACATTCCTTATTGGAATCTACCTTTGTCCAAGTACTTGGTTCCCAGGCAAAGACAATTTCAAAGAGATATCAAAGTTATCAACCAATGCCTCGATGATCTCATCTTAATGGCGAAATCAAGTCGTAGAGAGGATGATATAGAAGCATTGCAGGCTCGAGATTATTCTAGAGTGGAAGATGCCTCCTTGTTAAGATTTTTGGTGGACATGAGAGATGTTGATCTTGAACAGAAGCAATTAAGGGACGATTTGATGACAATGCTTATTGCTGGACACGAAACTACAGCTGCTGTCCTAACGTGGACACTTTTTCTTCTTGCAACGCATCCAGAGATTGAGGCGAAAGTTGTCCGAGAGATACAGCAAGTTGGAACAAGAAGGCCAAGTATGTCCCTGAATTGTTAGGAAAATGTATTCATGTCTCTTTCAAACAACGTTTCACCGTGCCTGCTTGCCTGCAGCCCTGGAAGACATTGAAAAACTTCCTTATATCAGAAAAGTTCTCGCAGAATCCTTAAGATTATACCCACAACCGCCAATTCTGATAAGAAGAGCCTTGGATGATGACACCCTGCCTCCTGGCTTGGGAGGAGATCCAAGTGGCTATCCAATTGGCAAGGGTGCTGATCTTTTCATCTCCGTCTGGAATCTTCACAGATCGCCACATCTGTGGAAAGAACCAGATGAATTTAGGCCTGAACGGTTCGATGAAACGTTCAGAAATCCCGCCTTTGATGCTTGGGAAGGATACGATCCAGGAAAAATTGGGTCGTCTCTGTACCCCAATGAAATTGCTTCGGACTTTGCATTTTTGCCCTTTGGTGGAGGCATCAGGAAATGTGTAGGAGATCAATTTGCATATACGGAGGCAGCAGTAGCTATTGTAATGCTGCTGTCTAGGTTCTCGTTTGACCTGGCAACATCCCCAGAGGAGGTTGGAATGGCGACAGGAGCCACAATTCACACAGCCAATGGACTTAAATGTAGGGTCCGGAAACGTGCGTTAGATCCTGATTCTAATGTTGGACAAAACTCTCTTTCTTTACAATAGATTTTAGTCAGTTGTTTCTATAAAAAGATTGCAAGAATTCGCTTGATTTGCTGTCTACCTTCACTTTGTCCAAGGCAGGGTTTTTCACATATTGCGATACCAAATGATGACGCTGCTTATGGTTCATTAGAATCATCTCTAATTCCTCCCTACCTTTATATATCAAAATGTCTATGGCCGATGGATCTGTAACGCGTTCGTTTCGTCGAATTAGATTGGAGACATTTCTTCTCAACTCTGTCAAGGAAGTTAATTCGGCCAGCTTGTATTGCTTGATTATTGTCGGTAGACAACGTGAAACCTATACAATAATGATATTGGTATGTTTTAAAATAAAGTTCTATCCACCAGAATGATTATTCCAAACAGGAATATGGCAGTCGAAAATATGGCGTACCTCCCGGAAAAACAGAAGTGTTTTGGAGCTCAAATCAGTTTCCTTAATTACGGGCGCAATCTGCGCACCGAACTTGGCGCTTTTCTTTGCAAATGCTGACATTTCGCTACTCGGTTCCCGAGGGCGATCAGGTTGAGCTTGCTGGTGGCTACGTCCTTACCCTTGGCAAATCAACCTGGCTTGGTATTGCTTCGCCGCTCGGACGAAAAGAGTGTTTGGAAAATATTGCTTTTATATTAAAGGCAATAAATCTAGCTCCCCCAGCTAACAGTGATGAACGAGTCGGGCATATGCATCTCAAATCCAACCCTGGTCCGGATCACCATTGCTGTACGTAATTACGTCACTTATAAATGTATTTACCTGCAGGATGTTGCCAGATCTGGCACCCTAAACAGGTTTGATAGCATAAGCTCCCTCTGTTTTGGCCGATACAGGACGAGAACCACCGGGTCTGGTCTTCTTGGAGGAAGGACCAGCCATGATCAATAATAATAAGTCATGATTCGCTTCTATTTGCTTCTTTCAAATGTTAAAAATATCGTTCAGACCAAATCAAATCAATCAAATAATAATAGCTTTCAGTCTAGAAAGAAAAATAACCTGATGCTGTCATAAATCGAAATTATAAATCAAAACAATATTATTGATTCTCCCTGTCAGACCAAAGCTGCCTCAAGTAAATAGGAAAAGAATATTGAATGTCAATGAGGCTCACAGAATGGCATCCTGACCTATCGAGGGTTGGACAAATCAACTTGTGAGGCACTCCTTGGTAATTCAGCTAGAATATTTTCGATGGAGAACGCCCTTTGGAATGGCCTTTTATCCTGTGTCTGGGAAATACCATCAAAACTACTCGATCCACTTCCAGATCTGGCAGCAAGGCCACCTGAGCTGCTTTCAGCGCTTTCAGACTCATCTTCTTGAGCATGATTCTCTGCAATACGGCCAAGCTGAATCCTATTTTCATCCATGCTAGTTTTTTTCCTCCCAAGCTCAGTGGCCCCTAGGTCCCCAAGAAGATGGCGATGAAAAATTTCATTCGTGTAGTGATCCTCATAGTCCTGAGATGCAGTAGGCAGACCAATTTGAACTGCACTGGGTTGACTTTGATGCACATTTCCATCGTAACTGTTTCTGCCCATAGAAGATAGGCCATTTGACTCGAAAAAATTGCTTTGCATCATTAAGTTATTCGAAAACGAATGGGCCATTGGATGATTGTCCCGAGATAGGCTCCCAATATCCACTGATTTTCTGTTGAAGGGGATGTTCTGCTGATAGTAAGGACCTGACCCAGCACCATGAAACGCATGAAAATCAACGCTTCTCCTAGGCTGCATATTTTGACTTGAGTTGTCGACTCTTAAGCCTTTAAAAGGATCGATTAATGATTGGCTATCAAGAAAACGCTGTGGTTGAGGCATCTTCTCCTCTGTAGCACTGCTCCCAAAAAAGGAAGAGGCAGCAGCATTGACCTGCGTATCCATCTCTCTCTGCACCGCTTGCATGTCCATATCTCTCTGCAATGCCTCTAATAACCGTCTTTTCGATGCTGGATCAAGCATCTGAATAGCTGATGCCAAAGGAGATGCAATGTGATCCCTTCCCCTTGCATCTGATGAAAAATCCCCAGATGTAGGTGGTACCACTTGTGCAGTAGGCATCGCTGTAGGCTGCCGAAGTTCCGTTTCCCTATGCGCAAAAAAACAAACTTTCCGTTGACATTCTATCCCATCTGTGCAAAGCTGCGTTCTATAGCGAGCGGGGTGCAGCCAGCATTCGAACACCCCATGAGCATACAAACAAGAGTCTCCGCGGGAACAAGATCCAAATTTCCTGTAATCTGCGCAAGCAGTTCCGCAATAATTGTGGATTCTGGGGTCTCTTCTCCTTGCTTTCTCCCCAGGATGGGCGAATGGGCACATTGTCCAGTCATGTGGTCGAGATTTTGGACATTTTCGTATCTTCATTTCCCACACTCGGAATTCATCCGAAGAGAACATTGGATCATTAAAGTCGTAAGGGCCAGCTTCCAAACTCAATCTTCTTCCACAACAGGATTGCTGGCAGTTCTCCTTGGAATCCGCGCAAGGCAGCTCCTCCGTGCTGGGCTGTGTACCTTGTGCGCCAGCATATCTAACCTGGTCTGTCTCTTCGAGTGACAAGACTGGCGCATTATCCTTGCTAGTATCATTGACCACTAAGACTTCATCATCCTCAGCGTCGTAGAGCAGTTTCATCTCCTTTTGGCCCGACTCTGCACTTACCACTTCCACAACCTTGATTCCTGCCGTATCCATATCCGTCAGCACCAAGGCAAAGCAACGCACGATTCCCGTGCACAGGACGAAATCCTTTGAATTATTTAATTTTAATTATTTCTTAATGTTTCAGACCCAGATGATATGTATAACGGCTACGGTAGGGAAGAAACCACTTTTGCGCCAACTCACTTCAACTCAGTCGGTCATATCCAAACGCTGTTAGCGGGTAAACAAACAGAAAGTCAAAATTAACAAATGCTCTACTGTTCTTGGATATCAAATAAAAGTATGGCAGGGGAAGGGCAATGTGACAGCTACCGAATCTGCATCCTCGTTCTCCGGCTAAGTATACCGGTGCACTGGCGGTGTTGCCGGTTGGGACGTATCATGATCATGATGGCACCAGTGATACCAGTACGCCCTGGTAGCCAATCAGGATCAGCTGGCGTAATGCAGGGCAAGAGAGGACCCCTGCCAGAGGTGCTATGCAATGCAAAGGACTTACTCTCATTAGTAACATTTGCTATCTCACCTAGATGTAATAATGAATGATTTGTTTCAGGACGCACAAACTTGATGCTCAAATACATTAGGTAACCATGTTTAGAAAGTGTCTGTGAACAAAGCCCTTGTGATTTCCCCTTGTAGATGTTCGTCTTCGTCATTTCCTGAAACATTCTGCGCGATTCGAGCCCCCCGTTGCTTTGTTCCAACAACTTGAACTACTCCAGATGGCTTCCAGTCTGCCAATGCTGCAAAAGATCCAGAGCCGCAAGCCTGTAGCAGGAATTGTTTAATGATATTGCGCTGCTCTTTTTCACTGCCAGTCTTTCTGAGCGAGGAAGATAGATGCCCAATTTCATGATATCCAATACCAGGGAGCATTGTCAAAACGTTACGCATGGATGAGTTTGAATCGTCTATCTGCTGGACTACAATCTCCCTTATCATGCCCAAGATTTCTGCTTGGTGTGGAGCCAATACTTCTAGTGACAAACAGGATATGGAACTATGAAGAATCTTTGTGCCGACGTAGTTATATAATGCGGCGTCTTGTGGAGCAAGGTGCACCAATGCCCTACAAAACGTGGCAAAGCGAAATGCTGCATCATCAGGACGAAGCATGCCATCCACAGCTGCAACAGCTGCAGCCAATCCACCTGCCGGGTCGTGTAGCAAAAACATCTGCAAAAGACAGTGGCTTTTAGTCTCTGATTGGAACAATTTGCTATCTTTGGTATCTGCAGTTCGTGAAGCAATCTCCTTCAAAACATCTGCGTATTCTTGTGTCAGTTCTCTTATCATTCTATCAAGAACTACCTCTTCCTCTGTGAGGCTACTCTTTGATGAAGAGATATTCTCCATAGAGACGTCTGTATCATTACGATGATTCCAAATACTAAGTATTTTCCATGATTTTGTCAGACGAGCTTCCATGTGCGGAGCTAAGACCGATATTGACGGTAGTATCCAAGCAGGTGCAAATTTCAAAGGGCATGTCTTTATCAAAGGTATCGTCACGTGCCGCAATATCAGCCGTAAGTTCCTATGATCTAGATTTTCTATACCAGAAAATAAAGAAGATACTATTTTATCTGCCATTCCCGGGATTTTAAGCGCCGAAGGAGTTGAAACTGGAATTAGCCCCAAAATGTGGCAAATAAATTCTCTAATATGTCTGAGCCATGCTCTTACACTGCCGACAGTTGCCCCCCCAACGGACATATAATCCTCTGAGTTATTGAAAGAAGTTGTTCCTTTCTCTCTTAGCTGCCCAAGTTTCAGATAGTGTGCTTTTTCTCGTGAGGATAATTCAAGTGCAACCTGGGCTGATCTCATCTTTGATCTACCATCTGTGGAATCAAGAGAGTTTAGGCATACGAAAACCTGCAGTACTATTGGTACTATCCACTCTAAATGACTGGCAAACACGTCACTCATTGTTTTGCAGTGCAAGCGCTTCATGGCTTTCTCCACCATGTGAATTTCATGATACAATGAGTAACGTTCTTTTCTGCCCCCAATCATAGTGCCGTGATTCCCCTGGACAGCCTCTATTGATTGGGGCATGTACGAGAAAACAAATTGATCTAAGCTAGCTATGGTTTTTTGCATTTGAGGAGATGTCCAGGAGGTCTTGACTGCATCGATTGCCCAGTTAATTACTCTCTCTTGCAGATCAGGGTCTGCATCTGATAACGATGCCAATATAGCCTCAGCAATTGTGTTTGTCTCCCCTGGGCGTAATTTTTTCTCAAACTTCAACCGACTTGATATGTTTGCCATTTCTTGGACATGTGGAGCAAATCCTTCTGGGCAAGATTTTGCATACTCTAGCAGAACCATTGCAATTGCAGATCTAGCCTGTGCACCTTCTCTCCAGGCTATATCTGGAGACGGAGGCGGAACCTCAATCTCAATTGGCTCGAAAGGAACACAAACTTCTAAAATCTCTAGCAAGTTGACGATAGAATGATGTATTAAAGCTTGCCTGAGGAGCAGAAGCTTTGAGAATGGAATCAAGGCCTTTGCTTGGCTCATGAGCAAACGAGCATCTACAACACGTAATTTTAACAGAGAATCGAATGTTTGCTCCAAAACTGAGCAGAATATAACCTGACGAGTATTTTTGGTATCATCACTTAATTTTTTCGCATTGATGCCATCCCAGACTGCTTTGATTGTGCTATCAGCGAAAATTGCAGCCGCTTCGAATGCTGCACAGACATCCTCCAACGAGCTGCCTGGCTTCGCTTTTACCTCTTCTAACATGTGTAAAGATTCCGTCAGCTTTTTCACTGTTGCTTGAAGAGATTGTTCTGGCAGTGTACATGCAGAAAATCTTACAATGGAGGCTAACTTTTGCCTGTAAGATATCATGAAGTCTTTGTATTCATCATAGTCGTCAAAGTAGATAGGTATTTCGTCACCTACTTGAGGAGTCCTAGAATTCCGATGCTGCAACTGGTCTGACGCTAGCTCCATCAGTGTTAGAATGGCTTCAGGTGGGAGAATTGATGGTACTTGAGAAAGATCCCTCGACAAAATGCTGGATGCTGACTCCTGGATTAACTTGGACCAAAATTCAAGAGATTTTACTGCAAGAGGTAGATATGGATGCTTTGCGATTTGAAGCATCCTCTCTAGGTAAAATATTCTATTCCTTTCCTCTGGAAAAGCAATGCATAAATAAGTTTGCCCCAACATTGCTAGAGAATCGCAAACAATAAGGCCAAACTCTTCATTTTGTCCTTCGAAACCAAGCTTCTGCATAATTTGAAATACATTAGGTCCATAACGGGGAGCCAATGACACAAGATAACAATTATCTTACCTCATTAGATTCTCTATCTTCTAACAAAGATCCAGCCGCTTGCAATAATGAATTCCCTATGTGCTCCATGGACTGATTGAAAGTTTCCATGTTTTCGTCTGTTGTTTTCCTCCGCAATATCACAGCTCTGAGTAATACACATGCGGCATTCCGAAATTCAAACGAATTTAATAAATAGTTCGCAGCAGAAACCAAGCCGCTTCTGAGCATTTCACTAGCTGGAGCAAATTCTGCGTACACTGCAGCAGTTTCAAGTGCCATCTTTACTGCTTCCAATACTTCAGGGGATGTGGATCCATTTTGTAGAGCTAGAATATTATCTTCAACGACTTTCTCAATAAATCCAAGAATCTGTGGCAACCATACATTCAGGCATGCAAGTAGATCCCTCAATTCATTACCAGTGATATTGTTTGAAAATTGATACACTTCATCTGCCAAATTCTTAACCACCATTGTGATCAAAATTTGCTTGCTAGGATCGCCTATACTGCTCTCGAATAACAGACGCTTCAGTGTATCCTGGACAAAAGTTGGGCCTGATCTTTTCATAAGAAGTGCCAGAAACACAGCCGACTTATTGCGTATGCCATATACTTTTCCCACCGCGCAGTTTTGTTGAAGCAGAGAGTTTGAGAGTGTTGCCAACTCGCTTTTCTCCTGAGATTGCAACTGACCCCATCTGTTTGCAACTAAGTGTTGTAGAAGTGAATAGCCCAATATTTGAATTTCAAGAGGCATGGAGTCTTGAACTAGTTGATTTGCGCACTCAACCCCTGTGGTTATTTCTCCATTTCGAAGCTGCGAGACAAAGACAACGCCCAAGATATAAATGTCTAATGGCTGATGGGCCCCGTACTTTAGCAACAAATACAAATATTGTACCGTCATTAAACATTACCTCGTCATATAAACGAGTACCAGCAGTTCGCTCCTCAACTGTGGCCCCGATGCTGAATGCCGACGACAGTATCTGGAGAGCCTTCTCTGAGTTCATGACGACCTGTTATATATAGTTCCGCTTTTTACGCGTGGCAACGAAACGTTTCCAGCGGAGATTCGAAGGTCAAGGGAAACGCCGTCCGTCTGTGAGAAAAGTCGTCAACTAACAAATTCATGTGCAGCCTTTGCAGCAACAATTCTTCATGGAATTCAATGAAACGAATTACATCTATATCAGCTTCTAGAATAATTTGAGCAATGAAAATTTAATAATGCAGTAAGGTGTGTTGAACACATATGTAGGACCACAAATTTGCACAAGCTTGGAAATTGACTCAGTGAGTCAGCTAAAGGATTGTAAGCAATTGTACAGCAACAGTTTGTGTGCCGTTAAGAATTCAGCGTTGTATACTCACGTGGGTACCTGTGAAGGTTATCCTGATCGTGAAAGATCATGAAACCTAATGAATTGAACTTAATTTTCAAGATTCTTCACCTGCATTCGATGTATATACAATATATATATATAACTATTGAGGTACCTTAGTACAGGCACATGCCCTGTAAATCTTTCTACCTGGAATGGATTGATGTACCGATACACTCACGTAACGTCATTTAAAAAAATATGTATTAATTTTAGAATCAGTGAATTCATGTGGTGTACACATCACATGTGATCTTACGTACCAAAGTGTATCTCACGTTTTCTTGTCTACCAGGCTAAACATCTTAAGAATAGAGTTCCTGGTGCATTCATATTCGATAAATTGATCATGGCTGCTTTATATGAGACTTCAGTGCGCGTAGTTGTTGAATTTCAACGCAGTTCTGAGACTGGGGTCGGGCGGGTGATTCGGTTCAATCACAGTCCGCAAGTTCTTCCGACGCAGCTTAAAGGCAGAATTTCTCAAGAAACTTGGGCAGGGTTCATGTCAGATATTGACATGTTGGCAAAGGATCACCCCTATGTTAAGAAGCCTGAATTGAAACATTATGGAGCCTGGGGAGCCTGTTTTGCTCTCGGTTCAGTGATTGGTGTCTGCTGTGTAAATCCAGACGCCGGAAACTACGAGGATTGGGAACAAGAAGCGCATCAAGTTATACAGAGACATCAGAAACAGATGAAGCTTGGAGGATGTCAGTTGTCCCTGCAAAAAGGCAGGGACTATTGGTTGCAAATAGACATAGATCCCTCAGCACCACTGGTGGAAGTAGATGGGGAAGAACCTCCTACTTCAAATGACGCCTCGACGAGATCTTACATCTCTCCCTTTCAGAGCACACATGATCTGAATGTTTAGTAGATATTTAATGCGTGTCTGAAGGCAATTTGTCAATTCATGATAGTTAATGAACCATCTTTTGTATTCCATACATGTATATATATATATATATGTATGTATGTATATAACTCATCCGTTTTGACGCTCCATCAAGACTCAAAATTTTCACATACTTTTTTAATATTTATAAATAGAGTATCCTAGCGAATAGGAGACGGAAGGTAAGCACATTGCCTGCCAAATCTCATGTTACTGTTCTACCTTGGCCAAACTATCAGTGGACAAAGTTTCACCAGGAGCCCGAGTTGCCTTCCTCTTCTGGGAGATCCATCGACGAATTGCATCATTCTCCATTTTACGGGCCCATAAGACTCCTGGTGGATCCGCTTCATGCGAAAACATCAAGTCCAAATGATGAGCACCTTCTGGAATTATGATTGATTGCAGATCTCTGCTTATATTCCTGAGCACACCCCCTGAAGACCAAGGATCCATCAGTCCATTAGAAAATATGATATTCGAATGCATATGTATATCTTTGCCGCCCCATTCAATTACAGGTTTTAGTGCCATCGGCTCAATACCCCATTTTTTTTTACATTGCTGCATTTCGTTTGTGGCATTGAATGGCTGGTACCAGAACATATCATGGATACCATCTCTTCCAGATATCGGCATAAAGTGTTCGGTGCAAAATTGATAATCCCAAAAATCTTCTGTTTCTCGAGACAGCTGAAGAAGAGAAAAATCATAGCACTTCATCTGATTTGTGAAGTTATAGAAGATCCCAATAGCTGCAGCCATGCTTGGAAGGAGCTCATCCGATGATAAAGACAACTTTTTACAAGCTTCCCTTACTGGGTAAGAGGGTAATAACCCTTGTCCATCAATGATGTAACCAGATGGGTATGGATAATTTGCCATAGCCATATTTTCCCATGCAGCAGCTGCCCATTCAGCAAGTTTCATGACATCGTCTTTGGTGGCTAATGCAGAATCAGGGTTGCACAGCCCCATATCCCTAGCAATTCTTCTTCTTCCTTTCGCGGTATTGCTCAATCGAAAAATTTCTTTCCAAGCCAGCCTTGCTTTCGGAACACAATCCTTTGGTGAGCCATTTTCAGGTGATGCGTCCTGGGTAACAATCTTTGCAAAACTTCCTAGTTCATAAGGTGGATCTTCGCCGTAATAGGCCCATATTGGAGCTGAAGAAGCAATGACACCATCGACTAGGAAGGGATACTTCGCTCTAAAAAAATATCCCAGCATACCACCATAACTCCCACCAAAACCAATGACTGGGGTTCTTTTCCCAAATTTCTCTTTTATGCTCCACAGAAGGTTGGCATAATCTGCCATTGCTTGTTCTGTCGTTAAAAACGCCATATCCTTTCGCGACAACTTTCGGAAAGGCTTGGACTTGCCATAGTAACGATGCTCCATGAACAAAAGCAAGGCTTGGTGTTCCACACCAAGCTCCCACATGAGCCCAGTATTGTTCACATACAGGCTGACGTCAGCTTCGTTACCAAAGTACACAAATATTGAACCTTCTTTCGGGTTCCAAAATTCATCACATATTAAGTACCGTAACATAAAGGTTTCCTCCGTTTGCCTTGAAAAGTGGTCTAACCGTGTTGCAAATTGCAGTTCTTTGCACTTATTGATAAGATTTCTGTTCTGATCTGGATGATTAGGGTCATAATTCTTTGGAATATATTTATAAGCTTCTGTGAAGCGCATTCTCTGCGATCTTAACCCCAGAGTGCGTATTATTTGCAAGACCAAGAGAACTGTAACAAGTTTGCAAGACATTTTGAAATATACAGTCGAACCGGAAAGATCGATAATGCCTTCAATTCTTTGTTTAAAACGCTTACAAATATACCAATTGTATTTAAATTAGTAATATAAGTAGTTTCTGTACACAACGGTGCTATCATGGGATACCTTTCAAAAGTTTTGAAACGATTCGACTCAGGGCAATTCTCCTGAGTTGTCACTCATAGCCAGCGCGCTGCAAGTATACCTGCAGGTCAAGCAGCTTCTGCAAATCCAACTCTCTCGTTACCATAATCAAAGACAGTGTGATACTTGCTGATAAAAGAGTCGCCCAAGATCCAGAGAGGCCCGAGAGGCTTTGGTATATCCATGCCCATAAATCCAGTGAAGCATTGCTTCTCTGATTTTGTACCGACTTGGAGGATGTAATCTGCAGGCGATAAAGTTAGAGTTTGTGAAGCAATTCCAAAATGTATCTCTGGCATTGATTCTATCTCTCTGCAATCCACAAGGTTTTGGCCACTGTTGGCAAATGGCAAATTTATGCACATAGTGTCCAACTCCTTTTCCAAGAAGTCAAGGGTTTCGTTATTTTGCGTTATATCATGAACTATACGAATCATATACTTGCAAAGATTGCATGTACTATCGTCATCATGGCTTGAATTAAAATCAATAGTCTCAGTCATCTTTAATGATCTTCTAACTTCAAATGATGATTCCTCTCTTCCATTGGACGATTCACACACTCCAACAGCTTTGCAAACTGCATTAGCATCCATAGAGCCAGCCAGATCTAAGAATAAAGGTAAATATTCGTGCACAAAATTTTTACACTGCTTCACAACGATCGATTCACCACCAAGGACCTTCAGATTTCAACATGACAAACTGTCAGACTGCAAGTGTCGAAGAATAAAAGCAGCATCACTGGATAACACAAACTTACCGCGTTCAGCTTTTCGATCTCCTCAGTTGGACCAACTATCAGAGATGTGCCTGTATCTGCAATTGCTTGGCATCCACCTTCACACAAGTGCACCGCTTTCTTAGTGTCCAAATAGACAGACTCCATGCTAAACTGCCAAAAACCTCTTCTACTGACTGGTACCCACAGATGCTCCCCTTTGAAATGATCAGCATCAACTCCTCCAAGAACGAGTTCACCCCCATGCAGTCCATCGGTGTTCCGATTTAGCCAGAAAGAAAACACGGGCTCCTTAATCAATCCCTGATCTATCATATTTTGGAAGGGTGGTAATACTTTACCAACTGAAATCTCTGGAAACCCCATACCCATAATACCATCAAACTTGGCAGCAACAAAAGAGAGACTGGGCTCATTAGTAGCTTCAGCAAATATCTGCTTAAGTACATTTTGACCTGCAATATGAAGAGTGTCAACAGAAAAGAAGCCGTCCAGGTAACCTGAGCCATATTCTATGGAAAACTTTCTACCATCTTCTTTATAAGTTGATGATTTTTCTGAATAATACTTGCTATGCACGTAGCAAGCTATGCTAGTGAATGAACATTTCGAAGATGGAATCCACAGGTTGGAGCTCCCAGTATCGAAAACCACGCTAAATAGTTGCGGAGGATTACCGAGAGATAATTCTCCATAATACTGCAATAAAGAGAAAGTATTAGAAAACTAATTCGACAATATTTGTAAGGAATATAATCCACTAGATATTTTCATCTCGCAGAGTGCATTTCAAACGCTTGCTAGCAAGAGACGCGTAGACGATAATCCCAGTGTCGTAGTCAATTTCCATCTCTACTATATTTCGCAAATATCATTACCTGCACGTCCATGAAATTGCTTATGTCTATGGCGTCATTTTCTTTCTGGCTCACTGCACTCTTTAGTTGCAAACTGTTGGAACGTAACGACTTCCACACTGAAGCCCCGCGATTCTTATTAAGCTTGACATTCAATACATTGCCACTTGATATTGGTGCAAGAAATAATAAGAGTCCAATGCTCAACAAGAGTGAAACAGGTTTAAACCCTGAACGAAAGGGTAGAAGTGGATACATTACAAGATCCTGGCAGAATAAGTTCATATCATAGACTAGCCTAGATAATATCTACAGGTAGAAATATACAATAAGTACTTTAGAACGCCACCTCGTAGCTTTAAAGCAAATTTCCTGGGTGTCCCATATGTGGGTAGTTGTACAATCACAGGCCATGTACATGTGTTACTCATGTCACGCACTAGAGATGAAGCCACTTTAAGGAGTTTGAAAACTGTATTATCTTACATTATATTCATTAACAGTCTCAGGAGTCTCAAATAGAATGATCCAGTTAATTTCGTCATGTACGCAGCATCTGTTGGATCCCGCAGTCAAGGTTGCTGGGCTGCAACGCCCTGTTTTGCAGTTCCAGCCCCAAAGGTCCACTATTTTGAGTAAAGCTGATCAGAAAGCTGATAATATAACTCGAAGAACATCTTTAGTCATTTTATCGACCTTATTTACTGGCTGGAAGCAACTGGGAGCGTCAAGCTCGGAGCTATTGCTGGAGCAATACGAAGATGTAGACAACGGTTTTGCGATCAGCTTTCCGAGTGGTTGGTTGCTTGGTAAAGGAGACATCGGTGGGACAAAGTCTAGATTTAGCAATGGTGCTGGTTTGCAACAAGTTTTTGCTTGGTATCCCCCCACCGAGGAGATGGTTAGTGGCAAGAGCTTGGCTGTGACAGTGAAATCTGCTGGTCCTGACTACACGAGTCTCGGGTCTTTCGGTACAGCCGAGCAATTTGCCGAGAATTTGATAGCCCAGATGGATCAAAGCTACTTGAGAAAGAAATTGGGAAATGCTGGATCCATTATTACCTCAGCTCGTTTGATCCAGAGTGAGGAGAAGCAGAACAAGTACATTATAGAATATGAAGTGAGCAAAACAAAGGAGCCTGTAAGAAGAGTTTGGACTTCTGTTTCCCTCGGAAAGTCGTCATCTGGGGTTCCCAAGTTTTATACCGCGACAGGAAGTTGTAAGGAGGAGGATGTCGAGGTAGTTGGTCCCCTCCTAAGGGCTTCAGTGGAATCATTATCCATGTTGGGCACCGATGTTTGACTTGCCGATCTACACATGGTTAAGCTTGGGTGGTTTCGGCAGACTAGGTACTTAAGACGTGGTAGATCTTTGTTGTGGAGTGCCCTGCTTGGTTTCTTTACATGCTAATCATCGAGACTGAAATTGTTCGTTTCTGGTGTAACTAGTGTACTGCCTTGGAAAAGGATTGAGAAACTATCACCTCACCTTTTCCCGCTATATCAATCATAACTTCTCCGCTATCTTAATTTCTTTGATTGGAAACTCGCATACCTGGCCCGCATGTTGCATTTCCACGCTAAATTTTTCAAATCCAATATGAACTTAATCCTACCCCAAGTACAAATACAGTAGTCTAGCCAGAATGAAATTGCATGTCAAGTGTGTTCAGCACAAGAAACCTAAGGCATATATGTTTGGGAAAAAAAGGGAAGTATTTAACATGATCAAATGAACATCCCTTATGAACCAAGGAAATAGCAAGCAATCAGAATCACAATGCAAGCATGAAAAAACTGACTCTCCTTGGCTTAACTCCTGCTGCTTAGGCAATGGAGCGCTTGGATGGCTCCCTGTGCTCCGTGGCGCTGGCTGGGCGGTGCACCAAGAAACCAGTGATCTGCACCTGTCTCACGGCATCGAAAGCGACAAGGCGGATGTAGGCATCTGGGAAAGCCTTGGTGCATGCGTTGATCTCTCCCAACACCTGGGCACCGTCCTGGCATCCGAACATGGGGAGCTTCCACATGGTCCAGTAACGGTTGTCCTGGTATCCAGAGGTACAGTTACCCATTCTCTCGGTGTTGGCAGATCCAACGTAGGCAGTTTCTGGCTCAGAGAACTCAAGGCAAGGAGTCCATCCGTTGCGGACAATGTAGTCCACCTGCATAGCACATTATTAGTACTCAGCTAGTTGCATCTTTCCATTTCCACCATGAGGCGTAATTGCAACCAGAATAAACAAGGCTATTCGGATTTTATCTCACCTGCTTGGTGATCTCATCGTCGCTCAGGGCTGGGAGGAAGGAGAAAGTCTCGAAGAACTGCAGCAGAACACAGAAGGCGTCAGTTGACAAAGTCCTACTACAGACACGGAAACTTGGGACTTGCGGACAAAAAATTACTCCCAATGGAGCAAAGCACCATGCTTCTAAGGATATCTATCAGTCATTTTGAATGTATTTCTGTCATGTTTTCTCGATGGGTACGGTAGTAGGAGGTTGTAGTAATGGTAGTAGCCATCACATCCCCCCACACGCACAGCAGCTAATTCATCTATTATCGTACCTTGTTGTCAGTTGGCTGCCAAACCATGAAGGCAGAAGTCTTCTTGATGTTTCCGTTGGAAACGAAGGCAGTCTTGGCAGTCTTAGCCTGAGAAACGACAGCCTGCTGGCGAGAAGCCAGAGGAGCCTTGACCATCATGGAAGCAGAGATTGTAGCGGCCATTGTATCTTTTCAGTGATTAAGATCAAAGAAGACAGAGGAGATATAACAATGAAATAGCGAAAATTGTTTCAAAATTTTTAGATAAGCATCACAGGGTAGGATGTGTGCTTTTTATACCAATTTCAGACCAATTTCCTACAATCCGGGGACAAAGGCTTGCGAGGGCGCCACACACTAGAGGCTTCACTCGCGACCATCCAGCCTTGGGAACAATAGGACACAGCTAGAGGCATATGCGCAAGGGCACCAAAAACGGGGGTCCCCAGCCGCAACCGCTTCTTAGTGCAAGAACGCGTAGTAGTACTCTGGTCTATATGTCTTTGCGTGGACGGCAAATTCTTTGCACAAAAATATTAGAACCGGTTGTTGTCACTAGTCAAATCCGCCGCTGTTCGGTCCACTTTGAGCTTTGTTGTCATGTCTCAGGTGCGACTGCATAGTAGGGCGTTGGGTCTAGGGAACCACCTGAGAGCAAGACCTAGTTTGATCATTGGTTCCAGCATTTATTTCAGCACACCTGCACATTATGCTTTCTCTAGTGATTGTTAAAAGTTGTTTGAATCAGTTTAATGACTTAATACCTGAAATTCTAGACAGTAAGGAATAATTTTGTCAGTTGTTCTTGGTCAGCAGCATGGTCATAAGGTGTGGAAAACTTGGCACTGAACACTCGGATAGACATCAGATATTTGCATCGAAGGAAGCAAAACAATCTTAAAGATCCTATGCTGGAACGTCTAGTGGCGAAAGATTTCCGGTACTGGGAGACTATTATGTGAAACACCACAATTCCGTTTTAAAGTTCAGATGCCAAGAACTTTCAAGTGAATTCCTCACAAAGTTTCTGATGTACGGAGATACCAAGTTGCAAAGTGCAAGATTCCGCTTTAAATTAAATTTAAATGGCTCCAGTGACTCTGAGCCAATCAAATGGCTTCCATATGACTTTCTTTATTGCTAGATGACTTTAGATTGATGTCAGAGGCTGTTTCTTTCTTGGGATCGATATCGTGAAAGCTGAAGGCAATTAGGCCATAGCTAGTGATTTGAATAAGTCCTGGAAAGTATAGAAATCTATACAGGTAAACTATTGCAGGTAAAGGGAGCATGGTGGTTCCATAGGCCGCGTGCCAACTAGAAATCACCACTGGGATGTTCCATTTTGTTGGCAGAGAATTTTGTAGAAAACATCAGACATCATTTCAGACTCTATAAACATTTTGGGAGGTGAAGGTCATGATATAGGCTGTGTTTCATGATATAGAAAACTAGAGATTTATTTGTTGAGCTAGCTCTCCAAAAGAGATTCCCTAGAGCAATACTGAACACTTTTGCATTTTTGAAATCAGTAAAAATTTGATGGCTGAATGGTCTAAGACTTAGAATTTTCCTCCGTGATGAGCTCACGCTACTTCTAATCCAATCTAATCAGGCAAGGCTTTCTGAAAATTTCCTTGAGATATTTCTCAGTTCATAGTACGAAGCCCAAGCTTATGGCTGCACTAGCAAAGAAAAAATAAAAAATCACTTGTCAGTGCAATCTCCATTTACAATATTGGCCAAAGGACTCGTCCATCTGGCATTATCTCTCATTTTTCTGTGCATGAATATTTTATGATATATACAACTTGAATTCTGCTGAAATCCAAGATACTAACTAGAGGTCACCTGATCATATGGTGTGCATGTGGCAACACAGTCATCATGAATGAGTTTTTCATTATAGCTTCTCCATTGGTATCTCGCACATGATCGGTATTCGAAAGCATTCTGACGTCGATTTACGCAGTTTAACGACAACATTGCCAGCATCAATATTGATGTTGTAGAATGTATGTATTAATCAAGATTCATTATCATATTCAAATACTTGTCCTTGTATAAGGACTTCATTAATCCAGGCAAGTTTGCCATTGAAATTCAAAATTTTCACCTTCATAAGATGTCAAGGATTTCGTTTCCACGATAATCGATTAGGAGAGCAATTTTAAAATAAAGTTTTACGCGTACAGGTATATTCAGAGCCAATTCGGTTGCTTTAGGCGTTACAAGACGAGATGGAGGATACAATCCAGCGGGCAGTTGAACAGAACGTTCTTGAACTGGCACAGAGTATCGAGAATCAAATAGACGAGAGGTTGAAACAGCTTGATAGTTTAGAAGAAAACGACTTGGAGATGATAAAAAGGAAACGGCTTGAGGAAATGAAGAGGTTAGTTTTTGACTGACTTTGACTTTTAGCGTGGACAGAGTATGCTGCTACAGCGAAACAATTGGCAATGGAGCAGACACAGATCGAAAGTTCTCTTTTATACCAAAGAAATATATTAATCGCATGTTTATGAATGTAGAGTCGAAGCTCGAAAGGAGGAGTGGCTGAGGAAAGGCCATGGAGAACTGCAAGAAGTCCAAGAGCGCGATTTTTTCTCCGAGGCTAAGGGGGAGGAGAGAGTATTGTGTCTGTTTTATCGAGAAACCTGGCCGTGTCAAGTTTTGGAGAAGCATTTACGAAACTTGGCGAGATGTCACATAGAAACTAAATTTCTCAAAATTCAGGCAGAAAAGGCTCCATTTTTAACTGGTATGCATCCCATTCAATGTCTGCATTCTCAACAAGCGGATTAATAATAGTAATCGGTTGTTGTTTTCTATTGTAGAAAGGCTGAAAATTTGGATGCTACCGACATTGGCAATGGTGAGGAATGGGAAAACTACTGACTACATCGTTGGTTTGGATGAGTTGGGGGGGCACGAAGACTTCGATCCTTCCATGTTAGAAGGAAGACTGATAAGTGCTGGCATCTTATTTGAGAGTGCCTGTGCCAAACCAAAGCAATACAATGGTCAAGTAAAGAACTCTATTGCGAAGGGAGGATTTCGCAAGTCCGATTCGGATGAGGACAGTGATTTTGATTGAACAATAATAGTCATTATAATGAATGAAAGTGAAATGAAAGCTTTAATTAAAGCAATCTTTCGCCTCTAATGCATACATTTCCTTTTCTGCACTTCGATGCATATTGCGTTTTATGCAACTCTTTTAGTGACGCTATCAGATTGTTCGTATATACGTTTAATTGGTTCTCCAGCTAACTGACATGCGTTTTAGATCTTGTCCTAATTCTTCTACTAGTTGCTGTTCAGCACACATCAAAGAAATGGCATCTCCACGGACACCTACCTTGAAGCAAAGAGTTTTGTTCAAACATGAACTGTAGCTACTTAGAGACATCCTGCACAGATAACTGTGAATACTAGAAATCCTGTGGTCTTGTATCAAGACAAGTGGCTTCCACTCGGATCTGCAACAGCCTGGTTTCGTTCATTCAATTTTTTTCTCTCTCTCCACTTGTTTTCTGAACCAATTGTGGAATCTTAAGTAGCATCATAGGCATACTGTTGTCCGTGTTGGTTTTTTCAGTTGCTTTATCGATTTATCGATGCCTGAATTCTACAATTGGTTTTTTAAAACTTTGGCAAACGTTGCTGGCAACGTTGCTGCCATTATAATTATGATGCGCATCAGTCAGCATGCTGACTCAGCCATCATGGAGTCCCCAAGCAAAAACTAAAGGCAGTCGGGCGATTACAAACGACTTAATGAAATAAGGACCCAAGATAATAATAATTATTGATTTCACAAAGCAATATCTGCAAAGAAGTTAAGCACTGTTTGCAAACATGCGACATATAACAATAGCTATAGACGAGTCAGAAATGACTCATGTGGTCTGCAAATGGGTTCATGACGTGTTTCTTAGAGCTAATGATAAAGTCGATATTATTGCTGTCAAATATATGATACCTGCTGGAATGGCACCGGTACCTCCGCTGATATCCAGTGGAACTATTGGGGCTGTCTCAGATAACTACACTCAAGCTGTGAAAGAGGAGGAGGCGCGTGTTGACATGCTACTCAGATCAGTAGTGCAACAGAATTTTAATGGGGTTGAAAATGTTATAAGGGTTCACGCCCTAGATCCAACCGGAGGAGCTTCAAGTGTTGGACACTCAATTGTTTCCTGGTGTAAGCAACATGCAAGCGACATTCTGTTCCTTGGAAGTCGCGGCATGGGAACTGCTAGAGGCATGTTGATGTCAATTGTTGGGCTTGGATCAGTAAGTAGTTACTGTCTACATAACATGGAAAGTCCAGTTTGTGTCATTCATGGCAGCGCGAATGATGATCAAGTTTGCAACAAAGAGAAGGTCTTAGTCTGTGTAGATGACTCCTCAAAGTCCAAGATTGCTTTGGAGTGGGCTATCAGGAAGTTTGTCAGCAAGGAGAATGAGTTACACATCGTTTCTGTTGCACTTCCAGTTCCATACGATGTAAGGCGTCTTTCTTTTGGTGTATACATACATATGTTCTAAGCTCGCAACCTACCAAATCGGATCCAATTATGCTGCAGATCGAAGAGCAAGATGTAGCCTCTGTATCTGCTCTTTCCCCTTCTAACGATTCAGTTCTATCGGCGCAGTCTGCTGGCGAGCAAGTCGAGGCGGCAAGCAAGCGAGCAATTGAAATGGGGGTATGTTTATTTGTGCTCAATGTATGTTCTGTGTTTAGACCATAACGTCACAACTTGATCTGATGATTATGCTTCTTACAGATCGACAAAAATCAAATAATAAGCAAAACGCTAAAACCAGGGGGCGGGGCTAGTGAGATCGCCAAGTCCATTGAGGAGTATGTGGTAGAGAATGGTATTGGTTCAGTTGTCCTGGGAACGAGAGGCATGAGTGCTGTAAAGAGGACGATAATGTCCTTAGTTGGACTTGGATCAGTCAGTGATTGGTGTGTACATAACTTAAAAGTCTCAGTTTTTGTTGTCATGGAAGCACATGCGGGCCACTGACCTAATAGGGCTTGTGATGATTAAACAGCCACAGATGGCAGCACTCCATTCTGAAAGGTGTAATTGGATAACGTTTGCCCGTTAATTGATCCACAGGCTAATACATGCGAAGACCGCCAAATGGGTGTCCACTCAATTAATTACAATAATTTTGAATTTTTACTTGAGTAAAGTAAAATTTGCATTTGTCGCCATCTTTGACTGCGGAAGAGTTTGAGATACCGAGCATGAAAACCTCATTTCCGGGCGCTTCACAGCGTTCAATAAGCCGTTCGTATACCTTTCATAACGCGCGAATGTTTAGAATAGCGCAGAGATCGGCTCAATTCACGGTATCTGCCTCTGTTCCGTTCGAGGAAGAACTGACCAGCAACGCCAAGTACATTGCAACACGCGGAAAAGGGATCCTTGCAAGCGATGAATCAAATATGACTACAGGAAAGCGACTTGCTTCTGTAGGCGTGGAAAACACTGAAGAAAATCGTCGAAACTGGCGCCAGCTCCTGTATACTGCCCCTGGCCTCGGCAAATTCATCAGTGGCGCGATTATGTTTGACGAAACGTTGTTTCAGTCGACACACGATGGTATTCCATTTGTTGATGTCCTCAAAAAGCAAGGAATCTTACCTGGAATTAAAGTGGATACTGGTCTACAGGTTCTTCCTGGGACTGATGGAGAGACGGCAACACAGGGCTTAGATAATTTGGGAGCTCGTTGTGAAGCTTATTACAAGCAAGGAGCTCGATTCGCAAAATGGAGGGCGGTGCTCCGCATAACGGATAGCAGTGGACCGAGTAGTCAAGCAATTTTAGAAAATGCACACGGTCTTGCAAGATATGCAAAGATTGCTCAAACAGCCGGCCTTGTTCCTATTGTAGAACCAGAAGTTACGTTGGGAGAAGGATCTTACTCTATCGAACAAACTGCCTACTACAGCGAGCTTGTATACAGTCATGTGATGAGAATGTTGAATGAATATAATGTTCTTATGGAAGGTATTCTGTTGAAGCCAAACATGTGCTTGCCTGGCCTGGATGCAGAAACAGCTTTTCCTGAGGAAGTTGCAAAGTATACAGTTCGAACAATGTTGAGGACCATTCCTGCTGCTGTCCCTGGAATCCACTTTTTATCTGGAGGAATGTCAGAAGAGGAGAGCACTCAAAACTTGCAAGCTTTGCAGGAGGAGTGCCCTAATGCACCATGGAGTCTGACATTTTCTTACGGCAGGGCATTGCAAGCAACAACATTGAAGACTTGGGCAGGTGCTGAGATTGGATCAAGCGGATGGAATGATGCGCAGTCAATCCTAGTGAAGCTAGCCGAAGCCAACTCAAACGCCCAACTAGGAAAATATCGTGGTCCTCATCCTGTACCTGGTGGAGGCCGAATTTTGCAGCAGTTAAGAACTGGAGGTTCAGGGAAATGATCTACTGTCGCTTCGAAGTGGTCAAGTTCAGGTTCATTTCTTTTGGCTGTTTTACTCAATCAGTTATTATACCTACCCATATTTTCTGTCAATGTAATTATGGTTGAAGTTATATATCTTTAAAGATAGAACACCTCGCTATCAAATGCAAAAGTATGCCTCTTAGGTAAACTTAAAGTTCGTCTTCTGTATCTTTATATGTCGATGTTTATATAAGCAAGACTAAACTTTAGGGTGACGCTTTGGGTCGAAAAAATAGCTTTTCAGAGTTTCTATAGGCATAATCAGCGACAACCTCTTTTTCCAAACCAGAGAGTCCAGAAATCACTTCCAGCACTTGCACCATATTGCAAGGCTCATTCCTGCCTTTCACTTGCAGGGAACTACTATGCTTTTTTTTATCCTTTGCAAGAATTTTGGTCTTAACAAAAGCGGACGATGCATGTGTGGTCCTTATACTGCACCATGGAGCATCAGTCTCTAGCATAAGTCTCTCCATGGGAACAGAACGAGCAACATTGAGGTTATCTTCAGTCTTCAACGAACAACCGTTGATGCCAATATACATTGAATCATATTTAAGTATTGAATTCAACTCTTCGAACGATCCATCAAAGGAATGTACGACACCTCCTGGCAAAGTTGCGTCGTAATTTGCTTCCAATATTCTCAGAAAGTCTTCCCCTGCGGACCTCAGATGCAGGAACAATGGCAAATTATACCTCTGAGACAAAGTGAAATGGGACAAAAAGCATTCTTGTTGAGTCTTCTCGTCACAAAATCGCACTCTGTCATAGTCTAGTCCACATTCTCCAATTGCAACAACTTTTCCATCGGCAATGCCCTGTTCAATGACTTTGCACAATTCCTCCATGTACTTTTCAGGACCGTCTACGAAGGCACTCCACTCTCTAGCTCGTGTAGGATGTATTCCAGCAGTACAAAAGAGATCAACTGCAAGAAAGTTCATTGATATTCTCACGATTGTTTAACCTCCAAATCGTAGGCTATAGGCTAGTTTGGGAAAAACTCACCAGAACCTTGACAAAAGGCCAGGGCTTCCTTGGCTTCTTCCAGATTTCCTGCCGTAACAATTATTTTTTTGACCCCTGCAGCCCTTGCTCGTTCTAACACGGCGCCCAGATCGTTGTCATGATACAATTTCCCATTGTACTGGCCTTTGTACATGGCATCTAAAAGGTTGCAGCCAATGTCTATGAATTTCATCTTTGGACTTCCAAACTTCAGCTGAACAGTACGAAATTGTTCAGCGAGATCGCTCGTACTGGAATTCACTCTCGATATTCTACTATTAGTAGTTTTATTCACGAATGAAAATCGATCACACCTCCTTGGACGAAGATATCTTGACTTCACTACTGGGCTTGCCACGTTGAAGGCAAAGAATTTAGGTACGTTGAGACAAGGATCATTAACAATATGTCTTAAATTTCGAAAATATACTAACATAAGGGAATATGAGAAGGTCGAAGGTCCTCTCCTATATCCTGGATCATAAATAAGTTACACTCTTCTCTCCTGCATGAGCTCAGGTGAGGACATTACAGCGTCCAACCATCTGCAAACATAATTTTGCTCCCAAAACTTAAGTCATTGCTATCACTAAGTGCAGATATTTGAAACTGGCGAATCTGATCATCAAAAGATTGGACAAAATAATTTTCCCCGGGTCTGAGATTGCATTTGACGATCAACGTGAGAACATGTATCTGTTTGCAAACATGTAAAAACAACGATAATGCAAATTAGTTATGGCGATAAAATCAACAAAAATGCACAATGCAGTAGTATCTCCATAATTGTGGATACTGTTGAAGAAAAGTTGGCTCAATTAGTGTGGTATACTGTTCATTTGTTTTCGGACTGCAAACTTGGCATGCAGTGCATTTGCTGAGGAAGTAAGAGAGTCTCGTTATTGTAATCCTGGGTTTTATTATTTTAGTTACATACATAGATACATATATATATTAGAACCACGATGGCTGATTTAGAGATCGTAGACTATTGCACGGAGACATTCAAGTACTTGGGGCAAGATTGTCAAAGTGCTAGCGTTAGGCAGTCGTTTCAGCGATACGTCGCAGAGGTGAGTATGAGTGCTTGCGCAACTTGCAGAATTAGAATCCTTTTATAGTGGTTGATGCCTTGTGCTGGCATATATACAGGGAGGGGATGCAGAATTTCTCTTTCAGGTGGCTAAGGAGGCATTTCTTGAACCCTGCAATACGATACACATGGCCACGAGTTGCAGGGCCATAATTCTCCCTTTGATAGCAAGAATTGTAGAGGAGATGCTGGGAATCGATCCATCTTCCAACGAAAGAGATATCAGAGTCCCTTTAGCTTTGTTACAGTCTTTGTATTTGTTTCCTCATACTGAAAGGTATGCCAAGCGTTCTTTCGAGGCCATTAGCCTTATTCAGAAAAAATGAAAATTCTTTTGCCTGGATCCACCTAGGTCAGGCTAACACGTGCACACTCTTTGTAGGGAGATTTTGAGATATTTCAACGTGTTTGGTCCTCCTTTGGATTTGATGGAAAGCGTTATGGATGATCGCCAAGTTTCAGGTATTGATGAGATTTTTGTTGCACAATGCATGCTGCTTGGTATGACCTCTAGTACTTCGCTTTGCTCTATTTTTGACTGGTACCATATGCTCCCTTTGCTTAAATGCAATGACCGTAAAGTTCGGTGGTATGGGGTGAAATGCTTTGCCTTGTCTCTGGGCAACAGCCCAGATTCTGTCTCAAATTTGTTAATGCAGAAATACGTGGATCAAGATACTCAGACCTTGATGGCACTGGATTGGAATCGATTGCGTGCAAAGATTTTGGCCGTCGAGGAGCAGATTTTAAGTGAAAGTATAGCCCTTTCGGGGCAATCCAAAGCGTGTCCTGAGTTGTGCGCAGTTTCTGGAAGATGCCCGATCAGAATGCCCGCTGGATACGTGAACTTGCATGGACTTATTGTACCCAGGAAGGGGTCTATAGATTGCGAATTGAAGGCCGAATCTCCAAATTTCGTCCTGACCGCGACCCAGGTCGAAGCATTACAGTATTCAGTGATTGGGTTATGTTTAAGGCGTTCTTTGCTCCTTCAAGGTCCTGTTGGTAGCGGTAAAACGGTGTTAGTTGACTACCTTGCATCATGCACTGGCAATAAATCAGGTATGTGACCTATGTTAACTGTAGCATGCTAGCTTCACCAGCGTTCTTATTCATCGACTCTTTTTCGATGGATCCACTTGGTTTCTTGCAGATATGATCCATATTTATTTGAATGATCAAATAGATGCAAAAATGATGGTGGGTAGCTACGTGTGTACCTCTACACCTGGACAGTTCAGATGGGCTCCTGGCCCATTGACCAGGGCATTAAGGAATGGACACTGGCTCGTGATCGAAAACGTAAATTTGGCTTCTTCTGAAGTCCTCACACTCTTAAGCTATGTCATCAAACACCAGAAACTCGTCATCCCATCAAGGGGAGAGGAAATTGTTGCTCAAGATGGTTTTCAGTTGATAATGACCTCCAACTTATCAAATAGCAGTGTACATCCTCAAATGAACATCTTATTGTCTATCTCAAACTCAATTCCCATTCCAGAGGTTAAATTGCATGATAGAAAAAGAATTTTGATGTCTCGCTTCGGTTGCATATCAGCAGTATTACATCATATGCTTCTCACGGTGGAAGCTTTTACTTGTGCCTTCTCGATGTCCGCAGACCTTTGCTATCAGCTGCCATTCCCGTTCCAAAGTGTCGTGGAGAAAATGCAAAAGGCTCTGGAAATTACCCACTTTAATCGAGAAATATCATTTCGGGATATTATCAAGTGGGCAAATCGGCTTGCTTCATTGCATGCACATGAGTTTGCAGCAATGCCAAATCTGGAAATTCAGGATATTGGATCTGATGTTTGTAGAGTACCTTTAAGCGCCCGTACTGCTGTTCTTGTTGAATTTCTGGATTGTTTCTGCCAATCAGTATCTTCTAGAAAGAGTCAAAAAGTAATTCTGGAAGCACTGGCCGATACTTGGGCTGTCCCATCAGCTATCCTTGACCAGCACATGTCGCTGTCTAAGCCAGATATCATTTACGAGGCAGGCTTGCTGAGAATTGGCAGGGCCAAATTTTTCATGGCTGATGACGGCTCAATTGTCAAAAAGGTAGGAACACCGTTTCAGAGTCCTTTTTTAGTGTGAACGATTGGTTACTTTGCATCTTTCATGAAAGTGATTTTGTGCAGACTCCAAAGGTAACTAGGTCATTTGCCAGAACTGGAGCCTCTCTGAGACTCTTAGAGCAGATATCTGCTGCTCTATGTCTGAACGAGCCTGTCCTACTTGTTGGAGAGACAGGGACCGGAAAGACTACAGTTATTCAAGAAATAGCAAATCTTCTAAAGAAAAAACTGACAGTAGTAAATTTAAGTCAGCAAACTGATTCTTCTGACCTCATCGGAGGATTCCGCCCGGTCCAAGCAGGGAGCGTTATTAAAGGTCTTCTTCCCAGGTATATTGATTTAGTCAAAAGTACTTGGAAGCGAGGAGATAACGAAGAGTTCATTTCCAGGGTACTGGCATTGGCAAAAAAGGGAAAATGGAAAAGGCTATTGAATGCTTTTCAGTTAGGTATCAAGAAATGGGATTCTGCAGGCAAAAGGTCTACTTCCATGACAGGAATCAAGCGTCCACGAGAACCCTTTCTTGCGCAAGAGCTGGCTCAATTATGGATGGATTTTGCGATAGATGTGGAGAAGGCGATCCATCAAACTTCTACGGCTGAAAGAGGTTTTGCTTTTGAATTTACCGAGGGTATTCTAGTGAAGGCATTCAGAGAGGGATGGTGGCTTTTGTTGGACGAAATTAATCTTGCTCCAACTGAAGTGAGTTTCTTTTTCATCTCACTGATTACTTTGCTGTTTCTGATAGTTGCTACCATTGATGCAGGTATTGGAGAGAATTTCGGAGATACTCGATCGCACAAGTCAGGGCTTAGTTATAACCGAACGTGGCGACGTAGAGCGGATAGCCAGGCATGAGGATTTTAGGATCTTTGGAGCTATGAATCCAGCAACAGATGCAGGGAAGAAAGGGCTACCTTTGCTTCTACGGAGCAGATTTACTGAGTTTTGGGTCGAAGAGCCCAATAGTTTAGAAGATCTCACAGCAATTGTTAGACAACATCTTGGATCGAGTGCCTCGCAGGCGCCAGTCTCAGGGATTGTAGCTTTCTACCAACAGTGCAAAGATCTGGCAGTGAGTTAATTACATGTCTTGGCATTCTTGCCTGTACTTGCTTACAGTAAATGAAATGGTTGGCTTAGTGTAGATGCTTGTTCTAATATAATCCTACAATACCACTGTTTATTGTTGCAGGAATCAAAATTACAAGACGGTGCTGGTGTTAAGCCTATTTACAATCTCAGGACTCTGTCAAGAGCATTAGAGTACACCCATGCATGCGCTAGAATCTACGGAATCAAAAGAGCCCTCTTGGATGGACTTGCCATGTCTTTTCAGACTCAACTGGACAGAAATAGTTCAAATATCATGGATAATCTTATGCAAGCCTTATTTCTGACTGAACCAAAAGGTTTGATTAAGGTATGCTCACAGCACATTGCTTCTTGGGAGCCAGTTCAAGATCTATATTTGCAAACTAATCTTCGTTCTACTTTCTTAATTTCTCACCTCTTTGCTGTAGGATGTCGCTACTCCCTTGGCACCGTCTCCTAGGCATATTTTATTTGATAACTATTGGGTGGAATCAGGCACTGAGGCACTTGAAAGGGATTCTGAGAATTTCGTAATAACTCCCACCGTGTCAGCCAATCTAAAGAACTTGGCCAGAGCAGTTCTCCTTAAAAGATACCCGATTCTGTTACAAGGCCCGACTTCCAGTGGTAAGACGTCTCTAGTGACTCATCTGGCGAAATCTACTGGTCACAAGTGTATCAGAATCAATAATCACGAACATACAGATATTCAAGAATACCTTGGAACCTATATAAGTGACGCAGAGGGAAGACTTGTTTTTCACGAGGGACCTCTGGTATCGGCGCTTAGGCATGGACATTGGATCATTTTGGATGAACTGAACTTGGCGCCTACCGAAGTTTTGGAGGCTTTGAATCGACTACTCGACGATAATCGAGAGCTTTTCGTTCCAGAATTACAGGAGGTTGTGAAGCCCCATGATCATTTCATGCTTTTCGCGACGCAAAATCCTCCTGGTATATACGCCGGTAGGAAAATTCTCAGCCGAGCTTTTCGCTCACGATTCCTCGAGCTCCACATAGACGATATTCCAGATGACGAGCTGCATCTTATCCTCGAGCAAAGATGTAAAATCGCCCCATCACATGCGACGAAGATGACGCAGGTAATGAGAGAACTTCAAAGAAGAAGATTGGCAAGTAATATCTTTGCAGGTAGACATGGATTTATCACTCCGAGAGATCTCTTCCGTTGGGCTAACAGGCCAGCAGTTGGATTTGACGATTTAGCTATCAACGGATTTCTTGTCCTTGGGGAGAGACTCCGAATAGAAGAGGACAGGCTCATCCTAATTGAGGTGCTAGAGAGAACTTTGAAACGAAAGGTAATTCCTAAGTTGATGGATCGTGATATTAATATAGATAGTACAATCACGATTCCTGTCCTACGCAGGTTCTAAATCAACCTTTTGTTGGTGCAGGTCGCTGTGGATGGCCTCTACCGAATGCAAGGATCACCTCTTTGCCAGGGAAGCTCAAATCATAAAATCATTTGGACGACTTCCTTCCTCAGAATGTAAGTTACATATATGAATAAGATATTTTTACCGGAAGGATCGGCGATACTTACAAACTAATGTCATCATGCAGATATTCATTACTTCGACAATGTGTCGAAAACAACGAACCCTCTCTTATTATTGGAGACACTGGCATTGGCAAGACAACAGCCTGTCAGCTCCTTGCGGAATCACGATCTCAACGTCTGCATATACTGAACTGCAACCAAAACACAGAAACCTCCGATTTCGTCGGTGGATACAGGCCAAACAAATCAAAAGAGTCTCATTACAGGAATGCCGTCATTCTGTCAGAGGAAATCAATGCATCGTTCGGCAGCAAGCTGAAAATATCCTCATCATCGGATCTCAATCAGGTGCTGCTTGAAATACGTGCTCTTCTCCAAAATAAGGATTTAGAGAATGAACATCGAAATGTCCTTCTTAGACTCCAAGAGTCCATTTCGAACTTTTTCGCTCCTTTTGAATGGGTAGATGGCCCACTTGTGACGGCTATGAAGCATGGCGATCTTTTATTGATTGACGAATTGAATCTCGCTGAAGATGCTGTGCTTGAAAGGCTTAACAGGTATGCGGACCTCAAGACATGAATTCGAAAGTCGTGGAGATATCAAGAGTGACCTTTTTGTATGTGCAGCGTTTTAGAAAGTCATAAATCTCTGACTCTATCGGAAAAAATTGGCCGAGAGATCGAAGTAGTTGAGGCACAGCCATCTTTCCAGGTGATTGCTACCATGAATCCGGGGGGCGATTTTGGAAAAAAAGAACTTTCGCCTGCTTTGATGAATCGATTCACAGTGATATGGGCACCAAGTGTTCGTGATGAACACGAGATGGCATCAATACTTGAGGGAAATCTGCCAGTGCGAGTCCGCACTGTTTCAAGATATATGGTCGATTTCTGGAGTTTTTTCGCTAAGAAATTAACAACCGTTGCTCGGCACCCTCTATCTATACGTGATATGCTGAGCTGGGCAGATTTCATAGCCAATTGTATCGATATTATGACGGAAGCTGAGGCATTTTGGCATGGAGCTCATGCTTCTATTATTGATGGGTTGGGCCTCGGCTCGGGTCTTTCCGAGAAGGTGCGCAAAATGAGTTATAATTTGTATCCTGATTGTTAACAGTTCGATGATCATTGGGTTTCCTTCCACAGGTTATCAAAACATTGCGCGAAGAGGCGTCTCGCGAGGTGCTGAGAGTATGTTTGATGATCGATCCAAACTTCAATCATCCTGACAGTATTGGAGTCTCGGATGTTCTGATTTCTAATACTACTTGGGGAATTTATCCTTTCTTTATCGAACTTGGGGTCAGGAAATCTGTTGTTTCGCACTATACCTTTCGTACGGTGACTACCGCCAGCAATTTGTTTAAAATACTCCGTGTTATGCAAGTAAAGAAGCCAATATTATTAGAGGGTAGTCCTGGGGTGGGGAAAACGACGATTGTTAGCGCTCTTGCGAATGCTGTGGGCAAAAAAATGGTTCGGGTGAATTTAAGCGATGAAACGGATATGATGGACTTGCTGGGTGCGAATTTGCCTATCTCAGATGGTAATCCTGGTGAATTTCGGTGGTAAGTGAGAACGTTTGTGCAATCTCAATCTAGAGGAAAAAGTATAACTTTTCTGTGTGTTTGCTCAGGTCGGATGGTCCGTTGTTATCTTGCATGAAGGAGGGTAACTGGGTTTTGCTAGATGAGTTGAATTTAGCTGAGCAGAGTATTCTAGAGGGATTGAACGCGCTTCTTGATCATCGCGGGGAGCTTTACATTCCGGAATTGGGAAGAACAGTGAAGGCTGCACCTGGTTTTCGCCTTTTTGGAGCTCAAAACCCAGTGAATCAAGGTGGTGGGCGAAAAGGACTCCCAAAATCTTTTTTGAATCGGTTTACACGATTGCAGATCGAGAGTTTTACGAAGCGTGATTTGGTTGAGATCTCTGGTGAGTTGTCTTCCCTCGTCTTTCCTAGCGAAAATGCTTTTTGTGATCTTTTCAAGATGGTTGAGTGTCGCGACGCGTGCCATGCAGGCTTTCTCTATCCTGATATTCCCGATGGACAGTTGAATGTGATGGTCAATTTTCTCTGTGCATGTTCAACTGTTGCACTGGCAAAGACTACTACTGGCTATGAATATGACTTTAATTTGCGTGATCTTCTCCGCTGGTGTGAATTAATCTGCCATTGCAATACTATAAAGCAGTTAAACCTGGACGGACCTAATGAAGAAGAGTTACTTCGAAGAACACATCACTCTGCCCAAATGATATTTTGCAGTCGAATGAGAACGTCATCTCATCGAACTCAGATTGAAAATTTACTTTCTCATAACTTTATGCGAGAAAATGTTGGCTCGATGGAGAGCGAGCTGGATACAAAGCCCGCTTTCAAGATCTCTGACCAAGTACTCAACATTGGTCATGCTTCCCTTGAGAGATCCCAGGCTCCAGCCCCCCTGTACTTTCGAGAAGGCCAATATCTGTGCAAAAGCTTCTTTAGACTTCAAGAATATTTGATCGAATGTGTCAACCATAACTGGGCCGGAATACTTGTCGGCCCCGCAGGGTCTGGCAAGAGCTCTTTGATAACAAATTTGGGACATCTTTCTGGGCATAATGTTGTGGAGATCCAAATGCACCGTGGCATGGACATCTCAGATCTGCTTGGAGGATTTGAGCAGCAAGATAAATTCCGCGATGCGCATTCCTTAATCGAACAGGTCAACCAATTGATCAGACTTCTTGCATTCTACTGCAGTGACTCAGAACTTGGTTTGGAAAGCATTCGTGCTCTATGGGAACAAATTTTGGACTGCAAGGAACGTGACCCTGTTTTAATAGCTAAAATCGTTAAAAATGAGTCGAATATGGAGTGCTTGGAGAAAATGATTGCTTCTTTGACAGGCGCACATAGGACTGAAGCCCAAGTTCTCTTTGACTCCATCTGTCGATTAGCAAGCAAGTTATCCCTTCTAAAGGGGTGCGAGGGTAAATTTGAATGGGTGGATGGCACGCTTACAAGATGTATATTGGAAGGCTCTTGGGTGATCCTACGCGACGCGAATTTGTGCAGTCCTAGTTTGTTAGACAGGCTCAACCCCCTTTTAGAACCTGGGGGCTATCTTGCACTTAATGAATGTTGTACAGAAACAGATGGCCCTAGAATGATTCAACCACATGTGAACTTCCGCTTATTTATCACGTATGATCCATTCTTTGGAGAAATTTCGAGAGCTATGAAGAACAGAGGAATAGAACTATATTTTGCGCCTGAAACTTATCTCGATGGAGGCTCCCAAGCATTGAAGGGAGATTGTCACGATTTATCACATCTGCCAGGTTTAATTTCGTTTCCTGGAGTGAAGGAACTTCTATTTAAATGGATCCAGAGATTCTTTCAACCAGTCAACAAGTACGTTATCGACGTGTATACACCACCTTGGAATTTTCAAGTGTTGCTGGTATCATCCTCTTTTTTACCAAAATGCTTTTTTTTCTTACAGGAAAGTTGCCACCCTGGAAATACTTTTGAGGTATTTTGAAATATTTTCTGGCTTATTGCTTGTTGGATCGTCATTCAAGCGAACTATGTTAGATTTTGTTGACCGGATGTTCTGGATTGAGTCCCCCTTGCATCTGAATGGTCTTGAAGTTTCTTCCTTAGGTCAGCATTCAAGACTAGGTGAACAGAACTCTATATTCCTCTATCCCTCTATCTCAAGTGTGGGTGATTCTTCTATTAGCTCAAAATTGCTGAGTGATCTAACGTTTTTGATGGAGATTCTGAGTCCTTTTATCCAGCACATGATCAGCAACGCAGATGTAGAAGTGAATACAGTAATGAATCAGATTGACCCTTTAATGCTCCCTTCTCTTAGGTCTATTCTCTGCGAATCATTTAGTATAAAACGAGATGATAATTCATTAAAACATGGTATAAATGCTATGAGATATTTTCATACAAAATTTGGCTTCTCTTTGCAAATTTATGCAGAAACCTGTGCCTGCAATACACACTATGCCAGAGAACTTGAGGACTTGCTTGGAAGCTTGATTTCTTATCTTAAAAGTCTTCAAAACTTTGGAGAGGCTAGGAAAACTCCAAATAGAGTGTTTGAAATCGAGTCAGCAATGCTGCAGATCCCTTTCACTGAATGGATGCAAAGATATGAAACTGAGACTCTCAGCAAAATGGTTGTTATTGAGTTGATTGAGCTTCGCATCCTCACAGTATTCGAGACTCTTCCGTCTGAATTTAGCATCTTCTTTTCAATTTTGGAATGCTCGGCTTGGGTTCAAAAGAATCCCCATGCAAGAAATACCAGATTAGCAAACTTTGCATTGTTGGAATGGGTGTGGCCAACCCTGCAGGCTATTGTCGCAAAGGCTAAAGAACAGGAGGATCTGACCAAAATCAATCATCAGGTAGGCATTCAGATTCAATTCGTATTTGTCTTACCATCTCCGTGGAGCCGCTCTGAGATTTGCGCTTATGCAGGGAATTCTTTTTCAAGACTTGCTCTGGCTGTTTATTGACTATGTACACTTTGATCCATCAGTCGCGGCCATAAGTGCACTCGACAAAAATCTCGAAAGGGTAGCATTTGCTTGGTCTACATTAGAGAGATACATTCAGGATAACATGCCAGTGACCTCAAGTGAATGCAGGGTTCATTTGCAGAATTTTTCCAATAGTTTAGGGTTTAAGTCTGAGGTAGCACAGCCGAATTTGAAAGCAGCCCTAGGAGCACCACAGATACCTCCTAGCATAGAAGTGTTCAATATACAACATGATATCTTGTCTTACTGCAGTAGAATCAAGTTTTTGGCTCCAGACAATGAAGATTCTAATGATTCGGACCACAATCAGGTAGGGATAGATCCAGGGGATGGAGCAATGAAACTGCAAGTTCTAGAAGGCTTGACAATAATAATGGCTGTCAACTTTGGATACGGCTCGCACTCTCTTGCAATATTGAAGGATACCGCATGTACAATCAAATCCATGAAATCAATCCAGCGTCGTTCGCGAGAAGTCTCGGAAGAACAGATGGTTTTGGAAGCCATGAGGGCAAATAGCCTCGTTCTAATCAAGATGCAGGCCTGTATCAGCTTTGATCAGATCTGGCCTGCCCAAGCAGCGAGGTTAGATTTTGATTTAATAAATCTAAATTTCTATTTGACGACAGCTCAGAATCTTATCGCCAATTCTCCAGGAAGCAATCTTACTTCTGCTTTGCCTTATGCTCTAATGAGGAAATATGTGGGGTCTGTTCAGGGCAGGAGTATTCAGGAGATAAAACAAGACAACCAAAATATTTTTGATAGCTTAGGGAATCAGATAATGATTCAATTCTATAGAGATCTCTGGTCAACTGTTTTTTGCAATACGAGAGATCTACATGAAATGGAAGGCCCCCACGTTCTACATTGTTGTGGCATGCTCTGGGTCATCAGAGATCTTGTGAAGGATAATCAGCTACCGTCTCTTCGCTCAGAAGCTTCTAGGATCCAGAAGCTTGATTGTGCTTTGAAAAGCATAGTTGCATATAATGAAAATGGATCAGTCAACTTATCCAAGATCGAAATGAAATTTGCTATGAGCACGCTTATTGTCATTCTTGACAGTTTGTCTTCAACTTGCTCTGTTGAAGTACAAAGCAGAGTGAAGTCACTAGCATTGGATAGTTTGCTTAGCTCAAAAGAGGATCATGCCGGATCATACACCCTAGTGTGCCAGGTTGCAAAAACAGCAGGCAAGAGTGCAGTTGCAAGTGGCATTTTGGAGACATGTCTAGTCGAATCAGCTAACACTCTTTTGCTTAATGGCAATGTGTTATGTGATACAGCGGCAGGTGAGTTATATTCTCTCTCCCTCTCTCCCTTTCCATAGGTCAATTTCACATCGGGCATGTAATCGCAGGGATCAATTCAAGGGGAAAAGCTATCTCTCTGCTCGGTCTGCTGCATCTGAAAATGGTACAGCCAGAACAGGGCTTCGATCCAGTTCTTGCAAGCAAATTCGAGAAAGAAGGAGTCGAGTCTATTTTAAAACAATTATACTCTGCTGAAGAATCTCTCAGACGCGAATATGATAATCTACCTCTCTCAGAAAAACAGGGGGATAGGATTCGTGTTCTTAATGAGAGAAGTCTTGTCTTGAGAGAATATTTGAACAGTGTAGATTCCTTTGGAGCTTCGAGGCCGGAAGAGTCACATTATTTGGAATTATTGAAAGAGGTTGACGAATTCAACAGTCATCTGGGTAGATCTGATAGAATCTGGTCACTTGTTAAAAGGATGGACCTGTGTTCTGGCACTCAATACGAAAAGAATGTTGTCGAAGAAGCAAAGATATGGATAAAAAACAGTATTTCTTTCCTAAAATCTTTAAATAGAAGATATCCACATTATGTTGACATTATTGGGCCAATGGAAGTGGCTCTGCATGAAGTTATGTATGGATTAGGCTTGTTGGTTGTCTCTTTTCAGAAGGCTGAACAAGCTAACAGGTATGATGATTTATGCCGACGAAGAGAAGCTCTAGAGGCTGCTGAGAGATGCTTGACTTCAATAATAATTTATCCAAACGCCAAGTCACTCCCAGGCATTTCCGATATAAGAGCTTTGATTCTACCAGCATTGAGATATATCGATCAGGTACCTGAAGAAGACTTGCTTTGTTTATCTTTGGAGTTCTGTGAGCTCAAACTCGACGAGATTCGAGAGAGTCGGGACTTTTTATCCACAAAACAAAAGGATAGCCACGTAATATTTGAGTTACAGAATGTTATGATGGAGATATATCAACGATGGCAAGAAATCAAAGATCAGGAGGCTCAGCGTAGCATTGCTGAAGAGTCCCTGTTTGAGATGAAAACAAAAGTGTTGGATATTTTTGGAGAAGGGATATCTTTCGCAAGCAAATTCTCTGTTGAGTTTCCTGATCCCTCCCATGCTTTTGACGATCTAGATTTGTCATTCGACGACACTCCAGAAGAAAAATGCATCGAAAATGGAAATCATAGGAAGGAAGTTGGTCTGATCAAAGCGGTAACCGTGCAGCTAAAGAACACCTTTGAATACTTGTTCAATTCAGATAATCAGAAAAAATCATTTGATTCTCAGACAGCTTATACCAAAAGAATTGAGTTTGGGCTCAAATTAGCTATGCTGATTAAATTTCAGTATTCAAGCAATTTTGACCAAGAATGTGCTTCTTCGTATTTATACATAATGGCATCTCTTATGCCACAGTTTCAGTTAGAGAGAGAAAGTAGCAACATGAGTTTGAATCATTCAATACCAAGAGAAGTTAATTTGCTTCGTGAGCCCTTGGAAAGTATGCAAAAGAGACTATTCGAATTACTGCATAACTGGCCAGACCATCCGATTTTGGAGCAGCTCCTGAAGATATGCAACAAAATTTTGGATCTTCCCCAAGACCGCCCTTTAAAAGAATTCTCTACTGGCCTTGAATTGATCCTTAGTCGCGCTCAAATATGGGAAGAGACAGCAAGCAAAAATGTTACATTGGGTGAATACCTGGCTCCTCTCATCGCACTTGCAGTTCGCTGGCAGAGAATGGAGTTGGACAGTTGGCAAGGATTGATTGGGAATATGAAGGATCAGATTGACAGTGATATGTCCTTTTTCTTGCTATATTTGTATCACTTTAGTCTCGAAAATGACGCAACTCCTTCAAAAATAGGCAATCTTCAAGAGATAGTGGAGAATTCATCTGTTGCACAATTTGGGATGGTCTTACAGATGCTGAATTCATTTGCCAATTATCTTGATTTTAGCTCCAAAGCAACTGGATCGTCCCGTTCAGGATCTCAATACATTTCTAACATACTGAGGAATGTACATAGCTACTATGAAGAATATAACGAGGGCCTGCAAGAATTTTTGAAGAAAGAGATAGCACCTCTTGAGAAGGACTTACACGACTTTGTGCTCCTTGCAAAATGGGAAGATAAGGGATTTTATGCCATGAAAACATCCAAAGAAGCAAATAAAAAAAAACTCTATAAAATTTTGAAAAAGATTGAAGACACTTTCAAAATTCCCGCATCACAGGTCCTGCAGTCTAAAAGGCTTGCCTTAGGTGTGGATGGACTGGGCGACAAACTTAATAGGACAAAGTTGATAATCGAACTTCTTTGCAATCCGTTCAAGGGACTCGAGATGATTAAAGAGATTTCTACAGATTTGAAAACAATTGCACGTGCTCAGGATACCAGTCTAGGGAAATATACCCAAAAGCTGGAGAAGACAACTAGGAAATTCAAGAACCTGGCATTTCAGTCTTTTTACGTCCTATCTGACATGGAAAAGATTGCCAAAGGTTGTAACATGTTGGCATATACTGCCGCATATCGAGCCAAAAGTCTAATGGACGACACATCAAAGGGATCAAAGGCTCGAAAAAAGAAAGCTCTTGCTCATCTCTTTGATGAAATGGAGGCCCTTGGAATAGCACATTTGAAGACTTCTATTCCAAGGCACGCAAGGGGTGACAAGAATTGGGCCATACAGGTTAGTAACTAAATTAGATTAGCAATGAAGGATCGAAATATACCTGCTCAATCAAATTTGCTGAGTTGAGATATCTGATTCAAAGAACCACGTTCTGCAGGAGAGGTTAGATGTCAATGGGATCATAAAATTCTTTGAGAATCGCAATGATAATGTCAAATATGACCGTGAACAATTGCTTTGTATCAATCGATACTATTTTAAAAGTATTGATGCGTCAATCAGGATACAACAGGTATGTTTGATTTTGAAGATCATGCTGGACTTGGCAATTGTTGCATGTTTTGCAAGGCAAGTTATCAACTTGCTTTGTATGTATGTAGGTTTCTCAGTGTCCTCACAAAGATATTCAGAGTTGGGAAGTTGAGAAATCGATAAAGATGGCAATGAATTTGGTTTATCTAAATCAGTTCCTGAGAAGCCGAACAGAACGATCCTTCAAATCTGTAATGACCTTCTTCCAGTACATGGAGACTATAGAATGTGGCAATATAGACCTGACTTTCCAGCAAAAAGTAGCCTATAATAGTTATATTACTCTTCAGGAACTTTTATCTTCAGGTTTAGAGGCTTCAAGACGCTTTTTAGATTACATCACTGTGCTCCAAAATGTGACTGTGTTGAACAAGGATATCACTGATGATGGTATTATCCTACCCATCAAGACCTTCATAGATTCAATGGCAACATGCTATCGAAGGATGCATGAACAAAAAGAGAAGGAAATAGCATTCACCAATGGTTTCTTTGTCTCTGCAAGCTCTTGGCGAGTCTTGAACGAATGCTGTCTTGAAATCTCAAGAGCTTTCAACCAGATGAATATGAAAGGAAAGGTGACAGGGGCCATCCCAGGGAGTAGACAATGGCAGCTAGAACTTGACAGCATTGTCTCGTTCGCCAAATCGATTGAGAACTCGAGTTCGATGTATACTAAAGTTGAAAACCAACAAAGCCCAGCAATGATGACGAAAATAGAGGAGATGATTTGTTCATGCCTTGTGTGGGGTCAAGAAAGCTCTAATCTGGCCAGTTCTCGAGAGAGTAATATCACAGAAGCCATTGATTCCTTGAATAAACTTCTTTGCATCGACAGTCTGGAGAGAATCAATTCACACTTGAATGAGTGTTTTGCTTGTCTGTGGGATTCAGAGAACTTTCAGAGCGTATATGCAGACATCTTGTTTCAAGACTGCCTACCTATGCTTCGTGTGATTGGGTCAAAATTGAGAACTTGCCTCGACTTTTTGTTAGGTTTACAGCATTCTTTATCCAAACTGGCTTACATCTCTAGCGCTATTCTCTGCACTTTGATAGAAAAAGGCTTTTGCACCCCGGAGGAAACAGATGCTGCTGCAGAAGCATCCACAGTCACAGGAGGAACTGGTTTAGGCGATGGAGACACAAAAGATGCCAGAGATATTAGTCATGAGCTGGAAAACGAAGATCAAATGCTAGGAACAGAAGGTCAGGAAGATCTGGACGACAACGAACCGGACAACGCAGAATTGAATGACCATCCAGCAGGAATTGAAATTGAGGAGGATTTTCAAGGAAAAATGGAAGACATCAGTTCTAATCCAGGTAAAGCTTTGTCTGCGATATCCTTAGAATTTTTAGTACAACTGATCGATTTAAAATAATTTTGGTATTGTATTGATCTTACAGAGGAAAGTGGTGAAGATGAAGAGGAGCAACGGGACCAACAAGGCCAGCTCGAGCAGGAGATGGGCGATGTTGGGAATGATGGAGACAATGTAGACGAACGTCTATGGGACAAAGATGACGATCTTGATGATGTACGTATTCATTCTTTTATGGATTTGCTTTGCCTTTTTACAGTAATTATATACCTAAAACCTTTTGAGTTGCGTGGTCACAGAAGCAAGAACTTGGAGATAGCCAGAATAAGGCTGAAGCAAAAGATACAACTAATCCTGAATATGACCAAGGAAAGAATGACAGGAGCGATTCGGAACAAGATGATGATCTTAAAGCTGATCAAAATGATGTCAAAGAAAACGAGAGTAAAGATGATGGTGTTTTGGAGGCAGACAATTTGCTACATGAAGAAGAGTACCGAGATGAATTGCCAGCCAATCACCTTGAAGTGGAGCAAAATAATCTCGAGTTTCCGAGCGAAATGGAAATAGACGATGTGAATATTGAGGAATTAAATGATTCTCCAAATGCAGACGAGGGAGTCGAAGAAGAAATCGAGGAACAGGGAGCTTCAATTCATGAAGAAAACACACAATCTGATGCCGAAGGTCAGAACTCCGAAGATCTCGTTGATATTCCTGTTGATGAGCTCAATGCAAAGTCTGAGGAACACTCTGCAGAAGGTGACGCAGGAGAAGATAAGGATAAGTTTGATGACAGAGGATCACCAATTGGGGATGGTAATCAATCATTAATGGATCAAGAGTACGTATTTCTGGATCAATTCATTACGCATGTTGCTTCTGAGACACGTTGGTCCATGTTTAGTGTTTTGATATATGCTTATCTATATTGAGATTATTATTCCGTATTTAAAATGTTCTATCTTCAGGTTGGGCGGAGAGGAACGTGGCTTTGGCTCTAAAACTGGTCATGAACTAGAGGGGGTGGATGGAGATCCAAATCCAGGAAACACAAATCAAGGCGATGGGAAAGATAGTCACACGATAGATGTTCCAATGCAACATCAGGATCAAAATAATCGGAATATGAATAGAGTGGATGTGAATCCTTTCCACAGCCTGAGTGAAGCAGCCGAAAAATGGAAAGTTCATGCTGGCATGGTAACCAAGAATGATGACGATGGCGATGGCCGTGAAGCTGAAGAGCAAAGTGATATTCCCACTCAAGCTGATGACTTGAGCTACCGTTTCATGAATGAAGATGAAATAGTAGGTCCAAATGACGATGCTTTGATTGCAGATGCGACAAAGGATCAAGCCAGAGATGGAATGCGGAAAGAATTGGAAAATATCTCTTTAGAACAACCCACAGAAGAGCAAGAACAAGATATGGAGCAGGAAAGGAATGTAGCTGAACAGGATTCGACCACTGACATTATAAGCCCTGCATCAGAACAAAAGCTTTTGAAAGAGAACAAATTTCTTGATACCAAAAGTATGGGCTCCGACCATCACGTTGACGATTATTTGGAAAGTTTGAGAACAATGTCCCTCGAGAAGGGGACAGGAAGCGAGTCAGCAGTTTCTGCATCCCTGAGGCAAATAACCGAGAAAGAAGAGACAATCAGGGAAAACCTCAGGAAGAAAGTGAAGAAATTATCTAGCGAAGGAGTAGAAGCCAAAAGATTAAACGAATTCGGCATGGATATCTGGAAACATTGCCAACAACTAACAGAAGGACTCTCATCAGAGCTTGCAGAGCAATTGCGCTTAATTCTTCAACCTTCCGTTGCAAGCAAGCTAGGAGGAGAATACCGTTCAGGAAAGCGTATAAATATGAAACGCGTGATCAACTATATTGCTAGCAATTTTAGGAAGGACAAAATTTGGATGCGACGCAGTATACCTGACAAGAGGCGATATCAGGTGGTTCTTGCGATTGACAATTCCAAGTCAATGGCAGAAACGGAATGTGGGACTTTTGCTCTGGAAGCAATGTCCCTGATATGTAGTGCAATGTCCAAACTAGATGTTGGAGACCTTGGCATAGTTAGATTTGGTGGTTCCATTGGGATGCAAGAGATTCACCCTCTAGGAAAGCCTTTCCAACCTGCAGAGGATGGCCCAGTAGTAATGTCTTGGATGAGATTTGACCAAGATAACACGATTAATGACCAGCCAATGGTGGATGTGCTTTATGATTTAGATCGCAATCTTGCAAAAGAGGGCATGAAGGCATTAGGTGGCAACTCGCTTCAACAGCTGGTTATAATGCTAGCAGATGGAAGATTCCACGAAAAGGATGCCCTTCAGAAGGCTGTCAGGAAGGCTGTTTCGCGTCCTGGAGTTATGTATTCATTTGTCATCCTGGACAACCCTAAAAATTCGATTTTGGACATGAAGACAGTTTCCTTTGTGGAAGGCAAACCTATTTTCGCAAAATACATTGATTCCTTCCCATTTCCTTTGTACATTGTATTGCAAGATATTCAAGTCTTGCCCAGGATTCTGTCAGATCTTTTGAGGCAATGGATAGAGATGAGCTCTAGTACTTCCTACTAATTTGTGAACTTTTTTTATTGTCATCAGCGTGCGTATATGCACGTATATATACATTTGCAGGTGATCAACTGTCTGATCCCGATGTAAGGAGGAGCAGGACTTGGTAGTTAGTTTCCTCTTAGATTAGATAGTATGTTTCCCAGACATTTTCCTGGGTAAGATTGGAACCACGTGATTAGCCTTCTGTTTGAAACAAGTTGCTCAATGGGAGAGTCTTGAGCTCTTCCCGTAATACCATCAATCTTCACAGGCAGACTCCCGTTGTTCAAAGACTATACCCGACTATCGCCATAAGCTGCTTCGTAACTTGTCTATTGAGTGTTGCTTTGACTTCACCAATAGTCTCTTTTTCTGTCTAACTCCGATACGCGGCCTCGCACACTTGGAGGAGAAGAGACTGTCGAGCGGTTGGTTCGATTGGATGTTTGGATGATGATGGTGAACACCAGCGACAGTTCTCTCCCTATTTCCAAGCTCTGGGGACGCTCAGGTTTCATTCGATAAAATCAAATTTTAAATAATAAAAAAATAATGCGATGGTTATTGACAACACGACGCACTGTGGTTTACTCAGATTTGATTGATCGATTGTTACACAGCTCTACCATCGTACTGACAGTATTAAAAAACTACTCAGGAATTGAATTGGATCAAACCAAATGACGCTCGTTGAAAAATAGCAACCGTCGACGGTTGCAACCGGTTGCCGGTATACCGGCCGACTCATCACTGTAGACAGTAGCTACTGTCCTCATCTAGACACTCACATACTCTGACATTTCCTTTCCTTTCTACAGGGCATTGTGTTGACTGGCCTTCTTCCATGTCGACATCTTCCTGAGCACCTTGTCTTCGCAAAAATAGAGGAACGCCCTCCTGTCTCCAGGAGTTATATCATGCTGTATCCGCATGGGATACTCAGCACCCGAGGTGGGATTCGAACCCACAACCATATGATGGGCTTTCATGTTCTTTCAAGCATCCTCTGTCAGGCTAGAGCCACAGTGGGAGGTTAAAAGTCATACGCTCTACCAATTCGAGCTACTCGGGCCGCTCCAAGGCATCCTATTACCGACTGGATCTCTACGAGATCGATAGAATTTCATCTGATAGGTGTTCGGGTTGCAATATGTTACAATAATGTAGTGTGTTTAAAAAAAAATTCTGGATGCCATGGCCTTTCAACCTGGGTCGACGTGGTCATGTATGGAAGCCCCACGCAAGATATCAATCAATATTAATGACGATTGACAGACAAGGACAAGGAGGGCGGGCAGTACGGGCCCCAATGCTGCTCAACATAGCCTCCCATAACGTTAGGGGTTTCAACCCAATATACGGTCGAAGCAAAATATATGACTTATTAGAACTCTGGAACTCTATGAAGACATCAATAGTGTGCATCCAAGAAACGCATCTTACTATAGAACGAGACATCATTCTAGATGGCATTCTGACACAGGAAGGCTGGGTGGCCTATAAATGCTGCTACCACTCAGCCTCAAAGGGGACTATGCTTTTGATTCGTCAACATCTACTGGACTCCCGGGTGCTCGAGGTCTCACGAACCTTTGCCACCCCAGAGAATGGTAGAGTAATGGCGATCCACTGCACCTGGGGAGGCCACCAATTGGTGATTGCCAACCTGTACCTTCCAAACAAAGCAGGGGAGCAAATAGAATTCATGAAAGAATACATTCCGAAACTAAAGAGTTTCGCAGGTAGCGTGCCTATCATCTATGCAGCTGATTGGAACTTTGTTATTGACCCTCCTTTAGATCGTTTTCATCGTAGAGTAGTGGATGGCCTCCGCAAACTTGTGCCCGCATCAGAGCGAAGCACCCAAGCAGGCTCTTTCTGGCAGAGGGCTGGCAAAGGTACTTCTGATATTTGGCGATACCATCGTGGGCCAAAGAGACATATGACTCGGTTTGACAATTGGGGAGGAGCTCGTTTGGATAGGTTTCATGTGGACAACAAGCTCCTACCTACAGTCTGGCCCCCGAGGTGAAGTATGGCCCTGGCTGTATACTATCAGACCACTCACCAGTGGTCCTTGCCCTGCAAGCTCGCACCGAAATTCAGGCACCCCCTAGGTCAACAGCTCGACTTCGAATGAAATTTATAGAGGACCAGGGATGCAAGGAGGATTTTGGGGCGTGGCTAGAACGAGAGGAACGCAGCATGCCAGCCAAGACCAGTGACATTATTCCTTGGTGGCAACGCTTCACAAAACAAATGAGGGCCAAAGTACACTACCTCAATAGGCAAGCTGGGCAACAACACACTCTGAAAACTCTTGAGCAGAGGGCGTCGGACCTACATGAAAAGATTCATAGATGTGAAGACGTAGCTCAAGGGGCAGTATTGCTCCAAGAGATGCTGGAACATCGCCAAAAAATTGCTTCTACCAGGGCTAGCCTTCGTAGAGACCGCCATCGACAGGTAACGTGGCTTCATCACCAGGAACGACCAAATCGTGCAATCTCATATGTCGTGAAACCCCCCACAAAGGAGCGGATCGACTGGTTGATTGCCGAGGATGGCCAAAGTGTGACAACACCTACAGCCTGTGCAGAGGCCTTGATCAGGCATTGGCAACAGGTCTCTACAGCACAAGAGATGGATCCTACAGCGCAGGAGGAGGTTCTAATGGCTTTAACAGAGGGTACAGATGTCTCAGAGGTTTCAGAGGAGGACTGGGCCTCCCTGAACAACGCGACAATCCCCCCTGAAGAAGTCATTGCAGCGCTGAAGCACACCAGGCCTGGAACGGCGCCAGGCTCTGATGGCATTCCTAGTGACCTGTACCGCGTCTTCCGTACAGGTTTCGCTGGAATCATATCAAACATGTTATCGGCAATCTGGGAGACTGGTATGACCCCCAGAGGGTTTTTGGACAGTACGATAACGGTGATTCACAAAGGGGGTTCTCGCACCAACCCGTCTAGCTACAGGCCTATTCTCTGACTCCATCCATCTATCGTATTCTCACAAAAGTGCTCATGTTTCGGCTACGCAGGATTCTGTCAAAGGTGATCGACCCTTGTCAAACAGCGTTCCTCCCAGGCAGATCAATGGGACACAACACAGTTCTGCTCCAGCTTATACCTGAGATCCTGTACCAGCGAAAGGAGACTGCTTACATTGCCTTTTGTGATATCCGAAAGGCTTATGACACAATGGATAGGAGCTTTCTGATCAAAGCAGTCGAGGCACTCGGATTTGGAGACTCGTTTTCCAAATGGGTACAACTATTGCATTCAGACACCTATGCCCAAGCCAAGGTGAACGGGTTCCTTAGCAGCAGGAGGAAGTTTACAGCAGGAGTCAGGCAGGGTTGCCCACTGGCACCGCAGCTGTACTTGTTAGTCAGCCAGGCACTATTGTGTTATCAGAGGAAACATTTGGAGGGGGTCCAAGTCACCCAGGAGGTGCACCTGCACGCCTCATTGTACGCGGACGATAACCATAGCATGCTTCGGGATGCTGCGGCAGTTGACCGCTTTGTACACTTGATGGGTGACTTTTCCAAAGCAACTGGGCAGCAGCTACAGGCTAAAAAGTCACAGCTGTTACCCATAGGCAGATGGGATGAGACAGAGCTCCCGGAGGAGATTAATGGAATACCGGTGGTTCGTCAGTCGCGGGCCTTGGGCTTTGAGTTTTTAGCCTTTCGGGGCAAGATACTGGTGGATTGGGAGGCAAAGCTTCAAAAGCTCGGACGACAGATGCGCTCTCTTCAAAAATGTTCTTTGTCTATGTTTGGTCGAGCCTTCTCTGTGAATGGGTACATACTCAGCAAACTTTTCTATTTTATGGAATTCGCAGGCCTCCCATCGGAGACTGTGTTACATGAACTAGACAAGGCAGTGAATGGTTTTGTCCAAGCAAACATACCCCCATGGGTAAACTGGCCAGACATGAGATACAAGGGACCCCAACGGCGAAGGTTCAGAGGCCCCAAGGCAGAGGAATTGGTGGGACATCCCACAGTTGGAGGAGTGGGATTGTTGGACTACCGTAAACATATAGTTGCCAGACAAGCCAAGTGGTTCTTTGAAATACTACGAGGGGATCCTAGCCAGCCGTGGATACGCCTTGCCAAGCATTTGTTTGTCGAGACTTTTCGCCGCGACTGGATTTCATCGTGCTTCTCAGACATGTCCATAGAACAGTTGCTCATGACACCCAAGGACTTGTTCCTGTGGTGGCCAATCTTGGGCTTGGAGGATGTGCCTCTCTTCTTCAGGCCCATGATTTCGGCACTGCGGCAGCTACCAAGGCCACAACTAGACAAAGGATGGATGCTTTCGAAATCTGCTGACTGGTGGGCAGCGATGCCCGTTATGACTAATCCTTTTATCATCATGCCTGCAGGGACGCGGGAGGCAATAGCGGAGGATATTGCCCCTCGGATGATCCCATGGGGACCTAAGACGGTAGGGGAACTGGTTGCCTTCACTGAGTTTATTTGTGACGATGACGAGTGGTGTTACAGGGACGAGGAGGAGGCCAAGTACTGGTTCGGAGAAGGGGCATCTGAGTACCATATACCGCCACCCAAACCAGCAGTGAGACAGGCCACATACACCCTTTTGGGACGGATGGACCCTGCAGTACTAGATCGAGTCACGGTCACGGCAGCACGTGCCAGCTTGAGTCTTTCTATAGAGGACAAGCAAGCTGCAAAGCGCGAGGTGTGGAGTCAGCTGGCGAAAGCCGCAAGGTGGCCAGTAGGCTCCAAGCAGCTCACAGTGACAAACGCAAGCGTCAAAACCTTGTACAGACTACAGTGGCAGGATACAGTGTTGCCCCAGCAAACCAAGCTGGAAAAGTTTGCACGATCCTTTGGAAACCCGGAGATCACGATAGAGACAGTTCAGCATACCCTCCGGCGTTTCTGGAACCTCAAGTGGCCTAATGCCGACAAGGAGGTTTACTGGCGAGTGGTGTTGGATGCCATCCCGACACCAAAACGTCTACGGTTGCCACAGGAAACCTGCGTTTGTATGACAACTGACCTGTATGCGCCTTTGCAAGGATTGCCTATTGACACTGTGCATATGTATTTTGATTGCATGACCAGCACGATGTTGCTGCTGACGATACAGAACGAGCTGGAGAGGGTGTTTGTGGGGAGGAGGATTCCACCCTTGAGGAGAGCTCACCTGTGGCTAGGAGTGAAGCCACACCAGGACCTTTCCCAGCCAGTGTGGGACGCTGTGTGCCTTGCCTATTTCCAGGCGTGTGACTTGATGAGGAGGAAGGCATACGCCATGGCCATGGAGACTGGGTGGACCGATGTGTCTGCCCAAGAAGTATCCCACACGGGGATGCTCTCCTTTTGGCAAGCACTCTCCTCGTTTGTTGGAGTGGGAGGCCCAGGACCAACATGGGTGTCTACTTTCGCCGCATATAAGTAGACACCCTTTCATCCAGTATGATGAAGCGGACAACAGGTGGTCCGTCACCCCACGGGTGTGACTGGACATTCTACACCTTGTTGTAAAGAGTGAAGAGGAGGTTGACAGGCGATGGTGGCTCGACTGTTGGCCCAATGGATGCTTATGGAGTTGAAGCAACTTCTGAGACCCAGAAGTGGAGGAGAAAAGATCCAGAGATCGACCCAAAGGAGAAGGAGCAATGTATGAATGGCAAGGGAGACCGCCTCATGAAAAGGCCCCCTGGTCACCTTGCCCGTATAGACAGTTTGTATGTTGTGATATCTCCGCTTGCATGTTGTTGTTGATGATGATGATGATGAGTAGATTTTGCATTGTGTGTTTTTTCCTTATTATTTTACCTGCATACGTTATCTTAGGCTCATTAAATACTGTCAGTACGATGGTAGAGCTGTGTAACAATCGATCAATCAAAAAAAAAAAAAAAGCGGGGGCGATTATTATTATTATCTCACCTGAATACGCTGTCTTATGCTCATTAAATACTGTCAGTGCGACGTAAAACTGGTAACAATCGATGTACCCCGTTGGGCCAACTTGTTCTCGAAACCCCAAAGTAGGTGTAGATATCCATAAGAAAAGAAGCCACACAGCCAATACGTTGTAGACAGCACGATGGTATATAATTCGAACATTTCATTTCAAATTTGTTACACATAAATGTGTTTCCAAAGTTGCTGGCAAATTGCCCAGCGCCCATGTATATGCGGGACCATGACCAAGCTTGAGCTTGCAACTTGAAAGCCAATTAATTGGCTGCATCGCTCGCGCGAGCGATGATCGTCGATGTATCTGCGGCGGCCATGGCCAGGAAGCCCCCCAAAGCCCTACTAATACTCCTAAAATGTCTGCAGTAATCGGTGAACAGTTTAATTCGTTATGCATTTATTTGTTAAATACCAATATAAAACACGCAAACAAATACAATGATTCCCATTCCGAAATCTCGCAAAGACCAACATGGCGCTTTTGGAGTGCCCTTGAGCGAGAGCTTTCAAGACCTGTGCGCCGTTGCGCCTGTGCTGAATTGCAAAGTGACAGAGAAGTACAAGAGTCCTCTGGAAGGTGCAGATCTGTCGAAAAAGCCAAGTTTTGAAACAAAAGACAGCGGCAGGATTGCCAGGGCTTCTGAACTGCTGGCTACCGAGAACCAACCCAAAATCACAGCCGTGCAGGAAGGCGAGAATGACATTGCGGAAATTGTTATTGTGTGTGAGCCAGAAGGGACATCACTTCAGATGGGAGGATTACACCCTCGTGCATCATTGTACGAAAAGCCAGTCAATCTGGAAGCTGCCAAGACTGCACATGCCGAGTTTCGAAGGATAATGAGAGATAACAATGTGCGAGTGCTAACAGTCAGAGAAATTTTATCTTATGGAACTGAAGAACATGTAGGAGCTCGAGTGGAGCTGGAGAATTTTGCCACACAGGCTTTGACATACCGCCTAGCAGATGATTTTACACTGGATGATTTGGACGTCAATGATAGATACTATTTGAGTGATGAATACAAAATCAAAGTGCTGGAGCACATGTCTGTTCCTCAGTTAATTGATACGATATTAATTAATCCCACAGTGCATTTAGCGCCGTCTTATAGAGATACGGGTTTAACTGCTACATATTCATTCCAGCCTTTGTCAAACCTCGTATACACTAGAGATCAGCAGATTACGACCGCCAAAGGGATTGTCATGGGGCGCTTGCGGTCCCCCCAGAGAAATCTAGAGGTTTCTTTGATGGAATTCTGTTTCCAAAAGCTGGGGTTGCCTGTCATTGGAGCTGTCCAGGAGCCTGGATATTTGGAAGGTGGAGATTTTGTTCCAGCAAATGCAGATCTTGCTTTTGTTGGAGTTGGTCTCCGGTCCAACGTCGAGGCATGCTATCAACTCATGAAGGAAGATCTATTTTGCTACAAAAGAGTTGCCATCGTGCGAGACGACTTTGAGCAGCATCAGGACCGCATGCATTTGGACTGCGTTTTTGGGTTGCTCTCTGACACATGTTGCCTCATGCTCGAGGAGATGATGGGTATGCACTCACCCACTCGCAGATTGGTGGATGAATATGTGCGCGAAGCATCTGGGACATATATAATGAAAAGAAAAGACGTTGAATTCAGTCAATATTTGAGGGACAATGGATTTAATATCATTCCAGTGGAACCACAGCATCAGCTTGAGTATGCATGCAACATACTAAATCTGGGTGACCAGAGAATCATCTCGGTTCATCCGGAAGCCGCAAGAAAGATTGTCCGTTCCCCATTCTTCACTGGAGATGTGCAGTGCATCGACTATTCGCCGATAACGTCCATGTACGGAGCAGTACACTGTTCCAGCCAAGTAGTCAAGAGAAGTGTCAAACGTGCAAAGTAGTCCTTTTTTTTTTGTGCTTATTGTTTTGCATCTACCATTCCGAATAGAAACAAAAATGGGAAAGAGTAAAAAACAAAGAATAAATTCTACTACTGCTAAGAAAGGAAAGAGCGAACAAGATTCTCGTAAAGAAACCAGACAAGTTCAACAAAATTCGACAACGACATTTCAAGTCCTCCTGTGTCTGTCTGAGCAGCTTTTACGCCAGGAGTGCTATATGCAATGCTTTGTATGTTTAGAGGCAGTTTGTAACCTGCCTGAGGTAGTTCCAGCGAAACGAGCCGTAGCATGCGTGAAGCTTGCGAGCTTGGTGCTGGATCATTTTGACAATGTCGATTTTGCGAAGAACAGGCTCTTGCAAGCGGTACGTCTGAAAGTTGATTGAAAAGCGTTTATTTTGCTAAATAAAATAGCAAAAAGGTTTAGATATCCCCTTGAATGAGCAAATGCCTGTGGTTTTCAGGAACGGGAAGTACGAAATAGCCGGGGGCACTTGGTTTTGAAACTGCAAATTTTCAGCCTCATTTGCCAATGCCATTTGATATGTGATGATCTTGAACCGGCAGCGGATATTTGTAAATCTGGATTAGCATTATGTTCAAGTAATGAGTTGCGAGACGACGAAGGAAAATTGATGGATAGGTGGCGAGTTTACTTTCTGTTCCAGCAACTCAAATGCCAGACAGCCATGACTGATAGATGCAATCTTCCGCATACCGAAGCTCAAGAAGAGCGCATCGTATCTTCTACCTCTGAAACCCTACAAGATTTGGACTCCTTGAGAAGCAAGATGAGCTATGAGGAGAAGACTGTGCTAGCAATGAGCCATGCCGTAGTGGACATGAAAAATGGAAACACAGATTCTGCAGATAAATGGTTGACGGATACAGCGACCGATCTAGGAAATGCATTTAAAAAGAATAGCTCCAGTTTCAATGTATCTCTGGAAAGTTTGAGAGCACAATATTATCTTTTGTATGCATTAAATGCCCAATTGAGTGGTCGAGCTGGACAACTGGCATCTGGATCATCGTTTCCGGCATTTGAAGAGTTTTTTAAGTCCATGGACAAATTAGACAGCATGAAAGAATCAATGAGAAATCAAAACGAGAGTGGAGTATGCGGAACACAAGCTCCGCTTGGAGATTCTTGTGCTCGTATTTTGGGGGAACTGACCCAAGCTTCCCTGCTTCGTACCTCTGGCAGATCTGCCGATGCCGCAATTCAATTTGCTGACGTGGAAGAGTCCATTGAAACTGCTTCTCGTTCACTTTTTTCGGATGTTCTCGGTGAAGCAGAAAGTAGCCAGCATCGGTTGTTCGTACAAAAGCCATTTTGCCAGCTAAAATGTCTTGCACTAGAGCACAATATGCTTTCCTCCCTTGTAGCATGTGATTTTAGGAATGCGGCAAGACTGTGTTCAGAACTAGGACAACTTATTCAAAATAATCCAAAGTCGTTAAAATACCACATAGGGTCGTTTTGTATGCTATTGGGCCAGTACTTTCACAGCACCCAGGAGTATGATGCTGCAATAAGTATATACAATGTCCTACAGCAGCATGGGCCAAAGCAACTTCGCCACATGGCTGCTCTAAACGCAGCATTAACAGAAATACATGATGATGGCAGGAACGATATCGTTGCTGCATCTCTGAGGATGAAGGAATCAGGCCTGGATTCTTCAGTTCTGGGCTCGCTGCCAATACATGAAAGGTGAGTTTATGCCCTGTTGGATTTGCAGCTTTCAGGCCTCTCATTACCATTGTCGACTTAATCGCAGGTCTATTGCTCAAATGATTAACGGTCTTATACTCTACAAAGAAGGGGATTCTACAGGATCACGGCTATTACTTACCAAGGCCTTGAAGCAAGCCCATGGCATGGTAGGGAGTGGGCAATTTGTGGGTCAAATCCTTAACGCCTTGGCACCAGTCCAAAAACAGCGAAATGACCATGCAGGAGCTTTACAGATGTTTGAGTCGGCAACCACCTTGCTGAAATCTGTCAAAGATTTGATGTCACTCGTGACAACATTAATTGGTATGCAGAAGCTGTATCAGGAAATGAACCAGCCAGGTTAGTTTACAAGCCTTTTTAGGTTGTAATGAGGGATGCATTAGCATCGCATGCAAAAGTAATACATACGTTTATTACCAATGGATTAAAATGATTTGCAGAAAAAGCGTCAGCTTGCCAAGAATATTTGGAGAAAAAAGCAAACGATCTGGATACAAGATTAAAGCTTGTGTATGATTCTGAGGAGCACAGAGAAGCCATCCAACTTGGAACCTTGATGAGGCAGATGCTGCTTCATGACGTTCCCGCTTGACTTTTCAACTTTGTAGATCCACGTTATGAATGCATTAAATATTAAAAATTCTGTAGAGATTTCTTGAGAATTCTCGTCAAAGAAGGTCAAGGTGTTCGCCTTGAAAAGACCACCACGACATGCACAACTGCAGCAACGGCGTTGTCCGCAAAGCTATGTTTTCTTACACCAAGGGCTGCCACAGTAGATATTATATAGTCAGAGCTCATCAAATGCAGGAGAAAAGTGGTGCATCGCAGTGGATTAGAGGTCACTTGAAGAAGCTTTCGCCATATACACCGATTGAGCCTTTCGAAGTAATTTCGAAAAAGTTAGGCCGAAAGCCAGAGGAAATTGTAAAGTTGGACGCAAATGAAAACCCATATGGGCCCCCACCAGAAGTTCTTGAATCTTTGGGATCTATGCAGTTCCCAAACATTTACCCAGACCCAGAATCGAGAGCTTTGCGTCACGCATTGAGTTCTTGGTTAAATGTGCCAGCTGAGAACCTTTTAGTAAGTGGACAGTCCTAATGAAATCTTGGTGTTACTATTATTGCTGAATGACTGATAATCTAATGCTGTCGTGTAGGTGGGCTGTGGGGCTGACGAGCTGATAGACCTGTTGATGAGATGTGTGCTTGAGCCTGGAGACAAAATAGTCGATTGCCCTCCAACATTCACCATGTACAAATTCGACGCGGCAGTGAATGCAGCTGATGTTGTTACTGTTCCTCGCTTGGATGGATTTAGAATTGATGTCGAAGGTGGGTATTCACTTTACGCTTAATCAACTACATCCTGTGGTCAAACAAGGAACAGAACTATGACCTATTTTTTTGGTACTCGTAGGTATTAAAGCAGCAGTTGCTGTGCATAATCCCAAAATAGTATTTTTAACTTCTCCAAATAATCCTGATGGTGGAATGATTGCTGAAGAGGAACTAAACGAAATTTTAGACCTGCCAATTCTAGTAGTCTTGGATGAGGCATACATTGAGTTTTCAGAAGAACAGTCCAGAATGAACCTAGTTAACGTGAGGGATAATTTGGTGGTACTGAGAACATTTAGTAAATGTGCAGCCCTCGCGGGTCTGAGAGTTGGATATGGGGCCTTCCCATTGGAGATGATTGAATATTTGTGGAGAGCAAAGCAGCCATATAATGTATCAGTGGCTGCTGAGGTGGCAGCTGTCGCAGCGCTTTCAAATTTGGACTATATGAACAATGTTCGGAACTCTCTAGTTGAAGAAAGAGAGAAACTATACGAGCAGCTACAGGGAATCAGCTATCTTGAACCGTATCCTTCATCCTCAAACTTCATACTGTGCAAGGTTACTGATGGAAGATCAGCCTTGGAATTGAAAAATAAATTGGCACAAGAGCATGGAGTCATGGTGCGCCATTATAGTACCAAGGAATTGAATGGATATGTGAGAATATCAGTTGGGCTTCCAAGACAGACACAAGTGCTTCTTCAAGCGTTGAAAAGCATGGCATGAGGACTGTTTTTTTCCTGTCTTCCATCTTTGGACAGTAAGGAGGGTAACTTTTTTCGCATAGAGTGACATAGGATTGCAATTACATGACGCTGTCTAAACCTATTTTGGATAGATAATTACACCTGTGATCTAAATACTACTGCTCTCAATTAGTCCCATCAATTGATATCTTTTGATCAGATGCCTCATGATCATGAGGAAGAATCACTACTGATCAGTTGCCTTGCATGACCAAATTTCGCCATCTCAAACTTGAAGTGCTGTAAGAAATATGATGTTGAATTAATTCTGGGTAACTTTACGTATTGGAATGCGCGATGCAGGTAAGAAGAGAGTCAATGTTTAGAACAGAGAAAACTCTCGAACTGTCGGTGTAACAACCAAATGTTCTTGGCACGCCTGTGCACTTAAGCGATTTCTGTGACACATATTGCATTAGAGTATTGTTCTTATTCTTTTTTATCATATATTTGTGCTTTTATTCAGGACAAAAATCGCCCGGAGGTCAACGTGAAGAAGGTCACGAAAAGTAAGAGGAACTGGTAATTTTGTGTATTTCTCTCTGATTGTCGCAACTGTTGATCTAATTTCCCTTTGATGTAGACTATGAGATTATAGAAGTGAATGGATTTGCGATTAAAAGAAGAAAATCTGAGAAACCTGCTGGGAAGACTGCTGATTCCCGACCAACCAACCTCGGACAGGTACAAGAGCAAGCGTATCATACTCCCACTGAAGCAGCAATCAAAGAAACAGCAACTCAAAGGACTCCAAATGTGGAAGAGTATGAGATATCGGCGGAATTGTATGATCGGCTGACAAAGGCGCTGCACGACTTCCAACAAGATGGTCCAGTCTCAGGCAGGCTGCTTGCCATATGTAGTAGCGTGTGTGCTGCTGAGATGGATATGGTGAAGAAATCCTCAAATGCAGCAGTTTCAGATGCCTTAGAAACCATATTTGAGTCGTTTCTGAACAAGCTGTCGACCGCCTTGGATGAAGGCTCGATAGCAGTGGCACCAAGTGAAGGAAAAGATTTTGCCCAAGCAGACTTGAAAATTGATATTGAGTCCAGAAAATTGGGATTGAAACGGCGGCTAGAAATATTAGAAAAGGTAAGAAAACGTTTCTTTGTACTATATGTGGATCCTGCTGCGTCATGGTTGAATGATCGAGTTGAAACAACTTGCACTCTGTAGGAGGAAAAGGAATGGAGTGACTTGTTATCAAAGGTGGATTCCCTGGACTTGGAAGCACCCATGTATCCAAAAAGTGGAGCAGAAAACCCCTCCACGAGCATGGATATGGCTGCAGAAGAGATACAAGAGTTGCAGGCTCTAAAAGATTCCATCCAGAAGCAACTGACCATGCAAGTTGAAGGTGTATCTCTCGTTGTCGGCAATATTGAAGATCTGATAGAACAAGCGAACGAGAAAGCTGCTTTAGCACAAAAACAATATCACAGTGAGAGGTTCAAAACATTCCCTCATGTCAACTCGCCTGCCAGGTTGATCAAAGCAATTGTGCACCGAAAGGATCACGAATGATTTCAACTTTGACCTTAGCTTCTTTGACCCCTAACTGTAACAATGTGAATCACAGACGAACTAAGTGTTACAAAATCTAAATATTTTTGATGTATCAGGTCTAAATCATGCAATTTTACATGGTGAGACCTTGTGGCATGCCAGCAGAACTCATGCCTCCAGGAACAGCTTCTTTCTTTCCAGGCTTTTCCGTCATGACAGCTTGGGTGGTCAACATAATACCAGCAATAGATGCAGCATTCGTCAGGCCCGAGCGCGTCACCTTTGTGGGATCCAGGATACCAGCATCAATCAGATTTTCTATTTTGTCATCCATGGCATTGTAACCAACCTGGAAATCTTTTCCCAGTACCTTCTGAATCACAACTTCACCTTCAACACCAGCATTGTCAGCAATCATTCGGCATGGAGCCCTCAGAGACTTCATCACGATATCAGCACCAAGAGCTTCCTCAGGATCTTCAATAGTTGCTCTGAACTCTGGCACATACTCTGACAAATGCAGCAGTGCAGTGCCACCACCAGGAACGATTCCTTCCTCCACAGCGGCGAACGTCGCATTCTTTGCATCTTCGATACGCAATTTACGATCCTCAAGTTCTGTCTCGGTGGCAGCTCCAACCTTAATGACAGCCACACCACCAGCAAGCTTGGCAATTCTCTCAGAAAGCTTCTCCGTATCGTACACGCTGTCGGTTTCCGCTAATTCTTTCTTGATCTGTTTCACTCGAGCGGAAATTTCATCCTTGTTGGCGGCATCAGCAATCAGAGTACAGGTAGTGTTGGCAATTGTTGCCTTCCTGGCTGTGCCAAGTTGCTCCAATGTTGTATCCTCCACTTTCATTCCTAAATCTTTAGCGATGAATTCGGCTCCGGTAACAATAGCAATATCTTGAAGAAGAGACTTACGACGCTCTCCAAATCCTGGGGCTTTGATTGCACAGACTGAAACGATTCCTCTGAGCTTATTCACTACCAATGTAGCCAAAGCTTCACCAGCAACGTCCTCAGCAATAATGAGAAGAGGACGATTGGCTCTCGTCACTTGCTCCAAAATAGGAATCAAATCCTTGACAGCCTCGATCTTCATATCAGTGATTAGAACCAAAGCATTCTCAAACTCGGTCAACAAGCGCTCGTTGTTTGTCACAAACTGTGGGCTGATATATCCACGATCAATTTCCATTCCCTCCTGAACTTCTACCGTGGTTTCCAAAGACTGGCTGCCCTCAATAGCAAGGACACCATCAGCACCAACCTTGTCGAGGGCATCTGCAATCATTTGACCAATCTCATCATCATTTCCTGCAGAGATGGCAGCAACACTCTTGATATCAGATGAGCCCTTGACCGGCTGAGATAGATCCCTCAGTTTCTTCACGAGGTAATCGGTAGTCTTATCGATTCCACGCTTGATATTGATTGGGTTTGCACCTGATGTGACAGCTTGTAGGCCAAAGTGGATCATTTCCCTGGCAAGCACAGTAGCCGTAGTGGTTCCATCCCCAGCAGCATCATTTGTTCGACCAGCAACCTCTTTAATCAACTGAGCACCAGCGTTTTCAACTGGATCTTCCAGATCAATTGCCCTTGCAATCGATACCCCATCATTGATGACCTGTGGTACTCCATAATCTTGTTCCAGTACAACGTTTCGACCTGTGAATAGACCACAGCGTCCGGCTCAGAGACCCATCCAGGTCAATCACATGATTCACAATTGCACATTCACATTTATCATACACAGAATAGTTGCTTATGGATGAAATTAGGAAACCTACCTCGTGGACCCAGAGTTACCGCCACGGCATCTGCAATCTTATTAATGCCGTTTTGCATCCTTCGGCGAGAGTCATTGTCGAACAAAATGTCCTTAGCTTCAGCGCGGGTGGCCTGCAATGCAATATTCAAACCATATTAATCCATTGCTTGGAACTTTTCGCATTCAATTCGTCCTTGGAAGCTCCGCCGTCGGGAGCACAAGTCTACGACAAGCGCCCTGCGTTCTAGAAACATGGAGGGTACCCTCCCACATTATGCATCTCTGAGCGTACCATTGACATTCTCTGCACACGAGATTGCGATCGATTATTTTTGGATCTCAATGCAATGCCATTGAGGAATCCATTACGGGCAGCGCCGTTCAAAGCCTGCAACACACATGCACCTTGAGTTTGCGGCAATTGCACCACCTCGACTACAATACGCAATTTTCAGGGCCGTTAAGCAAGTACATTGCCATCAAAGAACTTACATATTGTCCAATTGGAGCCATTGTAGCAAATGTATCAACAATGTATTCCGAATTAATGTGCTTGCTAGTGTGCAGCCTGTGGTAGATATATCCGTATGGCGGTCTCAAGAGAGTCCGGGCTCGCGACCCGATCGACCCGATACCGGGCATCGTCCAGATGGATCACCAGTTTTCAAGACAGAGATTGTGCTGGGGGTGTGAGGAAAAGGGCATTGGCCCTAGATATCTACGTAAATTATAGACACAGCAGTCTTACTATTATACAGAAGGTCGCAATAAATAAGTATGTGCAATATCTCTGGCAGCTTCAGACACGCTTAATTCTCCTCTTAGCACTCTACGGATGTAAACACTTTTCAATGTCTTGTGCACTTCCTGATTCCGATGCAGTGCATCCACCAGCTCATTTTCAGTGGCCTCCCATAGTAAATTTATTAACTGAGAATTCCTCTCCTTCTGTAGATCGTCACCCACGTCCATTGCATGATAAAATTCATCAATCTTGCGGGAAAGCTCGTGAACGCCTTGACCACTATGAGCGCTGGTAAGAACGACTGGTGGAGACCACCCACTTCTCCTGGATCGACTAAGATGCAAAGTTCCAGAGACTGAGCCTGCGGTTTTCATGGCTGCCGATTTTGTAGATCCATCTGCCTTGTTGACCGCAACAATATCAGCATACTCAGTAATACCCCTCTTTATCATTTGGAGCTCATCTCCTCCAACAGGAGGCAGAACCAGCACCATGCAGTCCACCAAATTGGACACCGATGTCTCATTTTGTCCCACCCCAACTGTTTCAATCAATATTCTATCGTATCCAGCGGTGCTTACAAACAGGACACTATTTAGCATTGCTCTGTTCACACCACCAAAACACTTTCCTGAAGGAGAAGCTCGTACGAAAGCCTCTGCTCTTCTGCTAAGACTTGGCATTCTTGTTTTATCCCCTAGTATTGCACCACCAGAATGCACTGATGACGGATCCACTGCTAAAACAGCGACTTTATGCCCATCATCAACCAATTGATTCCCCAGTTTTTCAATTAATGAAGATTTGCCTGCGCCTGGTGGACCAGATATCGCCACTCTGTAATCCTTTGTCCGTGGACTGTTGGAAGAATCGAATTCAACTTTCAGAAGCTTCATCAAGGATCGAAAATCCCTTTGTTTTTCATAATTTGTTGATTCTGCAAGGGTCAGGCCCTTGGCAATTGCCCAGCGCTCACCCGCGTGTATTGCCGGTGCGAGCGACTCAATAAACGCACGTTTCATCGACTCATCTACGTTTCTGTTTGCTTCTTAGATTCGAAACGAATTTTAACCATTCCGAATCGTCGGAAATCGAGTATTGTCCATCATAAGTTGATGCCCAGGACCAGATCTATCTTGTGAGACAATTCCCATCAAATCTCATCTTTCATGGTAGTACTTATCTGATGGATGACAGTTGCAAACAAGCGCGCCTAGTGAACATGGGTGGACAAAGCGCATTTATTTACGCAAACACTCTCCCTCAAATAGAATATAAAAGTAATAAAATTGTGAAATATCAAATAAGCGTTGTAACTGTGTATAGTAAGTGGGTACCGAGGCTTTAGTACCTGTAAGTGGATTTCGTTCGGACAATGATGCAAAGCAGCGGACAAATGCCTTTTGATTCTCAGGGGCTGAAAGGACCTAAAGAAAATTCTAATGAGAAAATCAGTTCAGGGGCCGTGCTCAAGCGGCTGCAACAAGAGCTTATGAGCATCATGAGCTCGGGTGAGTGCGATGTCTCAGCTTTCCCAGCGGGTGACTCGCTTTTCTCGTGGATAGGGACCATTCAAGGGCCATCTGATACAGCTTATGAGGGTTTGAACTATCGTTTGAGCCTCAGTTTTAGTGGTGACTATCCATTTCAGCCTCCGGTAGTTAAGTTTGAGACACCTTGTTTCCATCCAAACGTTGACACGCACGGGAACATCTGCCTAGATATTCTAAAGGACAAGTGGTCTGCAGCATATAGTGTAAAATCCATTCTGCAGTCTATTCAGAGCTTGCTTGGAGATGCCAATGTAGATTCTCCACTAAATGCTCAAGCGGCCAAGTTGTGGAGTGTGCCACAAAGATCAGAATACAAGGAGTTGGTATTGAAAATACATAGTTCAGGGGAGCAAAAGTAATACATATACAGTTTTATTGTTGAAGGCTTCACAATGAATTCGTGAGAAGGGCGAATTAGTCAGTTAGTTAATTACATGACAGTGCTAAATTACAGCCTTGTGTTTGTAAGTTGGGTGATCTTCCCACGAACAATAACGAAATCTAGAGAAAATGAAAGCCGCATGGCTCCACGCCGGATTGTACATCTGAATTCATGAGATTTTTTCTCAGTCAATGTAGGTCCACTAATATCCCATTTGGGCACAGCAGCATCCTTGCCTGCCATTTGAATAAGCATCTCGATACCTGCATTTGGCCATAATATCATACCATACATCAGAAGGCGTTGACATATTCTTCATTTTCCATAGTTTCACTGGTCTCATGCTTTGCGGATGCCCTCTGTAGGGGTATGCGTCACAAATGCAATTGCTGTGGACCGAGTGAAGACCAAAAAAAAGATTTCATACCTTTATTCAAACGCCTAAGCACTTGCGTTTTTCCTTCGGTCGTCTTCTTATCTTGTCCCGTCATTTTAACATCATCAGAAAATAAATCCGAAACTTCTGGCGCATTAGCCCACCTGCAATTGGCTTTCCGTTAGGTACCGACTCAGGCAATTACAACAACTCGCATAGCAACTCGGCACTTACTGTGTATTTCCTTCTTGCAAAGCAGAGACATATGCATCCAAAAACATCTGAGGTATGCCCTGATGATCTTCATCCGGCTGGTTTAGTTGTTGCCTGGCCCTCTCTTCGTGGGTCGCCACTCTGTAAGCTGAAGCTTCAAAGAGGGACCTAGATGATCCGGTGCATGTTTTGCCATCGGCAGTTATTTGGAGGGGAGCTCTCTGTAAAATACGACGTTCTTTCACACTACGCGATAAATCCACATCCAATGTCTTTATGCTCCCGCTTTCTCTGTCCTGACTCTCCGCTGGTCGCTCTGCTGGCTGATGAATTGGCTTACAACAGCTAAAAAAGAGCATTCTGAGGTATTCTTTTAAATATACATGGTATTTTTTATTAATTATGGGCATACAATACATAACAAAAAGATGTTTTCTATCGCGATGTAATGGTGCAACACGAGCTGCATCTATCAATAATAAGCTTCCCACTCAAGAGCTCCTTTGGACGGATTCATTGCCATGATGGTAATCACTGAGCGGGTTCGTAAGTCCATCATGGAGCTCCATGGGTACATGGCCATGGGTACTCCGAAACTCCTGGGCTCGTGGATATCTTCTCTTCATAAAGCATTTGAGGCCATTCCCCGCTCGACATACACTATAGGGGACGGTTCGTGATACAAGATAATTAAGCAAGGATGTCAAGTTGCTTGGTGCAAATATGGAGCTCTTGCACCAGAGCTAATCATCGTATACATTCTAAGCAGTTGCGTTCACGCCAACATTGACTATTCAATCCTGTTTGAGATAAATCCCGGCATGGTGCTGGGGAATTCTCTCTCCATTGGCGATCCAGGAGGAGTGCTTGCTATAACATCGCCATTTTCTCTGCAGATTGAAGGATGAATGGTGAAGTCGGGGTAAGACCAAGCCTGCCTGGTTCAAAAACAACTGAAACAACCGCTGTGGGAGAATGCATTGCCAGAACCTTAGAATGCTCTTGCAAAATGGGGGAATAACTTTCCAGGAGAGCAAATCGTACCTCATTGTGTCCAAATATCTTTCTTCGCCCCATTGATGCTCAGGTTCTGTGTTACCAAGTTCTACAGCATGCTGATTTTCTGGAATACACTGCGACGACGTCCCGGTGCCCTCTGGTAGCGTGGCGATGATGAGTTCTAGCGTAAGAGTGTCTTGTTCGTCATTGTGTGTGGTTACTATCAGTGGTGACCCTGGTGTACTGAAACGGACAACGAGGGACTTTTCCAAGGCCTCAGACAGGTTTACTATGGAGTTGAAATCTTTCAAGTTGAAAGCTACCTCTGTTGATGTACCTGCAGATGCATAAACCGATATTTGACTCTTACAGCAACCAGATACGCTATCAATAACACTCATACACAGTAATATCCCATTCATTTTACCTAGTGAGTTTTGAAAATCTCGGAAGGCTATGTGACTCTGGAATGCCAAAGTTGTGTGAAGGGAATCATGAACAATTTCTGCTTAAAAAAGAAATGACAAGGGTTATCAACACCATACTATAAGCCGGTAAAATAAATTGAATAATAATATATCAAGGTGGATTGTAAGATAAATTAACTCTTGCCCGGGCATACCTTCCCCCACTGCATATGTTCTGAGTTCTATCAGGCTATCTGATGCAGATCCATGGTTTGATTTGATGGCTACAATGTGCACTCCCGCATGAAAAGTTGAAAGAACTTTCATCAAAGAGCCTGGTTCTGCTATGAACTGTACGTATGGAATATTTTTGTCAACATATGGGGAAAAATTTTGCTCGTTTGTAGCTGGTATTCTGTACTCTTTCATCATATCTGCATGCTCTCCACTTTTTTTCTCAATAACACATGGCACATGCAAACTTTCTAGACGCATTTTCAAGTTCAAATAGATTCAAAATCGCACCATTCTCACACGAGAGAGATATCACTAACAGGTTTACAGAATCTATGAAGGAAAATGACGCAATGTGAACTTTTGAGGACTTCAAGGCTGGCAGTATGCTCTGCACAGAAGAGAGGAGAACCAAGATAAGGCCATAGATGTGAGGACTGACATGAGATACCGTCGTACCTTAAAGCTTATCACGGAGTACAATTCGTCTCCCACAAAATCAAATGACGAGAAAAAATGTTTGTTGAACAAGGCACTCAAAAAGGCAGATCTGTTTGAGTTGCAAGCACTGATTCTGACCTGGAACAGAGAGCCGGGAGATATTTCATCCTTATGAGTATATTTGTATATATCATAGCGTAAATGTAGAAAACTTACCTTGGACGAATCGGCAGATATCATCAAGTTGCTGCCAATCTTGTATAGTCCCGTCAAACAGGATTTGAAAACTTTCAGCTCCCTATCATTCAGGGTAAATCGCAAAGAATCCGATTCCATAATATCTATCTACTAAAATAAAATATCCTGAATTATGAATTAATCTGAAATGGTAGTTTGGCAAGATTCATAAATCGCATCAAACTCAACCAACTCCTTGACTAGTCAATCGACAACACTGTGGGATTTCTTTTCTCTCGGTTGATAATTGAACAGAGAATATTTTTGGTATAAAAATGTTCAAATTTAATTTTAGTGAGACGGATGGAACAAATGAGGATTCGAAACCAGAGGAAGAGGCTTCTGTCGAATGGCAAAGCCTAAACTCTGAAAACAAACTTCGTCCTTTACTGGAGATTCGCGCTGAGGATTACGATGTGAGTTACATATTGTGGAGGATAATGAAACATTTTTGGAACATATTGATAGAAACCGAATGGATGTTGCAGAATAAAGAATCCAAAGCTGGACTGGAGTTTGAGCCTTTCCAAGTGTCAAAGTTGGTGATTTCAAAGGTATGTGGGGATGGCAAGCAGGATTCGCTGGAGATATATTTTGAAATAAAAATATCGTATATCTGCAGTGCTCCAGATTGATAAAGAAATCTACAGATTTCGAAAATTCGGACATTATTCCAGGGCTCTATGAAGGAGGATACAAAGTGTGGGAATGTAGCATTGATCTCAGCGAATACTTGGCTCAGAGGCATGATTGCCTTGCTGGAAAACGTATTATAGAACTAGGATGTGGGCAAGGTATTCCTGGAATAACAGCGTTGCATCTTGGTGCTGAAGAGGTCCATTTCCAGGACTATGACCCTGAGGTTTTACAAGACCTAACAATTCCAGTAGTAAGAGAGAACCTCTCTATGATATCTATGCAATCCAATCCGGAGCGTGAAGTAAGGTATTTTTCTGGGGATTGGGGAAGCTTTCCGGCTAAATTAGAAAAAATTGGAAGGATATATGGATATGATTTTGTATTAACTGCAGAGACCATCTACAGGTTGGATGGTATGGCTCGAATAATATATTGTATCAAAAAGGTGATTTGATTGCAATAGAATGAGAACAAATCCGTATTAAAAGATTATGAATCTCTATGTACTGGGAAGAAGTATAAATGACTGTATGTATGGCCTTATGCATACTTGCAGGCGCTCAAGAAACCGGGAGGAATGTGTTACCTTGCTGCTAAAAGCTTTTACTTTGGGGTTGGAGGTGGCATAGCTGCCTTTCATAAACTTGTGGAGCAGGATGGAGAATTACAATGCCTCCAGGTAGCAGTATTAGATGATGGCAAATCAAATAAACGAGAGATTTTGAAACTAGAATATAAATAGTTCACTGAACACAAACTGAGAACATACTTATCAATGCATGTTATTTATTCATACTGGACTAAAATGCGGCTCCATAACAGAAAAAAATACTAGGGTTGTAATTTGACACTGTAATTCACATTGGAGAATTTCCGAAATTGACTTTCTATTGTAGTTCTCTGTGCATCAATAACCGCTTGGGTCTGTTAGCCAGTCGGGCAAACGATGCACTCTCCTGCTGCTCCACCTCAAATCCACATTTCGACTCGTACAAACTCCTCGCTGGAATGTTATCTTCGACTACGTGAACATACATGTGCTTTACACCATGTTCGATTGCAATACAGCAGGCATCGTCTATTAGACTCTTTGCAACCCCACTACGACGGGCAGATTTCAACACACACACATTGCTGAGGTACGCTCGTTGCTTGGAAGAACCGCTTGGATCACCTTTTGGCAGATATCCAATCAACTCTTCTGCTAACAGCCGATAACCAATTGTGATATCCAGTGTCCCGACAACGTATTCATTTTTCCCCTATGAGAAAATCAGAATCAAAATGCATAACCAAACGTATCATGGCATATTTCACAATCCGACTCACGCAAGCCTCACCTCGGCAGGCACATTCAACTGTATACCTTTCGATACCAAGTCTTGAATGCTCTTTGGGTCATCTTGAACAGCTATTAATGGAATGAAATGCAAACCAGAATTATTAAGGGAGGTCTCCAACTGTTCCCAAGCATCGTCTGCAATCATCTTCAGATGACTTCTCATCGCGAATTCGCTTCTATCTGAAGGATAATTACCGAAAGAATATGCTCTAAGATATGAGGCTGCACGAACTTCTGAGGCAGCAGCAGCCCTTCTTGTGGCCACATGCACAGTTCCTGAAGCAACAATCGGTGCTTTCGGAACTGATCTAGATACCATGGAATTTCTATTGATACTAATTGATGTATGGATAGATTCTATATCGATTTCTTACAACTATCCCGGCGATCAAAATGCGGTAGCAATTTTGAAAAAATATCTACTGTGGAACTTTCAGCTAATCTGGGTCCTATGAACATTAAGTTTCAGGCTGAAAAGGAATGATCAAGGGCAACCGCTCCAAATTACAAATATTATTCGATAGAAAATCAATGTCATGAAAGGCGATGACATCGATCAAAGCGATAAGTAGCGTTCATAGTTGGGTGGCACCGGGTCGAAGTCTAGATAGAAAAGCTAGAGTTCAAAGAAAGCTAGTCACCTGTGCATTATCGGTATGGTCTCAGAACATTTGATGTATAAAAATTTCACATTTACAACGTATTCTTATTGTTCTTGTTTGTGTAGGAGGAAGAAGCTGAAAGACTAAGAGCTTTACCTCTCTTGTCTTCAGCCCTTGGTATAGCCACTGTAATCGGCAGCAAATTGTTAAGCGGAGTAAGATGTGTCAATACAATGTATCCTCATGGATTCAAATGAGATGCTGATGTGCTGTTAAGTGTTCTATGTCACGCAGGCACAGCCAGCCTTGGTTGCCAGCTCTTCTGAGTCAAGAGCAGATGTCGCAGCAATCATTATTGCCGCAGTTTTAGGCCTTACTGGTCTACAGTGGTTATCTTTGAAGCCTAAAAAGCCAACAACTGTCACTTTGGATGGGGAAGAAGTAAAATATACTGATGATTCAGTTGAAGACGCTGCTATGGTAGAAATATTGGGGTGAGATACAGATGCATGCTTTCCATTGAAGATGACAGAAGCATAAGACCAAGATTTCTTTATCGTAATATTTTCTTCCTCTTGCATTATTCATAAAGTTTTAAACTCGTTGTAGGTTTTGGGACGCTCTAGAAATTGCTACAAAAGTGGAAATTATGGTTATATTTTGGAAAGGAAGATGCATCGCCCATATCGGATACAAGAGGCCAGGTTTGACTTCTGGGACGGCACAGCTTGGACAGCTTTGCAAAGAATCGCAAGAGAAAAATATACCCCGCTATCTTGCAAACCTTGTACTTTTCCCGGGACGAATGGAGTTCTTGGATTATCTTCCAAGTAATACCCAGTCTGTGTTAGTTCAGCCTTTGCATCCTAATGGTGTGGTGGTGCTTGGATCCCCTACTCAGCGAAGCTTCACGATACTGGATCAGGTAGGATGAGTGATGAATGACACAGAAAAATACTAGATATCCTTTTGTTGCGTGTTTGTAAATCTACTTCTAATGGATTTTGGGGTTTGTGCAGGCATGGATAGCAACCTGGTGTGATAAACTTGATTCGGTATTAAGTAGCGCCACGGAAAATTAGTGTTCACCTTTTCGCCTTTTTAATATATGTATTTATTCACTCAATAGTGGCAAAGCTATAGATATTACCTTTGCTCATAGGACAAAAGAAGGGACAAATCTGTGCCTTTTATATTCTTCTTACAGAGGACAGAGAAACCAAAATGATTGCAAAGAGCATCGCAGAATATCGCTACATTTTCCTAAATCATTCATCTCATAAACACTTCCCACCAGCCCTGAGAATAAGGAGTGTATGGTGCAGTCCAGTTCTTGATAGGCTCAAATTCTGGAACCTTGGCAGTAGACTTGGTTGCCTTGTCTATGGACATGTTACCCAAATCCAACCTGAGAACCCTATCTAAACGAAGTTTCATGAAGCTGCATGAAAATCAATACCGAAACGTTATACACATATAATCGACTGTGTTGATTCAAAGACAATCTACAGCAGGAAACTCAAATACGTACACTGCCCAGTTCTTGTCAGTTGTCACAAGAGCAACTGCTGGTCTCTTCACAGCCTTCGCCTCTGGGAACTTATCTAGCCATTCTGGTTCGCAAACGAAAAAGAAGTCTCGCTCGCGACCATTTTCTTCGTAGTAGCGCTTCAATTCTCGCAGCTGCTCAGCAAGAGCCTCGTTTTGTACGTCGTTGAAGAAGAACTCCGCACGGGCCACCAAAGCGAACCACTCAGGCTGCATTCAGGTTACGTAAAACAATTGTTACGACATCTTTCGTTTATATCAACATTAAAGACACCAGACAAAACGATTATTGTGCTTCGTACCTCTCCCTGAGTTGGGCTCACGATTGGTTCCTCTGGTGCCTGGCTCTTAGCCGCTTTCACAACTACGGAATATTTTGTCCTCTCCGTACCACCTTGTCTCTTCATCTGACCCTTGCAGTTCAATTTATTGAGTCTAGCACCGGAAATACTCCTTGGAACGATAGCTGCCGCAGCGCTTGCTCCACTTACAGAGTAGCATTTCGAGCTGGTTACCATAGATGCCATCATATTGCTCAATGCGATACTAAATAATGATAAATATATTATACTTAAAGATAATATATATTTTTTCCAATTGGGGAATGGGCAAATCCAGCAGATACAGATAATAAATCTCACTTATCTCATCCGGATATGGGGCGACAGCGTGACCATTTCTGCGATCCAGATGCCGTGGCTTGCACACTCGTTCCCATGAGGCGTGCTCTCTGATGGGTGTCTCTTGATGATGCATGGACGGCCGTCGTGAGATCTCGAACCGCCAAGGTCACGTGGTCGTCATTTGCATTTTTCTGCGACACGTCTCCTCATCTCTACACAGATTTCACGTGCGAGTTCCAAGCGATTCCAAGCGATATCGACCTGAAGTTCGCGTCATCGGTAGTGGACTAGTAGGGTATCTTTCTGAAGAATTGAGCGACAATTCAATTCAATGCCTTGGATGGATCTGGGAACAAACTGCTTACTGCACTGAAAATGGCATTTTTTGAACACATGCCATTGCATCATGCATGACCATGGACACGTGTGATTCCCATCATGTATTACGACGAGGCAGTGGCTGTTTCATTTAATGAGTGAGAGTGATTGATAGTGTCAAAAGAATGAGGATTCGAACGATTGCTTGCTTTTATGGAATAGAATGGATGTCACAGCACTATCACTCGGCAATCCCAAAAAGTTATGATGCAGATTCGATGAGATAGCTCATCGACAACCCCTTTGCCCATCAGAACCCAAGACCTGGTCTGAGTGATTAAACTGAAAATTGCCATCTTGTCGGCAGCTTTATCAGTAGGAAAAGAAATCCTTCTGTATGCCTGCATCATCACGAGCCATATATGGCTCACTATTGCATTTATGCAATGATTGCAATGAAATTCGGTACCATGATTGCAGCTGGCCGTCGATGCTTTAAGCTTGGCGATGTATATCCATCCATCATTCCATAAAAAAATAGTGTGTTTCTTTTATTTGAAACATATATGGAGTGTATGAATACAAGTTGATATTAACTCGGCTGACGGCACCTGTGAAACCTTCTTTTTAGCTCAGCAGGGCTGAGTTGTGAAGTCCAAAGCATTGGGCTAAGCTCTTGATTCAATGAGTAAAAATATTAATGCAAAATCCAGAGGTATATCCTTGAACTTGGATGGATTGAAGACTAACTTGAACCTCCAAGGTAAGGGTGGTGTCGACTGTGACTCCGAGGAGGAAACTGTCTCCTCTGCAGCATCCGGGAGTGATAGTTTTGACAGTAGCTCCGATGATGTTAATTTATTAGAATTGGGTAGTACCAGCGAGGATGACTCGGTCAGCAGTAGTGGCACGGAAGCTACTCCTAGGTCGGATCTGACGGTGCCTGAGAGAATAGAGCCAAGATCTGTTCCGAAAGTTTCTTTCAATCTGAAGCTCCCCATAGAAAATAATATGGATGAGAATCCTCCGAGTGTTCGAAGAGAATATGACGAAGAGGAGCAACATACTAGCCAGAAACTGTACACTGCGCGAGAGTCATGTACGAGTTCGAGCTGTGAGAGCTCGCCGGACAAAATTATTCCAGTACCAATGTTTCTTTTGACCCCGGCATTTGATTTAGATTGCAAAAAATCGCAGACGGCATCCTGGTTGGATGCTCTCGGCGATCAGTGTGCAGAGAGATTTGCAGTTGGGAGACACAGGATAAAAATATTTGAAATTGACTCTCAAGCCTCTAAGGGTTATCCTGCGGGCACAGGTCCTGACAGAAGATGTGCAGTGGAAATATTAGGATCTGGTAAGTTTTTTATAGTTAAACTAGATACAGTATCGGCACACATTAGACATGTAGTCTGTTGATCTCTTTTGCAACAACTGAGAAGCGCCAATGGTTGAGAACCAATGTCATACTTTCTGCATTGCGACTTGCAGATTTTTCTCTCAAAGCTCTAGAAGAAATTCTGAAGAACCAAGAAGAGTCAGAGAAGTCTCGTCAGGCAGAGCTTTCAAGAATTCTGGAACTGGAAGCACAAGTGAAAGGCTTGCAAGACAAGCTGACCGCCTCAGAGACATTAAGACACAAGGCCCAAAGTCTGCTTAGAAATCTCAGAGACGAGTTTGAGCTATTACATGTTGACATACTAAATACAAAGAGCACGAAAAAATAATTTAATAAATGCCTTTTAACTATCATCCATCAAATGTTGCTGGGAAACTTGGAAAGTTCTGAAGTAAACTGTTGGTTCAAATCTGCAATCTGGTACTTAAGCGACATTATCGCATCCTTCCCCGCCTCGATAGGCGATTTTACTCCATTTGTTGACACCTTAACCAGAAGCACATATTCTAACGGATGAGGAATCTTATATCCAGCGAATGTCACGTCCTTGTCCTTATGAAGCTCTCTGCAGCAAAACAAGGTGACAGTCTTAGAATTTCACCCGGTATAACTCTTTTATACACGGCCATTATGCTATATATTTCATTAAATATACATATTTTGAACGCACGTTCTAATCAAGTTCCCCACGGTGTGATCTTCTCGTTGGACGACGAACGTCCCAGCATTTGGCAGCCGTGTGTCCTTCTCAAAATCAATCCTGCGTTACAACTCCATTAGATCTCAGACATGTTTCTTTTCTTAAATAAATTCACTTCAACATACTTTAAATTGTCTCCCGACACCATAAAACGCTCATATCGGTCGATAGCATTGCTCATCTTGCACAATGCTCCAGAGTCCTTGCAGAGACTTTTTCAGGAGGAAACCACTTTCCTTGACCAATCTACTAAAGACTACTACTGCCTGATATTTTATTATTGTTAAATTATGTCACATCAAGGTATCTCTCCCAAAGCTTTGGGGCCAAATAGTGTCTGTAGTTTTTTCATGGTCAAATACAAGTCGAGAACGGACATTTTAAGACAAATATTTAAGTCGTCCTGAGAACTTAGATGTCTCAGTGTTTTTGAATTTAGAATTTACGGAATGAATACCTTTCTCAAAGCATCAAACCTGAATAGGGTCAAGTCTTTGCAAGTGAGTGTTCAGGTTTGAAAAAACAAAAATGTTGATGTCTAAAATCTTTACGGCGATCAAGGGGGCCTTTTCCCCTGGGAATACGAAGAAAAGAAGACGGGATGATATGAAGGAAAATGAAGAGGTTCTGGAAGATAGAGTGAAGGAACAGCGCAAGGAGTTGGAACCTGCTTCTGGGCAAACTGGAATATTGGAGGAACAAGCGCAGCCAACGCTTCAGCTTGGTGATGAAGATGGGCAGCCAAACAATTCTAAAGTTGGAAAATATGGTAATTTGCTGGCCTCTGTTGACGCAACGGAGAAATTCGGATGGCGTCGATTTCCCACTCCAAGAACTCGAAAAGCTTCTTCCTCTGCCAGGAAGGACCTGCCTACGAGCGAGGCAGGATCTGCAATCAGAGGCAGTGTAAGTGATTTCTTGCATTGCTGTATCTTTAATCATAGTACATTGATATAGTGGTGTCGTGTCTTCACATTTGCAGTTAGAGAGAGGTCAAAAGACTGGACCTTATGCATTGGACACTATCGCTAACAACAATATCAAGGTGCAGGTGAGATTCTTTTTTTATCATTTGTCATTCATTGCCATAAGCGACCAGGTCCTGTAGATAGATATATATGAATGACCATTGTCTAAAACAATTCGGTTTAATCAACTTGCAGAAAAAAAGTGTTCTCTCTAGGCCAGCTGAGCAAAGGAATTCTTTACAGAATCATTCTATGGGCTATCTCCCATCGATGCACCATTTCGAAAGACCCAACGTCATGCCTTGGGAAAGACGGACAACTTTTACTCAATATAATGAAGAGGAAGAAAAGACAGATAGAGATACCGCTCATGTCGAATTTTATGGCAGATTTTTAGAACGGCTTCAGGAGATTTTGGATTCAGATGGGAAAAGCAAACCGAAAGAACCAACTGGATCAGTATTTGAAGCAGGGAAAAAGCCTGAAAGGGATACGAATGCGGCGAAACAGAGCTGGAAATATCATCATGATCGAATGGAATATATTGCAAAGAAGGCTTCTGCCAGTTTGGATTATGAATCAGCAAAGAAGCGTGAAATGGAACTGCAGCAGGTATGATGTTAGAAAAATGGATGATGGGCCTTACACAAATTGCTTATTTATGGGCCCCAAACCTTTAATGAATTATTCTATATATCTCATTTGCAGCTTGAAAGTAGCTTGAGTGAATTGCGACGTCTAAGAATTGAAGGCCCTAAAACTGAAAGGGCATTGGAGAGGCAGATTCCTTTGCCAGTCTTGAGTGATGGAGATTTTCAGAAATATGAAGCCCTCTTGTCTCATGGTATGATGTTCTGTCCTTGAAATGAGGGAAATATAATAATTATCCTGATTGATATGACTCGTATTTTCCTACTGAATGTAGATTCTAATGTGGTCGTGGTGAAGCATGAGAGATCAATGGTCGAATTGACAGGAAGAGATATGAGTAGATTAGCACCTGGCCAATGGCTAAATGACGAGATTATCAATCTGTACATGAGATTACTGCAAGAACGAGACTCCAGTTTGCATGAAAATCCTACAGACTATCCAAAATGCCATTTTTTCAACACATTCTTCATCGCAAAATTGTACAAGGATAAGCAAAAGTATGAATATGATGCTGTGCGAAGATGGACTGTACCTGCAAGACTAAAAGCCTCTGGGCAATCTAGGAAGAGTATTTTAGACAGCGACAGGATATTTTTTCCTGTTAATCAAAGTAATACACACTGGGTCTGTGCTGTCGCTGATTTGAAAAATCGTCAATTAGCGTACTATGATTCTTTAAAGGTGAGTTCATGTCTGTGCTAGTCCATGGCAAGTTTTCCGGGTATTACTAATGATTACAATGCAGGGGGAAGATCATAAATGCTTGGATCAAATTGCTCAATATCTCAAGGATGAGTTTAAGAATAAAAGAAAAGAGGAGGTAAGACTTTTGCTGGATGTGAAATCTGTGTAAAATACTGTGAGCTGCGTTCAAGTCTGAACTAACAAAATTCTGATTTTTTTGAGAATAATTTTTCCCTTTCTTGATTCAGAGAGACGATATTCTTTCTTGGCCAAAAACTTTCCCCAAAAATGTACCTGAACAGAGAAACGGATACGATTGTGGAGTCTTTCTGATCGTTTTCGCAGACTATTTGAGTAAGGCAGCCAAACTTGATTTCACTCAAGAAGATATTGATCTTTTTAGAGCGAAAATCGCCCTAGATTTTTCAAGGATGTCTGTTTTTTGACGCATATATGTTACTATTAAGTTATATTTTGTAATATAATTGGAAAAGTTGCTTGGATGAATGAGGATTGGTGCGCGATACCTTGAGTTTCGTTTTGTCAAGAATCTTGGGTCCAGGCTGTTTTCAAGCGACTCAGGTAAGAGCAATTGATTCATGCTTCATGCTATATTGTGTTATATTTTTGTTTATGATAATTTACAGCATGATGATCATCGTCGCTTGCCGCAGGTGGTTTATCAGAACGGTATGCAAGCCAAGTGCCATTTGAAACTCAAGTTAACTTTAAACTAGAAGATGTAAGGCCCAAAATGCTCTGCAGCAGATTCTTGTCTTTTATCTAGCTTTCAATTTACTTTCGTTTGATGCAGGCTAAGAAAATATTCATAGAGTTTCACCAGAAAAATTTCCTGTCACCTGGAAGAAATGTTTTGAGAGAAGAGCACTCTTGGTATTCTGCCTGGCTTCCTTTCTGGGCATTTAGAGGATCCTTTAAAGTAGAATATTCAGCAGAAGTTGGTGAGAGTGAAAATGAATCGGAAAAGAAAATCAAATGGAAGGCTCTGTCATGGAAGCCTGCAGGAGGCAGTCAGGCTTGCACTGGACCCGGAGAGGAAGAGATGCAGATTTATGGGGATTTCAAATTCAGACATAATTTTGTAAACCGATTAAAACCTGCTGATTACTTCAATCAGGCAAAGCCTGTCCAATGGGAGCAACTTTCACAAAAAGTACATGTGTATCCAGTCACCATGCCAAGATACATAGCATGGAACTTAGTGTGTAGAAATGCCCTAAGAAAGAAGGTTCGATCAGAGTGGAATTTATGTGATCTGCCAAAGTCTGATAGCGTGTGGTTTCTTTGACTCCCTGGAAGAAAGGAAGATAAGAAACTGATAAAGTCTACGGTTTTGTTCTTTTGCAGAAGAAAGATATCCAGAACCATCTGGAAGACAAATATCAGCATGTCAGAAATGTCAGGGTTCATATCAAAGCATTGTCACATTGCTCGAAGATTCTTTACGCTCCAATAAATGTTGTATGGTATACATACGGGGAAAAGATAAATATTCATGGAGAAAAGTTGCCAAACAACTTTTGTGCACTATTGAGTGCTACAGGTAATCACACATTCCTTAATGGGCCCATATTTGCCACCGATCACATCTTATTGAATAAAAGTTGATGAGTGCAGATGGCAGAATAGCTAGTGATAGACATATAAGTGTACCAAGAGCAGCTCTACTGGGGGGTATTAGTTGCTGTGCAACTATGCTATCTATGGAATTTGGTGACATGTATCTTCAAAGCAAAGAGGCAATATGGTCGTTCTATGACTATTTTTTTTCTGCTTCTGGGATTGCGGCGTTGAGTGGCCTTCTAGCCCAAATCATACCTCAGTTAAAAAGGCAAAACGAAGAAGACAGGATTTCAGAATGTGACGATGAAATATTTTGGGATGTTGATACAAATGACATCAACTCATTGGAACTGAAAGAGTATGACCGAATTCACAAGGAATGGACTAGATGGGAACAGTCAAGCAATGATTCTTGGGATCCAGAAAAGAGAAAAAGATGGGCTCAAAATCTCTGGATCAATCATCAATACCGTCTAAAAGAGATGCGCTCGCGTCATGCGCAAAATGAAGAATTTGACCGGAGAATTCGAGAAAACGAGGAACGGGAGAAGCGGCGAAAGGCAAGATGGGGCCCAAGTGAACGGCAAAGGTAGGAGTTTGTTTAAATTTTAAATTTTAATTATGACTGTGCAGAGTGCAAATTATTGTTATCATGATTATCATTATCTGGAAAACTCCAGGGATCAATTTTTCATCGGACATGAAACTCGAAACGTCAGAAAAAGGGATTACCTTGGATACTATAAAGTTTTAGGACTAGATCCATCAAATTTCGTCACACCACATGATGTCAAGAATAAATTTTATAAGGCCGTTCTATTGTGGCATCCGGATCGGCAAACCTGTCCAACTGACAAAGAAAAGGCGAAGGTCAAATTTCAATTGCTGGTAAAAGCATATGATGTGCTGAAACATCCAGAAAAGAAAAGGCAGTATGACATTGGTGAATGGAAAGAAATGAATTGAAATTTGGAATCTAAGAGTGCTTTCTCAGTATGTGCTCTGAAAGAAATTTTATCAGTACTGAAACATTAAAATTATTTATTAATGCATAGTATTTAGGAATCATTCGACATCATAAACTAGAAACTCAGAGGACTGAACATAACTTTCAATGAACCTGCTTCCAGCCATTGTGGGCTGAGAAAAGGCAATATTCTTCCTTGGTATTATTTGACCACTAATAATCTGTGCTCTTGCACAATCTAACATCTTTGATGCAATTTTATTCCTTCTGCTATCTTTGGATGTCCAAATGACTCGCACTGCACATTGGCAGCGCTTCCTGGAAGACCTGCACTGGGAGGATTTTGTAACTACCACAGATGACGAGTTTGACTCGTCGAGACATTTTTCTTCCTTTCCTGAAATTTCTGACTTATTAGATTTGATATACCCCAAGAATGCTGATACCGGGTTTGACTCTAGAACGACACAGCCTTTTAACTCATACGTGGTGTCCAGATATATCAGGACACCAGATCTACATTTAGAAATCCAGCCTTCTATGCATCCTAGCTCGTATTCCAAATGTTTGCTTATTAAAGCCTACAATTATAATGAAACAGTGACCATCTATTGAAAATTGCATGATACGTATATGTATTCAATAGATCTCCAAATATTGGGTGGATGAAGCAAATATAAACCAGTAAAAGAAACTAACCATTGCTGATTTTGGTGAAGCGGGATCATGCTCAAGCCTATAAATTCCCCCGGCAGCTCTATAATCTGCTACTTGTTTGCATCCAGAAGGAACACATTTTAATTTTATTACACTCAAAGACAAGACATCTTTGTGATGTAGGTCATGAAGACGTTCCTCCTCTGGATCTCCAGCAGTGTATACAAAACCACAAGACTTGCAAGTGCTGGAGTGAAAATTCTTCTGACCCATGTCTAAGTGTAATTGTGTAAACTTCTTCTTGTTTTTTTTCTTTGTTTGAGCATTTGAATAGCCAGTACCCTCCTCTGCAGATCTTCCAACAGTCCTGGTCTTCTGTGCAGAAACTTGATCTCCAGGATGACTTGGTCTGTGTTCCATTAATTGAGGTCAGTATATATAGAATATTTGAATATTGATTGTCACATGATAATGTAGTATATAGCATCATGGTCACACCTGTTTCGCTTTCTCCTCGCAAAGGTGTCCAACACTCTCTCCATAGTCATTTGAACCAATCTCTCTACGACGTTACATGCCCTTCATTTCGATAAATTGCAATACCATAATCCTTACATAACCTATTTTGATTCTTAATTTACTACTTTCACGAGCAGTTGTGTGAGATTAGTACTTGTGAGTTGAGACGAGTTTGTTCCAGTTGAATTCGTAAATTTTGAATATCTACTGCCGAACAAGACACTAAAGCGGTATCGCTCATGCTCCATTAAGAGTTATTCCACTACTGAAATGTCACCTGTGAGGTTCTGTAAATGCGAGAAAAGCATTTTCCTCAGGTAGATCCCAAGGTCCGGACCTGATCGATCAGGACAAGAAAGTTTGAATTTGAATTTTGGGAAAGCTACCTTTGGCCTTGATTCTTTCTAGGGTGCACTTTAGAATGCATAATTCATGATTTTAAAACATTTTGGTCATATCATAACTCAGAATCGAGTATTCTTTCCAAGCTCCTATAGGTACTGCCGACAGTTCAAGATGTCTCAACCGCTCTCAGCAATAGTTGGAGGTGAAAATATTCCAGAGCAGCCTCAAAAGATGCAAAAAATGGAACATGAGCCCATTCTTCGAGTAAAAAAGCTTTCTGACCGTGCGACACTGCCAGTTCGTGGCTCTGCGGGAGCTGCTGGTTATGATCTTGCAAGGTGGGAATTTGAATTTATGCGGTCAAACTGGAAAGCCCTACTCCTACCTAACCTTTCTCTTCACTATGCAGTGCCGAAAATGTCGTCATTCCTGCACGTGGTAAAGGTATCGTCAAGACGGACATCGCGATTGCAATACCTCATGGCACGTATGCTCGTGTTGCACCAAGGTCAGGTTTGGCAGTGAAGAACTTCATTGACACGGGAGCTGGTGTCGTTGACGAAGATTATCGAGGCAATGTGGGTGTTGTTCTCTTTAATCACAGCGATGAAGATTTCAAAGGTAGGGTAATCATCTGGGTCCTGTCATGATGCATATCAGACGTGCTAATGTATTTTTATTTGCTGTATCCAGTGAGTCAGGGGGATAGAGTGGCCCAATTAATTTTGGAAAAGATTATGACACCGAAAGTGGAAGAAGTGGAGTCCCTAGATGAGACCACTCGTGGTGCTGGTGGCTATGGATCTACTGGAAAGTAAATCGATGCATTAAAATTCTCATGACTTACAGAAATGTAGGTATTCCATAGCAGAAATCAAATGCAAACTAAACATTCACATCCGTAAAAATCAAACAAATTAGTCTACGAATATATTCCTAAGAATTCTTGCTGAAATTCGACTGAATAAACGCCTTGAAAATTCGGGCAGGATCTCTACAGCAACATTAGGCACGTACGGTAACAAATCTCTAGCAGCAGGGCTCAGAAAACCTGAAAGAGCATATACTGCGTTTCCTCCTGATAAAAAGTTCACTATCTTTGCAATATTCTGTACTACTTGCTGATCATCCTCTTGCAATGGTGGTGCTAAAGGTAGTAGCCTTCTGGAAGCACCTGGGACTAAGACTGGGATGAGGACATCTTCCAAACCTAACAGAATCACCAACTCTCGAAGTTGATTTCTTGAAAGAGCATCTACAGATTTCACTGCTTCCTCCATCAAAAAGTCTCTGAAAAATGCTCCCTCTGGTGCTAGAATAAATTTCAAAGCCTCCCTTGTCTTAGTCTCGTCCGGTTCATCCACGACACTCAGTGAATTCATGGCAAGCAGAGGAGCAGCAAATAAACTAGCACCTATACCAAGAGGATCCAAGATCGAGCCTACTGAAGGTAACCCACGACTTAATTGAGCACGGCTCGAATTATTGACGGCAAGCTCAGGGATATCAACATTCTCGTTCAAATCCAAGGAGCCTCTAGCAGATTTTGATGCATCAGAGAAAGTTTCAAAGGCATCAAGAAGATCAATAAGTCTGTCAGCATCAAATGTGGAGGACTTGCCATACACCATGTACTTCAGAGCTTCCCTTAAACGTGGTGAATCGTCGGTCATCAGTCGTTTCGAAATGTAGGGGAAGGCTTCATCCACAATGGCAAAGTTGGGGTCACCAACAAGAGCGATTCCTTCCAAGACTCCAATAGCACGAATGATCAAAGCAAAATAAGGCGGAATTCTGAATGGATAATCAAAAGTGATTTGTGCAAGATCTGCTGCAAGCTCTTGAAAATTAATATTCTTCGCTCCACCCCCCTCCAATGCTTGATCGAAAACTTTAGCGAGGACTGGAAGAATAGGTCTGAGATCTGTATCTTCTGGAATAAAATCCAACGTAACAAAATCCTCAACGATGGCTTCATAATCTCTGTGGACCAAATGGCTAATTGCTTCAATCATGCCATATTTGATATTATCATCGATCTCAGTCATCAGCCCAAAATCCAAGATAGCAAGTCGGCCATCTGGTGTCCGAATCATATTACCAGGGTGGGGATCCTGCAGTGCAGAACAAAGATGTCAACCAAATTCGATTTGGATGGCATGGGCCAACCTATTACTTACCGCATGGAAAAAACCAGTATCTAGCAACTGCTTTAAATAGCAGATAACTCCCACATTGACGAGCCTTCCAACATCATTTGCCTGACTTTGACTCAACTTCTCTCCATCTAACCATTCAGTCGTGAGTACACGTCTGGATGTGTATTCAGCATAAGTCTTGGGAACAACTACCTGAGGCAAGTCGTCCCTGATGAGCTCAGCAAACCGAGTAGCATTGTTTCCCTCTCGAACGTAATCTAGCTCCTCAAAAAATCGAGCCGCCCATTCGTCCAACAGCGCAACCACATCAGCTCGGGCACTAATCTCTGGAAAGTTTCTGAGGATCATTCCCAGCTCACGGATGATAAACAAATCCACTGTGACAGTCTCGAGAACTCCTGGTCTCTGGACTTTCACAGCAACATCTTCGCCTGTCATCAATTTACCTTTGTAAACTTGCCCAAGAGAAGCTGCTGCAATGGGCTCTGGGGTCAGTTCAGAGTAAATCTCTGTCCAGGGTTTCCCAAGTTCCTGCTCCAGCTGCTTCATTGCTATCGTTGAATCAAAACTTGGAACTTTATCGCACAGCTTTTGCATTTCATTCATAGCTGCAGGAGATAGCAAATCTGGCCTGATTGAAAGGGCTTGGCCCAATTTGATGTATGCTGGCCCAAGAGAAGTCATTATGTTGCGCAACTCAATGGCACGTTTCACCTGATTCTCATCTACTTTACCAGTCAGGACATCCATGGCAATCCCGCCCAAAAATCCACCAGCAATACCTGCATCAGTTCATTGTACGTCAATATTAAATTTATTTATTCATCCGCCTTGCAGAGACATTGCAGAACTTTTACTAAAAGTAAAGCACATGGCAGACGTACTCAACAGCTGCACAATACGAGAAAACACTGCAACAGGCCTTCTACCCCAGAAGTCAGCAATCACCTCTGGATCATATTCTAATGGCAACCCTTCGCCATCCTCATTGACCACCACAAGCCTCATTTGCACATTTTCATCGGCAAAGTCAGCATCTGATAGGTTTTGTCCACGCAAGCTTGCCATGAGCACTTTCAGATTCTCATCCTCTTCCATCTGACTCCTCACATCCTTCATTTGTTGAGACATCTCCCTCACAGAAGTCTGCAGTTCACACCTCCAACCTCGTCGACAAGGTTCCATAAACAGATTGATACCCGTGCCATGTCAAACCTCAACCAGGCAAATACTAGCTCAGCCTCTCAAAGCAAGTGCATTGTCCTGAAATAAACAAAAGATATATAATACCCACTTACCGCTCTTGCTACTATTTTGATATTCCTTCTATGAGCAGAAAAGCCACGACGACCGTGACTTGTGGCAAACAAGCCACGTACACGTACACCGGAGCCTTTCATAACGTCCATCCTATATCCACTCATGTTTCATGCATTGAATGTAAATAAATGAAATAATTAAATTATCTGGTGCACTAATGTTCAGAGATTCTGAAGTAGAAGTGAATTTGTCATGGATCACAAGGGCGCTCCCTGCACCTGTGGACATGTACATGGCCCAGAACAGTACATGAGCAGTACAAGGTAGAGTGTTTGAATATAAAGTTGATGAAATTGGAAAATAATGTTGTTGAATATCTCATTATATTGATGCTATGTTTGTTGAAGGAAGAAGGATGATTGTGGAGGTTAGTTACAGGTCGAGTATGCAGTTGCTCTGAGTGATTTTAAATATTCGGAGTGCTCAAGGAATTTGGAGCAAACTTTCGATCAAACTATGGCGAACGATTGTGAGATACAAAAGATCCAGAGGGAGCTAGCGGAAATTTCTATCAGCAACGGGTTGCTGCAAACAACGACTTGGAAGAAGGATGTTTACTTGGAGTTGGAAGACGTGGAACATCTGCCTGCTTTGTCGAGTGACGTGTTGCCAGAGGTGGGTGTTTATGTGAATATGTGGCTGTTTTCTAGTAATGCTGAGTTGTATTTGGTCGGAAGATGGCAGATCTTCTTTAAAAGTCCATCTATGAGAGCCGTGTAACGTGTGTCAACTTTGCGTTCAGGTGTCGCCAAAGGATTTCTCAAAATATCTTGGATTGTTGGAAAGCCATTCAGGAATAGAATGGGACGTAAAAAATATAAAAAGTGCGTGTGCTTTGCTAAGGTTGAGCCAGTGAAAAAGGATTGGCGATCATGCTATAAGGAAAAGATATGTATCTTCCCAACTGACAAGAGTAGTACGATGTGCAGGGACTGTATTATGCGAAGAAGGTGACGGTGAAGAGATTTCTGCCTGCTTCTTCCGAGATTTGTTTGATATAGACTCGTCCGATGTATGGGATAGTGTGAAATCTAGCTCCGATGCGTCGTGGGATCCTATCATTGATAAGCTAACCAAACATGAGGTGGGTGGAGATCAAGTTGCATTGTACTTACCTGACACGTATAGTCGCTTGCTGATGAATAGTAGGTACAAAACGTATTTATATACTTGTAGGAGCTAGTTACGCGAAAAATGATGAGACTTATTTCAAATAGAGGGGAAGAGTTTGAAAAGAGTTCAGTCACAATTGGAATGCTGTCAGGTCTAGTATCAGATTTCACAACATCGGTTCGCACTAAACGGTCTGAAATATCAAATGCCGCAAGTATTTCAAAGAACAATTCTGAAATATGCATGAATTTGGGATATAGGAAGAAGAACCTTCAAAATCTCTTGTGCACTTGCCTGGTAAGCAGCAATCCACTCTTAAAGATTTAAAATCCATGCCGTAAATAACTTGAAACCCCAGTGCTTTGATCAAACCGCGGCATGTCGGCCGGATGAGATGTGCATTCTAACTCTAGATGTATGCCTAATTGTAGGATATCAAAACCATTTTGAATCTGAAAGAGGCGTTAGAAGCAACTCTGAGTTCTACTGAAAAGATTGGAATGCATTATTTTGAAGCAATAGAGATTTATGATGAATTGACCAGTCAATACAACTCAAACATCTCACGTCAAATTCGTGGATTGGGCATGACGAACTCTCAGATTAGCACGTATAATTCAAGTTTGCGGAAAATGCTTTCAAATCGACTGGAAGGTGCATGCAGGGATGCAATTCACCAAAGTTTTGATTCAGCCAACCAAACTGCTCATATTGAAGAAATAAAAACCCTTGCGATTCACAGTAAAAATATGTCGGGACCTGACGGGGTAAAAGAACATATGCATAGATTTATTCAAGATTTAGTCGAGCAATACTTCCTGTGAGTAATAACTTGCTATTTTCTCGCTTGCAACGACCAGATACATAGCAAGAATCCTGATTGACATGTGTTTGAATGCAGATCTGGCTTGATGGAATGTGGCGATGCTGGATGCCAATATAATACTCTTTCTTCGATGATAAAGCATATTCTCGAGATAGATGTGCTCGATTTGGTGTTCGCTCAGTTTGTTTCCCAAACCAAGATGCTTCTAGATGTATCTGCAAGGTAAATGATAGCATATTATCCGATTCATTATTATTGCCAAGTTTCTCAGCCATTGTTTGCTATTTTTTCAGATTAGATGATACCACGAATATTAAAGAAGTTGTTGAAGTTTCTTTTCTCGTTCTTTGCACGAAAGGGGTGCTGCATTGCTGGGAAACAATTGTAGCTTCATGGGGTAACAAGGTGGTAGGCTGGAATGTTAGTATTGATCATCTTAGGTTATTGCTCAAGTACACCGATACAGTCTCTGAGATGTGCCAGAGTAGAATTGATAGCAGTAAACTTACAGAATCTGGTTCCATATCCGAGTGTGTCCTTGAAGCCTGTAAGAAGTTTTTAAATGGTCTGCAGCAGAAACATGTGCAGCAAATAACAGGTATGTTCCTAGATGAATGGAATGCAATTAAAACGCAGATGTGCATAAAATGAATGTGTTTTAATACTACGCAGATTATTTGATCCAAGATATTTGGAGGCATGAGGCCATGAATAAAGACTTCAAATTGATGATTGAGTTCATAACAATCAAGCAAGTCGGCTTCGGGACTGCTGGAGATGCTGATTATTTGAAAATCAAAGACAGAGAATTTGGCATAGTAAAGTCGATGAAGCCTTTCATCGCAGCGCTGTATGATCTAAAAAATATAGCATTACATATGGATGCATTTTCGACTGATGTAGCTCATCGAGTAATCGAATTGTTTCGGCTATTTAATGGGAAGACATGTCAATTGGTTCTTGGAGCTGGTGCAATGCAGACTGCTGGGTTGAAAAGCATTTCAGTCAAGCATTTAGCCATCTCCTGTGAGCAAATTGATCTATTATTACTTTTATCATCCTTTTTAAGGAAGTTTTTCAGCGAGAAAGTCAGCAGTAGGAAGCAATTACTCTTGAATAATGAATTTGATAGAGTTCAAAAGGTAAGAAACCATTCCTTGTTTATCACATACCACCCTTGTTGATTGGGTAATTCATAACGGTTTGTAGGATTTGACATTGCACAAGACCGAAGTTTGTCAGAAAATTGTCTCGATCGCAAATGAGATGATCGTCCCTCTTATGAAAGAGGCCTCTATAGTATTGCTGTCATTCTTGAGGCAAGAGACCTACAAGGGACATTTAGAACCACGATACAAGGATCTCATTGACACGAGCCTTCAAAAGCTCAGACTAGTTACAGGAATTGTGCATCCAACACTATCTCAGACTGAATCGCAGTTCATTTTGAACTCAATTATGCAAGAAAGCACAATGTGGCTCAAGGATGGTTTATTGTCTATCCCAAAAGAAAATGCTGCCAGTTTGAATGGATTCACAACACATTTAGACTATTTATTTAGGGGACTTGAAGAATCAAATGTTTGTTGTAAGGTCCCAGATTTGCAACGTCTTTGTATGGTTGTGAATTCTGAGGACTTTGATTGATTACATGACAATTTCATCAGAACCTGTAAGGCTTAAAAACTTGTTAGGCACGAATATTCTCCCGCAAAGCCTCCCTTCTGGATGATTGCTTGTCTCCCGTGTTACTTGGTCTATTGACTGTTCTTGTCACAGTGGACACACCATCTATGAACTTGGTACGGAAAATAACGTTTGCATTGTTGAACATGCCTTCTTTCAATGATACTACAATAAATTGCGATTGGGGGAAATGCGACTTTATCATTCTACCGATATTTTGTGTATGACTCAAATCTAGTGCTGCATCAACTTCATCTAGAATGTAGATAGGTGCAGGTTTGAATAAAAGCATCGCCAGAATGAGCGAAAGAGCCAGCAAGGATTTTTGTCCACCACTCAGCTCACTCAAAGAATCCTTCCACACTCCTCCAAAGGCAACTTTAACTTCCAGACCTACAAAATCTCCTAAAAGGTTAGATGCTACGCAATAATGGTCATTTATTCATTTTGTATGACTCACCGTCCATGAATGATGTTCCCTCGACTGGTTCAAGCTTTGCTGTTGTCCCAGGCAGAAGGGTTGAAAAGATTGAACCAAGATCTCCATCCACTTTTTTCCACGTAGTTTCCAATGCTTCACGTTTCTTTTCGTCAAGTTCGTCCATAACCTCTCTTATTTTTGATTTGTCAGTTTCTACCACGTCTTTTTTCCTTTTTAATTCCGTATACTCATGCTCTGCCTTCTCAAACATTTGCATGACCTTTTTATTTACTTTCTTAGACAGCGTGTCTATTGTTCCTCGTGCTTTTTCATACTCCTCAAACATTTCCGATGGATCGTTGGCTTCCCAATCATAATCACTTCCTTTTTCACCAAAGTGCTTCATTTCGCTCGGTATCCAAGGATACTCTCTTTCCAGAGCTTTGCATTTGTCCTCTGCTGAATATGCCCCTTTTCGGAGTGCATCTATCCTATAATAATGAAGAGAAAGCAACATTAGTGATATTAAAAATGTACAATTAAGGAAGAATTAAAACATACCTGTTAGATAATTTCTTCTTTTCCACAATTAGATCAGTTTTCTGGTTCTCCAAGGCGGAAATTTCCTTGTTTATCTCTGAGATCTCCTCATCACATTCCCTCAGCCGAGATCTCTTTTCCTCTAAGAGATTCGACAAATTAGTGAATTTTGCTCGCATCTCGTCGACAGAGTCATTAAGAGCCTGAACTTGTTCCTTCATTTTTGCTACGGCATTTTGCGCTTGCAGGATCTGATCCTTGATACTTTTCCTTTCTGAGGCAGCGCTTTCACTTTCAGCCAGCACCATTTGCAGGGAGGCCTCTGCATCTTTGGCAGATTTTTTCATAGTCTCTACGTTCTCCTTGGCTTTTTCTATCTTTTTCTTAGTCTCTTGAATCCGCTTCACTTTTTCTTTGTCAAAATTAGCGATTTGATTCTCCAAAGAATTTGCTAGCTCAGCCAATTCCTGTTTTCTAATGGTTGCTTGAACGACAGCTTCCTGCGACTTTGCAAGCTCTTCTTCGGAATGAGAAACTGTCTGAATAAGTTGATGAAGTTCACTCTCCTCCACTCTTTTTTTCAATAGCTGCAGCGAGTGTTCTTTGATTTCAAGCTCTTTGGTATATCTGCAGCCAAAATTGTTAGTTGCAGCGTTAGGAAGAAATTAAGGGAGAAAAACAATCAGCAAATATTCACGAGTGGTCTTACTTGTCAAATTCCATTTTGCCTTTGTTCAATGCCTTTAATTTCAATGTCAGATTTTCCAGATTTTTCTGATGAGCATGTAGCTCCTCTTCACATTCACTCAATAAATGAAGTTGTGTGAGTACTGCAGAAACCAATGCATAATAATGAAATGCAAGATTGCCGTTTCGACGACCAGCAAATGAGAAAATAGATACCTGAGTTTGTTTTATTTCTGGATCCTCCTGTCAAAGTTCCACTCGGGTTGAAGTCATCTCCATCCAATGTCACACATCTAGATGCCACATCTTTGTGGAAAGCCAACTTTTTTGCGGTGGAAGAATCCTGGCAGACAAACGATGAGCCAAACGCATAATTCATGGCAGCGGAGAGATCGTTATCGTATCCTATCAATTCAATAGCAGGCGTGGCCTTCTCTCCTGCGATGGCCTTTGCAGCTTCCTTGGCTTCTTTAGAGAGACTCCTTGCTGTGACTTTGTTGAGGGGAATAATTGTCACCCTATTTCTCAAATTTCCCCCTGAAAGCAATGATTTGGCAGTTTGCTCATTATCGACGATGACTTGGTATAGTTTACCACCCGCTGCGACTTCAAGAGCTGATGCATACTTGGCATCAGCCACCCTCACTAGTTTGGCAACTACACCCTTCACTTTTGAACGATCAAAGCCTTTTATCGGGTCCTTGAAATGGAATTCAGCCGCGGATACCTGTGAAGACAACTGATCAACTTTGTCTCTAAGTTCATGGACAATGTCTTGTTTCTTTTTAATCTCATTCTCGATGTCGAGAGCTTTCTGAGAATCAAAATCCAGAGACTTCATCTTCTGTTTTAGTTTGCTGATGCTTTCCTCCTCTTTCTCTAATTCCTTTTGGACTTTAGACCCGCTTTTCTCTTTCGCTCCCAGAGTTTTCTGTGCCTCTTGTAATCTCTTTTTGTTGTGTTTGACAGCCGTCTCAGCGGCTTTAATTTCTCCCTCTGCTTCCGTCTTTGTGTTCTGGGCATCTTGTAGACGTTCTTGCAGACTTCGATTGGATGCATCCCTTCCATCTCCGGCCTCCGCACCAGCGAGCTCGTTTTGAGCGGCAATCACAGCTTGAAGTGCTTCTTCAACTTGAGATGCAGCAGCATCTCTTCTGACTGTCGCATCTTTGATTTTTGAAGCAATTTTTTCTTCATCGAGTTCTTTCAAGGTGTTGTCTAGATTAGAACACAGATCAACTTCAGTCTGAAGAGCTTCATTGGCATTATTCAATTTACTGGTCTCTTGTACAATTGTCTTTGATAAAGAATCGCATTCCTGACTCAGCTCCTTGACTTCTCCGCTGGACTTTGTTTCCTTTTCTGCTTCCAAGCCCTTAATGTCATTAGCTTTCATCAGCAATTGCTGATCACATTGCTCAATTTGAGAATCTATTTCCTGTAGAGAAGTTGTTGCATTTTTCACTTCACTTTCTCCATCTTTCAGGAGCGTTGTCGCTTCAGTATACTTGTAAGCTACGCAGAATCTTTGAAGTCTTTCCATTTTGGAACTGGCATTTTGCCATTCCATATACTGTACTTTTTCTTTCCTCAGCTTATCAAGCGCAGGCATGATGTCCTCGGACAAAACCTTATTGATTTCGTCCACTTTGATTTGCTTCTTTTCTAAGGTTCTCAACGCCACTTGCTTCTTGGTCTCATACATTTTAGTTCCTGCAGCCTCTTCCAAAAGTCCCAAGATTTCAGGTGGCTTCATGTTCAGCACCTTGGTGATTCTCCCTTGCATGATCAGGAAGTGAGGATTGTTAACATTGAGCTGAACCGAGTGAAATAGATTTTGCACTCTCCTGCAAGTAGACATATCAGCAGTCAGATGAAAATGTTCCCATTTTGCCAAACACCTTGGGATGGGGCTACGCCAAAAAAGTTACCACACACGTACGTTGGCTCTGCATTCTTGCCATTAATGAGGTACTTGCTTTTCCCTCCAATTACTAATTGCCTCGTTACCGTGATTTCATCAAGATGGTCGTATCCCACTGGACTATTTTCCTTATCAGAGTTGTTAAACACGATAGACACAGTTGCCTTGGTTACGCCAGCCTGACCTTGTTTATATACGAGCTCTTGGAGACTGTTTGCACGGACCTTCAATCAGTAAGATCAAAGTCTTTTGTTAATTGTCAGATTGTTCAACCACGAAACTACCAACAGACACGTACCTGCTGCAAGTTTTGTATACCGAGAACAAAGCAAATCGAGTCCAAGATGTTAGACTTTCCACTTCCATTCAATCCGGTAATAGCATTGAATTGAGGATCAAATCCAGGAATATCTACTCGCTGTGCGTACGACTTAAAGCCGTCCAAACTGATTTCCTTCACGTACATTGTTTCATCGGTTCCCGTTGTTACTACAAGTAGTTGGTTGCCTCTTGTGACAATATGCTCGGTACTCAGAAGATTTATTTTGCCTTTAACATTAAAAGTTTTTTTTTTACTACTCGACAAAGTTTCGGTGCTTTTAATAGGTCGTTTGCCTTCCCTGAACGCTTGGGACGGGAACGGTGACAGTTGCGCAGCATGCTCAGCAGGCATCGAACTAGTTCGGTAGTACTTCCGCGGTAGTACCATTCTTCTTCGATCGCAGCGTGCTGTGCCGGCACAGCATGTGAAACAAACAGTAGATGATAGTTTTGCTGGTCCCTCTGGCTAACATTTTTAAAAGTGGAGACTGATTTTTAATATCGATAGGGAGGGAAATGATGACATGTAAGGTGTCGACAAGAGTATTTCAGTTATCCAGAGGAGGAAAGTACAAACCTGGGGCATGTTGGCGACAAGGTAGCCCAGGCAAAAAACGAGTGCCCGATCGTGCATCAAGGGGCGAGAGACTCAGTGCTAGTGGATCCATGGCAGAATATGATGATAATAACTCTTCTATATTGCAGGGCTATAGAGTCCCGGACCCGAAAATCCTAGAAATTGTGGACCAACGACGAGAGCCCGTTTACAGCTTCTCTCCAGACAGAAAGTTGGTATTAGAAATTGAAAGGCCGACTGCTCATCCATCCATAATCGACTTTACAAAACCCGAACTCAAATTGGCTGGTGTTAGAATCGATCCGAAAGGATTTTGCAGGAGTAGGCTCTCCCATAACACTGCTTTGGCTTTAACTGAGAGAACTCATAACCTATCACTCCCATTGTCTGATGACTCAAAGCAGCCAATTCGTGGCATCCCTCAAGGCTACGGCATTCGAAATGTATCCTGGTCTCCCAATGGTAAATCTATAGCATTTACGATACGGAAACTGAATACAGAACTGATAGAAGATGCCCCACCATCAGAACTTTGGATTGCTGATGTTGACACCAAGGAAGCAAAGAGAGTGATGGAAGGACTAAACTCCATATTCGTGCAGTGAGTATTTTGATGTCGCACAAAACCTTTAAAATCTTTCCATGCGTTTTCTTACAGGTATCTTGTCGCAGGTACTCTTGGATTGATTCAGAACTTCTTGTTGCTGGTACTATTCCAAAGGATGCTGGACCCCCACCAGAGTCTTCCATGAAGACTTTCGGACCTCGCATTGAAGAGAATGAAGCAGGAATGAAAAGCCAAACACGAACGTATCAAGATTTGTTGAAAAGCAGGCATGATGAGAAGTTGTTCGAATATTTTTGCACGTCATCCCTGAAGTCTTACCATCTTTCCTCTGGAAGTATAACAGACTTTGGTGATGCCTCAAGAGTATACACAGGCGTCTCTCCATCGCCAAGTGGTGAGTATGTACTAGTCACCTGGATTGAGAAGCCATGGTCTTATGCCGTTCCTTGTGGTAGGTTTCCCAAGGTTTCCCAGATTTGGACGAAGAATGGGGAATTGGTTCATGAGATTGCCCGACTTCCTCTTGCACTCAATATCCCTCTTGCATTTGATAGTTGTCGAGAGGGTCCTCGAAATATAACCTGGAGAGATGACAAGCCTCATAAAGTAATTTGGGCTGTTTGTCAGGTATGCACAATTTACAGGTGGATTTATCTGTAAATCGCAGTTTATTTGTAAATTGTTTCCTGAACTTCATCATGTTAGAAGCTGATTGCCAACGTGCCACGCAGGATGGAGGAGATCCCAATGTTCAAGCATCCCCAAGAGATATTATTTATCATTTAGATGCATCAAAGGCTGGAAAGGAAGAGCCATTGGAATTGGCAACTACAAACATGAGATTTGGAGGAATAGCTTTTGGCAGTGACTCTCTTGCTCTCCTGTACGAAAGTGAATGGAAATCCCGACGTTCAAAGACTTGGCTTTTTTCACCAGCTCGGTTGTTTAAACCGGAACTAATATTTGATCTAAATTACGAAGATAGTTACAACGATCCTGGTTCTCCAATGCTCCGAAGGACAGGGTTGGGCACATATGTCATTGCAGAGATAGAAAAAAGCAATCAGATTATATTACAGGGCAATGGAGCGTCTCCTGATGGCAGCAAGCCGTTTTTAGATTTGTTCGATCTAAGAACAAAAGAGAAAAAAAGGATCTGGCAAAGTGCACCTCCTTACTTTGAGGTTATGTCCACTATCCTGAGCGATCAGGAAGAAGGCATATTGAATCTACATGGCTTGCAAATGCTTGCTCGTAGAGAGACGGAAGATACACCGCCCCAATTTTCAATCGCAAGCTTTGATTCTACAGGATCTATAACCGAGGATAGGCAAATATCAAACTTTCCTCATCCCTATCCAAGTCTGGTTGGAATGAAGAAGAAAATATTGCAGTATGAGCGAGAAGATGGTGTGAAACTGAATGGAACGTTTTATTTGCCACCGGGTTACGGAGAGGGTAGCAGCGAGAAGCTTCCATGCATCCTCTGGGCGTATCCTAGAGAATTTAAGAGTAAGGATACGGCGGGTCAGCTTAGAAAGTCCCCCCATCAATTTATTACTATAGGCAGCACTTCTCCCCTAATGATGCTCTCCTTAGGCTATGCGGTTCTCGACGGTCCTTCATTCCCAATATTTGCTGAAGGTGATGAAGAACCAAATGATACATATGTAGAGCAATTGACCTCATCAGCAAGAGCTGCAGTAGAAGAGCTGAACAAACTAGGATGCGTTGACACATCTCGGCTCGCTGTGGGTGGGCACAGTTATGGTGCATTCATGGCGGCAGGGTTGCTAGCTCATGAACCCGACCTATTCAAGTGCGGAATCGCGAGAAGTGGAGCGTACAATCGAACTATGACACCCTTTGGCTTCCAGGCAGAGGAAAGAACTTTATGGGAAGCGATTGACACATACAATACAATGTCACCTTTTATGAACGCTGATAAGATTTCAAAGCCACTGCTTCTGATACATGGAGAGGCGGATAATAACCCTGGAACGTTAACAATACAGTCTGAGAGAATGTTTGCTGCTCTTAAAGGTCATGGAGTCTCGACCCGCCTGGTAATTTTACCCTATGAGAGTCACAGCTACAATGCTAGAGAATCTATTTTGCACTGCCTCGCAGAGATGCAAGAATGGTTGGGTATGCATTGTCGATAAATATGTCTTAAAGGTCAATAAGGTGTAATTCCGAATTGTATTCCGTTTTTAGGATAGTCATCATGTTTTGTAGATAAGACACGACAGAAATTCAACTCCAGCTGGCCAATTTTTAGGGGCCACAGAAGTCCAGCTCCGACTGAGGATCTGAATGACTGCTTTAAATTTCTAGTCATCGAGCCCCTTTCTCCCTTTTCCAAGAAATTTCCCAGTGTACCAGTATTAAAAAACACCTGACCTTGGATTCCAAGAGCATTTAAAGTTCTAAATGGCAGATCAAACCTGAATGCTGCAAGCATTGATGCCATAGCGTTGCTCCCTAGAGAATCAAGTTTTCTTTCCTGCATTGTTGCAATGGAATATTGTCGTTCTAGTTGATCAACAGAAGCAAAAATAATAATATTAATATTTGAAGCACACCTGTGTACTTGTCGAAGCTCTTCGGGTGCCCATTGGGCCAACACCAAACTGGTTGAAGCCTCTGAGACCTTGGTAACCCAAGCCTCCCATATAAAAACGATCACATGGGTTGATATCACGTCCCGAGCTGGCTGGCAATAAAGCACCCACGTTGCCTTCCATATAAAATTCAAGGCCAGAGGTTATTGGCATCAGAAATTGAGCAGCAAGACTACCCTTGACAAAATCATAGAATCCATTAATCCCCAAACCTCCTAGCTCGATTGATGTGATCAGACCAGTATCTGCAGCCACACAGCACAACGTCGTTTCCTATCGTTACTGTCATCGACGTTCACAATCAAACAATTTTATACCTGCTCGAGGACTAGAGATGATTTTATTTGCCGCAAAGGTGTAAACCAAAGAGGATTTCATGCTGTCACCTAAATGCTGTAGTATCTCTTTGGAAGCTTTTTTTGAGGGATCTGATATGCGCCTCCATCCATATTCGTATGATAACGAGCTTTTTCCTTCATCACTGAATGAAAAAACAACGGATATCAGTGTTCGGCACGAGACTGCCGTGATGTGAGAAACTATTCAACACACAAGGATTTTTGAATGCCAAAATCCAGATCTCACCTTGTGATGGATACACTACCTCCCCTGAACCTTTCAATAAAGGATGACCATTTCTCCCGATCATGAGATGCTTGTTGAATTTTGAAATCAAATTGAAAGGGATAACCGCAGACTCTTGGAACAGAAGAACAGACAGAGAACGTATTTGAGTGAGAAACCCCGTACTCAGCTGCTACCGATGTTTTCTCAGCATATCCTGCATAGTTCCTGATATTCAGAGTAGCTTCTACCGTGCCTGCGTCTCACATGCGCGCGCGCAACTTTCTATTACTAAGAGGATATATAACCTATGATCCCCCTCAACCCTTCCTACATCAAATGAAAAAGGGTCTTGCCCCTCAACAAAACTTTCAAGGAAAAACACACACCTTCCGAACCCTGAACGTATGTTCCCGCGTTTATTCCAATCATCCCGAGCTCCAGAGCTGTCACGGAGATTGAAACTTTGTCTTTGTTCTGCATTCAAGAAATTTGAAATGGATCATGCTAGATACCGCGAATGGACAAGCGTCGCATACCTTTTCGCTCTCCTCGATCAAGATGTCCACAGCTTCAAAAGTGTCCAAAGACATGAGAATTCTGTGTATTTCTTCTAATGCAATATAAACTTCTTCTACAGTTTTCAAATTCTCAAGCACTCCAAGCTCGCGTAGAACAACATCTGGCTTGGTCTGCCCTAACCCAGAAATTGTGACTTTGTCAACTTTACAGCCCGAAAAAAACTGCAAGCTGGGCAAGTGCTCCACCATCTCACCTATATCCCTCCACTTAATGATAGATAACAAACAATAAATCAGTTGATCAATTAATTAGGAGTTTCGGGCGCCCTTGCCGGCATTATGACTCATCAGTGATGAAGAACATCAGTCCGGCCCAGTGGACTGTACTATAGATCTACAAAATTGCAGATGATTGATATTCGATAAATGGAGTAATCATCTATTTTTGCAATTTATGCGATTTAAATTCTCAAGTAGAATCCTTCTGATGCTGGCATTCTTGTTCGTTGTCTCTGCAAAAGTATTTTGAGCGTTAGTATATATAGGAAGGAATGGCGGACGCTATCTTTCAGCTCCGCATGGCGGGTCTGAGAAATCGAATTTCAAAATCATATAATAAATGGCCTAGGATATATGTGGGAAAGAGGTGGAGCGATCCGTTCTTCTTGGTGAGGCACTGCTGCTCGGCGTTTAATTTTTGTTCCGTTCCTGACTTAATGCAACATTGCGTTCGTATTCTTCTCGATTTGACGGTTGTTATAATATTTTATAACTTTAGGGTCATCCATGCATCCAAGATTTTGCCAAGTCTGGGTTCTCGACGATGCCTCCGAACGGTGGACAGGCCAGAGGGAGTGCCCTGAGCGATGATACCGATGCTCGTATTATCGAGACAGAACTGCGAAGGGAGGCAGAGCAATCATATTTATCCTACGCAATGTCTGTTATTGTCGGACGAGCTCTCCCAGATGTGCGTGATGGGTTGAAACCTGTTCACCGAAGGATACTGTTTGCTATGGAGGACTTGGGGCTTCAACCTAACAAGCCTTTCAGGTGAGACTTTACAGACCATGGCTCGAATGTATCACATCGAATATATATAAATGAAGTTTCTTCTGCATCGCAGAAAATGTGCTAGAGTCGTGGGAGAAGTGCTAGGGAAATATCATCCTCATGGGGACTCAGCTGTATATGATGCATTGGTGAGGATGGTACAAGATTTTTCCATGCGCATTCCGTTGGTGGATGGTCATGGCAATTTCGGTTCATTAGATGACGATCCTGCAGCGGCAATGAGGTACACTGAATGCCGTTTGCAGCCCTTTACCTCTGCCAGCTTGCTATCGGATTTGGACTCTGACACTATTCAGATGCTGCCTAACTTCGACGGTTCAGTGGTACGCCTTTCATTTGCATATGTATGGTATTAGTGAAAATCTAGATCGTTACTCATTAAGTCTTTCTTTCAGATGGAACCTTCAGTTCTACCTGCCAGGGTTCCCAACTTGCTGATAAACGGTTCCCAAGGAATTGCTGTTGGAATAGCAACACGAATTCCTCCTCACAACATCAGAGAAGTGATGATGGGCGTCCAAGAAGTACTTAAAAATCCTCAAGTCACCGTGCGGGAGCTGATGGAATTTATACCTGGCCCTGACTTCCCAACAGGTGATGTTTATAGAGCACCCTGCCTGCGTAGCAATTCCATAAATTTGAGCACCCAACGTCTAACACTCAACGTGTTGTAACCAATCTACAGTTTTTTGTTGCAGGTGGCGAGATATTGAAGAGCGAGGGATTGTATGATGCATATAGTCAAGGAAAAGGTAGTGTCTTGGTTCGCGCTAAAATGCATATCGAAGAGACAAGCAAGAAGAGAACATCCATTGTGATAACAGAGCTGCCTTATCAGACAAACAAGGTAATTTCTGTCACTGTTATTAAACATCTTATCACGAGTGATGGTTGGCAAATTAATTTCGTCCTTGATGTAGGCATCTCTGGTTGAACAGATTGCCAACTTAGTGGATGATGGAAAGATATCTGGAATCTCAGACATCAGAGACGAATCAGACAGATCTGGCATGCGAGTAGTTATCGAGATCAAAATAAGAGGTACGATATCATGCATAGTCAAGAATTATAAAGTAATATTCATCATGAATCGGTTTCAATGCTGCAGGACCGACGCCAGAACTTGTGATGAACCAGCTTCAGAAGCACACGTCAATCCAATCAAGATTTTCTTGCAATATGATTGCGCTCGTAGATGGTCTACCGAAAACACTGAATCTCAAAGATTTTCTAAAAGAGTTCATCACTTTTCGTGAGGAAGTCGTGACAAGAAGAGCCTTATTCAACAAGGCAAAAGCATCCAAGCGTCTGCATCTGGTGGAGGGGTATCTGATAGGAATTGACAACTTGGACGGGGTTCTTGCGATCGTAAAAGGCTCCAAGAGTAATGATTCTGCGTTGATGGAACTTCAAAATAGTTTTAGTTTGAGCCAGGAGCAAGCTGAAGGTCTGCTAGGGATGACCCTAAGACGCTTCACTTCATTTGAGAAAGAAAAACTGATTTCGGAAAAGGAGGATTTGCAGCAACAGTGCGTTTGTTAAAATTTTGAAGAACTACATCTCTATTTACCACTGCTTCATCATATTTATAGTTGTTTGTTTTGATCACGATATCCATTGCAGGATCATTGACATTGATACATTGCTTGGCAGCAAGGAAAAGATCCATGAGACTATTCTACGTGAGGGGATGGAAATCGTTGAAAAATATGGTTCAGAAAGGAGAACTCAGATAGTAGATAATGGTAAGCATGCATTGAGATCGTCGTCCTACCAAACTTTCCTGGATTAGGATACCATTTAGCTTTTAAAGCACTGTCCATGGATTTTTGCAGTTCAGGTTGAGCTAAAAGAGATCGATATCATTCCAAATAATCCTTGTATTCTGGTGTTCAGTAGTCGAGGATATATCAAAAGGATGGGGGTAAATACATTTTCTGTCCAAGGACGTAGGGGAACTGGTATGTGCAAATCGTTTGGTTTGATCTTGTGCTATCGAATAGCAGTAAGATTGGTACCTTCTTTCATTGAAGAATGCCACAACAAGCATATAGATTAATCAATTGTCTATTATTCAGGGAAAGCTGGAACAAGATTGAAGGATCGAGATACCCTTGAAGAGCTGATTTATGCTAAAGATCATGATATTTTGCTGTTTTTCACCAGGGAAGGACATGTGCACAGCCTCCCAGCTTATTCCGTACCAAACGCATCCCGAACTGCTTCAGGGGCTCCGATCACCCAGGTAAGATTGCAAGAAGCGTGAATTGTCGATGATCAAATCATTTCCGTGTTAGACTCATCTCTGAGACAAATTGAATACAGTTGATTCGGGTCGAAAAGGCGAGTCATATAGCAGCAGTATTGCCAGTTACCGACTCAGTGACAAATACGGATGTGATTTTATTGAGCGAGAAGGGTCAAATAAAGCGTACTTCCTTATCGCATTTTTCAAGTATGAGTTCAAGAGGGCTGATAGCCATGAAACTAAGAGTAAGTCAGATTATCTGCGCGGGATTCCTATCAGAACACTCACACATCAAACCATGTTCATTCCTGCAGAAAGGAGATTCATTGAAGTTTGCTGGACTATGCCAAGAGAATCAAGATGTCTTGCTAACATCAACAGAAGGTTTCGCGTTGCGTTTCCCCGTTCACTCATGCCCGAAATTATCGGCCGCAGCAATTGGATGCAAGGTAAATGAATCAGATATGAGACCTCACTGTCATCACTTAAACCTATTCGAACTAACGAGAACTTTGTCGCAGACCATGGATATCGGCCAGGGAGCTTTTGTCGGTATGACTATACTGCCAGCTGGTTCTGAGGAAGAAATTCAGACTTCCGAGCAAGATATTAATATGGAGTGTTCGGTGGACACCGCTTTGGTTTTAGTCACGAAAAAGGTGAGGAGTGTCCTATCTGCGCCTCGATTTGAGATCGTCCAATATATATGTCTGTAACCACTTGCGATCTTTTTACAGGGAATGGGAAAGAGGGTTCCAATACCACAGATCCGAACCAACAAGACGAGAACAGGCAAAGGCATTAAGATAATTAAACTAAAGGAAGAAGACGCTTTGGCTGATGCCGTCGTAATTAGCGACGTCTCCAAATGGGAAACGAATGATGCAGTTATTTCGACAGCCAACGGGATGGTAGTGCGATTCCCGCTTGATCAACTCCCGATCTATACGAGCAGAATCACACAAGGAAACCACTTGGTAAGAATAAGAGAGGGGGATTCCGTCAGCGGCATAACAATTATCCAAGAATAATTTATATTTTTTGTCGGTAGAAATACATATATCCCAATTCGAATGGCGGGTTACCTGATTTCGCAACCTTTTCATCGTTGTAAATCACCCACATATTATTCTGCAATAGAGAATGGCGATCTTAAAATTCGTCTTTCGAATCTGGGAGAGAAATTGCAGGCGCACGTTACGAGACACGTACCTTCTTTACATGGCAAACGTAATGACCGCTCGAAGTATTCTTTCCTACATGACTAACAAAGCCAACCAATTCGTACTCTGCGCAGAGCAAGCAAGATCTATTAGCGAGCCATTCTTTTTTCGAGAAGGAACGGCGAAGGTGGGTACCCGACGTTGCGAATGCCAAAAAAAATTCGCACCAGAACTAGACGAGATTGTTTCCGTCTTTGCCACTTGCTGTTGCTGGATATCATCAGCATGATTAAATAGCCAATCAATAGCCCGTTCAATGCTACCATCGCACTGTTCAAGACCATGCTTTGCCTGTTCAGCTGAAAATCCCATGTCACACAAGCTCTGAATAGAAGACTCATTTATTTTCTCATCTGCGGAAGACAACTCAAATTCAATTCCTCTTAAAGTGGAATTTCGAGGGTTACAACATACCTGCTGAATCACAGATATTGTTAGCCAGAAGGTACTCCATTGCAGGCTCAAGATCTGCAGATACATGAAGATTAATTAAGAAATTATTGTTAAGAGGAAAGTATGCAGTTCATCCGATCGGCCTTACCTTTATTCCCAGTCGCTAAGACAGCCTTTCTACAATTTTCGATCGGGAATCCCATACCACTCAATTCCTGGACAAGTGCATCGTTCGCCTCTTCTTCGATCTCTGGCTGAATCTTCTCTCCTTCCTGCAATCAGAGGGACATTTGATGGGCTTGCTCCGGGTCCATCCATGATATTAACATCACGACAATATCATAAAATTAATGATCAGGCGCACCTGCGGCCCAGCTGCCCTAAATTGCGCTAAGGATAGATACTCAGGTACATCGATTTTTACCTCGAGTTTTCTTGGCGTCCACGTTTCGTCGATGTAATATCGCCGAACGTGTGCTACCAAATACCTGGGGAAGCTTGCAAATTTGGTTGTTTTCGTTGCCTGTAAATATAATGATCAGACTCAAGTCCACAATTGTAACATTCACAAATATCATGACAAGAAACATTTTAAAGCATTTCCGGTGTCTATAATAATAACTTACGTTTGTATGTCGCCGTAAACTCGCTGAGAAATAATCTTCGATCTTTTCTTGTCCACAAAATTGATCGAAACAAGCACTGAGAGGGACATGCGGAAAGTCTTGTGACTCGGTAGGCAGCTTTTGACGTTTCATCTCTCTGTTTGGAGAATCTGCTAGACAATCAAGTGGAATTTGGAGGCTCACAAGAGTTGCCTTGTCTGTTTTGTAGGAGACCTGTAAATTATGCTAAACCAAATCAGCAAAAAGCACATTTCAGACTTGTTATGGCAATTCGATAGACCGTACATATTTGGATTCATTGCACTCTACTCTTGTTTCCAAGGTGAATTGAAAATTTGAAATAGTGTCAAACCCTGGAACTCGCTCATTATTTTGTCGCTCAGCTCTCGAGATCTGTTCCAAAAGAAAAGATAGAAATTCCTGAGCATCCTGCGAAAAGAAGATTTTGCGGATAATATCACTGAGATGTTAATTTATAAATGTACTGCATGCTTTAAAATATTGAACTTGTCTATTTTGACCGTGATTCCCGACGTAACCTCTCACGAATGCATTTTCCAAACGTACCTGCTGGTTGCTTGTGGAGAACTCATGATGTCTTTGTCCACAAATTCTCTTGAACATCCAAGGTGAGATCGATCTTTGCTCGCTATGATTCTCACGGGAACAACCTTGGGTATTGGAAGAAAGCGCCATGCCAACTTTTGTGAACTACACGAAAACGATGCAGGAGCAAATTAATAATTTCGAAAATAGTCCATGCATGGAGCACGTGCGATTGTGGGGGGCTACTCTTTTTCTGCCGACTTTGGGCTCTAAACGACTTGGCTTACCTGTAGAATGAAATCATCTACCGATCTTGGAGACTGTCTGAATATGTCCTCTGCCCCCTCGATATAAGCCGTGTATAATTCTGGCATAGACCATATCAACTGTAACACGCTGTTGATGTAGCAACTGTTTCCTAAATTCTTTAGACCAACGTATCTGCAGATGAAATGTACAGAAAAAACTAGTCGCTTGCGTTTACACAATATCCCCAGTTAACAAAAGAACTTTTTCCACCGTGAACAGTGAGAATTATCACAATTTGAGGGTACATGTGATTGATGAATCCCCACTGAATCTGATAGACATGCAATCATCATAATTAACTAACCAAAACCTACCCAGGCCCAGATATGGGGACAAGTTTTGCCCCTGCTTCAGTTATGGCATCGAATTCATAAGATATGTTTCTTTCTATTTGAAGTTCAGCCATAGTCTTCTCCGATTTCTCCATTTGCATCATGTTGATTCCCCAGTGAGCCAGATGCTTGCCGAGATTGGGATCAATGACCATGTCATCCTCATCAGAGGCATAGGAATAAACGTCTGCGCCTCCAGGAGTAATAGTACCTAGTTTCACAACTAGTGGATATTTCTTCCCAGTCGATTCATAATGCCTCAGAGCAGCTCCATTACCCCCAGTGCCGTCCCATTGAGGTCGGCCAGATCCAATATGACCAGTGCTGAGATTGAGCCACAAGTTTTCAGTGGCCCCTGTTTCCTCACATTTCCACTGCAGTGTAAATAAAATGAAATCAGATACGAGCCCATTATGATGAAAATATGTACATGGTATCTACCTCCGTTGGATCCATTGGTATGTTCCTCTTAGGAGCCAGTTGCTCCAAATCCATAGCATACTTAGAAATCTTGGGTTCTTCTTCCCACGACTCCAATGCTATCTGACATGAAGCACTATTATGACCCTGAATTAAGATTTTGAATACAGTTTGAAGATTATTTCGTTCAATACGGGTTCAACGTGAGGTGTTTTTCTTACCTTTATAGACTCAGCACAAGCTCGTATAGCCTCTGGTAATGTCTCGTTTTGAATGTCTATCACTTCATCTGCAGATCTTACAAATACTTTATAAGATTTTTCTACTCTATCTGCTTCAGTTCCGGATTGGAAACCACCTTCGACTCCAATTCCTAGCTTCTTAACAGCCTCAGATGGCTGTGTAGTCTCACTTTTAGGAATCTGCACAGAGAAAAACTTTGCCTAAAATCCCCGCCATCGAATGCCATTAGACTATTAAAAATCATATTACCTTGGTGGAAGTTTCTATCAGGTACAAGCCCTCGCTGTTTGCTGCGTCAAGCCTCAAGTGATCCTTGCAAAAAGCCTGATGGCTCTTCATATTGATGTACAGCCCGCCATCGCACAGTGGAGTGCAATGGCAATACAAACATTCATCTTTCCAAACTTTGTCCCGATGGCTTGGAACAGAGCATAAACTAGTCCAGTCTTCAACAGACGAAAAATAAGATTGGACACCTTCTGGAGCCTGTGTCATAGTCTCGAGCCGCTAAGAAACGCCACTAAATTTCCAGATAATAATGCAAACATTTAAACGTTGACTTAATAAAATGCACTGCAGGCATCAGAACATCTCAACTGAAGAAGGTTTTGAACTTGGTGGGTCAAAATTCTGACCGATTCACTGACCCAGTGAATCCGAGTGTCCAGCTGTAAATTTTCATTTAAATGGCCTCAGCAGCTGGCAAAGAGAAAGTTGGTAAAAACAATCAGTACTTTTCCTTTTAACTCGAGAAATCTATTCTTCAGGGTCTGGGTATATCTCCACTAATTGATGCTTTAGCTAAACTTTCAAGCCTCAAAGGAATGTTCTCGACGTTAGTTCAGAAGCAATGAACAGCCTTCTGTATTGCCATTCTTGTAGGCGGCATTCAGCTGCGTCACAAGTTATTCGAGAAGAAGAGGACTGCCTGAGCTGCCCAATATGCGGCAGTGGAGCCACCGAGATGGTAGAATCGGTACGTTGACGCGATAGAAATTTCTTGTTCTTCAGAGTCCTCGACTTTGACCTAGCGACGCGTTGTGGTCACGAGAACAAACATGTGTTCAACTTTTTGATTTGGATGAGATTGTAGGATTCTCGAGCAGAGAGCGGACGTCCTAGGGCCCCAGCTGTTCGTGTACATCAAACGTTTTCTTTACTTAGACCCAAGTGAGTAGGAATGCTTTTGTGGAACTTTTTGCGCAGATGGGGTTGGTAATTTGATCATTTTATGGCTTATTTTGTGATATTTTGATTGTAGTATATCCATGGATCAACTCTTTGACCAGGAGTGGTTTGACAGAGTTGCAACGCGACTGATGAATGAAGCACAGCCTACTGCTAGACCAACGTCAAAAAAAATTCAAGAGAATTTGCCGGAAGTCCTAGTTCGGGCAAGCAATGCTGTGGGAGAACCCGCATCAAATGAGTCATTTGCATGTGCCGATGAACCATGCTCAATATGTCATGAAGATTTTGTTGAGAAAGAGAAAGTCGTGGAGTTACCATGCAGTCATGTGCGTGTGCCAAATTAATATAGTCTTGAATATTCAAATGATGCAATCTGGTTCGCATGATTACGGTTCTCTAATTCCGTGTGTCATTTTTGTGCAGGCTTTCCACAAGACGTGTTTAGTTCCGTGGTTGAAAGCTCACAACACCTGTCCAGTCTGTAGAATTGAACTACCAGAGGAGGAACTTCTGCTGTAATTTCTTCACGTCCACTCGAATCTTCTCAGAGAATTCGATTCTTTATTTTCTCCTTGAAGAAGCAGGCATTGCTACTTTTACTTGTTCTGTTATTGTGACTATTACGAATTTATATCTCGGCATTGTATAGGCAACACATTTCAAGCACTGCTGCTAAGTTGAGTGTTTTGGAAGTGTCTCTAAAGCAGTTTATACAATTGTCTTTAAATACTATAAACATACTGTGGGTAAGTATGGCTGCAATATTCAGTGCGCATTCACTCGTTGTGCTATAGCAACATACTAATGCTTGTGCATCATAGTCCACAAAACTTTTGAATCAACGTTGATGAACTTGGTTGAGCAAGCTTGCTAACTAAAGTTACTTGCTGCCGCAATCCAAAGCAAAGGCTCCTGTAGAGCCCAATCGATCTTTAAAATGGGAATTGCCTACTGCCATAAAAGTTTTGAACACATGGACAGAGTGGAAGTTTTTAATTAAATTTTAGTATTTAGCTTTTCTCATCATTCTGATTGCATTTCACGATGGCATGCTTTGATAGCTCAAAGTTGTGTCTTAAAGGTAACACATCCCAGTCATCTCTGTTTGAGAGGCGTTTGCGAATCCGGGCTCCAAGGAATTTAATAATTGTCAAAGCAGCTGGAAATACATTCGGTCATTCCTTTCGAGTGACGACATTCGGAGAGAGTCATGGAGGGGGTGTCGGCTGCGTTGTAGATGGGATTCCAGCGAGGCTAAGCATCACTCAGGTTAGCACAAATCGCTTTTTCGGTTTACGTAATTGTACATAATATGATTTAAATATTGATCGGCGATTTGCTCTGTGCTGCAGAAGGAGATACAATATGAGCTTGATAGGAGAAGGCCAGGACAGAGTCGTATCACAACACCAAGGAAAGAGACAGATACATGCGAAATTCTCTCAGGAATGGCACCAGACGGAATGACAACATTGGGTACTCCAATCTGTATCTTAGTAAGGAATAAAGATCAGAAATCGCAAGACTATAGCGAGATGGAAAAGGCATACAGGCCCTCACATGCCGATGCAACATATGATTTCAAGTATGGGATCAGAGCGGTGGCCGGTGGGGGCAGATCCTCTGCCCGCGAGACGATCGGTAGAGTTGCAGCGGGTGCAATTGCAAAGAAGCTATTAAAGGTAGTTGCTGGAACAGAAGTGCTAGCTTATGTCAACCGTGTCAGGGACGTAGATAGTTGTGTGGATCATGGCTCTCTTACCATGGAGCAGATTGAAAGTAATCCAGTAAGGTGCCCAGATCAAGATGCAGCAGAAAAGATGTATCAAGGTAGGCACGATATATATTTTATTTGTTGCTTTTATGTGGGTTTTTAATGACTGGATTACTTTGCAGCTATCGATGAAGTGAGGACCAAGGGAGAGTCATGTGGAGGAGAAGTTACATGTGTGGTAAAAGGCTGTCCTAAGGGCTTGGGTTCTCCGGTCTTTGATAAGCTTGAGGCGGAGTTGGCAAAAGCAATGCTTTCTTTGCCAGCTACAAAAGGTTTTGAGATTGGTAGTGGCTTCGCAGGGTCTCGAATGCTCGGCAGTGAGCACAATGATGAGTTCTACATGGAAGATGGCCAAGTTAGGACTAAGAGTAATCGATCAGGTGGAGTACAAGGCGGAATATCCAACGGTGAAGACATCGTGCTAAGAATCGCATTTAAACCAACTGCCACGATATCAAGGAAACAGAAGACCGTTAATAGAGATGGGGAGGAGATCGAATTATTGGCCAGGGGGCGTCATGATCCCTGTGTGGTTCCCAGAGCTGTTCCAATGGTTGAAGCCATGGTAGCCTTGGTATTGGCTGATCAGCTTCTACAGCACGTGAGTCAGTGTGAATTGCTATCTCGAAAAGATGCTGCAGGAGGAAATGATTCGAAAGTAATCACCCAATTCTCTGCTACTCTGTAATAGATACACCTGTCCTGTTCAATTTTCTTGGACATCCTTGTCCTTCATTCTAGGCATCCATCTTTTATATAACTAGTTGTTTTGTGGCCAAAATAAGAAATTATCCGGATTTATGATCTCATTTGAGCCTGTACGTGGACAACTGTCGTTCTTTTTGAATGCATCTCTTTTGCTGTTGTTTCAAACAAAACAGCCATGCTGTGTGAAGATCTGTGCCGGATGTCCATCTCACGCGCCACCTTATTTAGAGAAGCGGCAGATTCTCCCACGCAACAAACTACGCATTGGAGACTCGAAGAAATCTAATGCAGAATTGAATCATGCTGGTACCCTGACAGGGTATCGTAATCGATGCATCATTATGGGCCATAGTCACCGTGGCTTGACCCCCCCCCCCTCGGGGAGGCTCCCTTGGCCAATTGGCCCTGATCAGCGTTCATGAACAACGCGTTGTTCGGATGCAAGTCAGCTGCAGTGCCAGCTGCGGTGCCAGCTGCAGCTCCAACATCCAATTCTGGGTACAAGGGTGCGATAATTTCTACATCATGCCATAAGCATAGAAGAAAAAGGTCAATGAAACCTATGTAGATCTTGTGCATGAAAAGACTGTTTCTTGTTTGCCTGTAGCAGGCATATTGGTTGATTGAGAACCACGAAGATGACTTGTCCCACCGGTAGACATGTATCATTTACCCTTTCCGTGATGATTATTCTTTTTGCTTCACCCCTTACAGCATTTGGAAAAGAAAAAAACAGATACTCCAATGAATTGAGCAAATTTACCACGCTGCCAGTGACTGGAGAACCATGGAAGATTGGAAATCCTGTGTGGAATACATGGTTGGCAGAATTTGCTTCACGATTTTCCACTACCAAGAATGACAAGCACCTGAAACTCACATTTGCTAGAAGAAATGTATCATTGGAAAGCGGAGCTCGGTTTGTATCTAGTCCAACGGCCATTCTGCCATCCGAGGAGCTAACATTTAGATATAAGGTGTATTTTGGAAAGGGGTTTAATTTCGTTATCTCGGGGAAATTACCAGGTATCTATCTAGGGACGTTTCAAGAAGGCTATTCGACTGGAAAGGTATATAATGATGGTCAAGGAAGCTTCCGTCCAACATGGCAGAAACAAAAGGGTGACAAAAACCCCAATATTGCACCATACTTATATGGGGCGCATGGAAGCAATGAGAATGCACGCCAGGCTCAAGGCCCAAAGACAACTGCGACGATCTCAGGCGGTGGCCCTGCAATACACTTTTGGATGTATGGAGATTCGATATTACCACTAAAGCAGGGCTGGAATAAGATTGAGATCGCTCTAAAACTGAATACACCTGGAGTGGCTGATGGGAAAGTAAGGATGAGAGTCAATGGGCGAACAAACACACTAGATGATGTGTCCTTCAGAGACAGAAAGGAGACAAAGATTCAAAGTATTGCAATGGAGTGTTTTTTTGGTGGATCGTCAAAATATCATATGACGCCAGGCTACAAGCAAACCACAAAGTTCAAAGACATCAAATTACGACCCAAGTTTTAGTATTACTACACAGTCTGCCCTCGCTCTGATCAAAACTTCTGTTGCTATCAATATTTAGGATCTATATGCATTGTAGAGATAAAATCATATCAGTGTGTTTGAAAGGGTACCTCAGCACATTTAAAGGGCAGGATGAGGCCTTGTTTCATACCAAGTTTCAAAAAGAAGTTGTGGGATAGTTTGCGAACCACCCAGCCATGGTGAAGAGGCCTCTTCCTTGCACAGTTGAGAGGACATTTTTTTTCAATAAATCGCAATGGAATGAAATAAAATACATGTGTTCGAATATATCTATAGGCATAGCATGAAGTTTGGTGCTAGTCATGGTGAAGAGGAAAATGTGAAGACAAATTTTCAATCCCAGAAAGTCACACCAAGACATGTGCACGAACACCAGTACTGCGCGTGCGCGCGCGTCAGTTCTGACGTGATCGAGTGCTGACTCAGCACTGGCGACGTGTCTACGAATAATATTCCACAGCCGAACTAGCATCTGCACAAACCGAAATCAAATCTAAAATATATAACGTCAATTCTATTTGAGATAATTAATATTTGTGTAACCAAAAGATCGTTGAACGGAGGAGATATCTTACGATGTGTCAACAGCAGGTGCGTGGTGATCGGTATCGATACTTCGATACTCCGCTCGTGACGGCTCTTGTTGAGACGTGCTCAGTATATGTCCTACGAGACTTCAAGGAACTTAAATCATTATATATTTTTGCAGAGGCGTAGGGTTTATCCTTTCCTCAAGGGTGAATCTCCGGGAAACAAGGACATGAAGACCCTTCTCGGAGGAAAAGGCGCAAACTTGTGCGAGATGGCCAGACTTGGCCTAAATGTTCCACCAGGGTTTACGATTACCACTGAAGTATGTCAGCAGTTTTATGACAGTGGACATCGATTGCCGAATGGGCTGATGGATGAGGTGTTGAGTGCTCTTTGCCTAGTGGAGCAGGGAAGAGGTTGCAAATTTGCGGACAAAGCAAACCCATTGCTTTTGTCCGTCAGGTCAGGGGCAGCTGTTAGTATGCCAGGGATGATGGATACAGTCCTCAATCTGGGATTAAATGATGAAATTTTGCCAGGATTTGCAGCAATGCATGGTGAAAGGTTTGCTTTTGACTGCTACAGAAGGCTCCTGGATATGTTTGGCGACGTTGTTCTTGGAATTGGGCACGATAAATTTGAGCATGAAATTTCTGCTGTTAAAGCAAGCAAGGGATACAAATTTGATGTTGAGCTCCAGGCGGAAGATCTGAAACATGTGGTCGAGCGCTTCAAAGAGGTGTACCAAAGAGCCGGGAAAACTATTCCAACTGATCCTTATGAGCAATTGGAGATGGCAATCACTGCTGTATTTGGATCGTGGAATACACCTCGTGCGGTCAAATATCGTGAAATCAACAGGATCACGGGGCTTGTGGGCACCGCTGTCAATGTGCAATCCATGGTGTTTGGAAACAAGAACGACAACTGTGCTACCGGTGTGTGTTTCACTCGCAACCCAGCCACAGGGGAACCAGGATTATACGGAGAATTTCTGGTCAATGCACAGGGAGAAGATGTTGTGGCCGGAATTCGTACACCACTCCCAGTCCAGGAGATGTCAGCTGCTTTCCAAAAGGCTTATAAAGAACTTGTGCGCGATACCACCAGATTGGAGCAACACATGCATGACATGCAAGACTGTGAATTTACGGTCCAAGATGGAGAACTATTCATGCTACAAACACGAAACGGAAAGAGGACTGGACAGGCAGCGCTTCGTGTGGCAGTTGATCTGGAAAGTGAGGGTCTGGTGAGCAAAGAGGAAGCAGTTTTGATGGTCGAGCCTCGTCACTTGGACCAACTTTTACATCCTATGTTCGAAAATGTTGGAAGCCAAGACTATAAGACATCTATTTTGGGCAAAGGGCTGCCCGCCAGCCCAGGAGCTGCTTGTGGTAGAATTGTCTTCACAGCTGAAGAAGCGGAGAAGTTGAAAGCTGAGGGACAGCAAGTAATTCTGGTGAGAACTGAAACTTCACCCGAGGACGTGGGTGGAATGCATGCAGCGGAGGGCATCTTTACTTCACGAGGGGGGATGACATCTCATGCTGCTGTTGTCGCGAGAGGATGGGGAAAGCCATGTGTTTGTGGGTGTGAAGCTCTAGAGGTCGATTATGCATCTAAGACCGCAAAGATAGGTCAAAAATCTTTTAAACAGGGCGATTGGATCAGTTTAAATGGAACGACTGGAGAAGTTTTAGATGGAAAGCAGCCAACAAAACCTCCACAACTCTCTGGAAAGTTAGCAGAATTCATGTCATGGGCAGACTCAGCAAGAAAGATGAGAGTATTAACAAACTGTGATACACCGGAGGATGCAGCCATTGCACGAAAGAATGGAGCACAAGGAATTGGATTGGTTCGTACAGAGCACATGTTTTTCTCGTCTCCCGAGCGTATCGCTGCCGTGAGGAAAATGATTGCAGCAGAAGAACTTGAAGCTAACGAAACTTCCGAGGCCCTTGCAGCTCTACAAGGCTATCAAAAGGAAGACTTCAAAGGCATTTTCAAAGCAATGGATGGCCTTCCCGTGACTATCAGGCTTCTGGATCCTCCATTGCATGAATTTCTTCCCAAGGAAGGTCCTGAGCTTGATCAGCTATGTGATGAACTGACTTCTTTATACCATGCAAAGCCTGGTCAGCGTAAGTGAACTTTTTTTCTATTCCGTTTGAAATTATGCTCGTCGATATTCTCATTACGATCAAATCCATGTTTGCAGATCTAAAGGCCCACAAAGTTCTCAAGGCAAAGCTTAGCAATTTGAATGAAGTGAATCCAATGATGGGCCTCCGTGGATGTCGACTTGGAATCGTACATCCAGACATCACCTTAATGCAAGCTACGGCTATCGCCGAGGCAGCCATTGAAGTTCAAGAGGAAGGATTCACTGTTAAACCTCACATCATGATTCCCCTTGTTGGATTTGAGGAGGAATTAAACAATCAAATGAGAGTTGTGAGGCAAGCTGTGGAGAATGTATTCTCCAGGACACAGAAAACTGTTGATCTCAAGCTTGGAACCATGATTGAGGTGCCAAGAGGTGCACTTCGTGCGGGAGACCTGGCAAAACATGCCGAATTTTTCAGCGTTGGTTCCAATGATCTGACACAGATGACTCTTGGATTTTCCAGGGATGATGCTGAAGCCAAGTTCATGGAAGTGTACTTGAAGAATGGACTACTTCCACATGACCCATTCGAGAGTCTAGATACGACAGGGGTTGGTGAGCTTATCTCGATTGCGATAGAGAGAGGAAGAAAGACAAGAAGTGACCTTGAGATTGGTATCTGTGGGGAGCACGGAGGTGATCCAAAAAGTATCGAATTTGTGAATTCAGTTGGGGTTGATTATGTCAGCTGCTCGCCACTGAGGGTGCCAATTGCACGATTGGCAGCCGCTCAGGCAGCTATCAAAGCCAAGTCTCGGGGAGGTAACGACCACTGTCAAGACTAGAATTCTAGCTTCGAAGCTTGATCATTGCGATGTGGCAAGATGATGTAGAGAAGATTTCCATTTTCCCCCCCTGTTTTTCAATTTTTTTAGAGGAGGTTTTGTTTCTTAATGTTTCTTAATCTAATGTGTCTCATTTATGGATTTAGATACTAAAGCACTTAGCGAAATTAAACATTGTAAGCAAGTTGACTACTGCTGAAGAGTACAGTCTCATTTTAAGATTTGTTCAGACAAGACCTTTTGCATTCTTCTGGAGCTGAAGTATGAGTGCCTGGGGGCTCTTTCGACTGCTTTTCTTTTCCCTAGCCCTCCATTCTGAAGCAAAGATCGCTGCTGATTTTGACATTGATCATCTTCGCATTCCCATTGCACAGACACACACTGATTTGAGATGATTTTGTCAGCCGTTCCCCATGAAAATCTGACAGAAGGTTGGAACCTATAGAAGTATACATACAAATAATACAAAGTACGAGCGAATCCCACTGTTTCTACCACTCAGTCTGCATTAAAGAAATAAATCTGAACTCACCCGAAAACACGATCACAAGAGCCAACTAGATATTGCTTCGTTTTTGGATCGGCAGGATATCCAGAACCCACACTAGGCCCTAGCTTTTCTATACATTTGTCCCTGCTCACTTTGGCTGCAATACTAGCCGCACTGACGATAGGGAACAGCGCATCTGCTTTTGGCTTAACAGTGAATTTGATACCTGGGAACTGTTGTGATAATTTTGTCTGCAAGGTGAAGAACGCCATTCCAACCTTAACTTTAACCCAACTCAAGATATCTCGAATCAAATACACAAAGTAACCGAAGCGACAACGCTTTGTCCAGTGACCGACCAAGCACGTACTTGGTACGAAGAAGCATCACCCACTGTATCCACATAAATTTCTCTGACATCTATGTTGGCTTGGAGAGCCTGTTGGATCAACTTGCAAGTGGAATCAAAGGCTATGGTATTCAAACTAACTTTGTCAGGTGCGAGCATTAAGCCAGCTATTGCGACTGGGCTGATTTCGTCGACAAAGCAACATATATTTTCATCTTCGATCAATTCACGAAACAATTCGTCCCTTTTCTGCGCACTGAGAATCTTAGAATCGGCGAATTCTCTCTTCTTCAGGGCTTGGCTGTTTGAAATTGGGGAGACTGCGATCGCGTAAACCATGGGCCCAAGCACCGGACCCCTCCCAGCCTCGTCTGAAAACAAATTCATTTTTAATCAGACAGTGACAAGCGAAGCCTCAATTTCCAACAATAGACCTACCTACTCCAACTAAGCAAGGCTCACTGTGCCAAGGCAGCTTTATCACATCAGTTGCGTCTGAATGATAGACCACCATGACTCCAGGTTAATTTGTACTTCACTATATATTGAAAAACTGAAATCGTCCTGTAATAAAGAAAATTAAAAAAATCGTCATGATGCCTCCATTTTGACTTTGAAACTTTGACTGAACTCAGATCATCATGGCTAAATTGCTGTAACCAGTCAGTGCAATACCATTCAAAATTTAAATTTTTAATCTTGATCTCAATTTATCACATTACTTATTCGATTTGCACAGATCTATCTTTGAATGTCAGGTCCATGGGCAAGAAAAGGCTTTTGACGACGAATGGTGGTAGTGCCACACAAGGCATTGATGGCTCACATGTGAAGCAAGAGGTAATTATGGAACTATACATTCATTTTTATCTTTTAATCTGATTTCAATCGCTACCAATGGCAATGTCTTTTGAACGTGCCTTCCATGCATGTGACACACAACTCTATAATTCAGGTTCTAGACTGCTTTTGGGGGCTGGCATCAACCGATTTTGATACAAGGATCGAAAATTCAAAGAAGTTAAAGGCTTTTTGCGCAGAAGAAGAGAGCAAATCCGAGCAAGCAACCGTTTTGCACTTGCGCGGGGAGGAAGGGGAGCATGCTGCGGACAAAGAGGCAATATCATGCTCGAAAACGACGGAATATAGTCTGAATAGGTTATTTCAAGGTCTTTCTTCCACCAGAGAGGATGCACGTCTGGGATTTTCTTTGGCATTATCTTCTCTGGTGGAAATGGTGGCTTCGCAGAACAAAAGCAGCCATGCTTGGCGTAGACTGCTGCGCTATCTGCGTGCTTGCTTTGCACATAAAGACGGTCAGGATGTTATAGGGCATATTTTTGGTTTAGGTTCATTGGTTTCGAGTACTGCTACGGTTCCTGATGACTGCATTGTAGATCTTGTTGATGATCTAGTGGATCTTTACTTTGCAAAGTCATTTGTCAGGCAAGCTTGTGGTACGCGACTATTGTTGAATATTTCTCCACATATTTCTCTGAATCATCGTACAAGAATGGATTTTTCTGCAGTCAAGATTCTAGTCGATTTACTCGCTTACAATAAGGTCAAAGATCCCAACATTTACTTTTCATCAAGAAAGCTTCAACAGCTCATTACTGACTGTCCAAGAACTGCAGAGGTGTGGAACGTATGAACACATAAAAGTATCTACTTCAATCAGCGTGGATATTTATTATTTTTGTATCGCTATCTTTTGCAGATCTTGACGCTCTCGCTGGGTTTATGGCCTTACTTGACAGATTCTTTGCTTCAAGCCTGTCCTGTTCTTCCAAACTCAGAAACAAGACCCGAAAAGAGCCTCGTTATAAACTCTCCTTTGGAACACTTCTCAAATTGCAGCTTGAAGTTATCTAAAAGTTTTTTCCAGGCGACACATTTGCGGAATATCTTGAGTTACCTTCATGACAGCACTGGCTCTTCATCACATATCCATGCATCTTGGGAATGCATGTTGAGACTTTTAATACCAGGATACTCATCTGGAGACGAGTCTTCTGTCGTCTGCGACATCGATGAAAATTCCATTAGAAATTTTTGGGATATATTGGTTGAGGAGAAATTGTTTGGGAGTTCCTCTCATGAACAGAAATATCTTGGATTTTCCATATTTGCTCAGATGCTGCCTTGTGTCCGGTGTGTTTCTTTCTTTTCATTATCCAAGTGCATTGAAACCAAAAATTCAATATTTGAATTGGTCATAACTGCAGTGGTGATGTTCTAAGGATTTTGTTGACTCCTAACTTTTTGAAAACTCTGGCAAATAATGTACATAAGAAGAATACATACCTCCACAAAGCCAGCACTTCGACAGCGAAGCTCTTGGTCGATTACACGAGTCGTTTTGATTCTTCTGAAAGATCTGAGATAGCGTTGTTGGTGAAAAAGAGTACAGGAGGCTTGCTAGGGCACTATTTCAAGGATGATCTGAATTGTATCAAGGTATGATTTGATGAGCTAACGTAGTTGTCACTGGAGTACTGATCAGAAACTAACATTCTCACTTTATTTTGCTTTAAAAACATTACAGGAAAAAGAATCAGCTAGCATATTTTTCAAAGAATTGGAGACGATTCTCCGATCATCAGATGAAACAGATGCCTCTATCAGCCATGCCTTATCCCGAGTTCCAGGAATTGTCAGAACATTTCAAAATAGCCCTATGGGTTGCAAAGAATTGCTTTTTACATTGGTAGATGCATATTTCAACTTACAGGTGAGGTTCTCAGTCCTGTATTTATGCTTATAATGCACTTGATAGAGTAATATTCACATTTGCGGGCTTGCTCTAATGTTTGTACCCTAATGTTCAGGAGAAACACTCCCAAGAAGAGATGGAGGAGCCAGAGATGGCCATAAAAATCATGGGATCGTTGATAAATTGTCTTGGGATCATGGGCAAGAGCTCGGTCATAGATGAGGCAGCGAAAGTAGAGATAGAAGTCTTAGAAAGAATAGAAAAGAAGATGAACCAATTGAAGGATGGTGACCTCAGAATAAGATCTGCGGTCGAGTTTCGACATTTGATTCTGTCATATTTTGACAATGAAAATTTGGAACACGGGGATATCAAAAAAATGAATGCCTATCTACATGTTGTTTCTCTTCTAGAGCTATATGGGATATGCAATGAGCAGACTTTTGATGATGAACTTGTTGCTGATTTAAAACAAGTATTTTCCATTGTTTTTGACAGGGTGCGTACAACCTATGAATCAGCATATTGGGGGGATGTTCTGATAGATTGCATTTTGACAATATTGTCCCGGAATGATCATCCATACCCCTCGGCTCCACTTCGAGATGCTGGTGAGATTTTGTTCCGCCACTTTGCTGAAGCAACGCAGAGGAATGGCCTCCAAGCATTTCTGTCAGTCCTGAGCCAAGGAGTACAGACAGAGGGTTCTGACGGAGAGGAAGGCGAAGAGCTTTTAGAAGACCAAGGAGATATGTCCGAAATGAGTTTGGATGATGCTCAGGAGGGTTCAGACGAAGATACTTCATTAGGTGGGAATGACATTGATACAGACCCTGATTTGTCAGAGGTTCCTGATGCCACAGACGAAGACATGTTTAAGATGGATGCCACCCTTGGTGCACTATTCTTAATCAACAAAAAGAAAAGATCGACAAAGCAGATCCGAGAGGACCTTATAAATTTCAAGATGAGAGTAATCAGTTGCATCGAGAGCTTGATTAAACGCTTCCCAGAAGGATATCTATTTTTGGACTTACCAGATACGCTTTTGACAGCGCTCAACAGTGCTTGCAACAACGATGAATCACAGGTTCTGAAAGAAAGACTAGCAAGTTTGATAAAAAATAAATTGTCTAAGGGCAAATGCGACACTTTCATGCAAGAGTGCAAAGGCATTGAGTCAGAAGAAGTTGGATTACAATTTCGAAGAACATTATACCTTGCTTCAAGAAGTCCTGTGAAATTGGTCTCAGAATGTGCATGTTCAGCTTACATATTTTTACAGAGACTGGTGGAGAGTTCAGGCAACAGCGAGTTTATTGAAATTTCCCATGCATCCTGTACAGCTGCAATAGAGGATTATTTCACCAAAAAGAAATGCAAGCTCACAAAAGGATTCTTCCCTGATCTATTCAGAAAGGTTCCAACACTCTCTCAGCATTCTTTAGTCGCCCTAATGGAAGAATCCTACTCTGCCAGGAATTCGTATCTTCAAGTTGAAGCCTTTTTGATGGTTGGAAATATCCTCAAGGTAATAACCATCCTTCATAACATGTCAGAAATATAATCATGGCAATTTACTGAGTATATATTAAGATTGATTTGTTTTGTATACAGAGTATTTCAAGTGAAGAGGCTACAGGGATTATCAACGGTCACAAGGCTATATACGAGAAGGTCATGGAACAAGCAGAGAATCTATCAAAGTCTGCAAAGAAGAAAGATGTGAGAAAAGTTCTTGCCCAACTTGGCACATTATGTCCCTCAGAGTGACACGTTTGTTTCTAAGTTGAATTATAGGTCAATTATAATAGCCTTGTAATATAGTCATCACACGTGATTGGTTGCATACTATATCTTCATCGTAGGGCCAATGGCCAAGATGATCATTTAAAAAGACATCAAGACGTTTTTATTCCAGACCTTCCAAAGGTCCAGGATTCTGGCTAGTAGGGCAGAGCAACATTGCTATGACTCATGCTACTACTCTCAGTGAGATCGATTAATCGATTGCGAGATATCTCGTGTAATATTTAGCAGCTTCTCATGCACAACTATCTTTAATGTATTAATATTTGATAGGTTTTGACGCACTAAGAAATGTTGAAGTCCTTCTTCAAGCAAGGGAGCACTGACAAAGCTTCAACTGACGCAGCTACTGAACTGTTGCACATCTTGGCAGATAGCTTCTCGAAGGAAGAGAGGCGCAATGCAGCCATCAGCCTCAAAAATCTTATTAGTGACATTCCATCTTCTAAATCGGTGATATCCAGTTACGGTCTGGAGATCTTGTGTAACACGGCTAGAAATGATTCGAGCGATGAAGCCATCCTACGGAACTGCTTAGAATGCATGTATTTGCTTTTAGATTCCACATCTGGTCAGGTATGACAATAATAAATATGAATATAATTCTAATAGTGAGGTATTCAACGTTGATGTATTGCTTTCAGAGTCTGAAAGAGGCTAGAGTAAACGCAGAGCAGTTGGTAAGGGTCCAAGGAGCCATGCCGTTGCTATTTGATGCACTGGAGTACAAAGGAGAGACTGGAGAGCAAGTATTCCATATCAAATACTTTGCGCTACAGATTCTGAAATCTTTGTTCGATACGAATCACTTGTTCGCCCAACAGGCTAGCTCCAGACTAAAAAACTATCTTTCTGCTCCAGTTGGTCTCCTTCATGATCAGGAAGTACTAAGGAACGATGCCATAGTCCTCCTTCAGTTTATAGTATATCAGTCCAAATACGCTCAGGATCTAGCTTGGAAAACAGGATGCCTGGAGCAGGTCTTTTCTATCTACGAGTGAGCTGCTGTTTGAGCTTTTTCTTCTTCTTTTCTTTTTTGAATACAGATTGCAAAGAACTGCATGCATATTTTAAGTCGCTTATTCGCACGTAATCTACCGCAGAAATGCTCATGAGACATTTGCTGCGGTTCTGGAGGATATTTTACTGCTTATGAGGTATATGCTAGAAGAAAATACAGAATCACAAGCCTTTTTTGATTCCTCAAAAATGTTGAGCAAAGTACTCAAGTCCCTGGATAAGAAAGCCTCTCTTATACAGAACGGGTCCAAGATTTCACCCGAAGATTCCAAAGTGTTATCTAAGGAAATTTGTATCCTACTGCCGTTTCTCCAGTCTCAGCGGATGCCGGAAGAAATTAGAATGCTAGCAGGCTTTGACCAAAAAAAGTCAAAATTAGTGGAAATACTTCTTACCTTTGCACTTGCTGTTCCAAATCTACTTAGTGAAGATACTTCTCCCTCTTCTTCCTCATGGGACTGCTTTAGAGTCTTGTATTGCTCGATGTATGGAGATGATATTGATCAGATCCAGATTCAGGTAGAAAAAACGCAAGTCCACCTTGCAGTGGGGGCTTTGCATGCAGTACTTGCGTCATCAAACATTGTTCACCAGCTTTCGTGCTCAAGATTCTACCTATCATGCGTTTGGTCAAATGAGAAACTTATTAAAGAGTCCACGTCTCTTGTAGCCAAAATTTCCCATCAGCTGGCAGTGTTGTCAAAGCCAGTCAGCTCAATACATGATGCAATGAGCAGGAGTCTTATCTTACTTAGCTTGTCGCCCTTGTGCATTGATCAAGAAGCTAGGGAAACTCTATTTGACATCAAGTTTGGTCCTAGAATGCTGGTAGAAGTTTGTGCTGAAGTTCTCGCAGGCGCAGTGCTAAAGTTTGGGACCTCACCTGAGGTTCAGGATGTGTGTATGAATTGTTCTATATTCTTGGCAGCTGCTTCCATTAATTATACACCAGCTATTGAGATTTTTTTACATAGTATTAGAGATAAACCTTTCTTAATCGGTGTCTTATTAAGCGAGAATCAATTTGGAGAGAGCGAAAAGCTGATGAAAGCCTCTTGTGCTCTGTTACTTGGACTTGCTCTGCAAGCTTCTTCAGCATGCACAGTGAATCCTAAGATATTAGAAGACGCTATCAAAGACAAGATAGGAATTGATACTTTCATTGGATATTTAGACTTCCTTTATGATGAATCTAAGAGGTCAGAATGCTTGATCAAGGGACATAGATTATGTTTTGGGGGGACCGTCTCATCTGAATTTCTTCAGTTCACAATCAGTTCAGCTAAGGAGCACTTTCGTCCAGTAAGTAGGCTCAAGACCTTCGATTTTTACATGCTCATATGTCGTTTACCTAAGAATTTTCGCTGACGGATCTTTTTGTTCAAGTTTAGGGATCACAGCAGAAAGAAACTTTTAGGGTGACAACTAGAATGAGTTCAAGTAACTCGACAGAGTACGTTGGAGGAAATTGGTTTTAACTTAATCTAAGAAAAATGAATCATGCTTACGTTATGCCCCATCCTTAGTTGCGAGTGATTAAGTCGCCATAGTAGTAGTTGCTGGCTTAACTTTTTTCAATGCGCCGTGCAGTTCATCCACTGCTAATGATTTTCTAAAGCCCGAAGCGGGAGCTGGCCAGATTGACAGCCTGAGAAAAACTAATGAAGAGCTTCAAAATCTTTTGAATCGATCTAAGCAGGAAAATAAGTCATCAGAGGAGAAAATACTACGATTAATAGCAGATCTAGAGGCACTTTCTCAGGCATATACAGCCCTCGAGGAACATTCCACAGAACTCAGGCGCACAATTGAGAAGCTCAAGGAAGACAACTTGAAAGCTTTAGAAAATGAATCGGCAATGGAGGATCTATTGGTATGCTTGGGCCAAGAAGAAGAAAAGGTGAAATGCCTTGAGGCTGAAGTTGAAAAACTTCGTATGTCCACAAGGTAGCCAATTTTTCATTACGATCCACGAGGCAAAATCTTGGGATTGAATGCTCGGAAATGAAGTCTAGAAACTAAATAAAAATAGCACATAAATTGCACAAAACGATAATTACTGTGGATAAACAGATTCAGTGTAATGGCATCTGCGGAAAGGACTCAGAATCTTTCTTTTCTTCTCTTTTTGAAATTCAAAACCCGACAATTCGGTCATTTTGGCAGTAAATCAATTCATCAACCTCCTGACTTTAGATATTCATAATCAAGAAACAAGTATGCGAACTAGACGGGACCAATGTGGGGCATTGAGTGCGAAGAGATATTCCGAGAAAAGGAATGTACGTTTGGTGCGATATGAATCTTTGTTTCCTGGACCATTGTTTACATTATTTTTATCAATCATAATATCATCTAAGATAATTGAATGATATAATGGTCAAGCTTGCAGGCAAATAAAGCACGTCCGATTCACCAGAAACGCAAACTGGAACAGGTGCAAGAGACTAAACAGAGGAACATACGAAAAACCGGCAACTTCCTATCCAAACGGAAGTGGCAAAGGGATGGAGAAATATTCGGAGAGGGAGATGATGTGTATGTTGTACTTGATGAGAAGATCATTGGCCCAGGCTCAATTCTGGAAGAAGCTGCTGAGGACGAAGCAGACAACTGTAGCACGTGTGGGAAGGCTGGAAGAAAAGCCCGCATCGAATGTGGCAAGTGTATGAGTTGCTTCCATTTGGACTGTCTCAGTCCTCCTTTGGAAGATGTACCACAAGGCATATGGATATGCCAAGACTGTTGCTCTGGCCATCCTCCAAGAACACAGAGAGCCTTGGTTTCAGCAAGAGAGCATGTGCTGCAGCAAAAAGGCCTTGGACTGGCGAGGATAGAAAAAGTATTTCTGGATGAAACGAAGAACGAATATTTTGCAGACTGCAGATGGTTTTATCTGCCTGAAGAGACGCATATTGGCCGTCAAAATCACCATACGGCGAGAGAAATGTTTCTATCATCCTTGAGAGATAGAATCAGCATGGATACAATTTTACGACATGCCAAAGTCATCACTCTAGCAGAGTATAGTCTTGAAGGAGAGGCGGAAAACGATATGTTCATATGTGATTATGAGTATGATCAGCAATGGGGACGATTTTTCAGAATTACTGAATGGGATGACAAGAATGAATTATCCAAAGATGATGAATCAGATGATGAAGAGAAAGATTCGACTTTCACGTTGTCAGATGCTCTGGAGCTGGATTGTGATCTTAAGAGAAAGAAATTTTACAAAAGAAAAAAATCACAGGGAGGTGGCATACAGCGATGTCTCCAACTGGGCATTACTGATGTTCCTGACCAGAAAAGGCTTTCTAAGAATTCAAATTCCATTTTGAATGCAAGCAAGGCTCTTTCGCTCACTGCAATACCAGACTCGATGCCATGCAGAGAGAAGGAAAGATCAGAAATAGAAGATTTTGTCCGGAAAACACTGTCTCTTGGTAAAGTTCGCAAAGGATCAGGTAAATGTCTATATGTTTGTGGGATACCAGGCACGGGTAAGACTGCAACGGTTCTTGATGTTTTGAGGAATTTCTCATCTGGCAGCAAACATGATACAACAAAATCTTTTCATTTGATCGAAATCAATGGGTTACAGTTGCCATCTCCCGTTCATGTATATTCTCGTATTTATGAGGCCCTGACTGGAGAAGCAGCAGGGCCTTCATCTGCCATGCAAGCGCTCGAAGAGATCTTTGCTGGAACTTCGAAAAGAGGGTCTAAAGGTCGACACCATATTATTTTAATGCTAGATGAGATGGATTCTGTTGTCAGCAAGTCTCAGAAAGCCTTGTATAATCTTTTTGATTGGCCATCCAGAAATGCATCCAACTTTAGCATTATAGGGATTGCAAACACCATGGACCTACCAGAGAGACTGCATCCACGCATCGGAAGCAGACTAGCTGGGGCAAAAGTTGTCTTTCATCCTTACCAAAGAGATCACTTGGAACAGATCATGAAATCAAGGCTCCAAAACTGCCAGTTATTTGAAGAGAATGCTGTAATCCTTGCAGCAAGGAAGGTAGCTAATTGCTCCGGAGATGTTAGAAGATGCCTCGAGCTCTGTAGAAGGGCCATCGAGATTTCTATAGGAAAGAAAAAGAGCAATAGAATGAAAGTTAGGATAACGGTGAGTTGATAAGAGCTATGCCTTGCTATGCAATAGTTTTGTGTCTTTTTCAAGGTTGTCTCTTTGTCAATTCAGATCCAGGATGTGGATGCCGCGATCAAGGAAGCATTTAACACCCCAAATATGAAGATGCTTGAAGGTTGTACCAAAACGCAGCTCCTCATTTTGTGCGCCGTGTATCTTGAGACCTGCTACTCAGGGCAACAAGATGTTCATCTAGATTCGGTGTATGAGAGATTGTACGGAATGCTCCCCGGTAAGTCTCTTTCTTTTCCTCAGCTCCTTCAGAACACCCAATTTCTATCTACTACTCGGCTCTTGTTGAGTGATGGTCGAAACGATAGGTTGAAATTAAGGCTGAGTTTGAACATTGGCTCTGATGATCTGAGCTACTCTCTTGCCAAGCACAATGATCATGAGGTGAATTCCATGGTCAATATGATAGAAATGGCTTCAAATCGTTCATAAAATTTTATCAATATTTATCAACGTATGTAAAATCGGGCGATTGTAACACAACTTACTTGAATAACGTCTCTGGTCGAAGCTTTTGAGCACACGTGAACCTTTTACGAAAGAAGATTACTATTGAGGTGGTTTGCTCAGCTTGTCGTGCCTGATATCCTAATTGTACATGGTAGAGAAAATTAATTGTCGGATTATAGTTGAATTCTGGGTTTTTTATTATCGTAACTGTAGAATTTAGCTACAGCTTTGTTTTGTGTCACTGAGTGGTCATGTCACAAGGAACGCTGACAAAGCCTGAAGAGCCAAAATACTCTGGATCTTTCGACAATGTCAACGATGATTTGATTGTGAGGGAAGGAGATGTGCTAATATCGTCCATGGGTGTTAGGTGGGTACCTTGATAGAGTGTTCCGAGTAATTCTCTGAGTTGCTGCAACTGTTTCGCAAAGATTCACTCTCTTCTGATTTGCGCATATTTTCCTGCGAGCAGATATGTAGCGTTAGGTAATCTAGGACGAGGAACGTTTGGTCAAGTGTTCGAATGTGCAATTGAGGGTTCCGGAGAGCGTGTGGCAATCAAAATAATAAAAAACCAGGCTGCTTATTACCATCAGGCTAGGGTTGAGATTGGGATTCTCCAGCTATTGAATACAAATGCCGATCCTTATGACAAAAGGCATATTGTTCGCTTAAAGGACTTTTTTCTGCACCAAGGCCATCTATGTCTTGTGTTTGAACTGCTGAGCCTGAACCTGTATGAGTTGATTCGTCGGAACAAATTTAGGGGACTATCCATCTCACTTGTCCGTGTATTCACTGGGCATATTTTGGAAGCTCTAGCTGTACTGAAAGAGTCTTCAATAATTCATTGTGATATTAAGCCTGAGAATATTCTGCTCAAAGATTCATTTTCCGGAGAGGTGAAACTGATTGATTTTGGATCTGCTTGCTTTCGAAATAAAACAATCTATACTTACATTCAATCTCGATTTTATCGCTCCCCAGAGGTCATATTGGGGTTTGACTATAGTGAATCAGTAGATATGTGGAGCTTGGGATGTGTTGCAGCAGAGTTATTCCTCGGACTTCCATTGTTTCCAGCAGCAAGTGAGCATGACCTCCTGTCCCGTATTAGTGAGACCATAGGACAAGTACCTCGGGAGATGTTGATGAATGCCCGTCATACTTCAAAATTTTATGGTTACTCGGCATTTGATTCAGGAAAAGATCCGAAATTGCTAAACCCTGCGGAATTTGAAGCCCTGAACATGAAGAAAGCCCCTAGGGGCAAACAGTATTTCCACCATAAGTATCTAGCAGACATTATCAATGCATATCCAATGAAGCCGGGCTTAGACGATAATGCGATCGCTATAGAACGTCTACAACGCGAAAGTTTTACAGATTTTTTGTTAGGATTATTGGACTTAAACCCGCAAACCAGATGGACGCCATTTCAAGCACTGAGACATCCATTCATTACAGGGGCAAAATTTCTGGGCCCATTTCAGCCAGAAGAAGATCCACATCAGTTCCTCAAGAATCAGCAGTCTACTAAGTATCATGGAGAAGAAGGAGACAATGAAGCATCGTATACAATGCCAGTCACTCAAGGCAAGCAAGTAGAACCTCCAAGTGTTGTCAACTCTACAGGTCTGCAAAATCATAGCCTCCAGGCCTCATATGTCCCTGCACACAGCTTGCAGCGGATCGTGAACTACTCAAGCTCGCAAAAATCAATGGGATCAAATAGCGGATCCCTGCCAATGCCTATGACAACTCCTCCATCACGGTCGTTTGGGACCCATATTCGACAATTGAGTACAGCTGCGGAGCCTCTGCCTTCTTCAAACAGCCATCGTGTAATTCCATTGATGGAGATGCCTGGGCAAGAGCCTGCCTTTTCTGGCTCATTCGAACCATCTTCGGTGAGGACATATCGCTCATTTTTAGCCCAAAATTTGGAAGGGGGTTACTCTTACCAAAGTGGAAAAAGAAATAGTTTGGAAGAGCCCGAGTCCCATGCCTCGGTCTTTGGAGAGCAAAGAATCTCAGCAAGAGATACTGTCCCGAAGCCATATGCCACGGAAGAGGTAAACGACGAGGATCCAGGTGATTGGAATCCTCTGTGGAATGCCATAGATGAAGCCGAGGGATCTAGAGACAAAGAGACTCAAGAGGATAATCCAGGAAAACATGAGCAATTGAGCATGTCCAATCTTGCAAACTTGTTCGATAATCAAATGAGGATGAGCAAAAAAGCGACTCCCGGTGGATAGAAGATTACTTTTTGAGCCATGTCCTCGATATATTCAGTTTCTGGGCAAAATAGCTTGTAATTTTTCAATTTTGTGCATGCATACCATCAGAGACTCTCTCTGGCTCTGAGAGCCATCACTCTTGCTGCAAATTTGCCTTTAAAGGCCCAGCAGCATGCAGGCCACCAAATACTCTCATCGGCGCTCGCCATCTGATAACATTTTCGTTATTAGTATTTTTATACAATTTGCTGCAAAAAAGTCTTTCGAGGCCGGCCTGTTGAAGCCTGCGTTGGTTAAAGAGCAGATCTCAACTTTCTACAACTGCTTGGCTTTTACCGCGTTCCTCCTAGCAACCAGAGAAGATTGCACCTTTCCACTTCGGGTATGATATTTAGAAATATTTGTCATTGATTCCAGGCTTTTAGAGGTTCCAAGACGAGAAGCTTTCTACTGCCTCAGCGCCAAACAGCACCGTTTATTGGGCTTTTTGCGTGGACTAGCCCAAAGGTATTCTATCAACACTTCTTACCAATTTCAATTTCATTATACAGATTGGGGTGAATAATGGGGCGCGAAACATCCAAGGCATTGAAATGGTCCTTGCGGACTATGGCTGGTATTTCTGGAGCACTGGGAGTTGGCTTTATCATATGGGCGGTAATTGTGCAAAATCCACCTGTAAATGCTCTCCCTATGTACGTTAATTTGATTTTTTACCTGAAAGTTGAAAGTTCTGAGTGTTCAAAGCGTCATGTAATATTCTATTGCGCAGAGGCTTGGTGGTTTTGGGTTCCTTAGCTCTTGCAGTCTGCCTGTTAGGATTTTTGAGTTCCTTCCTTGGTCGCTGGTGCCTATCTGTTCTTTTGCTCGTTGCTTTGTTGGTGAATTTGGGAGAGTTAGCAATAGTGATAAGCTTGTTGGCTGATCTGGATAGATCTGTGAATGCCTTGGTCGACAATGCTCTAGATTCTGAAGACAACAAGAAAACTGAAGAGCAATTAGATGAGGAATTTAGAAATGATCTGGATGTCGCGCGATATATCTTCCTGGTAATAGCAATACTCGAATTCATTGCAATAATTGTAGCTATTGTCATTAGAATTCGATATCCATACAAGAACGGCTTGCGTGATGGAGATGAAGAAGATCAGCTTGCGGCCAAGAGTGCAATGGCACAGATTCAAATGGAAGGACTCAAGCATTCCGTGAAGAATAGTGAAAACGCTGGTGCTTCCGATGGCAATTTTTACACATCATCCAAGAAGATGTACAAAAGGTACGAGCTTTTTGCCGTTTCATGCAAATATACTCGAAGTGAACTGTACTCTGACTAAGTGAAGCATTTCCGAATGCAGTGTGACTAGGAAGATGACAAAGAAATATGGAGAATTTACAACAGATCCGGCCTTTCAAAAGAAATGGTGGCAAAATATACCAGGTTTCGGCTGATTTGATGAAAATAAATCCAAGATCTGAGTTCTACTCTTGGAGGAAAAAATTGTCCAGGAATTTAACTATGCAGCAAGTCATGTTATCGCAACCTATGCCTCTATTTTCTCGAGGATCTTTGGCTAAGCATGCGTCTAAAATGTCGCTACAGATATCTTGGCATGGCTTCCCATCTTGTAGTCCTTGAAAGACAAAATCAATCACTTGTTGACTGCAGGACATCAGAACTTTAGATAATACAAATATCCGGTTAGCTGTTGAAATCGCAATATTCAAATTAATTGTGTGTTTGCGCACTTTGTCATAACATCCCATATACCGTCACAAGCCAAAACTATAAAGTCATCTCCTTTGTCAAGTTTTGTTTCAGTAATGTCTGGCTGTGCTGTAATAATCTGAGCAGATGGGTGCAACTGCATTAAACGAAAAAAACAAAAGCAAAGAAGTTAATTTACGACGAAGAATCATTCATGATACTGAGATGATTCATGCTTCCATCTTACATCTTTATTTGACTTATACTTTAGGTCTCCAATTGCTCTGGATAGGTTCAGATTTCCATTGACCCTACACATGCCACCTATCTCACTGAGATATCCACCAGCAGCCACAATTCTTTCTCTTTCTGTAGCTTGAGATGGTTTATGATCCTCAGACAAAGCAATGGCTTTCCCATTTCTACAGAGAACTGCTCTTGAATCACCAGCATTTGCAACATACAGCATATTCTTATGCAAAAGTGCAACAACTGCTGTGCAGCCAGCTTGCACCTCTTCGGCAGGAGGATCATCCAATTCGTATGCTTTTGCAAGATTTCTTTGAGCAAGTACAAAGCTCTGTAGCAGATCAAATGACCTATCCTCGCTCTCTACCGAAACTGCAGGAAAAAAACACTGACAGTCAACACATTGCCTTCTTTGCACCAAAAAAACCATCAGGATCCATTGCTTCAACCAATAGTTGCAACATATACGATTATCAAAATTGTCTGCACATGGTACGTTAAGAGCATACCTTGGGAATTCTGCCTCAGGGTTCGAAGCTCCTCCAGGCCCTCAGGAGAACGCAGCATGTCATCAATTCTGTGAAAAACACCGACCAAGCTCTCCTTAAAATCACCCTTTCGAAATTCATTTAGCGTTTTTAACTCAACCGGAATATGCTTCGAGGAGAATTTTGCAACCTCCCCACCCCCATGGCCGTCGAATACGCCAAAAAGCATCGTATTGTTGTCAATGTCCACAGCAACGTGACTGTCCTCTTGGGTTTTGCGCCAACCTTGCTGAGAACTTATTCCGACATGCAGATGTGGTAATTCTTTACTATAAGTCTCCTTTTTGGTCACAGGCGAGCTTAGATACTGCAAGGAGGAAATTCGAAACTAACATCAGTTTGACAAACAAAGCCAAAAACGATGGCCGGAATGCCTACCTGACCCATATCGTCGTATACGTTCTATCCTTAGTCTTAACAATTGTGACCAATTATAGCTTGTAACGGAAATCGCAACCCTGTAGAAAGTCAGAGGTGCATGTTTCGGTGAATAGTCTGTTGGTTACTAGGTGTAGCAACGACAAAGCATGATCGCATTCTTCCAGATTTATTGAAATATGTATAAATTTTAAATTATTAAATTCTATTTGGTCGAAATTGATTGAATGGATTTTGATGCGGTGTTAGAGATCGTGCATGCTCGACAATGGTGGTTCAGTGAAAGATTGACCCTCAGGCTTGATTCCACTTGATATGCAGAGTCTGTACAAAAGATAAGCTACCTCTGTAGATCCGTGAACACAGTATCTGCATTCGAACAAGGTTTGTTTCACCATGGTTATGAGCATTAATAAAATGACCATTGTACAGAGACTTGTTCAAATTATCTTACCTTGCTTGAGAAGCAAAACTCCTGCCTACAGTACACGTAAATAGATATTTAGGGGGAAGTTTCATGGGCAAATCGCTCACACTGTCCCTTCTTATATCTTCCTCTATACTTTCTGTATTCACTGGCTCATCAGAGATGCTCATCGTCACATTTGGGAACTTTTCAAAACCTTGGGTTCTATCATAGCCATAAAACAAATTATTGTCCTGATGCCAATTAGACTCGTTCTTTTCTTCCGGTGGAGGGACTGATTTTTCGCCCTCAAATAAAGTGAATGCATTTTCATCACGACCGAGAAAATGTCCTGCTACAAGAGTAAAGTCGATGTCTGACATGGGCTTCACAGTAGACATGTACTGCAGGAGTTTTGCCATTGAAGAGCCCTTGCTCACACCAACTGGACGAACTTCAATGCTTTTTGCTCCTCTAATGATATCTACTGGAGCATTACTAATTGGACCCGTCAACAAATGCTGTAACAAATCCCTTGCTTGGATCCGGCCGAATTCGAGGTCAGCATACTTGTAATTCCATACCAAAGATGTCCCTCTTTCTTCAACAAAGGATCGAGGAGTCCGCTCACAAAAATATTCAAAGACCAATTGCACGCTATCTTTCCATTCTCCTGTGGATATATCTATCAGAGTTTTCCATTCATTCGATACTGGAGCCATAACTACCGCTCCATTTTCTGCTGCCAGCCAAACTGGCAAATCAGAAAAAACTTCAGCAAGTCTCTCTTTCTCGCTCCCACTAAAAATCACAATGTCAATTGAAGGGTCCTTAGATAATGCTTTTATACAGTTATAAGCTGCCAGATTTACTCTGGTCATTGCCTGTATCTGATCAAAATGCTTCTTTGGCTGCCTTGGAGCCTCCACAGCAGTTGTCAATGTTGCATTATATCCTAAGACAAGGAGGCGACGCTTGCTTGCCTTATAGCCATTTACTGCCTTGTCGAAGTCCAATAGAGGTGGAATATTTTTGGTTCTCAATTCAGCTTCAACATGTGTATCATTCAGCTCTGAAATAAATGTGTCAGCCCAAGTTTGTGCAGTGTGAATTGTGACATGCATGTAATTCTGCCGATGACGTTCCCTTCTTTCCTTATCACTCATTGTCAACGCATATTCTATAGCTAAGCAAAGATCATTAATATTCCAAGGGTTGACAAGGAGTGCACCGGCCCCTAGGCTCTGTGCAGCCCCTGCAAACTCTGAGAGAATCAAAACTCCTGCGTTGTCCCTCTGACATGCTACATACTCATAAGATACCAAATTCATGCCATCTCTCAGTGATGTGACCAAAGCAACGTCGGTGATTGCATACAACGCTACCAGCTCATCAAAGGAAAGCTGCCTATCCAGGTGATAAATAGGTACATGCGTTAATGTGCCATATTTGCCATTTATCCGTCCAACAATTTCGTGGACCATACTGCGCAACTTTTGGTATTCCGGAACATCTGTCCTAGAGGGAACAGCAATTTGAACCAAAAGAACTTTATCTCTCCATTCTGGATGCTCCTCAAGAAATTTTTCAAATGCCAGAAGTTTTTGTGGTATTCCCTTGATCATGTCCAGACGATCAACACCAAGCATAACCTTCCTCCCAGCATACCTGTTCAGCAATTGAGCTACGTTTGCGCGTACTTCAGGAGCCTCTAACGCAGAAGTGAATCTTTCAGGATCTATCCCTATTGGGAAGGCCGCAACTCTGGTCAGCGATCCGTTGTCCTCAACTCCAGCTGGCGTTCCCTCCAAGCCTAAAATCCTAGTGCATGCAGATACAAAGTGGCGTGCATAGTCATATGTATGAAAGCCAATTAGATCAGCACGAAGAACAGCCCGCAAAAGTTCCTCTCTAACTGGCAAAGTTCTATAAATTTCTGATGAGGGAAATGGTGTATGCAAGAAGAAGCCAACTTTCATCCGAGGATACTTTTCCTTTAAAATGGCTGGCAAAAGCATCAAGTGGTAGTCCTGGACCCAAACAATATCTCCTGGTCTATAGTGACGCATAATCACATCAGCGAATAGCCGATTTGCTAGCTGATGGGCATGCCATTGAAACTGCAATGTTCTAGTGTCAGACAGCTTGGAATCGATATTGAGGGGAACATAATGGAACAACTGCCACAACACAGAGTTGCAAAATCCATTATAGTGCAAATCACAAGTATTCTGATCCATATGAACGGGTGCATATCCTTCTTCTTCCATTGCTTTCGTCAAGGCATCTCTTTCAGGACCAGCTTCAATGTAGACACCTGGCCACCCAATCCACTTGGTGTTGATGTTTCCGACGCCCATAAGTGCACTCACAAGCCCACCAGCACTTACTTTCAGTTGCCAGTCCCCATTTGAATCCTTATAAGCAGATACAGGAAGACGGTTTGCTACGACGATCAGCCTCTGATCACTGTTCCCATCAATGGGTGGATACAGCCCTGTTCCAACAGAGGTATCTTGCAATCTTTCTATCAATTCGGGAGCCTCTCCATAAAGGACTGTAGTACTCTGGCTCTTCCTTAGACGTTGTAAAAGCAATCGATCTACACAGTAAACAATATTTTTGATAAGTGCAATGCATGAAAAAGGCACCCCAGAAGCACTTCTTTTAGAGTCGAGACACCTGGCCTTCCCACAAGCAACGATGTTGCTCTATTGGAAAATACTTACCCACTCGAGATGCTGGAACCTGTGTTGAAAATGAATTTGATCCTCCTCCAACACAAGGAGAAGGAAGAAACGCCGAAGCTGCTGTTGGGTTAGCTGAGTCGAGTGCATCTGACACCGTTCTTTCCAGTTTCCGCTCCAAATTCTCAGTTGATGCATTCATCCTCATTCACATGAGTTTACACTCTATTTAATTTCAACAATGTTTGTGAGCAATCAACGCGGACGATATTTTGTTCATGCTTTTGATTCTCCTGTCTCGAAGCACGCACTGTCGATGCGGGTGTGCTCTTTCCTTCTGGCAAAAGAATCCCTTTCAAGACCTACGATTCAAAATTGTAAACAATGACAACTATTAACCAGTGGATATCAAAATTCAATCATCTCCTGCAGGCATGCATGACGTTCGTGAGTAACCACTGTCATGGGCATATCTGACAAAGAGCAAAAATCCAACCGATTCGAAGCGAAGCGAATTCGCTGTTATCAGGCATGGCTATCCCAGTGCAGGAACAACAAGCCATATGGTCGCTAGAGGTGAATCAGATGGGGGTAGAAGGAAACAACCAGCACAAATAGTAAGTTTGGAAGAATTTCAGGATTTGACCCCGGCTTGCATCCCAGTCTTCTATTCTAACTATCTGCTTAAGTTTACCGTATTTGCAGCAAACAAAGCTTCTATGGCTGAAAAACCTCTATCATGTACACACATCTTACTTTTTAAAGATCGTTAGGCCATGCATTCTTCCGCTGAATGGTATTGAGCGCAGAAATGGAGGGTAGGAACAACTGTCCTTTTGGTGAATGCAGATGGCCATCTCCATGGAGACCATGCTTTGTCCGAGACAGCAATCAATTACAATCTTGCAGATGTTTATGTAGAGTTAGACAAAGAGTAGACAAAACTATGTTTTTGAACTGAGGTTACTTAATTAATCACTACAAAATTCAGAAGAAATCCCTGGCCAGGGACCACATGGTCCACAAAAACGTTCAATCACGCATTGTCCCAAATTTCACGTCGCCAGTGTACATTTTTCCCCCACAGTCATTGGGAAAATATATGGAATGCCCATGGACCTCAAAAGGATTGGGAATGAGCGTACCCTGCTGCTCTTGAGCCTTCATCACTCTTTGCACACTTGTGGACAGGCCATTGGACCATCTTCTGGTGCCGGACCGGCATGGCGACCGGTGGTGTACGCTTAAAGTGCAGAAGTCTTGAATGTGGCAAATACAGCAAACTTTTATTAAATTTCAGTAGTAGAGGTAAGTTTGATTATAAGACCTGGGTTCTTAGTTCGGGATATCGCTCGGGTAACCTGCCACTCCCGATGGCGGCACGTACTTTTTTGCTGAAAAGCCGGCGGAGCTCTGACTGTTTCTGCTTGCTGCTTTTTGTAGGGAAACTGCCAATATGGTGCGCGGTAATACTCAGATCCCTAATCAGCACTATAAGAAGAAATGGCACCAAATTATTGGTGTCAGAACTTGGTTCAACCAGCCAGCTCGTAAACAGCGCAGAAGGCAAGGTGAGTGAAAGTTCGAGTAGGGGATGGTTTGGGTGCTACGATGACAGAAATGTTTATGAATACGATACTTATATATTTCTTCTTTATCGATTTCGGATTTTCCTCGTTATTTGTCGGATTTTAGTGGCGACGCCTTGTTCCGCCGTTCTCCATGGTTCTGCGTGTGAGCAGTTGCCAGGCTCTATTTCTCCCCATGAAATGATTGTAAATGTCTTTCTTTTGCGTTTGATATTGCAGCACGTGCGGCGAAGGCAGCTGCCGTCTTTCCTCGACCAGCTGCTGGTGCTCTCCGCCCAATAGTGCGTGGTCAGACAGTCAAGTACAACACCAAGCGCAGAGAAGGGCGTGGTTTCACTCTCGAGGAGTTGAAAGAGGCTGGAATTCCAGCTAAATTGGCACCAACCATTGGAATCGCCGTTGATCATCGTCGTAGAAATAGATCTCTGGAAAGTCTCCAGGAAAATGTGAATCGCCTGAAGGCTTACAAGTCAAATTTGGTTATCTTCCCACGCCGCGCGAATAAGCCAAAGGCAGGTGATGCATCAGCTGAAGAACTTAAGGCTACTGAGCAGTTGAAGGGCAAGTTGATGCCAATTGTGGCCTCCAAGCCAGCTCTTGAGAAGATTGCTATAACTGATGCAATGAAGGCAGAGAAGGCATATGCTACTTTGAGATTGGAGCGCATGAACGCACGCATGGAAGGTATCAGGAAGAAGAGATCTGCAGATGCTGCTGCTGAAGAAAAAGATAAAGCATAAACCTATTACTTTATTCTGTGTAACCTGTCATTTGAATGCTCCACATTTGCATCAATATAATGCATCGGGCACTGGTAGTTTATTATACACATTGCATTAGTCGAAGATAGTTAATTGTCAACTAATTATCTTCCTTTAGTTTTTATTCGATACGAAATCGTATATGCGACGTCACATGTCGGATTGTAGACGAGTTGATTGACAATGGCCAACACATGCATACGTGCTGTAAAACTGAATGCACAGGGCTATCTACAGTACTTTGCTTTGATTCAAATTTGATTTCAATCGAGCCCTCTAGAATTAGTATGATAATATTTTTTTCACTATAAGTATCTCTGCTTTTTTATTTGGATATCTTATTGCAACAAAACTGGTTGCAACGAGTTCCATCAACGAGTAAATTTAGAATTCAGAAGTTGAGCAAGTATTGGGAAGGAGGCCTCAGTTTAGCAACACTTATACATATTTATAATTTTTATTTATCATGGCAAGCGATGAAGATGCTGAGGTTATGGTGGGGCCTTTGCTCCCTCCTGCTCCTAAACGCAGAAAAACTTTACCATTTGAGGAGCAGTACCTGAAACAGCTTCCACTATCGGATTTGTACGAAAAGAGCTATATGCACCGAGATTGGGTTACACATATTGCGGTTTCTGAGGCCACAGGTTTTGTTATCACAGCGAGTGTTGACGGTATTGTGAAATTTTGGAAGAAAGCCTCCATAGGAATTGAGTTTGCAAAGCAGTTTAAATCCCACCTGGCTCCAATAGTAGGGCTTTGTGTTTCTCAGGATGGTTCTTTGTGCGCGTCTATATCTCTCGATAAGACAGCGAAGGTATTTGATGTCGCTACATTCGATATGATCGCAATTTTGAAGCTAGGATATGTTCCAAGATGTGCTTGCTGGACATTTAAGAACAAGAGTTCAAAGCACCTCCTAGCAGTCGCTGAGAGAGAAGCTTCGAGTATATCTCTATATGACATCATGGAGCAATCTGGATCACCCTGTGGCAAGGTAGCCTTGCACTCTGCCCCTGTAGTCTCAATGGCCTTTAATGAACCAGAAGGTGCTATGATTTCTACAGATGAGAAGGGTGGGTTGTAATTTGGTCACGTTCACCTTTTATTCTTTTTGGAGTCATATCACAAATTTAAGACTTTTATTACGTACAGGGATGATTGAGTACTGGTCTCCAACGAATCAGGAGTTGATCAAAGATGGTCTGGCCTTTAGTTCAAAGTTTGAAACTGATTTGTACTGCCTCTCTAAGTCCAAGGCAACGGCAAAGACGATATCCTGTAGTCATGATGGTGCAAAATTCGCAATTTTATCTTCAGATGATAAGATAAGGGTATTTCGGTATCTAGATGGGAAACTCCTGAAGGTGATTGATGAGTCAATTTCATCTGCCCAGGAACTTCAAAAATCAGGAAGTGGTGAGTCGTAGTATGCTTTATGGGATGATTCGCATAGAACAAAATTGATGGATATAAAATTGCTCTGCAGAGATGTTTCAAATAGATCCCATCGATTTTGGTAGACGTGTTGCAGTGGAGAAAGAGATGCTGCAAGATGTTGATGTTCCTCCAAGTTCTCTGTGCTTTGATTCAAGTGGAAACTTCTTATTCTACCCGACTATCATTGGAATAAAGGTAGTCAACATGAAAACAAACAAGGTTGTCAAATTAATAGGTAAAGTAGAGAACACTGAAAGATTCCTTGGGTTGGCCCTTTATCAACCTGAATTAAAACCCACCAAAATTAGCACATCAGGATCGAGCAATAAGGCTGCGGAAGGAGATCCTACTTTATTTTGCTGCGCATACCATAAGCAAAGATTTTATTTATTTAGTCGGAGAGAGCCTGATATTACAGAGGACGAGACACAAGGAAGGGATGTTTACAATGAGAAACCTCAGGAAAGTCTTGCAGCGGGTACAGCAAATGTGCTTCCATCAATTGTATTGCCCAGAGGAGCTATTTTGCACACCACTTTCGGAGATGTATGGATACGACTATATTCAGAAGAGGTATGTCTGACGAATCTCATTATGTTCTTTCAGCAAATCTTTCCAAGCCTTGTTTCTGCCTGATTTCAGGTTCCGAGAACTATTGAGAATTTCACAACACATGCCAAGAATGGATACTACGACGGTGTCATTTTCCATAGAGTAATAAAAGGGTTTATGGTACAGACAGGAGACCCAATGGGGGATGGTACGGGTGGTGAGTCAATTTGGGGGGACGAGTTTGAGGACGAGTTCCATAGGTCCCTGAAGCATGACAGACCTTTCACGGTCTCCATGGCAAATGCTGGACCAAACACAAATGGCTCCCAGTTCTTCATCACTACTGTGCCAACACCCTGGCTTGATAATAAACATACCGTTTTTGGGAGAGTTGTCAAGGGAATGGATGTTGTGAGTGCAATTGAGAAGACAAAGACAAACCCAAGGACAGACAAGCCTTATGAGGACATAAAGATACTCAATATCAGCATCAAGACATCCATAGAAGAAACATAGCACGTAAATATATTTTCTTCTTTAAGCATCGTGTACAAATCTACAAGGCAGTAGACATCATTTGCATGTGACCTATTAGGCAAGAAAGAAGATGTCTGAGGATGTACCTCAGCTCTAAATTAGGATTCGAATCCCGACTCAGATTTTTGACAGAATTCTGTCAATTGACGTTGGTCTTTGCAAAGACCTGAGTTCGTAGCGCTCAATGTGTCAACAAGGAACCGACTTGATCCTTCCGCTTTATGAGACTGAGTGGCCACAATGTATTAAAAATATTATAACAAAATTAAACTTATTTTAAGATATGAACACGAAAAAAATTAGAAGAAAAGGTGCTCATAAACGTTTCACTTGATTGTGCATTGCTGTACAGGCAGATGCCAGGCTTGACGTTTCTGTCGCTCGATAATGCATAGTTATTGCAAATAAATAGTGAGCTAAAAGTTAAAATGAATTCCATGTTATACAAGGCGGGGGGGCTCAGAGCGAGCCAGTCCCTCATGGCTTTAAGCGAGTGGCAAGAGAAAGAGAAGCAAGCCCTAAACTGCGCCGTGGACGAGGAAGGGTGTCTTCTGGATAATCTCACTTTAGAGCTGAGGGTACATCCCCCAGAAATCCATGTGGATAATGTGGGGGACTCAAGCTCTACAATCGTAACCATTGATTCTGCTAATAGACCAGGAAGCCTGGTTTTCGTGGTGCAGCACTTCACCGAGTTGGGCTTACGTATAAATCGTGCCAGAATTTCCTCTGATGGGGGGTGGTTTCATGATATGTTTCAAGTAAGTGAAGTAAATGGAGCAAAAGTGAAGAATCCAAAGAAGATTCAAAGCATAAAGCAAATGTTGAATGTTTACATGCAAACTGAAGATGTCGTTGCAAATGGGGACACAACAGATGATGCAAACAGGGTTGAGACAACCGTTTTTGAGGCTTCTGGTGTAGATAGAGCAGGTCTGCTTGCAGATTTGATGCAATTAATGACTCAAAATGGCTGTGATGTAAGATCAGCAGCTGTGTGGACTTACAGGCAAAGGGTAGCCTTTGTGTTTAGTGTCACAGAGAAGGGAAGGCCAATTGCTGACGAGGCCAAGACTCGGCGACTGAATGAAATGATGTGTGATATTATTGCTAGCACCAAAGGCTCTCATACCGTCCGCTCGATTAAACTTCGTGGAGTTGTTCATCACGACAGGAGACTACATCAGCTTATGCTGGAAGATGATATTTCTGATTGGAGATCAAAGCACCAAGCTGAAATCACAGAAAGAGATATGGGAGGCTCACTGTCTTCACCCTTCGAGAGTGGTTCTGAGAAGTCAGTTGTAGAAGCCTCTTTCCGGAGTCCCAAGTATGACAAGCCAGTCATTGATATCTCGCATTTTTCTCACTCCAATTATTGGACTGTGAACATCAAATGTCGTGATAGAACGAAATTATTGCTGGACACAGTCTGTACTCTTGCGGATATGAATTATGATATCTATCATGCCACCATTGATGCAGACAATGAAGGATATGCTCATCAGGAATATTTCATTCGACCAAGATCAGGGGAAGGTGAATTCAATCCCGGAGAGGCTAGACTCGTGAAAGCCATGCTAGAAGCTTCAATTGAGAGAAGATTTCCCAAGGGTATGAAGGTTCATGTCAGATCAATCGATAGATTTGGTTGCATGGCTGCATTAACGAGACAGCTGCACGATGCGGGATTATCAGTGACAAGGGCAAAAGTGAGGACTTATGCAACATCAAATAGCAGTGGACACACCTTGTATGTTATGAATGCCAAAGGAGGTCCACCAGACAGAGAACAGCTTCAAAACGCTTTGCTGCAGTGTGGCGGAAAAGCTGTAGATATTCACGATATGTCAGATGGGAGAACCCCACTGGTAGACAGCCATCGGTTCTCATTCACCTTTTTGCAGAGAGGCAAGCCTAATACCAGTTGGGGTGGCTCCCCTGAGTCTATGGGGTTCTCCCTCTGAGCGATGTAAATTTGAAGTGAGATTAATTTGAAACAACTAAACATTATATATTATTTGAATTCGAGGTTGATGTATTTTTTGAGCGGCATTGTACATGTTCTCTTAGTGAAAAATCACTTTATCAATGCATGTAAACATAGCGTTATTATTCAACCAAGTAGCCTCTTTGGACTCTTCATTTTATCTTCCTCATAAAAAAAGATTTTACTTGACATTGGTAGCTTCTCAATTATCTGATCGGGTCTTAGCAACTCTCTACCGTCCAAATCGACTTCCGAGATCCTAGTATCTGGATTTGGTCCTCTTGTGTTTGTACTCAGGCCATTTGCACACCACAATATACCATGAAGGCATCTTTGCCTGCCTATTTCATCTATCGCATTTTTACCAACAAAAGACTCAAAGCAAGCAGCAGTTAAAATGGGATTGTCTGATTTACCAATAATTGTCGTCTTCCTTTTGGACAGAGGACCTGGGCTGATAGCTTCAGCCGCCAGCCCCCCAAATGGTGTGCTCGAAAAGATCAAATGAGTTCCTTTCTTAATATTTCCATTCTCAACCCAGTCACAATTTTTCACTCTCTTCTCATCAAAAAGGCTGATGAATGATTCCAAATCATCTGTGTTAGCTGTACTTGTCTGACTTATTGTATCTATGCTCGTTCTCAATTGCTCTCTTGCTGCATTCTGTGCACTGGAGAGCGGAATCTGCTTCATTGCTAGCAGCATAAGAGTCATTTCCATACTGTGACACTTCCTCAAGATATCGAATGTGAATTTGCTGGACGATAAAACCTCCTTTGGATTTCGGCGAGCCCACTTCCGGCTCAGTGCTTGTTGTACTCTGTCAGGGCGACAAACTGCAGACAGCAACATTCAACAGCAAAACAATCAGGAGATACCCACAGCAAACGCTAACAAGGACATGCACTAGTATATGACGTACAAACACCGTAGGTGAACAGGGCATCGGTTGTACCACTATCAGATATCTTTAGCTTTTTCAGAACAGCCCCTAGACCTCCGTCTGCCTTTCCCCACGCTCCGAACCCCATGCGCTGTAGCTCCAACTCAGATTCCTCTTCAGGAGTAACTATTTGCTTTTCACTCCCACCTCTAGCTTTTTCATAGCCCATTCCACCATACAGGCCTCTCGAAAAAGCTTGTTCTCGTTTCATGACGGACTCATATAAAGACTTCAGAGACATAGTTTTGCCCCTCACTTCCACACGTTTTGACTTCATCAAACGATCCCATGCCATCGCTATCATTCTCTTCTTTTCATCGTCGCTCATTGTCGCCACCTCTTGAGAATGCGTCGCCATCGACTTTGGCTCTGCATTACCTGCATCTACTTTGGCTCCCCCCGAGGTATTCTCCATTGGCTCGTTTTATAAGTATCAATTGTCTTATAGACTTATAAATTTCTATTTGTCAATTAAATATGTTCTCAAAGGTATGCAACTAGGATGGCAAATAGTCATGAATGTTTCACCTGTTATTCCTGAACTGGGTGCACATCTGTGCTTTTGCACTGAAAACCAGCCATCAAAATTGTGCCATTGCTCATCCTTCAACTCTATAGTCTAGTAAGAGATCTATTCATCAGCCTTTCCATGCTATGATCACAAGGAACCCGGATACTTTGGGCCTCTCTGTGTGTAAATTGCCAGCTGATGTGCTCAAATCAAAGCTCTCCAGGCCTTGTAAGCCTCGCAGGCGGCTGGACACAGGCATTAAAATTAATTTGTCAAAATGAGAGCGAAGGTACGAATATCTGATGTGACGTGTTTGTAATTTTTTATCACTAATATCTTACATATGCTTTAATAGCATATGAATAAGGCTGCCCGTGGTGCCGTGTTGCTACGTTATTGGATGATGGAACGTCGCGCCAGACTGGCTTCATACTCTGACATCGTTTGCTTATCCTATATGCAGTGGAGAAAGAAGAGAATGAGACGCTTGAAGCGTAAGAGAAGAAGACAAAGAGCAAAGTAAACGGGCTCAGAAGTCGAAGGGTGTCTGACTGCCCGGCCCACCATCGTGGATTTCACTCTGACCCATGAGGCATGTAGCTTGATGGGCGTCAAAGGTGAAAGTGGGCAGCGCCGACACAGCGGCTGAGCAGTGGGCTGTCTTAGTAGAGGAGACAATGTTCACTTGGAGTTGAAGATGTGTCTTTGCTTCAAGGCGAACTGGAACAACTAGTATGTTATTCAGTATAGGTTTGACATGCTATTGTTTGCTTTCCTGATTATTATTATGCTCTTGTAAGTTTATTCATAAAAGACCACATTTCCAGTGTGCGGAGAGGGATGGTATCATTGATATTTGATATCCACCCACACATGCATGCCTAAGAACTTGCTTCAATTCAGTCTCGCCTAGCCTCGTGGGGTTCTATACTTTGTACAGAGCAACATGATCCCAGGCTGATTGCTTGCTGAAATCTCTCTAGACTGACTGCTCTGTACATGTAGTCTGACTGGGAATCCAAATTGAGGAATGGAATACCCTATAATGATGCCGCTGCTCCATTTAGTCATCACTACTTGTAAATTATAAAAAAAGAAATTTGTCTCGTGGTAATTGATGCCGGCAAGGTGTTAGGGACTCGAGATCGGAAACACCGAGTCGATCAGTTCACAGATTGGATCACTGCAGTGCCTGTGTTTTACCTTGCACTAGGAGCGCATACAGATAAAAATATTTTTAGTTGAGGGAAAAGCTCAAAGATGGGCCAATTTAAGCTGCTGAATCTGTTCAAGCCGGCGCAACGGATTATTCCTGATGTGCCTGCGCCTCAAGAGCGTCGAGTACCATTCAAGTGCGTAATTGTGTGAATAGTATGAACGAGATTGTCTGATTGTGACGATAGTGCTGTATACATACGTTTCTAGTCGTAACGAATGTTTGTTAACCGCGGGGCTGATTGTCGTTTGCAATCAGTCGGTGGTCGTATGTCGGGCGATCTCGATCACGGAAGTACCGTGCCATCATTTTGTTGAATAGAAACTTATATTGAAAAGAGTGTTGATTTGATCCATACAACTTGATGTGGCTGTGTGTAGGAAAAGATTCGTGACCACACTTGCGTGTCTGGCAATCTTCTTGGTATGTTCGCAGTTGCCGCTGTATGGGATTAAAGCTTCTAGCGGTGCAGATCCTCTCTACTGGGCTCGAATGATTATGGCATCGAGCAGAGGGACGGTGATGGAACTGGGAACTGGGCCTATTATCACTGCTGGACTCATAGTTCAGCTGCTAGTGGGCTCTAAGATTATTGACATTGACCAGAATGTCAAGAGCGATCGGGAGCTCATGAAGACTGCAGAATCAACTCTTGGACTCCTCATTACCTTGGGTCAGGCAATTGTGTATGTGTGGACTGGCATGTACGGCCCACCTTCTGAGCTTGGTATTTTCAATTGTGTACTGATTGTGTCCCAGCTGTTCTTTGCTGGCCTATTAGTCATGTTGATTGACAATATGCTTCAAAGTGGATGGGGTCTAGGATCAGCAATCAGTTTGTTCATATCAACCAACATTTGTGAGAGCATCATGTGGAAAGCTTTGAGTCCATATACTTTCAATCAAGGCTCTGGTCCACAGTTTGAAGGAGCTGTGATAAACGCAGTGCAGCTCTTGCTCACCAGAAGCGACAAAACTAAGGCCATGAAAGAGGCATTTTACAGGCAAGGGATGCCAAACATGATGCAACTTTTGGCAACCGTTGGCGTGTTCTGCATGGTGGTGTACTTCCAAGGCTTCAAGGTGGAACTTCCAATGAGATCTAAGAGAGCCAGAGGTGCAACCATGAATTATCCAATCAAACTCTTTTATACGTCCAATATGCCAATTATCTTGCAGTCTGCTCTGGTATCCAACCTTTATTTCATTTCTCAACTGCTTTTTAAGCGCTTTGGAGGAAACTTCTTGGTGCAGCTTCTGGGTCGTTGGGAAGCGGATAGCATGTACTCTGAACAGATGATGCCTGTTGGGGGTTTGGTGTATTACATTACTCCTCCACACTCACTGACTGAGGCTGCAGCAAATCCAATTCATACTATTTTCTATGTTGCTTTCATGCTGGCTGCCTGTGCTCTCTTTTCAGTCACTTGGATTGAGGTTTCAGGACAAAGTGCTTCAGAAGTCGCAAGAAACCTGCGAGAGCAGCAATACTTTTTGCAAGGTCATCGTGACACAGTTGGCTCATTGAAGAAAGAGTTGAACCGCTATATCCCAACAGCAGCTGCTTTTGGAGGGATGTGTATTGGTGCATTAACAATTGTGGCAGACTTTATGGGAGCAATCGGATCTGGTACTGGAATTCTGTTGGCAGTAACAAACATTTTCCAGTATTGGGAAATGTATGAGAAAGAGCGCCAGGAATTGGGCGCCAATGTGTGGTAATTGGTCCAGTATCTGGATATTAATGGATCCACTAGTACCCCACCACATGTGGCGCCGTGCCTGTCACATGTGACGTGGGCGTCGACGTGTACGTTCTAGGCTGCTTGTAGACCAAATCCAATTCTTGTGGCGTAGGTTTTCGAAATTCTCTACATTATTTCTGTAAGAAATTTGAATATTGCAATATACCTCTGTACTTGAGGATTATATCTTTTGCTAGCGATTTTGACCCGTCACCAGGATCGCGATGACTTTGGCGTTCAACAAAATCAGGACGAATCGTATGGGTGCGTTTTATCTATTAATTTCAGCTTATTCATCATTATTTTAGCCATAATCAAAGGAGTTGATGCAGGGTTTGTCAATGCAAGAGTTGTGCCTTTGCGCAATGTGGTTTGCATGGCGAAGAGACTTCTCTTGGTTCCAAACGGCGATGGTGACGTTTCGCACATCGGCATGGACGCTCCTGGCTTTGAAGTCAAACCTATTGAGCTGGTGCCAGGGACATACGAGGTCGGAAGAGTCGCGGATTCCGCAGAGATTGTGTTGCCAATTGGGACAGTGTCTGGCAGACACGCTGTGCTTAGCCTGGATGAAAACCAGCAGCTTTCAGTTACTGATCTAGGAAGTACAAATGGTACATTTATAAATGGTGAAGAGTTGAAACCAATGAATGAGGTTCCTGTTGAGCTCGGAAGCGAAGTGGTATTTGGAGATAACCATCTTGCAAGCTTCTTGTTCGTTCAAGAGGATTATGAGAGCGAGGAATCTGAGTGATACGAATACGCGAAGCGTGTAACGTCGCATGATATTTCTAGTAGAAAGTCATGATTCTACTATAAAATTTCTTCCTCATCTGCAAAATCCATCTCTAGGTCTGCTATCTGTGGTTCACGTTCCTCTTCACCAATGTTTTTTGTTAGTAGGTCCTCAACTCTTCGTTTATCCGCCAAACTTTCTGCCTCAAAAGTTGATGGCAATTTCCTGCATAAAATATGCCAGAAGTATTTATTCATTTGCACCTTTCTCGCACGAAATGCAATTCACAGGCCTTACCCCCCTGATTTTGCCAGCATGTTGTTTGCATCAAGCCCACCTATCCAAGTCCAGGTGAACATCTCCTTGGCATCCTTTGGGACATCACTATTAGTGGGATTTCCCTGAAATTCTAGTGCGTCAGTCTTCTTTTCTATTGAAGGCGTCAGTTCCACGTGGGTCTTTGATGAATCAATGTCGTCTAAGATGCCAATTTCAGCAGTGTTTTCTTCCCATGTTGGTGGCATCAAAAATAAATTATTCTTCCTGGCTTCTTGCTCGGCATTCGGGTCTCGATCTGTTGCTCGCTGCTCAATTTTATCCATAGCTTCAGGACTCGCAGAACGATCATGAGTAGAAACCAATGCATCGACAATCGTATCCCTCTGCTCAACAATTTTTTTCATCTGTTCCGGCACTGTGTTTTTTGAAGAGAGGAATTCATCGGTCTCGATATAAGCATGTGCGTCAGGTAGAGCTGGAAAAAACGACGGTATTTTCGCCGGCGGATCCTCCTTCGTTTCGGCAAAGGAAGGTGGGAAATTCACTCCCTTGGGTACGGGAAAATTGCAAATAGGCTGGGGGAAGTCAAGGTCCGGCATAGATCTCAGGCACCTCTCTAAAGCATCCACTGTCACTCCCTGACGATTAAGTGGTATAATCTGCACGAGAAAAGTAGATTGTCAATATTCAGAATCCCCTAAGCTGTACAGCACGAATAAAACAAGGTCACGCACCACATCAAGAGGATTACAACTAGTTCTTCGAGCGATCTCGGCATTCGAATGTATATGCTGCCCCAGATCATTTATATAGCGTATTAGCAAGTCTTCCAATACCTCTAATGCGGAGTGCTGCACCCCCTCTATGCCTTTATTACACAACATTTGTGCAACGACAAGCTGAGCCATTTTTCGAGCATATTCATCACTCATCGCCCCCACAGTTCGATGACAATTACCACATCATTAATTTATCGATATATTTACATTTGAAAATGCCACATAGGTAGGTATGGAGGCTAACTCAGATTCAATTGTCAAAGCCTTAGCTGATCAGCCTCATGAGGCTTAAGCCCCATTGCAAATAGATACCCAGGTGACCAATATAGGCCATGGATTTCCAAAGAAGCCGCGAATTTTATTCATTAATATTTATTTATATTCAGTTATAGAATATAGAGATTTAGTTGATCTGCAAATGACTTTGAGATCGAGTTTGCATGGTGCATGACAAATCTATGCCATTGAGCAATTAAAGGAGCTATAGCACTAATGGGCTCTGCAGGTAAAAGCAAAAAGACAGGATCTAGTAGGAAAGGTACATCATTACATAAGCGTGGTGTCAGGAAGAAATTTAGGGCCCGGCACATTGATCAGGTATGGTCATGCACTTGATTTCATTTTTCAGTAGTTGCGAAAGTCAATGTCCCAGAAGCATAATTATTTGTCCTAGCGAATAGATGATATGAATTGATCTTAAAGATTAAATAAATGTTCAGGTATGGGAAGACGTAAGGAAACCTGATAGCGTATTGACCACAACCCACGGCCCAGTTGGCACGACCACAGTGTATGTTCTTGTTTTCATAATGAAGTTTACCTATTACTCGAATTGATTTATGCACGGGATGAATTTGGATGATGCAATTCAGCATAATAATTTTTTCTCCTTCTTATCATCTTCGAATACTATCTATGCACTGCAGTGCTGAACTAGATGATGATGTCCCAGGAGGTGGAAAGCACTACTGTGAGTACTGCTCTAGATATTTTGTTTCAGACAAGGCAAAGGTAGATCATGAGCGTACAAAGCAGCATAAAAAAAGAGTCAAAGAGTTACAGGGGCCCAAGCCTCATAGTCAAGCTGATGCGGATTGGGCAGCCGGGATGGGAATGCCTGACAATGGAAATCACATGCCATAAATCCTTTACTGTGGGAAAAATTATTTGGAGCACACAGCTATTCAAATGTGGCAAGAGTAGTACTATCTAGATTACATTTTCATTTAACAAGAAGATTCCAGTATTTTTTCTAGAATTTCTTCAGTACCCCGGATGCTTCTTTCCTCAGAAACATGGAATTTACTGGGATGGCGCTTCACAGCCTCAGCCATGGACGCAGAGGTAATCCCAGGGAGATATGCCTTGGACACGTGCATAGCCAGTTCCAAATCATTATCATCATCTGTAATCAAACAGGCAGTCATTAACATACTCAGCAAAATGTATTTCAATATTAAACTACTCTCTCAGATCGCGCACACAACAAGAAGGAAGAACAATGATTTTCAATATACTATAGAAACCGCACCACAGAGAAAGATTGATCTGGAGCCATCCAACGGGGACTCAAACTTTTCCATTAAGTATTTAGCAGCATTCAATTTACCAGATGATCTGGGATACACATCCAGGTGACCAAGATTTGTTGAACATGCAAGACTAGGCGGTATGTCCTCTGGAGACACCCTATCATCCTTAATTCGAAAAGCAGTGCTGTAATTCTTGCTGTCAATATGTATTCCCATCTTGCTCAGCTCTCTAAAAAATTCCCACAAACTCCCAGAATACTCTCGAGGGCATATATCAACACTCTGCATAGGAGGTAAACTCTCGTGCGAATTCCTCCAATCGACATCTTCGACAAGACCACTAGCAGTGATTCGTGGGTCTGCTGCATCATAAAATATCCTCCCACCTGATTCACATACATAAGCATCTGCTTTCGGAAGATATGGCAACCGCTGCATCATTGTACTCATTCTACAGCCACTAATCAATACAAGTCTTTTTCCACCTTGCTTACGCAGCGCTGCGTACAGTTTAAGTGATGCCAGGCTGATAGCACCTGTGCTCCCACTGGAAGATGTCGGCAGTCGAACAACGTCAGCGTGCCTCCCATCTTCAAACACCGCATGTTCAGCCCCTAAAACACCTTTTGTGTCTAATGTAATATCCATAGAATAAGATGCCTTGAGATCATAATGCACGCAAGTCCCATCAATATCACTGAACACCAAGTCAAAGCATTGGCTTTTCAGAGGTGACTGTCCTGTGTTCTCGCCATCCCGTCTGGGTTCCATAACGACGTAAATCCACCACCTTAAAACAAAAGATTTAAAATATACTAAGTTTTAATTCAATCCTGCCCTGCTATGGTACACTTCCATATGTCAAGACTGAGACTCTGATGATGATCTCCCTCTGAGTTTGCCACTCCAACTTGGAGTTGGCAACGTTGCCAATCCGAAGACGGAAACTTCGTTTTTCCATGCAGCGCGACTGGAAAATCATTCAATCTCGCCGTGAAAGGGGTCTGTTACGCACATTTTCAATCAGTTGAATTGATAAGTGAATTGGACGACTATCGGCTGAGAGCTTCAGTTCGAAAGATTGACTGAAAATGACCACGATTGTCGGAAGGTCTAAGGTCGCAGGGAACTACAGCCTATTGAGGCCACCGCTACAGCTTGCTACTCTCCGTATGCCTTCAATTACGAATAGGATGCATCTAGCGGTATTTCACCAAAGTGTACCCGGCAGGAATATGAAGATGCTTGTTGTGAGAAACTCTCTGGTGCCTGAGGGGGGTAGTGCGTCCTCGAAAGTGAAGAGGGTATTGGAGAAAAAGGGGGCGGTGATTCCTTTTTTCCAGAATCTTTTGAAGCCTTTACGGGATTTTGGTATCGGGAAAACGAGTATGATCCAAGGGGGCGTGGGTCTGTTTGTCTTTGCTGGGATCGGGTTCGCGTTGATGTTAATATCTTGGGCCAGAGGTGGGCAATTGGGGCGTCGCGGCCAAGGATATCAAGCAATTTTGGAATTTCCAGTGGCTTGCGGAATATCGGTGGGGACTCCTGTCCGTATTAGAGGCGTTCCTGTCGGTGGGGTATTGAGTGTTCAGCCCAGCCTAGAGAAGGTTGATGTGCTGGTGGAAATGCGTGATGATACAACTGTGATCCCTAGGAACTCGAAGATAGAAGCCAATCAATCTGGACTGATTGCCGAACCTCTGATTGATATCACACCCCAAATCCCAGTTCCGGATTACGTGGCGAATCCCCTGGATGAAGACTGTGAGGCAGAAGGCAAGGTTGTCTGTCATCAAGGGCGTATTAAAGGAGAGAGAGGGGTTGCCCTTGACGATTTGGTATATATTTGTACGAAAATAGCAAATCAGATGGATTTAGAAGGCATAGACTCTGTGTTTGCAGCGATTGACTCTGCGCAAGCAGCTATTGAAGAAGCAAAGCCACTTTTGAAAAAGGCTGTGGAGCTTACAGATGAAGTCATTCCTTTGCTTGTAGATCTTAGGGCAGGTAGTCTAGTTGGGAACGTAGAAGCATTGACTCAAGTTGCTGCTGAAGCTGCTGCTGACATTCAACGCCTACAAACAGAAGTGCTGACAGAGAATAATGTCAAGGCCCTGAGAGAATCTGTCCAGACATTGACAAAGACTCTGCAACATGTGGAGAGGATTACTGGCGATTTGGGAACCATGACGAGTGATAGGAAGGTCACGAGTAACTTAAAACAGCTAATTGAAGCACTGAGTAGACTAATAGTAGACTGATAGTATTTAACATTGTTACAAAACACACAATTTGAATAGAGCTAGCTCTTAATAAACTGAATGGGCTTTTTCATCGATCGATTGAGATAACTTGGCAAATGGCCTTTGGACACCGCTTGGTCACCTTCTTGCTGCCTAGTGATGGATTGCAAGTCTTCTTGAATCTCGCATTCTACCAATGCTCCATCTTGTATCTCGGCGCAAGCAATGACAATACCTTGTTGTCCAACTGGTCCAACAAACCAAAATTTGCCTAGGCAATCGACATAACTATCGGTAATGACGGGGATATTCAGTTTTAATTCTTGGCTGGAGAATTGAAGATCCTGAAAAGTAAAATAGTGAATCATCGGGCTGCCGTTCATAACGACAACTGCAGAACGTTTGTCAATTGCTGGGACAATGTTGAGCACAGCCTCTTCACCAAGACAACATGAGTCCAGTTGCTTTCCATCTTCGATTTCCCAAATTTTCATACATCCATCGCCTCCCCCTGACATTAGAATCTCTTTATCTCCTGCAGTAACAAATGTTGACTGCGAGACAAAATTCTGATGGCCGAAACAATATGATTGGATCTCATGGGCACCCTCCATGGGATCGTCTGGAAATTTGGTGATGCGAACCCTTCCATCTCTATCGCTTGTAGCCAACATATCTTGCCCCTGTGACAAGGAAATAGAGGTAATTATGCTGCAAAAATGCCCCATGAGTACCGTGAATGACTGGAATTCGCCATTTTCTGAGGGTATTGTGGGGGCCACCAGAACATCTCCAAATTTGTTTGCTGCCAGAATATAGGACCCATCTTTTGTGAAAATAACTGAGCTGATACGTTTTAATGACTTACTGCAGCAACAGAATTTTTTTATTTAACAGCAAATCCCGCTCAGGATCTTCACTCTATCAAGAACAACAACAAAAAGGTATCTTCTTGACCACTCACAATGCATGTATTTGCCTCCAACCATTCGTGGATAGCAAAGCGACACATTTATCATCACCGCCTGCGGCAAAATACTTTCCACAAGGACTGAAAGCAATAGTTCGTATTACGTTTTCCTGTTGCTGATCCCCTTCCTGCTGCTTGTTTTCAATCACTACCTCTACTGCCTCTTTACTCCTGCAAAACGTCAGTTCAGCAGAGCTCAAAACATGATTCAATCCAAATCTCATTTTCACAGTAGCAAACTCAATCATTAATTCTCAAAATGTCAATCAATTAAACATTCTATACTCACTCTCTATCAAAAATACGAAGCTCTCGACCAAGAGCCACTACCATGCACTTTGCAGCACGTGGTTCAATCGAAACAAGAGCTCTTACAGGCTCTTTCGGCTCGTTCTCCACATCCATCACTCTATATATCTATATAATAACTCACAATATAGATGATATTCGTTAATCCAGTCAAGAATAAATCAAACAATAGCTGCCCCTTCTCTCATGCATGGAGCTTCACAACATAGCTTATTTTGGCCCACTCGACTCTTCAAGCAATCTCATTATCTAGATCTCAACATATTTTACAATTATCAAATTATCTATTCGCAAATATCACAATTATCCGCAGACTAAAGGTCAAGATATAATCTCAGGACTGCAGCTAGTTGCAATGTGAGTTCGAACTGGAGGATCATCCAGCGTCTCCACTTTACCCTTGGGATCAGTTTGCCTCGGCTCGTACAAGAAAATGCCTCATTTTATTTTGGAATTCAATTCATGACACTATGGATATATGGGGGCTCGCTTCTGCAGTCTCTGACGCCGTGAAAAAGTCAACTGCCGAGCTGTCAGATACGCTGCGAAATACTGAATGGAGATCTGAATTTGATGAAATAAGGAAAGAAATAGAAGATGATACATCTGGAATCGCAAAAAATGCCAAAGCAATTACAGAAGACTTGAACAAGAAAACGTTGCACGCACTTCAACACGTCCAGGGTAGTAGTTCTATCGACCCTTGCGAACAGGAGAATCAGGATGAAGCGAAAGAATCTCAAGATAAAGGAGATGGAAAGCCTCATATGAAAAACGAGATTAGTTCAAGGATGCAAGAAATGGGTCAAAAATTTCTATCGAGTACGAACGGTTTGTATGGCAGATTCAGCAACGTCCTGCAAAATGAACTTGGAGTGTCTTTCAAAGGAGGGAAAGGTAAATGCGAATCTCCCACTAAATTTGAAAAGTTCAATAGATTCAATGTGGAAATAGCCACGCTTCAAAGAGAAACTGCGACATACTGCAACGACCCGGAAGGTACTTTGTACATGGAGTGGAAGGATGGTTCATTTTCTCTTGAGGAGTATGAGGATCAGATATCCGTGTTGCTTGACGAGAATACATATGTTAGGGAGAACTACAATAGTCTAGTGCCTGAAGAAGTGGACAAACAGTTGTTTTGGTTGCGATACTTTTTCAAACTGCATGCTCTCAAGGAAAAGCAGGCAATTGTGATGAAGCTTGCAATGGCAGACGATCAGGATGAAGAAACAGAACAAGTCGGCTGGGAGGATGATGTATACGAAGAGATATCGACAGGAAAAGTTGCTGGGATGGTACCACAAGAATCTCTAGGCGATTTGGACGAGAGAACAGATATTCATTCTGCATCATCAAAGGAGAATGAAACATCTGCTGTTGAAAAAGATATCGTCCCACCGAAAGGTACGTCAGGCATTGATAAGGATGCAGCCAATGAAGATACAGAAGAAAAAGTTGTGCAGGGCTATGCTCCTAACGGCGGGAAAGAAAAGAATTTAGCATCCTCATCGTCTAATATTGATCATGAAGTTGAACCAGAGATTGACACTCTGACTAAGGATGTGGACTGCATTCAAATCGACACATCCACGAACCAGTACAGCAGAAAGTCAAAGGAAGATAGCAAAAATGATAGTCTCGTCTCATCCAAGTCTTCTGAAGGGAAGGAAGATGAATCCTGGACCAAGACAGGGTCAAATCTTGGTGACTCAGAAGAAGAGTGGGGTGATGTTGCAGACTGGGAATAGATGCTGGAGCATCTGCTCCAACTTTAGAATGAATATTTTATTCTGATTTTTGTACCTGATTTAATGATATTTCTCTTGGATATTGGTATGATCCCGTTAACGTTGCAATGAGCGACAGCGATATTTCGCTGCTGAGCGAATCGAGCACAGACGCAGACGAGGCGGGGTGCGGTGAATTCGATGCAGGAAGTTCATTGGAGACTAAGCATTATGATACAAGATCTAAATGGTCAGAAATTGATCCTGATGAGATACAAAGAATTGCGTTACATATCACACAGTGTGTCGAGACGAGCGAGACTCGATTTACTCAAGCGAGGGATGAGGCTCTATTGAACGTTGGAGAGCGCAAGGTCAGCTATCGAATTAGAATGGTACAAACTTACTAAAAGAAGGACAAGAACGATATATATGATGTGATTCCTTGCAGGTTGATGTGGAAATGAGAGACTCTCTTCAAGAGTTTGTTGGGGGCAACGAAAATCAGTTTGTATCTGGCAAATTTCGCCAGGCAACTATGGAAGACCTATTGAAAGCACGAGAGTATTTGGACAGTGAGGCATCCTCTCATAGCACAAGGCTAAAGAAGTTCGTGAAGGATAACTTTGAAAGCTGCATCCGGAGTAAAGATACAATTTCTGAAGTTGCAAGAAGAATGCATGCAGCTGAAGCTGAAGGTGGACTGGGGGCCCACGGAGCAACGCCAGGAAAAGTCGAGCAAGAATTAAGCCATGTCTCTTCCTCTGCAAACTCAATATTTTCTGAACTCATCACAAGGCACAACCATAGCGATAACTTGGAAAAGGTCCTTTTGTTGCTTGGTAAGTATGACTCATTGGTGCTATTGCCCTCAATGGTGCGGAAAGCTGTAGATGCCCGTGACTTTGAACAGGTAGTGAACTTGTATCAACAAGCTATGAAGTTGGTAAATGTGGAAGCCCAAGAGCTGAACGAAGTCAGAACTATTTGGAAACGCTTGAACACAGAAGTTGGTAGGGTATGTCTTCTGTTTTTTTTTCTCATTGTCCTCTGGCGCATTCAATTGTTGTTTCACGAGAAAGGTTTTACAAATATTCAAATTGTTCAGTTTTCTGAATCGTAGGCAATGTCTTGGGCTGTTCATGTGCTTCAGACAATCATGAACAGTTCTGCTACTCCCATGACAGAGTCATTTCAAGCTGCACATTTCTTGGATAGACTGAATGCCCTTGAAGTGCCCGCGACAGAGAATATTAAATCTTTTGATGAATTTATCAATTTTCAGGTCGAAAGTACGATAGAGTCATTGAATCAAACGAGAAGGCAGCTATCACATTCAAATATCTTGCAAGGGGCAACTGAGAAGAGAGGGATCCAGTCAACAGAGATTAATTATACATTTCCCATTGACGACGAAGAATCTTGTCGCCAAGCTAACAAACCTGAAATAGCATGCATTTCAACTTTATCTTCTGACTTTTTTGACTGGACAAGCGCTTTCTGGGAACTTCCCTGGTCAAACATTGAGAACAAACAGAGCCATTTTCAGATAGTTATGAAGGAAGGCATCATGCGAGTTTTCTCCACTTTGTCTGCTCTTGTAGAGGCAATCATTGACAGCTTCTGTTTGTCTGCTGAAACTAAAACGTTGCTGAAGTCTATTGAAGCCCTTGAGATATTAATTAACTGCTGCCTTGACATGGAAGAGCAATTGAGTGATTTCTTGATAGAGCCGTTCAGAGACCTCGTACTTCAAATCTCGAAAAGCCTTGTCGTGGCATTAGAGAAGTCGATTAAAAATGATGCTAAAACTTTATTCCAATTAAAGGGACCCGTGGCTGAAAATTTAGAGCCAGCACAGGGGACCTCACAATTTTTGTTTCTAGCAAACAAAGCGTATGAGTACCTTTGGAAACTTTCGGGCCTGGCATCGCGTGCAGGAATAAGGGATCTACCTACATTTTATCCTCCTTGTAATCTTTTGCGTGCCATTTCTGAAGCAAGTGTCGATGCTGTGGAAAAGATTGCGTCCAGGAAACCTCCACTCTCAGCAGATGGTTATGAAGTTGATGAGGCAATTCTTTTGCTATCTTGGAATGCCATAGAGAAAATCAAGACTCAAGCGTTACCTAAATTAGTAAAAGGATGGCGCGTTCTTCTATGCTCTGGAATTTCAGCAGAAAATAATGCTGAAACTTTCAAATGGTGTTGCAATAGAATAGAGGCATCACAAGAGTTCCTGATCAAGACATGGGTCGAGACAAAGCTAGAGAAATTAGATTCAATAATGACAAGCTTCTTAGATTTGGGATCCATTGTACCTTTGACTTCAGCAAATAGATCTGCATCTATAAAGTGGAATAGCCCCGTCCTTTCTGAGCATTGTAGACCTGTGATTTGGGAGCTCATTTCTGCCATGATGGAGTATGATGCAGACATGTATTCGTTGGTTGAAGTGCTTCGTGATGAAGTCATGGGCGAGATATACTTGGCAGTCTTAGAGGGAATACAGAACCTGATAGGTGATGCATCTTTTGAAGAAGCATCTTTGGAATCAAAATGTCAGCTCTGGCTGGATGTTGCAGTCTTAACCTCATGGCTTGAGGAAAGGACAGGCAAAAGTGATCTAGCAACCGATAGTGGGAGCCTTCCACTCGCCAAAAATCTCCTGAATTTTTTAGAAAATCACGTCCGAGAGAAGATCAACTCCATAGCTTCATCAAAGAAGGAATCTCTGGCCATGTACGCCTTTATCTCCAAAGTAGTCAACTCAGCAGTGAAAATTCAAGGTTCCAACATTAATGCAGATTCTGTACCTGAATGATCCATATGAGTATAAGCTGCTGATTGAGACATATTCTATTTATTATAAATTTGTAATTATTTTTCCGGGAGAACTTGGATCTCAGCATTTATGCAGATGACGGGAAAATGATGGGACTCACAACTACTTTAGCAACGCTGAACATGTCGAGGTTTGCCAAGTTCAACCATCAACGTTGCATCTGTCAAGCCAAAGCATTGGATACGTACAAAAAAATTAAAATATGTCGACCGACATTAGATGATGTGCAGCGATTGAGCCAAGGACAAAGGGCCAAGACGCGAGGATGGGGCTCACGACAAGTATGCCATAGGCTTAACGAAATGGAAAGAAAGTCTTTTGACGTGGCCAAGGAACGAGGATATCTCACGATTCGTGGTACTGGATACCGTAAGGAAAGGAGAGGAAGCCCATTGGCCAATATCTACAGGCAAATGTGCGATGCCCAAGTTCAGCATTGTGTGGTTGTGGAGAATCTACAAGGTGGTCAGATGGACTGTGTTTTGGTAGACCTTAGTACACTGCGCTGTGCTCATGATCCCACGACTCGACAGGTTGGTGATGAGTAATTTTATTATTGTTAACTCTTGACTGTATTGTATTCTATCAAATTGCCTTTTTGTCGGGTATGAAACTATGCTTGTTTTAAGACAAAAGCCAACTTGTCAAAGTCAAATGGTCCCTTTTCTTCATCGCAACAGTCTGTTTCCTTGCAGAAGTATGGTGAAACGATTTTAGAAATTGTAGAAAATCTATCAAAAATAGCAGATGACGATTGCTCTAAACTCAGTTTGCGGGAGGTGATGAGTCCTTTTACCGTCATCATTCCTCCTTTTATAGTCGAGGGAGACGATCAGGATGAGGAAGTTTTGCAGCATTACTTGCAGTCCCCGATGTGGCAGATCCCACCTGATATCATAGCATACAGCTGCTCAAGATCTATAGCCAAAGAATTAGCAAAGCAGATATCATTACTTGACTTGAGACAAACAACAGGGTGATGCATATTTTGTGAGATAACTATCCATGCAGCTTCTTGGTTTGAAATCTAGAGACAATAACTATTGCTGTGTTTGCCTGCATTCTCTTATCATTATTATTTAATAAAATAGTATAATATGTAATGCTTATTTATTGAGTCATCAGATATTGATTGGGTAGGGTGCAGTTTTGAGCCCAGATGGGAGTGAGTGGGTTGTGGACCCTTTTAGAGCCCTGTGGAAGGCGTATTGATATCAAGGCCCTTCGAGGCAAAAGGCTTGCTATTGGTGGGTTTATATTCAGTGTATAATGTGCGGTTCGACAAGCATAAAACGAGGTGGAGAGGTCTTAAGACTGTGTCGCATGTGGGTGTTGCAGATGCTTCTGGTTGGATCTTCCGTTTCATCAAGGCAATGCGGGATGAAAGGGGTGAAATACTTCCTAATGCACATACAATTGGGTTCTTGAGGAGGATTTGTAAACTTCTGTTCCTGAATATTCGACCTGTGTTTGTATTTGATGGGAGCACTCCAGCTTTAAAGAAGAGGACTCTGGTTGAACGACGAAGGAGACGGGAGCAACAGGATGTAAGGGTGAGAAAGACTGCTGAGAAGCTTTTGATGAATAAATTGCAACAGCATGCTCTGGCAGAGTTGAAGCGGCAGGTGAATGGGCAAGAACCAGTTCAAGAGAGTGGTGGCAAGGCTGGGGTGTCTAGTGAGCAAAACTTGTCACATGACTCAGGGGGAGAAGCGAATGGAGGAGCTGATAAACTACAGGATAAAATACCCGGTAAAGATAAAAGTCATGACATCATTGCAGAAGCTGTCTCGATGGAGGAAGGAAGTGAGGATGATGCAGGTTTTGAAGTAGACATAGAGGAAGGAGTGGACCCTGAGGTTTTGTCGACCCTTCCACACTCTATGCAGCTAGAAGTCATGCTCCAATTGCGAGAGAAGGCCATGGTTGCTGCAAGAGGGGGCTTTGAGGCAAGGAATGGGAAGCCTTTGGAATTTTCTCAGTATCAGCTAGAGCAATATTTGAATTCAACAGGTCTTCGTCGTAGACTTGATGCTATTCGTGGCATAAACACTCAGCAGCAAGATGTGGAGAAGCCAATTGCTGCTGAAGAAGGCAAAAAATATATATTGATTCGCCAGGATGAGGCTAATGAGACAGACAAGAAAAGACCTGAATCAATCAATCTTTCAACGGATGGAGATAAAAATGAGAAGGGAATACAAATATCGTTCACAATTCAAAATGAAGAAGGCGACAATTCAGATGGGTTTGTGTGGGAGGATGTGGAAGAAGAAAGGGATGTATCTTCAGGGGTAAAGAAAAGGTCCAATTTTTGGACCCTGTCTCATGGCTTTCAAAGAGGGAGGAAACTAGGAAATTGGGGAGAAGAGAAAAAAGTGGATATCCCTGAGACAGAAGAAGCAATGATACAGAGAGCTATCGATGAAAGTTTGAAGGATTTTTCAAACCTGGCTGATTCTACTGGATATAACATCGTGGAGAATGTGGCTGCTGCTGTGTTGACAGTCACTATGCCTGAAGGCCCTCCTGGCACATCAGGTGATGGACCCAGCATGGCAAAGATAAATGATGGTACAAATCACGAGATTCAACAGGAGGGAAGGCTCAGGGAGGCAAGTGATTCCGTCGAGGTTATGCAAAGCAACGATAATAAGTTGCGTGATCCAAAGGAAAAAAACCCATTGGAGCTTGCAAAGGAGAGAAAGACAGACCCTGCTCACAAACGAATTGAAAATAGTTCAACGGATGATACCAAAACATGTGTAGAAAAGGCAGACGAGCTTGGATTGTTGGCAGCAATTTCCACCGGGACAGTTGGAATTTCAACACTGGAAGCAGGGGACAAAATTCCAATAGTCAAGGCCCAACATCTGCCGCAAGAGGTGCATAAGACGACTGTTAAGCCTCCAAATTCGACTCATAAAGGTGAAAGTATTGCAGTGAAGACAAAGGAAATGTTTGCGAAAAGAGAAGATGATGGGTCTCCAGGAAAAAAACTTACTGAGAGCATAGTTGAGAAATCACTGCCAGAAGAGGTCGAACTGAGCACTGAGCCCTCTGCTCAAAATACTATTCTACCCATGGATGATTTGAACATGGGGACATCGAAAAATGACAAAATTATAACGAAAGAGAGCAAAGAAGACAAAACTATGCCCAGAGCATCAATCGAGTTTGATCAAACAAAACTGGAAAAAGAAGAAGCAGATCTGCGAGCTCAAAGGCGTGCTGCAGCTGGTCAGTCAGACTCTCCAACAGAACAAATGTTCATCGAATGCCAAGAACTCTTGCAGATGTTTGGAGTTCCTTATATTATTGCACCAACTGAAGCTGAAGCTCAGTGTGCATGGATGGACTCCATAGGCCTGGTGGATGGGGTCGTAACTGATGACAATGATTCCTTTCTCTTTGGGGCCAGAAGGGTTTATAGACACATTTTTGAGGAAAATAAATATGTAGAGGAGTATAGAACAGAAGAGATTGAGAATGAGCTCGGTCTTTCTAGGGATAAATTGATAATGCTTGCCTTATTATTAGGTTCTGATTACACTCCTGGGATATCTGGAGTCGGAATTGTTAACGCCATTGAAATTGTGAGTGCGTTTCCTGACTATGAGAACTTGCTTAAATTCGCAAAATGGATGAACGATATTGGCGAAGATTTTCTTTCTTCTCTTAAGGGCGAAGAGGCAAAAGACTCCAATGATGGCATGTCACAGATAGAATTCAAGCAAAAGCATCGATCTTTACGGAAATCATGGATACTTCCGGAAGATTTTCCTTCAAAAGATGTTGTGAGTGCCTATGAGAGTCCTTTACTCGATGAATCTAATTCAAAGATCACCTTTGGGATGCCACATTTTCAGTCAATAAAGAATTTTTGTTCAATAAAACTTGGCTGGGATTCACTAAAAGTAGATAACTTGCTTTCTCCAGTATCGAAAGCCATCGAAGAAAAAGAAAAGCAGCAGACATTAGATTCATTTGTGGCCTATAGAGAAAAGTTTGCTCAGATAAGATCTAAGAGACTGTCTGATGCAATTTCTATCATTGGTGGAAAGTCTAAGCAGACAGGAAAAAGTAAGAAGAGAAGGCAGAAGTGAATTACGCGATCATTGACTTGATTTTGGTCTTTCCTAATAGTTAGGAAATTAGCGAAGTACATAGAGCAAGCTTCCAAGAAAGCTAAAGTCCCATTTCTTCGGGAATCACAAGCTGTAGGTTGTGGCTCAAGACTAGGATTTATCATGAGAAGTCATGTTATTATTTCCTATCGTCTATAAAACACCACTCTTGTGGATCTAAAATGTTATTTATTTATTTCATAAATCAGTTAATACATGCAACTCACGTTGAATACCTCACTATTTTGGAATGCGATTCTGATAGTATTGAATAAGGTCGTAAACACCTGTCGTCCACTTATCATACGCATCCAGGATCAAGGATCTCATAAAACTAGCTGCCTCAGTGTCACTCATCTCCAAATGGAATCTTTCTCGCAATGATTCGATAGGCATTCCCCTACTGAAGCATGGCAATTTGGAAGGAGTCATCATTTGCACTGTGGCTACAATACTGTCTGCGCTTGTTCTGGCAGCGAGATATCCTTTAATACAGAGCTCTTGAAATCTAAGGAAATGAATGGATTTTCTAGTATTCCCTGGATCTAGAAGTTCTGTCATTTCGTAGCTAAGCTTGAATGCAGCAGATTCAAAACCCATGTTCCCTCCAGGTGATATTCCAAATATATAGCCAAAATCAATGTGAATAATCCTTCCCAAATTGTCAATCATTATGTTTCCATTATGTCTATCTTTTGCTTGGAGTAGGTAAGATACTACTGCATACGCTGCAGAAGACTCGATAAAAGCAGATCGAGCAGACTCAAATCGGGCAGACCCTGGAAGGCCAAATTCATTTTGGAAAACATCAAGAAGGCCTCCATCAGTTACCTCTCCCTGCAAAGTCCAAAAAAAAAAAATCAGATTTGATGCAACATCATTAATGATTTATAACAAGATCGTACCAACTGTGCTCTTGATTTGGAGTTGGGCACAACTTGGATAATCCCACACTCATGCCCAGTGGGTAGCACTCCATAAGGAACTAGGGGCAAGGGCAAGCCGATTTCGTCAAACTTTTTCTTCACGAGTTCTACTACCTGAAGGGCTAGAACATCTTGTCTGCAGTCATCTCCTACTTTGAAAATTGCCGCTTCACTAGTTTCCACTTCAGTCTCTTGACCATCACTGTCTGCCAATTTCTTGGTGACATCGAATGCCACCAGAATAGGGCATTTCGCTGCAGATTGCATAGGGGCAGCTGTTTCGGGCTTAACACCTCTAATAAGAGTGTTAGAATCAAAGGGCATGAATAGATCATTTCTTTGGGTCTTAATTTCTCGTAAAAATGTGACTGCTGCTGCTTTTCTCTCTTCCTTAGCAACAGGGTAAAGTTTACCCGATACAGCTGTCACGCTATCAAAGAATAAAGACTCGGCTTCCAAATGATTCCTTACATCCCCGTGCAGAGATTTTTTTAGCTGATCGAGCGTTGTGTCTGCAATAGTCCAGAGTCCAGTGTCTGTAGGGGGCGACCAGTTTGATCGTCTTACTTCAGGGTTGAAAGCCTCTGCCGGTGGGGTGCCTTCTGCTATCAGTTGACACTTCAAAAGGAAAGCAAAGTAAGAAGATCTTGACGCAGCTTTCAATAAAAACGACTGAATACCCTTGTCTGGATCGTGCCGAAGTAATTGCACAAGCTGGGGTAGAAAGAAGGAAACGTCCTTTGGGTTGCAAATGTCTAAACATTTAATGATGTATTCAAAGGCTGATGGATCTCTAGAAATTGGCAATGCCATCAGGCACATTGCATCTTCTAGGCTAATGGGAGTCCATTCCTTTAAAAATCCAATAGCCAAGCGTTTCTTTTCAGATTGGGGTGCTACAGCTAAGTATCGGGCAGCTTCTGGGAGTTGTTGCAAGTCTGAATCCCTGGCATGTTCTATTACCAACCTTTGCAAAGTACGCTGCACAGTCTTAACGCCTCGAAATCTCAACCCAAGATTTAGAGCCAACTTCCGGGATATTGACCATGCAGTCAATATAGTCCTTTCCCAGCCACCAATAGGCTTGTACTGCTGTCCAGTAGACTCAGAAATAGGATTTGACCAAAGCCTCAATCTTTCACGTTCTTCAGAAAGCAAGAATATGGATAATTTAGTAACTTCATGAGAAAACATGGTGTGGGATTAAGCAGAATAATCATAATGTAGATAAGCGTATCCATACCTGTTTCCAGCAGGAATAATAACAAGTTGATTGATGCCTCAGTTGAGGCAATCTCGTAATCCTGAATCAGAACTGTAAAAGTTTTTCCTACAAGCAAAAAGAAATGCTGAACAGCACGATAGTCCTCTCTGCAACGAATAGAAATATCTTTAATTACAGCGTTATCCTGAAATCCAACATTAATATGACTTACGCAGCCTCTCTAGATGATGTCTGATGCCAAGTCACTTGAACTGTAAACCATGCAAATCCAGCATTTATCACATCTTCGAATACTCTCGATAGCATACTCTGTCCACTTCGTTTCTCAGTCTCATTGAAAGACTTATGGGACGCTAATAAATATTCCAGGATAAAGCTAAGGAGCCTAAAACGCGCGCTACACATAGCAGGACTACATCCAAGCGGAGAATTGTCAACTGATCCATGTGCACATTGTGCAATCCTGACAAAATCCCCATCAAGGATATGATGCGAAGATAAATTACTTTGATATCGAGATCTTAGAACCTGCATAGAAAAAAATTGTCGTTTCATGCGTTTTTTTAAGTCACGAATCTCTCAAAAATGAATGCCACACGACTTGCCTCTGTTAAGAAAACTACCCACAATCTTTGGACCTCCAAAATCTCCTCCTCAGAAACAAACGCGTTTGGCATTTTTTTGTCTGTATCACCTCGAAAGATACCAATCTTTCTATTTTCTGTCGATGTCCATGCTGAAGTCAGATTGGACATCAGACATGAGCCAAGTTCAGATTCGGTAGCCAAAATCCAATTCCATGCAAGGCAGCTTGCCTGCATTACACCCTTTTCAAGATATAGAAGGGGAGTCCAAGCAAGCAACTGTAGCGCAGTTCTATGAATCTCATTGAATGGTATTGAAATGCACGCAGCCGCTAACTCCAGGATACCATCTGAAATATCTTTTGAGGAAGATCGTTGCTTGACCTTTTTTATAAGTTCTTGGCATAATCGCCGGAAGACTTCTTCATTGGAATGGATAGAAAGTCTGAGGCCATCCACGAGTCCAAGAGCTCTGACTTTTGCACTCCAAGCCAATATCCCCTTAAATGTCCCAGTAGAATCCGGAAGAGAGCATCTAGACCGGCCCATCTCAATTGCATTCATGACTGCAGGCGTTATTGTGCTGCTGAAGTCAGCAGATGACCCCCCTATTTCCGATAAACGGCGCAAATTTTCCGCAACTACTGCCTCAATAGTTAACGGAGCTCTTGAAGCCGCCTCCTCTAACATATGCAGCAAATACTTCGATGCAATGGATTGAGAGGAAACTTCTCGTGGATCTGCAACCAGTGAAGAAGCTGTCAACTTCTCCTTGCCATCATCTCTATCCCTATCGGTCGTCACAGATCTGATAGATCCATTTACAATATTCGTGCTGAAATACAAGCAAGGGAATAAAGGCAACAATGATTTGAGAAGTTCGATCATTAGCAGAGGAACGTCGTCATTTGGTCCTTGTTGCACAAGCGATTCGATTAATACTTCAGCAAGATATCCTGCTGCATGCAAAGCGAAATCTTCATTCTGCATGTCTGAAGATCGACTAAGATCCGTCAAATGAGCAACATATGTTGTAAACGATTTTCTTAGGATTTCTTTGTACCAAGTGTACTCTGGAGACCTTGGCAAGCTAAATTGTGAATGGACAATTATAGCATCAAGGGGCGACCTGTTAACATATTCTGGTACATCCTCCAGTTTACTATGACACAACGCCTGCATAATTAGCCCTTGCATTAGACCTATCTGCCTTAAACAGAAAAAAAAAGAGAGAAATTAATGCCAATTTACGTACTGCATAAGAAATTGTCACCAGATGGCAACAGAGCTCCATTGAAATGTTACTTAGTCTAGCAACAGAGTCCGGAAAGGATAGGGACAAGCATTCAATCAAGTATCTCGATTCCGATCTTCTCCCTAAAGGTGCTAGCCAACCTCCAAATTCAGCTCGAATGTGGTCGAAGAAAACCGATTCTTGCTGCTGTTCGCTTCCTAGCAGAAGAACAGGAGATCGAGATGCTATTCGAGCCAAAGAGTTGGACCACTCATGTGGCCAGCTCCTATCTCCACCATCCGGTCGAAGGGATGCAAAATCATAGACCGCACTGCAGAACCACAAATGACGAAAAGCAGACGTCTGGATTCTACCTTCCTCTTGGAGTTTGCTCAAGGTATCAAGTGATAAATCTCCAGATGACAAGGCCGAAGATATTCTTCCCATGACAAAAGATGCTTTGATGTTGGAAATAGCTGCAGCAATAGCAGGCAGAAGGCTTCCCAGGTCCGCAATATAGCTATCATTTGGCATCAAGAGGGCAAAATCTGAATACAGAAAACTCAACTTGTGTAAATATCATCCACTTTTCAAATTTCAAACTTCCATCATACCTGAGAAGAGCATCAAAATACGTCGCCTAAAATCCTTCCTAAATGATACCGGGGCACTGTTTATTCTCTTTGCAATATTTAATAAAGCTTCAGCTAATGATCCAGGAGATTTGCCACCTACACAGAGCGAGATACAAGCAACAAAAAATGACACCTTAAGTCAGGGAACAAAATAGGAATGATAACAGTATAAAACCAACTCACGGATTTTGGAACCTCTTCTCTTTTCTCCTTCTACATCTCCATAGAGGAGGGCTGAAGATATCTTGTGCTTTGGATATTTGAAGAGTTTTGTAAATTGGTCCACTACACTGACATATCCCCAGAAATTTCCATTATTTGCGCAGATTGCCCCCATGGAAGACAGAACATGGGAAGCAAATGCATAGTTGACAATATCAATATTCTTGGTCTGTAGTGACATCATGTCCATAAACAAAGGAATAAGCAGACGCGAAAGGCTCTCTAAACCATCCAATTTTTTCATGACACTGTGCCCTATGGCTAAAATAAGAAATTTATCCTCAGAAACAATCTCAAGGAAGTAAAGTTCCTGCTGTGCCTGCTCAGGGTGAGACGACCAAGCACTGGCAATTATTGTCGCCAGGTGATCTACTAATTGCCAAACTAAGCATTCTTCAGGAGTATCTAGCCTGCCTTCTACGACATTGAACCACAACCGGGGCTGTCCATTCACAATATCCAGCTTTGTAGACTGACAAAATAACAAGATAATTTTTTGCAATACTTGCACAAAAGGCTGACAAAGATATATTTCGTGCCTTGTTAGCGTATCAAAAGCTATTGACATTGGTTCTAAACAGGCATGTGCCACTCTCGAGACAAATCGCGCAGGATTTTCTGCCCCACTCATTCTGAACTCCACTGCAAGATCCACTAGCTCGTGAATGATGTGCACCAACTCTTTCAAAAGATTCCTCATACTGTGAATATCCGAGTGCAACGAGGATTCACACGCAAATTTTGACATGGTCTGCGATAGCAATGGCACATTCGACCAATTTAGGCTCGAATCCTCATGTCCTACCAAAGGCTCAAGAGAGTTCCTCAAAGCACCAACTGTCCCAGCAGCAGCAGCAGCAGCCTCCTGTGGACCTTTGAAACACGCCCCATTTTCCAGCAATTCGCATGCCTTCGTCCACGATGCTACATCGTGCGTCACCTGCTCATATTCTAGTTCCAAGAGGCCTGACAGTTCCTTGCGTAGTGTCCGTTCAAGCAACTGCACCCAAGATGTCACATTTCAGTCACCTGTAAGAAGCATTCGATGCTCTACAGAATCATTTATAAATCACACACCAAGTTCAATTCCTTCGCCGATTTCACTGGAGCACCCTCACTTACTGGGCTCTTCGTCGGTGTCTTCATCTTCCCTAATCTCCAACTGGCTTATAACTTGCAAGCGATCTATTTCCCACCTTTTGTGGAATAAATAATTTTCTATATTATTATGAATCGATGTCCTTTGGATTAAGTGCGTGAATAGTTTCGGTTCTCGAAAGGTTTGTGCAGTTTGAGGCCTTGATTGAGGTGAGCCTGAGAGAAATCAAGCACGATTCAAAATTGTACACTCCTCTTTCTACCTCGACGCCACTAACAACTGTTAAATGTTTACTTTAAAAAGTAATAGGAATAAATCTTCGGTTGGAGTACCTTAAGCCGTTTCACTGACCAAGAAAGTGCTCAACCATTGAATGCCTCATCAGTGACAACTGCATCATGATGCAACAATATTTTGACAAGGTACGTAGAATTACACAACATTAGAACATTTTGAACGATCTATTTAGAGCCCAATTTAAGCCATTTTGGCACGTTGTTGTTCCGTGCTTTACCCTTTTGAACTCCGGAGGCAGATCCTTTTGACCCATGGAGGGGATTGTCTTGTACATTGCTGGGAAATCTGTGGTCTTGAGTTGTCTCTCTTTCTGGAGGCTTTACCCCTATTCTTGAGGAGAACTCAGCTTTGATTATGTCCAAAGGATTCTTGAAATCTTTGGAAGACTTAAAGCCGACTTTCAGACGAGCTGCTGGTAGCAATCCCGCAGCAAGGATAGACTGGTCCATTTGTTGTAAATTGGTCTTGGGAGGCACAGTATACAAATACAGGTCAGCAAAAATCTCTGGTTTAAGGACAGACTGAAGCCTCTGATAAATGTTACCTACTTTTGAATTCCCAGGAACATAAAACTGAATACGTATGCCACATGGGAATTCTATTCTGATGGCAGCTGGTCTCAGATTCTGAAGTTTTCTCTGCAGTGGAATGAACCAATCAATGTTTCAACTCTTGAGTGAATTCTCTACGAGGGGTTCGACACACCAAAAAAAAAAAAGAAGATATTAACACACCTGCATTTCGTTGTCTCTCATTTTTTGAGTCTTGAGAATAGATGGGTTTGATTTTTTAGTTAAACTTGCATGCAGCATCAGTATATCGCTCTCCTTAACATTGTAATCAATGTCACCACTGAATTGCTTCGCAGCTTGTGATGTCATTACAGCCTCATTGAATACATATACTTGCTCATCGATTATTGATTGATTATTGTCTTTGTGTTTTGAAGGTGATGCGTTCATGTTGTCCTGATGGTGTTGCCGATAGGGTACTTCCTCAGCTAGTTGCGAACAATGTTCTGGTAGCTCTGTACCCCCAATCGGAGTTGCAACCGTATTCCCCTCTGTTGTTGCTGCTATTTGGCTGTCCCATACTCCACCAAGGGCTTCCTTCACACTTGAAGCAGGAACATCATCATGCGTTCTATGGCCCAATACAGTCTCCTTTCCTGTTTTCAAAACAAGCTTGGCATTGCTAGGAAGATTGACAAACCGGATTCTTGCCTCCTTGTCCAATTCTGTGTCCTCAAAAAGGAGCCGGCATTCACTCTCATCTACAGCGCCTTGTAACTTTGCCTGCAATCCAATGCTCATATATCAATGGCTCATGATTCGTACCCAAAATAATCTCGATGAAGCTGTAGGATCTTACCAGGGCTAAAATGTTCGTTATTAGTGCTTTGATAGTGGACATCGGTGGTGGATTTTGGTTGAAATTCTTTCCTGCAATTTAGCACGTATGATATACCAATCAGATGAATGTGAATTTTAACTATAAAATCATATGCCTAGCATCATAACAAGGAGATGATGATGCATCAAGCCTCCTTCTTATTGGTAACACTATTCCAACCAAAATAAATTAGTTTCGCCCTTACCATGGCAAGACACTATGAACGTCATTTCTATCTAATAATATTCTAAATTTTGGGTTTTGTTACAAACATACGCTTTTATGGAAATTCTTTTGCGAGAATGGCAGTCATTGCTTTCCTAATGCTGCATTCTTTCCTGCAGCAGCAGCTAGCATAGCAATGCCCCCAGGTTTGCTATTTGATGCTGGTTCATTGGCACCCATGCTGGTCTGAGGACTTGTCTCTCGGACAGAGGCTTCTTCTGTTGATAATTTCCCACCGCTTATAGGGACCGGTGTAAGTCTCTTTTTCTTCTTGTTGGAAATTTCTTCTGCAGACGGCGAGTTCTTGCCCTTTTCTCTCTGTGAAGAGATTTTAAATAATGAACTGGCATTTTCCATTTCAATTTGGACTGGTACTGGCGTGATTCTCCTTACTTTTTTTGATTTCTGCAATGTTTATACAAAAATATGTACGTCATAGCAAGAAGTGCTACATAATTACAGCAAGCAACATTGCATACCAAGACCCACCTCACTGGAATTTGATGCTGGCTTTCCGATTGATTGCAATTCCACTTTCTGAATGCTCTCATCCTTCCTACTGTTATCTTCTACAGTCCTCTGTTTCATACTTTCTGGATGTGTAGTGTGAGAGCTCACCATTTGGATGTGGGGTGGCAAAGAAGTGGGATCAATCGTCATTCCCAGCTCGCCACGTTCAAATGCAATAATGCTGCAGAAACAGTCTCTTGAAGAAATAGCTAAAAAGGATCCATCTGAGGACCATCGAATGTCTGTGATGGAATCAAAGTGGATTTGACAAAAAGCAGCCAAGGGTAATGAGGATGTTGTGTCGTATATTACCACGCTGTCCAACGTAGCAATGGCATACACCATCTTGTAAGGCATCAGCTCAAATGGTTTTGGGGGAGAGGCATCTGGATCATTCTCGAATAGTATGGGACAGAAAGAGACAGCAACCACCGACTGCATCAAACGAGGCGGTTAATGAGAAGAAGTGTCTATCTCTTGAAATGTATGCCATGTCTACTTACCTTAGGTTGGGATGGAAGGTGAGCCACAGGTGCAGTCCATTTTCCTCTGGCATACAGGTATGCCGTATTAAGCTCTATCGAGTTGGCTTGTGGTTTGTATACTCCGGCAGGAACAATAAAGAACGATCCATCTGGAGACCATGCTGGCCTTCTGAAAAATGAAGGAACTGATTCATCTGCAAACAGAGCTTGACGCTGGAGTGTACCTTCTTCTGGCTTCCCAGTTACTATCCTTTTGCTCATGGTATGCAAACAATAGAAATCCTTCGCCGCAACGCATGCAGGCGACTTTGCCTTCTCTTTTTTCTTTTTGGATGCAGGTGGCGGTCTCAGAGCGTATATTTTGCACGTCCTGTCTGCGCTTTGTGTCAGCACAAACTGCTGATGAGGATCCCAAGCAACACCTTGCACAAAGTGTTTGTGGTTTGCAAAATGGGATACCATGGATCCTTTCCTTTTCCCTGAGACATCCCAAACGATACCTTTATTATCTATTGATCCTGATAGGAGTGCTGTGCCATCCGAGGACCATGCTACATCCATCACATCATCAGTGTGGCCCCTAAACGCAGCAGTCCTCTTCCACCCAGCCTCCGCTTCCTCTGCACAAATTAAGTTGCCCTGCGCTCCTTCATCCTGAGGAGACCAAAGAAGAAGTTCGCCTCCATCTCCTCCACTGACGATGTGATCACCGCTGGGCGAACAGCGCACGCAGTTGACCGTTTTCGAGTGTCCGGTGAGAGTCCCACAGTGCTCCACGAGCGGGTAACCTTCCTCATCCTTAGAGACCTGTGTTGCGGGAACAGAAACAAATTAAATCAAAACTGTGAGTAATGTATCGTCATATTGGATCAGTTTAAAGTATACGAGATAGGATTCTACCAAAGCGTGCCAGACTCGGATCCAAGTTCAAAATTTTGAAATCAGGCACTGGTGCTTGTCTCACCCACCTTCCACAATTTTATTTCTTTATCGGCTCCTGCAGTTGCAAGTGTGCCATCAGGATGAAAGTCTAATGAATACACTGGCTCCTTGCCGTGCCAAACAATTTGAATCGTCCTGCACTTTGGCATCGCTGGTTTGCCCGTCCCCTGATTTCGCAATCAGTCACTATGCATTTAATGTTCATATAATACTATGTAGAATATTTTGTTTTAATTCGCAATGTCTGATTGAGTGTCATGAAGCGACAATTACATTGGGTGACTCAGAAAGCAAAGGCTCATCAGCATGCTTGTCCATCACCATTTGGTGCAATATTGCAATGGATGGGATATCTCACATTTCACTTATGCATGAAAGTATGTGAAACGCCTCAGCTGCCATACAAGCCAGCAGTTTTAAACAGGAGGGGAGTCTTTCTGTGGCTGTTGCATGGATACTTCAGGGTCGAGAGATCGCAAGTCAACTGGATCTTCAATTGGGGTTTCTTCAAAATTGGAACGAAAAAACAGGTGGAAGGGAACAGCAGCGAGGGACCCAAGGAATGGTCCTACGATAAAGACCCAAAAAGTGCCTGGCCAGGTTCCAGAAACGATTGCGGGCCCCAAAGAGCGTGCTGGATTAATAGAGCAGCCATCAATGGGCAATAGGACAGCATGTGCACAAAAAACAGCAAATCCTATTGCCAGTGGTGCTTGAGATCTTGCGACTGTGTTCCTTTTATTTACTGCTGTTTCCAAAACCACTAGCACGAGGACCGCAGTCATGACAATTTCGCCGCATAGTGCATTCCCAACTCCAACTCCATTACTTATCACATTTGAACCAAGATTGGCATCACCTGCCGAAGGCACAGATGCATCGAGCAGTGCTGCACCAAGAATTGCACCAACGATTTGAGCAATAATATTTATAACTGCCTGAATGGCACTCAATTCTCCGGCAAGGAGTAATCCGAATGATACAGCTGGGTTAAGTTGTCCTCCAGACAGATGTGAAGTTGCGTATGCCAGCACCGTAATAGCAAGCCCGAAAGCAAGCGCGGTAGTTATTCCCCAGCTGGAGTTTACTTGAATCCTTTGGTTCAGCTCAGCAAACGATTCTTTGATGAGTTGGTCGTCCGCTCCATTGTCAGTGAAATCCAGAGACTCAGAAGTGTATGGAACACTGAAAAAAGAAGAAGGGAAATTTCAAGAATGCACAGGTGGATGTAGGAATTGCATGCCAAACAACAAACTTAATTAATTAATGGCCCATCAAAATACTGTTTTGTGTCCCCAACTTGCCAAATATGCCGACTTCATCCCGTATATGGTCAGTTGGCCTCATAGGCAAGCCTTTTTACAACCTTTCCAATACGACCTTCCGGAAGGCTATGGATGGCGCCGCCCTTGGGGCTTGGGGACCCGAGTATCAAAAGTACGCAAGATACGAAATACAACACGCACTTTATTCCACTTCTTGAATTGAATGTAGTCGCTGTCCCTGCGATATTAAATAAATAATATTACAACCAAAAGTAACATTCTTTATTGAGATAGTGAAGCTTTGGTAGCGGATGTCATGCATTTATCGCAGATAATTAAGCCGTGTAATGGCTTGGGTAAATCTGTAAACCATGCGTGTGGTTAAACTCCGCCGTCAACCCTATCAACTGTCGCAAAGACCAATCTTTTTTTATATGCTTACCGCAACCTATATACACAAAAATGGCTGTTGCCATTAGCTCAGCGACAAGGGCTTTGATGCTGAAAGATAGTTTGAGATTGCGAATCCGAGACATGTTCGAGTCGTAAAAGCCGAGAGTACTTTCGAAAGTATGGAGGTGGGAAAGTACTACAAATCCGTACGCTCAAATCCAAAGATTCTCTTAAGATAGTTTCTTTCTGATTAATTGATATGCAACGTAATCCAACTTGAAGAATAAAGACTGCTTTTTTATTTTTGGACTTGTTGCATGATGACGAGGATTTTCATCCGCAACAAAGTTTGGAACGTCCCCCCCCCCCCCCGGGGGGTCTCTGTAGTAGGGGGCCTAATGGATCGAAAATGCTAAGTATACCTTCCTACCAAAGGCTGCCCTCTTAAAGTCTGGTTAATGGGGGCACCTCTAGTACCACAAGAATGAAATGAAATGAACATGTAGAAGCGGCACCGGCCATTGATCAAGGCGGCGAATGGGCACCGTCTCGGTATCGATTGGTTAAGTTGTTGCAAGTGGTTCCTGATAGTAAGAGGTATGCCACAGCGCTATGTCTCGGGCTAGCCCGAGATTGGCATCCCTGAGTCCATTTATACTCGAAGACAACTGTCTGGTGGACTATTTATGACCATTCTATGTAAAGATACTTCTGTTACACATTTCTCTCATTTGTTTAAATATTGTCATCAGTTTCTCCCCAAAATAGTGATAGATTAAACTACATCAATTGCCCAAAATGTTTAGATATGCTTACATGCCCTGTGCATAGGCAAGCTCACGTCAGCAAGCACCTGTCTCCTTCGATACCAAATGAGGCCAAATATGCCTGCTGATATCCCTCCTATCATTATAAGATGATATTTATAAACATCTAACCAAAAGATGAAAGCCGCATCATCAGCATGCCAGCTGCTTCCATGCAGATGGAAAAAGGCTGCATTCCCACTGAAATCATACTTTCCGTACAGAGCAGGATCGACAACTGATACTGATTCTTTAATCTTTGAAGAGCTCAGGGCATACTGCGTCGTCAGGAACATAGGACCGGTGCCAAACATGACCTGTATATACTTTATAAACATCCAGCGATTCCAAAAATGCAACTTGCGAATGGCCCTATCAAGGTATGCACTCTTTGGCACAGAGGCCATGACGTCATTTGAAATGCCCACGGGGTACGTCATTGGGGCGGTGAAATTTGCAGTTCTCATAAAATCAAGCTTTGTATTGCATCCCATGTCTAGATCAATATAGATTCCTCCGAACTTGTGCAAAATAAAGTATCTAACTGCGTCAACGCGTTGAATTTGGTACGGGTACGATAAGTACGTCTTCAAAAACCAAGGATACTCCCTCTGCATTTACCAATAACAAATATTTCAAAATGATACAGTCTTGGAAACCGAATGGAAGAATTGCCCGACACGTTTATACTCTAGAGACATGCCAGGTCCCTCGAGGCACACCTTTATCAAATCTAATCCATCTTCGTCGGTCCAAAGCTTGTATGTGTAATCTTTATGCCGACTAATACACGACTGCTGTGCATTTCGCCACTGTTCTGGGACATTCTTATCCTTCCAGGTCTGGTGAAGTAGCTTTGGCACAGGCAGTTGGTCCGCATCTTTCACACTTTCCACGTTCACGTAATGTATCGACGGCTTCACCCAGTATAAATATGAGTATGCTATATAAGATACCATTAAAACATAGTTTTGAAGTAGAAAGAGGCATATAATTGCTGCGCCTAGCCATGGCAGCAACCATTGCCTGTCTCGGCAGACAGGCCCATTGTTGAACAACGGCATATTCATTCTCATAACACTAATACTAAACCATTTTGAATCCTATTATATATATATATATATATATATTGTATATTTCAATGTTGAGATTATACAGTAGTAACACCATTAGGGAACAAATAGCCGTTGTTCAGGTTTCCTTTCTGGCATGAGCTCTTCTGGCATGAGATATACATCAAACAACAGGGTGCCAAGATCACTTTCCAATACAGTTGCAAAGTCTTTCAGGCCATCCATTATTATATAATGTGATAAGGGGCTATTTGAAGAACAGTTCAGACACAATATTGTATCATGTACCCAGATGAAATTCCTCCAAGCCATTCTGGACTCGTCATAAGGTACATTGCTCTCTGACTGGCAAAAACCAAGATTGACCGGAAATTCCTCCGAGCAGAATTCAGGATACTCCATTGCATGGAAAAGGAAAACTATACTATCTATTTCTGGATTATAAACCACATGAGCATGGTGCAGATCGCCTCGAGAAAGCTGTGGAACTGGAATGCCTGCTTGCTGAGCTGCACTTACAACTCCATCAAAGAGGGACAGGATTGCACGACTCAGTGACCTTTTCTTGAATCTGCGACTCTGTAACTCACCTCCAACAAGATTACACTTACTCATATAGCTTTTAACACACCTTGAAGACTTTGTCGAGTAGTATCTGGTCGATAAAAGTCTGGACTTCATGGTGGAGATGGATTGAGACGATTTGTAGGCTTTGATGATTTCATGGTTGATAGCATCTATTTTGTCGCCCATTCCAACATGCACAGCCCGAACTTCATCATATTTATAGATGGAACTGGTCCACATACATGGATTGGTAGTATGGATTGTCTGATGCGAATCGGGCCATGGACCCTTGATTCTAGATTCTAGAGTTTTGAGCATTCGTGAGCAAACTGCTGCTCTGACAGACCCAATACAGGCAGTACATGTTCTGTCCATCACATTGCTCAATTTCATCCTACTTTAATCTTCATAGGAATTTTTGAAGGTCCTTATATTTGGCTAAGAGTAGAACGGAACTTTCTTTCTTTCTTGCTGTTGCAGGAATGTCAACTCAGTTCTTCATACTCTGCTGCCTGGTTCAAATCCTTTACTCAATGCGCCATCATATCGTACATAAAGTAAACATGATTATCTATGATAATAATAATTAATTAATTAGTTAATGAACGAGAACTGATTGTGCTGGCTGATGAAAAGGTCCATGGTGATTTCATTTCATTCCACTTCGATTCCACAGTACTACCCACTAGTGGAATTTCCACTCCGTGGGCAGATATATCCACTACATGAAACGTGCCGTATCCAAAAACTCGTTGATGGGAGCTATTTTGCTCAGATTGACATTCCATCCGCACCAATGCCTTCTCTATAGTAGCATGAATGCAGGGAATGAAACAACCACGATACAAAATAAATGTCTGTATAAATTTATTGGCCATGCAAGTAGTCGGAATATCTCCTTCGACTGTACAAGTCTCGACAGTGAGGCGGCTTGTTGTTGTAGGTGCAACGCATCCAAGTACGTTTCCAACTAGGGCTAGGGAAGGGACATTATTAGCATATTATTCACTATAAAGTGTCACTGCGTGGAAAATGTGCCATATATTGGGGAAATTTGGAACTCTTCATACCACATCTGGCAATATCGAGACTTGTGTGCACCCACCGCAATTTATGTGGCCTGTTGGTGTTCTCAGTCTTTTTTCTCGTATGAAGCTTGATGAATTTGCCTTGGGAATTTCCTATTACATACGTGTTGCTAACTACTTATTCCGTGGTACATGAACGCAGATCACAAGGCTGTCAAACTCATGAACCATAGGAGGCCTAAGAAGAGAAATCCTTCAGATAGGAGGCGCACGCCTGCTGAATACTCTCCATTGCCTCCACCCCCACCTGAATACACTCTTGTTAGTAGCAAGGTATGAGATGTATGTTTTGTGTCCAAATAGAGCCTTGTGTCTTAAGAATCAATCACTGTCATGACATGCTCTCTCTTTGTACTGAGTGCAGTAAGTGAAATTTGACACTAGCAATCTTATCTGTAAAACAAATACTTGTATTTTGGACCAAACAATCAGAATATTATCCGTATATATAAATCACATTATCAGTGTTCCAAGCAGATTACTTTACGGCAGGTCTTTAATGTCTCTGCCGTCTGCCCAAATCAAGAGCGACAACGTTGCTCAAGTTCAGCCCATGGATTTTCCAACATTTTTCTCGTTACAAGAGGCTTATGTGCATATCCTTTGTTCTTATCAGCATGTTGACGACGAGGTGCAAAGGATCTACCACGATTTTCCCCACTCTTGTGATTAGTCTGAGGCCAAGCAGGGCCTCCTTTATTTCTTTTCCCCCCTTCTCCCATGCCTGACTGATGTTGGTGCTGTCCTTGCTGTTTATATCTTTTGCTCGTATGCGTGCAAGGCGATCCACCGCTGTGTCTGCTCATTTCCAAGCCAACTGGCTTTACTTCTTCTTCTTGGCAGTTGTCAGCCATACTACTGAACAATAGTTCCTTTTTCTTGTCTCAGTTACAGCTTTGATGTATCAGAACACAAGCGACTCAACGAACATTACATAAGCACAAAAAATCATCTCTCGAATGCTACGAGATCCTGAGTCTAAGTATCACTTCCCAGGTCGTTGTCGGTGAAACGTATTCAAGCACAAAATCAAGCGAATGCTTGTCATGTACTGTCAGACTCCAGATTGCAGATTCTACAGTGGAGACGTATTGATTCTACATAAATACTATATATATATATCATTAGAGTAGAGTTCAATTTGCTTTGAGCAAGGGAATAAATCTGCAAGATTCCCAGTCTTTGACCAATTCTCATGCCGTATGTCACAGATATCTTGTCGTACGCAGGTGTCTTGATCACTCTAAAAATCAAATTTATAATTTGGAAACTTCTCGGTACGTACATCAGATGACTCATGTTCTCATCAACAAACCTTAGGGACAGAGACGAATCGCTCTTGTTTTGGGGGCGAACGATTTGGCAATCTGTTATGCTGTCTTGATTTGAAATTTTTGCTTGAGTTAGGCTGGCGTTCCGGTCATACCACCGTGTATAAAGCCTTCATTTTGTGATATATTATAATATGAGGCCAAGTCCTCTGGATGTATGGGGATGTGCTTTCCTTTGTGGTTGTCATTCTTGTCGGGTTGAAGGGGCATCTGTGGGACCCGAGTTCGTCAGTTTCTCAAGGAATCCCGATCAATTCATCGCTGTGCTTGTGATGTGATGAGAAAAATATATAATTTGGGTTAGAATGATTCGAGGTCACGGTTCTATCGGATCCTTGCGGTTCATATACTTCTTGTGTGTGTGTGTTGGGATCGGTGTTGGCTGGGCCAGGTGGCGTTTGTTTACGGCGTTTGTTTTGTGTAGCAACCTTAGGGTTGGCCTGGCCCGTGGCAAAATTCGGAAGTGCTTGACATGAATAGATGATGTTGATTGCAGAGTTTGTTGGCCTAGTCTGTGCGAATCCGGATCTGGAGCATAGAAACTGTAGTTGTTATTGTCGTTGCATCTTCTTCTTGTGAGAAACCATCTCATAGATAATCAGCCTGTATCATCGATACGAATCGCCCATAGAAGAAGGATAGTAATCAATCGATCGATCGATCAATCGAAGTAAAATTTGCAATTGTTAAAGGACAAATTATGCTTGCTGTTATTCAACCTGGTTCAGGGCAAAAATGGCTTTTTGGAGCCGATGCATTGCATATGGAGGCTCCTCCTGCCGACGATGATGAGTCCGAGGACATTGGGGATGACGATGACGATGATGAGGAAGAAGAGGTAGGTATAGAATGAATTCAGAGGGTTTGTTTGAGAGCAGAGCAAGTAGTCTGGAACACACACCCAACACCACAATACATCTGCTTGCAGGATTATGAAGAGGAGGAGGAAGAAGAGTATGAGGAAGAGGACGACGAAGACGATGATGGAAACGATGGCGCTGGAGGAGAAGCTGACAATGGGGACGACGACGACGATGAAGACGACGACGGTGATGGAGAGGATGAAGATGTCTACAGAGGAGATGGAGATGATGATGAAGAAGAAGAAGAGGAGGAGGAGGAGGAAAATGAGGAGGTGCCTACCGCTGCTTTGCAACAGGAAGAGTTGATTACTGATGATGAAGATGACTTTGACCTTGATCAAGAGCAAGAAGAGGAAGACGAAGAACTGTACTCGGATGAAGATGACGATGAACCTCCCACAAAGAGATCGAAAGAAGCACCTGAAGATGATGACGAATGAAAATTTCACTCATAAGTCAGATAAGTAAAAGAACATTGGGGTAGTAACATTTCTCAAGGTATAAAGCATCGCAGAAAATATCTCTCTTGCATTGAGCTTATCCTTACTTTAATTATAAGGACACTGCCATTTAAATTAATGCAATCAAATGAAATGAAAATTCGAATTTTTTGACTCGTTTGAAAATTGCCTCATACATTAGGGAGAATCCAGCACAAACCGCGCTGCAATGAAAACAACCATCCAGAATGCAGCAAGAACTCCAAACCTTGTGGCTCCTTCTTTGATGCTACTTCTCAGGGAGCCAAGCAGTGCTTTCCCACCAATGACAGACGCTACCACTCCAATCATCAACACCCCTGCCTCTAATAACAATTTTGTATTCTCGTCCATCTCTGCCAATGCAGCAGGAGTCACCTTTGTGGTCCCACTGATGAGTTGCTCACCGAGGTCAGAAACATCCGTCAGAAGAATACCACCAGTCACTGCGGCAATACTCACAATACCAGCCACTATCAATGGACTTTGTTGGCGTCGACCACTTGCTCCGTCAGCAAAAGGAATTTCCCCTTTGCTCACATATTCCTGCAGTCCCATTTCGCCACCAGCAAATCCTCCTACCAAGGAGGAGTCCCTTCCAGTCAGCTTCATCACCTTGGTTTCACTTGAACTAGAGTCATCCGACACGAACTTTCCTTTTCCAACATATATTCCCTTCTTTGGACCAGAGGCCGTCCCCTTTTCCTTTTTCCCCGAGGATTTAGGAGATATGTCAGCTTTGGCCACAAAGCTCTGCAAACCAACCTGCGCGACAGCGACAAAATGCACCCTCATTTCCCAGTCCAAAGCAACATATTAGAATATATACACCTTGTTTTCGCCAATCAACTGCTCACCTCACCACCCGCAAAACCTCCTGTCAGTGGAGTCTTCTCTGGATACAGATTTGGGTCGTCTTCAATGAACCTCCCTTTGCCCACGTAAATCTTCTCTTTTCCAGAACCTGTTTCAACTTCAGACTTTTTACCAGCATCAACAGACTGCGCTCGCGCAATGACACTACGCTGACGGACACGGAGAGCACAAACTCGCTCCGATCCCAGCCACTGCGGCTGACTCACAACAGGCACTGCTACTTTCTGTGCTTGCACCACATTCATTATGAATAGATTTGATGTCTAGTACCAATAAGTAAAAGAATAAAATAATTTTGATGTGGAAAATGCATCAGATTTTGAAGCAGAAATCTTGCATCAAACCATCCAGATGGATTGATCAACGTTGATCAAGGTTAACCTTGAAGATTGACACCTGTCACTCTGCAGAGTGACACTTTTTGATGGCCCATCGTGATTTTGCAATTAATTCAATTGAATACCCAAGTATAAATAGTACAATCATGTCTCATTGGGTTCCATTTTGCTGCATGATTTGGCAATATCATGGCTTTGGATGGGATGCAAGTTTATGGCCACAAGGATATTTTTTCAGGCTTGATTGATATCATGGAGGGCCATGTCCCTGTACAGCTGTACCCTGCAGGGTGCACCCGTGGTGAGGTTACACTTGGTTTGAGCCACTATTAGGCTCCATGTGGCCACCAATACAGGTAGGTGCATCATGACCATGTGATTCTAGTATACCATCTATGATCTCCGGATATCGTGATAGATACACTTGTGGACAGACAGACAGATGTCATGCTAGTGCATTTTTCTGCAGATCTCATCTTCGAAGATGAAGGTCCTGATCAAGAGTCAAAAGTACACAAACTCCTTCTACACCAGGACCATTGCGATATTGCCATTTGCCGATAAACAAATCAGAGGCAGTGTAGATGACAATTTGAAATTTGTTATCTATATCGAAAGAAAAGCACATCCGCTCAAATTCGAGCGTTGATAACAGACTCTGTTTTCTTTGAGGGGTATAGAGGCGATGGGGGGCTCAAAGTCGCATCATTATGAATTCTTTGGGCCAAATCTGGGTCCTATAGGAATAATGATAGGATTACCTACTGTTTGTTATGGTCTGGTCTTCGCTTGTAATGCTGAGAATTGTATGAACTCTTGGACAGAGTTGAAATTGCTACCTGCTTGGCCGGACGGCCAGAAGTTGTTCACGTGGGAGGCGACAGTCGTATTTCTAATGTGGATGGGATTTCAGATAATGCTACATCTTTTATTGCCTGGAGAGAAAGTTCAGGGTACTTTGTTGCCGAATGGTTCAAAGTTGACGTACAAATTGACCGGTCTGAAGAATTTGGTTGTGACCTTGACGTTAGTGCTGTACTTGGGATTTTACAAAGGGATGATAAACCTGTCGTGGGCATTCGATAATTATGTGCCTTTAATGACTGCATCGGTATGCTTCTCTTTTGCATTGTCGGTGTATCTGTACGTAAGATCTTTTCTCCCTGGGAGTTTGTTGGCAGAGGAAGGGAGCAAGACAAAGCAGCCAGTGTACGAGTTCTTTATGGGCCGAGAATTGAATCCAAGGATAGGATCTTTGGATCTAAAGGAGTTTTGTGAATTATATCCAGGTCTGATTGGGTGGATTGTGCTTAATATGTGTATGGCGCACAAGCAGTTGATGATGTATGGATCTCTTTCAGCATCAATGGTGCTTGTTGATATTTTCCAAGCAATCTATGTTTTGGATGCGTTGTACTTTGAGCGAGCAATCCTGACCACAATGGATATTACAACAGATGGGTTTGGCTTTATGCTTGCTTTTGGCGATCTCGCCTGGGTGCCTTTTACGTATTCTTTGCAGGCAAGAGTACTAGTGAGCAGATCTCCAGATTTGTCGAAAATGGCTTTGCTCATGATTGTATTGCTTAAAGTGATGGGATACCTAATGTTTAGAGGATCTAACTCACAAAAAGATACATTTAGAAGGGATCCTTCACATCCAAGTGTTGCTCATCTAAAGACTTTGCCCACAAAGCGTGGCACAAGGCTGATTATCAGTGGTTGGTGGGGGGTATCCAGACACATTAATTATTTTGGAGACTGGTTGATGGGACTGTCATGGTGTCTCCCTGTGGCGTTTGAATCAGGAATTCTGCCATACTTTTATGCTATTTATTTTGCGGTACTGCTTATTCATCGTGAAGCAAGAGATCAGGAATCGTGCAAGAAAAAATATGGTGCAGACTATGCAAAGTATTGCAAGCTTGTTCCATATCGTATCATTCCATTTATATATTAATATACGACTTGTCCACGACTCACACTTCAGAAATAGGTAACGCAGTCATAAAAAGTATTCCAATTTATTGTAATATTTGATATGCTTGTGTATCATTCAATATACACTGAGGCAAGTTTCATTCTTTGAATATCTTGAAGCAGCAAGTGGATAAAAAAGTACGTCTCCTCGGGATTCGCGACCCAAAGAATTGAACAGCAATCTCTCGTTGCCGAATCATTACCTGAGTCGGTAAAACGGTCTCCAACATGCAGCACCTGGTATGGCTCAAAATCCAGGTGGCTCATGAGCGCTTCCAGGCCCAAGCTCTTATTTCCAACATCTACAAACACATCATTGCCTCCATTAAAAGCACAAAATGGAAGCTTGCTGTCCAGTCGATTCTGTACAGCGATAGCTAAATCTTCTAAAACCTCATAAATCGTTGGGCCTTGAGGAACGACTCCAACAGCTCTCTCCTTTCTCAAAACATTCACAGGCATCCTTAACCTTGCCGCCCCATCCAGCAACATGGACTCTGCATTTGTTAGCAGGTCCTCAATATCGTCTTCCTTCCATGACATCATATATGACGACTTCCACTCCTCATCTGGCACGAATTCCAGCCTTCGGTTAGCATTTGGGCCGGCAACCTTTATCCGTAGGAGATAGTTACATTCCCCTCCCATAATATGAAATCTGTCAGTGACTTTCTTGGGCAGATTTAAGGCTTCAAAAGCCATCAAGAGACCTTCTACCCGCTCTTCAAACTTCTCTGGCTCTCCAGGATACCCTGCTGCCGTCACGATTGCCACATGGATACCTGCCTTCATCATTGAAATGATGAGGCGAATCATGTCGTTATCATGCTGCATATGAGCCCCATCTGCATACAGCGTGCCATCTGCATCAAAGGTTATTAGCTTCAGAGTCTCTGCAGACGAATGTACTTGTGCAAGGTTCAAGATGTGCCTTATTTCCGCAAAGTTCGGAGGAACGAATTGCCTCCTTGAGAGAGCAAAAAATTCATCGTACTCCAAGAAGGCCTCTACCATTCTCAGAGGAGTATAAAAAGACCCAATGTCCGGTACTATCCTCCGCAATTTAGAAGTTCTTGCATCCCTACGGTGCTCTACTATCCACTTATCGACCTTTTCCATCACTTCCAAGCTAGTATGAGTCAGATGCATATCCAGCAGGAACTGGATGAACCGGTCTTGCTCCTTCAGGTGACCTTTACGCCGGAGGACCCCAGCGTCGGACGCACTCCGAGCTCTTGGTCCAAAGACCTCTGGTTCAGGAGTGGATAAAAGTTCCTCCCACACAAGCATATTTGTTTCACCTGATGCAGCAGAAGGCTCCACTTTCGGGTTTGCATGGCTCGGAGACTGACCTTCAGAGTTTCTTTCTGTCGCTGTCTCATGTGGCCTGTTCTCATGATTGATATTATATGCTATATTATAACATCTCTTATCCTTAATTATCGAATACGAGTGTTGTCTATTTCGAACAAATGGCACCTTTAAAACCCGTTGCAAGGCTAATGAGTGGTCTTTACAGGAGCATGCTGTGACGAAATTGTAGTTCCTAGGCCTCAATTCCACAGACATTGTAACCTTTATACATTATTAAGCATTATGAAATAAATCACATGTTTGGGTGTAGACCTTTTTAGGCATCTAGACGGAAGATTGGCATCGAATGGATCAGGTGCATGCATCTGCTCTGTTGTATAATTTGATGAATATTTGGCTGTACATTGGCATTAGAAACAAAATAAAATCTTTAGATACATATTGATGATAAAAATGCATGGAATTACGACACTTTCTCACCCCCATTCTGGGCTAACGATATCACGGTCTAATGGCAGGCACGCCAAAGTTTGCTGCAGTTTTACCCCAAATTTTGGGGATCAATTCTCTCGCAACTCGAGTGGAACATCTCAGACACCAAAATTGTTTATTCCTGGACAAGAAGGGTCTGGTCCCCGGCAAGGAGGTGGCTCATTGATCTTACCGTCGACACCTGGGGAGGGTAAAACGACTGCTGGTGCTGACGCCGGCAGCATACCGGCAAGGAAGAATTTTAGACCTCCTCCTGGATTTATGGATGACTCAGGTGATGGTATATCTACCAAGGAAATGAGCACGGATGAAATGCTGCGGTGTCTTCAAGCACAGAGTGGTCATTGGTATGAACTGGCAACATACTTACCCAAGCTACAACGGGAGGGCATAGACGGATCAATCGTAGAGGAGATGACAGGGATTGACCGTAGACTGCAAAATATATGGAGCAATGCTAGTATGGTGTACGGATCCCTTCGCAAAGGTGGTAAAGTTGCTAAGCTGGAATATTTTGATTTGGCTGGGACAGAGTATTTGCTGTACGAATTGAGATACTTGTCGATTGATCAGCGCGCAAAGGCGGCAAATTATATTGTTGAGCATGAACTGGATCCCCAGGAATCTCTTGTTCTCGCACGGGCGATCAAAGAGCATGAACGTCGAAAGGGAGAAAAGGAGGGTTTCTCGGATTCTCCTGCTGACTGCCTGGCCTTCAAGTATTACAGAGATGCCTTGGAAAACCAAGGAGGAGAAGAAATGAAAACGTACATTGAAAAAGGTCTTGCTGTGGCGGAAACTGATGCTGCGAGACAGACACTGGTGCGTTAATGATTTTTTTCCCTTGCAAATGATTGCAATGGTTCCTAGCATCATGCGCGGATTCAGATGTATATATCATGGACAAACAAATGCATTCTCTTTTCTTCTTGCTATTGCAGAGTTCTGCAGCTAAAACATCTGGAGTTGAAGTCAAGGAATCATCAGTAAAGGCGAAACTGGATATCATCAGACTTATGAAGGAGGAAGTAGGATATAGGCCTATTGCTGTGGCTGGCAATTTAGCAAGCCTGGACCCTGAATCTTTGAATGGGGCCCCAAAAGTATCTTCATCAGGTATCTTTGGGAATTTCACCATCCCCTCAGATGGTACTAGTTGGGAATGGGTGCCATTGCCTTCTTGGTCAGTCTTATCCCTCGCACATCACCCAGTTGCAGTCATTGTTAAGAATTGTTCTCAGCTCAAGGCCTTGAGGGAAGTCTCTGGAGTGACGACAGAGAAAGAGCTCAATAAGCTACAAGGACCTGGTGTCATTGTCGTTGAAATGAAGCCCGACGATTTGGATTCGGAGACTGACTACTATTTGGCCAGGACAGATAGTGGAGTGGACCTCTTGCAGCATAGTGAAATCACAGACAAGGATGCCATTTTGGGAAAAGTTCTCTTCCTGTGCCGCCCTCCTTCAAGGGACGCGATCGGTGCAACGACTTCTGAAGTTTTATCAATGTAAAAATTAATAATAATTACAGAGCATTTTTTTCATTTGTTTTTTGTTAGTAGACAAAATGCCGCTGAAAGTGTAAAATTTGAGATATTACATTGCTACATCAATCAATTGACCAACACTCCCTGACTACCACCATTATTTTGGGGCGTCTTACCCTGTTCGGAGTCTGCGCTCCCTTTCCCGGGCTGTTTAATTTTAATATTATACTTACTTTCAAACTCTTGAAGCTCTTTCGTCTTCGATTCCAGCTGCTTCTTCAAGTTCTCTACAAGCCCCTCCAGGTTGGTTTTATTCTTCTCCACCTCAGGTATCACTGTTTCTACTGTGCGCTCTACCAGCACATCTCCGACCAATCGCCATGCTTTTTTCGACAAATCATTCTCTCCAAGAGTCTTCATCACCAATTTATGTTCATCTAAATCTTGCTGCCGTTCCAACAGCATCGCTGCCACACCTTCCCTTTCTTCCAGCAACTAAGAAAACCAAACCCACAGCGTCAGACAATGAGTAATCCGCATCCCGCGACATTTATATTCAAAATGTATATTGCATATCATTCATCCCACAACATTCATAGTGTCGTAGGCAGAAGTCAATGGACATTTGAAACTTTTTTGTAACCCATCAAGACTCACCTCTCTATACTTCATCACGATAGCTTCTTGCTGTGACGATACATCCGTACTCGTTTGAGTATCTTTATTGGCCATTGTCTCAAGTTACGACTCAATATAACTCTACAGCGAGACTTTGTCTTTGCCAATTTGACTGACTTTCTGATTGCCTATTTTCAAGCTTGACAAACTCCTTCTTCTGGTATCTTTAAGTCAAAATATACATTCCATATGTTTTATACAAACAATATTTAGTATAGAAATATGATGGATAGGAAAGTATTTTGTCCATTATGAATAGATCATGGCCACATATGAAACAATCAGCCATCACACTTTATTGGGATCAATATTGCAGATCTGAACCACATTCATTGCCAAATTATTTTATTAATGATATAAGAAGGACGTACATTCACTTGTGGGCAAATGTATCGCAAGTAGCGGGTTGCCATTCCTCACTACCATTAGTCGCCGAAATCCCATTGTGCCTGTTTGCGTTGACGGGTGCTTATTCGACTGAAATCGGGTCATATGGTAATGAATATTAAAAGTATATCGAAACGTGACGTGAAATTGCAATCCTTGGCAGGAGCAATTCAAAGGTCTTCTTTTTGTCACTCTGCTACCAAGCCCCAGAAAAGAGAGAACAGTATGATCCGTGCTATTGCATGCCACAGGTGACTGATGTTTGTAGAGTTGATTCCCCTATAGATACATAATATGATAGAAAATTGATGGTTTGTGTCAATGTGTTCAGATTCCTGGCTGGCAAACGTGTGGGCAGATGTGGAGTGGTGGCAAGCAGCATACAGGACTCAAAGTTTTCAATCCATGCTGCGGCCTCTGCTGCAGATAAAAGTGCGACAAAGAGTAAAGGGGAGGGAAAGAAGCAGTCAAAAAATCAAGGGAAGAAACAGTCTGCAAAGGTGATTACGCCTAGGGAGGAGGATTTTTCAAAATGGTATCTGGATGTTGTGAGAGAGGCTCAGCTTGCTGATTATGGCCCAGTTCGTGGTACTATGGTGATTCGGCCTGCGGGGTATGCGCTATGGGAGAGCATACAATCTTACTTGGATGCTAAGTTTAAGGAAACAGGCCACGAGAATGCATATTTTCCCCAGCTCATTCCCATCTCTTTTCTCCAGAAGGAGGCAGACCACGTTGAGGGCTTTGCTCCAGAACTTGCCTTGGTAACTCAGGGGGGCGGAAAGGAACTGGAAGAACCGCTTGTTGTCAGGCCAACATCCGAAACAATCGTAAACCACATGTTTAGCCAGTGGGTGCAGTCATATAGAGATTTGCCACTGCTTATCAATCAATGGGCCAATGTTCATCGTTGGGAGATGAGAACGAGGCCATTCATCAGGAATCTCGAATTTCTGTGGCAAGAAGGCCATACAGCACATGCCACCCCGCAAGAAGCCGAGGAAGAAACGGTTAAAATGCTCAAAATATACGAGTCCTTTGCCAGAGATATTGCAGCAATGCCTGTTATTGCTGGCAGGAAATCAAAGAGGGAGTCATTTGCTGGAGCTAACTGCACATATACAATTGAGGCCATGATGCAGGATCGTAAAGCTCTGCAGGCTGGGACATCGCATAATCTTGGGGAGAATTTTGCAAAGGCATTCAACACCCGATATCTGGACGAGTCTGGAGAACTTCAATATGTGCACCAGAGTAGTTGGGGTGTAAGCACACGAATGGTTGGTGGTATTATCATGACCCATGGTGATGACAATGGACTTCGATTGCCTCCCAAGATGGCACCCACACAAGTCGTGGTGATCCCGATTATCAAGAAAGACACAGATGTAGATACCGTTCTTGGTGCTGCCAAAAGTGTCCATGCATGTCTTGCAGATTCAGGCTTCCGCACCCAGTTGGACGAATCGCTTGATAGGACTCCTGGTTGGAAATTCAATCATTACGAGCTCAAAGGAGTCCCTATTCGGATAGAAATAGGCCCCAGAGATGTAGAGTCGGGGTCTTGTGTAGTAGCAAGAAGGGACATTGTAGGGAAGGAGGGCAAGTCATTTGGAGTTTCTACAGACCCATCAGCTCTTCCTCAGACAATAAAATCTCTACTTGATGACATTCAAAGCGGCTTGTTAGCCCAGGCGACTTCATTCAGAGACCAGAATATTGTCGATGTATCATCTTATGATGAGGCTAAAAACGTGATTGAAGAGGGCAAATGGGCTCGGGGTTACTGGGCAGGCTCAGATGAAGAAGAAGTACGATTCAAGGAAGATACGTCAGCTACGCTTCGCTGCTTCCCATTTGATCAACCTTCTCAGCCAGGAACGTGTTTCTATTCCGGCAAACCGGCCACGGAGGTTGCCATCTTTGCCAAGGCATATTAGTCCTACTATGTAACAATTACTCAATTGCATTGGAGAGCAAACCGAGAACTCCAAATCAATCGATTTCATGATTGTTCATCATATTTGTGTCTTGTGTGCATGTCTATGGCTGGAAACGGACAATGTATCACCATGGGTGGTCCAAGTCTTCTTTCATGGCTTTAACCTACCCAAATTTGGGCAGAGCCTACTTTCGGTCCTGGACCCACTACACTATTCCTCTTAGAATTCTCTCGAAATTCTTTATTTACCAAGCACATTCGAAAATTTTAAGATCTATCAAAAAAATTCAAAGATGGTAATGTCTCTTACTTTTGCTGCCCCTCAGGCTCTGGCCCTGAAGCAACTCAAGAGCAATGCCGTGTCTCGTCGCACCAGCATTGCGGCACCACGCCGCAGTGTCTCAGTGGTGAGAATGCAGGCTTCTGTTGCCACTGCTCCACCTGCAAGTGGAGAAATTAAGGATAAGAAAGCTGAGCTGGCCATTAATGGTACGTGATTGAGTAGTGTCTGAGGTCGTGGGCTGACGCATGTTGATAAGGCGCTGTCCCTGAAAGGATAAGGCTTTCCTATTTTGTCATCGGATCTGCGTGTACTTGTTGCACAATGCCTCAAATTCAATCAAATTTAACCTAATCGAGGCATTGTAGAATTCGTGGTCGGAGGCGGCCCTGTTTTTTTTTCTGGGCTGGGGTACGCCACCGAGGCTGGGGTTTCGTTAGCGGATAGATGGATGGTCCTTTCCAGGGAAGTTTTTCTTTGACGATTTCTGACATTTGTTTTGCTGGTAATGCAGCCATCCGATTCTTGTCTATTGATGGTGTGAACAAGGCCAACTCTGGACATCCTGGTCTTCCTATGGGTTGCGCCCCAATGTCATACGTGCTGTTCAAGGACTTCATGACGGCTGATCCTAAGGACCCATCATGGACCAACCGTGACAGATTTGTTTTGTCTGCCGGACACGGATCCATGCTCCACTACTCTCTGTTGCATTTGATGGGATATGATATGGGAATCGAGGACCTGAAGCAGTTCCGTCAGTGGGGATCCAAGACCCCTGGTCATCCAGAGAACTTCTTGACCAAGGGTATTGAAGTGACCACTGGTCCATTAGGACAGGGTATTGCCAACGGTGTGGGATTGGCTTTGGCTGAGAAGCACTTGGCTGCACGTTTCAACAAGCCAGGAATGGACTTGGTAGACAACTATACCTATGTCATTATGGGAGACGGATGCAACATGGAGGGAATTTCCTCTGAGGCTGCCTCTTTGGCCGGTCACTGGGGTCTCGGAAAGCTGATTGCTTTCTACGATGACAACCGCATCTCAATCGACGGACATACCGAGATCTCATTCACTGAGGATGTGTGCGCTCGCTACGAAGCCATGGGATGGCACGTGCAGCACGTGCAGGACGGAAACCACGATTTGGACGGAATCCACGCTGCTGTTCAGAATGCCAAGAATGTGACTGACAAACCATCCCTGATCAAGATCTCCACTTTGATTGGATATGGATCTCCAAACAAGGCTGATACCCACGATGTGCACGGTGCTCCCCTTGGACCAGATGAGACCTCTGCTACCCGCGAGAACTTGAAGTGGCCATATGGTGAATTCGAGGTCCCACAGGAGGCATACGAGGAGTTCTCTGAATTTGCCAAGCGAGGACAGGCTGCTCATGCTGCCTGGGAGAAGACAGCTGCCGAGTACAAGGCAGCATACCCAGAAGAGTGGGCAGATTACGAGAGCATTGCCACTGGTAAGCTGCCAGAGGGTTGGGAGAACTCCTTGCCAACCTTTACCTCTGCTGACAAGGGACTTGCTACCCGTCTTCACAGTCAGACCATGTTGAATGCCCTTGCACCAGCTATCCCAGGATTCATGGGTGGATCTGCTGATCTTGCTCCATCCAATATGACATTGATGAAGATGTACGGAGACTTCCAGAAGGATACTCCAGCTGAGCGCAATGTCCGCTTCGGTGTGAGAGAGCATGCTATGGGAGCCATCTGCAACGGTATTGCTCTTTATGCTCCAGGTTTGATTCCTTACTGCGCAACCTTCTTCATTTTCACCGACTACATGCGTAACGCTATGCGCATGTCTGCCTTGTCTGAGGCTGGCGTGATCTATGTGATGACCCACGACTCCATTGGTTTGGGAGAGGATGGACCTACCCATCAGCCAATTGAGCACTTGGCTTCTTTCCGTGCTATGCCAAACATGCTGACAATGCGCCCAGGTGACGGAAACGAGACGGCTGGAGCATACAAGGTCGCTGTTGCCAACGCCAATGCACAGAACATCAAGGGCATCAAGAGGCCATCCACCCTTGTGTTTTCCAGACAGGGTATGCCAAACATGGACACCACATCCATTGATGGTGTTGCCAAGGGAGCATACACAGTCGTGGACTGCAATGCCAAGCCAGATGTGATCATCATCGGAACTGGATCAGAACTGTCCATGGCTGTCGAGGCAGGAAAGAAGCTTGAAGCTGAGGGTAAGAAGGTTAATGTTGTGTCAATGCCATGCTGGGAACTTTTCGATGAGCAGCCACAGTCATACAAGGACAGTGTTCTTATCCCAGGAGTGCCACGTGTGTCCGTGGAAGCTGGATCTACTATGGGCTGGCATAAGTATGTTGGAGACAGCGGCAAGGCTATCGGAGTTGATGATTTTGGTGCCTCAGCCCCTGCTCCAATCCTGTACGAAAAGTATGGCATTACTGTGGATGCTGTTGTGGATGCCGCTAAGTCTATTGCGTAGATACACTTTTAACCAGTGTCAATTTTTTTGTTTGGGATCTTAACATTTTGGTTAGCGATGTCCATGTGATGGCATTAAGGTAAATATTCACGATAAATTTCTCACTACAAGCTCTTCCACATGATGAGCGAGCTCTTCCACTTCATTTACAGTATTGGCTTCTGCATAAATACGAACCACGTCCTCTGTTCCCGATGGTCGAACGAAAGTCCTAGATCCAGGGTACCTTGCCACGAGATCGTCTATTTGTGCCTGAAGGCCTTCTGGCTTTGCAATCTTTCTTTCTGCGTCAGTCGTTACAATGGCAGAACGATCCTTCACTGCCACCTTGATCTGCTTTGAAGGCATATCCACATAGATTTTGTTCCATTCACTCAGGCTTTTCATACCCCTCTTTAACATAGCGGCTTCCACCAAGAGGATGTCGCTAATTGCATCTCCCACAGCCTCATTGATCACTCTTGACACAGCCAACAGCTCTTTCGCTGCATGGCATTCAGATTCTATCTCTTCCAAGTATTTAACAAATTCTTTCTTAAACAACACCGTCCCATGTCCATTGGCTTCAAAATATATGCCAATATCAAAAGCATGGGCAGCTTTATGAAGATGCTTGACTCCAGTTGGTGTTGTCACAACATTACATTTAACGACTTTATCAAGATACTTTGTCGAGCTACCATTCGCGTATGCAGTCTGAACAACACCTATTGTTGCCGATGGTGCCGAAGAAGGCAAATTTCTCACGAGATCTTTGAGCAGACCAGCAACCAGGGATGCAATCTTGTCTCCATCAAGGAGCTTGATCTTCGTAGACCCTTCTCCCTCGGCATAAAAGTACACCAATCTATCGGCATCACCGTCAACAGAACAGCAAAAGTCAGTAGAGTCGATGGATCCCATGTTTGACGGCAGAACCTGCTGCTTCTGCACATGATCAGACCCACAATCATGGTTCAAAATACCATCACCAACATTGTACAAAACCATTTCCAAACCAAAAGGTTTCAATAATGGCGCTAGTTTTGCAAGCTTCAATGCCCCAACACCATTTGCACAGTCAATATGAAGCTTTTTGTTGTAATTTGATTGCACCAGAGTAGAAAAGGCATTACCGAGCAAGGCATAGTATGCTCCTTCTGATGGATCAAGGTTTTGGTTCGTACGCATGACTGCCCAGTGCAATTGCGGTGTGGTAAGAATATCGAGCATTTCTACAGGAACCCCAAGACATTCTGCACCAGCAGCAGCATCAGCTGCCAGCGATTCGCCGCTAGGCCTGGTATCATACGCTATAAGCACCTTTCCCTCTTTGGGATCCAGATCGATATTCTCTTCCTGCAGCGCATTCTTCACGATATCTACCAATTCTTCAGATGAATCCGCATTCGATAACTTATTCGCTAGATTTTCATATCGCTGCAGCAGCATTTCTCCATTCGGCTCTACCAATTTCACACCGTTATCTGGAGCTGGATTGTGCGACGCAGTTATGCAAATGCCTGTCGTTTTCTTTGTATTTAGAGTTCTGAGAGCCATGAGAATGCCACATCTAAATATTGTAGAAGATAAAAGGTTCGCCTTGGCTCGAAATCCAGCTGTGCCATAGTCAGGTTTAAAATGATCAGGCTTGAGCCTTTTAGCCGATGCTTCTATGATCGTGGCCTCCATAACTCCAGAATCCAAATTAAATTAAATTAAATAAAATAAATCATTACTATGTCGATGACTGAAATGCAGCAAATTGGATCTACTACCTGTGCATTAGTTCACAGGATGCAATTATTCATACTCGAAATGCCCTAAAGCTTGGTTGTCTTTGGGTCCCTGCTGCCTTTACAGCATAATGATTGCTGTTGCGCAGACTCATATAAACAATGGCAAACACTAGGGCAACAAGGCCATATGCTGTTCTCCATGTGCTTGTTGCTTTCTTGCTGTGCTCAGTAGCCTTCTGTTCCACGGGGATTTCTTGTTCCCCTGCATAAAATTCGAACAAAAAATCATAAATACGATCATCGTCCCAAGAATCGTCTCCTTCAAGTCTGCAATCTTCACAAATTTCTCTAGTAGGCCACTGTACATGAGGAAATTTGGGATCAGCGTTTTCTGTACCATCTTGCTCTTCTGCCAGCCTCTTGTTTACCTTATTATGTGTCTTCCACAGCCATAAAACGGCATCCTTTTTCGATTTCACATCCCTAGCGTCTTCCACGTATGACACAAAATGAGAAGCACAGTCTCCACACTGGAAGTAATTGCTTATGAAATCCTTAATAGTCTCCAACCACTCAGATCCAGGATCAGACATCCCTTTGGTTGGCATGCGAACTGATAAAGCATGCATGACCTGCCAAAGACCACAAGTATATCCTCTTGTGTCGACAGTCGATCCAGCACATCCTACCCATGCAGGTAGAGCATCCATCTCCCCACAGATGTTCACCTTCTTAAGCGAATCCAGGTCTTTAATAGAATCTGATGATTCTGGCCACAGAGATAAGACTGCCTGCATAGCATCGTGTGCTCCAGCTCTGCAATCTTTCACCGGATGGGCTGCCGTAAGTAATTCAAGCCATTTAATTAAATACCCTCTTTTATCCTTCCCCTGCAGAAGTGCTTTGGATCGCAGGTATTGAAAAGACAGGACAGTACCAGCAATTATATCATCTAGGTTTGCAGAATGGTTTCCGCCCTTGGACAACATTTCCTTCGAATTTTGCTCCAACACTTGATCTCTTGAATCTTTTTCATCCCCCCCATCTTTTTCGTCATCTTGAATCTCGCCACCTGTACCGGAATCCTCGTCCGTGCCCTCTGGTAGAATTGCCTGTGAAAAGTCTCTCTTCAGCACCTTCTCTAATGCATTCAATACGCCTTTGAATGACCTCGGCTTTGCTTCTACAACCATCAGGCTATCTTTTGACTTTGTGCTAAAATGAAGGGGCGTATCGACATACAATGTCGGGTAACGATTGATACCAAACGCGTCACACAGATTTGTATTTTCAGGACAGTCAAGGCGAGCCACTGCCAGCCGAACGGGCCTCCCATCTTTACCCTTCCAAGTTTTCGTCTCTTTCTCGTCAATATCTAGAATGTGCTTCGCTATTTGTTTGTATGCGGGTTGAAACGAGCGACAAGCGGGGCACCAATGACTATAGAATTCCAGAAGCACGTGATCATATTTTCCAGCTAGCTCTGTAAGATATCCCACAAAGTTCGTATCATCGAGTTGAATCAGTCCTTCAGATCCAACTTCTTCTGATTTACCATCCCTCGTGGCCACCTTCTTACCCAGACAACTGCCTAGAGGCAACAAACCGGTTGCAATCGGCAGGACAAGGGACAAAAGTATCCACCGAATCATTCTACTAGTATATAACTACCCCTAGTCCCCTGCCAGGCTTTAGAAAAAGAGAAGAAAGTTCCATTTGCTTCGAGTAGGGATGCCGACCTGCATGGCTTGAAAGCCTGATTTTCGTTTGAACAAAGATTGATGAAAAATCATGACCGGCATAGATCTGTTGCTGATTAGTGCTTTGTGTCCCTAAAAAAATATTAAATTACAAACTTTATGGGCGATCTAAGATAGAAGTGACACGGTGTGCAGTTGCGGCGTCTCCTCGGTTTCATTAATTCCCTTCGTTCAGTCCCCTCCTTCTTCAATGGGCCACGATAGAGGCTGTTTTGTTCAGTTTTTGAATTAAAATAATTCAAGGTACACGGGAAGAATGTATTGGATGTTTGGATGAAGACTGCTCGTTTCATAGCTCGTCATGGGACTCGGAACTTGGAATCGGAATGCAAAACCCACGACGTTTTTCGTATCTCATAGTCGGTCTGGATGTAACACAAGATGCTTTAATTTCCGTGAATATAATAGGAGAAGGAATACTTTGAATAGGAAAGAGATCAAGATTGCTGCGAAATTGAGTAGTAAACACTCTGGTGCTTTGAAGAAAGACATGATTAGTGGTCTTGTGAGGCAAGAACGAATGAAAGGGAAGCTTTGCGTGATTGCAAAGTCTGCATTTGAGTCTCATAAGTTGCAGAAAGCAGCAGGTCGGGAAAGCAGTGCTGGCTCTCGTGGGGCTTGGGGCTTCTTCATAGACTGTAGACTTGAAAATAGTGCAAGCCAGAATGGGGCTCGTAGAGGTGATTTGGTAAGGCAACAGGCCTCAATCTCGACGAGTCGAGGCTGGAATGATGATGGGATGGGAATGAGAGGACATGAAACGGACAGTAAACTGAGGCCAACGTTTCGAGATCATAAGGATGTGCTGCAGAGTATCCAGGAGAAGAGTGCTGAAGAGCTGAAGAAGCACAATAGAGTGTCGAGAAGTCGAGCAAAATTGAAATTTCAGCAAAAAATGCGTCAGACAAATCACATGAAAATGGTTCAGGAAGCAAGTTCTTCTTTGGGTGTACGGATTGATGATGGGCTTGTTTCTAAAGCGTTGGCATCAAACAGTAGTCAGCGGCAGGATATTATCGAAGCATCCAAGGTGGATGCTGCGGTGGACTCGTCGCAGCATGTGTTTGTGGCGTCAACCAAACGATCTGGATCTTCGAATATGGGTGCGGCAAGAAGCACGCGTGATCAGAGGGGAAAGCAGAGAGAGGTGCCCAGTGCACAATTATTCAATTCGATCAGTATATCTAATGGTAGTGGTAACGGAGCTGATTACGACTCGGAGGATTTTGATAGTATGGTGGATGAAAGCACGGTGAGACAAATATATCAGAATAAGCCTCCAAAAGATGTTCATGTTGTAGAAACCTTGGAAGAGGCTCGGCATATTGTATCCATATTGATGGACCCTTCAATGGAAGAACGGACTTTTGGGTGTGATACGGAGGTGATGGATATCGATGTTACACGAGAGTCACCATGCTGTCACGGTATAATCACTTGCTTTTCACTTTACTGTGGCCCAGATATCCATTTTGGCGCAGAACCTATTCACAAGGGGGATGTGAAGAAGAATATGATTTGGGTCGACACATGGCTGAATGGTGAAGAGGGTAAAAAGGACGAAGCGAAAGCCATACTGGAGACATTTCGAGTATTTTTTGAATCTGAGAGACATAAGAAAGTTTGGCATAACTACTCGTTTGATCGGCACGTGATTGAAAGAATGGGAATTAAATGTAGAGGTTTCTATGGTGACACCATGCATATGGCTCGCTTGTGGGACTCATCTCGCACAGGAAGGGGTGGCTACTCCCTCGAAGCTTTATCAGGTAAATTAGATATAATTACCATGGAATATTCTTAGAAAGCATTTTTTAAATATTCCAGTCGTGTGTATGTGTTATGCAGCCGAGGAAGAACTGATGGGTCCAATGGACCATGCTGATGCCCGTGGGAAAGTATCAATGAAAAAAATCTTTGGTCGGCGAAATATTAAGAAGGATGGTACCGAAGGCAAATTAATCATCTTGCCACCGATAGAGGAATTACAGGCGTCGGAAGAGACACGATGGGACTGGATCAACTACTCCGCGTATGATGCAAAGGCTACATGGGATCTTCATGAAGCTCTAGTTCTTCGATTGATGGATATCCATGCTACCCCAGATCAGGATGTCTTTAGGGCATATGAGGAATCTGGTATTAAAATTCGTTCTCTTTGGGACATATACTGTCATGTTTGGCGACCGTTTGGTGCTCTCTTGACAGACTTGGAAGCATTTGGTGTTGCTGTCGATGTTCACCATCTTGCTGAAGCAGAAAAACAAGCAACGCAGGAGGAAGCAAAGTCGAGGACTATATTCCGAGAATGGGCTGCTTCAAAAGTTCCTGATGCTCAATATATGAATGTAGGGAGCAGCAGTCAGGTGGTGCAGTTATTCTTTGGTGGAGCAAAAAATAGAAACAAGGAAAAGCCAGGGGTTCCATTGAGTCGAACTTTCAAGGTGCCAAATGTTTTGCCTGCAGAAGATGGAAAAAAACCAAAGAAAAATATGGACATTAAACTTCATAATGTGTGGAGTAAGGATCAACCGACAAGATTGCAGCCAGAGATTTACACACCAGCTGGACTGCCAGGATGTAGCACATTCGTTCTGAAAGATTTGGCAGGGAAACCTGGAAGAGCAAGAAAAGCGCTCGCAAAGCTGACGAAAGAGAAGCAAAGTGGAGAGGAGGATGGAATCGAAAGTGTTCGACTTGACTTTGATGATATTGACACTTGGTCAACAGACGATGCCGAAATATCCAAGATTCAGCAAGAAAGGAACCTGGCTAAGAAGGAAGAAAGTCCAGAGTTCCTTGAAGCAATCGCAAGAGAGCATGGATATGGTCGTCTTTTCTCTCAATTTGGAAACAGAGAGGAAGGTCTCAGAGCCTGTGCTGCAGTGGATTCTTTAATAGATGCTTCAGCGATTGACACACTTCTCTCTAATTTTATCATCCCACTGCAGTCTGATGCTATTTCCAAGCCAGACACTAGTGGAATCAGGAGAGTACACTGCTCCCTCAATATTAATACTGAGACTGGCCGATTATCAGCTAGGAGGCCAAATCTCCAGAATCAACCAGCTTTGGAGAAGGACAGGTACCGTGTTCGACAAGCTTTCACTGCTGACAGAACAGCAGGAAATACTCTTATTGTCGCTGATTACGGGCAATTAGAGTTGAGGATCTTGGCACATATGGCAAACTGCACATCCATGATTCAAGCTTTTGAGTTGGGCGGAGACTTTCACTCTAGAACGGCTCTTGGCATGTATGACCATATCAAACGTGCCATCGATGCAGGAGATTGTCTACTAGAATGGGAAGGACGATCCGAGCCGCCAGTACCTCTTTTGAAAGATATGTTTAGCTCTGAGAGAAGAAAAGCTAAAATTCTAAATTTCTCCATTGCGTACGGCAAAACTGCCCATGGACTGAGCAAGGATTGGAATGTTACTTTGAAGGAAGCAGAGGAAACTGTGGAGAGGTGGTATGCAGAGCGAGCGGAAGTTCGCACCTGGCAACAAGAGCAGCACGCTTTGGCTTTATCAGAGGGATACGTGTGCACAATCTTGGGACGCAGAAGGCAGCTGCCTGGCGCCAAGAGCAAGAACAAAGCTTTAAGATCTCACTCACTTCGAGCTGCAATCAACACACCTATTCAGGGTTCAGCCGCAGATGTCGCCACTGCAGCAATGCTTCGAATCAATTCAAATGAAAAACTGAGAGAATTAGGATGGAAACTACTCCTTCAAGTCCACGATGAAGTTATATTGGAAGGTCCCAAAGATAGTGCACCAGAAGCACAAAGCATAGTACTATCATGTATGCGATCACCCTTTGGAGAAGCAGAATACGACCCATTACGTGTCGAACTTTCCGTCGATAGTAAGTATGCTGATACTTGGTACGAAGCCAAATAATTAGTAAGAAGCATAGGCTTCTGTTCATCGTCTCAAGAGACATCTTCAAAGATGAGAACTCTCTCATGACTAGCAAGTCAAATTTAAACTGAAATTTCATCTAAATCTATGGTCAACATTCCACACATAAAACTCCCCTGTACCCACCAAGCTCTTTGTAGATTTAATAAAATTAAAATTACTATGAGTGACCGAGTATCGCCATGAGAGGCAAATGTGCGGTGTGCAGTTCGAATACACCAGACTACACATGTCCGCGATGCAATGCCCAATACTGCTCCGTAGAATGCTACAGGGACCATTCCTCTCTGTGTACGCAGCAATTTCAAGAGTAAGAGATGCGCTTTGTAATTTGCGGTGATCGACTTGTTCCGTGACGAAAGTGTTTCTTCTTGTTGTCTCTGTAGTGAGGGGGTGAAGGAAGTGCTAAGCAGCGTTGTGGCAGAGTACGATGAGCAACACAAAATGAGGGAGATTCTTGTTCGCTTACATAGGGAGATACTGGAAGATGACGAGGCTGTGGAGGGAGAGAGTGTGAGCGGTGAATTTGTTCAAGGGGTATCTTGGGTGAGAGCTGTGCAGTTTGCAGAGGTATGTTTTGGTGGCGAGCTTGGGCAGCCGCATCATGTCTAGATGAAACTGTAGAGTAAACTATTACCAGAAATTAATTGAATAATTGCCAAAATAATCGTGTCGTATCTCCGGATTTGTACGTAGGGTGAGATTTCCATTGATGATTTGACCAAGACTGAACTTGCTGCTTTGACAAAAGCAATGCAATCCAATACGCAATTACTTGGAGAAGATGGGATTGTCGAGGCATGGAAACCATGGTGGGAATCTGCTGATGTGAGTGGGATTGTTTTGGGAGCTCGTGGTACTGCGGTCGTGGAGTCTGAAGAAGATGGAGGTCCGTGGGAGTCATCCAATATTCCTTGTGCTCCCAAAGTTGCTCTTGTGCCACTACAAAGTTTGACATCGAGAGCCCCATCTCCACAAATGCCTCTGCATTTAGTAGACTTGATCTATTGGTACTGCTTGATCATGCGTCTGTACAATGGGGATTACAGATCTGATGATTCTACTGTGGTTTCCCTGTTGCTCTGCTGCTCGTTGGTATTGCAAGAGCAGCAGGTAGTATTGAAGGAATGCGAAAACGTTGAAGAGCTCGTTATAAAATTATTAGAATTATCTTGTACCGAGGTAAATAAGATACTTGGGAAGGTTCCGACTGGTATGGCCGTTGGAGCTTTGTGTGATGTTGCTCATGTTGTGAGACTAGGAAGAACAGGCATTGTCCTTGCACTGACAGATATCTCTAGAATTTTCGAACGAGGAAAGTTGGATAATATCTTTCGTGATAAGAAAGATTCAAAGCATTCTGTGAAGAGCAAGCTTGCTAATGCCAGGAAGAAAATGGTCTTCTTCTTGTCTTGGGCAAACGAGTTTGCTACTGACACAATGACTGCAAGTCTCTCAAGTGCGATAGAGTTTGAGTACCAAAGACAGAAAAAAATGATGCAAGGAAAAGATAAACTCGTCATATTACCAAAAGAATGAATATTACAGGTATCATTATTCATCAAGTAAATCATTTAAGTTCAAAATAGTCACCAGGACTAAGAGTCCAATTCCAAAACATCCCATGAGCAGCAGAATTGCCTTTGTGTAGTGATGTATGTGTCGCCATTGCAACTTTGCAAAGACGAAAATCGGAAGCAAAAGGCTCATTGTCATTGAACAAGAACCCCCAATTAAGCTCACAAGACTACCAGCTTTCTCTTTTGCCAAGATGGCAATCCCAAGCGACATCATTGCGATGAAGAGCTTTGGAAAAAATGCTGGAAACTTTTGAGCCTGCTTAAAAGAATCCGATTTTGAGCGAAAAGCGATATGCACAGCAAGATCCTGTATAATTAGGGCAAAGATCGGGACTTTGGCAATGCATGAAATTAGGACCATGACTGGCAAAATCTCATCAAGGGGCAAAATATGCCACAGAGGACTTCCTGCCTTACTCTCGTAAGCGTATGGCGAGTTTTGAACCAGATCATTCAAAGCAACTGGAGAGACTACATCACCCCAATAGAAATACCCACAAATAGCTACAGATGAATAAAGTGCCAGCATGATAGCGAATGCACAGGATATAGCCTTTCTAACCTGACCAGGATCATTCATATTAGAACGAATGGATGGCAGTGTGGAGTGTCCAGAAAAACTTACGGCAAAAATACCTAGAGCTTGCAGACCCCCTGCCCAGTTGAAACTGGAATGACCACCTAGGTCTTTCACCAGTTCCCTCTTTGGATCAAATCCTACCAGAACGACAACAGCAATGGCCAGTATGATCGATGCAGCTGTACCAGTTGCGCTGATTGGTGCAAGCAGCGATATCTTTCGCAACAGAAGAACAGGTATCAACATTCCTAGGAATATGCATACCGTGAGCCAGAGAGGATTAGAAGAATCACCAGAAAACGGTACGAAAAACTCAATCTGCTGCAAGATGATTATAATAGATATTGTCAAACTACCAAAAAGCTCCATAATGGCAATCAGAGAGACCATCTTCTTTCCCAATTCCCCACCTAATAAGTTCCCCAAGTTTGGCAGGTCAGAGCAGTCATGCTCCAGCCGTTCCACTGAGCTGACCATGAACAACGCACTTGCATAGAAAAGCAAGAATGTAACCAGCAATGCAGATATCGCTCCCCAGCCTCCCAATCTCAGAGCAAACGGCTGGCTTAGCAATCCTAAGCCAACATAAATGGATACCACTACTAGGGTTGTTTGGAAAACACTATTACCCGATTTTGATTCCCGTATCACAGGTTCATGTTCCTCCAGAGTTACAAAATTCTCATAGTCATAGGTTTCATCGAGCAATGCAGATTCTAATTCGCCTCCAGCACTCATCTCGCTGGCCAAGAAAGTTGCTTCTACCACACCGTCAGCAGCGACCTGTTCAAGTTGGAGCAACGTTAAACGATCACCACCTGAGGCATTCAATCCATGAGAGCATCTTCTATAGTTATCTAATGCTAAGAGTGGAAATGCACGTATTAATCAAATCACTATTGGGCGTCAATGCTCCCAAGGTGTTCCCACGGCCGGTCAACCCTAAGCAGACACTCCAGTTCTGTTTCCAACCTGCTGGCAATCAAGTTTCAATCTCAACCTACGTCTCAAAATAAATAAATAGTGAAAAAAATGTAAAGTTGGTCTCGGGCATTTTCGTTATTAAGTCTCAGGATAGGGAAGATGTCCTTCTTGCAGTGTCGCGCGACAGTGAACATTGATCATGACGTCGTCAGCCTGGATCTAGTGACCCTTCAACCAACATGCAGCCCCAAAACTGTGCTAGAAAAGTTGCAAATTTATAATAAATTCATGTAGGATTCATCTTGGATCGTAATCTGCAGACAAGATGATGGCTCAGGTCAGGTTAGTGCTGTTGCTGCTCACTTTGTCATGGTTGGCCAGTTGGGAGGTCAATGGCTCTGAGATTTTGATTCAGGTGTGATTTGCCATTGCTATTATTATTAGATTCTCGAAACGTAATTTGACCTTCGCATAGAAATATGGTGCGCCACATTCGGGTCCAACGAAGTTACTTGCTGTTGTTCCAGGGAGGGACTGTTGTTTTGGCTGATGCCATGTTCAAAGCCGATGTACTTATCAGAGATAAGAAAATAGTGTCAATAGGATCAAATCTGAAATATAGAGAAGTCGACAGTATAGAGTTGCTGGATGCGAAAGGAAAATACGTCATGCCAGGGGGAATAGATCCTCATACACATCTGTCGATGCCATTTATGGGCATGGTTGCTTGTGATGACTATTTCAGCGGACAAAGTGCAGCATTGGCTGGTGGAACGACATTTCATATCGATTTTGCACTACCTGTGAACCATGATTTGATGAAAGGGTTTGAAGAGTGGAAGAAGAAGGCGAAGGATTCAGTAATGGATTATGGGTTTCATATGGCTGTTACATCATGGAGTGATAAAGTTGCAAGGGATATGGAGACTCTGGTTCGAGATCATGGTATCAACTCATTCAAATTCTTTATGGCTTACAAAGGTGCTTTAATGGTTAAAGACGAGGAGCTGGTGTCTGGACTAAAGAAATGCAGAGATATTGGTGCTCTAGCACAAGTTCATGCTGAGAATGGCGATGCAGTGGCTGAGGGCCAGAAAGCTGTATTTGAAGCTGGAATAACGGAGCCAAAAGGCCATGCATTATCAAGACCTGAAGGCTTAGAGGCAGAGGCAACCGGGCGGGCAATACGGCTTGCTGAATTCGTCGGAACTCCTTTGTATGTTGTGCATGTAATGGGCCAGCAACCAGCCCAAGAGATTGCTAGGGCTCGGATGAGAGGGGCCAAAGTCATTGGAGAAACTGTCACATCAGCAATTTCTCTCAACGAATCATTATTATGGGATAAAGATTTTAAACGAGCTGCTCAGTACGTCATGAGCCCACCCATTCGATCCGCTGCTTCTGGGGCTGCAGTCAAGGCAGCCCTAGCTGGAGGCATTCTTCAATTGCTTGGGACAGACCATGCCGTCTTCAACAGCACCCAAAAGGCTGCAGGAGCCCATGACTTTCGTCTTATACCAAACGGAGTTAACGGAATCGAAGAAAGACTTCATGTTGCCTGGGAAGAGCTCGTCAATTCAGGAGCCATCAGTCCCATGGATTTTGTTCGAATCACAAGCACAGAGGCTGCCAAGATTTTCAACATATATCCTCAAAAGGGTACTATTGCTCCAGGCTCAGATGCAGATGTGATACTATTGGATCCCAATGTGGAGCATGTTATCAGTGCTCAAACGCATCATTCCAAAATGGACACAAATATTTATGAAGGTAAACGCATCCATGGCAAGGTGGTAACGACAATCAGCAGGGGCAAAATTGTTTGGAACAATGGCCGGCTCTCTGTATCCAAAGGATCGGGCAGATATACCCCGCTCAAAGCATATCCACCAATATTCCAAGGTATAGAGAAAAAAAATGTCCTAGGCAGGTACAAGTCATCCCCAAATGCTGGTAATTCAGATTCAGGGGCTGACCACACAGAACTTTGATTTTGTCTGATCAAATGGCTCAACCTCATTCATGTCTTGTACATTACATCTCAATTAGTTTTGAAATTCTTTGTAACGTACTATTGTCAACAGAAAATCATGTTTAGTTGGTCTTGGAGCGTATCTAGGATCCTTGCGAAAGGGTTTATTCGTAGGATTTCCTTTAAGAAAAACAAAGGTTGCCACGAACAAACAAGGGCGTCAAGTTCAGCCGGTGGGTCTTCCAGTCAACGCTCGGTACGATATAATTACGATGGAAATGTTATAGCAAGAATGTCGGGAATCCCCCCGTTTTGATCCTAAGTGCGCGTCTTTGTCAATGGTACGTCTTGTTAGCAATTGACTCTTTTCTCTTCAGGCTTCAAGTGGCGGCATGCATCCTGTTCTTAAAGCGGGTCTAATTTCTGGATCACTCTCTTTAACTGGCGATGTGGTAGCGCAATTGCTTGGAGGATTGCTTTCTAAGGAGCAACAAACCATCTACGACTTGGAGAGGGCAGCAAGGATGGGGTCATTTGGTCTGTTTTTCTATGGGCCATACCAGCATTACTGGTATGCTGCGCTTGAGCGGGCCTTCACAGCTAAGACTGCCCAAAACTTTGCTACCAAGGTATTTTTGAACCAGACTGTGCTCGCACCTGTAGTGATTTGTGGAATATTTGCATGGAATCTAGCTCTTCAGAAGAAAATATCAGAATGGCCTGAGAAAATGAATAAGGATTTTAAAAATACGATACTGACTGGATGGAAATTTTGGATCCCTGCATCAAGTATCAACTTTGTAATGGTTCCTCTTCAACATCAAGTTCTATATATGTCTTGCTGTGGTGTTGTCTGGACAGCATTTTTGTCTTATTCCAGCAGCATACAATGTGGTGAACTTGCATAGAGCGACTGTGTATTGTACAACAAAATTGGCATTTTTTTAAACACGAAATTGAAAATAACTGTAATGCAGTATCAAGTAATATCTGTCGAGATCGTCTTAAATAATTGCCTACAACTCTCCTGTGTGCAACAGGTGTTGAATGTCAACTCCATTCATCTGAAGCACATACAAAATTGTAAGTACTGTTCCATTCCAGGCTCCGTGAATCATCATAGGAGTTAGCAAATTCTTTGACCGAATATAAGAAAATCCCAATAGAATACCCAGGGCTGTCAATTGAGGAGTATCCCTTGGAGAAAAATGTACCAATCCAAATGCAACTGATGACAACAAGACAGCAAGAGGTGTAGGCATAGCTTTCGACAAAGAAGGTAGTAAAAACCCTCTAAACACAGTTTCTTCTAATAATGGAGCTAATATGGCGGTTGTCGTGAATAAAGATGCATACGTTACTCCATCAAGCGTCAATATTTGGGATATGGCATCTGCTGTTCCCCTGGCCTGAAGATCCTCGGCTCCAAGAGCCTCCCAAAGCGTGGATGAAAGATATACAACCGCTGGTGCTAGAAATATACCTATAGTACCCCAGAATGCCCACCCGTTCGGCCTTGCAAATGGCTGCCGGAGGTCTAATGTCAACACTGAAGGCCTTGAGTTGTAGAAACCACCTGCAGAGGTTGTCACTATTCCAATTCCCACAGCAGTCTCCACAATCTGATTCACTAGCGCAAATATGGATTTATCTTGCTGAGAGAGTGCTGAAAATCCCTCTGGACCAGCTGCGAACTTTGCAATTGGCAAGAACGCCAAGCCTACTAAAAGAAACGAAGCACCCCAGCCAGCTACTCCTAAAACTGCATTTTTGGCGTCCCAAGGCGCCTCTAGAGGCTCTAAATATTTTCCAAGATCGAAAACGCCATATGAGTCCACTTCATGGGGTGTTTCTTCCGCTGCTGTCTTGTCTTGGTCGTCACGTGTGGCAGCCACAACAGTTTGCAGTTTATGGTCAGTTTCACGCCTAGAGACCCACTCACGCCTATCAGGGCCACCTTTGTAAGCACGAAGACATCTTAATTCTATTCTGCTACTACAAGTAGTCTTTCTGCCAATGTACTTGGAGACAAAATTTTGCCTCGAAAAATGTGCAACTGGGTTCGCCAACGCTGTACACGACATCCTTCAAACTCTATCGAAGAATCTGTGTATTGCGTTATTAAGTATCTACTATCAATTAAAACTTTTTAAAACAATCATTAAGTAAGCAGCAAATGGATTAAATTAGTTTGGACATGTAAGGCCCATCAAGTTCATATCCCAACTTTCTGTAATAATGTCGAGTTCCGACACCAGCAATGATGGCTAATTTATACGATTTGTGCTCCTCTCGAGCTATTCTTTCCGCTTCTCTCATTAGCAGGGTGCCGTAACCTTGGTGCTGCCACTTGTTAGCATCCCTCAGATGCACACCAACTGCAGTCCCATAGACATGCAATTCTCGAACCATTGACATTTTGCCATGCAACTGCGGCTGCCTCGTAGAATCCTTACCAGCAAGTTTTCTAAGACGTAGAAGACCAATTAAAATATCTTGCTTAGGATCCTCATATGCTAGGAACGTCTCCCAGCCCCCATTTGCGGCGTAATCTCTGCGGACAAGCTCCACCTCCTCTGGTCTTACTTTCTGGTGTATGTCCTTGATTCCTACTTCTCTCGTTCTAACATCCCTACACTTGAGTCCCAGTTCCTTACACCTCGCTAAAGCAAGCTCCCGAAGGTTTCCTTTCTCTACACCGCTTGAAACTAAAGGCATGGGGATATCTCTCTGGATCCTGTAAATTCTCGTCCATGGTGGGATAAGAGCTAGGCACCTGGCAACCAGATCAACAAGCTTGTGGGGTTCATAGTTCTTATACAAACCCTTTTTCCACAATTCATACAGCCCGGTCCCCCGAATCACCAACGTAGGGTATACCTTTAAACCATCAGCTCTAAATGCAGGATTTTCGAAAAATTCAGTAAATGATTCCACATCTCTTTCCCATCCAACATTGGGCAAATCGGGCATCAGATGGGCCACGACTTTAAAGCCAGCATCTTTTGCAAGCTCAAAGCATTCACCAACCGCAGCTACCGTGTGTCCTCTGTTGGTATCTCTGGCCACATCTTCATACGTGCTTTGTAGTCCAATCTCCAATCTCGTGCAACCATACGAAAGCATGGCTGTTAAATGCGGCGACAAGCAAAAATCTGGCCTGGTTTCTATAGTCATGCCAATACACCTAGTTGCACTCTGTTCAGAGAACCTTACTGCCTCTGGAACATTCTTAGAAGAGTGGCCTGACAGGGCATCATGCAAGTTCCGAATGAAATAATCACGGTAATCTACAGGGAGGGACATGAATGTGCCTCCCATCAAAATAAATTCCACTTTATCAACAGAATGCCCAAGGCGTCTTAGCTGGTCAACCCTTGCTCTTGCTTGAATATATGGATTATACCGCGCCCTAATGGCACGCATTGAAGTAGGCTCATACCCAGTATAGCTTTGCGTCGAATATTCAAAATCAGAATCAGGTCCCCCAGGACAATAGACACATATATTCCCTGTTGTTGCGATATGAGGACATCTATGTGGCTTTGACATAACTGCCACAACAGCAATACCAGATGCAGTCCTAACAGGCTTGGCCCTCAACCTGCACAAAGGAATCATTGCTCATGAATTCGTGCAATACAATGCTTCGCTCTCATATATATCGGTAATTTACTAGTATATAATGGATTCTCTTGCCTCTACTTTCCCAGTTGGAGAGCCCAAAAGCAAGAATCCGACAGAATACAAACACAACAACAAGACGTACTGTGGCAACAGAGCTGCCCGATGCTCATCAGGCAACGCAGCAATAATCTCCACCAGCTTTGGAAGCCTAGCCAATGAGTATTTGATTCCCACATCTCTATTCAATTTGTTCAGATCCACATCATTGCCCGATTTAATTCCTTGGACTAATGCATTGACAATGTCAGAGATGGCCCGCATACGAGACTGCAGCACATGGTTTTCCAACTTTTAGAATATTTCAATACAAATTACAATGGTACTTTATCAAGTGCAACTACACGCATACCTCGGCTGGACTGTAGATAACATTACCCTTCTTGTTCCTCCTTGGAGCAGCCAAAGAACTACCGTTGGCAGTCTGTACTGCATCCGCATGAAGACCCATTATTATTTGAGATGAACAAAATAATCATAGTATTAATGCTATTGGCTTTATACATGTGCAAGACCTTTTTAGCATCCTGATGGGCATGCTTGCTGACCAAGATTCCTAGAAAAGAAAAGAGGTTAAGACTGTGTCCAATTCCCCAGTACTGTCAAAAAATAGTTCCTTATTTGCATTAAATATAGTAGTAGGGTTATTCTGATGGCATATTTAGCTGTTAGTACTAGTGTTGTGCCCCAGTATTGCTCCTTTCGTTCCTGTTCTGGTGCAAGAGAGGAACATAGAGTGGTGTTTGGAAGCAAGCTTCAAAACTCTTTGCTCATCTCTCCGCTCGGAAGTAAAAAGGCAAATCGTACTACAAGGATTTCAAGGGTTCATTGGTCTGGCCGTGTTGCGCCCGTGACTGCAATGGCTGCGGGTATGAGTCTGTCATGCTGTTGGGATTGTCATGCAGTATTGTTGTGTTTGCGATTTAGTGTGTTTTGCCTTTAAATCATTCGCGATCTATTGAGTTATGATTATTTCGTTGTAAACGCATCCGAAGTGCGTTGATGGTCGGAATCGAGTCTCTTTGAGAATGTACAAGTGACGTTTCTGCAGAAATCATCGATGGCAAGGCAACTGCGGCGACTATTCGTCAAGAATTGAAAAAGGAGGTGGATGAGTTGAAAGGAAAATACGGTAAATCTCCTGGTCTGGCAGTGGTTCTCGTGGGAGAGAGAAAAGACTCTCAGACATACGTGAGGAATAAGAAGAAGGCTTGTGAGGAAGTGGGAATTGTGTCGTATGGAACGGATTTGCCAGAGACTGCGACGGAGGAAGAGGTTCTCCAAGTTGTAGCAAACTATAATGCTGATCCTAATGTGCATGGCATTTTGGTTCAGCTCCCTTTGCCGAAGCACATGAACGAACAAAAGATCCTGGATGCAATTTCAATTGAGAAGGATGTAGATGGTTTTCATCCATTGAACATAGGTTCTCTTGCCATGAGGGGACGGGAACCAAAATTCATTCCTTGTACTCCAAAAGGGTGTATCGAGCTATTGAAGAGGGCTGGAGTCACAATGTCTGGTAAAAAGGCTGCAGTTGTAGGACGAAGTAATATTGTGGGCATGCCAGCTGCCCTTCTTTTGCAGAGGGAAGATGCAACAGTTACTGTGATTCATTCGCGCACGCCAAATGCGAGAGAAATATGCTCCACTGCTGATATTGTAATTGCGGCGTGTGGGAAGGCTGAAATGGTGGAAGGTTCTTGGATCAAAGAAGGAGCTGCTGTCATTGATGTTGGCATCAATGCTGTGGATGTGCGTTTTCTAATTCTATTCTTGCATGAATTTGTGTTGTTACTAATTCATTTTGTTGTGCAGGATGCAAATTCCAAAAGGGGATACAAGCTTGTGGGGGATGTAAATTTCAATGAAGCATCCGAAAAAGCGTCATATATTACTCCTGTTCCAGGTGGAGTCGGACCAATGACTATTGCCATGTTGCTAAGAAATTGTGTGGATGGGGCAAAGGCTGCATTTGAGGCTGAATCCGCATAATGTATTTCTGTAATTTGACGCATTCATACATTTATACCATAAAATATACTCATACAAAAGATTTCGGCAGTATTGATCATACAGAGAAACAGAGTCCTGATGTAATCATACACTTCAAGACCTCTCAAGGATGCATTCACGCTTGAGTTTAGCGATACGTTTCCATAAACTTTTCGTGGAATGACTTGAACTTCTGCACAAAGTTAGCAATTTGGTCTTCCTGTGGTAGAATTGTTGTTCTCATGTGGAATGTGCCTTCTTCCTGGCCAAACCCAGATCCAGGGACGGTAGAGATGCCAGTCTCCTTGAGAAGCTCCAGGCAGTAGAATGTGTCTGGGGTCTTGCCTGCCTGCTTGGCAGCTTCAATGGCTTTTGGCGGCAAATGCAACCTAGGGAAGGAATACATGGCTCCCTCTGTGAAGGTACACGAAACACCTTCCAGAGCGTTGAATGCATCAGTCATAACATGTGCTCTTCTAGTCAAACTTGCCAAACCTTCATCCATCTCCTTTTGGTATGACTCATACGATTCATCTCCTGGCTTTGGTGGATTTGCCATCAGACTCATCGCGATTTGACCAGTAGTATTTGGGCACAGATTGATTGAGGCAATTTTGTACATCTCATCAATTGTACCTGGATGGAAGTTCAAGAATTCGACATAACCTCCACGGAGTCCGCACTCTCCAAGGACACCCTTGGATACTGTATGGAATGAGGCCAGTTCCACACCCTTGGAGTAGGGCTCACCCAATTCAGTCACGATTTTCTTTGCCGACACGAATGGCTTTTCATTTTGGTATACATTTGGCTGGTACACCTCATCCGCCAGGAGCACCAAACCTTCTTCATATGCAAGCTTTGCCAGTTCCTTTAGGTTATCTGCAGTCATGCACTGTCCAGTTGGGTTACCTGGATTGATGAAAACAATGGCCCTGACACTGGTTCCATTCTCTCTTGCTTCGTGGATTGATTTTCTGATAGACTCCATATCCATGCCCCATCCTTTCTCTTCCTTCAAGTAGTATGGCAGCAAGGTACCACCGTACAACTGAATAGATGCCGAGTACAGAGGATATTGGGGAATTGGAACCAGGATAGCATCAGATTCATCCCTGATTACGGCATTCAACACATATCTGACGGCTACAGATGCTCCATCAGTAAGGAAAATGTGCTCTGGATTTGCGGGATGGCCATCTCTCTTCTCAATGTATTCGGCCACCTCTTTCCTGATGCCAAGTGCACCACGGGAATCAGTGTATGCTCCCATTGCACCTCCCAGCATCTTGTTAATGTGTTTCGCTTTTTCGATAGTATCGGCAGGGAACATATCTTTCACTTTAGGGTGATCCATTAAAAATGGAGCCGAAAGCAATGCTTGCACTTCACGATTGAATGTGATTGGCTTTTGACCCAGCTGCTGAGGGTTTCCAACTGCACAACACCATTCCATTCCATGAGACCATGTGCATCAAACACATCCACGCCATTCCAAAATTGCCCAATATCCCATTATTATCTCCTATATGTATATATTACATGTACAAATACATACTACATGCAACCAATCCCGCGCATCCATATCCATCGACACAGATAGATAGATAGAAGATATGACTCTACAACACACCCATTGGCGTAGTATAGTTGCACCACAACTGCCAGCTTACCGTTGGTGTAAATAATCTCGCGCCCCTCTGCAGCCAGTTCCTGAGCCTTATTATACAATTCTCCACGAACAGCATACTGCGCTTTCAGCATATTCTGATTCAAGGTCGATGGATGCAGCACATACCCATCAACTTTGGTAGGGTTTGTGTGTGTTGTATCACTTTGGGGAAGAGCCCCATACATTCGCGACAGAATCTTTTGAACATCCATCGGCTCTTTCGCCTGAGTTACACTGGAGTGAGATGATCCTCCCGTAGCGAATCTACGCATCACCAAGCTGCTGATGCTCTTGGATTTGCGAGTTGCCTGACACAGGACGCACATGGTGGGCCTACTGAACAAACTGTCTATTAGTTCCGCAAGAGCGACCTTTTGATAATGTAAGCCAAAGTACTACTTCTGAAATTGTTATGAAACCTATTTCAAGAGATATTGTGCCGACAGAGGTGGAATCAATGTCACGAATAAGATAGTAGACCTCGGTGGATCCCGCTGCAGTACAATTCAGACTGTAGCAGTACAACTGGGCACTCTTCTCTTACTCTTGCATCTCTTACTTTTGCATCCATCCAAAGGAAATATTCCTATTTTATAAATAGATCTGATCTTATTCTTTGTCTGCAAGTGACGAGATGGCTTTTCAGAATAAACTTACCGTTAAAGAGTGCTCTTTAAAAAAGTTAACTTTGTTCGACACGATCTGCTTGTAAAATCGTGTACGGTTTAATGGCGCAATTTGTGTATAAACAAAAGGAATTTATCTGGATAAAAGATCAGAAAACTTTCTCGATCGGGTAACAGCCTTTACACTAACTAAAGCGAAGCATGGCTGCATTGGAACACGATGGGCTTCGAGTACGCAGTATCTCGCAGTGTTTTGTTGGTCCGGTATCTGTTCACGAATCAAATGAAAATAGTTTTATATGTGTTGCAGATAGCAGTAGAAGGCTGTTGCCATGGGGAGCTCGACAAAATATATGAAGCAGTGGGGGAACTGGAGAGGATGGACGGCAAGAAAATAGACTTGTTGATATGTTGCGGAGATTTTCAGGCAGTTCGGAATTTGAATGATCTAGAATGCATGGCATGTCCTGTGAAATATAGACATATGGCATCGTTCTACAAGTACTTTTCTGGGGATAAAGTTGCTCCATATCCAACTCTTTTCAGTACGTGTTTAATTTGTGTTGGTTGGGATGGGTTCATATTTGACTATTTGGCCTCAATGAACGATAGTAATAACCGAACTATAGATATTATTACTTATTAAGCTGTATCTATGTTCTGTAGTTGGTGGGAACCATGAAGCGATCAATTACTTGTGGGAATTGTATTATGGTGGCTGGGTAGCTCCGAATATCTACTTCTTGGGGTATTCTGGGGTGGTCTGGTTTGGGGGGATTAGGATTGCTGGTCTGTCGGGGATTTATAAAAAACATGATTATCTTTTGGGGCACTGTGAAGCTCCTCCTTATAGCGAAAAAAGTCTAAGAAGCGCATATCATATCAGGGCTTTGGAAGTAAGCAAGTTGATGGCCTTGAAGAGACCGATTGATGTGTTCTTGTCGCATGATTGGCCAGCAGGTATTACAGCCTATGGGGATGAACAGGGACTGATCAGGAGAAAGAGGTTTCTAGCCAGCGATATTCAGCATAACATGCTAGGTTCCCCACCTGCAATGTCATTGTTGCGCTTTTTGAAGCCAAGATACTGGTTTTCTGCGCATTTGCATACTAAATTTGCTGCTCTTGTCCCTCATGGATCAGAAGGGGAATATACACGGTTTTTGTCATTGGATAAATGTCTGCCTGGTCGTGACTTTCTGCAAGTAATAGACTTCCCAGGTGCGGTGGGAGAAAAAAAGTTTACGTATGATGCAGAGTGGCTAGCGATAACGAAACAATCACATCCTTTGCTTCGGTTTGAGGCCCGGAATAGTAATCCACCCCCTCCAATCTCACTATCCGAGGAAGAGGTTTCCTTGATGAAAAATATGCTTGAAAAAACAAAAGGGCATTACATTCCAGAAAATTTCGAACCAACGCAAGAGCCATACAATCCTACTTCGAGGCAGACGAGAGGCGTCATGCCCAGACACCTTCCTGCAAATCCTCAGACCTCCCAATTTCTAAACATGCTGGGACTGGATAATCCATTTTTATTTCAGAGCTCGCGTGGAAAGGCAAATGAAGATAATAACTATCGTTATCGGAGATCTCATAACAATGGTACGCACGAATCTGTCGTCATGCAGGCAGAGAACCCTGAAGATATCCAATTGGATGATGATGATGATAGCAACGACTTGGATGATGGTGACAATCAAGCTGGGGTCAGCAATAGTGCAGTCGATCCATCGATTCAGGCCATTTTACCGAAATAGTATTAATCATTTGATCGCATAAATATTTAAATAGCAAGATTCTGTCCATGCATTCTATTCTACCTGTGACAATTGTGACCTCTATTGACTGGAAAATATAGTTGACTGATTCAACTGTAACTAAGATGAGGGTGCTTTCTTGCTCTTCTCATTCATGAAAAAATTAATCTGTTGCAATGCATCCTTTCTAGTTTGGATTATCTGCGACAATTGTGCCACTCTATCTTTTATTAGCATCACTTTTCTGCGACAGTAATCTACACCACCTTCAATATCCTTTTCAACATAGTACCCAGTTCCAACTTCCAACAAAACAGTCTCCACACTTTCTAGCGTCCCCGGCACATACAACGACTCAGTCATAGGAAGTAGAATATTTTGGCCTTGTTTCGCATCTTTCAACTGCTCCACACTTTGCCCAGCCGACGCAAAACGCCCTGCCGTCTGTTGAAGCGCAATCAGGCTGTTCATGAAGTTGTTGACTTCAGTCGTCAGTTGCTGATGCAGCTGATTAAGTTCTCCAATACCTAGTTGAGAAATGTCGACTTGCTGTTGTCGCGACATTTTGACAGATTGAGCACAAGCGTTTCCTTCAAAATTTCAAAATGCCAAGCGTCGTTCTCGGGTACTCAAATCTACTCCCTGATAAGCACGAGATCCGAACAAAGCCTTGTATGAATTCCAAAATACTACTCAACATATAAATTTATCTATATAATCAATCTGATACCTCATGGTACCAGGAGATCAAGATTGTACTGATGAGAGTTCTCTCAGGCAGGACAAAGAATTCCGTTCGATCGAATTCGAATGGACTAAATCAATTCTTTGAAATTATTTTTGATTATATGAGTCTTATTAAAGGTTTACATTCTAATCTTGAAGTCGGATCGTGGAAACCAGTGAAAACTAGAGGGTAAACATAGAGTTTAATTGAATACAGGCAATAAATCTGTTAGGTTTTGGCCTGCTTCGGACTCTCTTTGCTGCTCAAGGAAGTGATTTTGATCCCTGAAAAGAACACTGATATCACTTAATGGCTCTGGAGGAGTGCTTCCGAACGTATTAGAGCACTTGTAGAACAGTAAGCTGTTCGCCATGCAGGGATTATTCAGTAAATTGTCTCGCCCTGCTTTGAGGCAGGTGGCAGAAGATTATGTGGCAATTCGAGAAATATTAGAAATATATGGAGGTGAAACGAATCATCTAATCACTTGTACTGGAGCCCAAGTGGAGGGGTCCTTGCTGCGCAATGTTGGTCATGCCGCCAGGTTGACAGGGTACAGGACCGATCGGGGACTTTTATCAACTAGGAATTTGCAAGTCGATAGTGTTGCTAAAATGGAAGATGTAGAGCCTTTGAAATTGAGAAAAGATTCGAAAGAGGGCTCGTTTGGGTTCGGTTTTGCCAGGGAGAGGAAACCAAGTGTGTCAAGGCATAGAGGTCACACAGGCTCTGGGAAACCACAGTCGTTCTCTCGTCCATCCCAGGGATTTGCACCTCGGGGAATTGACAGGAATGAACCAACCCAAGGACAAAGTCAGAGAGCCAGAGCTCCACCTAGGCCAAAAGGGAATGATGTGTGGAGTCAGAGATGGCAACCTGTGACTACTACTGACAGGCAACAACCAAGACAAGAAGCAAGGAAAGGTATGAAGTTTGACGGTCCTCAGAAGACTTTTCGAAAACCCCGACCATTTCATAATAGCGATAACAGAAGTGGAGAGAAACAGCAAGAAATTGGACCCGGATTGGGTGACTTTGAGGATGATGTCTCTCTCGGTGTCCCTGGAAAGAGCACAGATCAGAGTAAGAAGTCCTGGGGTAAGCGCTTCAAGGGAAAAAGTGTAAGCAATAAGGGATTTTGGGATAATAAATCGAGGCATGGGAATGAAGAAAGAGCCGATTCTTACAAAGTCAAGAGGGATAAGAAAGCTAGAGTTTCTAGACAGCCTGTTGTTCATGTTCCAAAGATGGTTTCTATCCCAGCTGAAATTAGCTTGGTGAAGTTTGCAAAGTTGATAGGTATGTAGTTTGCAAGATTGTATTGCTCTCTTTGTCTTTCTTTTTTTGGAGAATTGAGTGGAATGTTCTGTACTCCTCTGTGTCTGCAGAAGCAAATGTGTCAGAAGTTGAAAGGCTGCTTACAGAAATTGGTGAAGCCCCTAAAAGTTTAGAGGACACTATCAATCCTGAATCCGCTGAGCTTGTAGCTATGGAATTGGGGAAAACAATTCATATAACAGGTATATCGAAAGTTTTGGAGGCGAATGCTGAGATGCTACCCCGGCCTGCAGTGATTACAGTCATGGGTCATGTTGATCATGGGAAAACCAGTCTTCTGGATGCGCTGAGAAGCACTAGTGTCGCAGCTAGAGAAGCTGGTGGAATCACTCAGCACGTGGGAGCATTTGAAGTGAAAATGCCGGAATCAGGAAAATCTTTGACTTTCTTGGACACTCCTGGTCACGCTGCTTTCACAGCCATGAGGGCCAGGGGGGCTGCCATCACAGACATTGTTGTTCTAGTTGTCGCAGCAGATGATGGAGCGATGCCTCAAACAAAAGAAGCCTTGGCACATGCAACAGCCTCTGGATGTCCTATTGTTGTCGCCATCACTAAATGTGATTTAGATGGAGCAAATCCTGGCAAGGTGAGAGCACAATTGGGAGAATTAGGGGTGGAACTAGAGGACTTTGGTGGTAATGTTCAGGTGGTAGAGCTAGCAGCACCGAAAGGCATAGGTTTGAAGGATTTAGAGAATGCTTTATTGCTAGAATCTGAAATTTTGGAGCTCAAGGCACCTCAATTAGCAAGGGCAACCGCAACAGTTGTGGAATCCAGAGTCGACAAAGGGCAAGGCCCAGTTGCCATGGTGATTGTTTCTGGCGGAAAATTAGAGCGAGGTCAGTCTGTCGTCGTTGGTGATCAGTGGGGGAAAATAAGAATGCTTAAGGATCCCTCTGGGTCAGAAATTGTAAAGGATGGCGCAACTCCAGGAAAACCAGTTGAAGTGATTGGCCTCAAGGGTACTCCAAATGCTGGGGATGAGCTTTTGGTAGTTGCGAATGATGAGCGTGCGCAGAAAATCAGTAGATCAAGATCAATGAGAACACAGCAGCTTAGGAGTACTTCTCAAGTTAACAACACGGGAAATTCGGACTCTTCTGATTCAGAAGACATATCTGGTCCTACAACAATACCAATTGTCATCAAAGCTGATGTTCAGGGCTCTGCTGAGGCTGTTAGAGATTCCATCGCATCCCTCAGCAACGAGCACGTGTTCATAAATGTTATACATACGGGAGTAGGACCCATTACTAGTTCCGATATAGCTTTGGCAATTCCTTTTGGGGGCCATGTCATCGGCTTCAATGTCAAAGCAGCGTCAGATGCAGAGGCAATTGCCAAGCAGCACAGCGTGGGCATACATTCTCGGCGCATCATTTACGAGCTTATAGAAGACGTTGAGGACATGATTCAAGGTGCAGTGCCAAAGCCACTTGAGGAAGTCTCCATTGGCAACGCCCAAGTGTTGGCTCTTTTCAAAATTCCGGGCAAGAGGGGCAACCCTGATAGAGTAATTGCTGGCTGTAGAGTGCTCGATGGAGTCATCAAGTCCAAGATGAAGATCAGAGTTTTGCGAAGTGGCGAAACTGTATTCGAAGCTCCAGTAGAATCTCTCAGGAGACACAAATTAGACGTGGAAACAGTGGGCAAGGGCACTGAATGTGGAGTTGGTCTGCATGGTTTCCAGGACTTTATGGTGGGGGATTCCTTATCATGTATTGACCTACAATAGATTTCCTTACACAATGACATGCCTTTGTATTGTAGACGATAGATTATTCGATTCAATCTATAATACTAGAGGTCTAGTTAGTAATGTTGTCATGTACTCCCATGCACATCATCATACAGAGAGACTCGACTGAGGTTCAAGTACTCTCTTTACATTAACATTATGGGCGCCATACTGATTTGTATTGGACTGGCCCACCGATTCCTATATCCGCCGTCCTGATCGAAACCACTGCATAGTAACATAAATTGCTTCACAATCACCACTCTAATCACGGTACGTCATGTTTTGAAGCAATGGGAATGTACCGCTGTCGTTTCGACGCGATCCGACTGCGGTTCCGCCGACTGTACGAGGCAACAAGGTTGGCCTTTTATCCTCCATAGTATGGGCATGGGAGGTCCTTTGGAGGTTTGGTGCGATGTAAAATGAGTCAACATTCTTTTTTTTTTCTATTTAATCGTGTCCCTCGAATGGGTTGGTCAATCGGGTTGCCCAGGGACCCTGCTCGCAATATCGCTAGTACTACTACTGCCGGCGCTGGCAGTGGCTCCGAGAGTACCTCTATACCCTACTGGCTGGGAAAGCGGTAGAAGCGCTATTCCATCGTATTGTGCGAGGAGGATGCATCGATTTGCATTATATATGATCTTGGATCACAAATGGTTGCCGATTATTTTGAATGCTTACGGGATCAATCAGTCTTGCATGAATCTCAAGCCTTGCCTGAGAACAAAGCAATCCTCGGTCGAATGGTTAATGTTACCTCTAGACATGTCTGGCATGCATCAAGAATGCATTTAGTGACCAGTTTGCTATTAAAAATTTCATACAGGGAGATTCAAAATGGTTATGAACAAGGCTGGGAGCATGATGAGGGGGCAGTTGCCTGCAGGACTCAAATTTGAGCTGAAGAGCAGGTGGAATTTACCCTTCAGCGTAACCTCCTTCGTGTCAGAGTTGATGGCAACTGCCATGTTTGTCTACATTGGTACAGGAACTGCGGTAACGTTTAGCAGTACTTACGGTGGCAATGGATTTACTACCGAAGGCGTCAACTTTACTGATAATAGTGCAACCGACTTTCGACAGTCTTTCTCTGAGCTGAATACCAGGATTCAAGTGAATTCAAGCTGGGGAATTACTACCGCACTTGCTTTCGGGCTTGCTATTACGGTGTTGGCGTACGCAACTGCGCATTTATCAGGAGGACAACTGAACCCAGCTGTATCGTTTGGACTCACGCTGGCTGGAGCATTGCCTCCAATTCAAATGGCTGTGAATATAATCGCACAGATTATAGGGGCCATTTTGGGGTCAGCTCTTTTGGATGCCACCATTCCGAATGGTGAAGACAGAACTCTAGGCAGCAATGAAATAGCTCCTGGAGTGGGCATCGGAAATGCATTGTGTGGAGAGATTGTCATGACTGCAATTTTGGTGGCAGTGGTTTTGGAAACTGCTGTGAACCAGAAGAACGAAGTTGCAAGATCTCAAGCACCTCTCGCCATTGGGTTTGCAGTATTCTGTGCCCATGCCGTTTTATTGCCCATTGACGGTTGCTCAATCAATCCAGCACGCTCCTTGGGGCCCGCAATCGTTTCAGGAACTTGGCCAGGCACCTTTTGGGTCTTTATTGTAGGACCATTCTTGGGCGCAATCGCAGCCGTTCCCTTCCATTTATTCTTCCGCTCAAACTTGGAAGAGGCCCCAGTTGAAGATCCCATCGATATTCGTTCACTGGAGAAATCAAATCCACAGGGAAGCGCATCCCAGGGCAATGTTGGCCAGGAAGCTGCTGAAGTTTGATAACGACTGAGAGGTTTGATAAGGAAGGGGTAAGGAGGCACATAATCTGATGGACTTCCATCAACAAAGATCAGTGCAGCGAGTTTTCAACTAAATATAATCAAGAGAGATTTTCTGGTCGCTGCTGATGCATTATATGTTTACCACTGTATGTGTAGATTTTTTTACACCCAGAGTGTATGCATGAATAAAACGGACCATCATTGCCATATGGATGGACCATCATGGCATGTGAATCACATGATGTGTTCTCTCCCAATATTTCACTACTGTAGAACTTCTACTGGTCACACTTGTTTCTGACAAATATTTTTACTTCTATCTAAACGGCCCGATTACAAATTGTTATCTTCAATTTGATTTGTCTGGGCGACACATTACACATGTTCACCAAAGCTGCTGTCCACGTCTCTGGAATTGGCACAACATCAAATCGGCGTACAGTCATCATGTCAAGCGGAACTAACGATAAAATGAAAGTCGTTGTGACTGGTGCTGGAGGTCGAACTGGCCAGCTCGTGATGAAAAAGCTGCTGTCCAAGGGCGATGTCCAGGCAATTGGCGTCGTTCGATCTGAGGCTAGTGCCTCCAAATTGAAGGAGTATGGAGCATCGGATGATCAAATTGTGATTGGTGATATCCTTGCCGAAAATGGAAAGGAAATGCTGTCGTCTGCCATGGAGGGAAGCCAACGCTTGGTGATCTGTACGTCTGCTGTACCCAAGATACGCCCCTTTTCTTTGATCCCTGTGATCCTGGCGAAAGTATTTCGTAAAGAAGGTGTAAGACCAAAGTTTACGTTCAAGGAGGGTCAGATGCCAGAACAGGTAGACTGGATAGGTCAGAAGCTTCAGATTGATGTTGCTAGTTCAAAAGGAGTGGAGAAAGTGGTCCTGGTTGGCAGCATGGGTGGTACACAGAAGGACAACTTTTTGAATACAATCGGTGATGGCAATATTTTAGTCTGGAAAAGGAGGGCTGAAGCATACTTGGTGAACTCGGGCCTAAATTATACCATCATTCATCCAGGTGGCTTGAAGGATGATGAAGGTGGCCAAAGGGAGATCATGCTCAATGTCGACGATAAGTTTATAAAAGATGGAGAGAAGTACAGATCAATCCCTCGCGCGGATGTGGCAGAACTTTGCGTTCAGGCATTGACGTTGGCTGATAGGAGGGCCATAGACTGTGTAGCAAAAAACCCTGAGGATGGAAACCCAACAACTGACTTCAAGGCTTTATTCGACACAATGACGGTGAACTGCGACTATTCAGACATGGAATCTGATCCTATTTTGGGGGGTTCTTTTGCAAGCAGAGCGTAGACCGTTGGCCTATCTTTCTGCTGACTAGTCTATTGTTGCATCGTGGCTTTGGAGCCTTTTTCTACTGTCTACCAGGGTCAAATATTGCGAATTCCACTGAAACAATTACAAACTAATTACATCATTACTTCATTTTCAAGATTCGATTGTGAAATGTTCAATTTCTCATAGAAGGGTATGGCATACCGGAAAAAATGCCACGAATTTATGTGTTCGCAGCCACTCTCACTCGTTGTCTGAGAAACCTTGTTCCTGTTAGGACCTAATGCAGACAATGGACTCTGTACACAGAGCGGCGTCTATTGCCTTTGTTCAGAATCTAGGATTCTGCAAGCTCGTCACTGCTGCCCAAGTAGTCAAACTATTTGATTCTAGCCATGGATTCCGCCGTTTTTGTACTCAGACTCAGTCACATTGGCACCAGCAGCAGTGGTTGTCTGAGACCAGTAGGCAGGGGATCTCCGCCACCCGCCCCTATAACTGCGACTAAATGTAATCCGATTTCAAAGTACAGCCACCCCGATGACATCTCCTTTTCAATATGTAATCTATGTGTAAATTACGATTATAAGAAGTCGATATTGGGTCCAAAACCTGCCAGAGAAGCAGGAAAGGCTCGATGTCAAAATCCAGCGACATCGAAGCTTCCCTTAATAGGTGCGTTTTGAGAGAGATGTTAGCCGTTTGCGAGGCACGAATCTAATTATTAGTGTATATTTTGTAATATGGAAGTCAGTATGATTATCGAAAGTATTGTTTGACGCGATTTCCGCGTGACCCGTTTGAACCTCATTCCGTTGACGAGGCTGCGCTGCAGGGAAGCCCTGCACTTCGACGTCCACATGCTCTCGATATGCAATCACATTCAAGATTTAGTGAGGAATTATGGTGCAAACTATGCGTTGGTGTACTGGCTGAGTGATAATGATCAATTGAAAAAATGCACCACTGTGAACCTGGGCTGGAGGGATGCCATTTCTGATGAAATCTTTTCCGCTTTCAAGAAAAAGTCGACACTGGTGCTGCAAAAAAATACTTTGACATTATTTCCTAAATGTGCCAAGGTGATATGGGGCAGCGGGACAAGTTCGCCAAAGGAAAATGCCCAGGGGTGGTGGAACAAGAAAAGGTCCATCAATAGGAAAATCCTGAACTTTGAAAGGCTGGGATACCGCTTACCTGCAATAATAGTAGTTAGAGGAGGTGAGAGGTCTCTGAGTTTCTGCTTTCCTCCGAGAGACCAGGAATTAATGCGATTGGCAAAACGTATTGATGACCACTATGGGGTATCTTTGGAGTTGCAAGGAAAAGGGTTACCTCCCAACCCCCCCAGGCTGCCCTCTGCACCCAAAAAGCGTAGTATCTTCCCAAAATGGAACTGGAAAAATTCAGATAAGAAGAGGTGGAGGCCGTCGTCCACTAGGCAAGAGATAGAGGAGTTTCTTGGCATGGAGCACATCCATGACCCTGGCTCCCTTGCATGGTACAGTAACCAGCTCAAAAGCTCGGACAGCGTGCCAGTGCATCCATTGTATGAAACAGAAAACTTATATCAGTGGGCATGCTTGGATGCGAGGGTGTACGGGGACAATTTGGCCACACATCACAACATGTTTGTCCAGGTGGATCTTAGCAAGGACGCTAATGCCACTATATCTTGCTCTTGCGACGTGTATCGCCACTGCATAGTCAATCCTTGTTGTGTTCATACTGAATATATACGTATAAATGCAGGCAAATTGAGACAACTGGAATTTGGTGAGCCAGGTGAGGTGCTTCAGTTGTGCAAGAACAATGGGGACATCGTTGGATACTATGTGAATGGATGCTTCGTGCGACGCCAAGGCAACAAAGGCTATAGATGTGATACAGACAAAATGTACAGTTGTCAGCACGTGAATACAGTATGCGGGGAGTTGGGACTAGATGAGGGCCCTGAGGCATTAAAAGAGAGAGCTGTGGCAGAGAGCAGCGAGGATAGTGAGGATGAAGTAGAGGCAGAGCACCTTCCCACGAATGCCTGGATCACGCAACATCTCAAACATGACAAAATAATATATCCCTATACTCAGGAGATGGCGAACGTCGTGACCAAGAACGCATTTCATGGATATGGGATGGACAAGGAGCACCCATGCATGTGGTTCGGTGGGGTTCTGAAGCCAGACGTTCCGGGTACCAAGTGCCTTTGTATGCTTGACTATAGGGACGAGGACATGAAATTAGAGGATTATCTCTGCACAGTGTACATGAAAGAGCCTCACTGTGCGAGGCAAATGCCCTGCATGAGGCTAGAATGCCCAAATGGCAGGAAGGCATGCACAAGGCACTATGCAGGTTTGCAACACGGTCTCTGGCGAATTGGTCAGGCAAGAGTCGTAGAACTGGATCTATTGGTGAAATGTGCCTTAAATATCATACATTTTCCAGGGGCTTCTTTTGCAGCACAGTGTGATCAACTCTCTGAAAGCTATGACTTCTACAAACTGCATGGGGGGAATACTGAGGGATTCCTGGACGTCAACTCTTTCCGTGCAGCTGTGTACGACGTGGCTAAACGTCTTGATATAGACTTTAGTGAGCTTCAACAGGAGTGCCAGAGCCTGTCTGGGAGTGAGATGACCCACATGAACATGATGCTTTGTCCAATCTGCAAGGACAGGCCTGATGTCATCATCATGGACGGAACTTCCATGACTATCAACGCCAGGTCATGCAGTGCACCATCTATAACATCCCCATGGGGAGATGAGACCAAAATAAGGCCGCATGCTATGTTGGACCGCTGCTTTTTTAATGTAGTGAAGGACCGAAGCGTAGGACGGTCAAGGTGCAAACGCAAAAGGGTGATCAACCTGCTCCAAGGCTTCGAGGCATGGTTTGCTCCTTGCAAAATATCTAGACGAGATTATAAGGATATAAATGAGCTCCTGGAGCTGTCTAAAGCTTGGAGACTCGACGGTTTTATCAAGTGGGCCTACCAGGCATGCAGGGAGGCTACAGTCAGCAACCAAAAACGAAAGGCAGTGCAGAGGGTGCTGCGTGAGCTTGCTTCTTCCAGTCCTGCTGCATCATATCTCCCTTACGCTTCTGCAAAGGTTCTCAAGGAGCATTTGGATGTGCAGGAGGTACCTCCCAATGCGATGCAGCGGTTAGGACCCTGTCTGAAGGGGTTGTTGCAGGCAGGTTGCAAGCAAAATGAAAATGGTGCGATATTTCCTTCGTCTTGGACTCCATTCCTGGCAGAATTAGCCCAAAGAAGCATGGATACATACGAATCGCCCTATTGCCAGCAAGAATACGGGCTTGGCGGGGAAATTTCGCATCATGGGGACCCCTCTATTCTTCACGATGGGTACCTTGAATCAGGGATCTGTTGCGGGCTCCCTAGACTGCGCCACCGACCTAGGTACGCGTGTGATAACATACAAGATGATACAGAGTACATGGGAAGGGATAAGCCTCCATGCAAGCATGCTTTTGGCAAGGCTGGGACGAGAACCGGAGGTGTCTTCACCTGCATGTGCAAACACGGCATTACATATGGTTGCTTCATCATCAAGGAGGCGGAGGGCCGTAACGAACCTTTTACTTTCCTGACTTGTTTCTTGAAAGAAGCCCCCAAGATAGTGATATACGATTTTGCGTGCTCGTTGATGGACTATTGCCTAAACCGTGCTCCAGGTTATTTCAAACACACCCTCTTCTTTGTGGACAAATTTCATTGGGTGAACCATGTCAGCTGTGCGAGGACCTTCAATATAAGGGAGCATAGTGAGGATAAATTTGTGGTAAGCAGCACCGGAAACTCTGAAGCGTGCGAGCAACTCAATGCTGCAATGAAGAGGTTGAGATTTGTGCTGTCCCGCATGGCACAAAGGCCTTTCATGATATTCCTGCGCCTGTTCGTCGCAGTGTGGAACAAGAAGAAGCTAGAAAAGGTTAAAGGGCTACATGACAGGGGGCAGGCTGCAAGAGTGTGCACAGAAGCTGGTCCTGCTGCTGCCCCGACGTAACTGCCACCAACCGCTTCTGAGAGCACCCAGATTTGAATAGATTGAAGTTCCCACGCAAGTCCCTTCCAGATGTGTTCACGAGGAATCGATTTGAATATATAACATGGTATATTAATCAGCTCGTGTCATTCGATTCAAAGAAAAACGCAGGATACCAAGCTTGTCCAGCCACTCAACCTTTTTGGACTCCCTTCGCTTTTGCAGTTGGGCTTCCAACTTGTCACAGATCTCTTGGACATGGGAGGAATGACAGAATGACACGCCCTTTGGAGCATACTTAGTGGAAAAAGCAAGGAAATCTTCCAGCCAGCCTTCGTCATCGGTGTCATTGCAGAACCAATGGTAGTTGAGCAGCATGGTCTTGCCAATGTTGAATTTCCTGATGCGTCTGTTGTTTTTCTTGTCCACGGTAATGAGATCTGACAGGTCATTCTTCTTCATACTCTCGGGAACACAAGTATTGATAGCCCGTACCAAGTCCTTTTGCAAGAAGTAAGTCCCCTCTTCGATAGGGTTGCCCTCCCTGTCTGTTGCGTGCTCCTCCATTGGCCGCACATGGATTGGATGCACCCCTTCGTGCTCCTCATCGCACCATTTGACTCTCTCAACCTGAAAAACAAGTGATTCATCTTGTTCACCTATGTCATCCTCTACGATGGCAGCGCGCCTCTCATCACCCTCATCATACGGTGTGATTGGTATTTGAGGCATGGTTGGTCCATTGTCTTCTCTGCTGTCATGCTCATCCAGCACCCTATCGCCTACTAAACACCGCAAATCTTCCATGGAATTTTTCTGCGCTCTATGAAACGAGCTAAATATGTCACATACGCTCTCAAAATGCTCAAGACCATAACTTGTGGTCTCAATCTGTGTTCTGATATGGTGTTTCAACTCGTTGCACTCTTGCTGTACCAATAAGAGTTGCTCAACTTCCGTCTGAAGCTGTCCGCACTTGGCTTTCCACTCTTCTACACACTCTAAAGCATCTCCATAGTCCTTCAGAAGACTTTGCAGCAGTCGGTTACACAGATCGTGGTCCAAATTGCCGGAATCCACCTCACCACCAGCAAGCAACTGATACCTAGCCTGAGGACAGCTCTCCTGCGATCTGAATAGCTTGGTCCACATGAAATCGGCCCATTTTTTGCGCTGAGACTCCTTACCCCTAAATATGAAATCTCCAGCTGTCACAGAGTTTGAGACCGTATTAAATTGCTCTAATAGAGCGTGAGCACAAGAGTCACCCTCAACACCAAAGGTCTGACGGTATCGTTTCCGCGATTCGGGGCCCGACATAACATATGTGAGCTCTATTTTAGCTCCAAATATGTCTAGAATATAATATATTTCTCCCTTTTGTCGCCAAAAATCCTCAGTAAAGTTGTGCGAGCAGCAGAGATGTCTTCGTCAGATGGCGTGCGCACGCATACCTTTTGTTCAAATTTTATCTGCACAATAGACCAATCGGATTGGGCAAATGCAATAAAATACTATTTAAATGAACGCATTAAAATATGAAGATAAATTATACAGTATTCAACTCAATCCTATAACAGGATAATACATATAGTATTGAGATATAGGGGCATCTCTCTGAGACGTTGGGATGGCAGCCAAAAAAAAAGAGGGTGAGGATTTGATTCTCTCCTCACCAACGTGGTGCTTCTCCTTCCTATTCCAGCCTCGCTCCAATAGGAGCAATTATCTCAATGACGGGAGCAGGGATAAGGCTCTTATTGTCTCTTTGAGTCGAGCAGCGAGATTATCTATTTCGTCTATTTTACGGCATTTGAAAACATCGTAGAGAAAACTACGGAAAAATCATCATGGTAGCCACAGCAGTTTTGAACACCCCTTGCTTCGGCTCGGCAACTCTGACAAAGAGCGTGCGATCAAGACCCGTAAGGCTGGCGAAAATGGCAGCGCAAGCATCTAAAAAGAATGATGTAAGTTCACATTGATCTTTAAAATTTGATTCGTGTGGCTGACGTATGGAAGGGATGCTGGGTAAAGGCTCCAGGTCGGAATTTGGTCGCGAAGAATTGCGTGAGAGTTTGAGACGTAAAATCGCGAAATTTGCAAATCCGAGCAAGAATGTTGTTTGATTTTAATAGAATTGGGATGAATTAGGTAGATAAAATGGGCTCCCTGACTCGGAATGGGTAGTAGAGATCTGCGAGATATTACTATCCTTATCAGAGCAGGCCTTGGTATCATATCTGGCCTGAAAACCTTGTGTTGCCGGGACGATCTATTTGGTCGTGGCCTGTTGCATCGTGGAAAAGAATGTTTATAATATATCCAGTAAAATTCTAGTAGAAGGCCGATTCATGAAGAAGATTTCGTGAACAATATTGTGTCTGTGTGCAGGTGGATGTTGCAAAACAGGTTGCTCTTGCGTCATTTGCAGCCCCATTGATGCTGTCTCAATCAGCACATGCAGCCACCGAGATGATGAATTTGGCAGATGGAGACAGCCGTGCCGGTCTGTTGGTGTTCCCAGTGGCAGCTGCCCTTGGTTGGGTTGGCTTCAACATTGCTGGTCCAGCCCTGAACCAGCTCAACACCATGAGCGAGAAGAGCAAGAAGGGTCTGCTTACAGGTCTCGGTCTGGGCCTTGCATCTTTGATGGCCGCTCAGGGTGCTGATGCTGCCACTGAGGTGATGAATGTGGCAGCTGGAGACAGCCGTGCCGGTCTGTTGGTGTTCCCAGTGGCAGCTGCCCTTGGTTGGGTTGGCTTCAACATTGCTGGTCCAGCCCTGAACCAGCTCAACACCATGAGCGAGAAGAGCAACAAAGGTCTGGCTGCCGGTCTCGGTCTGGGCCTTGCATCTTTGATGGCCGCTCAAGGTGCTGATGCCGCCACCGAGATGATGAATGTGGCAGATGGAGACAGCCGTGCCGGTCTGTTGTTGTTCCCAGTCGCAGCTGCCCTTGGTTGGGTTGGCTTCAACATTGCTGGTCCAGCCCTGAACCAGCTCAACACCATGAGCGAGAAGAGCAAATAGATCTTTTGATGCCTTGTGATGCTGGTTAAGGTATAGATATCAGTCAACAAATGAATAGAAGCATCCCAGCATCTTGTATTTGGCAGCAAGGTCATTTTCTACTTATGTAATTTATGATTCGGATATTTCCTAGCAGACAATTCTTGCTTCATGTACTATTTCGTAACGTTTCGGCCGTTCTTCAAGAAAACATTGCGCTAAGTGATATCAAGCCATGGGAAAGTTTCGTCGGGTTGTCGAAAAACTACCCAATCTCTTCAGCGCAGACACATCATCAGGCTATTGCACTCAGCAATACACCTTTTTGCTTTCACTCCTGCACCATTGAACGAAATAGGACTGAACCTAACAAAAAAACACTCCAAATTTTTTTAACGCAAAAGCAATGGAGTAACTCCTTCCTAATTCCCTACTTTCGTACAAAGGTAGCGAAACCGTACAAAGGTACCAGAACTCTTGATATACTCCCAGGATGCCAGACACCTAGACACTGAAATATCATGCCCTAAACCAATACTTGCAGATGCACGCTCGTTTGGACTATTTGACCGGGGGTATGAAGGTGGATGAAGGGCCGACATTTACGTGCCCATCTCTCAAATGCTGTATAACCTAATACAGCACATTAAAGTCGGGCTGTACTAAAACGCTTCTACAAAAAAATTTCGTACAAATATTCAACATTATGTTGATTATACAATAATATATCCTTGCAAACCGGGTCGGACACTTAGCACATCGGCTCCATACCGGCTGAGCATTGCATATCGTGTTGGTGCGCATAGAATCATCTCCGCGCGAGAAACCTTGCTCAATATGGCAGTAAACAAGGAAATAACAGCAGAAATGAAGGAAAGTGACGAACTTTATGGCGCAGCTGAAACAATAAGGGCTATGTCAATGTCTCAGTTTTCCGGACGAGCGGAACTTCCGTGCCATCTAAATAATGTCAGTATAGGCCTAGGAGCCTCGCAAGCGCTTGCGCAAGGCCTGGACCAATCCGCCGGTCGCAAGGAGCGAAGCATCCCGCCACAGCAGAAGGGTAAAAAAGATTGTACTGCATGGAACCGAGAGTGGCCCATCTATTCGCAAAAGTCCATTCACGAAATGATATGGAACGTTCGGCAAGGTTTCGATGACCGCGATTCTGAGGTATGTCTGCGTGAAACGGGTGAAAAACGAGACCAAGGAAAGGAATGTAGCCTGTATGAGACAATAGGTCCAGGGAATACTGGTCCAGTTTACAGTATCGGACACCCTGAGAGGCCTTTTGGTGATAGGCTGGAGGAAATTCCAACTAAAAAGCCAATGAACAACAAAAACGCACCATATGCCATTCCTATGGAGCGACACGTTCGACTTCAGCCCGTTGCCAACACCCTGGGAGTAGCAAGAGAGGAGTTTTTTTGCTCAGATGATGCGCCCATCATGGCCAACAGGTCTAAGATCCATGGATATCAAAGCAAACCGTTCGTGCAAAAAGACCCACCATTATCAGATCCAACCGAGTCATCGAATGAGGCTAAGTTGGGGAATACGGCCGGGGCATCCAAAAAACTTGAAGTAAAAAGAGACGACGAATGGATACCTAGGGTTGGTGCAGCATGGCTTTTTGACGTACCAGGGTATGCAAGGCAAGAGAAAGTGACGCAGAAAAGGAAGACGAATAGCATTGTGGAGGAAGCAAAACCACACGAGATACTTGAGATACTGCAATATATCCATTTTGTGCAATCAAACGTGGCCAAACGATATGTGGGCGATTCTGATGGTTTCGATTTTGGACCGAATCAAGCCGCTTTCGATGTCGAACTGCACAAGATTGGGTACCAAGAAGTTTTGGACCTAAACTCCAGGATTTCAAACGTGGAATTCGATGAGGAATCAATTCGATTGGCGACAAATGGGGTTTTTAAATTCACTAAAGCTACAGGCTCTTGCATCATGGTTATTGCTCTGCTTTTGCTGGCATACGACAACCACTGTTTGGACATCGGAAAACTCCCATATTTGTATGTCTTGGATAATTGTCTCAATTTGGAGTACGCAGCTGGATATGGTGATCATTACGCCCATCATTTGTATGGCTCAACTGACCTCCACCTGACAAAGATTCTGGAGTCAGTGATCCCTCATCTGCTCTCCGGTGTCAGTGGGATCGAGACTTGCATAGTCGAGGCAAAAGCAATACTGAGAGGTTGGTCTATCCGGGAATATTTTAGTGAAAAAATGACACAGTACATCAAGGAATTTTCCTTGAATGGTCTTGGCCCTTTGGCCAGAGACCCCAGGCTGAACAGGAAGAGAAAAATGAGCAGCGAGTAAAGCAAACATATTTTTATTTTATTTACAGAGTGCTCAAAAATCACAAATTATTTTAGAAAATGAGTCAGCATAAAAGGGATGGTTCGATATGATTTCATCCTCACAGAAGTGCAGCGAGTCGAAGCCAACCTGCATATTGGACTAGATGCTGTCCCTCTAAAGACGAAGAGTGACTTCATTTTTGACACCCCTCCCTACTTTACGCACGCATAAATCACCATGAAGTACATGCTGTGTGTATATATGCCAAGAGACTTCTAGCAGCAATTGTGGCTGTTTTTGCTACAGGCTGTACCATACAGTTTCTTCTTCTTCTTCTTCTTCTTCTTGCTTCTTGAGCACATTGTACATATTTTTGTGCTTGAGATTATTTGAACAGTGTTTGTTTGATGGATATACCTTTATGAATAGAGTCTTGATTGAGTAGAGATCATAATTAGATTAAAGGAGGACCCTGTAAACTGCAACTTGCAACTTGCAGTACGCGCGTACTGCTGCCTGGTACATGATGCATTGAGGGTGTATAAGAACCACATGCATACCATGCCATAGTAGATATTATCATGGTATTCTTATGAAATGAATGTATAATGGAGAACCACTTTCAACTTTTTCAGGACGAAAATTCGCATCAGGCGATCGGGCTTCGGCACAGCATATCGGTTTCGTCAACCGTCGGGCAACAGCATGTCTCTGGAACCGAGAACCGGTTGGCTTCCAAGGCTCCTTTATCAGATAGAAAAGCTTTAGGAAATATAACTAATAGAGGAAACTCCACTTCCTTCTCCGTGGGAAAGAGCGTCTTGTCTTCGCGAACGTCTGGATTCGAGGGCGTTGGAAAGTCGAGACAAGCGAAACAGAGCGATGCTCCTAGGCAGCAGGACACAACATGTGACAATTACAATAGAGTTGACAATTCAATTGGCGACCCTGAATTTTCAGCGAAGCTCGAGGAACTGTGCCGGGAGCCGGTCGAACGAGCGGCAGGGCTGACCTGGGATGAACAAGAGGCCATGAATGAAATTAGACGGGCGGAGAATATGCTGCAAGGATTGCAATATTTTGCGGCCAGCCATAAAAAAAGGATTTCATGCCAGATAGATGTGTTAGAGAAGGAAAACGTAAGAGCTGTGTTTAGAGCATTGTTGTATTTTCTGCACGCGCTGTGGGCAGGCCTGGGTGTTGCTGCTGTGTCCAGCTGACCACAGGAAGAAACGAGTGTGCACGCGCCCTCACGACGCCATAGATTTAATCAGTTGTGTGATGATACAATGCAGGAAGAATGGAACGCTGACCAAGGGCCAGATGCTCTTGTGCAAGAGGATGTGTTTCGGCCGGAGCAAGTAGGTACCTCGATAGTGCGTCACTCGAGCAAGGGACTGGACGTGTACTGTTCGGATTACGACGAAGATATGATGCCTTGAGACAAAAATGAGTACACATGTGGATAACTGTAACTTGAATATACTAGGAAATTTACTTGATGTTGAGCTGTACACACGCTGCACAGGATCATGCACACCTTGATTGCAACCAAGTCCAACGATATTGCTACGTAGCAATTGATCGAGAGTCTCAATTCAGAGGATCACACACAATGAGCCCAAGCTTGCTCTCCCATATCCAACATACAAGCGACATTTTATAGTCACTCTATAAATTGTAATAAATTCTAGAATCACAAGAGTTGATCAGAGATGCCCGTATACAGAGAGTAAACGTTCTTCTGTAGGGGTCGGGGATCAACGCACGCCGTGGAAAGAAGCACGCCTCCTGTTACTATATCCCAAAGGGTACTTGTATGCAGTCGAAATTGAAATATTAAAATATTGAATTGAAAGATGGCTGCTTTCTCGGATATCTTGCTCAGGGCTGAAGTCATCCTCAAAAAGTGAGTCGGGTTGTTGGCAGGGTACCGCGGTGGCCTGGATGGAACGTCGTGTCCCTTGTCTGCATGTTTGTGTCTGATAATATGAATGGACTATGCTAAAGTTGCAACAAGTGATGAATACGGGGATCCATGTCGGGCAATTGTTTCCTTTTTCATGTGGATTTTGCCTTGTCTCAGTGTAAAGAGCAAATGCCTTTTTCATCAAGGCAGTAAACACACGATGAAACAGAAACAGAAATTGTTGATGATGCCGGTCGAGTGATTTGTTGTTTCTGACTCATATAATCATTGCGTGTAGATATGAGCACTATGTGGAGGGGGAAACCGGGAAGCGGCAGAAGAGAAAGAAGACGGATGATGTGTTTACAGACAGATATTTTGAGATTATGGACCGTGCACAAGAAATGTCCCTGGTACGGTTGAGCATGTCGACTGTTGAATAATACTGCTTATAAATAGTAAGATTTGGTCGCCCTTTTCTTCTTGCGCTGCAGAAAGCTGAATCTATCGTGGGGGAGAAGAATAGAGCTCTTAAAGCAGCTCTGAATGCCGAGCTGAGGAAGGAGAAGGCTGCCCTCCAACAAGAAGTCACCGAGTTGTATCCTCTCATCAAGAAGAAGGGTCTATCTCAAGAGGAGCTCGAGGAGCGGGAGGAGAGGTTTCAAGAAGTTCAGGATACCGTGGCAAATATTGATGATGGCACTGGGAGCATGGGAGTTAGAAAACCAACCAGAGAGCTGAGCATGGGAAGATCGGCGTCACTGCGAACAGGCTACTCAGGAAATGGGGCTTTGTCCGGTTCTTTATCGTACGAAGGAGCATACGAGCACACGGACGAGACTCTGAAGTTTGTAAAGGATGCAAGTATGGCAAGGGAAAGACAAGACGCTCAGTTGGAAAATATTGAGCGGGGTGTCGATACATTGAAAGAGATTGGGGCAGCCATGGGAGAGGAGCTGGAGCGGCATGATGTAGTTATCGATGATGTTGGAGACAAGATGGAGGTTGTAACCAAGGAGCTACAGACAAACAATATGAAGCTAAAGGGTGTGCTGGACCAAGTTAGATCATCAAGAAGGATTTTCATCGACATTATTCTTATTTGCATCCTTCTCGCTGTTGGTTTGTACATCTACAGTATGTTTGATTGAAGTTCCAGCCATTTGTTCGTGTTTTGCTGTAAAAATCAAAGCTGTAGTAGCCTGGGTGTAACGATAAAAAAAAAATTATGTATACCTATATATATAGTATCAAAAATTAAAAACCAAGCTAGGGCTATTTTGAAATGGTCTTTGAATTTGAATTAATTCAATTTCTTTCAATACTCACTCAAGCTCTTTGACTCTGAGAGTCAAGATCTTAAGTCTTCCACAGTTGGAGTCACTAGCCTCTTGAACGTCTTATGAAATGAATACTCATTCGGTGACCAACATTTTATTTTCTTCATTGAGTTTTGAGCATCATCTCAATTGACTTTGTTTGAATGGCAAATGGAACGAAACATGTCTGAATACAAAGACGACGACGACGAACCTTCCACTGCCGCTTTGGCAGAGTTGCCAACTTCAACAGCTTGGATGACCTTAGAGGTGAGTAGATTTTGAGTTGAATAGAGCAGTGTACAATTCAGAAATTGTTATGACTCCTATGGAAAGAGAGGGAGGAGAGTGCAATCTGCCTATAAAAGCGACATGAACTAACAAACTGTACTTGTCTCGCCTGTCGCAGGAATTGAAATTCGATGCAGAGGAATCTCCTGATTTGAAGATTAAAAATGACATGATAATAAATAATGAATTCAATGTTGTGAAGCCACCTCCTTTGATTACATGGGAAAGAGCGAAGGGTCTGTTGGTTGGAGTGGTTGCACTCCTGTCAGCGAGTATGGTCCTAGTGGCTGCGTTTGTTGCCGGGTACCTTTTGCTTACTAACCTCCTCTCGCCTGCAAAGTTACACTATTATATGCCGTTGCCTCTGGATTTAGAAGGACATGATTTGGTGTCTAATGTGACGTTTTTGTCGTTAGATCAGTACAATGCAGATGGCTACGTCTGGAATGCTGATGACATTGGGGATGCTCTAATTAGTCCCTTGTTAGGCCAAGGGGGAAAAATCGACGCTTGGTTGGAAATATCAGTTCCAAATGAATATGAGAGGCGTCACCCTGAAAGGAAATTTGCCCATGTGACGGCGGAATTGTTGTCCTATCAGGGGAAAAGAGTAAAAAGGGCGAGCAAACCTGTGATGCTGAATGGAAGGCCTTCATCTGCACTCAGTCTCGCCTTGGGTCCTTGGAGATGGCTTGGAGTAGTGGATAGGAGACATATTGTACCGGTGAAACTCTTCGAAGGTCATGTTGAACAAAGGAATTTGCCGACTGTTTTTGTCTCGGTAAAGGTACAGGCACGATCTCCTCCTGGTCCAGAGATCTTGGAGGTGAAGCTGCATGTTGCTTTAAGATCTGGAATTGTTAGGAAATTGCTCTTCTATGCGCGGCCTCAATCTTTCGTGGGGAAAGCAGTGGGGTTAGGCGCTTTCTTGGTCATATCTAGCGGATCTTTGGTCCTGTTCCTTTGTCTCCATTTCTATTTCAAGGCTGCTCAAGATGATGTACGAAGGGACCAGGAAGCTAGCAGTACAACGAGCGAGGGGAGCTCAAGTTTGCTGAATTTATCGTTAGATACTCCCAGGGATAAATCAATGACCGAATCAGAGCCCTCAATCGGAGAAGATGTAGAGGAGTCTGGACAAACAGATACTGAAATCATGCCCCAGCCTGAGGCATCCATCCGTAGAAGGAAAACGTAATCCTTAAATATTTATAATAGAATTTGAGATAGTATACATGTATTTATCATCATATAAACAGTAACAAAAAAGTTCATCTCCCAAGATTTGAAAACAACAGATCTGCATGATCTTTAGGGCTGTTGCCACTGCTGTCCAATCCATCGTCTCCTTCATTTCTATCGAGAGAAGAGTAATGACCTGAGCGCAATCTTTGGCTGCTACTATATCTCTTGGAGCTACGTTCTGACAAACCAAGTTCAATGGAATGTTTTGCCCTCTTCCCCCAGATATTTTGACTGGTAGAGCCAGCACCTGTGGCTTCATCCAGAATGTCATCCTGCCCAGTGTCATCCATCCCACTAATACCACAACCAACACCAAGAATTCCACCATTCGCTAGATTCTCTTCCTCTGCTGAGAGCAAAGCCTGACCTTTAGAAGAGCGCTCATCGTCTGCCTTTTCTGAATCAAACCTTAAATTTGGAGGCACAAATAGCTTTGTGAAGCACTGCTCAAAAACCCCTGTCGTCAAGATTCCCACGTACACTACCATCACTAACGGAAACCACGTGTTAAAACCTGCTCCAAGAAGAGGCACATCCTCCATACCCATGAATTTCACAAACACCATGGATCTCCCCCCTCTCTGAGAGCCAGTCATCCTAATTACATGGAGATAATTAAAGCACAAAGGTGCTGCAAATCGCGATAGAAGAGAAGCATTAAGCAACAGGGACCAAGACCATGTGGAGCGAGGCACCATGTGATACGGGCCCAAACTCCCTAATTTGAACAAGGAGAAAAATGTGCAAATGCACACATATGCCAATGGCAGCGCCACTAACAATTGCATTATCCATTGAGAATATTTGATATCTCTATCGTGTATCGCCTGCAAAAGTAAGTACAGTACGAAAATATTTAGTCATGTAAGTAAGTATTCAAATTGCATCTACAAGCAAACAAAATCAAAACAAGAACAATACAGTGTCAAACTCACAAGAGAGAATGGAGACAAATCAGGGTGCCTGCCAGATGCTATAGTCGCTTCACACCATACAACCACAGCAGATAATAAAGCACATGCTATGGATCCAATTCGTTGTACATATGGCCGCACGAGGCACTTGTATTTCCACCCAAGTTCTGCAAGTTTCCCCTCTGCCCCGTCCACAGGCTGGTACACACCCAGCTGACGAGCTTTGCACAACGCTTCTAATTCCATCGCCTTCTTCAAGTAGGAAATATAGTCTCCTCTAGACCCAACAAATTCAGCAATGTCACGTTTTAATCGACCCCTGAGGGCTGCAATTCCATCAGAGTCACCAGCATAGTCAAGGTCACGTTCATCCAGTGACTCCACATCAATCTTTGACGCTTTCAGTTTGTTCACGGCAATTGGAGATGCTTGGTTCACATAGTCTTTCAGCGCTTCAGCTTCTTTCCTTAAATCATACTCTGACCTTGGAATTTGCTGCACCGTTATGACCACCACCACCAAACACCTTTCCAGTTCCAAGGCTGCTTTTTCCAACCGTTGATACGATTTCCCCACCCTATGCAAATGCCATTTAAAACGGCTCTCTGGAAAGGAGCGGCGCCACAGAACCTTTGGAACTTCAACCAGTCCATATCCCAGCAGCGCCATGATGGCCACCAATCCGTACGTATTCGAAAACGTCACAATCAATTGAGGCAGAGTCGACAGTTGCAACTTGCCAAATGCTGCAGCTGTCAAAATCCCCAGCACCGCCAGTATCCCCACAATCACATAAAACTTCCACATATTATTTAGCGCATAGCACAATCTGCCAATCACCGTCGGAGCCCCAGACAGCGTGTAATGCTGCAACACTGGTATGGCAGCCCACGTCAAACCCTGTGTTGACCAGTAGGACACTTGCCACAGCAAACTCACAGCCCTCACATTCCCCGTTCCGGACAGCGTGGTGTACACGTCCAATGGCACCAGCGCCACCACACTAAACGATGTCAACCATCCGTACCACGTGGTCAGCAAACTCACTGGATCCACCCGTTTAGGAGCTGCAAAACGCAGCAGCAGAAGAACAGAAACGACCGCAGCCCCGAGTACGCACGCCCCATAGAACAGAAACAGAACCATTATGAACCTAAATCGCAACTAGTTTGTATCAATATGCTCTCCTCTTCTCCTTTTTAATACATTCATTGTTCAATTTTAAAACGAAACAACATTCTTTGAAAACGTCTACACATCAGCCCTCTACTACTGTGACACATATCGATTGACTTCAAATAAATTCATCAATTTTGCAATGTCATCACAGTTTCAACCTGCATCTTTTATGCTTTCCGAATTCGGAAATCCCTCAGCTCCCCACTCAGTGGGGAGATCAAAGCCTCTGCTGGGTTTTTCCTGTTTTAGTCGGAGTGACGCCGATTGGTAAAACAATTTGATTTATTTAATACAGCGGAAAAGAATTATTGATATTCTCAGTGTGGGATTGTAGTGGAAATGGGCAGAGAGTTGTTGGAGTTCCGCAGTGTTTTAAATCAATTGTTGTTTTGACAAGTGTTGAGTTTGCGTCATATTTGAGGTATGAGATAAGCGATAGGCTGAGTGTCTACATTAGTAGTCTACTAATGTTGCTTTTTTATATTCAAAGGGTTGCGTCTTTCACTCAGAGTGTAGAATAGACTGTCATGTCAAATTCCGATGGCCTTGGTTCGTATGGGGCAGGGCAGCAGGATGAAAATAGAATAGCTTCAGCAGCAGTAGATTGGTCTGGGAGTACTAGGACAGATCATTATGATCCTGGATTGCAGGCGAGTGGGAACCAAGGGGTGGGGGATGGCGTATCAACGTCGTTTTTGAGGGGGCCGGCCATGCCACCCCCACCACCCCCACCTCGGGCCCACGTGCCAATGATGGACGTCTCGGGACCGCACCCTGGCCAAATGTCGAATCAAGGGAATGTGATGATGCATCCTGGAGGTCCAAGTGGAATGGGGACCATTGCTGCTGGAACGCCAACGACACAGCAGCAGTCATTTCCTGGAAAGGATCAAGGAAGCATTTTGTTAGAAATGATGCGTCAAGGTGGTGTTGGTCCCTCTCATCACGTGCAGTCCAATGTTCATCAGGAATCTCGTATCCCATTCAATAGGATGGGGCAAGTGGGGGGTATACCAATGTCACCAATGGGCGCTGTTAATGCTAATCAGCATGGCCATGAACCACAAGGTCAGCAAGGTGTTGTTGGGGCTCCTGTTCTTGCTCCAAACTTTGCAGTGTATGGGAGGTATGTGAATCAGGGCATGGCGCAGAATCCACCTCCTTATGTTGGTCAAATACATACTAATACTAATACTAATACTAATACTAATACTAATAGCATGGTGCAAAATGCAATACCAGTGGCTACTCCTCTGGATCGTCCGACATTGAATGGCGGTATTCAAGGGAGTGTGGTATCTGGGGAGCAAGTTGATGTAGCCGCACTTGTGCGGATGATGGGTCAAGGCATAGCACTCAATAATGAAGAGGACGCTGCTGTCAAAAATGAAAAAGATCAAATTGCGCTCGGTGGAGATATGGATCAAGGTACAAGAGAATTGCTGAAAGGGGACAGATTAAAATCGCCCACTGCAGCAACAGGTAGCACGTACCAGCAGAGACAGAATCGCTGGGTAGATATTATGGATCACAAGCACGATGGACGAGAACCTATTGCGTCTATGTCCGAGTTGAATGGAAACTTGATACGACTGGCACAGTCCTTGAGTCCCACAGAAGAAGATAAAAGGGCATGGGAGACTGCATTCATGTTTGTAAGGAGTAATCTTGTTAAACTCCTGGGCCCATACATCGATGTAGTTCGTTTTGGTTCCACTGCGAATGGGCTATCAGTGAGAAGCAGTAATGATATTGATGTAAGCGTGCAAATTGCTGATCTGGAAAAAATGGAAGACGAAGAATATCAAGCAAAGCAGAAGGAGGAGCTGATAGAAAAGATTGGGTCTTACTTTGGATCTCTTGGGGTGGAAAAGATTTTGATTTTGGCCAATGCTAGAGTCCCAGTTGTGAAATTTACGTACCCGGAGACAGGGACGCACGTCGATATAACTATTAATAATACCCTTGCATGCCTCAACACCAAGCTATTGGCAGATTATTGTGCAATCGATGATCGCTTACCACAAATGGTGAGCATAGTGAAGCACTGGGCAAAGCAGAGGGATGTCAATGATCCATATCAGGGAACTTTGTCGTCATACTGTTACGTTTTGATGTGCATTTTCCATTTACAAACGAGAAACCCTGCAATTTTGCCAGTCTTACAGGATTTGCCACCCACAGTGTCGGAGCAAGTTGGGGAGTGGAAGGTTTCCTATTTTGACAATGTTGAAGAGCTCCAGGGCTTTGGCTCAAAGAATACACAAACCCTTGCTGAGCTCGTATGGCAGTTTTTCGAGTATTGGGCATGGAGTCACGATTATCAGCATAGTGTAGTTAGCATTCGCCTGGGGAGAGCCATCTCCAAGGAAGATAAAGAATGGACCAAGCGAGTCGGCAGAGACAGGCATTTGCTGTGTGTGGAGGACCCTTTCTTTCTCAGTCACGATCTAGGCAGGACAGTGGATCGCCAAAGCAAGGATGTGATGAGGAAGGAGTTTTTCAGGGCAGCAACAATATTGCGTGATCATCTTCATCCAGAAATAAAGTTGTTTGAAAAGTTTGTACCTCGCTCACGTAAATTCTGATGACTATTTTCTGAGCTCATTGTTATATGGTTAGTTTCTCGATGCATGTAAAGAATAAATGAATGACACTTTATGAAATCATTAGACTCGGTGCAATGCAATGGTTGATATTATTTCTTCATCTCATCTTGTTAGTTTCTCTATTGTTTTTACCAATCCAACGCAGATCATGGACATGAGTTCATGCATTCTCGTCCAAAAACTGATACCCAAGCGCCTACGTGGCAAATTCTCATTACATTTACTTCCAGGCATTATTTCAGGAGGTATTTCAAAATATTAATAGATAGAAAATCACAAGGATAATTTTATTCTTTTTTTCAAACAATTCTAAAGAATTGAATTGAATTAAATTAGATACATGCGAGGAGAAATAGATTGGCACCGAGGCAAGGCCCCTCATCGCAATCCAGAAATAAACAGGCATGCACGAGAACAGCGAATCAGAGTTTACATCAGGATCAAACCAGATGGCAATAAAGCAACACCAGCAGCTTCGACTGCAACGAAAGATTCACGTCTAGCATTCAAAGGATCCACGATCTCGCTCCTTCGTATCCCGAAAAGCCACCAGGAAAGGCCTTTTTCTGGTAAGGCATCATCCGGAGACAGCACATCGCCTCAGTCCGTTCTCCCATCATCCTCATCTCCTACTCTAGATAGATGTACAAAGCTATTTGAGCTTTCGTGTGATGGAATCATATCTCCCCAAGCGAACCAGGAAGAAGTATATAGCAAGGTAATAAGAGGCATGGCTGAAGAGTATGCGTTTTCCACTGCCAATCACTTCTTGTTCTTCTTGACAACATCATTTATTCTTTTTATTATATTAGTTCTATCTGGTTGGTTGTGCGTTTTGAATATCTGCAGCTTGGAATCAGCCCTGAATGCATCGATTCCTGTATGTATCAAGGGAAGAATGCTGCTTTTGTTGCGTATGGGCCAAGTGGAACAGGCAAATCGTACACCATGTTTGGAGATTTAGAAAATTCCCTTCCCCTTGCTACGAACTCCAAAAAGATTCCTTGCATTAAACAAGGCTTTGTCATACAATCCATACAAGCAATCTTCAAGAAGGCGGATGCCGTCAAGAGAGATGTGACATTTTATCTCGGAGCAGTTGAAATATACAACGAAAAGGTGATTGACCTGCAACAGAAACAGCGTGTCGAGTCTTTTGCAGATTCTGTCGCAATACTGGTCAACTGCATTCGTCAGAGAAACGTATGCTCTACTGGACTGAACAATCAGAGTTCAAGATCTCATTGCATCATCACGCTCATGATCCAGAGCAACGACCAGCTCTCATCTGGGATCAAGCATTCTGGGACCATCTGTTTTGTTGATCTGGCTGGCAGCGAGAGGTGTTCCAAGGCCAATACGAGCGGCAAGCAGCTGGTAGAAGGCTGTGCCATCAATAAAAGCCTGCTCAGTCTTGGACAAGTCATCTCCTCTTTACAAAGGAATGCTGGCACCCATCAAACGTCATCTTTACAAAGAGACACCAAGAGACATGTACCCTGGAGACAATCAAAGCTTACCTTAATCTTGAAGCAAGTACTGGAAAACTCGTGTTCAACCTGCTTTGTTCTCTGCGTCTCCTCAAGGAAGGAAGACGGGGCAGAGACCCTCTCCACTCTACAGTTTGGCAGTCAGCTCATGAACGTTCGCATCAGAGTCAGCAGTGACAACCGCAGTCATAACACTGCTGCGGTGCAGGAGGCTACTAAGGAGGGCGAGGTACTAATTCAATCGGGCCCTGATCACGAAGAAAAGACGCTGGCCGTGTGTCTACGTGTGCTTCGAATAGCCATCTTTTTGGTACTCCTGCTTGTGTTCATTCTGCAATGCTTGCTCGTTTTTCTCTGAGGCAGATTATTCTAATTTGAATTTTCATAGAAATAATTGAAATAAAGATCAGTATTAACCTGAACATGATGACAATTACTTCTACTAATGATAATAGTAATGGTTGCATGTCAAGCTTCTCTGTAAAACCGAAATTTTGGTTCGAATTCGAACCAGGCATCCAATTGCATGAATGATTTTGCAAACCATTGAATAGAATATGAAATGCAGTTGATGCCAGATCAAAGAATATTATTATATTTTATTATATATTTATATACTTTACAGTACGATGTTGGAATAGTTTGGATAAAGTGCCATTGGTTTACATGGGGACTATAGAAAATGGAGTCCCAGCTAATGGGGCAGTCGTAGCAGTGGGGGAGGTGCGGTCGAGTTTCGGGACTGCGGAGCCAGTTGAGACACAAACTCATGATATTGGTGTTATTGTTCCACCACCAGATATCAAAGCTATAGCAGATAAGACTGCCCAGTTTGTAGCAAAAAATGGTGAGTTTACGAGGACAAATTTGTTTTCTTCTTTACATGGCGTTTCGTGCGCTGATTTCTTGGTTGATGAGTGGAATATCATGATGAAAATGGTTTTTATATATCAAAGAATGTGACTAATGGGTTGGAAATGCAAATTAATGTGCAGGAGAGGAATTTGAGAATCGCATCCTTGCAAATGAATCAGGGAACGTCAAGTTCAATTTCCTCAAGCCTGGGGATCCATATAATGCGTATTATAAACGTAAAATAGAAGAAATTAGATCTCCCGGTGAAACAGCGGAAGAGAATGCGGTCGCTCTGAAACCCCCCGAAGCACCGCCAGCAGTCAAGGAGTTGAAAAAATCGGTTCTGCCACCTACACAGCCTTTGGAGCCTCCTGAGGAAGAGGTGTACACTATTCATGTTCCAGAAGGTATAACTGTGAAAGATTTAGACACTATGAAGCTGACGGCGCAGTTTGTGGCGAGGAATGGAAAATCTTTTCTTACTGGGCTTGCGACTAGGGAGCAGGGAAATGCATTGTTCAACTTTTTAAAGCCCAATCACTCTCTGTTCAAGTTCTTCACTAGAATGTGTGACGCGTACTCGAAAGTGCTGATGCCTTCTAAAGATACTGTTGCGAAATTGAAACGGGATAACGAGAGTCGGATGCCTGCTTTGAATAGAGCTCTCAGGAGACTTGAATACGAGAGGATCCAGGACAAGGAGGCAAGGGAAAAGGCAGAGGCAGAAGAAGCGGAACGTATTGCCATGCTGTCGACAGATTGGCATGATTTTGTTGTTGTAGAAACAATCGATTTTGAGGCTGGGAATGAGGTTGGATTGCCGCAGCCAATAACACTCAGGGATGCAATGAGACTGGCAAGAGATGTTAAATTCCAGGAGGCTGAGGAAAGGGATGAGAAATCGGCTATGGATGAGGAAGAGGCTGCTTTGATTGCTCAGGCACACGAAGAAGGATCAATGCGCACGAGGCCAGGTGTAGAAATTCAAGTTGCTGAGGACGAGGAATTGGGAGCTATTCCAATTGTGAGGGACTACAAGAGACAAGAAGCAAAACAGTCTGTAGCTGAGTACGACCCCACGAAATTCGTCATCTCTCCAATCACTGGAGAACTAGTTCCTTTGGAGGAAATGGCAGAGCATATGCGCGTCTCTCTCATAGACCCTAGATGGAAGACACAAAAGGAAGCTATGATGACAAAGATCAAGGAAACATCCAAAGCAAGTGATGATGAGATTAGTAGAAACTTGTCCTTGCTTGCTCGAACCCGCCCGGATGTATTCGCTAGTGGTACTGATGCGATTGGAAGTGCTGTGGAGAGGCAAATGCACGAGAGCAAGGGGACTGTGCCAGGCCCAGCAAATGCTCCTCAGTCGACAAAGGCTGCTGCTGCTCCTGGACCTCCACCACCTGCAGTTCCTCCTCCTGCAGTGCCTCCACCATCTATTCCTCCTCCTGCAGTGCCTCCTCCTGCAGTTCCTCCTCCTGCAGTTCCTCCTCCTACAGTTCCTCCTCCTACAGTTCCTCCTCCTATAGTGCCACCGCCATCGATCCCACCTCCAGCAGTACCTCCACCAACTGGTCCACCACTCCCTCAAGAGTCATATGCTGTTGAGGAATCCGAATTAAAAAGGCCGAATGAAGAAGAGGGTGAGCAAGAGGCGAAGAGACAAAAATTGGGAACGAGTGTGGTTCTTATTCCAGAGGATGAATTTGCAGCATCACATCATGGTCCTGTTTTGGTGAGAGTTGTCTGCCCAGACATTCCGAATAACGAAGCTTTAAATGGGCAAGTGCTAGAAATTACGATGAAATCAATTCATGAGCGAATTCAGGGGCTGAAGGAAAATCTGGGGGCAGAATTAAAGATTGGTGTAAACAAGATTCGTCTGGCTAGGCAAAAGATTGGGCTGCTTATGGATGCTATGACTTTGGCACATTATAATATTGATTCTGAAACCGAAGTTCAACTCACACTGAAGGGCCGTGGTGGAAAAAAGAAATAATCATCTTACATGACACGTATAATTATATTTGTAACATTTGCAAAACAACAAATCAAATGATATCTAGCAAGCTTCATGCAGAATGGACTTTACTTCTGTCAACTGGCGACAGGCCTCTTCTGCAATCAGCGATAACTGATGGCTATCAAGACTGCTAAAACTCTCATCTCGTGATACATGCGCATAATTAGTGACAATAAAATCCATAGACACCGCCATCAAATAATGAAGAGCCAGAGTCTGGCTCATACAAAGCAATGATATTGCTGCCTCGCTATGCTCTGCACAACATGAAAGAAAATTTTATGATGTTTATTTGGTCACGAATATAATACCTCGATAATATTCCTTGGATTAGATATTGAGTAGGGAGATATTTACCTTTAATATGTCTTTCGGATCGGCAAGCTGCCTTCAATGCATCTGCTAGGATTATTTCACATTGATGCAAAAGTTTGGGAACCCCGTAAAAATGAGCCACTTCCATCACTGATGATGCATTGTGCTTATTAAGATCTGTATCGTCGTGATAGAGATAGTCAACAAATCTGGCGACAGCATCTTGAGAAAACTGGTCTGGAACTTGCACATTCAAAAGGCAAGCATCCTTCATACCACTATCCGATCTGGCTCTAAAGTACATGCATCGATATTTTAAAATAAGGCTATGGACTTTTAGCACCCATCCATTCCCTTGGAGCAAACAATCCGTATCTCCGAGTGCCTGGAGAATATCTCTTATTCGAGGAGAAGCAGGTGGACCACCAATCACTGCATGATATTCAGCCACAATCATTATTACTTCGCATCACACAATTTAAAAAGTATATGAAGATTTTTGATATATACTCACCATCTTGTGGAGAAGAAGAGGTTCCATCAAAGTTTGCGTGCTTCAGTGATAACTGGATCGACTTTAGGTCATCAGAATACGATGATTGCATTTTTGGAGGAGACAATCTTGCCTTTTTCTTTGACTTTATCACAGCATGGACAACATCAATTTCAGACGGAACATTAAGTTCTGTAAATCTGACTTGAGCCACAACGTCTTCATCAATTTCCTCACCTTTTATGGATATCAATTTTAATTCTGAAGGCTCCACTGGAATAACCATTTTGCCTCCAGATGGCTTTAAAAATTTCAACAACCCCTTTACCCTTTCTGGAGGACAACATCCACCAACATGCACTCGATCATACATACCCTTGTGATCCGTTTCACAAGCGATAAATGCATCTGAGAGCACAAACCTGCAGGGTGCTGCATTCCGTACAAACTCTGAGTTGGGATCCATCTGTAACTGTCCAATGGCCTCCTGTCCCATAGACACACACGTTTTCTTCAAATCCATGCCCACAACACTGCCTCTACTTCCTGCCATCATTGCACAATACGCAGTCGAAAGACCACTACCACTGCCTACATCCAATACACTCATGCCTTCACGAATATCCAATTCTTGCAAGCATAGAGCATGCATATGGGGGGCACTGATATTGAAGCCTTCATCTTCCACATGTATCGGCGCATCAAACAAAGCTTCCTCCTTATACGCATCTGGAACGAAGATCTTCCTATCGCATGCTCGCATCGCCTCTCCAACGGCCGGGTTGGAAATCACACCAGAGTTCACCAGGTTTTCAACCAGGTCGTTGTTGGACAAGGCTTCTTGCCGCTGAAACATTCTTGGATCGCTTCCTGTGAGTACCCTGCAATAATATTTGACATTTAGAAGGTTTCTAGCGCATATACACTAAAATACTCGACGCAATGAATGGGCCAAGTACGTGCAGTGCACCAACTCACCGGAAGAAACGTTCCAAGCTAATTGGGTGGGCACCTCCAAGTCCCGCCTCCTACGACCACATTTACAAATAAATAAGTAAACATCACATAATTGGGTTACAAATTTTGGTCAATGCATACAAATAGTATGAACAGAGCTCACCTCAGACTCATTGTCGCTAGAGCCATGTTGAGGTTCCATTTTCTTATTGTTTCCTTATTCTATCCTCATAACCGAAGTAAATACGGTGAACATATCTCTTGAATTAACATATATTGACATTTAATGGGTTCCCGAGACATGTCTCACCACCTCATATCTTGTGGGTCTCGTCAGCAAAATCCCACTTTCGAGAGGGGATGGATCCCAATGACTGGCCTTGTGAGGCTTAATTAAGCTCAAGGCAAGCTTTGGGAAAGTTTGCAGAGAAGGTTCATCCTATCGGATGAATTTGAAGACTTGCAGATCAGTGTTGAATATTCAAAAGCACACAGGAGTTTTTATCTCATCAGTATCACATGTACTAGATCAGATTATGCAAAGGCAAGACAAGTTCTGTATTAGCGAGATAACAAGGAGATGTGGACTCGTTCTTCCATGTCCAGGAAGTTGATCACGTCCTCACAGAAACAGTGCTACACGTAATTCGACAGAGCAGTGTAAAAGACTGGGTTTGGATAAAAATCATCATAGTTTGCAATGAATTCTACCACCTCCCTGTCTCCCCGGCTGAGAGCAACATGCATGGGAGTGAAATCCAAATTATCCTCCTGCCACTCTGATCCACCATTGATGTAGCACCCATTCTCAAGCAGCATCTTTAGAATGCCGTAGTCAGCCTTGCATGTCCTCCAGTATGGGACTGAAGATGAATGGTATCGTACCAGAAGCTTGGCAATATCAAGCAAAATACCCCTTTCCCTTCCCAAAAACCTTTGATGCATAGTGCTGCATAGCAGGTTTATTGTGCTCTCTTCGTCGCATCCACCATCTTCAGAGTAATTAATGATAATTTTGGCCCCTTGCTTCAACATAAATTCGACTTTGCTGACGTTTAGATCCAAAATCGCATCCATCAGCGGAACAGCTCGAAATGACCAGGATTCTGCTTGCGGAATAGTCGTTCAGACGTTTGGCTGGCAGAGAAGAATCAGGATGGACGCATGCACCCTTCTTTTCAACGAACCATATCGCTGTTTCATAGTCTAATTCACCAACATGGCACCGGAAACGATGATTTACTTGTTCTTGATCCATTCCCTGTTCGACCAAGCCGTTCACGAGCCTTTTGAAGCTCCTGACGTTGGTTCTACGCTTCGGTGTTTCCATATTGCAAACCCTCTTGATTTACGATATTAATTCAGTCATTTAAATTTCTTTCGCACGCACGCAAGGCTTCTGAGCAGAATTGACACTCGCGTATCTGTGTTGTGATTCCTTCCCACGGTGCACAATCTCTTGCTGCACTAGGTACCTTGAACACCCTGTAGAGCTGCTAAAAGCTACGTATAGTACGTAAATATTTAGTTATTTTAATTTACGAGGGAACGGAACAGCGTAACTCTCTGACGAAGGAGTCCAATCCCGGGTCTAACTGACATTTTGAACTAGGGCGCCATAACCCGACTCTTGCATGCTCCAATTTGTTGAGATTCTTTCTCTCATAGACAGACCTATGAATTGAGCGACGAAAAAAATGTGCATTTATATTCTAGAATGATGATATACTCTACTCTGCGTACTTCGTATGTATCTGAGCATTACATTGGATGTTGATGAATCAAGATTGATTGTATTAAAGCCAGTCAATCACCAAGCAATTAATCTACAAAAGATCCAGAGTATTGCTGTTATATGGGGATGGCAGTTGCTTCGAATCCTGACCTGTAGGATTGGTCTCCAGGATATCTTGGGTTTCGGTCGGTGCTGATGCTGGTGGGTAGTCTATTGATGTGAAGAAATCATCCAGTCCTCCAGATGGCGGTGGTGCTGTGCCTGGCTGGTCGGTCGACGGGGTCCCGAGCAGGTCCATTATGTCGGCATTGGCAGCGTTCAAAGCCTGAGCCGATCCACTAGGTTCTTGTCGCGCAAAGACTGGGTCCTCTAAGCCTCCAAGAAGGTCGAATTCTAACTGAGCTGAGGTTGGCGATGGCTTGGGGCCAGTCTTGCGTATGCCAACTGCTGGGCCAGAGGGTGAGGCACCAGTGCCAAAAAGGGATGCTGCCAGCCGTTCCTGTGCGGGGTCGACCTGTCGTATGGGTGGTTCTGGCCTTGGTTCAAATGATCGACTGGTGCTTCTTGGCGCCTCTGGACTTGGATGGGTGGAACTTGAATGAAAATCATCCAGACGAGAGACAGGAGAAGGAGCAGTAGCACCTGGGCCCCATCTTCTTTGACCTGGCCTGTTCAACTGCAAAGTAGGGCCCGATTCCAAATCACGAGGCTCTTCTACACCCATGATTTGAGTTTGGGATGTTTGAGGCGACGGTTCCGTGGCCAGAATATCAAGGCCTCCCAATAGATCTTCAACTGGAGCAGCAGCAGTAGCAACAACAGGCTGTTCAACCAAGGTCTCTACAGGGACATCTTGGGTATACGCTTCGAATTTGAGATGCCCTCCCATTTGAATAGGAATATGATTGTCAGGTTTTCGAGTCATTCCCATTGAAATTCTATCTTCAAGAGATATATAGGGCACAGAACCTGACGCCTCTGCTTCGTTGGAAATCTTATCAAGGAAAGCCAGAGATTCTCTTCCGTTAGACGGATTAAATGCATTCTTTCTCAGACTTTGATCTTCTCTGCAAGAAAAGAAAGCATCATATTTAATAATAGCTACAGGAGCACAGAAAAAAAAACCAAGACATATGCCTTGTCCATCCCTTACCTAGCCAATGACCCAGCCTCAACTGCTGTCTGCTGAACTTCCAAATGAGGCGAGGATCTCAAGCTGTTGAGAATTTCTTTTGTTTCGATTGGAATATCTCTTCCAGAACGCGCATTCAATTTCTCTAAGGACATGATTGCAACTATTTGAACTTCAGCACACTTATTGTAAGATTCCAAGATATTACTCAGTGCTGCACAAATGGAATCAAAGGATAAGCCTGAATCCAATCCATATTCTCCTACTGTCCAGGCAATCACTCTAACAAGTGAATCGGGCAACTTAGAGTCACTCAGCATTGCAAAATATCGGTTGCAAGTGCGGTGCTGAAGCATAATGTCACCCTCTGGGTCCTGTCCTTCACTTCCATTTCGCAGGACACTTATGAGTGAATCTTCAGCAGCACTGGGTGCTAGACCTCCAGCACTCTTCAATAGGGTTGTGATGCAGTCTATAAACCAGTTCAGCGAGGGTGAACACTTTTCAGCAGCTTCCAGCAATCGAACACAGGCAGAACGCCTGGACTCGCTATCAACAGAATTATCCACCACATAGGCCAACACCTCTTGGAAAATTATATCAATATTATTAGGGCCAGTCATCTTGAATAAGAGATCTAATGTTCGGCTTTTTAGAGTCAAATCAGACGATTTCAAGCAATCAACTATTGCCAGTTGATGCTGCTCAACTTTTCCTGCATCCCCATCTTCAATGAGCCTTGATAGTGTCTCAATACCAGCACATTTCAAATTATTGTCTGTAGAGCTTAAAAATCGCGCAGCTGTATCAAGAGCCATGCTATATAATGCTTCAGTTGGTACTATAGTCGTAGCTGTCTTCATACATTCAAAAACGATTGCATTTCCAGCTTGATTGGCAAGGGACTCTGCCCTCCTCCAAACATCAATGATTATTACTTGCATATCTCCACTCGAGCTTTCGCTACCAGATCCAAGTAGAGCTAAAAGACGCAATAATAGAATCTGAAGAAACGGTGCTGGCGACCGATGAATCGTCCAAGTACGCCCCAGTTTGCCTTCAGCTGCCTGCTTCAGGATATTGGTAAAGTAGTGAACCAGCCCTCTGTATGGCTCTGGATTCTCCTTAATTAGCCCATACAATCCAGGCAATACAGAAACCATTACAGATGGTTCTTTATACCCTAATTTCTCGACAAAAATGTGCTCAGCATCAGCCGATGCAGAAGGATCAACTTGAAGCAAACAGTGCATTGTCAACAGCGCCTTCCTCTTGACCTGTTCTTTATCATGACGCACCAATGAAATGACTTCCGGCAAGAATACACTCACTAGTTCAGCATTGGCAATAGTCGGAATGGCTTGCAGCGCTGTGCAGACGGTCAGGAAGTTGTCACTCTTGAGGTCTGCTTGAATTGTTGCAGTCAAAAGTATGGTCAATTCACTTTTTGGATCAATCAGGAGCGACGCCGTCAAATATGCCGCCTGCAAATCATTATCAAAATATGATCTATACATGCCTTATTGACTCGCAATGTGCTTCCAAGAGGGCACAGGGCAAAAGTACGAGGATCAAACAGTCAACCAATCAAGACAAGACGAACAACCACGGGACATTACAGAGGCATAAACCACCATTGCTCACCTTTTTCACATGCAAATTCTTATTTCCGCACAGTTGAATCACAGAAGGACACGCCCATGACGTATCGTGTCCCAACATGTCAATGTACATGAGGTACACTAAAAAATCCTTCAAAGCCCGAGGGTTCTGAGCTTTACTGGAGAATCCCTCGCGTATTCTTCTCTTAGTGATATGAATCATTCTCATTACCAGATCATCCTCTTCTGCTTTCGACTTTGCTTCTCCAATTGATCGCACTAGAAACTCAAACTCCCCTCCCAGAGTGGCAGCGGGTAACCGTTTCGCCAATCCCGCGAGTTTAGACGAAATCTCCATATTTTTATTAATTAGTAAAGATTGCTAAATCGTGCACTGTCGTACAGAAAACCGCGATATTACGGACCTCGAGATTTGCCGCTAGTGGTGAGAAACTGCTCGGTGTTGGTCGCTGGTTCCAAACATGTTACACCAGAAAGCTCAAAATAAGTAGTGTAAGGTCAGTTAATACTACAAAAAACACTTCAAATACAAATTTGGGAGCAAAAAGTGCCCAGGCGTATAAATGGCGCCTTTGGATTCCTGCACTGACCATGGCACAGAAGGCTAGAGATGCCCTGGCAGTTCCAATCGTAACAATCACCACGTGTACGGGGTGCGATGGAGGCCAGGAGTCTTCGAGCCAGGAGTTTTGCTTCTTACGTAGCGTGCTCGCTTTAGTCCTGCTCAATGGTCCAGGCACTTGCTGGGATCGGCTGCTGCTTGGTGGGGTATACCCTCCTGCAGGAGATGTTATAACAATAGCTGCCAGGACTGATATAAGCATGGCCCCAAATGTGTCAAAAGCGAGCAAGAATCCCGACTTCAAGAGATCAAAATCTCTCAATCCTACAAAAGCAGCTGTGTACAATAGTCCAGCAAACTCACACAAATGACCTGTGACAAAAAATGACTGAGACTGAATGGCTGCAAGGCATCCTGATATTGTGAGTGGCTTCATCTGGGCTGCACTGGGCATCATGCTAATCGCATAGATTTCGAATAATAGAAATACATAAATAAGTGGGGTAGCGACGGGTGAAATGAGAATGGCTAATTGTGTAGCAGCAGTGCACAAGGTTGCTGCCATGCTTCTGGCTGAATAAGTTTGCCAGTTTTGGTTGACTCCCAGTTTGAAACTTCTATATAATGATACTAAACAAAGACTGGCTGATATGGTCATTGAAATTTGTGGTAGTAAGTTGTGTAATGGCATTTGTAGGAGCTTATTGATCCATGCTGGAATATTTCTAGATTGATCTCCATTGATGTCTATTATTGACCATGCTTCTGAGATTCTATTCTCTTTAATCAGGAGATCAACAGCGTGGTACATCACAATAGCACAGTATCCTAATGCCATCAGCCTGCAGTGATATACATTGGAAACACGTGAGATGCGCGAGGAGCAGAAATAACTATGAAGCGCAATATGATCAGCCAAAGAGAATACCTATTTTCTGCATGTTTGTCTCCAATAAATAAGGACGAGATGGTATACAGAGCGAAACTGGGAATCACATATTGTATAAAGAAGATGATAATATCCCAACGTAGAGATGTGGTCAAGATATCCAGTAAGCGCTGAATCCACTCGTAGCCATAGATGTGTTGTTGTCCACCAAGTTCCTGTCCTTGATCATGCACTGTAAGCCGCTGCCAAAACCCAAAGCCGCTATGCGTTTGAAGTCCAAGATCTGATAGTGCATAGCAACATACTACACCTAGTAGAAAATAACTCAAGACATGTCTATGTGACGTAGATTGCTGAATGCCGAGTGTTGGACAAAGTAACTGCATGGCAACCAGTGCAAGCAGCTGAAATGCCACTACGTAGCTGGTATTTTTTCCTGCAGGAAAACAAAAGATGTATACACTATAATTATGAAATGGAGAATACAAATGCCAAGATGCGTAATAGTATGCGAAATAAGAAAACGTACCCTCACTCAAAAGAAAAAAGAAGGAGAAAATCCCAATAGCATGTGCCCCATTTAGCATCCAGACAAGAGAGGCTTGAGCAGAATCTAACGCATGAGAGAATTCAGACAGTTCTTTTCCGATCCTAAATAATACATAAAGTTGAATGAAAACCGACACTGCAAAAACCATGGCACCAAGAAACATCCATCCTTCACGAAACTGCGTCCATGCCTCCCGAGCAAAGCTCTCTCCCATACTCAGGAACTCCATGCAATCAGTTTGTTGAATCATGTTTGCGTCATTGCCTTGATAAAGAGTATCATTAATGATACGGTCATGTATGTCTCTAAGCCTATCGAGCATACCAGATGGGAACCTTGAGCCTGGCTTAGAAGCATATGTGCCAAGATACTTGAACACTTGCTCTACATTTGCTTTTAACAGCTTGCTGAAAGCAGCGTCCATTGAGGCCTTATCACCAGCAATCTGTGGACATCTCAAAGATCCTATTGACCATAATTCAGGAGAAACCTTTCCAAGATTTCCAAACGGAATAGGGATGTCCAACAATGCAGAAAGTGTTGGAACTGCATCGATTTGACTTAAATCACTGACACATTGGTTTTTGTCTGGTCCACAAGAGCAATTCAATCGACACGCATCCAAACTTGGGTCTAAATTCTCCTGGATGCTGGAAGAATTGTACCTGGACATATCTACTGCAAGGAAAATACTATCTACTTCTTCTGGACTTCCGCCTCCATGGTCTCCGGTAAGTGTTTGACCGTGATCACCAGCCACAACCAGCAGGGTGCTATCAAATGGACCTCCCTTATACGATCCTTCAGCCAATACATTTACGAGATTTTTCATATTCCGATCCATCTGCCTCAATTTTTCAGCCATATTGTCACTTTGAACACCATGAGCATGGCCCGTGTGATCCACCCCAAGATAGTGGGTCACAATTACATCCCATGCGGTATGATTCTTCACGAGCGGCAGTAAATATTTGTTGATACCATCATCTACTGTATGCAGATCGAGTATATTATAGCAGGGAAATGGCAAGGATGGATCGAACTGTCTTGGATACAAGCTGTCCCAAGTAGCATCACCCATAAAAGCCACCTTTTTTCCACATGCTACAAGCTGATCTATCAGGTTATCTTCATCCATCTCAGCAGCTGAAAACGCATTTGAGATATCAAAAAACGTCGGCAAGCTTCCAGCCGTCATGGATTTGAGCCTCTGGGTAGTGGTAGTTGGAGCATCTGCAATATACCGAAAGGCCAAAGAGGAACCATCCCTATTGCGTGCCAGTGAAGATAAGAATGGCATTTGATGCTTGTAATCACATGACCCTGTCTGTACACCACATGGATAACGCCCATCTTCTACCACAAAATCATATCTGCAGCCATAGTCCACCAAAACAAACTTTTGAGATTGCAGCGACAAGCATGCAAGTTGTTGGTGTAATATCAATCCAAAAACATTGCAAGCAGCCCTAAGCGATATACAATTTTATAGAGAAGCGATAATAAATCGTGCATTACGAACTACGGTCACATCCCCTGTCAAATGCACCCTACTAAACATTCCAGACAGGATTCTACACCTCTCTCCATACCTCAAAGCATCAATCACAACCCAGACAAACTTTTTGTAGGGTAAGGCACATATAGATCCATTCAGATCACTCCTATCTTTCAAATGTATTCTTGTGAGCAGGAATCCATGAACAAATAGGAGAATACCGATCCCATGAGCGAGAAGTATGACAAACAGAAATGTCTTGGTTGACAACATTCGCATCCCCTTGCACGAGGCTATCAGCTGCTATAAACCACTCAAAGAATCTGTTTTAGTCATTGATCGTCATTTTATTCAATTTGAAATGCAACACGACTCAGATCGATGGATTCTTGTGCATTCAAATGCGGTAAGGCGCCATCTGAAGGACTTTTGATTTAGGCCCAAAGGGAGTCTCCTTTGTTCTTCAAATAAAAATCAAAAATTTGATTTATTGGGGATCAAAATGGCGATGATGGCTGCCCGATCGCCGAAGAGCAGTCGAATCGGTTTGAACAATAGTCAACAACTATCCTCTATCCAGGCTTTTGGAAGATATGGTCACCTGTACGATAGCAAATTGACAACTGTGAATTTAAAAGGTATAAAAGAGCAGCGTAAAGTTGTAATTTACGCTCAATCTACTAGAGGGGAGGGTCTGGGTACCCAAGATAGCGTAGACCGTTTTTTCAAACCAGGGCGTGAAGGGGAGTCTCGACAGGAGTTATTCGACACTATTTCTCCTGTATACGATGAATTGAATGATGCATTCAGTTTTGGGCTTCATCGTATTTGGAAACGAATGGCGGTGAAATGGTCAGGTGCCAAACTAGGGGCTGTTGTTCTTGATTCATGCTGTGGCAGCGGCGATCTGTCGCAAATCTTGAGCGAATGCGTTGGGGGGAAAGGCAAAGTAGTGGGTCTAGATTTTTCGCAAGATATGCTTCGTGATGCAAAGATGAGGGATGGGCAAAGATCGGGTGGGCAATTTGGCAGGGCAGATATTGAATGGGTGCAAGGGGATGCTTTGGATTTGCCATATCCATCTGAATATTTCGATGCTGCGACAATGGGATACGGTCTTCGTAATGTATCCGATATTCCCAAAGCTCTACAAGAGTTGAATCGTGTACTTCGTCCTGGTTGTTCAGTTGCCATTTTGGATTTTAATAACAGTGATAACATGCTTGTGGATGGAATTCAAGCCTTTTTCCTTGATTCATTAGTGGTGCCTGCTGCTGAGGCCAAGGGAGTTGGCGATGAATATAGATACCTACGACCATCCATAAAAAAGTATCCACAAGGTAGTCAGCTAGAGTGTTTAGGATATAGAGCAGGGTTTGATAAAGCCAAATATTACGAGATTGGATTTGGGTTAATGGGTGTTTTAGTTTGCACTAAAAAAACATGAAATAGGATTGACGAACTATATCAATAGATTAATTAATGAAACATATATATCATAGAGTGATGCTTAAACAGATGCGGCTTCCTTTTGTTGTTTATTGCGTAGCAAGTTAGTGAGATAAAGCTCTCCAGCCCTATACGAACTCCTAACCATGGCCCCAGAAGCAGCATACAAGAATCCCATATTCTCGGCCTCTTTTTGATACATGGCAAAAGCTTCTGGGGTTACATACTCTGCCACTGCCATATGGCGTTTCGTAGGACGCATATATTGGCCCAGAGTCACCACATCCACTCCTGCAGCAAAAACAAGGCAATACAGTCAAATTAGTCAAATTCATTCATTCACACACAAGGAGGCCTCTCACATACATTCATCATCATGCACGGCATAAGTACAATAATACGTACCATTATCTCTCAAAGTCTTCATTGTCTCGAGAACTTCATCTTGTGTCTCCCCGCACCCAAGCATGATTGAGCTCTTTGTAACCTTTGCACCCTTATCCTTGGCCATTGCAAGAACCCTCATACTCTGGTCCCATCCTGCCCTCCTATCTCTTACAACTCCCTGTAATCGCTCGACAGTTTCGATATTATGCGCAAAAACATCGAGCCCGCTATCCACAATCATTTGAACACAGTCCTCCCGGCCCTGGAAGTCAGGCACAAGGGCTTCTACCAAGAGTTTCCCGTCTGTATGACTCTTCAACCCTCTAATAGTCTTGGCAATGTGCTCCGCTCCAAAATCTGGAAGATCGTCTCTATCTACAGACGTAAGCACCACATAATCTATACCCCATGCGGCAACCGCCTTTGCAGTATTCTCAGGCTCATCCGGATCCAAAGGTGGGGGTGCCCTGGATGTCTTCACGGCACAAAATCTGCAGCCTCTTGTACAAGTATCGCCCATGAGCATAATTGTAGCTGTAGCTGACTGATCCTCTCCTCCACCCCAGCATTCACCTATATTCGGACATCTGGCCTCCTCGCACACAGTGGATAGCTTCAATTCCCGCAATTTCGATTTGATCCTAGTGTAATTCTCTCCCCCTGGTATCTCCCGTTTCAACCATTCTGGCTTACGCACTCTCTCCTGCATCCCAATTCACATTCTCACGTCATGTCAATCAGTGTATTTGATCATAAAGCAAAGAATGCCGACTAGCATCCCATGTGGTAGAGTGTGCCACAGGCATATTCATGCTGGCTGCCTCAAACACTACCACAGAGAGTACCCTTTTCGGTGAAACCCTCCACTCCTCCATTAAAAAAGCACAGCGCCAACGATCTGCTTACCTTTGGTTTAGGAGCATATACTGAATACTGATCTACATTGTTCCGAATAAAGTCCCCGAGTTCTGGACCTTCTTTTAACCGCTCCTTTAAGGCACCTAGTGCAGTGGACATTGGCCTGGCCATTGCAGCATCCTGATTCTTACTATTCTCAGATTGATGATTCCCATGAAGTGAATCTTCTACAGATGAGACATCAGAGAAAACAGAACGCACGATGCCCGTCAGCGGAGAAACGTTTGACTCCTTACCCAACGCACAAGTGGGTTGACAGGCACTCTGGAGAACTTTTCTCCTCAGAATGGAAGCCCCTTGATTCATCATCTTATAAACCTTCAGTTTATGAAAAAAAATCTACAGAATACAGAATTCAGAAGAGTTCGACACGGTTGGTTTCTTTCTTGGTTGCTGGATGTGGGAAAATCTTGGTATGTCATTCGCTTCGGTCAAAGGTACTGCTGAATGGGAATCATTTCAAATTGATTGTGATTGGATGCATTTCCAAAAAATGGGTATTTTTTGAACAAAGAAACATGATCATGGTATTTGCAATACATTAGGAAGTATTGTTTAAAGGCATATGGATCATACTTCATAGCACATTGACCCATTTGGATGAGTCTCCAATAGATCGCGAGCATCACCTCATGCATGACCAGCCACGTTGGTAGGTGACTGCAATTGCATGCTGGAAAGAGTATCAGCAATTTCTATATAAAAAATATTAGATTAAAGCCAACTGAAGATCGCATAGTGAGCGGGAAAGGAGGAATTCATCATGGCTGATAGAGTAAGAAAAACCCTGGAAGAAATGGTTCCAGAGCTGGAGGCTCTGGAACAAAAGGGGTATTTTTCAAAGCAAGAGATTAGATCCATTATTCAAAAACGCCAGAATTTTGAATACAATCTGCAGCGTCGTGCTGCGTTGAAAAAGGATTACGAGAGGTACATAGAGTATGAAATTAGCCTGGAGAGGCTGAGGAAGCTGAGGAAAAAGCAGAGGAGCATAGACTCCAAATCGTCTCTGGCGGAGCACTGTGTGGTGCGTAGAACGCATAGAATATACGAAAGGATGTTGAAAAAGTTTAAAGGGGACTTGGAATTGTGGAATCAATGGATTAGCTTTTGTCAGATATCTCGTAGTTCCAGGCATATGTCCCAGGTTCTGACTCGAGCTCTGCAGCTGCATCCGACATGTTCTGGGCTTTGGACATATGCTGCTGTTTGGGAATTTGAACATAATCATAATGCGAGTGCAGCCCGTATCCTGATGCAAAAAGGTATTCGGATGTGTAAGAATGAAAAGGTTCTTTGGGTAGAATATTTTCGGATGGAGTTGCTCTATGCAGCAAGACTGGCTGCAAGAAGAAGCGTGCTGGGTTTGGATGAGAACTCACTGGACGAGGCTACCAAAACGCTTTTATCTGGGGAAGTGGCAAAGGTTGTCTACTCTAATGCCGTTTCTGTCGTTGAAAATGATCCTTTGTTTAGGATGAAGATGCTGGAAGTGTTGGAGGGTATTCCAGTCTTGGATAAGCGCAGTCTAGAGTTATTTATAGTAAATGATATTAACGAATCGTTTTCAAGTAATCCTAATGTTTGTCGGATGCTTGCGGAAAGGAGGTTGAAAGAGCAGCTGCAAGATGGTGCTGGGGTTATCGAAGCCATGCCATCTTGTCTGGACTGTTTTGACCATGGTGTGGAAAACGAATGCTCGACAGAGTTATATAAGCAACAAATGTTGTTTTTAGAAGATGAAGCAAGGCGGTATATGGCTGAAGAGAACGGAACAGTTGTCCAATATTTATTGAACGAGTATATCAAGTGTGCTACTGGAGCATTGGAAAAAGGATTTGCGGATAGCACAATGATTCTAGGTGCAAGCAGAGCTGCCAGGCGAATGGGTGATTATGGTACAAGTTTGGATCTTCTATGTCAGGGTCCAAATTCGAGATTAGTCGAGATGGAAAGGGTTTCATTGTTGCAATTCTTTGATGCATTGCATATCAGGGACACTAAGATTCTTGACACAGCACCAAGACCTAGTAGCCTTTCAAACTCTAATCACTCTAGATTATGGATGTCTGTTCTTCAAAGTACTCAAGACTCTCCAGATAATAGGAAGGAAATAGCCAACGCGTTTCTGAAACACCAACTCGCCTCTGTCACAACCATTGCATTCAGTGAGATGGGAGAGGTTGGAGCAGCAATCATGGAGTCGCTGTTCTATCACGAAGGCATCTCGGAAGCAAGAAAATTCTATCGCGAGATTCTCAAGATACCAGTTCCTGGAACCAACTTTATTGAATCCATTTTACGTATGGAGCACGCACTGCACGACGCCTCCTCGCAAGATACTCTGAGCATAGATGACATGCGCAAAATTTACGATGCTTCCCTGGATGTCTTTGGTGCAACATCAATCAATCTATGGCTGATGTATTACCAATTCGAAATACGACAAGGTAAGCAGGGAAAGAGCGGTGTTGTGTACTGGAAAGCTCTACAAGCTCTCCAGGATGCTGATGCCTTTACAAATCAAGCACAATTACTGGCATCTGGCACGTGTGATGCATTTCCAAAATGGTGAACCAGTTCATTTTACTGCAATATCTATAACCTTATCATTATATAGAGTAGATTGAGTAACAAAATGTATATTTCTTGTTCAATATCAACATGACAATCTGTACTATGAATTGTTATTTTTCCTATGAAAAGGAGCAAATAGCACTGTGTTTTTTCCTGCAAAAAAAACAAACCCGTCTAGAATCCACTGTGCATTTATGCTGCAATCTATCCTCCAGAGTCTGCTCCTTTTCTACAATTTCAATCATCATCACGTCGATCTCGAGATCTTGAACGACGTCGGTCCCTACGTTCATCCCTTCTGTGATGGCTTCTCCTCGATGATGCTCCATAGTCTGGGCTGTCGTCTCTGCCATCTCTATCTCTATCTCTATCTCTGTGTCTTCTGTCATGGTCTCTGTCTCTATGGTGCCTCCTATCTCTCCTTTCTTCCCGAGGAATTCGATCATCATATTCCTGGTGTCTCCGTCTTTCCCTCTTCATTCGCTCATACATCCGCTGCCGCTCCTCCTCCTTTCGTCTTATCTCTTTTGCCTTGGCGTCCAAGAACTCCTGTGGAATTCCACTTGGGGTTTTTGACGCACTGATCAACAGGTTCCACAGCTCTTTACAAAAAACTGCTGTATTCTTCTCCAAAAATCCGGTCAAACTAATCTGTAGCATTCTGGGATCAATATCTTTCTTCCCTTCAACTTGTTCGATTGCGTATTGAATCAAAACGTCATCCTCAACACCGCTCAGGAGCTCTGTTATCCTCTGAGCGATCCAGGGCTTGATAGATTCCCAGTGTACATTTTCTAACGCTGGCTTTTCCTTGAATTCCGGGGGGAATGTCTTGGCGAGACTTTTCAGCAACTTTTTCTCCTTGTTACCAAAACGGGAGTCCTGTTCCGCAGACACGCCTCGAAAGGCGGTTCCAGACATTATAGTTCGATACAATAAATGTGAATTTCTTACAGTCTATAGAGAATGAGAAACGAAAATATGCAGAGACTCGATTTGTTTTGAATTTGTAATCATTTAGGACTCCATTGACCACCTGTTCATTAAGAGGCACAATTGTGTTGCAACAAGCTTGCAAGCTCTGTACAGCCTATGTGCCCATGGTGCCAATTGGCAACTAATTGCGACTAGCTTTTACCATATACATGGTATTAAGTATCACTTGAGTATCACTGATTTATTTATCAAGTCATACCAAGCTCATCGGCTACATCCACATCGGTATTGCACATGTTAAAGCAGATTGCAAGCACTTTCCTGATTCTTTCTCAGTGACTTGATTGACACCACGGGACATTATATCCTTGACCTCTTTGCGACATTTCAACATCTTTACCACAAAGAGGCATGTCCACAAAGAGGGAATTACGCTCAGAAACTGGTATCTGTTCCACCAATCGTCTCTGGACAGGTCATCTACAGCAGCACGCGAGTCCAGTGCCATGGCATACCTGACCATGTCCCTCTGGTCCTCTATGTCCACATCGGGCGAAAGAAGCTCGCCATACCTGCCCCGACGCCCGTTCAAAAAATGCCTCCTCACCTTCTCCTCATCCTTCAACAGTCCAACAGACCACAGGGACCCTACGCCCTGGATGTCCTCCAACCGCTTCGAGTGAAAATGTGCCAAAAGTGTATCGCTCACGCCAGGAATCTCAAGAAGACTCTGCAAGTCTGGAGAACTTTCAACCACCATTTTCATACATAGCGCACCCTAGTCCATTTGTAATGAGTGGATCGATCTTCCTTCAGATGCATTTTCCTTTCAGGTTTGTACAGTATTCCCAAATGCCAATACTCGCAAACTGGGAGTTTGAACCAATTTGAATCGACCGGTCAATTTGTAGTCGGACACCCGCTGACGTTGTGATCTGCGCAACTGCAAAACATATACGCCACTGAATTCAAATCATTTCATCAATAAAATTAAGGCCTGCTGCTAAATTAAAGATTAATTAAAGGAGTTGAAGTACAACAACAGCTCAAAGTGGAAATCGATGGGTTTTCGCAGAAGAGTGCTTTCAAGTTTCTCACAGTGATGCATCCGTACTTAAAGTTGTACAATGCAACGAATTTATTTAGAATTTGAATGTTCATGGCCACTGCTGTACTCTGAGGACAAAAAATGTGCTTTCGCGCCTTAATTGCTGATTTGAATTTGAACGGGATTCGCTCCATCCAGCGCTGGTGCTAGCACCTGGGTGCTCAGTACTGATCACATCAGAATAAAAAAAGGCATACGAAGATGATGTTGCGACAGCGATTGGCGCTACTCTGGAGGCTAAGATTTTGTTATGAATAGATTTAAAGACAATAGTTAGTGTGTTATGTCGGTGTTATGTCGGTCAGGAGGCCTACTGTGTTGGTGTGGCCATTTTTGGCAGCAAACATCAAGGCTGTCATCCCAGCATGATCAGTGGTCTCGACATTGGCATTGTATTTGGTGATCAAACGGTACACTGCACTGGTATTGCCATACTCAGCAGCCAACATCAAGGCAGTCCTGCCATTTTTATCAGTAGCCTCTACGTCGGCATTGCCCTTCGTGATCAAGAGATCTACCATGTCGGTATAGCCGTTTTCAGCAGCACGCATCAAGGCTGTATGATTATACTCAGCTTCCTTGGCATCTACACTGGCGCCATTGGTGATTAAGAGATCCACTATGTCGGTGTGGCCTTCTTCAGCAGCTAATAACAAGGGCGTGTTATCCATGTCATCAGTATCATTGGCGGATGCCTTGTATTTGGTGAGCAAGAGATCTACCACATCGGTATGGCCATTTATAGCAGCAAACATCAAGGCTGATCTATTACTCTAGATAGTAGCATGTACATTGGCCTTGCATGTCTGAATCAATACATCCACCATCCGCACATCACAATCCGATGCAGCCATAGTCAGGGCCGTATAACTAGGAAACTCTTCAGGAATTAATACATAATCCGGTTCAATATCACACTGACCACACAACATCAGGAGCATGTCAAGATCCCCGTTTCTAGCAGCCCAGAAGAAAGATCTAGAAAATGATTCATCATCCCGTGGAATTTTGCCGCTTGTTGCAAAGCTGGAAACCATATCAATCATGCCACATCTAGAAGCATACTCTAAGCATGTTTTGGACTCATCTGTAGTGAGTTCATCGACACCACGAGACATAATAATACCCATGACCTCTTTGCGGTATTTCAAACCCTCCACCATAAAACGACATGCTTTTTTGGGAATCACACTCAGAAAATGGTACCTGCTCCACAAATCGTCTCCCGACAAGTCATCCAGAGCGCTCCTTTCGAGACCCATGGCGTACCTGACAATGTAACGCTGTCGCCATATGTCCATATCAAGAGAAAGAAACTCGCCATGCCTGCCCTGACGTCCGTCCAAAAAATGCTCCCTCACCTTCTCATTATCCTTCAACAGCCCAAGCGACCATAAAGACACCACGCCCTGGATATCTTCCAATCGCTTGGGATGAAAGTGTGTCAAAAATGCATCTCTCAGTTCTGGGACATCAAGGAGACGTTGCAAGTCAAGGGCACCTTTCTCCACCATATTCCAGCGCACCCTTTCTGTTCTTTGCGATCGCTCAATAGAGAAATGTTCCCTCAAATAAATTTATCACTTTCGCAATGTATTCCCAATATGCCAGCTTTGGAAACTGGGGTTTCTACTTTGAATCGACTGCCACTTGACTGGTCCATCCATTTGAGAGAATCGGACCCCGGAGGGACATCATCTGCTGTTGTGATCTACGAGACTGCGAAATAAATCAGATTCTCAGATTCTTTTTAGTTTCTTATAGAAGTTATATTACACAGACTGATTAATGGGTTAAAAGTACACCAATGAGGGCTCGAGTGGAATTCACAGGCCGATGTAAATACAGTCGAAAAAGATAGAGACTTTGAAGTTTTTCTAAACTGTATCCTTACCTAAATTGACCAATTGTTTCTTTTCGACTAATTAATATTTTGTTTTCATCTATTTTCGAACTGGATCTGCTGCCCTCGGTTCAGCAAATGGACCCTTGTAGACGAGGAACTGTAAGGTACCTCCAAAAGACCTCTGACCCTCCATGGCGGAGGCTGGATTTCAGTCCATTCATTTCGTTTGTTACAAAAAAGGTGTCCCCTTATCTGGAACCCGTACCAAAGTTGGGTACTATATGAATTCAATGCAATGTAGCCAGTCCGATACTCCCTCACAGAGTATGTATGACTCGAAACAGAGTGGAGTGGAGCATTCTCTTCTCTCTATGATTCAATGCAACCGCACAGCAGCGACCTCAGCCTGAGAAAAATCAACACGCTGAGTCAACGCTTGTCTGATATCAAGGCTTGTCAATCTCCACGAAATATTGGAGTCGCCAATGAGTTCGCTGGCCTCTAACGCTGTTTCTACCCCCAAGACTGTTGCCGTCTGCTGTAACCTGGAGAATTTCTCTCGCATTGATTTTGAAGTCAAATCAGCCAGCCCAATGATCAACGACCGAACATCCTTTTCTAATTGCAGCCCACCCAACTGGGTAAATTGCTTTTGTGCAACGGCTGCTTCCATCCTGGACACGATTTTGTCAGTTGAGGATTCCATGACCTTGTCAAGGAGGCTTGGGGAAAGCACCTGCTGGAGCCAAGTAAAGGCTGTATCAAATGCAATCAGCACATTCGTGCTCCAGCTCTCATCAATACCGCCATCACCCAAAATCTCGTAGCTCGATGAAACGAAGGCATCGAGGAGAGGCCGGAGCCGTGACATCAGAGAGGTGGTCAGCTGCTCTGAAGCTTGGTCAGCAAGCTTTTGAACATCGGCTGCTGTCTTGTTTAGATCAGCCAACACCAGCCTGATTCTATCCATATCATGAGGCGACGAAAATATCTGACTTGAAACGCTTTCTAAGTGGTTTCTTAATTTAGACGAATAAACAGAGCTTAAATCCACGTCGTTAATCGCCATTGCATAGGACACTGCTTCTGCTGACGTTTGAGGGCTTTCAGCTGATGGAGCACACGCTGCCAAACGAGCAGGTGTACCTTGAAGCTTGTGCACTAAACTCGTCCTGTATGTCGTAGATAAAACAGTATTTATTTGATTTAAAATTGCGACTGCCGACGGTGCTCTTGCCGTCGACAAGGCTCTCTTTCCAGATGACAGTAGTATATAGAAGGAGTCATCAACCATGGAGCTGGTCAATGACCCTGGAACTGCTTCATCGATTTCAATAGCCTTGGAAACACTTTCCTCCAAGTAATACTCTTCTAAAGAAATATAATAACTTAATAATTCGCGCAACGAAGAGCTCAGAGCACCGCCTCGAACAGACGTCTCCAGTGAAGGTGAGAGCGTATTTGGAGCAGCTGCATCAGCCATGGACACCAGCACATACTTTATATATTCTTCCCCCCTATTACACAGCACCAGCAATTCCGTCAAGAGAGGCTCAATTTTCCTAGAATCTATTATCGTATTATCTACCGAAGACCCTTCCGCTCTACTGTTAATTTGCGAGCACACTTTGCTCAGACTCTTTTCATCAACAAACCGATGAAGAATCCTCGTTCCCCTGACATCACATTCAGCATGAATTGCATGTACAGCTTCCAGAGCATATTCTGCGATAGATAAATAAAGATAATATAATGTTCATCATGTCTATTAACTCAAACGTCAATCAATAAATAAATCTGTAATAGTACTATAGGTAACCCACCAGGCCCAAACGCATCACGCAGCATATCCAAATGCTCTTCAACCGACTCCGCAACATCCTTCAAGAGATTTGTCAAAGCATCTATATAATCTACTTTCGCCCCGGTCAGCGAAAACCCATCCACCAGAGCATCATAATCCGCTTGTGCTCTACTCCCAACAGCAACAGTCACATACTCAACCACCACCTTGACCCCTTCCTTTTCCAGCCTCAGCGGACCAAACATTGCCGCATATCTCGTCAACGCATCATGATCTTTCTTCTCTACTGCCTCTATTACCAGCTGCCTCACTTTCTCTTCGCAACGCTTTCTGTATCGCTCCATGGCTGTTCTCTGTACTGCCAGCTCCTCGTCCCTCGACTCATCCACAGCCTTTGCCACCGCATCACCCTCTTTCTCTTCCTGTTCCAAATCCAAAAACTGCGCTATACATCCCACAGCAGCTTCCACATCATCACGTTCCAGCGCCGATTTCAGCCCTTCCACTGCCCTCGACCGATCACGAATACCATCGATCCGATGCAGAGCACGCCGCACGCGAGACTGCTTCACATCCAACTGCCGAATTTTGTACGACACTTTATCAGCCAATCGAGATGTATCCAACGTAGATTCTGACAACTCCCTCGCAACCTCCAGCCCTTTCTGCAGTGCCACCAGATTTTCCTGTCGTTGCAATCCAGCCACAGCTTGATCCACCTCAGAGCCCTCTCGCCCCATCATCATCTCCAACTCCTCATCAATATGCCTCTCCAAAGCAATCGTCTCATTAACTAATCGCTGTATTTCCGATGCATCGGACACCTGAAGCACAGACCGGCGATCCAAGTGTTGGTGCTGCCGAAGCATTTCTACCATCTTTCTAGTTCTTCTTGGCTTCCTTCAGTGAACTGAAATATCTCGTACCCATGCGAATAGAAACCCACTCACATCCTGTGTAACTAATTTTTTTCAAATAAATTGACCCTTCTTTTTGTCTGGCCTGATTCATTTGTACTGTACAAATCTCATGAGCTTTTGCCTCAAGGCCGGGCCCTGATCAGGGCCTCATGAGGCCCAGTATATTGGCTGACTGCCGACAGAAGAAACCCGAATTTTTTATTACGTTCTTCGCAAAGATGGCAATGGTTGATGCATCTCAAAAGGTACAGGGAGCAGAACCCCGTCTCGGTGAGTCGTCTAGATTGTATTCTCGCGGGCATCAGACCCATCTGGTATTGAGAAATCCCAGGGTGACGATACAGTGTATTGGGGTTTGGGTGGTTTCAGAGGATGGATGAATCGTGATTCTGTGTTGTGAGGTTTTGTATGATAACGTGGCATGGATGTGGGTTTGGGGCAAAGTGCGCCACGTTGATTTGCTGCAATCGAAGAGCGCGGTGCGAGGGCAGAAGAAGGGACATCGGTGAATGGTTCTGATGCTTGAACCAAGATACTAATTGTAATATGTTGAATTGTGAAATGGAGTGGAACAAAGGCGCTTCACGTTCTGGGAAAGGTCACCGTGTTGTGCACATTCTCTAGAGATACAGGCTAAAGGTTGCTGTGTTGTGCAGAATATAAGACAGTGGGGGGTGTAGCTGGGCCTCTAGTGGTGGTGGAATCTGTGAAGAATGCTAAATATGCGGAAATTGTGAATATTCGGCTCGGGGATGGTAGTTCCCGACGTGGTCAGGTTTTGGAAGTAGATGGGGATAGAGCAGTGGTCCAAGTGTTTGAGGGGACGTCTGGGATTGACAATCGGTCAACGGTGCTGGAGTTTACGGGGGAAGTGCTGCGTACTCCTGTGGCTCGGGATATGCTTGGGCGCGTGTTTAATGGGTCCGGGCAGCCTATTGATGGTGGGCCTGCTGTGATGGCAGAGCATTATTTGGATATCAATGGTGCATCGATTAATCCCGCTGAAAGGACGTATCCAGAAGAAATGATCCAGACTGGGATATCTACAATTGATGTAATGAACTCTATAGCCAGAGGTCAAAAGATTCCGCTCTTCTCTGCTGCTGGATTGCCACATAATGATATTGCTGCGCAGATTTGCAGGCAAGCTGGTTTGGTGCAACATGAGGGCGAAGAAGGGAAAGGGGGCCAGTTTGCCATTGTTTTTGCCGCTATGGGTGTCAATATGGAGACTGCTCACTTTTTTAAACAGGATTTTGAGGAAAATGGGTCCATGGATAGGACTGTTTTGTTCCTGAATTTGGCTAATGATCCTACAATTGAACGTATTATCACACCACGAATTGCATTAACGACCGCGGAATATCTGGCGTACGATTGCGGTATGCATGTGCTCGTAATTTTGACGGATATGTCGTCCTATGCGGATGCTCTGAGAGAAGTGTCGGCTGCTAGAGAGGAAGTGCCAGGGCGTAGAGGATATCCAGGGTATATGTACACGGATCTGGCAACGATTTATGAAAGAGCCGGTAGAATTGAAGGAAGACCAGGTTCTATTACGCAGCTCCCAATTTTAACTATGCCTAACGATGATATTACGCATCCTATTCCTGATCTCACGGGGTATATTACAGAAGGGCAGGTGTATGTAGATAGACAGCTTCACAATCGTCAGATCTATCCCCCGATTAATGTGCTTCCATCGTTGTCACGCTTGATGAAAAGTGCAATCGGTGAAGGGATGACACGAAATGACCACTCGGAAGTGTCTAATCAGCTGTACGCAAACTATGCTATCGGAAAAGATGTTCAGGCTATGAAGGCTGTTGTAGGAGAAGAAGCCTTGTCCCAGGAAGATATGCTGTACCTTGAGTTTTTGGAGAAGTTTGAGGCAGCTTTTGTCAATCAAGGTTCCTATGAGAATCGAACTATCTTCCAGAGTTTAGATCTTGCATGGAGTCTGTTAAGAATGTTCCCACGTGAATTGTTAAGGCGCATTACTGCCAAAACCTTGGATCAATACTATGATCGGGAGCAGGATGAAGATTCATGACTGATTAATTCAATACAACAGTACATTATGCCAACTTTTGTAAAAACTTATATGATTACTGTAAATAACGATTACTCTCCTGAATGTATTGGATGTATTTGGAACGGGTGCTTTGAATTGAAAGACAAATTAAGCACATGTGACTCGCTGGCCAATCGCATCAGGTGGCGTTTCAATTGATCCCTCTCTGAACCTGCCATAAATTCTCTCCAGTCTTTGTCTTTCTTCCATTGACACTGACGGTCTAGCATCCTTTAAGGCGGTTTGAATATGATTTGCTGTAAGAACAAGCGACTCAATGCCACTGTGTTCCTGATCCTGGTTTTGGAGAGCTTCGTGAGCAGCAATCAGCTGTGCTTCGGACAGTAAGGCACCTAAATCTGCTCCACTGAATCCTTCTGTCTCCCAACCTAGATTTTCTAGATCCACATCATCAGAAAGTTTGAGTTTTCGTGAGAGAGCCTGCAGAATTTCCACTCTCTCAATGCAAGATGGGAACCCACAAAACAGCATTCTATCCAGTCTGCCTGGTCGAAGCAATGCCGTGTCGATCAAGTCAGGACGAGAAGTTGCAGCGACTACAACGACGCCTTTTAATCCTTCGACACCATCTAATTCAGTGAGCAATTGATTGACAACGCGATCGCTCACTCCCGTGTTATCGTGGCCTCTTTTGGGAGCAATAGCATCAAATTCATCAAAAAATAAGACACTTGGAGCTGCAGTGGCTGCCCTCTGAAAGACATCACGGACAGCAGCTTCCGACGCCCCGATATATTTATTCAGCAGCTCCGGTCCATTGACTAATATACATCTAACATCTGCTGCAGCGACGGCAGCTGCTACAATATGGGTCTTCCCACAGCCTGGAGGGCCATAGAGCAGGGCACCAGTTCTCAACCGCAAAGGGGCTGCTGCAATAAGTTGTGGATACCTCAGCGGCAGCTCGAGCGACTCTTCCAAGGCCTGACGTGCTGGAGACATACCGCCTACATCCTTCCATCCCTCAATACCAGACTGAATCGTCTTTTTCGTCCCAGAGCCCCACATCGCAGCTGGAACCATGCCATGCGCTGCATTCCTAAGGTCATCGAGAGTAATGGACAAAGGCATTGGGAGTACTGAAGATCCATTCAAACTAGAGGTAGAATCTCCCAGTATTCTACGGATAGACTGCGAGATGGTACGCTCGACCAAGGTTTCAATGTCGGATAAATCGAAACCATCAATGTCAGCGCTCAATGGCACCAAATCCACCTGTGAAACAGAAGCCTCCTTCATTTGAAGGCTGCTCTCAAGCATCGCCAACCTACTACTTGCATTGGGTGAATTTAGAGAAATAATTGTATCAAATCGTCCTACTTTTCGAAGTTCTCTAGGTAGCTTCGTAGCTTGTTTACAGGTCGCAATAAAACAAATTGCCGGCCAGTTCCCAGTTCCTTTCCTACCTGCTCCAGGATGCCCAGATGGCAGCCATGTATCACATGACCGAGTAAGTCCATCCAACGTTTCTGAAAGCACTCGAACTAATTGCGCCGCGTCTGGGTCTGGGTTAATCTCATGCCCTTCTTCATCCTGAGCTGGCTCTGTCAATGACACATCCAGGTCATCCAAGACCACAATTGATGGTGCATATCGAGTTGCCCACGTGGACAAAAAGCTTAGCATCGAGAAAAATGCCTTTGCCGAAACTATATCTTTGCAATCAATGTATTTCACGGCTGAAATTGTTGTAATATTCTTCTGTAGCAGAGAACAGAGCGATTTGACCACTGCAGTCTTACCACTGCCTTGAGGCCCTTCTAGCAGGACAGATCCTTTCCTTGGTGCCCCCCAGTATTGCAAAAGGGATCTTGTGTCTGATCGAAGTACCGGGAGAACATTTTCCAGGCATCTCTTTAGTATCTGCTCATCGCATGGCATGGCCTGAATGTCGTCCATCTGAGCAGCTTGCCCTATACGGTTACTACCGAACGGTACAACTAGAGAATCTTGCCTTTTTAAATAGCTTTCAAGGTACAGAGATGGGAAAGACTCAGTTCCCAGACATCGTATCTGTACACTCTGAAATGCACGAATGCCATATCGTCGACGCAGATTGCTCATTGTTGGATGGAACACTATATGGCCAACTGGCAATGGATCTACAATAACAACCCTCGCAAGAATCTCAGATTTGAATTTCCCACTGGCTTTAATCCCTATTATATCATTTTCTCTCAATATAGATATAAAAGTTCGTGCTTTTTCAAGAGTTGCAGAGGACATGAATACCCTTGGACCATCCCCATCATCCCCTTGCGCTTTGGATGATGCATTGGTCTTTTCTGCTGGATCCAGTATTGCAACCCTGAGAAACAACGGCCGCAGCACCTCTTCCTCATCATTTCCGTGCTTCATTCTTTCCTGACGTATACGAGGCGCGATTGCAACCTCGGTCCCCGCAACCAACCTCGCAGCATCCCCCTCTGGTTCTATTTTTGAAACTTTCAGTGCAATCATTTGTCCTTGAATCCAGACTGCAAGCGGGCTATGTATGCTCACAACACCGCATTGCGCCAACAGAGAATCTTCAATCATCTGAGCATTCATTTCTACTACTTCCCAATCATCGGTGGTCGCTGGCTCAACAATTACCGATGTTGCCTCCTGCAAGCCTTCCATGGGCACAAGGACCACAGGAGCACCTTCAGGCAGATGCAGGATTGTCCCTAGCCTCGACGAAATACTCACTTTAGCCATCTCAGACACTCCACCAGACCATGAGAGAAAATGAGGTGTCCCAATCGGCACCCCAGGACCAGCGTATAGCTGCAGTCGAAATGCCAGAGGAAGAGTACCTTGGCTCAGCAGTCGCCCAGCCATTGACGGGGGCAGACCGATCCACGACGATTTTTCTCCATAGTCGTATTGAATCGAAAATCTGAAAACAATTAAACGCAATGATGGTAATAAGAGCATAGTCAATTCCTCAAGACCGCATGCAACAAACCAAAATGCGGTTATTCAGGATAGGTGCCATTGACATGCAAAACAAAGTCCCTACCTATCTTCAAGACCCATCGATTCAAACCCAACAAACTCATCAGAAAACATGGTTCTTCTTATTATTATGAAAAGCAAATAAATAGATCTGCCTTGCGCTTTGTACACCGCCTCACAAAACAATCAACAGCATCAATTGAACCGTTGACCAGTTAGGCTGATTTTACACAGCAGCAGTATTCCCCAGAACATCCTCCATAGAACTTTCAAAATATTTTGAATTTTTTGTAACCTTATTGTTTCCAACTTGCCACTCCTGGCCGCTGATCTTTAGTATCCTTCATTTAAAGGTGGTGCAGTTTAGATTACAATATCTACTAGTAACTAACTAAAACAGGTTGTAAATAACATCAAGACAATACCAATACTTCTACAAGGCTTTGAATTTCTTCAATGCCATGCTCTCCATCGATTTCCTGGTACTCATAATCAATGGGCTCTGGTGGTGCAGTACCAACAGGATACCCAGGATATGCACAAACGGATGAGTCCAGGTTCCATCCATTCACACCATCCGCATACACGAAGCAATTCACGTAACCAAAATCGTAAGCAATCTGTGCAGCCCAAGTAGCTCTTATATTGGTGCGACATGCCATTATAAGTATACCACCCTGTCGTGGTTTGGGGAAATGATGCCTTGCTTTGAACTCATCAGGTGGCAGTTGCAGGGCACTTGCCAGTATATCAACTGCAAATGCATCACATCAAATTCATTATTTTGTTTCTTTGAAATACATATATTCTAGTAGCCATCAAGGTATATAGATGGCAGCATTTGCAAATAAAGTAAATATACAAACAGTAACAGTAGTTAAAAAGCAAAAATTGCCAAATACATAAAAAAATACCCACCTGGAATGTGCTTCGAACCACTAATAGAACCATACAAAATCCTCTCGTCGCTCCTTCTAACATCAATAAGAGTAACAAGATCTCGAAGAGATTCGTTTTTGCCAGAGACAGGGATAGAAGCTGCATCTGACAGCACCAGTGCCAGCCCATCCCTGCTGATATAGCTCAGCACTGGCCTGTGACAGTGCTCCTCTGCTGAGTACCCAGGCAGAGAACCCTGCACAGCAAGTGTTCTCTGGTATCCAATAGAGTTTGCTGCAGCAGCAGCTTTCCTTTCTTGCTCTGCGTTCGACCCAACACAAACCACAATCTTGAGCGTGTCTGGACAGGGCATTTGAGGAAACGTCCCTTCCCAGGAAGCTCGACTGCCAAGAACAGTCTCCACCAGGTCATACGGCAGCCTTATCGCCCCTCTCAAATCCTCCGGCAAGGGATCTTCTTCATCCGAAAATGGCCGAACATCAAGCACCATATGCGGGTACGCACGGGTCTCCAGCAGCTTCTTCAGTGTCGTTGGAGCTACAGTCGCATGGTAGGGCCCGGGGGTTGCGTCGTCACAGGCCTCCATCGATCCCCCATTCCTCCTCTTTGATATTTCATTCCTCAACCACTTGACCCCCCAGGCAAGAAGGGTAAGGACGATCGCACTCCCCAGGGATCCCCCCGCGTTGGAAAAAGTCGGCATTGTATTATTCTCCCATTAAAAACTCTCCTCCTACTCCCTGTCACAATTTTTCGTCAGCAGCATTGTATACCTTGGTCATTTATATCAGTAATGTAGTCAATTAAAAAATCATTGTACAGTGTCGATGCATTTTGTTATGGTGCGCAGTCACCTGGTTGTTACGACTTTGACCCTTTGCAAGGTACCACACTACTCAATTCGGGGTGAGGGGATATCCTCGACATACTATATAGGGTTTACGTTAGGGTATAGGGAAACCTTGCAATTGCATGCAGGGTTGCCAGTTGACCTCTTTCTTTCCATCCTATGCTGCAGGATACTATAAAAAAATACAAATATAAATAGATGATTGATAAATGAATGATCAATGCCGCGGACGGGATTAAAGAGACGTGCTACTCATAGCGGGTCTTGGTACAGTGGGCAAGGTGGGTTTTCGTGTCGCTAGAAACCAGTTTTTGCAAGTCATTATTGTCATCAGTACTACGACGACTTGGGAAACAAGGCACTTTATTCTTAGTGTGCTATTGACACATATTTGCTCTGTTAAATTGTTGGATTGGTAGCGGTGTTTTCTAAAGCGATTGAAAATGCAGGAGCTGAACTGGACAAGCAACTGGCCACGTGGTTGGAGGTTGTTCCGGATATTCAGCAGCAGCAGCAGCAGCAGCAGCAGCAAGACGATGACGATGACGATGGTGATGCTGCTGCTGCTGCTGCTGCTAGCAATAACAATAGTAATAACTCTGGGCCTGTAAAGGCAATCATTGCTCCTCATGCTGGATATTCATACTCTGGATCTGTGATGGCGTATGCGTACAAGCACTTGAACCCAGATGGAATGTATGTTGATTGTTTGTTTTGCTTGGTGTACTGGTTATGTCGAGGTGCCCGCCTGCCTCTACCTATATATAATCAATGTGTCCATTGCGTGCTAGCAATATAATTACTCGTTCCTATCTTGTACAGAAAACGAATCTTCTTGCTGGGTCCGAGCCACCACTTTTACACGCGTCATTGTCACCTGTCCCCCTGCTCTTCCTATTCGACTCCGCTGGGAGATGCAGGTATTGATGAAGCAATCTATGGTGAGCTGCAGGAGACTGGCATGTTTCCATACATGACACAGGATCAAGATGAAGATGAACATAGCTTGGAATTGCATTTGCCATACATAATGAATCTGATGAAAGGCCGAGAGTTTGGTCTGGTTCCAATCGTGGTGGGGGCATTGAGGGAGCAAGAGGAAGCCATGTACGGCAAGATGCTGGCCAGGTACTTGAAAGATCCTGGAAACGTGTTTATAGTTTCGTCGGATTTCTGTCACTGGGGGGCGCGATTCGGTTTTCAGTTTGCGAGGAAAGAAGACGAGGAAATTCACCAAAGTATTGCGTGGCTAGACTCTCTGGGTATGAAGGTGATTGAGGACAAGGAACCAGAGGGATTCTCTTTATATCTCGCCAAGTATGGAAATACGATTTGTGGGAGGCATCCGATAGGCGTCTTGTTGAACGCTCTCAAAGAGTATTCTTGTTGTTGTGCTGCAAATGGCAACAAGGTGTCGTACACGATACGATTTACAAAGTATGATCGGTCCAATCTTGTTCGTTCTCCATCAGAGTCCAGTGTCAGTTATGCCTCTGCCATCGTGTGCTTGAAATGATGCAACAGTATGGTACTATTACATGTAAGTGTTTTTCACCTAACTACCAGACAATAAATTAAAATTACAGTCTCACACGCAAAATTACTTCTTCTTCTTTCCTGCTTTTTTCCTCGACGGCAGCGCACCAAGTCCACCAGATGCACCAGGAGCAGCAGGGGCCGATGATGAGGCAGGACCTCTTGCAGCAGCTGCAGACGAAACCTCTGCCGCTGCTGCTGGAGCCAGTTGACCACCTTTCCCAGTGCTGCTCCTCATTGATGCTTGTTTGGGAATAGATTCAGCAATTTTCAGCATCAAGGCTTTCCCTGCATAGACACATTTCATATACATATCATATGTTTTCTTTGAAAAAAGTATAATTCTAGGCCATCACAAAGTTGTGCATACGAATTCATCACCACCACCAACAATTGCACTCGTTTTCAAAATAACGCGTCATAGAAATAGAACTATACTTCAAACGCACTCGATGGGATATCCTGATTTAGTAGCTCTCCAGTCTCTGAATCTTTCAGTTGCACTCGAACTCGACCCAAGTACATCCAGTCTCGTGGATGCCTTTTCCTCTGCACATGAATGTTAAATCGAAAACGATGTTGCACCCTTCCTCTTCTCAAGTACCAGTACCAGTACACTCCATTCCATTCCACAGAACAACAACACCGATTTTGCTCACCTCAATCTCTGCCGGCAATTTGATTACTTTCTGAACAACATCATATATCTCAGGTGTGGTCGGATTCTCTACGCTCTTGTCAACTGGCAGCTTCCTCCCTTGACTCCCAGTCTTTGCCGAATTTATGTAACAGGGATACACGCACACTCTCTGCATAGCATCGATTTCAGTACGTTCATTAATTTTTCTTAAAATTGAAATCAAATTGCCCATACAAAATTGATCTTCAATCGCTGTTGATAATGTTCTCTCCACATGCCCAAACAGACGCACCGAATCATGATCAAGAGATGTAGCCATATTTGAATCAATTAGTACCGGTACTATCCAATATGAATGTTTTATATACAGTAAAAATAAATTATGCAGATTTCTATGCTGCGGAGCAAACGTGACGGCAATTGTTGATTTGAATGGGTTTTGCTTTACTGATACTGGGACAGTGCAGCTGCATCGGGCTGCCTGATAATATCAGGCATATATATGGTATGCTGTGACAGATTTTGGTGCTATAGTATTGAGACTAGAGGTACGTTATGCATGGATTAATGCTCAGTAGCGTCTAGGTTTGCATTGCCTTGGGTGGCTAAGATATTGACAATGTCAGTAAGGCCATTTTCTGCAGCACGACTCAAGGCGGTCTTGCCATCTTGGTCAGTGGCCTCTACGTTGGCATTGTATCTAGAGGTCAAACGATCCACGACATCGGTGTGGCCATTTGTAGCAGCCATCGTTAAGTCTGTCGAGCGAAAATAATCAAAAGCCTCAACATTGGCACTGTGCGTAGTGATCAAGCGATCTAAGACTCCGGGGACTGGATCCCGTATACTGGGCGCACGTATGGCCATATGGCAATGCATTGCCAGTGTAGCGGAAAAGGGAATATCTCCTGAGGGTGTGGATGGGCGACAAGGATTGATTCGCTTTATTAATGTATCTGGAAGCGTTGAAAGAGCCAAGATCCAGGCTTGGGTTCGGGCATTTGAGGATGAAGAGATGAACAGGTTTCTGGACCTGCTGGATAGTCACCGCCAGACTGTACATTTGGCAGATGACAGAAGCAAGAACAGCATTCTACCAAAATGTACAATGGAAATAGATACTGCTAGTTTTAATACCAGACAATGGTTTGATGAAAATGGTTGGCTGCCAGTGAACCTGGCTGGGAAGGCAATGTATGTTGGAGGAATCCCCCCCTGGGGGAGTCTCAACTCCTGTTCGACTGGGGGAGTCTCAACTCCTGTTCGACTGGGGGAGTCTCAACTCCTGCTCGGGGCAATACTGATGCTAGCTCCATCACAAAGTACTTTAATCTCCCAGCAGTCCATGTATATAGCGCATGGCATGCTTCACATGGTCCAATGGAGTGGACAAGTGTACATGAAATGAGTCAAATGAGTTTTGCGTTGGAACAACTGATCCACTTGTGGTCTGGTGAGCTGGATCAAGCCTCGTGAGAAGCTCAACTAGTACTATATACTAGTACCGCTGCAGTGATCATAGTGTGCAAAATCTCAGGGACGTACCGCACTGCTTGCCAGCAAAATACTTGATACCTGACAATCTCAGCTGACCAACGACCCAGCATTCTTTGCACATACGCAGCTGACATATAGCATGCATCATCTCTAACTTTGACTTCGCTGTTGTCAGCAATACTACTATAAAGATGCAGAAGTAATAACCTTTGCAAGATATCATTTGCTACTCTTGTAGATTTCCCATTTGGCGATCGTCTCGATCGATATGTGCATGGTCCATATGGAGAAATTTCTCCACTTTAAAGTGACGCCATTGATTACATCATGGGCCGCGGCCCATGGCCATCAGGGGCCCATCATCCAGCGCTATATCTTTGCGATGTGCCGACATTCCCAGAATAAGAAATAATAAATACAAATTTTTATACATAAATCTTTGTTCGAACGCCCTAATATATATATTAGTTGCAAGAATAACAAGTGTGACCTCTACACGGTAGTCGAATCGTTTGCAATCGGTACTGCCTTGACGTTGAAAAAGGTTTCGCTTGGCAACATATTTGATACTTTGAATCAATTTATACATACTATACATAAGTAAACCACATTAACTAAGCCGGTATGTTCGCTTTAAGAAGAGCAATTCCTGTCGTGGTAGTGTTGCTGTTGGGCGTCTGTGTCTGGGACGCCCGCGGACACGGCTACCTGAATATCCCAGCTGGTGAGTGGTAGCATGCGTCTTGTTGTTGCGAATGCGTTTGATTTTTCATTCTTAAACTAATAAAGCAAGATTGATAACTTGTCTATGATATATGGTCCACTACCTTGATACATTTGTGTTTGTTATTTATCGAAAGTCCGTCAGATGTCACCAACCAACAGATGGACTGACACGTAGAGTTGACTGTTGTGTGTGCAGCACGAAATGTGGTTTTCAATTCGGATTATTGCAAACAGTGTCTTGCTGGTGGTGGACCTGGAGTTGGGTCTAATGGTGGTGCGGTATCGTATCCTAATGGAAAACATGGTATCTGTGGAGACCCCTACGTGGCACCACAGCCCAGAAAGCACGAGGCCAATGGCCAGTACTGGTCGGGCAAATCCCAAATGACGTATGCCGAAGGTCAAGTGGCGGAGCTGAATGTGGTGCTGACCGCCTACCACAAGGGATACTTTGAATTCAGAATTTGCAAAATCGAAGGGACGAGCGCAAGCGACGAGGCGAGCCAATTGAATGAAGGGTGCCTTGATAAACATGTACTCAAACAGGCGGCTGGTGCCGGGGCACAGAATCCAGGGGAGGCCAGGTACTATATCGGGCCAACACAGACTACTTCAAGCTATACCCTTCCCTATCAGCTACCTAAAGGTCTAGTTTGTGATGGTAAAGACTCCAGGTGTGTGCTGCAATGGCACTGGGTCACTGGAAACAGCTGCAACCCACCTGGGACACCATCCCAGTACGGTACATCTGGGCTTCAAGAGTGTGGAGCAGGAAGTCCATACCCAGAAGAGTTCTGGAACTGTGCTGATATTTCCATTATGGCATCTTCAGAACCAGAGCCAGTCCCAGAGCCGGTGGTGCCTTCTCCATCGCCTTCCCCATCGCCTTCTCCATCGCCTTCTCCATCGCCTTCTCCATCGCCTGAGCCAGTGGTGCCATCTCCCTCTCCATCGCCTGAGCCAGTGGTGCCATCTCCCTCTCCATCGCCTGAGCCAGTGGTGCCATCTCCCTCTCCATCTCCAGAGCCAGTGGTGCCATCTCCCTCTCCATCGCCAGTGGTGCCTTCTCCATCGCCAAAGCCAGAGCCAATCACAGATGCTGCCAAATTCTGCCAAGGAAAGACCTATGGATTCCATGCAGATACCTCAAACGACTGCAGATCATATTATCGCTGTGAGAACACTGGATCCTGGAGGTTCGATTGTCCAGCCTCCCTCCAATTCAACCAGGCCGTCTCCACTTGTGACTGGCCAAGTAATGTACAGTGCTGATTCCCTTTCGTTTCTCTATTACTGGCCCCATTCCTCTTGTTCCTCGTCAAACATGTAAGGTTGTTTCGACTTCGCACGTATAATAATCTATGATTATCCTGATGATGGAGAGCTAGACCCCATCATGCCAGTCCTGCGCAGGACTGCAGAGTTGCAGCTCTCCCCAATGAATTGGGGCGCCGCTGGGAATTTAAACTGGCGATCCAACCGTGGCCGCTCTGTCAGCTACAAGAAACTCTTCAGACTGACCATTGCCAGTTACTAAAATATCAATTAAATCACAATTTAAAGATAATTCGATCGATAATGAGGGTCTATCTATTCTGATAACGAGGTTCTTTAATTCTCTTGCGTCGTAACGTGGTAATTGTCATTTCCGTTTACGGATTGTTGTTTAGCACGTACTTGCATGTTTGGCCCTTGATTTCTCTACCGTCCAGCATTTATTACGTGGAATTTACTACTAAGAAATATTGATTGGAAATTAAAGGCATAACGTGGTCGGAACTCGAGGATAGGAGCACTTTTGGACGACCAGAATCCGAGTCTGTCTGTTGTTGAGCTTGGGATTTTTATTTATACCGAAAGAGAGAGAGACTGTGCTTGATTGCGTACTATTTCCAACAATAAAAGGAAGAATATCCGATACGAGATTTCAAGATGGCGTCGCTGCTGGATGATATGTTTAGAGGAATCGAAGACGAAGATGTCGAGTTGGAAGCTGGGAACGAACAGCCGGTGGAGGAAGAGGGGGGCAATAAAGTAAATACGGCTGGTGCGGAAGAAGCGCCACGCCGTTTGAAAAAAGCTAAAGACGTGGAACAGAAAGGTAATAATGCATTGTCTCCGACGATAGAGACTCCCGGAATGGAGACTGCGGTGCAGCCTTCACAACAACAGACTGAAGAAGAGGATGAGGAGAATGGTGAAGAAGCAATGGGAGATGAATACTGGGATGAAGAGGATGAGATCGAGCAATACTTTCAACTTGGTGGCGGCGATGGGCAAGAAGAAGACAGCGAAGGAGAGGAATCGGAGGATGTCGCTCTGGAGCTAGTGGCTGGGGATGGGACAATGCGAGGTACCATGGATGCAGAGACTCAAAGGCTACTGAGAGGTGAGGTGTTTTATATGTAGTAGGATTTGTTGCAATGCTAAAGTAAATGTTCTTGGTAAAAGTATGACATCTTTTGTATACAATGGATTTTACAGAGGTGGCAACAAGAGATAGATTGGGAAGAGGGCAAAAGATTGAGATCAAGCCTCTGACTGGTATCGTGGAAAAGCTTCGGAAAAAGAAGGAAGAGGTGAGGAGTCGTGCGGCAGCGCTGCGCGCCCCTGAGGTGCCTACATTCGATGATATCCTACAAGACGCTGGGCTTGGGGTCTCTAAGATTGATGAAGTAGAGTTGAAGAAAAAGTCTAGTGAAAGTTACAGTGCAGATTTGGAGACTGCTTCACCTGCAGCTGCTGATGTTGCACATGCTGGCTCAGACGAGCCTTTGATACATGACGAGCAAAACAATAAAGGCCTCTCTGCAGATGAATGCGTGCCCGACGATGATACTAATAGGGAACCCAAGACGCCTAGGAAACAGCATGTAGAGGAAGATGAAGACGATTTGGAGGTTGTCTCTGATCAAGAGGAGGATGGACTCGGCGACTTCAAGCTGATTGATGTACCTAGAATGACACCAACCAAACCCTCTCCACTCGCGTTCAATGCATATAATATTACTCAGGATGTTGAAGACTTTGAGGATGAAGAATTGTTGGACGATGGAGGGGAAATGGATTCTGAATCTGAAAGTGACCATAGCTGGGCTGTGAGACAAGAAGAGGAAGATGATGACGCTGTGTCAAGTCAAGAAGAAGGGAGCCAACATGTTGATGATGAGCAACATCAAGTGCCATCTATAAATGATGATTATGATGGTGACAATCTAAAGGAAAACGAATCTCCATCAGGAGATGAAAATGGAAACGGAAAGATTGATCCACTGGCAAAGATGATGGCTAGTCGGGAAAGAGTTTCAGACTCTATCAAAAGACAAGATGCCAAAATGGCGCAAATAGAAAAGCAAAGAGGCTTTATTGACGAAGAAGCAGAGTTGAGCGATGAGGACGGGATGAGACATGCAGTCAGTGACGATGAAGACGAAGATGCAGAGGATTTGGATAAGAATGGGGAACTGGCAGACTTGATTGACGAGGGTAAAACCACATTGAAAGACCAAAATGCTACCGAATCTCTGCATATCCAATGGGCAAAACAACAGGACGCCCAACAACTGAAACAGATATTGAGAGGACTCGAAAATGGGTTTGGTCGCCGCCGTCATGGAGCCTTTGATGAAATGGATGGAGAACTCACTGGCAGACAGAGGCGAGCACGGTATGATGACGATGACGATTTGGATCTTGGATTGAGCACGGCATGGCCCAGTTTATTTGGAAACCCAGCTGCTGTCGGAGACGGCGCTGAAGAATGCGAAGATGAGGCCATGTTGAGAAAAGCCCACCAACGTAAACTGGTTGAGTCACAATTGCAACAAGACACTCTTGGAAGCGGAGGACCAGGTATCCCTCTGGACGAAGACTCTCAAAATATCTTGGAACTCTTTGCAAAAGGATCTTCCGAGCAACAAAACCAGCATATCAATAGCAGCTCTGGATCTGGATCGTTAAAACGAGGCAGAAGCAAGGAACTCTTGTTCGGATCCGACCCCCTATCAGCATTCGGCTCTTCGGGTCCATCATTCATCGGAAGGCAATCCAAGGCACCCAAAACCCAAAATTCAAGCACTATTGCAGCCCTTGGATCAGCAAAATCTTTCGTCTTTGGCCGCAAAGAACAAAACAGCAGCAGCAGACTGGGCTCAGACGATGCTAATACCAGTGGGTCAGAGCCCATTGCCGGCCCAGTAGACTTTTCCCATCTGAAGCAACTCACGAGATCCCATAGCACAGAGTCTAATAATAAAGCACTCAAGAGCTCCAACTCGAGCTTATTAAGAAACTTGTCCAAGTGCCACAAACCATCCAAGCTCCAAAAGAGCGGTTCGGTCGATTTGGTAGGAGCAGTTTGCAACCAGATTGCCAAGGCCAAACGCAAACCATAGTAGCAACTACTATTAATTAATTACAGCACATCTTCAATACAGGGATTTGTATTAAATACAAAATAAAAACTACCATCTCTATTTTTGTATCAATATGCAGAATAAAACCCACCCCCCATTGATTCATCACTTGCTACAACATCATAGGCCAAGAGCGACCCCCCCATCAAAAAAACGGCAATCAGTTCCATCCACAGAGCCCCGTACGCAATCTTCCCACTATGATACAGAATCGCAGGAATCGCCACGGTACCAATCCCACTAAACCCCGTCAGAAATTTACCAGCATCCACCCATCCGCTCGCCAAATTGCTCCCTTGAGACCCACCACCAAAAAACAGGTATGGCATTGGCACCAGGACGTATGCAAACGCTGTCAGCAGCGGCCACCAGTTACCCCACAACCAGCAACCCTGTAGTATAATTTTTATTTTACGCAGAGTGAGTGAGTGGATGAGTGAGTGGATGAGTGAGTAGTATTGAATGATTTACACGCGAAACAAATGCGAAACAAGAAGGCGCACCAGGAACTGAAACACGACTCCCAACAGAAACGCCCCCGCTATAGACCCAAATACTTTAGTCTCATAATCCATTATTTATCTATTCTTCACTATTTTGCCATATCCAGTAGGTACGTATGGATGCAGTCTCGCTTGTCACACGGATCCGATGCTCCCAACTACGAACACTCGTCCCTGTGACCTACTTATTCCCCTCGTATAGTGCTTTTGTACTTATCTTTATTAGGCATTAATTCATCGATCAATCAAATATTTTCTTCTTCACAGTCGTATATTCCAATTCAAATGCACAGAACTACTACTGAAGTCCAATTTGAAGGGTTGAAATATCAATCTTTCAAAGATTAAAGTTTAAATGAAATGAAAATTTAAACGAGGGGGAAAAAGTTACATGTACACAGATCTGATGTGTGTGAGCAATGAACATACACAACATAGCGTGTCATTCTTTCATGTAATGCATCTCATTCATGGTCACAATTTCACATAAAAACAGCAATCAAGGCACCCAAGATCGTGGCAGCCACAGACCAACCCTGGGCGGATGAGATGACTGTTGCAGCACCAGTGCTGACATCAGATGCTTGCTAGCATTTAGTGTTTACTAATTAGTGTTTATGCTATGAATCTGACAGCCTAGGCTGTCAGATGGGCATTAGAGCATGATTGGCATCCCGGTTATAATTAGGCCATAAATGTCCAAGAGTAGTCCACATGTCCACAGAAAACCACAGCTGTGGAATTGAGGATCAAATCATGGGAGTTCTGAATAATAATTATGATGGATCGGCTGTAGCAAGGCGGTGCTCCGGCTGAACTGCTAGCAGTAATCACAGCCTTACACGGCTGCACTGCTGCCGTACTTGTACTTGATCGAGCATCGATATCGATATCGTGATGCCAGTATGGCATGCATTTGTACTGCACTGCTGTGCCAAGGGTTGTCTTTAAATGAGAACGTTTGACTACTTTCAACGCATTTTCAAATAATCAATAGTTTTATTTCGTGGATACTCAGTACAGGGCGGTGTGGCATGATATATATCTGCCGTGGTTCGTGACCGTGTACCCTCTCTGCTGCAAGTCACTCAGCTGAGTACTCAAACCAGTACCAGCCACATGGAAGGGCCTCAGAGTTACACGATTTCTAACACTAGATGAATGTATCACCACTTGATAGCCAAGTTTTCAAGAAATCAAGTTTTGCTGCGCCATGTTGAAAAGTCGGCCGGTCCGATGGTCGGTGGTGGTGCAGTGATTCCTAGGACTGGCAGGCCAGGACTGCTCTGTAGCTGGCCAGCTCGGTTGAGTGTGTGTGCCTGTCTAGGGATCGTGCTGGTTGGTTTGCTGGCGATGCTGCCGACTTTTTCTTTTTGTTCTATTTTTGAAGCTGTGAAAGACGAGAGCAAAATGGTGAAGAAGGCCGTATGGGGAGAAACGAGCACAGAAAAAGAAATGGAATATACTGCAGGTCTCAAAGCAGCTCTTCTCCATGGACAGGAGGATGTTGATGGCAACTCTTTCGTTCCGGGTGGAGCAGTTCGAGTAGCCACTAATATAAGTTATGATTTGCTGAAAATCGTCTTGGAATGTGATATATTTAACGCTGAAAAGTTTGTTGATATCGTGTCAGAAGGTTGTCGCGGGGACTTTTCGAGTCTGCTGCTTGATACAATAAAGGAAAACAAGGAGGCAGAGAACATTGTGATGTCTCAAGCAGAGCAGTTGGGTAAAGTGGTGGAACATCTAGAAAGCGTATACAAGGCAGTACATAATAACCGCACTGATTGTTATCTGGTAAAAGAGTATGAGTGCCCTCAAGATTTTCTGCCTCGCCAGTCGGAGTTGGCAGGTACCAGACAGCGACATTCTGGTGGGTTGCTCTCCAGAGGGGACCAAAGGTCTGTGGGCATCGCGGTTGTGGCCATGATTGAGGATGAAATAGCGCTCGAAGCATCCAAGAATAACAAAATAGAATACTCAAAGCTACATGGCTATCCTCTAAAGTTTCTGGAAGGAAAAAAAGTCCGTGGAACAGATAGGCCTCTTGCATGGGCCAAAGTACCCTTTCTACTGTTACAAATGATGGCGACGTTGCCGTCGCTTGCCACCCGCGAATTCGCCTTGAGAGGCAGCCGACCTGCATTCGACTACATTTGGTCGCTCGATCTTGATACAGTGATAACCGACATGCGGCAAAGGATCGATGAGGCAGTTGATACTCGGTATGATATCATTATAAGCAATGACCCAAACGCGATCAACAGTGGGAGTTTTCTGCTCAAAAACTCTGCCTGGACGAGGCTGTTTCTGGTGACTGCATGGATAGAGATGGACCTCCCATTGTCACAATGGTGGTGGGAGAATGCAGCAATTGATGACATTGGGCAGAGTGTGTACATCTCCAATCATATCAAAAAGGTCAAGCAGACTTTGTTCAATAGCTATGAGAGGGATATACAGGTGGATGGTGACGGCAGTATGCATCTTCCCTTCCTTGTGCATTTTGCTGGAATGTCTACAAAATGGATAAAAGTGACTCAAGGGTGTGAGTATGTTCGGAACAATGAATATCTGCTTGGTTTGAACCAGATTGAACCAGATTTGGATACCAGTTGATCTAGCTTGTATGTTTCTCTGCTTGGGTATCCAGTGATCAAGTATGTAGTACCTATTCAAGATTCCGTACTCCTTATTAAGAATTATTATTATATTTTATTGATTGTACTTTGTATCGGTAAATTTTAGTTGGGTTGACTCCTTGTGAGTGATAATCAATTCCCTGCATAGACATCAAACCAGACTTCTCTTTTCATTCAACGCGAGTTTGTTTGTGGCTGTAAGGAACTAGTAATAAATCAGTATTAATTAACATCATAGAATCAACATAATGTTTGCAAGACAGTTGAGTAAGGTGGTATTAAAACCTGCGATCGGTCTAGGCGCAGCAGTGGGTGGCTGGAATCTCCTGGATCAGACTTCCCACATGTCCGTGGGTGCCATGCCGGAAGTGATGACACCCGATGGATGGGTGCCATTGAAACTGTTAAAAGTAGAAGAATTGACGGCTGGAGAGCGCCCGACAATGCTGTACACCTTTGAATTGTCCAAGAAGCAAGACCCTTTGCCGGTCTCTTCTGCGCTGTTGACACGGGCTCCGTGTGGAACAAAGAAAGAGACCGGAGAACCTGCGTTTGTGATGCGGCCATACACTCCTGTGTCGGCGCCAGACTCCAAACAGCTTGAATTGGCCATCAAGACATATCCAGATGGCAAGCTGACACAGTATATGTCGACAATGAAGCCCGGGGACGTCTTGGATTTCAAGGGGCCCCTGGTCAAGATTCCCAGCAAAGATGCAGCAGAGAAGAAGGAAATCGGAATGGTTGCCGGTGGTACGGGAATCACGCCAATGCTACAGATGGCTGATGAATTGCTTCGAACCGGATACAAGGGGAAAATTTCATTGATTTATGCGAATGTCGGTCCTGGGGATATCATGTTGAAAGATCGGGTTGATGGGCTGGCAAAGAAGTATGCTAATTTCTCTGTGTACTACCTGGTGGATAAGGTTCCAAAAGGGGTGAGTTGGAGGGGTGGTGAAGGGTATGTGACCAAGGATGTTTTGTCGGCTCACATGCCCAAACCTGGCAAAGACTCACTGATTTTGGTCTGTGGTCCTCCACCCATGATGAAGTTCATAAGCGGAGCCAAAGTATCTCCAAAAGATCAAGGACCATTGGAAGGCCTTTTGAAGACAATGGGTTATACAGAATCTCAGGTATTCAAATATTAATTGATTTGATTTGACTAATTGATTGATTTAAGTAGTGTTGAGTCATCAAATCAAATCAACCAATTCTTTAGAAAACATGTATTTTTTTCTTTCTTGTAAGTACATTGCTTTTGTTGAATGAATCAAAATACTACCAGTAATATTATTAAACCATACCTATAAGAAAAGACAGAATTAAGACATGCTATCTCGATAGTATAAACAAATTGCCTTTATTTCCCCTAGAAATTCTAAGATCATCGTCCAAATATGTAACCTCCAACTCACCCCGTGCAGTGGGAGGTGCCTTGACAGGGATAATACTGCCCAAATAAAACGTCTTGAACTGGACTTTGACTTTGCGTTTATTTTCCGGAATCAATTCCGCTTCCACTGCATTGAAAAATGGAAATGTTTCCTGATTTCGTGCCTTGAGATTTTCTGCATCAATCGTCTGAAAAATATCCCCAAATGGCCTCAAGAATGGAGGCCTTGATGTTCCCAGAATTGAGTCACTTGTAGTGTACAGTAGCTTCCATTTTGCACTCAATTTCGGTCCTAGGACTTCCTTAGTAGGGTTTAAACGCTCCAATTCTCTTGCAAGTTTATCAACATTGGACTTTTGTTCCTCTGTCGACTTTGCCCCTCGCTCTAGACCTTTGAGCCCATCAAGCAGGTCTTGCTTCTTTGTCAGCCGAACTTCAGACGATGGCTTCCCCAGGCCTAGAAACATTCTCGTTTCCTTTTTACCAAAATTACTATAACTTTTCAAATATTGGTTTCTAGATGCTGCAGATCGAGCTACGCCTCTATGCAAATGTTTAACAGCTGTGGTTCCTGGATTGTAGGCAACCTTGCTGTTGGTCCAACTCAACATTATTCTGCAACCAATCAAGCAACAAGAGTACATTGTAATCAGGTGTTATAGTATACTAATTATTTAGTATAAGAAACAATTGCAGAGGTTATTTTCGTCTCAGCGCGGCGAAACTTTTCATCGACTTGGATTGTGTGGCTGGCTGGGCACACAGTTGTGTGCACTTGCAATTGCTCAATTCATATCTTATGTTAGCCTACCTGCCGGTGAAATGTGCTGGCATATGTTTTTTTTCTTTCTATTTAATCTCTATCCGGCTGCAATGGCCGTTTTCAGGGGGATCGATTTGGGCATCAGGACGATCAATTGTACTTGGGCCAAGTTCTGGAAATTTCCACCTTTAAAGGCGCTCCAATCCAAAAATGGCTGCAAATTATCGCTTCTTAGAGGGAAGCAAATCAACCTGAGACCCATTAAATATCAAAATTATGATTTATAGATCGATATAATTCTATTATTTGAGAATTGTCGGGGCGATCAATAAACTCGATCGCTTCTGATGCCCTGTGAAGAACAAGACCAACTGTGCAAAGGAACTTTGAGAGAACGATATTATTTCTGAATAGAGATTTGATTTTCTATCAATACACTGTGATTAATAACTATATTGTATTATCGACCAAGACGCATAACTGATCAGAATAAGAAAACGAGGGAATCCGCAACTATAACTGACGACTGGAACGGACGACAGAGTTTCAGGGGTAGAGATTTGACTGTGTTTAGGATTTCGTCGAATAAAATTATATATTGAAGATTTACGATGGATAGTCAAGTGCAAGCACTTCAGGAAGTGCTGGGCCAAACGCTGGCTCCCGATCCGGTACGTTGTGTTAAACGCTTTCTATTTTGACCGGTTTTTCCTGGCAGCGGGGCCATTGCATTCTTTTGTCTATTGTATCATTACTATCAATAAATCAATCCACAATGAATGGGTGGGCGTGTAAATTAATGCTCCTGCGGTTCATCTCTGCAGGCGGTGATAAAGCAAGCAGAAGGGACGCTGAAAACGTTGCAGTCCCAGCCTGGATTTGGAATTGCAGTGTTAAAGGTAGGCGATATACACAGCGATTATGAATCTTGGGATCAGTATAATCTGAACAGAAAATTATACTTTCTCTACATATAACCATTCTATGGTCTGAATGCGTGTTGTCTGTTTCTGTAGCTTGTGTCCATGGACTCGGTGGCACCGGAAATTCGACAGCAGGGGGCAGTGCAGTTTAAGAATTTTGTAAAATACAACTGGAATCCTGAGGAGAATGAAGATACAGGCGTAAAACCTGTTTGCATAATTCAAGAAGGGGAAAAAGATCAAATTCGACAAAATATTGTAGACTTGATGCTGAGTGCACCAGATAAAGTTCGTGCTCAAATAAGCGAGGCATTGACCATCATTAGCGAACACGACTTTCCATGGAATTGGAGTAATTTACTCCCAAGTATTTTGGAAAAGCTGAAAACGGAGGACCCAAAGACGCTAAATGGAGTATTAAGCACTACGGACTCGATATTTAGACGGTATAGGGGCCAGTTTATGACGGCAGCGCTTTCTAGGGAGTTGGAGTACTGTCAGCAGATTATTAGGCCCCTGTTGGAGGTGGCTCAACGTGTGTCCTATGCATCTGTCTCCCTGAGTTCTGTTACTGTAGGAAGCGAAGCTGCTGCTGCAGCACCTGTGATTTTAGATAATGCGAGACTTGTGTTGTGCGTGTTCTATTCGCTCAATTCGCCAGGTCTGACGGACGAGTTTGAGAGTACCCTGAAAGATTGGATGGACTGTATTCATAAAATGTTGACCTTGAACGTTCCTTGTATCAAACAGACAGATTCAGACGAAGAATCTCCACTGGATGCGGTCAAAGCGAGCTCCTGTGAGTGTTTGTCGCTCTTTATGGAAAAGAATGAAGAGGAGTTTGCCGATTATTTGGAGACATTTGTTGGCGATGTGTGGAAGGAGTTGATTGGAGTGGGTCAAGGAACAGGCCAAGACTCCTTGGCAATGGCTGCAATCGCATTTTTGACGACTGTAGCTCGAAGTGTCCATTATAAATTATTTGCAGGAGCAGATATCTTGAAGCAGGTATGCCAAGGGGTAATCATACCAAATATACGACTGAGAGAGGGAGATATTGAACTCTTTGAGATGAACTGGGTGGAGTACGTAAGAAGAGATACCGAAGGCTCTGATTCAGATACTAGACGTAGATCAGCTTCTGAATTAGTTAAAGCACTCGTTGAGAAGTTCCCTGTGGAGACAACTGAACTCTTTACAGGTTATGTTGCTTCTCTCTTGTCAGAAGCAGCAGCAAACGCAGCAAATGCATGGCAGGCAAAAGACGCTGCGATTTACCTTGTTACATCACTGGCAGCTAAGACGAAAACAGTTACAGCCGGGGCAACAACTACAAATGAGCTGGTTAATCTCCAGGAATTCTATGGAGTTCACATTGCACCTGAGCTTGCAAATGCAAATGTTGATGACAGGAATATAATCAAAGCAGATTGCCTTCGATTTGTCACAATCTTCAGATCGCAGCTTCCGAAATCGATTCTATTGGAAATGTTTCCCAAATGCATTGATTTTCTCTCAAACACTCATAATGTTGTTCATTCATATGCTGCAACTCTTGTGGAACGATTGTTGGCAATGCGACAGGATGGAAAGGCCACCTTCTCAGCCGAAGAACTGGCTTCATATTTGCAGACATTATTGGAGAAGCTATTTGCAGCACTTACAATGTCCGAGTCAGGGGAGAATGAATACGTGATGAGGTGTGTGATGAGGCTAGTTGCTTTTGTAGGCCAAGCAGTTGCTCCAGTGGCTATTCCTGCTCTGACAGCGCTTGCGAAAATTCTTGGGAATGTAGCCAGGAACCCAACACAGCCTGGATTCAATCATTATCTCTTTGAATCCATTGCGGCTCTAGTAAAATATGGCTGTGATGGGAAAGATGACTCATGCTCATCAATTGAAGGAATCATTTTCCCTCCCTTCCAGATAATATTGCAGGAGGATGTGCAAGAATTTCATCCATATGTGTTCCAAATTTTCGCACAGATAATAGAGGCAAGGCATTCAGCAAGCCCCACATCACTAATCCCTGAGTGTTACATGCAACTTCTTCAGCCCCTGCTTACCCCACATTTTTGGGAGAGGACAGGAAACGTTCCAGCTCTAGGAAGGTTGTTACGAGCATATATTGATGCTTCGCCAAAGCAAGTAGAAGGTCATCTTCAAGGTATTCTAGGAGTCTTCCAAAAGCTGGTTGCCTCTAAGAGTCACGACCATGAGGGAATGCTCATATTAGATTACGTTTTGGGTTGTATTGAGCCAGAAACAATGAAACCTTACATGGGTTCAATCTGGACAATACTGTACCAAAGGCTACAGTCCGCAAAGACGAAGAAATTCTGTAAATGCTTTGTCTCTACTGCCTCTTTATATGCAGCTTTACGAGGTGGGTCTTTGGCTGGAGATTCCATGGATTCAGTTCAACATGGCATTTTAGCCATGCTGGTTCAAAGTGTTTGGGCTCCTACATTAGCAGAACCTGGCGTAATAACCAACCAAAAGGCAGCAGTGATCGGATCTACAAGATTAATCTGCGAATCTAAAGTCATGCAACAGCCGGGCGCTGCGAAAGCATCCGCCCAGCTTTTGCATGCTGTTGCTGCAAGGGTCTTGGGAACAACAGATGTGCATTCGGTAGTCAATGACGCAGCTGATGATGTGGACGAGTTTGCAGGATATTCAGCAGCATACGCCAAACTAAACTATTCAGACGGAAAGGAGAAAGACTGGATGAGTGCATTTGTTGATGAAAAATTAGACGTGGCACAAAGGCTGATTTCATTCAATGCCCATGCCCCTGGAATTCTAGCTGGGCTCGCACAGAATTTGAGCCCTGAGGAGCAAGGCTTGCTGTCTCAATTATTCCAGCAGATAGGTCTTAAATGATCTAATTTTCTAGTCAAGTAATAACATGGCACAGCACTGTAATAGAGAAATACTATATCCGCCTCTCGGAATCCTCAATGTCTTTCAGAATGCCTTCGCATCTATGCAACAGGCCACTTAGATCCCGATGAGATGCCATTGCTTTTAAGAGGACAGATCTTGTGAGCAACCTTTCACGAATAGTATCCCCTGTAAGCTGCCCTGCTATGAGATCATCTGCTAACTCTAAAAGCCTAGCCTCATCTCTATTGTCCACCAAGAATTTGCAGTAGGACATCAAGAAAGTTTGAAATTCATCAAAAGACCGAAGGGTTGCAGCGGTAGCTAGCATCCCTTCTAGATGATTGCGCGACATATGATATCTGACTGCTTGAGTTGACGTACTCCTGCCTAATAACGCTGCAGAATCTAGCCTAGAGTCTTTTCGTGCCCTACTCTGGAGGGCACCTACTTCTCCTTGACCTCTTGTTGGAGCAAGAGGATAGAAATTCGAAACAACTAATGAGTCATCGAGAACTTTCATCCAAGATTTCATTTCATGATGCCACACATAAGCAGAAGAGTCATTCATAGTTATCAATGGGTTACCGGTATCTGATAAGGTAATATCAATTATTGCTCGTTTCCCCTCAAGAATTGGAGATAGGTCTGCTTCCAAGAGTTCTTTCATCTCTATCGCATCATATACTCTCACATTTCCCGCGGTGCTAACTGCCAAGAAGACATTTTCAGAAGTGCTAGAAAGATTTGATATTCCGCTACCAATGCAGATTGGGCAGCACTTCCTCCTACCATTTTGCGAGTACACTATAATGTGTCCGTGTGCTGTTGCTACGGCACAATAACTGTTTGTGCCTACCGCTGCGACTACTTTCCCTTCAACCAAATCATACCATGTGTTGTCAGCTGAAGATGTCTTGATTTGAGCGAATGAATGTTCTGCTATCTGGTGCACTTCATTGACAACTGATAGCGTTGTTCTTTTGCTTTGATTGAAATGCTCAATACCATGAATAAAGTCTCTAGAAAGCGCAATATTTTCCTCAACAATTGAACTTTCCTCCTGCCAACTAATAGAGAATGATGGGATCTCAGGAAGTGGTGGAAGCGACACAAGGCTGAAAGGCAATTGATCAGTGGGTAACACTGTCTTTTCCATCTGTTTACCACTGGTGGCACCCTCAGCCTCCTCGACCCCATTTTCCTTCGTTTGAGTAACTCTCGCCTTTTTCACTGGCATCAAATTCTTCGAATTTGGTTTGGGCGATGTTACAGGTCCAAAGCCTGTTTGAGTCATTCCACTCTCTCCACCACCCAATCTTGCATCCAAAACCTGTATGGTAGATTTCACATGGTGCTCTGCGTGCAAAGACTTTGCTTTTTCGAGCTCAAGCTGCTCTGCGCTTTCCAAAAGGGTTCTCTTTGTCTGTCGACCACCTGATGAGCCATATAGAGCTTTCATTAGCTCCTTGATTTCATCTTGTGTTGCAGCAGGGCCTAATTCTGAATTATCGAATTGTAGGCAAGCAACAGTCTCTGTAAAATAGGCACAATCCTCCCTCAGAGACAAGCAGTAATGAAATAAACCATGCAATATCTCTACAGAACAATTAACAAGGCAGCAAGCAGTCCACATAAATATATGTACAACTCACTATCAGCAGAACAAGCAAACAATGCTCGCCCATCTGGAGTCCACGCAACATCCAGAACCTGTGATTCAAATAACTTAGCACCAACAAAATACGCCCTTTCAGCAGAAGCTGCCCAAACACTGATTTTACCATCCTGAGCTCCAAGCGCAAACACAGGTGATAAGCTTTCAGAAGGAGGCCCTCCACCTAAAGGTGGAACATGAAAAAGCTTTGGAGAGAAGCACGCAGATACAACCGTTCCTTTGTGCCCACAAATTAACAAATAATCATCCGTAGACTCCCATTTCCCTCGAGGAATGGCAACTGCAGCATGTGTAGTTCCCTGGTAACTGTTCCCAGCCATCACGTACTGTCCATCTGGAGACCATGATAGCCTCATTGCAAAAGTAGTTGACACCATGGATGTAAAAGGACTTGTCACTTCTCCGGCTATCGACCAATCATCTCGCTTCCATATAACCAAAGATTTATCTTCAGACTGTGAGGCAAGGTACGTCCCAATTGGGTCCCAGGCAACTCCCTTCACAAATGAGGTGTGGTGAGAGATGCTCTTCACCTGCTTTCCAGTATTCATGTCCCAAATGATCACATGATTATCCAAACTCGCTGTAGCCAATAATAGTTCATCAGGAGACCAATTTAAATCTACTATGTTACTGACATGCCCTCGCAGCAGCCACCTGTTCCTCCAATTTTCAACATTCGACTCCCCACCAAGAACCCCCCCACCTGGGCCTTGCTGAAGCTCATATACGATCACAGTACCGTCGTCAGAACCCGTCGCAATCGTTGAAGAAACTGGTGAGAATCGAATAACATTCACAGGACCGGTATGATCGGCCAGTGTCGCGAGCAGTTTCGGAGTTGATTCATCTGCTTCCTTTTTGGCATCAAGTGCCGCAGCAAGACTCCATATTTTTACTGCATCATCCCCTCCACCTGTTGCAAACCGTTGGCCATTCTGCTGAACATTTATAGAAAAAATCAAATTCTCTGCAAATAATCATCAATGCGGCACGCTGCTCAGTTTCATTTCATTCAAAAAGATCAAAGAGAACAGGGCAGCCCCAAGTGCAAACACCAGGACACCCTTGCCTTTCACGACGGTTAGGAGTGATTTCATCTCGAACCAAACTCCTTCCCCAAACGCTACCAAACGAAACTAAAATCAACAATAGTGATCCAAAGTCCCACATCTCCATGATTGGGGCAACTCGTCAGTCCCGGTAAAGAACGACCAAAATCTCTAGCAACGGCAATCGAAACGCACCTCCATGAGAGCACCACGGCAGTTTATCGAGAAGCATCGCGATTTATACGGAATTATTTAACACCTTGCTGGTTATGAAATCGCACGTACTATGGTTTACTTTGTGCAGTCAACTATTCGAAAGACACGAACTACAGGCATCAGATTCGCGTCTAGAACTCGCGATTCAATCCTTCATTCATTTCTTGGTTCAAAATATGCAAAACTTGTTAAATAAATGGCATATTTGAGATTGATCGACATATGTCCAAAAACTTGACCAGATATTTGAACCATTGGCAGCATAAAGCTGTGCACAGCGTTGTTGTTCGCATTTCACGTGCAAAACCGGGCGTTCCGCCTGCGCAGGCGAACAATAACGTCCAAGTGCGGATCTCACGCTCATCTCTACCACCGGGGTACTACTGCGGCGGGTCTGATGCAGCTACATTCAGCTAGGCACCCTACCAGATGATGATGAAGAGGGTATGCAAGCAGGTTGCTTTAACAAATAATTCATATCTGTGTTACGTTATATATCATAGATACTATATCGTTTAAGAAGAAGGAAAAGACTGAATTAATAGACCGACTTCTTTGCTAGATCAAACATGAAGGCAACATTCTCTTCGGGAGTGCCCACAAGGACCCCATGTCCCAAATTCAGAATATGACCCCTGGAACCAGCGCTCTGGATACAGTCCTTCACAGCCATTTCTATAGCATCTTGAGATGCAAAGAGAATTGCGGGGTCCACATTACCTTGCACGCTCATATTTGGCCCCAATCTTGCTCTTGCATCACCCATGTCAACAGTCCAGTCAAGACCCACGACATCCACTCCTGCAGTTGCCATTCTCTCAAGCAGGCCGCCGCTTCCATTGGCATATAAAGTCAATGGAACATCCGGATAATCCGCCTTGAAGCTCTGAACGATTCGTTTAATATATGGCAGTGACCATTGCTCCCACAGCTTTGGAGGAAGTTGTCCTCCCCAAGAGTCAAACATCATCACACAGTCAGCACCATGCTCTGCTTGATATTTTGCATATACTGCTATTTGATCAGCCAAATGAGATAGTATGGAATTCAAAAGATCCGGTTCGCTGTATATCATGCTTTTGATGTTTTTGTATAACGCAGACGAGGCTCCTTCCACAACATATGTCGCCATGGTCCATGGACACCCGACAAATCCCAACACTGCTGCTTGGCCACCCACTTCCTTCTTCAACAAGGACAGGGATTCTCCAACGAATGAAAGCTGATCCAAGTCGATTTCGTGCAGGGTCTTCACTCCTTCCATTGACCTGATGGGGTTATCCAGAATTGGACCCTTATTATCATCTATTTCAAAAGCCACACCACATGCAGGCAGTGGAGTGAGAATATCAGAGAACAGAATGACACCATCTGGTTTGAACGAGTTCCATGGCTGCAAGCTGATTTCTACAATCAGATCCGTCTCCTCTGATCGAGTTCGGAATGATGGATATTTCAGTGCCAGCTCTCTATACGATTTTTGGTATCTACCAGCCTGTCTCATCATCCTACATATAATGACAGTTATTTGGGCTATCAAATGTTATTACTTTTGTAGTACTGAAAATAAAACGAAAAAAGCACAACAGAACTCACCAGCAAGGAGGACGCTCAATCGCCTCCCCACGTGCAGCCTTCACCATCAGCGGCACATCATCACTCGCCTGCGACACAACTTTCGTCACAACAGCGCGTCTAGGCCTACTGATGCGCCTCAAGTTTACTCTATCTTGCCCATTCTTGCACGCTAGCAGCTGACGGGCACTGTCCACCCTTCCAGTTTTGCTGCTTCCTAGCATCATGGTGACTGTTTGTTCTTTAAAAAATGTTGCTCAGCAGCTACAGCCCAAATCCAGCCTTCAGCGTCAAAGACTATAAGAATCTCTCAAAGCACCAAGATTGCCTTTGAGTGTATTGATCGATCAGCAACAACAGCAAAAATACTGATCTCTCGTCGCCGCACCAAGTCGTTCAGCTTCCCTCCTTGCTCTTCTCCTACCAGCAACAGTCAGCCACCTCCCAGAAAATTACACCTGCGCACACCGCATGGACACCATCAGCCATTCAATTATTACAATTCTTGCAAAATTAAATCATCACGAGCGAATACGGTTTCTATCTCCCATTCTCGCCTGCTCTAGGCAAATATGCAGTCACACCATATCAAGCAAAGAATGCGCTCCGATTCTCGAGATATCTCAGCAATCTACCCATCTCACGTACTCTGTATGAAAATAACAGTGTAATTCTGCATACTGGTCCTCATCAGATGGATCCAAGTGATATGCGCCACTTTGATTGACGGTCGTGCCTCGATCCGGATAATGGCTGCTTCAGATTGAACAGTCGCCTTCCAAGCCATTCATTAATGGGAAGATCTTCATCTTGAAAATCGTGCGACATCCTGTACGCGTGCCATGCCTTTTGTGCATAAAGCAGTCTTCACTGGCCTTGTTGCAGAGGAATAAAACATAAAATCCAATCTCGAATCATTAAACATAGTTGAGGTATGAAATAAAATTGAACCAAGTTGAAAAATACTGAGAGAAAATGGAGAGTAAACGAGGGTATGAAGCGCTCTCCCGCGGGGGAACAGAGCGTCGAGGATTGCTACACGTCATTGACGTTAGCGGACAGGACCAGGGGTACAGTGGGGAAGGTGGGATGAGAAATAACTCTTTGTCTCCATTTGAGTATGAAAATAGGCCAATACGGGATCGAATGTGGGGATATGCGCTCTTGTTTTTGTACATAACTGGCGTACTAGGGGCCATAGTCTCGCTGCAGAATGTGAACCCGCTCTTCTTTAAACTGTCGAAAACGTACTTGAATGACCCGGAACACTGTCCATATGATGCGAATGGTGATGGGAATAGGCGTCATATGCTGGAGGACGACGAACCTCAGTTCGATATTCAAGAGTTCTTCAGGACTGCGAGTGCCTGGCTTGTGGTGTCAATGGGATGCTCGCTGCTCTTTGGAATTCTGTTTATTAGACTGATTAAAGATCACTCAATGTTGCTGGCGAGGTTTACCATCGGGTTTCAGCTGGCGATACCTGCTGTCGTTTCTGGCTTTTCATTCGCAGCTGGAAACATTGGACAAGGCTTGTTGTTCCTGGGGCTCAGCGGATTGACCTACGTGGTGTTTTATCTGTGGAGGAGAGAAATTGGTGTCGCGTCCAACTTATTGTCCGTGTCTGGGCATGCCCTCGCTGGCAACTCGGTTGGGTTGATTGCAATGACGATTTTGATGAATCTGTTGGCTCTTGTGCTTTTGGTTCCAATGCTGTTTGGCATGGGGGCGAGCTTTGCCGTCGGAGATGTGGTACCTAATCCGATGAGAATGGGTAGTCAGGCATGCGTGGATGAGACTGGGGATGCTGTGCTGTGCTGCGCTTGGCAGCCACGTGCTCTGCCTGCTCTTCATATCGTCCTTTGTGCTGTGACTGCTCTGTGGAGTTTGTTCACGATGCGACAAATTCAGGTGTATGTGATTTCTGGAGTTGTGGCACAATGGTATTTTGCACCGACAGGAACGTCAGTATCAGGAAATCTGGGCAGGAGTTTGAAACATGCATTCACGTCATCGTTTGGCACCAATGCCTTTGCAGGACTGGTGATCACATTTACCAACATGGTGAAACAAAGTGCCCAGAATGAGCAAGAAAATGGACATGGATCAATTTTCGGATTCCTAGCCAGTTGCTTTGCTGGTATATTAGAATATTTGACCAAGTTTGCGACAGTCTTTGCGGCAATTACCGGAGAAGCATTGCTCACTGCAGGCCGTACTGTCACCGATTTGTTGGCCCGCAATTTGCTCGATGCATTTGCAACAACTATTTGGTTCCCCTCAGCTCTATTGACTCTCGTTTCTATTACAATGGCGGGCTTATGGGGAGCTGGGTCAGGAGCGCTGTATAGATATGTCCACAAAGATCTACAAGAACATCATCACATGGACAATTCAATCATGTTTGCTGTTTTAACTGGGATAATGGCTTTGGTCGTTCTCAATTTCCTAGCAGGGCTCTTGTTGAGCATTCTTGATTCGGTGTTTGTGTGTTTTGCACTTGATCAGGATCGCCACGAGGTTGCCAATTCTGAATTGCACGAAGCACTGTTGCATGTAGCACACGAGAGAGGCATACTTGTAGAGGAGCCTGATGGAAACCTAGAGTATGGCAATGCAACTCTTCATCATACACATGGTGCGTCAAAACAATAACAATTGGTACAGTTGTTGTCAAAGATAATGGAAGTGTAATATATATATATATATAGTGGCCAAAGCCTTAGTTTTTGTCTATTTTGCTGTGTTTACATTTAAAAGTCTAACCTGTTTTGATCCAATCCAATTCTACTCAATCATTCTTCTTTGAAATCGGAAATTTTGGCTTTTGTGGCTCGTACGGCACATCGAGCGGCATCTCTGGCTGCGCCAAGACATACACAACTGTGGGATCATTAGGATCCACTACTGCATTTGCTACAAATGGAGGCGGAGCAGCTGGCTTTTCCTCCTGCTGCACAGCAGGAGAAGAATGGTTACCATCCATATACACATCTTGAGTATAATGCTGATTTCTACTCGCCACACGGATATAATTTATAGTTGCAAAGAAGAGCGGAACCATAGTACCCATCCCTCCGCTTGTAAACAAGAGCTTCCATTTCAATCGAACATATGAGTCTGGATCATCCACAAGTTTGCACGTCCCATGCAGATTATTTGCACCTAGGATTGGCTGGGATACATCATAGTCTTGGATGAATAATAGAGGCAATTCAATAGCTTGAATATGCTCTGTTGGGTTCTTTGGCACGAATATTACTCTATAGTTTGTCAGAAAAAACTGGCCACCTCCAGAAAACCTGCATTGAGTTGTATTAATAATATTAATAAAGTATTTTTCATACTCGTCTAATAGTAGTATCATATATAGTAACCCAGTTCCTCCCTTTTAATGGTCCAATACAAACGCATTCAACTATTCGCAGTTGTACGGTCATCAGCAACCCGTTTATATACCACGTACTTGAACCTTGGATCCCCTTCTACTTTGAAATGAGATTGATCTCTTGAGGCACAGATATATTCCCCAGCATAAGGCAAAGGAAACGACGATGTCTTTGACCGTCGACCCGACATTACTTGAACCGTGTACAGTTGTGGGTTCAAAGACATTGTTGTCGAATGGCCAACCTTATTTCTTGGAGATTCAAATTGAAATGATTTTTTTTAATGTAGTACCTCGTTAATGAAATAAACAGAAAATGTGAATGAACCGGTTGGTTCCGTTGTAGTCCCCAAATTTTGTTTTCAAAAATGCAGATTTTGGAGAATCTCCAGATCCGACCCATTGCTAACAGAGCAAATATGCGGGAACTCGTTTCATTGAACATGTATTAATGCAAAATATATCATATAGATCTCCATTAGCGTACATGGTTTGCAGTTTGTAGAATATTGGGGTTGTGCATGCCTTTAGAAGGATGAATTAAAATTGCAATAAAACTTGGGTACGAGCTACATATGATGGAATGATTGACTGAGAATAAATTCATGGAATAAATAAAATGTGTCATCCTCGATATCATGCTGCTGGGAAAGGGGAAGGTCAATGGAAATATTGCAAACCAAAACACAGCCGTCCAACAGAACATGTCATGGTCGGGGGGCCTGTGGAATGGATGGATCAAGTGCGTCAGGCGACAGTAGATATGGATCTCGAAGGGATCATGTATGTCAGTGAGTTGATGCCTCCGAGGCAGGCGCATTTTTTTGTGTCCTTTGAATCGGTGGAGGATGCGGAAGTTGCAGCTGAGAAAATTACGTCACTGTCCGAAAGTCTGGTGGCTCCGGCGTATTTTGCCCAACAGGAGATAGAAATAAGGAAAGAAGAAAGTGAGGCGGACAAAAGTTGTGGCGTGGTACGATCTGATGATGACGAGGACTGTCGAGTGCTGCTGGAGAAGAGTACTAGCAGCAAGGATAATAAGAAGGAAAGGGTGCCTCGCGTGGTGTGCCGGTATGCAGAGATTGAAAATGTGGCCGAGAAGATGAAAAATGAAATTGTAATGGCAGAAGTTTCTACGACAGCATGTGGGATACCAGGGTTGATATTGCTGGATGATTTTGTAACAGAGGAAGAAGAACAGGAACTGCTCAGGCTGTTTGATAAGTGCAGCTGGGAGCGGCTGGCGAGGAGGCGAGTGCAGCACTATGGGAAGAGGTTTTCGTACTTGGATCGTAATGTGGATCTCGAGAGGCATGCGAATGCTATACCGGATATGATGCAGGGTGTTGTTGATAAAGTGAGGAAAGTTTCTGGTGTCTCAGAGGTGATGGATCAAATAACTGTGAATGAATATCCGATTGGAGTGGGACTGTCTCCTCACGTAGATATACATTCAGGATTTGGAAATGTTATAGCGTCCTTATCTCTTGCCAGCAGTGCTGCAATGGTGTTCCGACGGGGAGATGAACAGCGTGCCCTCTTCCTACCACGCCGTTCTCTGTTGCTCATGACGAAAGAAGGTCGATGGGCATGGGAGCACTGCATACCGCATAGAAAAACAGATATGCTATATGACGGTAGCGTGGTGAGAAGGAATGAGAGGAGAGTTTCTCTGACGATGCGTAGTATCCGACGTGGTCCTTGCACTTGTCCTTACCCAGAGCAATGTGATTCTCAAGAAGGAAGCATTCCTCCCACTCGCATGGGAGCCTTTAAAGACATTTCCATATGTGATGACCCGACAAAAAATGTACAGTGTGATGATGATATAGAGGAGGGAAATGTTCGTGTGGTATACGATGCTATTGCACGGCATTTTTCAGCAACAAGAGTAGCCATATGGCCAAAAGTTAGAGAATTTATCGAATCTGTTCCAACTGGTGGTATTGTTGCCGATGTTGGCTGCGGCAATGGTAAATATTTTGGAGTTAGAAAAGATTTGTTTGTGATGGGAAGTGACAGAAGTCAGGGGCTGGTCAACGTTGCATCAAAACGACTGTGTGCGAATTCTCTAGGACATGTGCTGTGTCCCAAGGCCGATGTAGCTATTGCCGATGGTCTTTCCCTTCCATATAAGACCCAGTCATGTGATGCGGCGTTGAGTATCGCTGTTATTCATCACATGTCCTCAGTCTCCCGCAGAGTTGCTTTGATCGAAGAGATATCCAGGATTTTGAGGATTGGTGGCAGGGCAATCATAACAGCTTGGGCAACAGAGCAAGAGGACATGAAGAAACTAGAAAAGTGGGAGAAAATTGATGCACCGAGTAGAAGAGAACAGCATGCCGCGCTTAGCAGCACCAATGATTATCTTGTGCCCTGGCATCTTCCGTTACATAGAGTAGAAGCTGCAGAACTCACTGCAGGAGGCTTTGCAGGTGGAGAAATTGACCATGAAAAACAGTCCATCAAGTTTAAAAGGTATTACCACTTATTTGATTCTGGAGAATTGGAAAAGCTTGTGCAGTTATGTCGCCATGCCGTCTTGGTAGATAGCTTTTATGACAAGGATAATTGGTGCATACTCATTGAACGTGTTTAGAATGTAATATTTGTCATAGTCATCTCTTGTGTAAGACACTACGCACCTTAGTTACACTTGATATTATTCTTATTATATATAATATATATAGGATAGGAATGCAAGACCAATCTAGAGCTTTTGCAGCTCAGATTGTTTATTTGTTTTCTTCACTCTCACAATTTGCAAACCCCCTTGCAAAGCACAGGGCTGCCAAAGAAGCCTGAACTGCAACTGGAGCCACGCCCGTTCGAATCTAAAAATCTTTTTCATACATTTGCTTCAATTGAAGCGCCCCAGATGCAGTATGTTTTGCACCCAGACACTTCAGAGCACCTTTCTTTTGCTTTGACGTGAGACCCAAAGAATTCTGATTCAAAGTTCCGACAGCGTTCATCTCCAGCGCTGCCCCAAACCATTCCGTGTATACCCCACCTTCGCTCACATGATCTTCAAAGTATAACGTATTCGCAAATTTTGGGGCGAAACGCATTTGGGTTGCGTACCCAGCAGAAGAATCCACTACAGGTAATTATAGAGGAGTCAAGATCTTCGAATGAGATGAACTTCACCATCGTAATATCTACCATTACTAGAGTTATTGCAATGTCAAATGTCCTCTAGAAAATTATTTCATGTCTGAATGGGGATCGCAACGTCATGAATTGATTCCTCTTCGCCGGATTCGGATCCTCTTGCTATGTCACCACAAATGATGGAACTCGCCCGAATGTTCCAATCCATTCGACATGCCTCGTACAAGAAAGTCAACTGGAGCTTACTCACGCCTTGCGAACCAGAAACTTGATCAAGATTAACTGCAATGACCAGTATTTATCAATCTGAGGCCAAAAATGTATCTTTTAAGATTTTTATAGCAGGTCCTGTAGTATATTTTTAGCGATCGAGTTGCTGGCGATGACTGAATAACTGCAGTAGCCTACACCACGTGCCTAGTCTGCAAGCAGTCCTTTCGAAATGTGAATTCACAATGCAACCTTGATTCCATGCCAGTACTGGCCAGCTGAGTGCCAATGGCGTGCCATCAAAGAACGACCTGCATCAGGCTGCCCTGCTACTATCCCCATACATCATGCAACGCCGGTATCGACTTCCCTTTGAAAAGACAGATTTTCCAAAAAAAAAAATTGACAAAAATCTCTTGGTCATCGTAAGCCTGACCAAAATCAAGCAAGACAATCTCAGGCGTACATCTGGCACTGGGGTTTTGTGACTCAAATACGGTGTAATAGGTCTACAATCAAATTTAAAATAATTGTAAACCAAGTGCGGCCATCCTCATAGTAGATCGAGCAAAGATGCAAGTTGTTGCCATTCAGTCGGGGCCAAGAATTGGCGGGCAAGGACCGCGGCCCTCAAGGATTAGTCTATCAAAGTCATCTTCGTTGAGGAAATCCGCTTTCGTTTACCCATTGAACAATATTTGGTCGAATACAGAGGTCAGGTGAGTGGTCTACGTCCGATTCTTGATGCCAGTTTCAGGGTTGACGAGTTGGAGACTGATGAATCCAACTAGGCTTGTTTTTATTACTACGATGGCAGTGGTATTACCGATCCATCCACGTTGAGGAATCTTTTATTGAAACTATAATATTTTATTGGGTATCAATCAAACAATATCCACACGGTTTGCTTTGCAGGCGAGCGGAGGTTTGGGGTGCCGAGGGTGGCAATGGAGGAAATATTGGTGGGTCTGACGGAGGTGATGGGAATGGGGGTGATGGCGATCGAGATGACGATGGGTCTCCTAAAGATGACGGAATGATGTGGAAAGGGTGGAAGGATAGGGTGGCTGCGGATCCCCAATTTCCATACAAGGTTTTTGTTGAACAAGTGATTGGTGTTGGTGCCTCTGTGGTTGGTGATATGAGCTCAAGGCCAAACTGGGGCCTGAATGAGTTGGACTTTGTTTTTGCCACTTTGGTGGTTGGTTCCATCGTGAACTTTTCTCTCATGTACTTGCTGGCACCAACTGGTGCTGGAGGGGCAGCTGCCTCGGCTGGGTTTGTGTCCAAGTTCTTTGGAGACCACTACATGAGGGCCTGGGCTGCCCCCACCGGGCACATGTTTGAGCCAGGATTCGCTCTGTCTAAGCGACTTTTGAACTTTGCGTACAAGGGTGTGGTGTTTTCTTCCATTGGTATCTCGGCTGGCATGGTCGGAACAGCCATTTCAAATGGACTGATTCTCGCACGCAAGAAGCTAGACCCCGAATTTGTACAGATGAACGAGAGTCCAAATGTGTTGGCCAATGCATCCTGCTGGGCCCTTCATATGGGTTTATCATCCAATCTGAGGTACCAGATGCTCAATGGAATGGACATGATTATCCAGCCAGTTTTGTCCCCATCTACATTCCGTTTGTTAACATCCGTTGTCAGAAGTGCCAACAATGTTGTTGGAGGAATCTCTTTCGTGACATTAGCCAAGCTCTTTGGAGTTCAGAAAGCAGCTGCTGAGGAGCCAGAAGAGCCTGTGGACAAGAAGAAGAAAAATAAGAAGAAAAATTAGACAAATATCGGAATGCAATTACTTTTTTTTTTTGTTCCTGGAACCTTGAACTACAGTAGAAGAGAGAAGAGAGTGCAGGTTTTTGAGTATACCCAATATGTATTGGATATTTTCTTAGATTACGCATTTAAAATAAATATTTTTATCTTCCATCACAAGGAAAAACGTGACGGCTTGTGCCCATGTATTGATATTTGTAACATATGAACACGAAAGAGCATTCGGCTCAAGACTTTTGGGAAGACCAAGACGAAGAGGCTCAGCTCCAAGAAGATATTGATAGAGAATGGAAATATAGAAGAGAAGAGTTTAGGAAAGCAGGTCTTCGGGAAGGGTATGAGGCTGGTAAGCAAGAAACAGTGCAACAAGGCTTTGACCAAGGTGCGTTGATGAGGCTTTGTATCGTCCGAACACCAGTATATATAACTGCTGTTGTTCTTTGTTTAACAATCTAATCGATCGATTATTATTGTAATGATTTAATTGTTACGAAGGCTTTGCTTTGGGAACGGCTGCTGGGTTTGAATGGGGCTGTTTGAAGGGAGCAGTCTCAAGCCTCAAGTCTGCAGCCCTGGCGTGTCCTGGACTGGACAAGGATCTTGTCATGACTGCTTGTAATGCACTTGAGCATTGCACTCCTGAGGAACTTCAGAATCAAGAATGTGGTCGACTGTGGGAAGAGCATGGTGAGATGAAGGATCGATTCGAGCATGATCAAAGGCATACTGTTGAATCCTTGCTAGAGGTTGCAGATAGTCACTCAGCTGCCAAGGATGCAGCCACGCATGCACTGGTGCACGGATTAGGCTTGTCGGTTCAAACAATGGAGAATATAAAGACGCAGAGATGATGGATGTATATCCATGGCAATAGTATGTATACTAGTAGTAATAGTAGTTCTGTTGATGCTGAGCAAGCTATTTGAGAGACCACACCAGTTTAATCCAACTGTTTTCAAATGATTCAGAAAGAATAGTAGGGAAATATGTTATATCGTGTACAAATAATACAATAATAGTTTATCGAGATAAAAAATAGGGAATTAAGATGGCTGAACCTGCGAAGGAGACAGTAGGCGAGGACACGGAAGTAACTCTCGTGATCAAGTGGAATGGGAAGGAGTATCCCATTCGTCTTGCACAGCAAGATACTCTTGGAGGAATAAAACGAAAACTTGAAGATGATACGTGTGTAAACGAGAAGAAACAGAAGATAATAGGTCTAAAGACGGTGGCTGGCAAGATGCCGACAGACGACACCCAAATCAGCGAGTTGAGCCTGAAACCGAAACAGAAGATCATAATGCTTGGATCAATAGATGCCGATTTGAAAAAAATAGCAGATCAAGAGGATATTGCTCCGCATTTTCAGGATCATACGGACGAAGATGATGAGGAGACTGGTCCGGAGGAAGGCAGTGAACAGGAGTTGTTGACAAGACCGGAGATTCAAGAAAAGCTGGCCCGACGAGTAAAAGCAGCAGTAATCAAAGAAATAAATCCACCCAGAAAAGGTAAAAAGTGTGCTGTCCTGGATATCGATTACACTTTTTTCGATCTGTCTTCACCTGCTGAGGTTCCTAACGAGCTGCTCCGGCCCTATTTACATGAATTTCTGGAATCGATATATTCGCATTACGATATTGTGATCTGGAGTGCAACCAGCATGAAATGGATAGATGTTAAACTAAAGGAATTAGGACTTCTCGATAACCCGACGTATAAAATCACTGCTTGCATGGACTATACAGCAATGGTGACTGTTGCTGTGCCTGGTTACCACAAAAGTGTCTTTGATTGCAAGCCTCTTCATGTACTTTGGGCTCGGTACCCCGAATACTATTCCAAAAGTAATACTATAATGTTGGACGATTTGCGGCGAAATTATGTGTTAAACCCAGGGAACGGACTGGTGATCAGACCATTCAGAAAGTCTGCAACAAAGGGCAAGAATGACAGAGAAATGCTAAAGCTTAAAATTTACTTTGATAAATTACTTGGTTTTGAATCGTTTGAGGGAATCAATCATGATGATTGGGAGCACTATATTCAGAATGAATGGAAAGAATTTAAAAGGAATCTTTGAATCTAATCATATCTACTACGTATCCAGTTGTTCAGTCCTAGCAAACCAGTTCCAAGAACTGTTCACCTTCTTCTCACGTTGAAATTGCTCCACAACAATAGACCTCATCATATTTGTGATTATTGCAAATGACGGTCTATGGAGAGGGTCAAAATTGAAGCAAGCACGCAACAAATCCGTCAATTTATCGGGTACATCTGTTGGGATATCTGGTTTCATGTCACCTTCTGCAACCTGGAGTGCCACCTGGACTGGCGTGAGCAGGCGACGAGCGTAGGGTCGCTGCAGGGTCAACACCTCGCTCGCAAGGCAAGCCCAGCTCCACACGTCCGCCTGAGTCGCGTACGCGCAGTGGCACACGACCTCGGGGGCCATGTACAGGTAGCTGCCCGTCTCGGGCGTCAGGCTCACCAGAGCGTCCTCGTCCAGGATGCGGGCCAGGCCCATGTCGCTCACCTTGGCGCGCAGGCCGCCGTCCAGGAGCACGTTGGAGGGCTTGAGGTCGCGGTGCACGATGGGGGGGGTGTGCTGCTCCAGCGCCGTCATCCCGCTGGCCACGTCCGCCAGGATCTGGAGCCGCACGCTGAGCGGCTTGCGCCCCAGCCTCACCTGGCCCTTGCCGTGGATGGCGTCGTTCAGGCTCCCCCCCGGCAGATACTCCGTCACCAGCAGACACGACTCTGGGGGCTGCACGCACGCCCCGTAGAGCGCCAGCACATTGGGATGCCGGATGCACGCCAAAGCCTGGACTTCTCTAGTGAATGATTCGACGGCCCCCTCTCGCAGCTCCACCTTTTTGATTGCACATTCTGCCCCTCTCCAAATCCCTTTATATGTTTTCCCGTACGTCCCTTCGCCTAACAATGTACCTTCAATTAAATCTGAATAATCAATCGCAACGTTACTGTCGACAACGAGCTTTTGCAGCTGTGTCCACTCCTCAGCACTTAACTTGGAAGTGTTGACTTCTGGTGCAGTCTCGGCCTCCTCATAAACAGGTTCTGCTTCTTCATGTCTCGATGTATCGTTATATGTCATTTCTTCTTCTTCCACAGTTTGGTAATTCTGAATTTTAGTTTCCTTAATCTGCTTCGCGAGCCGACGAATATGGTTTTTTAACGAAAAGTTCTCGTCATTCAATCGTTCAACTTCGCTCGCCAGGTGTTTGTTAACCTCTCCGGTCGCTTCAACTACCTCTTGCAATTCTTCTATCCTATCTCTGTAGAAGTAAAGATATAAAGAATAAAATTCCCAGCCCCAGGTCATATATGAGAGACAACAAGCCTCGTACAGTCAGACAACGTACTTCATGACATCCAAGTCACTTATGGTCCCCATTTCGTTTTATTACAAGTGCTGTCTAGTCATAAGAGCAGGAGATAAATAGCAAAAATGTTACATTTCATTAAATTATAGACAACACTCGAAATCGGCCGTCCCATAGTTTATAAAGCGTTACCTCTTTGCCCATGGCATCTCAGGCTTTGTCCTGCCAGTGTATAAACATTATTATTTTAAGTGGAGATCAAATTTGGTCTGCAATTGCACAAGGCACTGACTGCGAAGGCTTCCAAGAACCGATCAATCGACGATGGCGATTTGTGAGTTTACGTTATCCCTCGATGTGATACAATACTTCTATTTCCACACCAGGATATTGTCGAGTCAGTGCGCATGTGATGGCATTGTATTCTTGTGCCTTGTATTTTGATGTTAGCTGCCTGCTTAAAACATAATGCTTGCAGCAGTGTGCATAAAGTCCACTATGTATTCCCCCTTATATAACGGGACATGGTATTAATCAATATGCTTACATTCATTTTCTTAATCATTTTCACTCTTTCTCTATGCATGGATTACTCTCGCCAGCTCGAACTCGATTTAAACAAGACCAAAAAAAGTTGTTCAGATACATTCTCTCTTGATTGATAAATGTTCCAAAACCAAAATAGACAAAACACAGAAGACCCAAGTACCAGTATAATATGCTGTATCATCCAGATTGCATCATACTGACACTGGCTATATTCTGAAAAGATAAAACTTCGTAAAGCGCTCCTCCGCAAGAGGAAACAACGATACCTCCTCAACAACATAACTGTTCAAAAACATTGACCCCATTTTTGACTTCGTGCCTTCCTCTCTCTCAGTGGCTGCTCAGCCACCACCGAATTCATCACCGCAGATATTTCAGAGAATGTAGGTCTGGGTGTTCGCTCTGATCTGAAGCAAGCCTGCATAATAGCAGCAAGCTTGGGTGGCGTCTCAGGTGGTATATCAGGGGTAATCTTCCCCTTGGCCACATTCACTGCCACCTGGACTGGCGTGAGCAGGCGACGAGCGTAGGGTCGCTGCAGCGTCAACACCTCGCTCGCAAGGCAAGCCCAGCTCCACACGTCCGCCTGAGTCGCGTACGCGCAGTGGCACACGACCTCGGGGGCCATGTACAGGTAGCTGCCCGTCTCGGGCGTCAGGCTCACCAGAGCGTCCTCGTCCAGGATGCGGGCCAGGCCCATGTCGCTCACCTTGGCGCGCAGGCCGCCGTCCAGGAGCACGTTGGAGGGCTTGAGGTCGCGGTGCACGATGGGGGGGGTGTGCTGCTCCAGCGCCGTCATCCCGCTGGCCACGTCCGCCAGGATCTGGAGCCGCACGCTGAGCGGCTTGCGCCCCAGCCTCACCTGGCCCTTGCCGTGGATGGCGTCGTTCAGGCTCCCCCCCGGCAGATACTCCGTCACCAGCAGACACGACTCTGGGGGCTGCACGCACGCCCCGTAGAGCGCCAGCACATTGGGATGCCGGATGCACGCCAAAGCCTGGACTTCTCTGGCAAACACACCGAGAGTCCCCTCCTTCACCTGCACGTGCTTAATCGCACATTCGGCCCCTCGCCACCAACCATGATGCGTTTTCCCGAAAGAACCTTGCCCCAGCACCTTCCCCGTCTCCAAGTCACCGAGATTAATCCGCACCGTCCCATGCTCAACGACACGTTGCAGCTCTTCCCAATCATTGTCACCCTTGCCCGTGTCGGAACACGTCATTCCCGTCGAGTCGCCGCACACCTGCGTCCCGGCGCTGCCTTCTTCTTCTTGATCTTGCTGTTCTTCGATAAGGATGATATCGATATCATTCAAAGCTCGACTTTGCAGCACTGAGACCGGCATACTCTTGGTAAGACAACGAATCTTGTCCCTCAAGGTTCGATTCTCGAATTTCAGTCGCTGCAGCTCCGTCATCAAGCCGTTACTCAACCTTTCTTGATTCATATCGACATCCGAATTCTCATCATCGTCACAAATCCTGAACAATTCAATTCGTATTCAATGTAACAACCACTGTCGTACTACGCCGACGTACTGTTTTTTCCAAGATACGCACGTACCTCCCCTTGTAAACTTCCAGCGCATCGTTACTCCGATACACAGGCATTTCATACAATTATAGAAAACATCAGAACAATTTTGACACAGAGCGTGATGAAGAGTGAATAAGGCAGATTTCCCCCCTCTCCCTCGCATTACGTTACGCAAACAGTGCATCGATCGCGGTACTCATGATCATCCCATTATCTTCGCCCCGCATCCGGAGCTCGAGCTCCTCGCTCGCGATCGAGGGGAATCTAACCATCTGTACGGCATGCCGTGCTGTGCGCACAGATGACTAGATCGATCGATCTAGATATCTAGATATCTAGTACTAGATATCGATATATATATATATATGTATATATATCGTAGATATATCTAGTCCTCTAGAGCTCTACCCTCGAGGGTGTAGAAGAGCACATGTGTGTGCTCAGAAACTGCCTATACCCTAAATGCAGTTGTATCATATGATACAATGTTATTCGATATCGCGTGGAATAATATTGTTGCGATTCATGGGATATCGTCGAGATTGACCTATATATAGATATAAATTTATTGTATGGATTTGTAACTTGTACATCGCAAGGTGGTCCGTGGATAAAATCACTAGGCAGATGGAGACCACGACGAATTTGAACAAACAGCCAGTGTTTGAGGTAGAAACTGCCAAGTTGTACACTCCATATGGTAAAAATGTTTTGGTAACTGGTGCAACTAAAGGAATAGGGAGAGCCACTGCTATTGAGATGGCGCGACTGGGGGCAAAGGTGTTTGTATGCGCAAGAGGGGAACAAGAGCTGATACTGTTGCTGGGCGAGTGTGAGGCTGAAGGGCTGGACGTGCGAGGGCAAGGTAAGAAGGCAGAGTGGTATAGTAATGTACAGATGGTCATGATCATTTTGCTATGTATTATTATGAAGGGTTGGCAAGACTGGGGGCACAGGCAAATAGCGAGACTGCACTGATAGTGCACTACGGCACACCGTTTCTTCTTTAGAGCATGTAAGGGTAGGAAAACTGATTGATTGATCGACTGATTGCAGTGGCCGATGTGGCGGATGAAGGAGGGAGGAAGAAATTAGTATCATCGTTGGATGCTGCCTTTGGAGGGAAGCTTGATGTGCTGATAAATAATGTGGGCACAAATATACCTAGGAGAGAGACATTGGTGCAGACTGATGATGACTTTGATTTCTTGCTAAATACCAATCTAAAATCTGCGTTCTCTCTGACCAGAGAATGTCACTCTATGCTCCAGGCATCTGAAGATGCGTGCGTTATTCTGGTGTCGTCCATAGCTGGTGGTCCAGTGGCAATGAAGTCAGGGAGTCTGTATGCAATGACAAAAGCATCGTTGAACCAGCTGGCAAAAAATTTGACATGCGAATGGTCAAAGGATGGGATTCGAGTTCTATCCGTGGCGCCAGGATATATAGAGACACCCTTGGCGATGACTGTGCTGAAAGATGAAGAATATAAAAAGTCGGTGCTGGACAGGGTTCCAATGAAGAGGATTGGGAAGCCAGAAGAAGTGGCAAGGGTCATGGCATTCTTATCGTCTCCTGGTGCCAGCTATATGAGTGGGAATACTGTACACATTGACGGAGGTTATTCTGTGATGGGTCTATTCTAATTGATCTGATACAATACAATACATCAAACAATATAGGCATATTCTTCACTTTATATTCCATACATTATTTATTTGATAGGATAGTCACTTATTGAGTATGGATATGTAAAATTTGCATTTATTAGATAATTATAGGAAAAACCGGTATGTATTATTCGTGTCATATTGTTCCTTTCACGGGCATTGCATCTGCAGCATTGTCGCATTCGCCAGTCTTGGTGTTGCCTTTGGTTCCTGCTGGACAGGTCCACTCGACGACCTTCATGCACCCTGCGTCTTCGTGCTGCAAAAAGTGGCAGTGCACGACAGAGTATCCAAAGAACGGTCCAGGCTGGAATCGGACGGCTGCACAGAAAACAAGCGTATAAAAGATAAGGAATGGGATACTGGCAAAAGTTATGAAGTCGTATGTGCTGAGAACACGTGTAGCACAAGAAGAAAAAAGAGACAAAAGTCAATGCATACGTACGTATATTGGCTCCTCTGACCATGGGTAGGAAAAGGGTGTCGTGCCAGTCTCCTTCCTCGAAATAACTGGTGTAACTTCCTGCAGCCCCAGCAGGTAAGCTCATAATCTGGAATGGGTTTGTGTGGAGGTGGAGTGGGTGAGCCCAAAGCATGAACCAGCTCCACTCCACGATGCTACCGATGGGGGCCTGCAGAGGACTGGGATCGGGGAAAGAAAACTTGTCCCCGCCAATCGTGCAGCCTTGGGGCGAGTTTCTAAAGGTCGCCCTGGAGTCGAACACCACCTTGCTCTTTGCATTGAACTTGGCAATATTGGCATCCCTGAGGTCAGAGGCGTAGGCTGGGCGTAGGGGTGTGCATTTTTTCTGGGTCAAAGACTTTTGGGTCTTTCCCTTGTCAACTTCAATGTATGCCAGCGTATCCTGCTCGAACATTGGACTTCCTGCTCCACCACCACCACCTCCTCCTCCTCCACCACCACCGCCGCCTCCTCCACCGCCACCACCGCCGCCTCCTCCACCGCCTCCTCCACCTCCTCCTCCTCCTCCACCTCGTCCTACAACATACGGTGTTGGCTGTCGTCCAGCAGAGAGCCTGTACCTCTTGGATGTGGATGACTTGCATCGGACAAGAACCTCACTACGCCCCCCAGAAGGTAAGAGAACGTAGTCGACTCGACGAGGTAGATTCATCAGATATATTCCATCCTTGACCAACAGTTGCATCTCACAATCCTCCACAATCTCATTATCCTCATCTACAATCTCCAAGGTTGCGTACCTCTTGAATCCAGTCATGGCAAATCGCCATCTCTGCCATTCTCCAGCCTTAAGCCGGATTGTAGGCTTCCATGCTCCATTCACAAAACCAAGGTCTAAATTGCTGCCAGAGCCATAGAGAGCTTTGTCGCTGTTTTGATTATCTTCATTGCAACACATATCACTGTTGCCCTCAACAGAAGCCAGCTGGTAGTTTGCATCGTACCACTCAGTTCCTCCACCAATACGAGGACCAAGTGTCTGCAACGAAATCATCAATATCTGATCTGGCGCAGACTCCAAGACATCTCGGACATCCTTGCATCCCTGAGAATCTGGAAGCCACCTGGGGTCATCTTCCACAAGCACAATCCCAGCTGCAGAGTATGTCTGGGCAGAAGTAGACCCGTGCTTATGAGGATGATACCAATGAATCCCTGGCAAATGATCTTTTGGAATGCTCGAAGTCAATTTTAAAACTTTGGGCTTGTCAAAGTCATTCTTCTTCCCTTCCAGCGTCAAGAATATATTATCACCATTTGTCGGCATATCATCCACTTTCTGGTTGTACTTGCCAGTTCCTGAATGCAATCCATGTGTATGAAAGTTGGTATCTCCAATATGATGTTGCAATTCAGAATTCGATGTAGGGTCCACCAGATCGTTCGTCAACAGCACGGTGTACTGATCCCCTGCTTTAAGTCGAAGCGTCGGACCAAACATATACACCTCCTTCTCCCCACCCTTCTGGTACACCGGAGAATTGGCATGTATCAGGATGCCGTCTTCCACCACAGCTTCGATCGTCACTGCTTTCAGCGTCACACGAAGCGTCCTCGAGCCATCTCCTTTCAGCAAAGATGCACCCGGTAGATCACCCAAGTCGGCTCCAGACGTGTCGACCGTCACCACAGGATATGGGCTACCGGCCCCTTAAACTGCATCATCGAACAGCAATGCCCACCCATGTTATACACTATCCTTGATTGATCGTATACGTGCAAATGTACTAGTTATTTATGATACCGACCGATCAAAATACAAAGATCATCGAGACCGGACGCTGCATTCATGTGCGCTTGCAGTACATGCACCCTTCCATCATATCATCCTACCTGACTGCGTGTGATAAAACTTGAGAAGCCCAAGCAGCGTCAGCAGCCGAGAGTATGCCGCCACCACATTTGAAGACATGTTCCAAAACTGTCTTTCACGATTATTAGACTTTTCAATTCGATGTTATAGTTATACAGTTGCTGAGTTCCTTTCTCCCTTTCACTCGTCCTTCTTCACTCTCAGGTCAGCTCTTGCCAGTGTTCGTGTAGACAGGGACAACTGTGTTGTTCGTTCCTCCCACAGCCACCAGTTGGATGTCGTCCAGGAATTCTTTCAACCTTTTCGCCAAAGATGGGTAATACTAGTAATAGTAAGCAATGCTTAAAATGCTTCTCGTGCTCGTATCCGTCAAAGGTTCAAGCCTTTATAACAGTGATGTAACTAACAGTATAGCAAAAAACCCGAGGTATTGCCCTACTATCATACAGTCAGGCTATCCGGTCGATTACAACTTCCTGTCATAAATGTACAACAATATAATCTTTCAATTTGTTTTGTGTACAATGTGGACCATTAGACTGCATTTGAGGCGTTGGCAAACGCGTTGCGAGAATGAGGCGTCAAACCGGTCACGTGGACCTAAGACCCCGCCGATCGCAACATTGCGAGATGACGTCATGCATAACGTACGTCGACGTCGTTTTCCTTTGACGAGGAGCCACGCTGACACGGAAAGGAAGGTGGGCCAATTGTTCTCCTCCCTCAAGATACGCTCTTTCCTTTGTACTGTGAACTACATGCGAACTTGGCAGATGTCTGAACATCGAGCCTTGTAATATCTGAGGATTACATGCTGCCATGACACGGAGGAAATCATGCTATCAAACAGTGTCGTTGGAAATGTAGAAAGACATGGATTTGCGCTGGCATTCATTCTGTCGAGGGATAACTCGGATTCGTGCGCATAAATTTCAGTAATATGAAAGTATATATTCAATGGGTTCCTTTCACGGGCATTGCATCTGCAGCATTGTCGCATTCGCCAGTCTTGGTGTTGCCTTTGGTTCCTGCTGGACAGGTCCACTCGACGACCTTCATGCACCCTGCGTCTTCGTGCTGCAAAAAGTGGCAGTGCACGACAGAGTATCCAAAGAACGGTCCAGGCTGGAATCGGACGGCTGCATTGCATATTAACGAGTTAGACGCATGGAAGACATGCATATTCTTTGGAACAGGCATGCACCTGTCAATAGTGGGTGGACAACAGAGGGATTATGGGACCAAAACATGAACTCACGTATGCTAACACCTCGAATCATCGGCAAGAATAGACTATCGTGCCAGTCTCCTTCTTCAAAATAGTTAGTATATCTTCTATGGCCCTTGGGACCCGAGGGAGGGAGGCTCATAATCTGGAATGGGTTTGTGTGGAGGTGGAGTGGGTGAGCCCAAAGCATGAACCAGCTCCACTCCACGATGCTACCGATGGGGGCCTGCAGAGGACTGGGATCGGGGAAAGAAAACTTGTCCCCGCCAATCGTGCAGCCTTGGGGCGAGTTTCTAAAGGTCGCCCTGGAGTCGAACACCACCTTGCTCTTTGCATTGAACTTGGCAATATTGGCATCCCTGAGGTCAGAGGCGTAGGCTGGGCGTAGGGGTGTGCATTTTTTCTGGGTCAAAGTTCTCTTTGGATGCTCATTCTGACCTGTCTCGCCTGCAGCAACCTCAATATACGCCAACGTGTTCTGCTCGAATATCGGACTCATCATGCAGCCTCCTCCCCCTCCCGGTCCATGTCCCCCTCCCGGTCCATGTCCCCCTCCCGGTCCATGGTGCATTGAAGAAAAGTTGCACACCTGCTCGATATCCCAGTTCATGCCATCCTCCGAATAGCTGTACGGCGTTGGCTGTCTACCAGCAGAGAGCCGGTATCTTTTGGATGCGGTTGCTGATGCACACCGGATCAAAACCTCACTACGCCCCCCAGAAGGCAACAAAACATAGTTGATTCGACGGGGAAGATTCATCAGATACACTCCATCCTTGGCCAATAATTGCATCTCACAATCGTCCACAACTTTTTCAGTCTCATTATCTATAATTTCAAGAGTTGTATACCGTTTGAGCCCAACAAACGCAAATCGCCATCTCTGCCATTCTCCTGCCTCAAGTCGAATCGTAGGCTTCCATGCTCCGTTCACAAAACCGAGGTCTATATTGCTTCCAGATCCATACAGGGCCTTGAAGCTGTCTCTATCATCTTCATCACAACATAAATCACTGCTACCTTCCCGAGACATCAACTGATAGTTTGCATCGTACCATTCAGAAAAGTGCCCAGAGTACCTGGGGCCAAGAGTGAGCAAGGATATCACTAGTATTCTATCCTTGGCAGATGTAACAACGTCCCAAACTTCCTTGCATCCTTGGTCCTCTGGTAACCACTTAGCATCATCTTCTACGATTATGATACCCGCAGCTGAATATGTTTGAATGGATGTTGAACCATGTCTATGAGGATGATACCAATGAATGCCTGGCAAATGTTCCTTTGGAATACGCGATGTCAATTTCAAAACGTTGGCCTTGTCCGATCCATCCTTCTTCCCCTCCAGTGACAAGAATATATTATCACCATTCGTCGTCATATCATCCACATCCTGATTAAATTTGCCAGTACTTGCATGCAATCCATGTGTATGAAAGTTGGTATCTCCAACATGATGTTGCACATCAGATGACGACATTTTCTCCACCAAGTCATTCCACAGATGAACGCTGTATTCATCACCCGCTCGAACCCGTATTGTTGGTCCAAACAGATACACTTCCCCCTCTGAAGCACCGTCCTTCTGGTACACAGAAGTCGTCATATGAATCATCACATGATCATCCACCACTGCCTCTATCACTGCTGCTCGAAGCCTCACTTTCAGCTCCGTTTTATTTCTGTCTGATTTTGGATCTCCTTCCAGTATATCTGCCCCTGGAAGCTTTTGAATAAGGGTCCCATATGTGTCAATCTTGACAACATCGTATGCATGACTATTATTGTAATTATTGTTGTAAAATGCTCTATTTTTGCTGCTCTGGCCTGCATTATTAAAGAGTAGATATTGATACGGATTATTTTCGTAGCAAAATAAAATAAAATAAAGTACTTCGATAGCAACAAACCTTGTTGAAAAAATAGCAGTAGCAGAACCCCAGCCAGGACTAAGAGTACCACCCCAAGACCCACTAGCCTCACAACGCATCTCCTCGTACTCCCATTCGACGACGAATCACATACCCACCACTGCACCTTATCTCTGCCACTACCATCTGCTGCTGGAAGCACCCCAACAGCATTCTCCCCAGTCGACAGCAGGGGCTTGAGAGATTGGTCATCAGCACCCATTTGAGCACCAGCCATTTCTACTTGCTGAACCATGTTGCGAGGATGCCTAGTATTAGTACTTTTATGTCTATCAGTATGACACTACTGCTACTTTTGTACCTATGAGACTATATATTATCTCACCCATTCACTAGAGAAAGAGTAATCTACCCGCCATAGCAACAAACAAATAATTGTCTTGTTCACCAAGAAAACAAGTTCACCAACAAACAACTGCTTGGTTCCCTCCTGTCAAACATGCCGGACTACCAACCAATCACGTGTCAAATAGAAAAATACTTGATACCAGTATAAAAATGCGAATTAATAATATAGTATGCATTGAAAGTATACTGATTATACGAAGAATAGCAATAACATGGGGAGAAGATGGCATCACCTATTACGTCACGTGGCCCTATTTCAAAATCTTCCCCAAACGTTTGGGGGCAACCCAGTTGCAATTGTTTTGCATCATCAGTTTTGTGTATGAATGGGCTAAGCACTGCGCTTCTTCTTATTTTGTATACATCTACAGAAAGATTCTTTTCTCTTTACGTATCTGTCGTATCTCGACGGAATAAAGTAGTTTTCCAATCATTTTCGGCTGCAGGCTGCAGCCTTGCAAGGGTTCAATTGAACTCTACTGCACAGGATGGATACGAACCCCAGTCCAAATTGTTTGTTTTTTACGCGTTTTAGAGAAGAAGGAATATTTCAAAACTATATAAATAATATTTACTCGTTATCGACTGCTGTGCCGCTGATGATTTAAAAATCGTAGACTGCTGTGAGTGAGTGAAAGCGAGCTGCAGTGGACGGCAATTGTTGCTGCTGTCAGGGCTGCCCTGCACTGCACCAAAAGGAAGTAGAAATTGGCTTCAAATCGATAGAAACAGGAAGAAGTATATTCTGAAAGGATGTCCGGAGGGGATAGGTTTAGTTATTCGAGCGCACCTGTGCGGAGGATTTCATCAATCCAGTTTGGTATCCTTGATCCAGACTTTATCGTACGTTGCGGGGAGGATATATTGTGATGATTGTATAATACTGTTTGTATGAATGGGTGTGGAAGATGTTGGCAAGTTTGGTTTGCGACAGGTTGATGACTGCGAGGAACGGTGGCCGCGATTGAACTCACGTGCGAATTGTCGTGTGTTTGTGATGTAGCGGCGTTACTCTGTGGCTAAAATAGATACAGCACAGACGTATGATAAAGGGAGGCCGAAAATGGGGGGGCTGAGCGACCCAAGGCTGGGGACCATGGACAGGTCGATTAAGTGCATCACCGATGGGTGCGGTGTGCTGGATTGCCCGGGGTACTTTGGTCATATTGAACTGGCAAAGCCGATATTTCATATTCATTTTTTGAAAACAGTGGTGAAAGTGCTGCGGTGTGTGAGCTACCGGACGTCGAAATTGCTTCTTGAGAAGGATGATGTAATGTTTCGAAAGTGTGCCAAGATTCGTAATCCGGAATACAGGCTGCGTGCATTCTTGAAGCTTTGTCAAGTAAAAAGGGTCGATGTAGACGGTAATGCGCAGCCGTCGTATCGGTTGGTGCCTGGTACGATGACCATCATGGCTGATTATCAAATGTCAAGGGCTATGAGGGATCAAGGGGAAGGGTTGGATGCGATCGAAGGGAAACAAGAGTTGAGTCCTACAGAGGCGCTTCGAATTTTGAGGGGTATTAGTGATGAAGATTGTGTTGCGCTCGGGTTTGATCCGAAATATGCGAGGCCAGAATGGATGATTTTGACTGTGTTTCCAGTGCCTCCACCTCCTGTTCGGCCAAGCGTTGCAATGGATAGCTCTGCCCGGTCTGAAGATGATTTGACACATCAACTCAGTGAAATTATCAAGTCGAATACTAGATTGCAAAGACAGGAGGAAAGTGGGGCTCCACAACATATTATATCTGAGTTTGCATTGCTGTTGCAAATGCATGTCACTGGGTATATTGACAATACCCTCCCGGGATTGCCTACTGCGAAGCAGCGCAGTGGAAGACCGATTAAATCTATTGCTCAGAGATTGAAAGGGAAAGAAGGGAGAGTTCGTGGGAATTTAATGGGGAAGCGTGTAGATTTTTCTGCTCGTACAGTCATTACTGGGGATCCAAACTTGGCACTTGATGAACTGGGTGTGCCATGGGCTATAGCTCTCAACTTGACTTTTCCTGAAGTGGTAACCCCACATAACATGGACAAGTAAGTCTACGAATGACTTGAAATTTTATTAGTGGTGATTTTATCTTTGTATTGTTGCATACCTTTTCCTTGTTCACACTGTGCAAAACTCTTGCAGACTGAGGAAATTGGTAGAGAATGGACCACATCCCCCTCCTGGAGAGACAGGAGCAAGGTTTATCGTTCGAGATGATGGATCAAGACTGGATTTACGCTTTTTGAGATCCGATCGGGATCGGTTTCTGCAGCCTGGGTACATTGTCGAGCGACACATGGTGAATGGAGATGTGGTTATCTTCAATCGTCAACCATCTCTACATAAAATGTCCATGATGGTACGCCATGAACTTGAATGTATTTTTTGCAAGTCGATGAGAAGTAAACTTTTGTATGATCTTTCTTAATTGAATTCGTATTCCGTTGTTCAGGGTCATCGCGTTCGTATCCTGCCTTACTCAACCTTTAGGCTTAATCTCTCTGTGACGTCTCCATATAATGCTGATTTTGATGGGGATGAGATGAACATGCATCTCGTCCAGGGACAAGAACCCAGGGCTGAAATAAAAGAAATTATGTCTGTTCCTAGAAATATCGTATCTCCTCAGGCAAATAAGCCTGTCATGGGTATTGTGCAGGACTCTTTGTTGGCGTGTCGTCTTTTCACAAAGAGAGACACCTTTATTGAATATGATGTCCTTTGCAACATTCTCATGTGGTTAGAGGATTGGAATGGACACGTTCCAGCCCCAGCAGTTCTGAAACCTAAGCCTTTATGGACTGGCAAGCAGATTTTCTCCTTGTTTCTTCCTCCAGTTAACATTCAGAGGAAGGCTGCGTGGTACAAGGATGCTGAACAAGATGCCATGTCTCCTGTGGATTCTCAAGTTATCATCCAGAGAGGCCAGGTTGTCGCTGGGACACTGTGTAAAAAGAGTCTTGGTGCATCAGCAGGAGGTCTTGTGCATGTGATTTGGATGGAATTTGGTCCAGAGGCAGCTCGTGCTTTTCTGAGTCAGACTCAGTTCACCGTGAATTACTGGCTTTTACAGCATGGTTTCTCTATCGGAGTCGGAGATTTGATTGCGGATCCAAGGACAATGGCAATTATCAATGAGATTATGAATCGTGCAAAGTCAGACGTGAAAGGTTTGATCGAAAAGGTTCAGGGAGGCGATCTTGAGCAGCAACCAGGCCGGTCCGTTATGGAGTCTTTTGAAAATCAAGTCAACCAGGTCCTGAACAAGGCTCGTGACGATGCCGGTAACATGGCCCAGCAGTCATTGCGAGATACAAATAACGTTGTGAGAATGGTCACAGCTGGTTCCAAGGGATCTTTCATTAATATCTCGCAGATGATTGCCTGTGTTGGACAGCAGAACGTGGAAGGGAAACGGATTCCATTTGGATTTTCGCAGAGAACATTGCCACATTTTACAAAAGATGACTTTGGTCCTGAGAGCAGAGGGTTTGTTGAAAACTCATATCTCAGAGGATTGACACCTCAGGAGTTCTTCTTTCATGCGATGGGAGGAAGAGAAGGTTTGATTGATACAGCTGTAAAAACTGCCTCCACTGGTTACATTCAGAGGAGACTGGTAAAGGCTATGGAGGATCTCATGGTGCGTTACGATGGTACAGTAAGGAATGCGTTGGGAGAGGTTGTTCAATTTCTTTACGGTGAAGATGGAATGGAAGGGACATCGATCGAATCCCAAAGAATGGACTACCTGAAATGGGATAGAAAGAAATTCGAGCGCATTTACAAGTGGGCATTGGACGAAGATAGATGGACATCGGAGTGGATATCTGCCGACATATTAGAGAGACTGAAGCTAGACTTTGAGGGAAAGAATCTTTTGGACCAGGAGTATAAACAGTTGGTCAAGGATCAGAAAATCCTCCAGGCAGAGGTGTTGAGGCATGGAGATCCTGGATGCAAGTTGCCAGTGAACATGAAGAGGATAATTGAAACTGTCCAGCGAAAATATTATTGCAAACCTCACAAAAGAGGACATACAGATCTAGATCCAATACTTGTCGCAAGAAGGGTTCAAGATCTTTGCTCCAAGCTAACTGTTGTGGTTGGTGAAGATGCATTGTCTACAGAAGCCCAGACAAATGCAACTCTTCTTTTCATGTCTCTTCTACGATCTACTCTGGCTTCAAAGAGAGTACTTTCCGAGTTCAAACTCACCACGAGAGCTTTCGAAGATGTTGTCACAGAGATTGAGCAACGATTCATGGCATCGCTCGCTGCTCCTGGAGAGGCTGTTGGGACAGTGGCTGCACAAAGTATTGGAGAGCCAACAACACAAATGACTTTAAATACCTTCCATTTTGCTGGTGTGTCTGCCAAGAATGTCACACTAGGTGTGCCACGTCTGACGGAAATCATTAATGTGTCCAAGAATATTCGTACGCCATCCCTCACAGTATATTTAGTTGGGGAACCAGCAAGAGATAAGGAAGCTGCTAAGAGTGTACAATGCTCCTTGGAGTACACAACACTTCGCAGGGTGACCCATGCAACAGAGATATACTACGACCCTGATCCTCGAACAACAGTCATAGAGGAAGATAAAGAATGGGTAGAGAGCTTTTATGATCTGAATGAGGGTGAGGTTGATCTGAACACTTTATATCCATGGTTACTGCGAATTCATCTTGCAAGCGACATGATGGTGGATAAAAAGCTACTTCTGAGTGAAGTTGCCGAAAAAATCAGCAGCATGTACGCCGATGAGCTTCATTGCCTATTTAATGACGATAATGCTGAGAAATTGATTTTGAGAATTCGCGTGGTCAACGACGAGCCAATCTCAAAAACTGGAGAGGGCTTGGGGCGTTACGGTGGACCTGGGGGTGACGTTGGGGAAGATGAGCAACTTGCATTCATCAAGCGAGTTGAGGGAAGTCTCCTAAGCCTTGTTTCACTGCAGGGTATCGATAATATTCGTAAAGTCTTCCTTCGAGAGGCAAAGAAAACGCAGTTCGTGGACGAGACAGGAGAGTTCGTCACTGATACAGAATGGGTGTTGGATACAGAAGGTGTCAATCTACAAGAGGTAATGACGCATCCAGATGTCGACTTTACTCGAACGGTCAGCAATGATATTATTGAAGTTGTGAGTGTCCTGGGTATTGAAGCTGGGCGCAATGCTCTTTTGAAGGAACTCAGAGGTGTTATTGAATTTGATGGCTCCTATGTCAACTATCGCCATCTTGCTGCCCTTGTCGAGTCCATGACCTCAAGAGGCTCTCTTTTAGCCATCACGAGGCATGGTATAAATCGAAATGAGACAAGTCCCATACATCAAGCATCGTTCGAAGAAACTGTTGATGTTCTTTTCAGAGCTGCAACCTATGCAGAGAAGGATGCAATGGCTGGCGTGTCTGAGAACATCTTGGTGGGAGCACTATGTCCAGTTGGCACAGGAGCGTTTGATTTGTTGGTTGATGACGAAGCTGTCATGAATGCTCAAGAAGTGGTGGATCTGACTGAGTACATGGCTGAAGGTATGGTGCCTGGTCTGATGCCATGGCAAGCAACACCTGGCAGGTCACCTGGTTCAGCAACCCCAGGAAGGCTAATGAGCCCTTCTCAACTCCTATCCCCGACCTCGATGTCCCCATTTAACGATTCTATTCAGTTTTCGCCTAGTGCTGGTGGCATTGCATCACCTGGTGGCAATTACAGGTACTTATTTTGACGATCTTCTCATTGTCTGATGAATGCATCACTTTAAGTTCCTTCGTATTGACTTATTCAATTAATGCAGTCCTACGAGTCCTGGATACAGTCCTACTAGTCCTGGATACAGTCCTACCAGTCCGAATTACAGCCCAACAAGTCCGGCGTACAGTCCAACCAGTCCAGCATACAGTCCGACCAGTCCGGCATACAGTCCAACAAGTCCGGCGTATAGTCCGACTAGTCCGGCATACAGCCCAACCAGTCCAGCGTATAGCCCAACGAGTCCGGCATACAGCCCAACCAGTCCAGCGTATAGCCCAACGAGTCCGGCGTATAGTCCGACCAGTCCAGCATACAGCCCAACGAGCCCGGCATATAGTCCGACCAGTCCAGCATACAGCCCAACGAGCCCGGCGTATAGTCCGACCAGTCCAGCATACAGCCCAACGAGCCCGGCGTATAGTCCGACTAGCCCAGCATACAGTCCAACAAGTCCACAGTACAGCCCGACAAGTCCAGAATACAGTCCATCTTCCCCAAATTACTCTCCATCTGGCGATGGTGATGGAAAGTCGCCCAGCGGGGCGGAATATAGTCCTTCAACTTGAGTTTGACCACAATTTTTTTTCCAACTCTCTGACAAATAGTTGGTATCTGAGCAATCAAGATGCTGGTTTGACTAATTTAACATAAAGAAAAAAACACATTTTCTCTCTCTCTGTAATCCAACATCAGTCAAGTATAAACTCTTGGATAAAAGCCTTAGTTGAAATGTGTTTCGAATTTGAAAAAAATCAAAATTTCAAAGTTCTGAATGTCAGTTGTGTCAGCACGAAAGGACTACAGCGCTGCCTGCAGGAAATATTGATTTCGCGGAAAAAATATTCCTTAATCTAAGATAAATTTTATTTGAATGGCATTAATTTGATATGCTGATACCATTGGAACCAGTATATGATGGGGAACTGCAAGAGTGGGCGATGATAGAATTGCAGGGAGAAATCGTGCGGAATGAGGGAGATCCAAACGCTGGAGGATATGACGTTGGGGTATTTTCAAAATCACCATCGGTATGTGGAATTAAATGACATTAAAGCGACGACTCAAGCCGATACCCAAGAGTTCGTACTTTCAAATTCTTGTTTTTTGTTTCTGCTTAATCAGGGTGCTCTGGTGCTGACGATCGGCTATCATCAGCTTGAAGGCGCGGAACAACCTCTAAAGAAGCCTTTTGTAGTTATTGAGAAGTCGAAAGAGGATGAGTTCACAGGCGTTGCCATGGAGGGAGCAAGTGACTGCCCTTCAGCATACAAGGTGAGACTCTGGTTGCTTGATGGCCAACACAAGGCTGACATCCAGCATTGTACAATATGAGCCGTTTTGAGTGAATTCGTGTTGCTTAATTGTGCAGGCAATCGGCATTGTTAGAAAAAAGTATCTATTTAAACAGAGGCCTAGGGCTCTAATAACAAAGCCTGCATCCTGATGTATACAATGCTAGTGTTTAATTTATACGACTATCTGTGCGTTTTCTTGAGAGTATCTTATTTAATCTTCTCATTCCTTTCACAAATTGTCCCATTCGTAGAGTGTATGATCCTCCAGTGGATCCAAAGGCAGTGTGCAGCATCTCTTCCTGCACCTGGTCCTGCATAAACATAACATTGTTGACTTGTTGGCTACCTGACTTCTAATTCCACACATATCCCAAGGCCATGTAACATTACATTAAAAGAGAAGATCCCACGTACTCGTGCGCCAAATTTTAGATATAGGAGCCTTTCCAGCTCGCTCTGATGCAGTATTGGAGCAGAGCCAGCAAACAGGGAAAACAAAATGACATTATGAAGCTGCTGAGGCTCAATACCCTCAGTATCCTTTACACATCGAACGAAAGATAAATAAAATTCGTCCCAAGAAAGCTTGCGATCGTGGTCTTCATCGACCTCCCATATTATTTCTTCCACTTCCTTCTTGTCAGGATAATAGTCCAAATGCCTGAGATACAGAAACAAAGATGCTTCTGATATCTTGCAATTGTCAACTCTCGATGTTTCTGGGGCTCCTGACATTAATTTAAAAATATATTCCAATTGGTAAGCTACCGAGTCAAGGAAAAACGCATCCTATGTTGGCATTCAATACATAAATGTCATATTTAGAATACAAACCCATCTTGGTGCTATTGCAACGGATTAGCATAATTCTACTCTTTCTCTTACAAGATGTACAATATTTATTACAAACACTGGAATTTAGATAAACTAGTTCGAAGCAGTACACACCCGAGTATTCTTATTTGTCCTTGGGACTACCATGCTGACTTGACCAGTCACTGAGTACTCGCTAGTGAGTGAACCTTAGATGAACTGAAATATGACTAATCGGCTGGATGAAAAGAAATGTAAATCACACATATCTACTGAATATATTGATGATCTGAGAGAAGATAAAAATACCGCATGATGAACGGGCGTGCCTCGATTCGTGCAAGTACATGTCAGTGGCTTAGATTATACAACCAGACCTATTGAACCAACACTGCAGGAACATTTTCATAGCCTTGAAAAGTCGATTTATGCTTATCCCAAAGAGCAACAAGCTCTTGATAGAATATCTTGTGCTGCATGGCTACCTCATCTTCAGTCGGCATATCTCCCATGAGTTCTATTGGCTTTATTGGATTTCCAATGACAAACTTGAGCCCCTCCTTTGAAGGGAATGGCAGGATACCTCCTTTGCCACATGTGACAAAAGGGAATGGAAAACCAAATTTTTTGTACGTCCATTGTAGCAATTTAGGTGCATCCAAGATATTTTTCAAACTCGTCACTTCTCCAAACGCGACAATGGGAACGAGATGGGCCTTTTCTTGGAGGGCAAGGCGAACAAAACCCTTGTGGCCACTGTAAAAAATACATTCACCTGGTTCGTTTAGATCACCATTTCTCTTCGCAGAGTTCTTACGCAGCTTGTGGACATGTATTAGCTCAGCCTGACCTCCTGGGACGACAATTACGCTCCTACGAGTCCTTAAGGTTCTCGCAAAGGTAGATCTCGAAACCACGCGCAGTCCAGTCCACAATAACAAATCTCTCATGATTGGGATCTGGAACACAATAGATGCTGACAGCGTGGCAGGTCTAATTCCAGGCAAAAGCCTTCTAAATGAAGGAGTTATTGGTAGATACGCAGCTCCCAAAGGATACAGGCCATGGGGAGCATAACAGAATACATATTTTTCCTCGGCAGAAAACATTCCTGCATCTTCCGCATGCACATCAAAACTGCCAAACCACTGAGGCAACACTTTCTCCGCTTGTCTCCCCAACCAAGCCTGAAATCTTGGCCACTCCCTCGAACCATTTTTCTCTGCCATACCAACTCCTGTGGCAAGGAAGTAAGAGGGCAGAAGGCCAGCCCAAAGCAAAAGAGCTGATGCTGGGGGCAATACCAGAAAACTAATCATGAACATTGCCAATGTCAAATGCATTGGAATGTATAATATAGAAATACATGCCACGTGATTCATCACTGATACAATCTGCTGTAGAAACATCCTGAGGTCCGATCGTCGCAAGCCTCGAGCATTGAACAAAAGCAATGAGAATGCCAGGACAATCTCAGCAGCCAATGCTGTCATTCCGGCTGCCACACACCATGCTTGAATCTTGATCGCAAGCTCAGCGGTATTGATCAAGGCTACCCCAATAGCCCAAAACAAAGCTACTAATGCCAAGGAAAAAAGGACCCAACCAGTGGCCTGTGAGGCAACAAATACAAACCCTCCTTGAAATGGCTGATAAAACTTCCATCCGAATTCGGATCTTTGCATTCCACTCATAGGGCTGTCCGAGAGAGAATCATCATCATCATAGTTCAATTTACAAGAAGTATCTTTACTTTCTATAGCACTCCTTGGTGACATCTTGGCAACACCTACACCCTTTTCGTTGTTCGAGTTGGAGCCTAATGCTCCATCATGATTTCTGGCACCCCAGTATCTTAAAAGCCCTCCCAGACCATGAATAGTAAATGCAGCCACGATAAAGCAGATTCCAGCAAACACATAGCACAGAATCCCTAGTGGAGTCTTAAGACCACCATGTAAAGGATGCGCCAAGAGCAATGCCAGGCCAGCAAGCCCCCACATCAGACCCATTGACACGACTATGTATGATGCAGCCAACTTTGATGGCAGGCAGCTGACATCCCATTTCGTCACTGCCACAGCATGCTCCAATTTTTGAACTATTGGAACCAAAACCCTCTCCCCCAAATTTCGTCTCCTTGGAAGCTTTGCTTCCGGCATTCCCAGCATTGCAGAAGGCTCGAACAACAGCACTGACTTGATAATAAAAGCCAAACTCATGGATGCCGTGAACACTGCACTGGCCATAACTAAATCATGCACAGGCTCACAACTTGCCATATTAAAATTTTTCATCTTTGTTCCAGTGCCCAGCAGAGCACTTGTACAAAAAAGAGTCCATCCAAGGATCTGAAACACCAGCGTTCTCACCCCACCAGCTAAAGGAAACAACAGCGCAGACCGTAGGCTCCTCGACACGTTTGACGCCAGACACCCAACGGCCAGGGCATGCACACAGGGAACCAGCACTAGAAACAATTTCCACACACTTCCCGACCTTTCCCGGCAAGTACTCGCACCACCAAATGCCTCGTCATCCTTGCCTTCTTGTCCAGCGCACACTCTGTCCATAGACACCACGAGAACTAAGCCCAGCACCACGCATGATACCGAAAGGCTGTTCCTTCTATGCAGACGCATATTGCCTTATCCTATCAAAATGTATCTAAAATCCGAGATCTCATCAATCCCGAGACCTTTTTAGTCCTCTATTTTCAAATGGTCAACGCAACCAATTCTTTCCTGGAGCCTCGCAGCGCTCCCATCATCACTCTTCATCACTCAGTACGGTTGAACATATATTATCAATAAGAATAAAACACATATAAACACGATATTAAGCACCATCAACACTCTCAGCGGAACCCAAATCCTTTCGGATCCATCGTCATCATTCCGTCCTTCTCTGCTCTCGTACGCTCTCTCACTCTCGTTATCGGTTCAATCCTGATCTATATTCACATATTAAACATTCAAAATGTCAATTACAGAGCCCGATATGCAGTATTTATACAATGCTGGTTTTGGGTGGGATGGCACCCACTTGATCCAGCGAGTTTTGATCATGATCGCAAGGGACTGTGTGTTTTTTTTTCCCTTCAGAGTCCAAGCGTGCACGAGTAGCGATTGTAACCGTCCTAAACCCAGCCTATGTGCCCAATCGCCACATGCACCTGCAATCAATGGCAATCGCCATGCAAGGTTGCCTTATACACGCCTCGTCATAAGGCCTCGTACGTATACGTGCCGTCTACGCATACGGACGAAGGCCATGTTGCCAGTCAGCCCTACCGATCATGCCATGTGCACCTGGACGAGTGGATTGCGTACACTTTCAAATGTAATAGTGTTTGAGGTTAGTGGGAAGTGGACTAGTATAAATGCATCGCAAGGGAGAACGATGTGCTCGTGATTGATGTGTATATATATATATATATATAGGCGAGGAGCAATCCAGAGTCGATACCTTGAAATTGAAGTACCTAGTTCAATCAGCCATGTCTACAAGTTGACAACATCCAGGTAGTTATAATCATTACAGTAAAAAGAAGAAAAGGAGTAGAGGATTCGTTGCCTTTCGGTAAAGGAGGACTGGTGCACTCGGAACAAGGGGCAGCCGAAGCTGCTGTGCTCGTATCTGGGGAAGGAGAATGGAGGAATCATTGGGGAAAACAAAAGGTGTCTCAGATAGAACTATTGTAGAAGAGAAAGTGGGGAAACGGAATGCCGTGGTGCAAATGGAGTTTTATCAGGTGTGTTTGCTTTGGCTGTTCGAGTTGAACTGAGTGTTTCTGTAGACTCGTCCGTGTTGACTCGTGTTAATGCGTTTGCGTAAATGGATGAAAAATAAATTGGATGTATATAATAATAGAATGAGTGTATTTGCAGCGAGAAGAGTATCAGAAACAGCTGGTGGGGGTGCTGGAGAGTCTGAAGGGGTCTGTACAGGAGTTCACGTATGATAAGAAGAGTTTGTCAATGCTGCTGGCGGGGTTGCAACAGTTTTTGGAATCGGCATACGGTAAAGATGTAGGTGATTGTTGCCATCTTAATACTAATTGTAATAGTGCTTTACTGCATGAAAAAGAAAACTTTCAAGAAAAAGACTAGAGTAGAAGAAACGAATGTATTGTACGTGTGCAGGCACTCAGCAAGCCGTTTCCAAAACTGCCAATAAAGGTGCTGAATGACTTTGCTCCAGGTGGGGCGGTGGAGACTATTGCTAAAGTGTGTGCTGGTGCACTGAAAAGCAGGAAATTCAAGCGTATTGATTGGGCTTCTCCTGCAAATAGGAAGGAGAATAATGAATTGGTGTCAAGAATTCGACAGGAACTGCTGCGAGCTGGGCATATGAGAAAGCCAAAAATATTTCTGCATCCCAGCCTAAAGCCAGAGTCCCTGTCCAAATTGAGAAACTGCATTAGTAAGATGGGAGGGGAAATATCTCAAAGCGAAAAGGAGAATGGAATCACTCATATCGTACATCCAAACTCTACTGAGATGGATAAAAGCGATGCCGAGCATTACTTGAGAACTCTAGAGATTCGGGGGTATTATGCACACGTGCATTGGTGGTTTCTGCCGGATTCCTACAATGAATGGATCCCTGCCGTATCTGCACCATCTGATGTCGATCCAGATCAGTCTCCCCCTCTTTCTCGTCCGTGGCATGTTTATGAGAGGTGGATTCTTGATAGCGAGAAATATAACGAGTGGATGAATGAGGGGGACTACGAGACTGAAGCATCTGCCGACGAAAATAAGAGATTGAGGGAAAAGGCTGCAGAAGCAAAAGCCGAAGGTAAATCATTGGATGCTATTGAAGAGCCGCACAAGAAACTGACCAAGAAAGAAAAAAGAATTGCTGCTCAGGAAGCCGAGGTTGCTCCTGGTGCCGTTCGCGTTTTAGGTCCCGGGGTGATTGAGCGCGAGGTTCTTGTTGTCAACAAAAAGGCGATAGAAGGAGTTGGAGATATGGTTGATTTATCATACGGATACCGGCAACAATGGATGGGTCCTCATACATGTAGCAAGAGGAAATTGGAGGAAATTGGAGGCGACAAGGAGCCTGCAGTGCATACCATTCCTTTTGCAGCCAACTGGTTTGATATGGAAAAAGTGCATCATATTGAAATCAGAGAGTTTCCTGAGTTTGAGACTGGTTTCCAAGGAAAGACATTGGAACGATATAAACAGATTCGTAACCACATTGTCAAGATATTTCAGCGCGATCCTCTGCAAGAAGTCGTTTTTCTTGACGTTTTGAAAGAATTTCAAACAGATAGCTTGGTGGTCCTCAAGGTGTTCAACTTTTTACAGCGCTGGGGTATCATCAACTACTTTGACCTGGACAACACCGGATTTTCCCCTGACCCATACCAGAGATTCGTATTTTCTCCAGCAGGGGAGGATTCCATCATCAAACAGAAGCGTATACGAATGCAAGATGGCATGTTGGCTCTCATCACAGGCGGTAGAAACTCAAAGGCTGTTGTGAAACCAGGTCTCTTATCACCTCATATTACTCATCCGACCGGCGATATTCTCGAATGGCGTACAATCTTTTGTTCAGCATATCCATGGAAGGATTGCACCGCCGATAGGTATACCCACGTTAAAGACCAAAGTATAAACTTGTGTCCCGAAGCGTTTAAAGAGGGTCGTTTTCCTCCAGGAACGTGTGGAAAAGATTTTCGCAGGTTCATTCACGGAGTTGAACAATCTCAAAAAGATTCTGGTAAAATTTGGAGCCTTCAAGAAAATTTGTTGCTTTTGGAAGCAATAGATTATTATAAGAGCGATTGGGATGCAATAGCAAAGCACGTAGGAGGCAAGACAAAAGTAGATTGCGTGCAGCATTTTCTAAAATTGCCTATAGAAATATCACTCATTCCTAGAGCACTGGACCTAGTAGATAATGAACCGCTATTAAAGATACAAGGTGGCAAGGCGGTTATGCGACATGCCAGCAAGACATTGCCATTTGCAGGCACTCCGAATCATTTGATTTCCACACTGTCGGTCCTCATGTCGCTCATCAGTGGCGAGGTTGCAGGAGCCGCTGCAAAAGGAGCCCTGGAGCATTTATTGGACACTGTGCAAAACTCTGAAAATCCTCTAGAGGCACCCATCTCGGATGATCAGGTGGACAAGGCCACCCATGCTGCATTAGAAACAGCTGCAATCCGCGCAAAAGAATTAGCCCATCAGCGCATGAGAGAAATGCAAGAACTCGTCATTTCTATGAGCGAGGTACAACTGGACCGTATTTTGGCCAAGTTGGACTACACGTACGCCCTGGAAGAGGCAGCCAAGGAGGAAATAGAAATCGTCAATGCCAGGCGCCACAGGGCATTGAAGAGAACAAAAGAGTTGCAAGCAGCCAATGAGAAGGAAGAAAAAATCACGACGACATAGACACGCCTGTAACTTTGATACCATCCCTCGCCACTCGAAACGCAACGTGCGCACCAACCACCGTCGGACCTTGACCTCCATGCAGCCCACCAACCCTGGACAGCGTGTATCCATCCATGCTCCCACGAATCCTATAAAACCCAAACATGTCTTCAAACCACCGTTTCACCAGATAATAATTCCTCGGGGGCTCTCCCAAGCTTGAAGAAAACATCGTCCCCATTAACATGCATTTCCCCCTCTTCTTTTCATTATTATTATGTGCAACAGTCTCCTGCATTATTAATAATTTTTATTTTCTTTTAAATAGCATAGTATGTCCTATCATTCAAGTTAATTGGTATCTATCCCTATAGGGGTACCCTATATATATTTATATCAATATATATATATATATATATATATATATATATATATATATATATATATATATATATATATATATCAATACTATTTGTAATTTCATCACTCACCATGGCATTGCACATCACCCCCAGCCCCCTGCACAGCAGAGACTCCACGCTCACCACCCGCTGCCCACCCCCTCGGCCAGAAGACGACGCAAACGATGACAACAGAGACGGCAGTATTTTATTCGAACCATCCATCATTTTCTCCAGCCCATGCAGCAAAACCACTTTTGGCCCATTCTCTGCCATTTGCAGCACGGCACCTAATGTCACCACATCATACAGCGTCTCTACATACTTTATGTATATTCTCGACCACGCATTCTTCATTTCTTCAACCCTTAGACTGCTATTGGCACTTCCATCATTAGCGGTATCGTTAGCATCACGTCCACCATTAGTGGTATCCCCATTCCGATCATCACTACCGTCCAAACCCATCACCCATCCATCCACCAGGGGCCTGTGCATCTCCATCATCTCCCTGCGCACCATATCGCACCACAATCTTCTTCTTTGCCTGCTACCAACAACTCTTCACCAACCCACTCGATGCAATTCCGAATCTCGGCACCCACATATATATACTATAGTACAGCAAACAAAATAATAATACAACCATGGTGCCAACTCACCGAGTCGTCACAATCCACACCCCTCCATCCTCTGTATCCTCCATTCCCATCCGACACGCCAGCTGCAGTACCAGGGTCGTCCCCACATTCCAGTCTGAACCGCACAGCAGCACCCGTTCGCATTGCCCTTTTGCATCTTTTTCTTTTTCTTTTTCTTTTTCTTTTTCTTTTTCGACTAGTCCAAGGGATTCATACGACGATAGTTGCCCTGGAATAAAGAATGACGTGCTCTTCATTGTTGTGTTCCTCGGTGTGATTCCTCACTCACTCCCTCACTCCCTCCCTCCCTCCCTCCAACTCTCTGAATCTATCTCTCCATACTGAGTAGAATGCAACATAACTGTATCTTAAAGTATACAATGATAAGTAGAGAACAGAGAACGAGACTCGTCAAAAAGTCAGCCAACGATCTGAATCTTGTACCGACCACACGGGCCCGGGCCCGGGTGTATCGACATCGATCCCGGATGGAATGGAAACGGGCAGAGGATGGAGGGCACCATCACCACCCAGCTCCATGAAGAAGACACGTGAAATTGGTACATTGGGTTTAATAATAATTACTCATTAATATCAATATCAGTTGTCGAGTGGTGTTGAGTGTGGGGGAGAAAGACAAGGCGACAGAGAGATGGACCGAGACTCGGTGCTGCTCGGTTGACAGCAACTGGTAGAGTTTGAGAGAGAGGGGGGGATAGACGCAGTGTGGCGGAGCACTGTGCATACGTGGCTGGTACAGCGATAATAGAATTAGTGTGCTCGGTTTCGGGTGCAGTGGGATCAGAAAGGGGTAGTAGAGTCTGTCGGACTGGGTGTGGTTCGTAACGAGGTGAATCGGAAGGAGAGAGGATGCCAGTACTGTTCAAACAGTACCTGTCTGGGGAGAAGATTTACACGTGCAGTTCGTGTGGGACGCACGCAGCTGACCATGAAGAGTTGGTGTCCAAGGTGGGTTGCTGGTTTTGCTGGTTTTGCTGGTTTTGCTGGTTTTGCTGGTTTTGCTGGTTTTGCTGGTTTTGCTGGTTTTGCTGTGGTGGGCGGATAGGGTCATTTTTTGTTGCTTGTCATGGAATGGACTGGCACAGAGTATCAAAATCTTGTTGGTTGGAATAAAGACAAATACCTAGAGTTATTAATCTCTGTCCGGTTGATGCTGAAGACTAGTTTTTCTTTTTTGTTCTGCTTCTAATATATATATATATTATTATCAGCAGTGGTTGATAGATGAAGGGATGCATTCATAAATAATGCGAGCGTGTTTATGCAGGCGTTTCAAGGGAGGCATGGCAGAGCATACCTGTTCAGTAACGTGTAGGTTGCTGTTGTTGCACCTGTTCCCGTGAACTTGAACGCTTGCACGAAAAGTGAACCAAGTAAAGTATGAACGAACAAACAAAATAAATAAAATAATGTGCAGGGTGAATGTGATGCAAGGTCCGTGCGAAGATCGACTGCTGATAACTGGGCTGCATACCGTGTGTGATATTCAATGCACGACGTGCGGGTCTGTGCTGGGCTGGAAGTATGAGACGGCGTACGAAGAGTCCCAGAAATATAAGGAAGGGAAATACATACTTGAAAAGGCAAAAGTGCTGAAGGAAGGGGCGTGGTGAGGTGTATTTTTCGGTGTGCCACAGAGAAAATGTGTACCATATGTGATGCTTCTGCTGCTGAGTTTTGTGTCGATAACGGATAGACGACACGCATTTCATGTTTATTAATCACTCACTCAATCATGTCGATTGTGGTGTCAGTTCGAAAAGTATAGTTATTTTTCTTGCATCGTTGCTATTATTCTTGTTGTAATGGATGATGATGTATTTTTTGTGTGCATGATTGGCATATTGCATCTTTTTGTCAATTCCATCTCTTCGTCTGCTGTAAACGTGGCCGCATCTAATATAATCTAATATAATTTATTTATTTATTTATTTATTTAGCCTTTTCCTCTCTCTTAGAAGCGGTAGCAGAAGGCTTTGTGTTGCCACTACTACCAGCTGTTTGTTGGTTCAAAAGACCGCTCAACATGTCCTCTACCGCATCCAATCTTTCCTTCATCTGCATAACACCCAGTATCATATCCACGTAGATATCATATGCAAGTTCTGCTGGACAAGACGCGAGCATAATGATACGAAACGCATACCCGCTGGAGTGATGGTGGTCCATCAACATCATCCTTGGCAGCAGCGGCAGCACGCTGCTTCTCGGCATGTTGCCCGGGCAGGATAAGAATGCGCTGGTTCTCCTCGTTGTTATTCTGAGCATCCAGTAGTTCCTTCTGTCGATCTGCTTCTATAGACTTGGCAACAAGATAGATTCCTGCAACAGGATGAGGAAAGCAACCTGAATTTGAATCGTTTGTGACAAAACGAGAGATAGGAACGAGCAGTTCTTCACGTCTGCTTAGCACATTGACACACATATACCAAAAAAGTACTAATGCATAAGGCCCACCTGTTGCCGGCATTAAAGAGACGATAAACTGCCACAGGTGCCAATCCCATCTCTTCACAAATGATCTTGACGGTTCTTGGCCGCTCTCGACCAACAAGTCATAGCTCTTCCATCCGCCATAGATCTTTTCTGCATTCGATATATTTGCTATTTATAATATTTAATATATAAACCAATTCCATCATACACGGTTTTTACGCACTATCTCGCTCCTCCACGCTGCTAGCAGTAGGACCAGTGCTGCTGTCGCTTTTCCGTCGCTCGAACAAGCCACGGTTTCTTTCACTCGACTGGCGAAATATGCTACGTACAGAAGACCAATTCAACTCTAAAAGAGTAGATCGGCTAATCATATCGTCAAATGGGCATGATATCGATTTCTTTTGAATTCAAAATGGTGACAATGTGTCGCGCCCATGAGCTTGATCAAGCTCTTGCAAGAGCTCTCAATTGAGAGCCAGTGGCACAATTAATTGTGCAGAACATGCTGCGCTTTAGAGCGCATGATGGTGAGACGGTGAACAACATCCATCCGGAATTATCCATACCCATATCATCAAATTACATAAAGGTCGTTTATGAATGGTTAGATACTCGATACAAATTAGAATAGACTCAAATTGGGTGCAATGGTCACAGCATTCCTTTCAGGACAACTGGACCTTGCAGATGCCGTCTTCGCAACGACCAAGGTTATCGTTCCATACCTTTTCCCAGTTTTTGTACCACCTGGTGCCATTTCCTAAATTATTTCGGTCAATAAGACGTACAAGTCTGCATTCGGTACATGGAAAAATCGTTAGGCTGTTTTTTTTTTTTTTTTTTGGCAGCAGAATAGACAGTTACACCATTGTGGGGGGCACACGACTACGTACTCTGTAACATCCTCCTTGACTCGTTCAATCAGCTTTCGGTATGCTGTCTCTTTAATTGGCCAGCCTTCTGGTTGGATTCTGCAGTGTCTGCAGTTTGCGTCCTCGATATCTAGTGCGTCTGGCGTTCCTTTGACATCCACATCGATGAATTTCTTAAGCCGTTGCATTTCGTATTCCTGCCTCTCTCCCACCAGATCTTCATACTGGATCAACATCAGTTGATTAGTGGGGAAATTATCCACCCATGCTGCAAGGGGATGAGAGTAATATGATTGCTTAGGGTTACCCATGATGGGTGTATCGTCCTTCAGCAGGCAGTATGTCAGGGGATTTTCTGCCAGGCAACCACCTTGGAATTTATCCCAAAGCATGACGTACTTGGAAATGGAACGACTGATTGGCTCTCTCATGCTAGCTATAAGCTTTACCCAGGGCATGAGCTCATACATGGTTTCCGCAAATACAGGTCCCAACTGCATCGTCATTAAGAAAAAAATCATGTAGAATTAAAAAAAGCGTCGATTGCAGACAGGATCAATTCGCCCTGAAGACAAGAAAATAAGCAAGTAAAAACCCACATCCATAATTCTTGGAGTTGCTTCAAAGACTGCTCTCTGTCCTTTGGACCTTGTAGAGAAGCCCTTTACTCTAAGATATTCTTGGATATATTGTTTCACTCTCCACTCAGGACAATCCATTCTCTTGCCCTCGAAGGAGCATCGGTCTGTGAACAAACTGGCTTCCTTTACCTTTGGCACCATGACCTGAGGATGTCGGATCAAATGCTTGTACAAGCTGGTACTCGCCGATTTAGAATAACCAGCTATGATGAAGTGTGGAAAATTATACTTTGCTTCACCCCGTGGCTGTAGATGGGCGTCCCTTACGCACTTGAATGTTTCGCAAGTTGGCAGAGCCTCCAGAAAAGTCATACCTGGAGGAAATCTCCAAGACAGGTTCTTTCCTTGCGTCAGTCGAAACACTTGGTCCTTGGAGAGCGTGCTTTTTGTTGCAACACCATGCTTTATTGAGAATGTTTTATTCTCAGGACGCCGAGACCCGGAAATGTCTTGGTTAAATATGTGCATGCTCAGCCTGTCACTGCTTTCCACTGTTAGCACTGAAAGCCTGCGGTTGTCAGGTCATTGTTTCAGCACGCCATCACCGCGAAAATTCCCTGTCCATGCAGGCGAAACTACCTCAATATATGCAAAATTTCAACTTGAACGCACCATATGATGACGATGACCATGAAGAGATACATTGCTATGTTGCCGAACCTGGTCGTTGACGAAGCCTGGTTGGCACCTACAGGTTGATAGTCCTTTGTGGAGACTGTCATTATTTCTGTATTTATATAAAAGATGTGTTCTTTATTTCATTAAATTTGCAGAAACTCTTGGTCATGCGAAGCCTCGACGACACGCGATTCCTTGCAGTCGCAAAGTTGAGATCTGACGCAGCCAGAGAGATAAAGAATGTCCCTGTGATTAATATTTGCGCACAATTAGAGACCAAATATACTTATGTACATATTTTGAATTATTTTAATCACCACCCATCGCGGACGGTCATAGATACTCGTTGTTGTACCATGAGGGATACTTGGCATCTCAACAGCCCGAGGTCTCGGCTGCGTGCACATGCATGTGACCCCCTCTTGATCATGAGGGACTGATTAGTTCAATCACGATTATAGGGATATCACCTCATACCCCTGATGGGGTTTTTCATTCCAGGTTTGCAAAATCAGTTCATTCTTTAAATGTGTGCAGATGATAGTACTCATTTTATGTATTGATAGTCATGCATTGGTGTCTACTTATCTGATGCGATCACACACTCATATCAAAAGGGAGGATAGTCTCCCTCAGTGAACGTGGTCTCTTTAATGTCAGGCGCTCCAGCAAACACTTCGTCAAATCCTAACAATCGAGGGATGGAGAACTGCATTAAACACGAAGGACTAGTGAGAAGATAGATCAGGCCTATGTCTTTTCCACAAGTTGCAGTAACGAGATTCACAAAGCAGCTGGCACAGACTCAAATCAACAATGTATAATTGCAAAACTTACATCAAGCAAATTTTGGATAACTCTGAGTTCTGCAGACGAAACAGCTGTATCAAACCTCGAAGTGCCACCAGCTGCCTTGTCATTCACATACAGGCTGAAAAAGTATCCTGAATCCCTTGCTGGCGAAAATTTCAATGTTTTGTTTATCGTCCCTTCAGTCATCCCCATTTTGTTTGGATCATGGAAAAACGATCTTTCTTCCCCAGATTTGCAAGCTTCTAATATTTCACCACATTCAATAGCGCTCATGGCGAAGGTCCCTTTATTTTCCCAGTCATAAACTCTCTCACCTTTTGACTGAGCAAATTCCAGCAGCAGCGTACCTTCTCGTGCCACTCGTATCCCATTTCCATTAGGCGTTCGTTCCCATGTTGGCTTGATGATTTTAAGAGACATTGCTCCCCTGCCTTTATAAACTGTGTATGCTGCATGAAGGAGAAATATCTAGCAGAATTAGTGAGGGTATGGTCGGTTGGCTACGGCCATCTTCAACCTGCTCCTGAGAGGCCGTTGATCCATGTCATTCAGACATGTCATAGTGATAAAAAGTCATACCCTACAAAATGATTCTCAGATCGCACCTGTATACACATTAATTTTGCTCACATCTCCATCGGAAACAGCCTGAGGCGTGGAATTCAATGAAAAGGCGCGTAGAGGTGGTTTATACCCCACCTTCGCACTAAACCTGATGCTCCTAATCATTTTCATATTTTAATACACGCGTGTGGAAACAAACAATGTGGACAACCCACTTCGTTGGTTTGTAGGCAGTGAACTTTTCACTACGTCATTTTAACTCACAAGGCTTCTGGCCTCGGTTTCTTTTTCCTTTCTTCGCTATACAGAAATCTAAATCTAAATTTATTTAATTCATTCTAATGCAACTCATAGGTGAGAACCGTATGGAAGCGGCCTAGGCTTCTTCGAACCAGCGCTTCTTTGACTTCCCAGCAGAAGAAGATTTCCTGCTGCCAGGAGCAAGGAACTTTTTCTGATGGCGGCGAGCCAATGCTTCTACCTCGTCCACATCCTTCTTCTTTCTTTTCTTGCCACCAGCCTTACTGAGAGATTGAGAGTTGGCAAGCATGTCAATAGCTTCATGGGCTGCGTGCTTTGATTTCTTTTTTGGAACAGTGATCTGAATACTTTGAGATGGCAAGAGATTGGGACTCGCATCATCGGAACCCTTCCTTTTTCTTTGTTCTCTCCTTCTCTGGGATTTTGTTGTCGTCTTAGAAGTAGCCTCTGGTTCGTCTCTCTCTTCCCTGATAGACTTGCCCTGACTGGCCCTGGCACGTTGTTTGAGCATGAGTCTTCTTTCCTTCCTTAATTGCCTTTTTGACTTGCTACCGCCCTCCTGCTCGTATGCAGGAGCTCGATTCTCTTTCTTGTTTTTTCCGTTGGATTTTTGGTCTTGCTCCGTTGTTGCACGCTGACTATTTTCCCCCGGACTGCCATGCTGTTGCTTGGCAAGCCTTGCAGCTCTCTTTTTGAGTGCTTGAACATTGTCAATGGCAAACTCCACAATTGGCCTGTGGTCTTTTCCCCATATAGATGGATTATTGTTAAGATGTCGCAAGGCACACAGAGAGTGTTCATGGTCATCAAATTCGATGAAGGCAATTCCCTTGCTGGCTCCTGCAGGTGCATCTGCTGTAGCTGGCTTGTCTCGGAGTATCTTAACCTGCTTAACCTTTGGGGTGGCTTTTGTTGCTCTTTCTTTGACTGCCTCGACGAACAAAACTTTCAGTTGCTTTTCATCCCACGCTCTAGGAACGTTTCTAACGTTTAATCTAGTCCTGGACACGGTAAAGTTGGGGCTCTTCAACTTCAAGGATGCCTCTTCAGCAGCTCTTGATCTCTTGGCTTTGTCAGAATTTGAGAGCTGGTTCCAGGCTACACTACCTTCCGCTATCTGACCTTCCTTCGATAAATATACATTCCTTCGATCTTCATGACGCTGTCCACTTTGCTGGATAGCCAAATCTCTAATCTCGTCGCCCCCTAAAGCGATATCAGCTTCAACAGGCATACCTGCCACAATGATTGCAGGGCCCCTTTTCTCTCTGGCTTTCTTGGAAGCTTCTGCCAATGCTGACGCAGCCTCTTGAGATCTGAAATCTACAAACGCAGTGCCCTTTGGTTTGCCAGTAATCTTATCTATGACGATTCTACAAGACCGCACGGATCCAAATTTCTTCATAGAGGCAAACAAGTCTGGTCGTGTTGCATCTAAAGGCACCTTGCGCAAAAAAATAGTAGCACCAGGTTCTACTGGCGAATAGGTATCGTTTTCTTTTTGACTCAAGAGTTTTTTCAACCTTGAAACATTGTCTTCAAGCTCTTTAACTGAGGCATGCTTCAGCTCCTCCTGTCTCATTATCTCATCTCCACTCGACTCTTCATCCTCAAGCTCAGATTCTTCCGCCCATTCTTCTTTTTCTGCATCCGAACCGTCGATGTGATTGCCGTGATCTCCTTCTGAGATTTTTTCATTTTCATTCAATTCATTTGAACGATTAGCGTCTTCTTCTGAATTCTTCAGAATGCTGTCCAACACGTTGTGAACAATTTCCTTCTCCTTTTCTGGATCAATGCCTAAAATTTCATTTTCAGCATCATCATCCAACTCTTGACCCTGCAGATACATAATGTCCACACCTTTATTATAATTTATATTTAAGGGATAAAAATCGAGATCAATAATAAATCACCGCTCGAACAATGTCATTTCACGGTAGGGAACAAACCGTACCGCAACAATTTTCTTCTCATGCTTCTCATCATCAAGATCCCGATGCACTTTTATTTTCTCACTTCCACTTGCATCCTTCTGTTCTTGATCTTTAGTTTCAAATTCTCTCTTTGATATTGCCCAATCTACGGCAACGGGCCTCCCTGCCACCTTTGAAGCATTTACCAATGAAATTGCCTTTTCGGCATGAGATTTGCATGTGAACCCAACGAATGCAAACCCCCTTGATTTTCCTTCAGGACTCTTAGGAATATTGATTTCCCATATGAAACCAGCTTTTGAAAATGCCTCCCGTAAATCACCATCCGTAGCCTGAAACGGTAGATTACGTACAACAACTCTCCATCTCTTCAAATGCCTGCCTTCCCCAGAAACTTGCCTTGCCCAAAGCTTTGCGGGCTGTGCAGGTTTTTGCTGAGACAGCGTAACCTCTTTTCCATGAATCTTTTCTATTGCTTTCATCATTTCTTTGGTTGACTCGTAACGCACAAGCACCACATCTCCCGAACAACCATCCTGCTCCAGCTTGTATTGTCTGACAACAGAAGAGGGAGCAGGCTGCACTACATCTTCGACATTTCCAGCACTTTTAGCCAATTCAATCGCACCACAAACGTCATCAGGACCTAATCCACCTATTGCCAATGTTTTCACTAGCTGATGCTTCAGAAGGGCATCGTCTTTTTTGCCTTGAGAACGCTGATGCTTAGTTCCCTCTGTTACAGTAGACCGGTCACCTTCACCCTTTCCAGCACTTGATTCCTCCTTACCATCAATCTCTGCATGTTTTTTTATCTCTTGCTTCTTTTTCTCTTTTCTCTCTTCGAAAGAAGCCCTTTTCTGCGCACTTTCAATCTTTATTGTACGTCCTTCCAGCTTTGTCCCACCCAACTCTTGAATAGCACGCACAGCATCTTCTTCTAGAGCAAACTGAACGAATCCAAAACCTTTGTGTTTCCCACTCTCCTTTTTCTTCACCACAAATGCATGCTTCACCGGTCCGATGGAACTGAATACCTCTTCCAACTGCACATCACCGACCGCAAAGCTCAGTCCACGAACAAAGACTGTCCTTCGATCTTCCTTTTCCTTTGATTCGCTGCGTTCCATGACCACAGGTAATATGATACTATATTATACCAAAACAAATATATATAGTACTAATCAGTTCTCAGATATAACTAGCAGGTGTCCTTATATGTATCTCAAAGTTATCATGCAGTGGACAGTGGCATGCAGCACAACGTTTCTCTCAATTGCACTCAGCATCAACTAGCAACGACCCATTATTGCAAATAAAAAAACAGACTACTTTGATTTTCAATAATAATTTCTCGACATATTTTAGTTATGCGCTCTGCAAATTAGTGTCACATGGTGAGAAGAGTTTCTGAAGTAAACATTGGGAATCTGATCTTTGAATGTTCTAAAACTTGTTCTAAAATTTGAGATGCGGAATAGGATCATATTTTTAAATTTTCATTAGTATTGATCACAAAGCAGGAGATCCATGGAGGAAGGATCGTTGAAACGTTCAAAGGAGTCCACCGGACTTGGAGACAAATCGATAGAGGGGAACATTCAAGAGACGAAGAGACAACGACTTACCCCTGTGGAATACGAGGAGGTGCGATTTGACACCTATTTAGTATATTGATGGATTTCAATCTGGAAAATTGAGAGATGTTGCAATGAAATCGATGTATCCTTTTGGTTGAAGAAGGTTTGGCGACACGGAACATCAAGGAAATTTGGTTTGGGGTGGAATGACGAATGACATAAGGTATTATGCGATTACAGGCGCTTGCTCCGGAAACAGGAATTCATGATGCTGTCGATGAGGAGCTGGATGCGAGTGGGATGCCAGCTGGATGGCTTGCGTGTCCCAAAATGGGAAAGCCTGTTTGGAGGTTTATTCCAATAAAGGTGCCGCTTGGGGCGGCTTTTAATGGTCTGATTGCGGATCCTAAAGATCGATTTAGCGTAGAAGATGCAGTGGATATGGCCAAAGGGCTGCTTCGAGGGGCAACTGTGCAGGTGGCCGGGGCTGATGGTCAACCGACAAGCATACCAGCAGAGTGCAACATGGTTATTGACTTGACCAATAGTAATCGATACTATAGACGAGAGACTTGGGAGGACCTGGGGTTTTATCACCTAAAAATACCTAATAGAGGTCGTGGGGAGGTTCCAGCTCCGCAAGCTGTGAATGATTTTGTGTTTGAAGTGCAATCCTATTTAAGCGCCAACCCTGCTGGGTACATTTTGGTCCACTGCACACATGGTTTCAATCGAACTGGGTATATGATTGTGTCTCATCTGCTTCGAATTTTGAGCGATGAAACAACAACTGTGGAAAAAGTGCTGTGCGTTTTTGATCAAGCACGGCCTCCAGGAATATACAAGGAATACTATCGTAGGCATCTCTTTCGTTATTATCATCAATTGGCTCCAAAAGACTTTCCTCCTGCTCTCATTCCAGAATGGAAAGTGGGTACTTCTCCGGACAGGGGGGAAGACGAAATTGATGATGCAGATATAGAATGCTGTGAAGGGGACCATTTGCAGCATGATGATGTGATTGGAGAAGCAGTGTGTGCCAGCGAGGCAAACTGGGTACGAGGCATCCTGATGCAGTACGTGATGGGTAGAGATTGCCAAAATGGAGAAGGGATTATGTTTCCTGGATCACAACCAGTCTCTTTAGCTAGATCAAATCTAAATTTGCTGAATGAACGAAGGTACTGGGTGACCTGGAAAGCAGATGGGACACGGTACCTGTTGTTTCTGCACAAGGCAGGAACATATTTGATAGACAGAAGCAATGCAGTACGTAGAGTTCAAATGAGGTGGCCTCTGCCCCTACCTACGCATGTTCCAGGCCAGCCGGCTCCCAAAGCACCTATTGGGGGGCTTCATGTGGGTACCATTTTGGATGGTGAGATGGTGGTTGATGAGGATCTTGTATCTGGGAAACGAACTAGAAGATTCCTGGCTTATGATGCAATGGTAATAAATAGTACAGCGATTAGCCAGAGACCTTGGATTGATAGATGGAATTATATTGAGCAATTTGTCGAGGCTCCTAGGAGATTAGAAGCGAAAGAAATTATGAAAGGTAAATGGAAAATGAAATATGACTACTCATCAGAGCCTTTCAGGTTTAGAAGGAAGGCTTTCTGGCCACTATCCGCATCCAAAAAAATAATTGACGATTTTATTCCTAATCAGCTATCTCACGAGGCGGACGGGTTGATCCTACAGCCCCATGATGATCCATATATTCCTCTAACCTGTCACGAGCTTCTTAAATGGAAATTTGCACACATGAATTCGGTTGACTTTAGGCTGCGGATAGCCCAAGATGGCACATTGACCCTTCAGCTATTGCATCCAACCAAGCATGGATCGGCTGTGGTAAAAGATCTAGATGGAGCTAAAGTGCAATTTTCAGAAGAGGAGAATCCGCTTGCGTATGATGGCAAGATAATAGAATGTGCTTGGGATAAGGAACAGCGTACTTGGAGATTTATGAGGGATAGACGAGACAAGTCTTTGCCAAATGCTGAAACAGTGTATCACAAAGTTTGGGCATCTATTCAGGACGATATTAAAGAGGGTGATTTATTACAAGCAATTGAAGCCGCTCAAAAATCAAGGGCATATGATGCTGATAGAAAATAGTCATCTTTAGTTGGTTAGTAAACATCAAATGATGTGTCAAGTTGTGCAGTGTTTGCCGCAAGTAGGGCTCCAGCTCTTCTAGAATGTTGAGGTGGCGATGCATCCTTACTTTGAAGGTCGCTTCCCATTGCTGCAGATATCTCGTCCTTGTAAAAGCTGTCTACCAGGCTGAGAACTTGTGCTGCATTCTGTCTGCCCTTCCATGCATGCCCACCCTGCTTACCCCCTTCTCTCAAATCCTCCGCATAGTGCAAGATTTGTCGCGCTGCCAAATCCCATAGTCCCCGAGATAGCGCAACAAACACTCGTCCATCAAGCACCGATGCGAGTATACGAATAGTTGGGGCTGTTCTACACAGTGATTTCTCAACTCTTTTGGCAATAGCACTGCCAGATGCGCTGCCTCCTCCTCTTCGGAGCACTTCAATTGTCGAAGTAGACGTAGACGAGAATAGCTCCTTTGAAATTGATTCAGCAGTAAGGGTTATGCACGCGTAATACTCCGTCCTTAACTCCTTCACAAGCTGAGCCCACTGTGCACCCAATTCAGGTGCCTCCTCTGCCACCTTGTCTTTCGCATCCAACCGATTTGGAAATGCGGCTAGAGATGCACGGTTACTTTGATCGCAATGAGATTCGCTGACAGGAATATTGTGGCACCACTCAGATAAAGTAGATTCTAGTTGAGGAACTACAGCCAAGAGTCGCCGAAGAGTGTTCAACAGCAAGGCCTGCTGAACATTCGAGCCCTTCCTCAGTGCATCTGTGACAGATTCCGAATCTTGGGCCTCAATGACTGGTGTCCATCTCCATGCTATACGCCTTCTTACTGTATCTTTGCCATGACGAATGTGCTGTTCATTATCTTCGGACTGGACAAGTCCACAATGTCTGGATGCTACTGAAACAGCCACCCTTATTACATCTACAAGGGTGCCTTCAAGTTCAGTCGCGAACACTGGCCAAAAGCATACCAAAGGTCTGTAAACTGACATATCTTTTTCCATCTGGCGGATAAGAGCTTCCACAAGAGGTACAACTGGTCTGCTGCCACGGATGTCTGTCCAGCTATGAATTTTGGCTGGTCCGCTCTCATCATCAATGATATTGACCCCTTTCTTCAAGTTCCGCCCACAGGACGATATCCACTTTAATATGTATTCCCTGAATACTTCATATGCATTCAAATGAACGGAAGCATCCAAGTAATTGTGTCGTTCCAAAAAGTTTTGTAGATTTCCAACACTCTTGACAAGATTAATTGCATCTGATGTTGGCTTCCTGGGTGGATATCTCGATAGCGTGCTCTTCAGATGCAATCTGAACCCCTTTATGTACTCCAAGGAGGAAATATATGGTAGATGAAGCAGATGAAGAAGAACACCTGATTTTTGAATGCCTTCATCTGCTCTGATCTCTTCCACGATTGCAGAACACACTTCAGAGACTTTCCTGAATGCATTTGATGTCCCATCATCCTTCCTTTCCTTCTGAAACGGCGATAATTTCGACTCAACTGCCGCCATTATCGAATAGAACCGTTGGCTGGATCCCTTCCTAAGCCTGTGTGATGCCCATTTGGCACTTTCATTCTCATCCCCCCCAAAGACTAGAAGCAGCAAGCGCATGGCTGATTGAATGACAACAGATGCATCTGGACTTCTGACATTCAACACAACGTCATTCACCTCCTTTGAGTAATCCTCCTGTAGAGCAAAATAGTTTTCGAAAGCTTGCGTGAGCAATCGTTTGATGTCCTGTCTCACTTGGGAAAGCAGGGCCAATTCATTGGAATGCATTCCATGTCCAGCCTTAGAGTTGGCCTCTTTAATCACACTGTATTTCGCTTCAATGACATCAAAGCACTTGGAATTTGGTTTCACTATATGCTTTTCTAATATCCAACGAAGATACACCAGGACTGCATACTCTTCTCGAATACCATATTTGGAGCAAAACCTTCGACACAGCCAGTCCCATTGTCCATGAAGGGCCATTGATGATCCAGGTTTGTCGCAGCCGGATGCTCTAAGGGAGCAATCCAACAGAACATCGTATACATGTCTTGAATTGACTTGTAAATAGCCTCCTGTTGTACCTGCGCGTGCCTGGATACCTGCTTGGCTGTCAAACTTGTCTTGGGCAGGTTCCTCATCATCAGACTTTGGGCTGGTGTTCCCAGACTCATATTTTTCGACAATGTGAAGTGGATTGTTATTCCAGGCTTTCAAGTAACCCTGCTCCGATCCATCACTTATTTTGGGAGCCACAAGATCTTTTGTCATGGAAAAAGTTTGGTTGCCCGTTTGCATCGATGCGGGTGCCGAACCACCTTCTGCCAGTGCACCTGTCAGTGGTGTTTCTCCAGGCAGAGCCTTTGCAGACAATACAACGTGGCCTGCCTGCGAACCATCCAGCGAAGTCATCTTAATCCATATCATCGACCCACCAGAATCTTTCCTTCTCCACCCAGAAGGTGTAATAAGCTGCTTTAAAAAGCTTGATGGGGGTTCCTGGCCAAGAGCATCACTTCTTGCAGCTAATCGCTGCAGCTCAGATATCATGACGGAGCCAGAAGCAACGACCCTTCCTTCTTTCTGAAGATCGACAAACACCATTTTCCCAGCCTTGCTAGAAATTTGCAGCGGACTTGATGATACGATACCTCCGGTAGGTCCAAGCGTGTTTTGACTACAAAAAGTCTTCTTTTGTCCTGCAACGCATGGCTATTATATTTTCATTACTATGAGCATCATCAGACTCGATATAAAATAGAATACACACCTGAAATGTACATGAGCACTTTATGCTGTACAGCCTCTTCACCTACAGATGAATCGTGATTCATTTCACCAAAGCTTTCAAAATACGGGCTTCCAACAATCCGAACAACCGCAGCTTCTACATAGGGTACGTTCAGATAGTCAAGACTGGACAGTGGATAATCTGAGATATAACGCTCCCTCCGAACCCTTTCACCATCATCATCTTGTTCTAATCCTCCAGTCTGTTGAATCAATTTATGTGCACGAAACACCGATTTGACTGGGGTCTCCGTATTCCTCATGCCAGTCAAGCCTTGCTTCCTTGGCTGTCCTTGGAATGGTTTGGGCAGCCCTGCTCCTGCCACACCATCCATATCATCCCTGCACATATTATTCTCTCTCTTCTTAGCTATGCTAAAAACACATATATCCATATAGCGAATCTGATTCGTCATCGTTAACAATTATTGCACCAAACGCACCAGTAGATCGACTTGCCATCCTTTCCCTCTGCATCATCTAGCATCAATCTAGTCACTCCAAGCCCATCCTTGAGCACCCGACACCCCCCTTCCACAAGTCCGTGAGCATGACGCCTTTCTTCATCAGCACCGGAAGATATTAGGGCTTCCATGCATATTTCCATGCACGCTTCATGAGCCAAAAATCGCAGCCATGCCTCTCGCCTACCAATTTTCACTGCCCCTCCTCCTCCTTTGCCAACCTCTTGACCACCGGGCTGAACAACATCCCAGTCTCCCTTGACCATGGTCGCATTCCTCGTTTCAGGAGCAAACGCTGATATGTTCCACCCCCCACGACCTCCCTGGGACAATCCATCTTTTGCCGATGCAAACGTCCCAGAGTTTTCTTCTCCTCCATACCTATCATCATCATCACCACGTGTCTCATCATCATCCATGATTTCCTCCCTTGCTCCAAACCCCCCTCGACCCACATCTCTATGACCGGCATATTTACTAGGCGTAGAGGCAAAACGTCTTGCGTACATACTCGCCAGAGACTGTCTATCCCCCCCGGCATCCCCTCTCCTGTGACGCACAGATGCATGCGGTCCACGGGTTGGAGAGCTATCAGCACTTTCCTTGCCCCCTTCCATGGGCGTCCCATCTATCGACCGCCCCATCATCATCAGCCCCATTGGCCTTGTCGACACTACATTTGGATCCATCTCACACTCGTGAAACAGAAACAGCCCACTCTGTTGCTTCTCCTACCCTCTGCAAAAGCGCTCACAGTCCGCGAGAGTGAACCGGCCAATTGCAGTATTTTGCCGTGTGTCGCTCTTAAAAATGACAAATATATACTACGATTGTAGACAAAGCACTGATCCGCTTGAAAACCCGAGCACGATGTGTTGATAACTCAGATTGATTGACCACTCGAAGAGTGACTGTCGGTCAAAACGTCCACGCACACAAAGTGTATTCCACGTCTCCAGACTAATTTCTATATTTTGAATCAAAATTAGTCACAATCTACTTTTGATAGAGTTCCCAACGCATCAAGGCAGATTTAAATCCCACCTTCCGCGAGTGCAAAAACCCGTGGCCGGTCGTTGAAAATTGAAAGGAAAAGAAAGTACACGCGCGTATCGCCTTGATCAATTGCAATTGAGCAGTACACAATTGTGTACCGCAAATCGAATTTGATTTTATGCTTTTAGCTTCTTTGCTTTTTCTTCATCGGAGACGATCCGTCATTTGGCATTTCTTTAGTGAATAGTGAAATTTACATTGTCGTAGAACAGTACGCTATGGGAATTAAGAAGGGTAAGGCAGAGACGGAAGGAAATGTTTGATTGAGCGAACGATTTGGAAAATCCAGGAGTTAGAATCAATTCAGAATTCGTATGTGTGATACCAGGAGCAAGGAAACGGTATATTTCGAGCCAGATTAGATATATATCTAGTTATAATATATAACCATTTGAGGAATAATACGAAAGAAAAAGACAAGCAAAGAATAGAGAGAACAGAAGGAAAATGGTGGAGAGCGAAGAGCGCTTGAAGGACAAAAAGGGACAGCATTCACTGCTGGATGCATTCGGGGAGAAGTCGTCCTCTTCAGGTCGTGGTAGAGTGTGTCTGTATGATATATTAGGGGTATCTACAGAGGCAAGTGACCATGAGATTAGGAAGGCGTACTTTAAGTTAGCAGTTCTGGTGCATCCGGATAGGAATCCTGAGGATTCGAAAGCGACTGTTCGCTTTCAGAGTCTTCAAAAAGTGTACTCTGTGCTGAGTAACGAGGACACGTACGCATTGTATTGAATATTGAATGAGTAATTGAAAAAATTAATCGGAGGATTGTGTGACCCACTGTTTACCATACTACAACAAGAATGGATGGTGTATGTATTACATCATTTTATAAACGATTTGGTAAAATGCTGTGCATGTGCAGGCGAAGACTGTATGATGAAACTGGGTGTGTCGAAGATGAGGATGGCGTACTGAACCAAGATGCGTGCGAAAATTTATATCAATACTATAAGCAACAATTTCGAGAAGTTACAAAAGATGCGATTGATGAATTCAAAGGGACGTATCAGAACTCTGAAGAGGAAATGTGTGACGTGCTGAGTTACTATGCTGAGTTTGAAGGGGACATGGCAGAAGTGTTCGGGCACGTGATGTTGAGTGACCCTGAGGTGGATTCGAATCGGTTTATGGACTTAATACGTAGCGCTATTGACGATGGAAGGGTAGAAGAGTATAAAAAGTTTGTCACGTGGAGCAAAAAGGTGGAGAAAAGGAAGAAGAAGGGTGGCAATGTAGTGAAGCAGGGGAAAAAGTCCAAGAAAGATGCAGGGCTCGAGGATTTGGAGAGAGCTATTCTGGCCCGACGTGGAGGTTCAAATGGGTTACAGGCTTTTGCAGAAAAATGGGGATGTGGAGAGGAGCTGGAAGGAAATCATGTGTCGGAAGAAGCATTTGAACTGGCAAGGCAACGGTTGGAGGAAAAAGGAAAAAGACAAAAGACAAAATAATGTGCTTGTGAGGTTTGAATTACAACCTTTTAAATAGGTAGCAATGTGATTGTATGAATACGTCCTTTATCTATGTTTCATTCATGCACTAGTATCGCGAAACCAAACATTTTCCAATGTATTGAGTGTAAATGGATGAACATTCCATCTTGTCGTTGTATGGTCGTGTCGCTGATGCCTGATGGCTGCGTACGTGCAACGGCGAGAAAGGCCTGATATGTACCTGTAAAGTGCCTCACTCCATTCTATAGTATATAGTATAGTTAGACAGTAACTGTGAATTTGAATATTGTATGCTTTATCATGGATGAAAGGTTGCATCTTGATCGTGCTCCTTTTGTTTATGTTTTGTCGAACGTGCGTCTGAAATTTGGACGTGGCGTTTTCAACTTCTACGATATTTCCAATGGAGCACTTGTGACAGGGAGTGTGAGCCGGTAGAAATATTTAAAACGTATCATACCATTCTTTTGTCTGAGCATACGAGAAAATTTAACAAATGTGGCAGAATACGGAAGAAGAGCTGCTGCTGGCCGCTGCCAGGCAGGGGGATGCCGTCCAATTGAAACGCATAGTCCTGAGGGGGCCTGTAAACATCAATGCCGGCAGGAAGAATCCCAATGATCGCTGTACTGCCTTGATGCTTGTGGCGAAAAAGGGAGATGTGGACTTGGTTTCTTTCCTAATTGAAAATGGCGCAGACGTAAACAGGTACATGGACGGAGGGGTGACTGCCTTGATGCTGGCTGCGAGGGATGGCAACTTTGCCGTGGTGCAGAGATTGATAACCGCAGGAGCAGCGCCTTGCGCGTGTACGGATGATGGATGGACAGCACTTCATTTCGCAGCTCGATATGGCGACCTTCATCGCGTGAGCGCGTTGATTCGAGCTGGGGCTTTTATTGATGGGCAAACTTTAGATGGTGTGACGGCGCTTATGCTTGCAGTAAGTGCACTACAGGACCACCTACCGGCAGGACATATACCAAAGGTAGTATTTTTATTTGCAGCTGGTGCAAGTGTTGAATCTCGGGATAGGGATCAGATGACTCCTTTGATGTACCTACCCAAACAGATTATGCAGCAGAATAATGTGACAAAAAAGATTCTTGATTTCTTGCTAGCTCCACTAGATAGTCAGCCGGTGTCCGGGATATCTGAAGACGTATTACGCACATTCATCCCTAATGGTTGCGATACATTTGGGTGGACTTCACTGATGTATGCAGCGAAATTTGGAACAGAAAGGCAGATTTCGCGACTGCTAAGACTTGGGGCCAACGTCAACAGGAAAACTAGCTCTGGCTTGACTGCACTCATGCTGTCCGCTCGAGACGGAGATGTGGACGGCCTAAAAAGACTTATTCAAGGCGGAGCGGACGTAAATGCACGAATGGATGATGATTGGACTGCATTGCATTTTGCAGCACGATATGGGGACTCGGACAGGGTCGATGTATTGATAAAAAATGGAGCTGATATTAATGCACCCACCAAGGTTGATAAAGTGACACCTCTCATGGTTGCTGCGAAAGGGACAGACGTAAGGCTTTTGAATCATCTCTTGGCTGCAGGTGCTATCGCGCAGGCTGAGGACAGCGATAACTGGACCGCGTTGATGTTTGCAAGGAAGTGGGGCACTCCTGCAATGGTGGATGCTTTGAATCGAGCCATGATGGAATCTACAAACCTTGCCTATTTTCAAAAGGGCAAAGCCCCCATGGCTTCATTATACACAAAGGATGTATCTCATCAGGTTGTAGATAATGAAGGCGCTTGCTTGGACGAAGCTATAATAGCCAGTGCCCCAGAGATGGACGAGGAGGACAAACTGAGTTCAAAACTGGACAACTTCAAGATGGAGGAAAAGGTACAGCATGCCTCGGATGATGCAACTCTGGACGCAGAAAGTCCAAGCAGAACAAACTTCCCAGTCTGTTGTATATGTTTAGAAGCCGAGGCTTGGTATCTGATGTCTGGATGTGGCCACCTTTGCTTGTGTGAAAAAGATTCGAGAAAGGTGAGCAATGCGTGCCCAATGTGCCGAGTAAAAGGTACACCTAAGCGCGTATATGCATAGTTGAGAGGATGATTATATTAATAACTCTGGCAGGTTTTATAAATGAATTCAAACATATGAATATAGTAAAATACTATCGTGAACAATGATGATGATTACCTGTATTCACAGCAGAAAGAGAATATCACTCTTCGGGCTTCCATGACTCCATGATGGATACCATACTATCTGCCATTTCTTCTGCGGAATAATTCTTGCCATAAAATGTTACGAAATTCCCTTGGGGGTCGACCAAATAGGATATAATGGAATGATCAATCAAATAATCATTTTCATCCTGCTCGGCATCTGCACCAGTAATTTCCCCCACACTCGCACGAGTGTAATACACCCGGTAGCCTTTTGCAGCGTTTTTTATAGCTTCAGGACTGCCTGTTAGACCAATCATATGGGGATGAAACTCCTTGACGTATTCTTTCAGCTGAGCCACCCCATCCCTCTCAGGATCAAGTGTAATAAACACTGGCAACAACTTATCCCCCAATTTTGTCCTTTTCGCTACTCTATCAATCGCTTCCGCTATTTTTTCCAGCTCTTCCGGGCACACATCGGGGCAATGTGTAAATCCAAAGTACAACAAATTAAATTGCCCTTTTAGTTTCTCATCAGAAAATGGATTCCCAGCATCATCGATCAAATCGAATTTCCCTCCAATCGCAGCCGTCCCGGCGACCACAGTCTTTTTCGAAATCTCATTCAACTTTTTACTTCTCTCTTGCTCGTACCAGTAGAATAGCCCAGCCCCTGTGAGAGCAGTAATTCCCAAGCTTGCATATGACACTGGCTGCACGAAGAGAACTCAGAACAATACATTACATCAGAATATTCCAACCGAGTCGAAACTTCAATTTATCACTGCGAAACATACAATGGCTATCGTATCAAACTACGTACCCCTCCAGGACTTGTCCCGCTCGCCCCTCCTTGAGAGGCAAATCTCCGCACTACTTGGCCCTGTCGAAATGCAGCCTTGTTTGACCACTGCGAGCCAGAACAGCAGCAGCTACCGGCCTCTCCCTGCCTCGAACGAGTCACCTGATGTACGTCACTCCCAACATTAACAGATGCTTTACGTGATGAAATTATCGTCGAAAACCCAATTTTAGGCTCATACTGCGTCCAAAGTCTAGATACTCGTTCCCAGACCTTGCGACTTTTCTCCCCACCAATCAACTTCATCACTTTGTAAACCGATGCTCAAACTATAAATCGATGCTCTGATGCTTTATGCCTCTGAAATAGCATGATATTACTCTACCTTTTGTAATCTAAATTCAAAATTAAATTCGATTTAAATAGCCCAATTGGGTGACGCCACAGCCATGTGTACCAGTTCTGTGACGTAATTAAAACAGGGACAGGAACTGAGCTCTATCCACTTATTTATCTATAGAAATATTTATTCGTACGACTGACTTCTTTTCAGCTTAAGGGGCATTGAATGCCTGGAGAATGAGAGTTAGTTTGAACAATTTAATTTAAATGTACAAGTAAGGAATTTAGCAGAGGGAAGGCACAGAAGAATGGTCGAAGGCGATTCTGTGGTCAAAATAACAAAGAAAAGAAAGAATTTGAGAAAACGGCGAGCTGCCGAGAGTGACGAGGAGGTAGGTGAGCAAGAACAGGCAACTGTTGGAGGAGCCAGCAATGCCGTGCAAGAAGCTCGTGAGAAGGTGGCAAGGCTGCAGCAAGGCAATAAGCCTCTAGCGTTTTCGAATAAGAAGGAACAAGAATCTAGATTGTTTGCATTCGAAAGTAGTGGTATGGAAGCACGCTCTGATCACGTACTGAACGATGCAACTCGAAATTTTGAGAAAGTGGTGGAAGCGGAAGAAGACGCTCGCCGTGGAAAGTTTCCAGGACAAACAGATGATGGTGATGATGAAAAAAAAGGGATGAAGAAGTATAAAGGCATGTCGGGGTACAAGGATTATCGGGCTGGTTTCAGGCAAGAAGAGTCCAAGCAGGGTGGGTTTCACGGTCCAAAAAGACCCTCAGGAAACGTTCGAATGTCCGTGTTGGTCGACTATCAGCCAGATATATGTAAAGACTATAAAGAAACGGGTTATTGTGGTTTTGGAGACTCGTGCAAATTTCTACATGATCGTGGAGACTATAAAGCTGGGTGGCAGCTGGACAGAGATTGGGAAGAAGAGCAAAAAGCCAGGCAAGCGAGGGAACGAGAGGGATGGGTGGATGACGACGAGGAAGAAAAATCGAGTGATGATGATGATCTTCCTTTTGCCTGCTTTATCTGTAGACGGTTGTGGAACGAGTGCCAAGACCCCGTTGTGACCAGATGTGGTCATTATTTTTGTGAGCAATGTGCACTGAAGCAGAATGCAAAGAGCGGGAAATGTTTTGTGTGCGAAAAGCCAACGGGTGGTATATTTAATGTCGCAAAAGATATAATAAAAAGAGAAAAACTGAAGAACATACAGTGACATGTATATTTATTATTAGTTACTAGTTCAATAAAGTCAAATTGTGTAAATTTAAGTAATCTCTGATCAATAATTGCTGCTATAGTCATCCAAGTTTTGACTGCTAGATTGGTCAGATGAATAGTTCACATCATCCTTGACGAGGCGTGAAGCAAGGTATTTACCTTTGATTAGAGATTATAAGCATGCCATCAAGCTGTTCTCTGTCTCCATTGCTTTCTTCAATTAATGTCCCATAGTCAAGTACTTTGTCCCATTTCTCTAATTCTCCTGGGAAATGTAAAGGAAAAGGCAGGCCTCTTTCATTTGAGCTGAAATGTTGTTTACATGCGTTGAATAAGTCCTGAGAAACAAATTTCATGGGATTGGAAACATTAAAGTTCCTAGCAGCACACATGATCGTGCCTTGTTCCCAGTAGAAGCTGTTCAATAATAAAATGTGTTGACGTATAATCAAAGGAGGCTAAGAACTTCAGGGCGTCGCATTTTCTATGGCTAAGATGCAATCTTTAACTGAGCCAGCAGATTCCATGCATTGCACAAGTGCTTCATATTCTGCCTTGTATTTTCTCAGCAGAGAAGCAGCCTGATACGAAGCCCATCGTGTAAGATTCTGTTGTTCTTGATTGCCCAATTTAGTCGACGAACGCATCATGATACGCTGCAGATCCAACATATCTGCATTCTGACCCATCACTTCTGGGAAATTCATGGCTTCGGCCGTGGCTCCGGCCATTGCAATTATGCCTAAACGATTTACCTCCTGTTCATCCAGCTGCTTCTCGATCAGTCTTCGTTGTAACGCTGCTTCTGCCAGGTCTGTGTGCTCCTTTCCAAGCATTAAAGAATATCCAGCCACTGGAACACCCAGCAGATGGGCTAATAAAAAATGCGCTGCTTCATGAGTCACCACCCTTTTCCTGTAATCTGGAAAAACTTTGGAGAAAGAGTCGATGGCAAACTGCAAAATCCCAGGATTAGTTGACCCTATTGCAAGTACAACAATAGCTATGCCTCCAGTGAGATAGGATGAAAAAAAGCCCCAATCACCTGGAAGAGTTGCCCCCAAAACGGTAGCTATTACACTTGTTGAGGAAACGACAGAGAACAAAAATGCAGCGTCATTTCGGACTGAAATCTGTGCAATTGCCTCAGGTTGCTTTACACCAATCATCCTTAAATCTCCGAGTGACACTTGGCGTCTTGATGGCAGTTCTTCCTTTTCAACGCCCCACTTCTTCAGGACGTTTGCTGCCTTCAGCTCTGTACAAGCCTCCATGATGTCGCTTGTGAACTCGCTCTTTATTGATGGAGGGGCGTTTCTATATTCATCTAGAGCATTTTCTAAAGCCCCGTATCCCGTTTGACTCGCTAAAATGGACCATTGCTGTCCACGTGCTTTTCTGACTACTACTAGACGATGACCTGGCAGAGGTGAGACTGCGACAGGGAACCGAATCGACAGCAGATGGCTTGAAATACCGCTCATTCTTATCTATAGTTATTTTGTTACGATAAAATGTTGTCCTACCTACGCTTACTGTGAGAGGGATATCATTGGGTGGTCCACAATGTCCCAACATGTGCAGCACAGGCTGATGCATGTGGTTCTAATCTTGCAGAGGAGATGAAGAATACATGCAAATCTGCACAAGTGTGTAGATATTGAGAAAATGTCTTTTCGAGAAAATGAATTCCAAGTTACAAGTTGTGTTGAGACCAAAGGCTAGGTTAATGAGTTAAAGGAAGCATTAATCCCAAAACAGTATCAAATGGTACCCTGCTCGTTTTGGTTTGACGTTCACTGGTGCATGCACCCATCAGGGATCACGATTTGAAAAAACAGGCAGCCATTTCTGAGATTCCGTACACAATCTACAAGAATCCCACCAAAATGGTGGACGGACCTCTGCAAATTATGAGAAAAACAATCTCTATCATATTATATTCTAATCAAGTATCTTGGGCACCCTGTTTCTCTTCTGCATCTGGCTGCACTTGGCCTTGAAGCATGTGAAGGGCATGCAAAGCAGCAGGGGAGCGAGATATTGCCGCTTGAAATGCTTGGGCCTGTGCAAGTTGAGCCTGCATTCTTTGCTGCGCAGCATTCTGGAGTGAAGCAAGTTGGTCGTCTGGAGCTGGTGTCTGTATTCCATCTCCATTCATGGAGGCTATCATTGCTGCTAATTGGTCAGAGGCCTGTTGCTGTTGCTGTGGGCTTGACATGAACGGCAATCCTTGGAATCCCTGGCCCATCATGAAGGATGGCGGTGCCAATAGAAGAGGAAACGTTCCATTATTTGCAAGACTTAAATAGTTCTGGAAAGTAGGTGATATATTTGTCCCCAAAAGATGCTGACCAGTTGGGGTACCTGCAGGATGAAATCAGTTTTTGTTGGACACTCACAAAGAAATCTACGATAAAGGATTCAAACATACACATCATGGTCACACATACTTGGCTTTCTGTTCGACGGGCTGGGGCGGCGCTGTTGAGTTTTCCCCCCTGGAGGTGGATCATGAGTGTGTGAACCCTCGTACGTTGTGATGAGTACTCGGACGTTATCGCCAGACCTCTCCACCTGCTTTCGGACTTTACATCCTGGATGCGTGCATTTATAATAACTTCGAGGGTGTGGATTCCCTTTGACAACCTTTTGTCCATACTTTCTCCACCTGTATCCATCATCAAGTTGGTCACTGTCTGTCTCGGTCTGAATCACAGTTTTATGCTCGTCATTCTTTTGAGCATCTGCCTTATCGCTATCAGAATTTTTCTTCGAGGATTTTTTAATTTTTTTCTTTGGGCTTGGCTCATCTTCACAGTGTAATGCATCGGTTACTCCCCCTTTCCTGCCATCCTGTTTCTGCAGCGCTGCATCCTGGGCATCCTGCTTAAATTCCTTACATACAAAGGCCGTAGCAGCAGCGATAGCAGCAGAAACTGTCTCATCATCCTCTACCCCAAAGTCAGCCTCGCAAGTTTCCCACTCGTCTTCTGAATTTACTTCGCCTAGATCCAACAAATCCTTTGGAATCTCAGATTCTTTCATAGGACTTGAGTAAACTGTATAGAGAGAGTGTCCTCTGCCATTGAAATGACTTTTCGCCTGCTTTTGCTTCATATTTAACGGAGAAGCACGCAGGGTAGGAGGCAAGGGAATCAGCGAAGCTGGAGTGCTTGCCATTCCTGGACCAAGGGCTCCAACATCAGGCGAGAATCCTGTGCCCAGAAGCTGGAGAGCCATCACAGCTGCCTCTTTCATGTCTTCCTTTCTTTCTATATGATCTTGAGGCGCTCTTTGTGGAGATTGTTGTATGTTACCAATTATATCGGAAGACTCTGCTCTATCGAGTTTTGTCCCGTCGAGTTTATGAGAGTCCGTTGCATGTTCTTCAGAATCAATACTTTTCCTCCATTTTGACTTCACACCTGCAACTTCGTCATCTCTGCCAGAGTTGCCCGGACCATTTTGCATCAACACGCTATTTGACGCATCAAATCTCGCAACATTTGGCCGAGGATGTGTATGCTGACCTCCTTTTATCACTGACTGAGAAATGATTCCAGAGATGGGATCTCGCTCTACAATCTTCTTCATGGGGCATCCTTGGTGGCTGCACTTATAGTAACTCCGAGGAAATTTACTACCCTTCACTTGTTTCTCACCATATTTCCTCCAATTATACCCATCATCGTTTGCTGCCATTTCCCGCCGAGGCTTACCGTCTTCCGCTTGAATCCGGTCCATTCTTTGTTGCTGCGCATCCTCAATATCACTTTCAGCAACACTGCTCTTGCGCCTCCTGCTTGCATCTTCCATGTTCAATTCTTCAGGCTGTTGTTGGGGCTGCTTTTGCTGTAGCTGTTGTGACATCATCTCATAGGCTTGCGCGTTATATGCCCAGGGATAATAAAAACCTGCATTTGCAGCAGCTTGGGCAGAGGCTTGGACATGCCCATGCATGGCCTCTCCCCCGTACATTCCACCGACCAAATCTCCACTATGGGGATGCAACTCCATTCCACTCATTTCACCACCATACCCATTTTGATTTATTGCTTTGGTCACGTGCCCTTGGTCCGGCATCTTCGTTCTTCTTTGAGCAGCTGACATGCCATAATTCATCAGGCTAGTCGAAGGAGATGGTTCTGCTCTCTGCAGGGAAATCAAACACAAAAACGAGTATATAGAAGAGCACAGTATCTCGAATGGCATGATAACTATTCAAAATGTTTTTTAATTGCCAAACCACGATGGCAGAGCGCAAAACAAATGGTCAGAAATGGCAGACACATGTCATCAACTTCCTCCCCATATTCACATAGCTTCACAATCATATACCAACATCACCATTGCTCGACAAATTCGTACCTGCATGATTGGAAGCAGGACAGGACTTTCTAGACCTCCCATCTGCTGCCTCAGTCTATCTATAGCCCCTTGTTGATGAGTCGGATTGGCATTCATGCAGTTGTTGAACTGGTGTGCGTGCATTTGTATTGCATTCTGAGGACCTTTCCCCGGCCCTTCCGACGCCCCATCTTCCTCGCGGCCAAGAATTGACGTGCTGACATCTTTTTCATCCTTACTACCACCGTGAGCATGAGGAACATGATCGGTGTCATGGGTCCCTTGCCCGCTATTCATATTCGTGTTAGTGTCCCCGCTCACCCATCTGCGACCGCTCCCTGATGTTGCTCCGTCCAATTTCCTTTTCCCCGTCGACACATCAAGTTGACTATTTCGCTCATATATGCTATTTATTTCATTTTGTGCTTGGTCACCTTCTATTCCCTGCTTATTACCTCTATCATCGTCTCCAGGCCCCCATTGACGTTTCGGGTCCATTTCTATCTGCCCAACCTTGGCTGAACCAGCAGCGCCACCCTCGAGTATGCTCATACCCTCCATTTCTCACTTGAACTATCTTTTAATATGCAATAATACTATACAAATAGATACAATCAGCAGCAAATCTCCTCACACCACGTAGGAAACACACCAAAGCACCTCGGTCCCCTCGGTTGACTGTGCTGCTCCGATGTTGACCTCGTTTCGTCTCCCCGTCACACCATGAAAAACATACTCATTTTTATCTTCTATTATCAATCGTCGTATATACTTATACATTTGAAGGGGTTTATTGTACGTTGACGAGGTCGAGCACTCGTATTTAGAGCCATTCATGTGCGTTCAACGCGGGTCGTAGTCTGCGGGCACCCATTATGTCTATTGCTGACCTCTGCACGGGGGCGTCGATGGGAAGACGAATGTGCAACCCCGTGGGTGTTGACGTTGCAGCGTCCGCCCATTGGTCAAGACCAAGGCCAAAGACAAAGCACTTTTGACGCTTTAAAATTACATTGCACTATTAATAGGCGGCCGGAATACACCAAAGTTAGGTACCAAGCATGCTGCATTATTTCCAGAAAGAAGCGTTTGATAGTCTAGAGGAAAAAGAAATGCAAAGGCGTCCCCACTAACCGACTCTGTTGTCTAATGTCAGGGCTGTGGTCCCTGCCACATGGCACAGAAACAAGACCTTGTCTCTAGAGCTGTCGAAAGTCGCTCGCCGAGCGACGGCTCAGGAGCCTGTCTTGATCACGATCTATCTATCGGTCCTGGTCGACCTTTGAACGGAGTGCTGCTTCTAACCAGTAATTGTTATGCACACACAGCCATTGTCCACACGGAATGTTTGTATATTGGGTATTTAAGACAGATAATGAAAATATATTCACAAATTAGTCATTGTGAGGATACAGCAGTTCCGGTAAGTTTGTAGATCTTCGGGAGGATCACCGGGTGACGGTTGGTTGGGAATGGGCAACGGCAGTAGGAGTACACCAAAATCAGGTGATGAATCAAGGTTAATCGTAAATGAATGATATAAATATAATTAATTGTGCTGGATACATCTTTGGACAAGACTCTAGTGGATCAACTTGAGGCAACGAAGAAAAGAGAAGTTCCAAGTGACACGTTGCTGTGTTTGGTCTGTGTGCAGAGAGATTGTACAAATTAGAAGTCGATATCAATTTATATAGAGAATACGATTTGCGAGAATGGCATCGAACCACGATGTGTTTGAAGAACACGTGGGGGTGATTGCTGCACTGAGAGAAAATTACACCGGGACGGATGATGGCATGGTGATTCAAGCTATACACGACGTGTACGATCACATTAAGGATCTAAGGATTCAGCGAGAAGGGCATGTGAAAGATATTATCCGAGGTATACGGTTGGTTCGGCTGTGTTGTTGTTTGCTGTAGGAGGGGGCTGAGTTCAAGATGTTGTTGTTTGCAGAATTGACACAGCGTGTGGAGAGGGGTGAAGCAGAAGCAAAATATCCGAGAGAAGAAGGGGAACATGATAGGGAGATGGAGGACTTGAGGAGGGAAAAGGACGGGGCACAGAAAGAAATGGGCTCTCTGGAAGCCCAAATGGAGGCTTTGGAGACGCAGAAGAAGGATGTTCAGCGGCAAATGGAGGCGTTGGATGGCGTCTGGAAAAAGTTGATGGCCATGGAAAAGGTAGAAGAGCCATACCAAAGGTCCGTTATTTGATTGCTGAATCTTTCTGCAGCGCTGTGTGCGTTTACACGGTATTGTTTTGTACGCGATGTATGCAATACTCAAGATTGATGAACTAATGGTTGGATGCTGTAGGAACAAAATGGCGTTGTATGCCCATGTTTCTAAAATTGAATGGGATTTAAAACATATAAATATGATCAAAGGAACAATAGATAATCCGGATTACAATGTACTGAAAGATTTTGACCTGGGCGAAGGCATGGCAGCTACAGAAAGTGTGAATGCTCTGTGGGATATGCTTCAAGGGCACTGACATTGGGTCTAGTAGATATCATGCCATTGTTGTTTAACACTATAGTATAATAAATCAGGTTATATATTAGAAATTAGTCGAGTTGTACATATACTTGTAAAGTAAATACAGATCCATGGTGGTACAGAATCAAGACTCTGCGTTGTCCTGATTAGGCCTGGAGGCAGCAGCTTCTGCTTCCCGGATGGCTTTACGAAGGCCCAAAACAATAAATAAATTTGTGAGAGTCAGCATAAACTCGGCAGATCCATGCAAGTAATCGATGTTTGCCAGAGTGGTTCCAAAGGCTTTCTTAGCTGCACATACTAGGAGAAACCGATCAGTCCCAATTCATCACTCTCTTTTGGATAGAACATGAACGTGCGATATTCAAGATCAAAAGAATCAACAATAGTACCGACGGACCGTAGATTCCTGCTGGGATGGTGGCAAACACGAAAACAAGAAGGAAGTAGAAACCAAACAGAGTCAGTGGGGGTGCCTTTTTGGACTTTGTGAAGTGATACAAGAATCCAACATAAGGAATGATGCTGAATGCAAACAAGTTTTGGGGTATGGTTTCTGAAAGAGTCTGTATTAACAGAGCAGTATGATGCTGAATGGAACCTCAAACGATACAATAGTCGAAAAGAACAGGTACGTACCTTTGAGTCGATGGAGATGCCCCAAGCCTGATCAAAAGGCCAGATCTTGGAGATAGTGAGTGATCTACCAGGTTGACGTCTCCTCAAACATTTATTAGAATCTACGAATGAAGTTATTCCGTCTTTATGCGTTAGCATACTCCCTCGTGTCCTTCCACTACTAGATAAGAATATCATCGCAGCGCTCCGAACCTGTTTCCTTCTAGATTGGCATGTCGATGCAGCATTCACTGATACTAGGACTCTATCGCACATTTTATAATTCGAAATCAATCCTGCTCCGTTCGATCCCAAAACTGACACTTTTGCGTATGGGGCTCGCAAGGTGAGCATGAGCCAAAAAAGCAGACGAGTTTTGTGGATGAGAGATACAAATGGAACTAGTATTGATACCAACGGAATTTAATCTCCCTAATATATAGAATCCGTTTTGAAGATTTTGCTCCAAGTCACACCAGTTCGTGACTAGTAGTAGCAGATGCGCCCAACAGGGTGGCTTCTAAAAGAAAGTGATCAAAAGTACAAAACCATGATGTCATGATGCAAAGCTGGCGAGCATATTTCATTATTCCTTGCATCTATTTAGTAATGCAGCAGTTACATCAGTATTATGCAAGACGTAGTACACTCAATGCAGGCTATGATCGACAAGCATTCTATGCAAGAAGCCTTGTATTTCCTGGATCCAGGCCTCCGGAGGCCAGCAGCTCTGCCCTTTGGTGGATGGAGTCTACACTGGTCCATACTTCTCGCAAAACTTTGCTCCAGCTGTAGCATTACCAGGCATCAAGTGATTGTCACCGAAAGCGAAATCCGCGACAGAATCCCCCAAGTATTCGTAGAGAGCCTGCATTTCCTCCACAGTTGTGTCCTTGCCTGGATAGAACTTGCTTGTTGGAATCGCTTGGTAGGCTGCCTTTGGCACATTCACATTACCTGCGAATAATATTGCAAGGATTGTTTAAATTGGGCAAGGTGATGCCAGTGTATTAAAGCAATGTTTTCAGTTCTCACGCACCATAATCGCTTGAAGTAAAAGTCAAGAAGACTTCGAAAGGCTCACAAGGAGACAATAGCCAATGCAACCAGCCCTTGGGGATGGTGTAGCTGCTCCCTGCGCTGAGCTTGTTGCAGTAGAACTTGGTTGGAGCGGTAGCGGCATTCAACGTGACGGCAGTAGAGCTATCAAGCAGGCATGAGAAGACTTGGCGGCCTTCGGTGAAATATCCCAGTTCAACAGCGTTGTAGTGGTAATGAGGTGAAGCCTGCAATTCATTCACAAGGCAATCCTAAGTTTTGGGTGCACACAGTTGCAGCTCAACCTTTGCTCCTCCAGACCGAAATACCATTTTTTCAGCATCGCAGCCGTTTACAGTATAATCATGCAAAGAAAACCGAGTTCTTAGCTTCTATTTACAACAGAACGTGAGACGTACCATGCCGCCACTGGGCACTGTTACCAGCAATTGCACGATGTCCACTTGGGGCAATTGCACGAGGGGCATGTTGTTAATCGATTGCGCCACAACCCTAACACCGTTCACGTCGATAGGGTTCGAGGTCTCTCCCAAATAGTCAGTGTAGAAAGACGATGCATTCAATTCTGCGAAAAATGCCGAATCATACAAAGGCGTAATGCAAGTGGGATCATCACCGGAGCAAAGCAAGTTGGCGGCCGTAGGTGCCACATGGCACGCGAGCAAGCACGCGAGCATGCATACGACTGTCAGAATCATTGCTGATGTTGCTGAGAAAGCGGCTTTTTAAGCAAAAGGGAGTTTGATTGAAACTACTGTACCGGAATCTGTTGAAATGGAACAAGCAAATATTTGGATTTAGACTTGTCGTCTGCCGCCATCAACCTTTTTGTGGTCAGGCCCTACAAGGTCATCCTGCCCTAGTCTTGGACTCTACCCTCGGCCGGACCGACGGAACAGCCGCCGAATGTGTTCTTCGTATACGAGCAGTACACCGGTGCGTACCGGCGGTACCTCATCGTTCACGGGGACGAACCAGATTGCACTGATTTACCATGCCTTCGGGCACATGCATTTAATACAGAATGTAACATTGAAACATAAGCTGTTATTTTGATTTCTAATGACTGTAGATGCGTAGGATATACTACTATGCTGAAGTTGCACATGAGCGCACAGAACACGCGACAACTATGGGCGAAACCTTCCACTTGAAAATGCGATATTCTGTACGAGCAATTGGCATTGCTAAAAATAAAAATGATGCTGGTATATAGTTAAACAGGACAAGATCCGAAAGAAATACAAGAAGGTTATTGGGGTAACAATGGACTCGGTAGACGGACGTCCGGAGACAGCGTATCCCCCAAGTAGTAATTGCCATGATCATGACGCGAGCGTTTATGGCTCTCATTCTGGGCGCGAGAAGCCTCCTGGCGATTTCGACAGAGCCTTTAGTAGGATGACAACAGAGACGAGGCGTTCCACTCTCAGACTGACCAGAAAGGCCATGGCGTCGCTGAAGGCTGTGAGGGCTGTTTTCAGCAAAAGGTATCCATCCCTGGAATCGTACATTGATCATGTATTTTGTGGATACGATGAAGACGAGGACGGATTTCTCAATGTAGAACAGCTAGCAACGATGTTGAAAGATTTTCATCGGGAATTTGCCATCGAAGTGAGTATGAAGGAGGAAATTTTGCTAGCTGAATACCTGGTAACTTTATGCTCTGGGAGCAAATGCACCGCTGTCAACCCTGTGCTTGCTGCTCAATGCCCACCACAATGCGGCAGGAACGGGCTGACCAAGCTCTGCTTCACTGATATCCTGGACTTGAGAATGAAACTAGAAAGATATGCCTTCTCGTATCATGTAGAGACAGATTTTACTGGAGAGGAGATGATCCAAGAGCATTCTGAGACTGGGCAGTGCTGGTATCACCATAGAATCAGATTGGTGGTCCAGTGGTCATGTGCTGCCGTTTTTATGTTATTGTTCGCGGCTGTCGCTGTTTGGGTAATGATCTCTCCCGACTACAAGAGTGGAGACTTTTGGTCTCTATACTCCAGCGAAATTTTTGTAGCAAGGATTGGTGCTGGTCTGGCAATCTCTGGGACTTTCTTCTGCCTTCTTTTCATTAACATGTACTTTGTGAAATTTTTGCTGAATAGCAAGATAATGCATCTTCATATTCACTTGAACATGGTATCACTACACAAGTTTTATGCCGTTGTGATTCTGATCGGCGGTTTGATGCATGCAGTTGCCTGGTTTGTTTTGTACGATAAAATGGTATGTATGCCTAGTACGATCATAGACACTGGCTTAAACTTTGATTGATTCGATACCCGGGAAATGAATATTCGCAGGCAAAGAACGAATCGTGGGTCAATGAGGACTCTGTGTCGAGTGGTCTTCCTTCATTTGGAGTATCCAAGCATTCCATGTGGGGCCTTTGCACAAGTTATGTGTCAATAACTGGGTATGTGCTTCTTGGCCTGCTTGTATTTGGATACACAATCGCCAGCAAAACAATCCTATACATATTGAAGATGACCATATTTGTACCAAAATCCTGTGTTGCTAGACTTAATACATTTGATGCATTCTATTGGTCTCATATTGTCATGGCGGTATCCTTTGTCATCATTTTGCTGCTGCATCCCCTGCCTGGTTTGCCAAGTTTGGACATCTCGACGGGATCCATTGCTTGGGTACGAATGTCTTATTATAAATACATTCTTTACATATTTAGATCTAATTCATTAGATTGATCGATCAAGTTGTCTCATTCAGGTGTTCCTTGCATTGCCGATTCTTCTCTACTCGGCTCAAATTTTGCACCTGGCATACAACAGACTTCGTTCACGCAGCCACATCATCTCAAGTGAAGCGCTTCCAGGCGGGGTGACAATGATCGAATTCCCCACTCCCAAGGGAATGCGACCATGCAGTGCAGGTCAGTATGTCCAAATATCAATTGGCGCCATTTCTCAGCTAGAAATACACCCATTTACCCTTTCAGGCTGCCCAGCAGGCGGTATTCTTCGGCTGCACATCAAAGCTCTTGGAGACTGGACACGTCACCTTTACGAGTTAGCAACGGATAATAAGCTTCAAGGATCCACCATCCATGCACTGGGCCCGTTTACTACGCGCTCGAATGAAGTGGCAAAGTACGATGATATTATTTTGGTCGGTGCTGGAATCGGGGCAACCCCATTCACATCCATCCTGGAGCAATCTTTAAAGCACAAGAAGGCAGAGAAGAAAACAGTCCATTTCAACTGGTTAGTTCGAGAGCAGCAAGCCGCTCAAACTTGGTTTCACGACTTGATTCAGTCTATCGAAGATTCCAATAGTAATCTGAATATTCGTGCAACAATCTGGTACACTGGTGGCAAGGTTGGTGATAGTCCTGTACAGAGAACCCTATTTAATCTTTCCGAAGAATTTTTCTGTGAAGCTGTGGGGAGAGATTTGCTCACAGGAGTTCACAGAGGGAACAATAATGTACTAGTTAGATTTGGCCGACCTTGCTGGGACTCTTTGATCAGAGATCATGTAAAAAAGCACAGACTATCAAAACGGTTAGGAGTATTTTGTTGCGGCCCCGATAGCCTTGTGAATAGCTTGAAAAAAGCTTGCTCTCGTTTTAGCTCATTAACAAAACCAATTAATGTGCATTCTGAGCATTTTAATTCCTGGTAGGAGCTGAATTGCATCTGGGTCGCATCTTTCCCACGTATGAGGGCCTGCTTAGAGCTCTGATCAGATCTCGAGATGGAGGACAAAAGTCATGGACTGGTCAGGCAGATTTTTGAGAGCGGTAACACGCATCTTGCTAGCTCAATGTCCAAAATGACAAGAAATTAAAATCTTTTGGGTACGCCTTCTAAATGTTGTTCGCAATGGTGGCTCGCTCTGCCCTTCCTTCGCAGGTATAATCAAGCTTTCGTGAAGCCAGAAGTAGAATGTTTAACCTTTGGTGACGTGTTCCTCAACAGCGAATGCACTTGTGCTTCTATTAGTTATCGCTAGTACTTGAATTGTATACGAGGTTGTAAGAATGATGTTAGCAAGAAATTGAAATCGAATTGCGTATCTTCATAAGGGCTTTTTTAACCTCATTTTATCAAACTTGATACGCGGTAGCTACCGAGTCATACGTAATGGACTTTACTCTCGGCTTGGCCTGACCATATATAACTACAATGAACACAAGCAGTACACCGGCGGTACAGCATCGTACACGAGGTTAACGGGGACGAACCAGGTTGCACTGATCGTTCTGCATGCTCTCCGGCAGATGTTGTTGACAGATGTTCTATTAACGAATCTAAAATTAAAGCAAAAATCGTTAGTTGATTTTGTTTGCTAGTAAAATAGATCAGACAGAGTTGACGAATATCGACGCATAGAACAGGTTGAAAATGGGCTCAAAGCACCCCGACCTATTCGACTGCCTGAAGGAGGCCAGAGACAAGTTTGGGACCCGAGAAGCCTACAAGCTCAGCGCTGAATCTTCGTATATTGATTATAATGAGGCATTCGAACGCCTTAAGGCTGTTTCAACGCACCTACGGCCGTATGTTGATGAACCTATAAAGGCGGTGAAACCTAGGCAAGCGAGGATTGGTATTCTTCTCAACAATTGCCCTGCTTTCCTCAACTGTTTCTGGTCTGCAGCTGCATTGAGAGCAGTCGCCACAGCTCTAAATAACAGGTAAGAAGCTGAAAGGGACACCAGTAGTTTTTGTCTATATCTTTTGTATTGTGTAAATTCACAGCAAGTGAATTGATTTGAAAATCAAGGTTGGTGACCCGGGGCATCTGTGATTATGTGACACAGATTGAGGATAACCTTGTAATTCTTCAACAACTGCAGGCTTTCTAGCAAAGAAATTCAAGACCTGTTGGAAAGCTGTCCTTGCGAAGTTATGTTTATAGGGGTAGAATTCATGGAAATCGTCAAGGACATCCCACTTACGTCGATGGGAGTTAAAGCTGTTGTGTGGGTTGGACAGTGGGCTTCCTCAGTGGAGGCACAGGACATTGCAGAGCACGGATTGTCAATCGACGGGGTTGAAAACCTGCGCTACGGCAAAATAAGTTCTCCAACTAATGATACAAAAAAGTTTTTAGCGATGCCGTTGCCTGAGGATGATGGGTTGCAAGGTGTTCAGCTTTTCTTCACCAGTGGGACAACAGGGAAACCAAAGCAGATTGTTCACTCAGCAAAAAACATTTACTACTGGGCTGCATTCAGTCTGTCGACTTTGGGACTTCATGCAGATGATAATCACTGTGCCCTTCATAGCATGACTATGAGCCATATCGCAGACAATGCATTTGTATGGAGCTTGACTTTTATTGGAGGACGGCATGCATTCATGACATGTGCCATGGGAGATGTTGGTGGATTTCTGCAGACATTGTCTGATGAGAACGTAACGATTTCGAAAGCGGCGCCTACTTTAATTTCCATTGCATGTGGCTTCTCGGCAAAAGCCTTTGCAAAGTACGACTTGTCTGAAATCAGGTGGATCTGGAGTGCTGGAGCCGCTCTTGCTGATGATCTAAGAACAAGGGCAGAGGAGAGATTTGGATGTGACATTTGGAGGGGTTATGGTGCGTGAAGCAGCAACTAGTTTATTTCCATCAATTTTATGTATATTTAAACTGTCTTTATTGATAGTTTATGTTCGAATGGCCCAAGAAAACAGTGCTTCAATGTTATATACTATCTTGTTCAGGAATGACAGAATCGACTGGTCCAGTCTCCTGCTCAAGAGGAGGAGCATTGGGATATCGTCCTCTAGAAGGTGTTCAAATCCGTATAATGAAAGAAGATGGTAGCATAGCGGCTCAAGGCGAGTCGGGAGAGATACAGGTCAAGGGACCAACGGTGTTCTCTGGTTACTGCGGGGTTCCTCCAGAGACCAATGAGGAAGCTTTTGTTGATGGTTGGTTCAAATCTGGAGATGCCGGAAAGTTCGATGAGCATGGCATGCTATTTATCACAGGAAGACTAAAGGATATGATCATTGTCGCTGGTGAAAATGTCTTTGCAGCTGAAGTTGAGGCAGTAATCACAAAAATCGAAGCGGTCAAGGTGGTTGCTGTCATTGGAAAGCCAGATAAGACTCTAGGGGAGGTGGTCGAGGCAGCAATCATTGCGCAAGAAGGACAAAGTATTACCGAAGCAGATGTCATTGAAGTTTGTAAAGAGAAGCTTGCGGATTTCAAAGTTCCTAAAAAGGTGCACTTTGTAAAGGAAATGCCCATGACAGCCTCTGGAAAGGTCCAGAAATCAGAGCTGAAGGCACAACTGTATGCAAAGGAAAGCGACGCTAACAAGCCGGCCTCAGTGTCAGATGGAAAAGCAAAAAATCATGAAAATGTTGAAAAATTACTCCAGTCAGTCATTCGAGACAGCTTTGGATTGGATTTGGATCTCAATGATGAACTGTTTGAGAGTGGACTCACATCGCTCCAGGCTATAGAGCTTCTCAGTCTCGCTGAGGAGTTGCTTGGTTGTGAGCTTCCAGGTTCTCTTCTGTTTGAGTGTGTCACAATTGCAGAGATTGCCAACTTTTTGCGTGAGGAAGGCCTAGTCAAGAGATTCGATGAAAGCAGCAGCTCTGGGGCACTTCGAAGCCTTTCCAGGGTACTCAGTCGACAATTTACTAGAGTTACATCAGGAATCATGCGCCTGAGGCATGTTCACTATAGATCTGCGGATGATTATGTCGCGTTAGATCAAGATACCTATGACACAATAGAAGCCAAAGTTCGAATGAAGGCTAGGAATCAAAACAGTCCTCTTGTCCTGTTAATGCAAGCAGTCCTACTTCTATTGACCAGACCAATCATCTGTACGGTTGGCTTTGCTCCAATCATCTTACTCTTTACTCTTCTGGACCAGAAATGGCCATTGAGCTATCAATTTCTAGTGGCTGCACCGGTCATCATTGCGAGTTCGTTTATGATGTTCCTCACCCTAGCTGCCCTAAAATGGATCTTGCTTGGAAAAATCAAACCTGGTGTGTATCCTCTTTGGGGCTGGTACTACTGCAGGTGGCTTGCTATTCACAACTCTTCGCGTTGGGTCTTTCGATTTCTCGCCATATACAGATCTACTCCATTTTATGCATTCTTTTTCAGGCTCATGGGCACGAAAATTGGTGCTAATGCAGTAATTGACACTTGCTGGATTATGGATAACGATCTTGTCACAATTGGTGAGAAATCATACATTGCTAGGGATGTGAATATCCAGGCATCTTACATCAGCAACGGAGTACTGACATTAAAGAAGATTGTCATCGGGGATGAGGCTGCCATTAGACATGGAGCCTGTATCTTGGGTGGTGCCAATATTTTTGATAGGGCGACCGTTGGGCATTTGCAAACAGTCCATACGACCATTTTACCGAAGAATCAGGGTGATGAGAACGGAGAACTTCCTATTCCGGCTGAAGTGAAGCAAACTTCGTCGTATCACAATAGAGTTCCCTACTTCCTCCTGCAGTGTACTGGCATTGTTTATATTGCCTACATTTTTTCCGTCTGTGTGATCATTGCTGGGGTTATTCTGCACCAGGTGTTCAAGGCGGCCAGGATCAATGAAGGCCTCCCTTCAACTAACAGTATCACAGTCTTGGTGGACCCAACGTACTACTGGCCATTGTTTTATATGACTCTCTGTGTTCCACTTGCCCTTTGGTGCATTCTTCCCTGGACATACTTTCTGTGCATTTTCCTCACCAAGTGGCTCTTCATCGGTCAGCTACCAGCAATGGTCATGCTTACGGAGAAACCGCTCATTATGGATGTCTGGAAAAGGTGGCTTCTCATCCGCATGACGGATTGGTGGTGGTTCCAAATACTGTTAGCTATCACCACGATGGGTGAGCTTAGCTGTACTATTTACAGGCTAATGGGAGCAAAGGTTGGCAAGCGTGTCTACTTCAATGCTCCATACGTGGGTGCTGATTTCGATCTTTTGGAAGTCGAGGACGATTGCATGATTGCATGGGATGTGAGTGTTCTTGCTAACTGCGCCACTGGCCTCTCAAGACCTGTCCACTTTTGCAAGGGAGCTTGTGTGGCAAATAACCTTGTTCTTCCGGAAGGCATAACGGCTGGGGAGAATTGCCTAGTGGGAGATCTTGTCAGTGCTCCTTCGGGTCACAAATTTACGGCCGGTACGATTTGGACTGGAAAAGGAAAGCCCATCTGCGTGGGGAAGACAACTCGTCCACCACCCAAGACGAACATGTTCAAGTACTGGATGTACGAAACACTCCTTTGCACCATGCAAGTTTTCCTTCCCATCATCATGAACATGCCTGGAGTCATTGTTCTGATATTCGTCAAGAAAGGAATTAACATAGGCATCAGGGACACAGGCACAGTCAGCGATACAGCACGAGTATTAATCATTTTCCTTCCCTTATTTCCTTTGATTATCCTCGTTTTGATGATCTGCAAGCTACTTACCATGATTATTGCAAAATGGCTTCTTTTAGGAAAGTTCAAGCCGGGACCTACACCAAAATTCATGGCATGGAAGTATGTAAGTTGGGTCGCCCTCGATGCAATCATATTCGAGATGGAGATGGCCTGGCTTAACGATATTCGTGGCACAGCTTTTGCATGTGTACGTTCTTGCAGTTGTTTTTCTCACGTGTGCATCGCACACATGGGTGCACACATGCATGCATGCTTCCTATACCCTATGCCATTTTGTATGCTTTGCACACCGCATTTATGCATGCTGTTGCATTAGTAATATATAAATAAAATAATAATGTACCATTTTTATGCTGCAGTGGTGGCTTCGAGCGTTGGGAGCCAAGGTGGGCAAAAATGTTTGCCAACTTGGGGTGGTCGGTGGCATCGAAACGGATTTGAAGAGTATTGGTGACAATGCATGCCTCAACTTCAACGCAAAACCTTTGTCTCACTCTCTGGAGTATCATATGTTAACTTTTGGGCGATGCATCATTGAAAAGGGAGCCACTATTGGATGTCGATCAATCGTCGAAATGGATGCAATTGTACCTGCCGACTCCTTCATACCCTCAATGACCCCTGTCCATGCAGTCAAGGTCTCCAACACCAGCTTCAAGAATCTGCACATGAGTAAAAATGATGTGCAAAGGAATTTTACTATCCGACTGGAAGCTATCGAAGAGGGCAGCGTCAAAGAAGAAGACAAGGATGTGGAGAAGGGATCTGACTCTTCGGAAGATGCAACCGACCGGGTTGTCACAAAGCAAACTTACTTTGTGACCTAGTTCTTTTGGGATTGATTCATCCTCGGCTTTATCAAGGCCTTTCGTTTTTCCCTCTCAAAACATAGATGTATTCTCATTCTGAGTGTATGAGAATCGATTTCAAGACTTAATCCATCAGTATGTGTGTAACCATAAAACATACCCTGTTTCATGAAACTCGTAGCTGGCATTGATCACATCAACCCGCCGATAAGACCAGGCCCCAGCGGCAGGGTTCCCTTGTAAGAAAAGTTTAAACATATCACGAGATCAATTCTCGGTGTTGATATTCGCTTGCTTAGACGAAACATGGTTCGTTCGAGCCTAATGTCCGCGTTGATGCGGAGCGGTCGACAGGCGTTCTTACTGGAACGAAGCGAAGGTGTAAGTACTAGTATTCCTGAGATGTATACCCATACACGTTGCTGCTGTTTGAGGTTGGGGATTTTCAATTCGAAGTAATTGAATTTGGAATGCATAAAAGATGGTTTGGATTGGTCGACGGATGTGCCCGGGTTGTGCACCCGCTCAAGAAGGGCAACGCAGTTTGACAATTTCCTGTGGGCTAGCAGAGTCGATAATTTGATCGACATTTATTTTTATAATGCATAATTCGTATTGCATAATACCGTTATTGACTACGGGCATCGGGGAACTTTGGGGAATGTCCTGTTTCTTGCCCGTTCCTCCATCGCGACTTACACCGGTAATATCGTCATTGTGACTATAACAGGTATCTTCATTTGCTGGATTCGCAACTCGTGGACTGGCTGCAAAGTCGGGTACAGCCGAAGCCTCCGAGACGGTGAAGCTGCCTCCTCAATTTGGAATTCCAGGTCGCTATGCTGCAGCTCTCTACATGGCTTCTTCGAAAGCCAAAGCATTGGACAAAGTCGGTCAAGAAGTAACAGAAATGGCAAAATTGCTGCGAGAGAGTACTGAATTGCAACAGTTTGTCAACGAACCAGGGATGCCAGGGAAGGAGAGAACGGCAGGTTTGCATGCCGTGCTGAGTAAGATGGGTGCCTCTGATGTCACAATGAGATTCATGGATGTTGTCATTGAAAACAAAAGGACTCCAGAGCTGTTGAAAATGCTGGAAAAGTTTACTGATATCGTAGCAGAGCAAAAGGGTCAGGTCAAGGCCACAGTCACCACTGCTGCTTCATTGAACAAGAATGATTTGGAGAATGTAAAGTCTGGTTTAAAGAAGATTCTCAAATCTGGCCAGACTCTAATTTTGGAACAGAAAGTAGACCCAAGCATCATTTCGGGTATTATCATTGATGTGGGCGACAAGCATGTGGATTTGAGTGTCCAGACAAGAATGAAAAAGCTGCAACAAATAATGACAAACATGTAGACTACTTTTTCGTTTTGTGATTAGGGTTGTTATTGTAATGGAGCACATGTCATACATACATATATACTACTACTACGTAGTAGTAGTATACTAGCATATATACATACGTGTGTGTACATAAGCAATGGATGTGTTACATGCAGTAGATCATAGCATACGAGACATTCGTAATCTTCTACCTCTCTCTGGGACATAGCACGATTATTTGTTTGCTGCTTTGAAATTGAATTCAGCCTGTTCCCAGTTGACAACGTTCCACCACGCTGAAATATACTCTGGTCGTCGATTCTGATATTTGAGATAGTATGCATGCTCCCACACATCCAAACCCAGCACAGGGGTACCGGGAAGATCGACCAAGGAACCCATGAGAGGATTATCCTGATTTGGGGTTGACGTCACCTGAAGCTTGCCATCCTTGTCCACAACGAGCCACGCCCAGCCAGAACCGAATCTGGAAGCTGCCGCGGCATTAAATTTCTCCTTCATAGCATCTACTGACCCAAACGTTGCATCAATAGCTTCCTTTAGAGATCCACTGGCACCCCCTGTCGAAGAAGGATTGCACATGACTTGCCAAAAGAAGCTGTGGTTCCAGTGGCCACCCCCATTGTTCCTCACTGCCGTGGCGATATCAGCGGGGACTGCCCCTGTCGCGATGCTTTTGTTCAGATCCACAAGCCCCAGATCCTTCATCTCGGGAAACTTTTCCAGGGCATTATTCACATTGTTCACATATGTCTGCAGTGTCAGTGTTGTAGGAATGAGCACCCCATGAGCAACCACATGTCGTGCACAGCCAGCATGCACATAGTAATGGAACGATATCACACCTGATGATGTTTTGTATGATGAATAGTCATGGTCGTGGTATCCACAAACGGCTGCAGCACAGAACACACGCGTAACTAAGCAATCCACGTGGCATTGGAGCATCACTCTTTCAGTACACACAGTATGCATTCAGCACCACGCTCCCAAGAACAAAACCCATTACCCAATAAATTATTTCAACGTACTTCGAGGGCATCATAGGCATATGGCAGCTCTGGCAGCGAGTAAGACATGTTGGTAGCAAACGATTGAATCACTGATTTCCTTTCAGGTTCTATCAGAACAAATCCTTGGCACTATTCCTTTTTCTTGCTTACGAAGCAATCACTACAAAACCATTTACAATATTTTTGTTTTTTCCTTAATTGTCAAGGTAGACTACATGTACTTTATATCGGATGAAGCGCGCTTCGAATTCTCTCTTTGCAAGCTTCATCCTTCTTCTTTCAATCGGATTGGGAATCAGAAGCATTACAATTCTTAAATCTAGTGATTCATTTTTTATTTGATAGACAGAAAACAACCAGGAAGAACAGAGACATGGTAGATCCAGAGAAGCGTGCTGAAGGTCTTAGACAGGTGCGTGCTGTCATGCTTGATGATTGCAGAGAGATTTTTTCTTGCAGCCAGAGCGGTATACATCCACTGATTGTAATCGGCTCAATATATTTATGTATATAATTGTTATTAGATGTAACCTCTTGTCAGTATCGTCTCAGGCAATGGAGAGAATGATTGAAGTGCTGGACAAGAAGCACCTCAGGCCATTGCAAAAGGATTCATACGAGTGCATGGCAAGGTGCTGTGACACGGCCGCAACCACGTCTGATTTACAACATTGCTGCCAGAACTGTGAGAGGAAAGTTCAGATAGCAGAAAAAACTGTGCAAGTTTCGATGAATGAATTTCAGGAGAGGCTACAAAGATGCGTCCAGCGGTGCCAAGACAGTGCCCATGAGTCCTTGCCAGTGAATCCTTCTGATAAAGATGTGGCCAAGGCTCAAGCGAAGCTTGCAGAGTGCGCGGCCAACTGTGCACAAGAGTATGAAAAGCAGATTCCAAAGCTGCAATCAAGTATTATCGAGCGGCTAAGGCAAAGGTGATTATGCGTCACGCTAGTAATATTTACAATGAGTGTTGTTTAAACCCTCTGAAATCTGGGACAGCAGCATTTGCAAATAGAAATAGAGCAGTAACTGTTTCCACATTCTAAATAGCATTAAGCAAATAAATAAATATTCGCATTATATTGCTAGTGATGTAGTTATAGATGTAAGGCTGGCTCAAAAGTACCAAATGAGCTTGACACACTGAAAATAATTCATCAGTTCTTCTTGAAGAGTAGGGTCTACTATTTTCGGTACATATCCTTGTTTCAGAAGAGAAAATTACCTATATATATATATGTATGGTGTGCTCAAAGTGTGAAAAGAAACTGGCGAAAGGGCCATGTATGGAGAAATGGAAAACAGGGTCGCGAAACACGATTGAGTCCGGTGGGAAGAAAATCAATGAGAATAAAATGCTATCGAAGGCGAAAAGGTGGCAGCCATATAGCGCGAAATGTAAGATTTGTAAAGATTCTCTGCCTGAAAATTATTCGTACTGTCAAAAGTGTGCGTACGCGAAAGCTTTATGCGCCATGTGCGGTAAGCAGATACTTTCCACCAAGGACCTCAAGGCGTACAAGCAGTCGACCGCCTGAAAACGGTTGGAATATGGCCATGCGTTTGTAGCTAATGATGTTGCTCTCTATATATAGTACAGTATAGTATAGTCGACTGATTGATACGTCAATCATCTTGTAATACTTGTGTGTTACTAACATACTACAGTAATTTAGATTAATTATTGGCTGCTATGCCTAACCGTACAGTCCTCCCTTTGTCTTCTTTTCTCCTCCAATCTCGAAATGCTTGCAGCGCTTGATTGCGTGCATGTGGGCGGTCTTGCATTGCTGGCACTGTAGACGAAGCACAATCTTCTTTGTAGTTTTTGCCTTCTTGTGGAACACTGGTTTGGTCTGACCACCGTATCCAGCCTGCTTCTTATCGTAACGGCGCTTTCCTTGTGCATACAGAGATGCCTTTCCTGTTTTATACTGGGTCACCTTATGCGTGGTGTGCTTGCGGCACTCCTTGCCTTTGCAATAGGCCTTTTTAGTTTTTGGTATATTCACCTGCAGTTGAAGAGGAAGAAAAGTGTCAGTCGCTTCCTTGTTCGTCCAATAGCGTGTCATCCATTATCAATGTGATAATAATAATAATAATAACATCATCAACATGAGGAATACACGCTGGAAGAAGAGAAGGAGTGCGTCTGTATCAACAAGTGACATCACAAGCGGACGACTTCCCGCCAGCCACCACCGCCACACTGTCACGACATTCGAGCCACTTGCGAGGACACGGATTCATCTATATATAACACCAATGTATTTGTATTGACTAAAAATCTTCTTTTATCGCATTTCTAGACGATCTAACACTGTCGACCTTCTCGCCGCCCTCGCAGTCGCCGAGCATCCAGCCAAAAGGTTGCCATTCAGCAGCTCGAATTGATAGCTTCGATTGCTCATTGTTATATTTGAATGAAGTGAAATCAAGATCTTGCCCAGAATCCGTATCCTTCTGCTCATGTCAAGCAGGCTCTTGATATCCTGAGCGTGAAGAAGAAGAAAATCCCAAGACACAGCCTCCCCCTCTTCCTACCGAAATACCCTCCTGAGTAAACGTACCATTTTGTCCAACTAAAAGAAATACTCAAACTAAAGTTATGCGGCAGCGCGGTGGCGAATGAAAGCTTGAATACTGTACGTGCGCATAGAAAGCCGAACGGCCGTCGATTTCGTGGTCCACATGTCCGGTCAAGCAGGGTGTTCCAACGATTGCAATTTAAAGTGGGTATACAAATTCTGGGACCAGGAAAAGAAAAGAAAGAAACAGAAACAGAAAAGACGTTTTCCTCGTAAAATTTAAAGCACTACTAGTTATTTAAAATTGTCTGTTGAAACATTTTGTATGTATCTGATAGAGACGAGGTGTTCATAGTGGTTCAGCAAGACTTGTTCACTGTTGTTTTGGTGAGAGCAGTTCTCTCCTCTGGTTTTCGAGCTCTGATCGCTTTCTTTGCAGAGGCCAGTGCCTGTCTGAAATTTAGTTAATAAAAATTTGTATATAACGTAGTCTATTTCGCTACAAATAATGGCCCTTTCTAATTTCATGGTGACCTTGGGTAGGTGTTGGTTCCACACAGGAAGACAAAATCAAACTAGTTTTTGTTAGACATCCGTGCCGATTCTCAGCACAGGACTTTCGTAACAAGAACAGTCATTATCTCAATGATATAATAGAATGTTCGTGTTATACACTGCAGTGGGTCTCGGTGCCATTGCGTACCTGATGAGGGCGGATTTAAGAACATCCACAACAACACTGAGAAAAAATTTGAAGCACATCAGGACATGGCTTGAGGAACAGCAGGCAGCAGCAGGGTGTGTCATGTTTGATTAGTATGTATGTATATATGTTCTCCATGTTCCATGAACGAGCATGCAAGGTATTGTATGATGATTATCCTTTCTGTGCAGGACGGCAACTAAGGAAGAAGCCAAGCAACTTGGTAAGTCCTCTGCGGAAAGCAGTGCCAAAAAAAGTTCCGAATCATAATGGACATTCCTCTATTACATGCCAATTTGATAGATTTATTTATGTAAACACAGCCTTACTTTTTACACTTGATACGCATCTATTTTGCATCATGAGACTGTGTGTTTGATTTGACTGGTTGGGCAGCATTCAGCGACACTTTCTCAGCCTCTCTAAATTTTTGCAGATACAGTTTTAGCGGTTCAAGATATTCTTTGAAGAACAAAACATCCATAGCCCACAGCAAATCATCCCCATTGATTGTTTTTCTCTTTTCCCTCTGACACTTGTCACTTGCCCTGCACACACCATGCTTGATTAGTTTCTAGCAAAAGGCAACCGAGTTATCCCAAAAGCAATCAACATAATTATAGCACATCCTACGGGCAACCAAAAGCCAAGGCTGCCGACGTCAATAAAATGAGAGGCTCTGCCTCACTGTTCCTGTCGGACATAAAACAACGTACTCGCTGGTTATAAAGGAGATAAACTCCGACACACACTCTTGCACAATATCCTTTGCATCTTTGGCTATTTTGGCATTTGGAGGCAGGGTTCGCTTCATAATTCGACTAATATTGGCAATTGGAAGGAAACGGTCGTGTTCCCTGCAGGCAGATGGAGTGAACTCTTCCGTGTTTAGAGTGCAGTTCTTTTACGCCTACACACAGTCAGCAAAAAAATGAGAAATAAACTCATAATCCCCATGCATCATACCTTGCCGCGACTCCAACTTCTTGCTCTTGTTCAGCCATGTTGTATTGTATAAGAGACGACAGCTCGGTCTTGTTTTTGTAAGTCCTATTCGAATAATGGCACGCTCTCCTTCGACTCGTGTCTGGTAAAAAAAAAATCGGTGGATAACAAGTTGAAAGTAGAAATTCAACTGAGCTGTACGGTGACTATGGACTCGTTCTTGATGCAGGTGGACAAGGCAGCAATTTTGAATGACCATTCTGGTGAAGACAGGCAGAAGGGTCTCTCTGGCTACTTAGTCATTAAATTATTTATTTGTTTAGTGGCAAGATTGATAACATAGTCTTGGTTGATGGAGCATGCAGTTTGCCACATAAGTACGTAGTGCAGTCCTTTAGAGACAAAGAAGGTTGCTACGAGGAAGCGGCGCCTGATTGGTTTGATTGACCATATCTATTTGTATAGAATTGTAATAATTTCAGCAATCTATACACGCATGCGTTAAGAAAAAGGGGGAAGAAGTACGGATTATTTTGAGAAACAGCGCTTCATGCACAAAATACACTGCTACACCGGACTAAAGGCAGGTAATTAAGGCTCATCAGTTGTTTGATACATTATTTTTGATTCTATCATATAGCATATATCTAGTGAGCAAAGGAGTATGGGAGTTCCCGCATTTTATCGGTGGCTCAGCAATAGGTTCGTTTGAGAAAATCTCTTTCGTTTGCAACTTTGTTTTGATTGGTTCCCGTAGTAAATAAGAAAGACATCACAAAAATGGCGTATAAAACCATTTTATAACGTGCAGATATCCCAAAACGATCAAAGATTGTATCGAAGATACAGCAGACGTGATAAATGGAGTCGAAGTTCCTGTGGACACGTCCCAGCCAAATCCAAATGGGATGGAATTTGACAATTTGTACCTGGATATGAATGGTATTATTCATCCCTGCTTTCATCCAGAAGACAGACCTCCTCCTACAACTGAACATGAGGTGTTCCTGGCAATATTTGACTACATTGATCGGCTGTTTGGAATTGTGAGGCCCCGAAAAGTTCTTTATATGGCCATTGATGGCGTTGCTCCACGGGCTAAAATGAACCAACAAAGGAGTCGTAGATTTAGAGCTGCACAAGATGCTGAAGAACAGGCTGCAGAGGAGAAAAGGCTGCGAGAAGAGCTCGCAGACCAAGGGATCCATGTGCCACGGAAGGAGAAGAGTGATGTGTTTGATAGCAACACGATTACACCCGGTACACCCTTCATGCATCGGCTCTCGGTAGCACTTCAATATTATATTCATCTTCGCTTGAACTCAGATCCTGGGTGGCAAAACATCAAAGTTATTTTGTCGGATGCGAACAGTCCCGGGGAAGGAGAGCACAAGGTTATGGCATTCATTCGAGAGCAGAGAAGTTCCCCTGGCTATGATCCCCTGACGCGCCATTGCGTGTATGGTTTGGATGCGGATCTCATTATGCTTGCATTATCTACGCACGAACCTCGCTTTGTTGTGCTGCGTGAAGTGGTGTTTCAGCCAGCTGCAAATGATAATAAAGTGTCAGCTGCTCAGGCGCTGATACAAAAGGATAAGCAAAAGAAGCAAGAGGAGGAGCAGTCAAAGCCCCAGATTGCCAGAAAACCATACCAGTTTCTTCTCATAAATGTACTCCGCGAATATTTGGAGAAAGAATTGAGTGTACCAGTGGGATTTGAACTTGATAAAGAACGGCTGTACGATGACTTTGTGTTCATGTGTTTCTTTGTGGGCAATGACTTTTTACCGCACATGCCGACCTTAGAGATTCGAGAGGGTGCGATAGATCTCCTTATGGTCACGTACAAGAAGATGTTACCTTCATTGGGATATTTGGTTGATGGGCCAAATGTTCTTCTAGATAGGGTGGAAAAGTTCATTACAGAGATTGGACAACATGAAGATGCAATCTTTCAGAAACGAATGCGTCTTTTAAGGCGACAGAAAGATAGAAGAAAAAACCAGGGAAATAATAATTTCAACAAAAATGGAACAGGGAGGAAATTCGAGAGTAGTAAGTGGGGGACAAGGACTCCTGGTAAGGAAATAGCACAACAGGCTGTTGCAGTTGCATCCCATACTTCGAAAAGCTCAAGGATGGAGGCTGCAGTCAAAAATATATCTAATCCAATCTCAAATACATCTGCTGCCAAAGAACTAAGAAACAAGATGAAGCATATAACAGGAAAAAAGCGAACTTCTGCAGAAGGTGAGGAGCAGGAAGGCAAAAAAATAAAGGCAGATGAGGCTTGGGAGTTCCTGACCAAGAACCCAGAATCAAATAATCATGAAGATCGATCGACTGACAATGGTGCAAGCGACGATGCTTTAGAGACGAAGAGCCTTGCTCCATCGGTGGTGGAGGCAGAGGATCTTCAAGAGGCAGAAGAGCATGTCAAGGAAATCATCGATCCTGTTTTGGCTATAACAGAATCGAAAAAACTAGAGATTGTCAAGCAATATAAAGAAAAGTTAAAAGAGCAAGCTAGAGAAAAGGCAGATCAATTTGATGCAATGGTGGAGCATGAAGAACGGATACGCTTAGGGGAGCCTGGCTTCAAGCAAAGGTACTACTGTGAGAAGCTCAAGTTGCAGCCTGGGCCGGAATTGGACCAAGAAGTATCTAAAATGGTGAAATCATATGTGGAAGGACTATGTTGGGTGATGAGGTATTACTATGATGGGGTTGCATCTTGGACTTGGTATTATCCGCATCACTATGCGCCCTTCGCCTCTGATCTGGCCACTATGTCAAATCTGGATATTGAGTTCGATGTTGGGGAGCCATTTAAGCCCTTCGATCAGCTCATGGGTGTTTTACCGGCAGCCTCAGCACATGCATTGCCTGAGCCATACAGGCCACTATTCACTGATGGCAAGTCTCCAATCTTGGATTTTTACCCAAAGAATTTTGAAGTAGATATGAATGGAAAGCGATTCGCATGGCAAGGTGTGGCATTACTCCCTTTCATTGATGAATGTAGACTTTTGAAAGCCACTCGTGAGAAGGAAAAACAATTGTCCGATGAAGAAAAGTTTAGGAATAGCAAGCGCTTGGAAACACTATTCGTTTCAGGCTCACACCCTCTTGCTCCTGATGTACATGAATTGGCGGCATCAATTGCTGAGGATGCTTCATCTGAGGAGAGAAGACTCAGTTCACAAGAAATCGATACAACTTGCTCAGATGGCATGTCAGGGTACATCATGCCACCCAATGGTGAGGCATGCCCCCTTGTGATACCTGCCCCTTTCTCTGGTCTAGGAGAGGACATCACAACCAATACCGTGGTTTGTTGTGTTTATCTTCTCCCAGAACACAAACCACATCAGACTTGTTTGCTTCCTGGTGCATTTGAAGAGGTGAGTAGACAGTTATTTTGCGTGTACATGTATGCGTTGATGTGTCATTTCTATTCCTTCTGTAGGTGAAGACCTACATCTGTTGCTGTTGTTTCCTTGCTCAAATGCAAATCTTTTCTCTGCAGCCAGCAACAATTGCCGACTCTGACATTCAGCCGGATCCTCAGTTGTGGCATGAGAACCACCGGGGACCCCGGAATGGGGGGTATCATCATCATTACAATTACAACAGCCAACCACGCCCAATGGTTGACCCTGCAGGGCACAGAATGGTACAGCATCATCATCCTGGTTATCGACCCCCACCGCCCGGTCCAAGGCCATATGCTGCACAGAACCCATATTATAGACCACAGCATCAACGTAACTATCCGTACAACGGAGGGGCAGCCCACAGACCTATGCAGCCACAGGGAATGGCTCGTCCTCCATACCGTGGTGTGCCTGCTCCCCCTTCTGCGCCCGGCTCAACCTTCCAAGCCAGGACGAATGGTCCAAACTATAGAACAAATAATCCATATTCGGCATTGCAGAAGGATGATAAGAGAAACAAATAATAACCTAACGTCATTGTTGTTTACCAACTTTGATGCTAATATGATATGAACAGTTACACTATTACTATCTACATGTTTGTATGTCACAATCCATGTTTCTCGAGTTTGTAAATAATTTTTTCAACAGTGTTTCTTTGTCGTTTCGCCGATTCTACTACAACTGCAGCATCCGAACGCAGCTGCAAAGCTGTCTTTGAGCGCAAATCTCTAATCGCATACAGTAAATCTGCATTCAATTCATGAATTGATCAAGAGCATCAAATCTCAATACATCTGTACTATGCTATACTGCCAGTAGGTAGTAGTATACTACCCTGCAACTGAGCATATATATATATATATATGTGACCCTTCTCATGCGCACACAAACACATAAAAATAATTACCACGCACCCTTTGCTTTGGCTTCTGATTTCAAGACTCGTTTCTCTAGACTCCTCATTTCCCCAGCAGCTCCCCTGAGTTTTTGCAGTCCACGTGCATATTCTTCTTGCGCCAGGGTCAGTCTTTCCGTCAACTTTTTAATATCTCCTTGTTGAGAATCAAGATCTGTCTTCATAACAGACATATTTGCCCGTGATGACTCTGCCATCGCCTCTGGAGTGCTGTAGCGCCCAATAGTTCCACGCCAGACAGCACGTCTCAGACCTGGCAGCATAATTATTGCTAAACCTAGAGCACCGGCAGTACTCGCTGCTTTATGATCCATTGCTGCCACAATTCCACCTGATCAATATACAATAAACACATGGTCAGCAGAACAACCCAACGCATTTTACGTTGAAAAGTATACAGAGCAGAACCACTCAAAACGTGTCAACTACAATTGAGTACGTGGCATTTGAACAACCGATAAGCGCAGAATCGTTGCACTCATGGACAGCCCAACACACCTTTCATCGATGACATCAACATATCATCCAGTTGATGGAGTCCTTGTATCGTGTGATCGTATGACGTCTGCATAAAGACAGCTGGTTGAAAACGTCAAGAACGATCGAGGATGCAGGTTACAGCTTCAACCAGTACCAGCAACCTACCTCAAGCAAACCAGCAGCCCGATCTGCTTCACTCTTTGCCGATGCAGTTGATTTCTTAAGAGCAGCAGAAGCAGCAGAAAGGCTACTTTCGAAAAGCGTCGAGGCGTTCGTCAACTGCTCCTGCAAGAATTCCTGAGGACTCTGAGCTTTATTGGGGGCAGTATCCTCCATATTTTAAGAGACCGAGATATATAAATAAGCTCAGTATCGATAAAAAATAAATATTTCTTTTCTTCTGGTTTTCTATCCGACATCATCGCCGAGTGAATGTTTGCCAGCAAACCAATTGCTGGATACAGTTTCAGTACGTGATAGATTGGTGCTGTTTTGTTCTATAGACTGATGCGATGGCCCAGATTGATAAAATGTATTCATCACCATGTTTCTCACATGTAGTGGATGGCATCTGAAAGTGATAGGTAGCTCACGTGGCGCATTACAAAAGACACTCAGTCTGCAATCTGGAATACAAGAGCCACTAGGGATGGCACCCAAGACACTAATATCTTTCGGTACGCAAGATTCAAGTGGTCCTCCAGATAGTACTATTATGATCTAAAATGCTGCGAATAATGGCGATGAAATATGAGTGCGATCTGCAGACGTTGATGGGACGCTTATAAGGTCCAGGGGTGCAAATGCTAACAAGCTGCATAAGGACTCTTTTGCAGCTGGATTTCGCGATGTGTTTGGGATTGAGACTACTATAGACGTAGTACCACATCATGGAAGTACGGATCCATTGATACTGGTCAAAGTGCTGGAGTTTCATGGAGTAGACAAACAGGAGGCCATGGAGAAGCTTTCACGGTTGCAAGCAGCCATGGTGAAGCACTTTCTAGACAGACGCGGCGAGGCTGGAGTGGGTCTAGAGGTTCTTCCTGGAGTGATTGATTTATTAAAAGCTTTAAAAGAGAATGATGATGTGAGCATTTGTCTTTGTACCGGGAATTTAGAACCTATTGCATGGGAAAAGATGGGCAACTTGGGTATCAAGGACCTTTTTACAGAGCCTTTCTTCGGGGGATTTGGCTCTGATTTCTGCAGTGGAAACACAGAAGAATCATGGAAAGATAGATCAGAATTGATAAAGATTGCGGCTGCGAGGGCAGAGGACTTGGTGGGTGAATTTGGTGGGTGGTTCCATGTCGGAGATGCACCCATGGATGTTCAAGCTGCTAGTGCTGCTGGTGCGAATCCTATCGGTGTGTTGACTGGCATTTACACGGAAAAGGACCTTCGAAACGCTTGTCCAAATGCAATTATTCTAGATGATCTTTGCGATACATCACGGGTTTTGTCCACCCTGAATTTGTCATGAGTTTAGAGGAATATTTGAAAAGTGTAGCAACGCTGCTCTCGACACCGTGCATGGTGTTCATTTGTTGTCCCTTTACGTAAAGGTATACATATACCGACAATCAGGCATATATATATACTAGTATATGATGTATATGTACAGTTATATAACTGAGTAGTACTCGTCTAATCAGTACTAAACTCTCCACCAAATAATACCCCCCTCCCCAAGTCAAGTAATTACGTGATTCCGCTTGTAATTGTAGCGTAATGACTCTCATGAGACTGACCAGTCAGTCTTCCGCCGACGATCCTAATGACGTCAGATCCCGGGAGAGCTGGGCGAAACCCAAAGTCAGTCTGCACTCCGAGACAAGAATCATAACGGAAATACCCTTGAACATTTTGAAATGAATCATTGGAATTGATACAACTCCCATTGTATCATCACAATCTCGGAAAACCAATGTGCATAGAGCGGAACAAGGTTGTCCAAGGCGGTTGTCCTAGGCGGCGGAGTTTGCGATTTGTTCCTGTGATACTGGCATGCTCTCTTGTGCTTCTTTCAGGTGTGACACGTGTTCAGGGTGAACCGGTGGAAGGCGATGCTTTGGCCTCTGAATACAAGGGGATATGCCTGGACTATATCGACCAGGCAAAGGCTGCTCTTGAGTCAGGAGGCAAGACTTCCCTATCTGAGACAGTGTTTGCACTGTATATCGACAACCCAACGGGTCCTTATCTATTCTGTAAAGATAACATCCCAGCGAATCCATCTGATTTCGGCCAGGTTACGGAGTTCATTCATCCTTATATCAAGCTGGGAGAAACCGAAGCTGATGAATATGAACGACTGACGGGGCAAGCAGCAGAACTGTTCAAGGAGCAAAGGGAAAATATTTCACGCTTGGCATATGAGAATCGTCAGACCGGCGATCTCTTTGAATATACGCTGAGCATTAACCAAACCCAGTCACAGGACTCGAGCTCGTTTACTGCTGGAAGTGGCAGACAATATGTTGCATTTTCAGATGACTATGACAAGGCTGACGGCCAGATGGGTGTCCTTTACTGCGGTTGCCCATATACAAATATTCTATCCGGCCCTAGAGATAATAGCAATGCTATAGCTGCGCAGGCAGCAGCAGCCAGCTCGTCTGTGCCGAATGAAAGGTGGTTGTTTGACTTGTTACGTCTGATAGCAGCCACAATCATGGCACACGCGGTTTTATGATCGATCCTGTACACTGATCAGGCCTTCACACACTTGTTAATGCCCAGAATGTATCTAGTGTAATACATCCATCTTGGTCTCGCGGAATAATTGTGCTGACACGGATAAATAGCACAACAGGAATTGAACACTCCCCATTGAACACTCACCTGGACCGAGCCGCCAAACGCATCAACCTGCACTGTCTTTGTGCACCAACTGCATCATATACGGCTCAACTGAGGCTCCCCTTGCATAGAAAGCAACAATTTCAAATGTTGGCTCAACACAATCTTTAATATTGCAATCAGAGTTACCGCCGTCAGAATGAGTCAAGACTGCAGGTACGTAGTCGCCTAGCACTGTTGTGATTGACCGTGTGTTCTGCTCTATACGTTGTTTGCATCATCATTCATCAACCGTCATGAAAAATAGCATTTTGGAATTATTATCCAGATTCTATGAGCAGCGCTTCCCAGAGGTGGACGATGTGGTGATGGTGCAAGTTCGCTCAATAGCAGAAATGGGTGCATACGTGTCTCTCTTAGAATATGGCAACATCGAGGGTATGATTTTGTTATCGGAGTTGTCTAGAAGACGTATCCGCTCAGTGCAAAAGCTGATCAAGGTTGGCCGCCAGGAACCAGTGATGGTTCTACGAGTTGACAAGGAAAAGGGGTACATTGATTTATCGAAGCGCCGTGTTTCACCTGAGGATTTGGCGGTGCGTTGATGCATCAATATGTATAGTTTATTGGATACATGTTTGCATAGTTTAGCCTGCAAGCCACTGCTCTTCGAGCCACTGCGCAAAGCACCGTGTGCTCAAGATTTGATGTGGAATACATTGTCAAATAACTTTAATAGCGTTGCTGTTGCAGAAATGCGAGGAAAAGTTTGCCAAGTCGAAACTAGTCCATTCTATTATGAGACACGTAGCAGAGACCACAGGAGTCGAGTTGGAAGAGTTGTACAAACAGATTGGCTGGCCATTGTACAAAATGTTTGGCCATGCCCATGATGCCTTTAGGCAGATGATTACTGACGAAGAGGCAGATGCTATTTTCCAGCGACTTAAGGAGGAAGTACACGGAGGAAAGGATATCTCAATCCTCTCTTCAGACGTCAAGGAAGGTATTTTGAAGAATGTTAGAAGGCGGCTGACGCCTCAGCCAATCAAGATTAGGGCAGATGTGGAGATGACATGTTTCAATTACGATGGTGTAGAGCATATTAAGACTGCCATGAGGGCCGCCCAGGCCTGTGGCTACGAGTCTAATGAAGTCAAGATAAAACTTGTAGCTCCTCCGCTCTATGTGTTGACAACTCTCACATTAGACAAGGCAAAAGGCATTGACGTTTTGACCAAAGCCGTAGAGGAGTGCCAAAAATCCATTGAGTCAAACAAGGGTCAGATGCGAGTCAAGGAGGGAGCCCGTGCTGTCAGTGAAAAGGAGGAGAGGGCCCTACAGGAAGAATTAGAGGCAGCAGAGGCAGCAAATAGAGAAGTAGCTGGGGACTCAGACAGCGAAGGCGATTACGAGGAAGGAATGTCCATGGATGTCAATGCTGCCCCTGCACTGGCAATGTAGACTGATGGCAATCTATCCATAAATGGGGCAGCCATCCGTCACCAGTGCGTGCATATGTATTCTTTAAGCATTCACTCGACTGGTATCATTGTAAAGAAATTCGTAGAACCACGACTGCATCTTTTCAAACAAGAAGCAAAGAATGCTGGGGTAGCGTTTGGATTCATCATTTCATTTCTTCATTTCATTTTTGTTACACTAGAGGTGCCCCCATCAACCATAGCCTTTGATGGGCGCTACATTAGTTCATTCAATTTGCCAATGACGGTGACCATTCATCCCACATCTCCGCCTACTCGATCGGACGGCGGGAGTAAAGCAAGACAGGGGAGTCGCTGTCTGGTGGTCGACTCCCAGCGACCGGGGACAAACACAAACATCTGGGGCCATCCTGGATAGCGCGGGATAACCGGCAGATTTTGCCCCTTGAAAGACTCTTTGAACGCCATTCCAAAAGAAAGATTAAGTTCTAATTTGTTTTAAACATCCTTATAAATCATTAAGATGCAGACCGCTGTTGCTTTCTCTGCCCCTGTGGCCCGCCCAGCTGGTACGTGCGGAAAGAAGTCTTGTTCAATCTCAAACGTAGTTCAAGCATACTGCCTTGGGGGACGTATACCTGTCTGTATGATTATAGATGTCCAATATTACTCTGTTTCTCCGGACAAGGGGATATTACGCTGCTGCGGGGTGTAGATAGGGTGGTTAGAAGCATCAAGGATTCTTGTGGTGAAGTGTCTTGGGGTCGGGAGCCTGATAGCGCTTCGAATATCCGTATTGTATTGGCTACTGTCCATGAAACATTCTATTTATTAGCAGCTTGTTCAATTTGATGCCGTGTTGGTAGATTCGTACCGTTGTTGTATCGGTTCTGATGTAGTGACTCTGCTGTGTTGTGCAGTGACCCGTGCCTCCCGCGCGACATGTACGTATGAATCTGGTTGTCAACTTGTAGTTTCTCTTTCAAACAGTTTATTGTTTCTTAATATTCACTGTGGAAGCGTGGAATGGCCGAGCTCCTCGACCGGACGACGGTAGTGCTGCGCGGTCGTCGGAAATTTTGGCATATCAAATCAGCAGAATCTCTGGCTGTTGGGGATTGATATTGATGTTTGCCAAGGAATTTGCAACATGATTTGTTGCACTGTTGAATATGATACGTCATGAAGTGTTTTATTTGTCTGACTGATTGTTGATTTTATGTTTGTATGTGCAGCTCGTGTGGTTGTGTGCCAGGCCCAGAATAAGGATGTGTTTGCCAAGGCTGCCGCTGCTGGTGTGTCCGTGCCAGCCCTGCTCGCTGCCCACCCAGCCTTTGCTCTGGTAGATGAGCGCTTGGCCACCGAAGGTACCGGAAAGATCTTTGGAATCAACGATGGAGGTCTGTTCTGGAACATGTTGGCCATCTTCACCACTGTGTGGGCTGTGTTCTACCTGAGCCAGAGGGATCTTGGTGGAGATGATGGAGAAGACTCTGGTCTTACTCTGTAAATGCAGTTGATAGTATAATTTTCATTAGCATCATCATCAATTAGAATGTGCTACTAGTGCATTGTGATGTAAGACAGAGACTTTCTTAATGTATATTTTGATAGTACTAGACTAGTCTACATGTAGTGGTGTACACCAGCCCACATATGATGGGGAAACAGAAATTGTTACATAGTATTCTTGTTCAGCAACGTTATGGGTCGTCGATCTGCCCAAACAGCGAATACATATGTTGCTGATACTCGCTACCGAAATCAAAACATAATTCGCAGCAGAAGCACAAGGAAAAGCATTCATTTACAATTTTCTTTCTTGTACACAATAGTTCCCCTTTGCCAATTATTCACTTGGGATTCGTAAGGATACATCTCGTTCTGATATTTCCGTTAATCGTTCGTTCGTTCTTGTGATAATTCATCATGCCTGATACTCGATTTGGTTTTGTACAACAAATGCATTTGATTCCAAAGGGGTGAACTCAATCTCCTTGCTGGATTCTGAGACGCTAGCAAGGATCTTGGTATTACAAGATTCGCTTGACTGTAGTTGCAGGATGAGTTCTGAAAGGGGATTTTCTACGAGCATCGTGACAGATCTTCTGATTTCACGAGCTCCAAGTTCTTCTGAGTAGCCTTGCTCCACAATTTGTTCATAGACATCTTCATTGATGACAAGTTCAACACCACAGGTGGCAGCTTGCTTGATTGTTTTTGACATCTCGAGGCGAGCAATGCTTGAAATTGTTTGTTTGTTGAGCTTTTGAAAAACTACAATGTCGTCCATTCTGTTCAATAGCTCAGGGCGGAAGTAATTCTTTAATTCCTCCATAACTAAGGTACGCAGCCTGTCATGCCTTGCTGACTGGCTGTCCCCTTCCAGCTGGAAGCCAATTCCACTTTCTCCTCCCTTGGCGATGACAGAAGATCCGACATTGCTGGTCAGTACAATCAAGCAATTATTAAATGACACTGTTCTGCCTTGCGAGTCTGTAAGTCTGCCATCCTCAAGCATCTGGAGAAGAATGTTGAACACATCTGGATGGGCCTTTTCGATTTCATCAAGCAAGACGAGACTATGAGGGTTACGGCGGACAGATTCAGTCAGCTTTCCTCCTTCGTTAAATCCAACATAACCAGGTGGTGCGCCAATCAGTTTTGAGACAGTATGACGCTCCATGTACTCGGACATATCAAGCCGAATCATGCTTGCTGCATCCGAAGCTCCTCCAGCAAAGTAATGGCTTGCAATTGATTTAGCCAGTTCTGTCTTGCCAACTCCAGTAGGCCCACAGAACATCAATGATGCAATTGGACGAGAAGGATGTCCAATGCCAGCGGCGGCTCTCGCCACCGCTTTGGACGCGACTTTGACTGCATTGTCTTGTCCCATTACCCGTGTCTTAATGGCATCCTCCAGGCGAAGAAGTGCTTCATTTTCCTTTTGAATCATACCTTCAACTGGAATACCTGTCCATGAAGATACAACATCAGCAACATCATTAGCAGTAACGACAGGCACGATTGCTCCATCTTCCGGCGATCCTCCAAGAGTTGTTCGCAAGTTGACCTCTCGTATTCTGAGCAAAGTGGCCTCCTCAAATAACATGTCTTTGGTTGCTTCTTCTTTCGCATCAACAACTTGCATGAGTTCTTTGTAAGCCGCGATATCGTGCTCCGAGAGTGTTTTGCATTCATCAACTCTACTGTTAAAGGCCTTGATTCGCACTCTTGAGCCAGCCTCATCCAAAACATCAATGGCCTTATCAGGCATTTGGCGGTCAGCAATATATCGGGAAGACATCATCACTGCAGCCTGCAGAGCTTCTTCGGAGTAAATGCATTGGTGATGCCTCTCATATAGGCTCAGCAAACCCTTGAGAATCTGAAGGGTGTCGTCCTCCGTTGGCTGTTCAACCATAACTGGTTGGAAGCGCCTCTCCAGAGCAGCATCACTTTCGATATATCTGCGATGCTCATCCAGTGTAGTTGCACCAATACATTGGATTTCGCCTCGAGATAAAGAAGGTTTGAAAAGGTTACTCATATCCGAACTACCCGCCACTCCTTTACCCCTAGAGCTGGAACCTCCACCAACCATACAGTGAATCTCATCTATCACAAGGATGATATCTTTGAATTCCTTGCACGCTTTGATGATATTCGTCACCCTTGATTCAAGTTCCCCTCTTTCTTTAGCTCCAGCAATCAACATTGGGACGTCAACCTGCATCAATCGCTTATTTTCCAGAAATGCGGGAATTGGACTCCCATCTGGCATGGCCTTGCTTACGATTGCACAAGCCAAACCTTCCGCAATTGCCGTTTTACCCACACCTGGCTCCCCAAGCAATATAGGATTGTTCTTACTACGTCTCCCAATAATTTGCGCTACTCTATACACTTCTTTCCCACGCCCAATAATTGGGTCAATCCGTTTGTTCCGAGCTTCCTCGCAAAGATCCCTACAGTATTCAGTCAACACTTCCTCAATCTTGTCGGTATCTTTCTTCGATTGTTGTTTGCCGGACGCCACAGCCTCACGATTTGAACTTTTATTAGAATCGATTTCGCCCCTCAATCTTCTCATGGCTTCCACTTTGAGTGCGCCTCCTTCAGCATTGAATAACTTTATCAACTTTCGTGTCTGTTCATCATCCACCTCTAAAATCGCCAGGAATATGTGTTCGGGGGCGATGAACGTCATCCCCATTCGCCTCGACTCGATTTGAGCGGTTTCAAAGATTTCTTTTGCCTTCTCTGAGAAGGGCAGCTCCCTTGGGGCCTGTCCCATGCCGACAACTTTCTTTGTTTGACCAAACAACACAGTTGTTGCCAACTCAATCTGCAGCAGCAACAATCCTCAGTAAAATAACATGTATAACCATTGAATTTATACTAGCTTTTTACTCAGACATGCATCCTCTACAGGAACTCTCTATTTACGGAACATCAGCCAGACGTACATCTACTCCACACTCAAAGTACCCCTCCCCGCTACCGTCTTCTGCAATCAGACCCAAAAGTATATGTCCTGGAGATGTCTGCAAATACAACAAAAGTACTTTTTAGAGCCAAAGCATTACGTTACATTCGCAACCACATCAAAACCCTGGTTTCGTGCTATGCAACAATATTCGCGCGACTCGAAGACCAATACAAATATTGTACCTGGGAGCCTCCCGCCTCTCTGCAAAACCCTTGGGCCAGCATGATTGATTTTATCGATCGTTCGGTAAACTGCTCAAAGATTGCACTCGTCTTCACGCAACTCAGCCTTTTTGCCCTTTGAACTTGGACTGCTCCGCCCGGACAGTTTTTCTTCAACCGCGCAAAACCATCCCTTCCAGAGCCAAGGAGACACTCATGCTTTTTACGTCGCAAAATATCATATTTTGCTTTGGGTTTTGATTGGCTGAGCCCGCTTCGGGTCTCCCGTTGACCCGGCAACCGTTGTAATGCGTTCGCAGGCTGAGAACGTGACAGTTTCAAATATTTTGCTTGCATCATGGACATTTTTTCCTACTTTTAAAGTTCCATTAGCTCTAAAGAATATAACTGATGTTAAATAATAGCAAAGTTATCTTTGATCCGTGACAGAGACAAGATCTACGCTCTTCACATTCAAAATCCCCCCCTGCTGTTTGGAAAATCTTGAAAAGCAGGCTGAAGAAAGATTGGTAAATACGTAGTTCGTTGATATTGCATCTTACACGATTTTTTTTTGAATATACATAGTGCTATATACAGAAAGTGGGCAATAAATAGGCATCCAGGAGAAGAAAAAATCAGAATGCTGGTGATACAGTTTCCACCAGCCTGGCTCTGGTGTATGCTATTTCCCAAAAGAGTCTTCTGGGAGAGCAGCATTTGCGACTGCACGAGCAGCTTGAAGCTCATACCATACCTTTCGTCGTTCAAAGTAAATACCGCAGTCTAAAGAAGTGCAGACAATGCCTCCATCAGGCGATGGCTGGCCTCCTCCTCCTCCACAGGCGCTACAGAGATGGACCATGTTGACATACTGTCTCTCAGCTCTGTTTACCCTTGCCGGTAAGACTGCAGCGACTATTTGAGGGTCACTCGTGCATGATTCACATAATGGTTGGTTGATTCGCGTCAAGCCATCACAGCACACGCAGTGCCTAGAAAGATAAAACGTATCAATGGTTGAGATGCGGTCAAAATGTCTCTTTTCCACCTGATTACCAGATTTGAGCAGGGGCAGAGAAGACACTGGGCGCTTATGAGGAAGATTACGATATACTTTAGGCATTTTGCTGTACCATGATCGCACATCTGCTCCAACAAGTGATAGGATTCTCTCCAACGATGGGATGATTTGCTTCAGGATGTAGTAAGGAGCATGTAGGCGAAGATGTCCTCCGCTCTCAATCAACTCCTTGGGAGGAGCAACGAGGTCGATAAGTCTGGCACCAGGCTCTCCGTGAACTACTACATATGATACGCGTTCCCCAAAACGAGGTTCAGCCCGTGGGTCTGCTGCCATGGCCTTGGTAGCGACCAAAGCTGCTGGTGGGATGGAAGACGATGATCCACTGTATGTACCCAGCCTGACTTCCTTGGCAAAGACAAAGTCCATTATTGAAACTCTGTTTGATAAGATTCTCTTCCACTGTCGCTCTAAATATCTTCTGACAAGAGACAAATCGGCAGATGTGAACAAAATTCTAAGGCTTCTCTCCATCATTTTGGCCACTGCTGGGCAACTGTCCCTTCTGACCGACTCTATGCCCTTGGCATCAAATTGGAACACTTGCTGCTCTGGTGATTCATACATTGCGCCTACGTAGCGTTTCTTTGAGAGTAAAAAGCATGGACGGTATACCTTTTCAAGCTTCAATAAGACAGGCTTTGGGTTTTGGGCTGAAACTGCAGAGGCAATCTGTTGCCCAATATGATGTGCTTCCTGAACTGTGCGTCCAGGCAACCTAACAAAAATGCTATCTGTGTCGCCATAAATGACGTCCGCTTTCCAATCAGGATGGTTTCGTATCAATCTAATAGCAGATTCAAGGGTTTCTCGACCACTTTGGACGATTGCATCAGCCAATTCTGCCATGGGCATCCGGCCAGAAAACCCTGCAGCTGTATATCCATAGGTCACATTTGCAATCAATTTGAGTCCAAACTGTCTGGCATTGAGACACTTCAAAAGAGCCTTGGAGTTATGATTCGTCTTTTTCATGGTAGTTTTCACCTGCAAGAATGTGGTCGATTTGAATTAAAGTTTAAATGGGAGTTAATGTACTGATGCAGTGAGATAAACCAACACATGAACTTACCATTATTCGAGTGTCCAGAATTTCCTGCAGCAAACGTGGTAGTACCCCGTGTCGAATATGTTTCGGTGTAAAAGCTACGCCATTGGGACAAACTATCAAGTCCTCTGGCTCCATGTCCATCTTGGTAAGGGAATGTTTCAGTTCATAATGTTCCAAACAGCCCAACCTGTGTTTTTCCTTTTTGTCGCTGTTCAGATGGCACGGGCGCCCAAGACATGTGGAAAAACATAAATTATAAGCAATTATGATGGAGGGATACAAAGATTGGAAATCCAATACACATACTGGATCTTCATACATTCCACTCTCAGGCTCCATGACCAGAGGCAATGCTTCCATAGCAGGCTGCCTAGCTACTTGCTCAGTGTTTGGGGACAATAAGATGAAATTCTGAGAGTGTGCTAAGCGAATCATCATACTTTCTACACGATATTGACTTCCTCTGGATATAACAGAGAAAAAATCAATGCCAAATGTCCTAGCCAGCTCAGCAGTGCGACCTATCAAGTCCAGTTGTTCAATCATGAGAACAGATATTCTTGCGCAAAAAACAAGGTGTGAAATACAGCGCCATCTGAGATTCCTAGTTTCAAACCACGAATGCATTTGAATTTTATCAATGAATGGTATTCGCAACCTCAAAATGGCTGCGGCACAGCTTTGGAATGTGTAAGAGCTCAACTTCACCTCTGTGAAAATGCAAGAAAACAATTAGAAAAATCAGATATTCCAAAAGTGATATATCAACTAAGAGACAACGACAACCAGGAACCTTTCTGAAAGATTTATTATCGAAGAGTATGGATTAAATTACCTGCTTTCATAATCCGCCAAAGATTAAGAACAATTCTGCCAGGCACTTGCAAGCCTGATGAAGTTTGCCAGCCATATTGGTCATGTTCCTTCATGTCGCCATAGTCTTCTTTATGATCCGGAGTTCTTGAAATTGCACAAAGAAAGTTTTTGTTATCAAATTCATAGTATGATCGTTCAGCTAGATAGCCAAGTGACTCATTTTGTATCTCAAAACCCATCAAGATATCTGGATCAAGGTATCTGATTGCAGAAACAAATGCTTCAAAGAGCAATTCCTCTGACTTATATACTTCAATTTGAACATCCGTCAGACCATCTGCGCGGCCATTAAGTTCCTGAAAATAATTTTTATCGTATATTAGAACTCGGGAATGGTACTGCCCCCCTTCAACCACCTCATCATCCTCAAAAAGAGTTATAACAATGGCACCAACAGCATCATATTTTGGATCCGGCAAGAGATTTTGCCTGTTGGCCGCATGAATCTCAATGCTCGCGAGCGTAACTCCTTCTCCTTTTCCTGGAGATGTGTTTTTGAATCCAAGTTGAGATTCTGGAGTTCTGACCAGCATTTCTGTAGGCGGTGTGATCCTGCTTAGGGAGTTCTTGCCTGATGGCATTTCTGCTGACCTTATTGAATGACCATATGGAGAACTGGCTTTTCCCCTTCTTGAAACCAATTTATCTTCCAAAATTATAGGATCTTTGTAAAATGCCTCGACTTCATCGTATTTTGGGGAAGCTGGTCTCAGTGAGCCAACTCCTTGATGGTCTTCACCGGCATTGCGGGGTGTCACAGAGTCAGTCCTTGGTGCTGGGGTAAAAGCGTCGGTACAGCCTGACAAAATATCTTGGACACTTGGTATTTCTAGTGATCCCATCAACGAATATGCACTGGCTTGAGTAGCTATCGTGGCTGGTATTATCTTGCCTGTATTTGGATCCATTCCAGTCTGCTGGCTTCCATGCAATCCTCTTGTAAGACTATGTTTCAAAGAGCCAGCAGTTGATCTCAGCCATTTTTCGACATCAATGCGAGATGGAGGTGTTCGGGTAGGGGTGAAAACAAATGTACCGTCTTTCTCATGGCAAGAGGGGAACAGATCCATGACCCTTTGGAAGTGGTTCTCATAGGAAAATGCTGGCAATTCTTGTACTGCTGAACAACGCAGTCTAAACTCCTTTCCAGCAAATACTTGGATTCGTCTTCCAATATCTTTTGGATCACTGAAATGAGGCGTTTCATGAACAATCGGAGGGATCTCTAACTCGCCCCATGTTTGCTGGAGGTCTGCTCGTGATGGTGGGTTTGCAATTGGTCTCATACTCAACAATCTATCCGTGGCTTCTTCTATTCTAGCGACGGCATGATGATGGCTGGCAATATCAGTTGGTACCTGGTGAAAATCCAACACTCCTTGTGACCGGTGACTACCATTCAATTCACTTCCGTCACTGTTTTCAGAATGCGACAAAATCTCATCTTCAAAAAGAACTTGTGAAGACTCTTCTCTCCATAGATGTAACTTTTCTTGTGAAGTTTGTTTGTCGGATAAAATATGAAGCTCATGACGAATATCTGTATGCGGAGTGCTCCGAGCCGTGTGAAATTCATCCAAATCTGGCTGAGTGTTTATTAGAGACTCATCAGTATCTGATGTCACTCTTGTAGTACTGTCCCATTCACGGTCGGACAAAAGTTGGCGGAGCTGAGAAAAACGAATATTTGACTTCTTAACATCTTCTCTAGATACATAATATAAGTTCGAGTCCTCATTCTTTCCTGGTCCATTTGTTTTATCTTCCTGGCATTCCGCTTTTTCTGTTTGACCATATTCTTTATTTGAATTCGCTTCAACAGGCGCTCTGTCCTTATCAACTTCCTCGACCATAGAACTTGAAGAATCGTAAGCTCCGTCAACCTGAGGTATCATTGTTTCTCTCCTTGGTTTCTTTCTAAGCTCAGAATTCAGGAGCAGATCCTCATCGGTAATCTGAGTTGCCTCTAGGATATCCCTGCACTCATCTTCTGCAGCCTGATTCTCCACCTCCACAGCATTAGAAATCATTAAACCTGCCTTGTATTGGCTTGGTTTATCGTCAAGTAAAATTCCATCAGTCATTTGTGTCAAGCGTTGTCGTTGAGAATTTTCCATCGGTGACAATTGTCCTGCGAGCTCCAAAAGAGGGTCATTAGGATCACCAAGTCCTGCATAGGTGGTCCCTTGATCTCTCTGCCTCTCTGCCCATTCCTCCATTGTATATTGGCCCTAAACACACAGAGCCAAGTATATTTGAAAAACCTGGAGATACAATTTGATACCCTAAAGAGTGCATGCATACCTGGTTCGCAAAGCTGGTTTGGATTTGGGTTGCTAGAATTTCTTTGTTCACCAAACTTTCAACTTGTACAGCATAAAGCTCCTCAGCAGCCTGTGCTATTTTGATTTCATCTGATTCTATTGAAGAAATTGACATCACCACATTTGCTGATGGGAATGCTTGGGAAAGGATTTGATGCTGCCACGTAGGACTAGTATCAACTTTTGCGTCTTCCTCCAAAACCTTCATGTCATTCACAGTCCAAAATTTTTCCTTCCATACTTCAACTGCAGGCCCTAACTGCTGAACGTCCCTTTCTATCTTCGGAGGCGTGGGATGAATATCTTTTTTCCCCTGCCTTAGTTGCTCATCAATCCAAATCGGAGCCAAGGAGTCAACAAGTTGTAGGTCCTCTGGTGCGTCTTTTATTGGTATCCATCTTTTGCTCCGTATATTCAGTATGTCCTGCGGAAGCAAGTCAGCTTCGAGCTCACATGTAGTTTGACTTTTCAAATACTCTGGTGACCATAATCTCCGTGAATCGATCACCTCTGAACACCAGACAATTTTGTCATTGCCTCCTCTATGCTTGCCATATCCCTCTGTCATTTCTGCTTCAGGCAGAAGGCAAGCAGGGTCCCTGGAACCTTTTTCTTGATGCAGACGGTCATTGTACAAATTATCCAACGATTTTCGTTTGATCCAACCGCCTTGCACCATCATGGTATTTGCATTACATCTATCAGGAGCAGACCTGCGAAACCTAATATTTCCCAACTGCATCCATCCCATCCCATGGAGATTAAAATCAGTTTTCATTTGCAGCAAGTACGGTATATGGGACTCATACGGCTGGAAAGAACGCCCCAGTATAACCCCAGAGCTCAACATCTCAGCTGCAGCTTTCACATCTTTTGGATCATACAGCACAATTTTCATCCACATGTGCTCATTCGGGTGGTACCCATAAAATGGAATTCCACGAACCAAAACCACATCGTAAACCTTCTCCTGCTGAGTTCGAACACCTTTATGGCCCCTGTTGTCTCGATCAGACTTCTTTCCTTCTTGATCACCAATATTCTCAGGGATATTTTCATACATGTCTCTCCTCATATTCAGACCAGTATTCAAGGCCACTGCAAAACGCCGAACATACGCATTTGCTGCACGCACAGACACATATATCGATTTTAATCTCTTTACATGCATTTAAGTTTCACTAAAGCAATATAGAAGTCGCAAACCCGTGCAGGAAGGCAGCAGCATACAAACTGTCAAAAGACCATACCATCCACAACCTCTACTCAATGACAACAAACTCAACATCGCCCCTACCTTGATCGAGATTTTCATCCGGAAGATCATCATCATATCGTACATAAAAGTAAGGATACACATGGTGCACATGAAGACAAATCTTCTGCCCTCCTGGCGTACATCCATACACCCGAATCACAGGCACCTTCCCACGACTCCAGTTCAATACTTCACAGCATCCTCCAATATGCTTCTTTATACCATTCCTTGGCAAGCATTCACTCAAGGGGCACATGAAATAGTCCATAACCACCACTTTAACCCTCTCCATCGCATCATCGTCATCATCTGAGCGAATGTGCTCCACTTTATATTCACACTCTTCTTGCTGCTTCACCTGTTGCTCTCCTTCCCCCATTATGTAGTACACTCCTTTGAACCAGGTTGGACTCGATTATCCTATTCTCTTCATCATGTCATATTTATTAAATAATGATTCATTGTTTGTCTATCGACCCGTCAGGAAGTGCAAGCGACTGATAACAGACTTTTGGTCCAAATTCAATCGTCACACAAACTTTTGTTACCCACTCACAATGAGCATTGTTGTTTTGTATTTTCTCATGGATGGACATTATTTCTATATTTTAATGAAAATTGTATCACTTGTGTATTCGGTCGGTCTTATTCTACGCAGCTTCAACTAGGAGTGCCAGTCATTGTTCGTTGACAACTCCTACACGCTACAAACTGACTGGAGGATCCAGTCTCGACCATTAGCGTTACTAATACACATGCGAAAATTCGAAATATTTTTTATTTTTTACATGTACCAAATGCATATTGTTTAGTCTAAATTTCAATGCATAGCCGCCCCGCAGTACCCATTCCACACCTGCCCATCAGATATCAATGATTTGTAGAACGTCGTGGAAAATGCATCCGTATCTGCACCAAATGGATTGACTCTAATGATGTAATCTGTCGGCTTTATCCCCTTTTTAATACCAACTTTGGTCTGCAAGCCTCATCACAGTAATCATGGTTAGTTCATCATTGCTGAGCAACGTTACCCCAGTCTCTATTCACACAAGCATGCCTCGTTCATACACTACAACAAGTGGCCAGTAACCTACCGGTACGCACACGCGTGCAAACGGCTGATCAACAGACCAATCCAAGGTTGTCTTGTACGAACAGGCTGACGCCAGAGAGTCCTTGACCCCCTGGGCCTGTTCTTGCAAGTACGGATACTTTGCCTTGGTCAGTTCCCAGTTGTCACAGAATACCCCAAACTTTGGATTCACCAATTGCCCCTTCTGTGGCCTCCAATATGCCATTCTCCAATTCTCAATATCGTATTCTCCTTGTCCTGCGAAATGCACACAATGAGACAGGTCAGCAATCGAGCACTCGCCCTTGAGCAATCTAATCCCCCGTACTAACTGCTACCACGGTGGTCGCAGAGTCACCCACCTCCAAAACTCAGATCAGTAATTCCAAGGCAGTTTGTAGCATTACACATGCTTGTTGCTCGACACGAATCCAACATGAGTCCGGTCGCCGCGCTGTCCAGTCCAAGTTGGGCCAGGCGCATAGCTTCCAGCGTTTGGAGCAGAAACGACAGAAACAACATCGTATTCTATCGTCTGCCTCTCTTCGAACTACCCTATGCACTCTATAGTTAGTACTGAAAAATACTCGGATAGACAAAGACGACATCTTTAGTGCCAAAACGTGCAGCATCCGAGTACCTTCCTTCATCGCGGGATCCGGCAACCGACGCCGCGTTGTGCTGACCTGGGCAGCCTGACCAACCTACTACTGCTGTTCATCATCGGTCGACTCACCGTTCACAATTATCGCAATATATGAATATACAATCACCATAAATCATTAAAAAGACTATTTATTTGACAAGGATATCCTCTATAAATGCGTAGTCTACTTTGCTCACTGTTCGTGATAGCGATCTTGGCAACCGCTGCACCGGCGTTCGCGCAGGAAGCAGAAGGGGAGATATTCTTCTGGCCAAGTTCAGTAGAATGTGAGACGGCTGGCGCAAAACCATCTTTTAATTTTGATGGCGAGATGGTGTGCGGATGTGTGAAGGACGGTAGCTTCACTGGACCGTGCTACGACCTGGGGTACAAGGTGAAGGAAATGCCTCCGGCGCAAGCTATAAAGATTGCTGCAGAGATGTCGGGCACGTCTCCTCTGCCTATTGCAGCCGATCAATGTCAAACCATTCCTCAACAATTTCTCGACAGTGCGTTTTGTTATTGTGCCGGCTCAAAACTAGTTGCCTGGCTGACTCGGATGCAAAATTCGAAGAATACTCATGTGCTGGATGTATGGCATGCAGGTGGGACAGCCGACACGGGCGCAAATTTTGATGAAGTTTATGATGCAGCCATTAATTCAAATTGTAATCAGACAGAGCTGGAATGGAGGGCAAGGGACTGCAGGGATGCCCTCATCCCTGCATACCAAGAGGTGCAGGACAGGTCAACACCTCTTTGCCCTTTGGAATGCGAAGTTCTCTTTGTCAATATTTCTGTCAACTGCCCAAGAGTGTACCAACTGCTCAAATTAGGTCAGTTTTCGGACATTTGTCCTGGTTTGAGCTCCTTTGTGCAGTTACCGGAGGAGAATCTGGAGCCCACTATCCCTGCTGTTCCAGAGACCTTGCCAGAGGTTCTTCCTGCACCAGCACCAGCGGTGCCTGAGATTGCAGTGCCTGAGATTGCAGTGCCTGAAACGGCACCAGCACCAGTACCTGCTGTTGTTCCTGAAACACCACCACCGGCGGTCCCACAAATAGAATCCGTCCAGCCCCCCGCAACTGCGGAGGCAGAGAATGAGACAACAACGTCATCATCCAGTAGCTCTCTCTTTGTGCGGTCGACCAGCATGCTCGCAGCACTTGGTTCCTTGTCTTTGTTCGTGTTTTGAAATATGCACTGCATAACTTGATGCTATGTAAAAGTAACACTATTGGCATTTCTTGCTCCATAAGCTAAACGCGAACGGATCGATGAAGATTTTGATTCGTCTTGGGTTCTGCTTCGAATTAATTCGAGCTGATCAGCTCAATCATGATTGGGAATGTTGCCGAGTACCCTCAACACGAAACGAGCAACACGTAACCTCCTGTCCGAAGGTGGCTTTGATGGGAGCATATCAGTTGCGACGCACAGACAGAGTTCTGGTTAACCAGACAGACTCACGAGTTGTATATTGACCAGAGCCGCGAACATGCTTATCTCTGATATAAAAAATACATATTTTACCCAATAAAACTCTTGGTTAGGAATATATATATAGGTACGAATAGATGAATTTTGTATCGGGGGGGAATACAGGGCCCTGTGGTTTACTTTTGTTGCCTCGTCATCGTGTCCCTCAGGAGTGCGAGCATGGGCCGAACTGATACTTGCGGTCTTTTGTAATTAATTGCCGAATGATCTAGTATTTATCTGGTAATGGTTTTGGTGTGGTGTTGGGGGTTGGGTTTTGGGGTTGGTGAGAACGTGATACGCGACCACGTGAAGAATAGCAGGCTCGAATGAATGGTTTCTGTCCTTAAAGGGGTCTGGGTGTAAGAGGGCGTCGGTAAGGCACATGTGGTCAAAATTATGTGCTAAAACAACCGGTAATGATGCATGGGGTCGTATGGGCCGGGTAAGGGTACTGGTATAAACTCTTCACTGAGCATTGGGCGTCACCACATCAAGGAAATCAACGATCTCGAGAAAAAGAACATGCAGCCTTATTGGTTTGTTTTCTCGTCTCAAGTGCAATAATTATTTGTCAATAGACAGCAGAGTGATAGTTGATTGATCAGGTCGAGTGTATGTTTGCAGGAGGGTCTCTACAGTTGGTCGATTGTTATACCAGTTTATCAGTTGGTTGTCCTTGGCTGAAACTAGAGTTGTAATTCGTATCGCTGCTGAATACACTCTAAGGAGAAAGAATAAAGATGAAGAGAAACAACCGTCATTGAGATTCAAAGGAAGATATAATGACGTATCTGTTGGTGCTGTATACAGCAGGTCTGCTGACCTTAGGTGACTCCTTGGTTCACTAGTAAGCAGGGAGGGCAATGCCAAGAGGGCGGACGGTGAAAAGGGGACGCAGCCGAAAAGGCATCCATTTAACCGAGTGTGGCCCCGCAGGTAGTGCGGGACGGGTGCAGGAACGGTCGTCGTGCACAGAAGCTGCAGATGGGGTTCCGGACGGGGAAGAGAAAACCCTATATGCACGACAGGTTGTGTCGTGGTTATCCACTGATCGTGTGATCAATGTTGCTGAAAGAGCACAGATTGTGTGGGGAAGAATGGGGAGCTTTCCGTTCTGGCCGGTGGGTTTCTTTCTCTGTGTTGTTGTTTTATCTAGTTGGCTGGTCCGATAGAAATGGTATACTTTGTGTTGATTAGAAGGCAATGAATGATGTTGTACATACTGTGATTTCGTTATAGGCTCAAATTGTCACTGAAGAGGCCCTAGAGTCGCTAGACCACGTGAGACTTGCGCGCCGCGCGAAGAATGCAATCATTCCTGTGATGTTTTTTGGGGAATATTCGTATGGATGGTTGCCAGAAAAGGCTGTGAAAACGTGGTCTCAAGGTCTAGCACAAGGTTACCAATGGAAGAGGAATAGTTATATGAAGAGAGGAGTTGAGGAGGTTAAGCTGTTTTTGGAGACCGATTTCGCGTCGCAGCAGGCGAAGAAGAAGAGAGAACATGATTGGATTGCATTGCCCAATTGGTGGTGTCCGGCCCCAGTTCCTGTGGATACTCCATGGAGGGGTGTCGTGGAAGGGGACAAAAAAACGCCATTTAATATGAATGGAAACGGCAAGAATGACATTTGTCTGCCTGTGGACGGGGCCAAGCTAATCGTGAGTGAAAGGCTAAAGAACCGGTTGGTAAAGGAACATGGCGATTCTCTGTTTTTGGGGAAGAATGCCTTCCCAGACTATGTCCACATTAAACAAAATGCTTGGACTTTGCCTCGACCAAAGTGCGTATTAACATAATTTTCATGACGTATAAAATTTCATTTCTCCTTTTTGAGATCAGCAAAAAATATAACTCAGGATTCTCACTGAAATGGTTACGTTTTGCAGGCGCATGTCAAATGAGGAAGTATCTGTATGTGCATGTTATCCAATTCCAGTCGAAAGTCAACAGAAGTTGATCACGAAATATGCTGGAAATGATAGCGATTATGAAAATGAGCCTTTGAACGTCAAGAAAGGGGTGGAGTTAGTTGGATGTGGCCATGAATGCCTTAATAGGTTGTCCTATATCCATTGTGATCCCAAGGTTTGCCCGTGTGGGGCTTTTTGTCGCAATAAACCATTTTACAAATTAAAAACTCCGGAAATTGAAGTATTCTTGACGGAAACCAAGGGTTGGGGTGTACGGGCAAAGGAGGGTATTCCACAAGGAACTTTTTTAGTGGAATATGTAGGCGAGGTCGTGGAAGAAGCAGAAATGAAAAAGAGGATGGAAGCGTCCAAGGAGAATAAAGAACCACACTTCTATATGATGGAAATGTCTCCTGGTCTAGTGATCGATGCAGGACCCAAAGGGAATATATCTAGACTGTTGAATTCTTCTTGTGATCCCAACTGTGTGAGTCAGAAGTGGCATGATGGATCAACTGGGGAGGTTCGAGTAGGTCTGTTTACCAAGCGAGAGATTGCACCTGCGGAAGAGTTGGTGTATGATTACCAATTTGAGCACCTTCTCGACGACGAAGGTAATAGTAAATATACATGTCAATGTGGCGCTGTAAATTGTCGAGGCTCTATGGAAAAAACTCAGCGACAGGGCCTTAAGGATGTTGGGCGCCGAATCGAAATATGGTGGGATGGCGATTCATGCTATTATCCAGGAAAGGTTATCAATTACAGTCCTCGGAGCGGAAAGTACAGTATTTTGTACGATGATGGTTGGAAAGAGGATATTTTATTGAGAGAGTATACGTATCGTTGGCAAGCCGAACAGTCCCATGCCTGTAAACGAAGAAAGAACTCAAAGGGTGCTGATAAGGCTGCAGAGGTACAAGAATTGCAACCAATGGCAGAGTCAGATGGGGGGCAACCTGGTCCCTCTAGAGACCAGTCGTTAGTCAACTCAGCACAAGAATTGAAAAAATATTTGAGGCCAGATGTATCGAACATTGGTATTCTTCAGCATCTGATTCGACAAATTGACTCCACGATTCCAGGCCCAGCAGCAGCAGCAGGAGATGAGTCGGCAGCATTGCAACTGCATGAATTCCCAGTTGATGACGCCTCTACTGCAGATCAAATATGGAAGAATATCCTTGATACATGGAAGACGTTAACAGAAGAAGAGTGCGGCAAGGAGAAAGTGAATACCAGAGCAATGCTTTCTGAGGCACTTGCAAATATCGCGTCTTTGCATCCGCCTGAAATTTTAGAGCCGGTGGAGAATCCGGGCGCCGAGCAAACTGCGGGAAGCTTACATGGCAATGGAAATGGGAAAGGCGGAAATCCACCAGCATCTGTAAGCTCAAGAGGGCGCAAAAGGCAGAAGAAGATCTTTGGGAATGACTTTGAACAAGACATAGATTTGGCTCAAAAGTCTGGCAGGCAAATGGAACCTCCTCCACTATCCCCACCACCTGAAAAGTCTCGAGGACTTTCCAGAAAAGCACCTCTAAGTCCCGGGATTGAAGCAGCTTCGATTATAGCACAAATGGCAAATGCTTCAAAAGGAGATGTTGATAAGCCTGGACCAAGAAGCCGCACGAGTCACAAAAGATCTGGCCCAACGCCACCTTCCTCTGGTCTTCCAGCTCGCACGATTCTAGTTGCAAAGCGTCTGACCAATAGCGATGTCAGTAAAGGTAGAATATTGCTGCCTAGGGCTGCAGTTGAAGCGAATCTTTCTTTTGCTGTTGGCAGGGCGCATTCTTTGATGGCAAAAGACCATGAAGGTAATACATGGGAGTTCACGTTACAGTCGTGGGCCAATGGGATAGAAACCAGACGTGTTTTTGTTCTTGAGCATGCTGGAGAGTATCTTAGGCATCATGCCTTGAAAATCGAAGATGTTATTGGTATCTCAACTACTGCAGAGGGCGAGTTCATGGTGGAGTACAATACTGAAGAAGTTTGCTCTGCTGCAGAATCACAACAAGCTGCAAGAGCTGGAGGGGTTTCGACCGCTGTCAACACTTCTCTACCCGCGATAATGCCTGGATCTATTAATCCGTTAATTCAAAAGAACTCAGGACGCTGTACAAGGAGCTTGCATTGCAACAAGCCAGCTGGTCATCCCGGCTTCTGCATGAGGACCCCTGCAGCTGCTAAAGGCAAAAAACCAATGCTTCGTAGAGGGCGGGGACGCATGCGGGGGCGCACATCCAACATTGCCACTCGCATGTATTATGACTCACACTCCCAGCAACAATCGTATGAAGTATCTGAGGAGGATACAAATGCTGGGCGATCAAATGCAGACAGTGGTGCAGAGCAAGAGCCTGGATCTGCAAGATATCGAAGACAAGGAGATATGTCAGGAGGGGAAGATGACATCTTCAAACGAGGAGGTGTACTTACTCCTCGTTTTCCCAATTCAGCATACGAGTATTTCGGAAGTGCAAAGCAGGAACCTGATTATGACGACTGTGTTGACGATGGTCATGTCTCTACTGGTGGAAAGGAATATTACTCTGGCAACGCGTCCTCCAAAGGACCACAGCTGCCAAAGTACCCACTGCCACCGCCACCAGAGTTGGGTCCAGGGGTTCCACCCATATTCGTCATGGCACAGGACAGTATTGGGCCTCAATTACCCCCTCAGCTTCGATCTCCGCTCAGACCCTCAATACTTGGACGACAACAGCAGAGCTTTGAGCATCACCAGCCAAATATCGCACCAAATACAGCAAGGAGCCAGCCTATACCCTCCTCACCGTCTGCAAGTGCGTTTGGAACCCTTCCTAGTATCCCAATGGACGATATAACAGAGGGTGTTTCGCCCCATGCCTTCCACAGCAATGATCTATTGCGGATGACAGCGCTTTCAGGCAACAACAGTGATATACTCTCAATATTGGAGGGATCATCTCCAACTGCAGCAAGATTTGACATGGCTGGTGCAGGGCCATTAGGATCCATGACAAATCAGCAAGGCAAGGTGTCCCAACCAGGCATGCCAGCAGCACCGTTGCCCCTGTTTGGAGCCCCACCACCACCTTTAGGGGGAACTCAAGGTAAAGGAACCGGTGCATCTCAGCACCAAGCTGCGTCAGTATCCAGAGATAAAAATGATTTTGATTACACCAGCTTTCTAAACAATTCTGGTAACAAGTAAGTGTTGTTTTTTATTTATGGACTATGACCATGTTAAAAATGACTACCGTGTGATACGAGTGTAAACACCAAAATATTGGGTTTCATTGAAAGCTCCAAAAATAAATTTAGAAGTATGCCGGTGTCAAGTATTATTTACAGGACTATTTCACCAAGAAAACAATGAATCAACATCTCAAAATGACTATAAGTATGGTCAAAACTATCAAATAAACGTTCATTATTCATTTATATTCGCCTATCCTTGCAATATTTTCAACAACTCCTCGTCCGTAACCCCCTCAGCCTGTTCTGCTACTCTTTGCCCAGCCACTCTGGACATTGGGACTGCTGCTGCTGCTGTCATGGTTTCCCCTGTCAACTCTAGTAGCACCTTGTTCACCGCTTCGTCTGCAGCTTCTTCATAATCTTCGTCATCTATTGCCGACTCTATCCCTTCATTTATTGTTTCAGATATTAACCCAGCATACGCCATCTCCTTTGCCATATTCTTCATGCTTTCATGCAGTTTGGGCACCTTCATCAGTTTATTCATCGACTCGATCATTTTTGCCGACGATTTTACAGTTTCAGCCAATTTGATATTTCGACGGGCTTCCGCCATTTGCAAATCCAGTGCACTTAATGTTGCCTTATTCTCAGCCAATTTTGCAACTGCCTTTCTGGAGCGAAGCAGCTCCTTTGCCAAAAACTGCGATATCCAATTCCGTACAACCATAATCTCTTAGTTTACATAATAATAATTTATTTCAGGTGAAACGATATCGAGCAAGCAGTGATTACAACCTAAAGTCACCAATACCCAAGTCTTACCCGCGCTGATTGGATGTCGTTGCGTTTTGCAGCTTCCCTTATAGAGCGCTCTGCCTTTCGCTGTTCCAAAGTTAAATTTGAAATATTTCTATCTATGTCACGTTTTTGAGCACGAATCTCCGCCCTGCATTTCCTAACCACCTCTTTCGGGTCCTTCCTCGTTAGAGACGCTACCCATGAAAACATGGCTACATGAATTTCAATTCAATGATTATATCCTCAAAAGAAGGTTGAACTAGTTCTATTGTAAACTAAAATCGATCAATCGAACAGCGCACGGGGTATGTGACAAATTAATTTGCTTTTAGTCTGACACGCATCAGGTGCCCCCCCTAGAAAAATTGGACTCGTCTCTTTTTTCGCTCCACCACATGCATGTGAATAAATCTGTACAGGTTCTTTTTTTGAGGAAGTAAGAAACTAAGAAACCTTCTCGGTTATTCCACTTTGCCACGTTAACATAATCCACTTTGGATATTTTGCGGGGAGTATTCAATTTTCTGTTACAAAAGCAAGACATGGTAAAAGTGAGGGGTAATGAATTCAATAGACGCGGGGTTTGGGAGGAACATGGGGCATCTCGTCGTCCATTGGCTGCAAGTGCACTGGTCTGTAGCCGATAGAAACTCTATCATCCTTACCCTTGTTCCATGAGAACCACCCAAGAGAGTGTTTTATCCATTCATCATCCTTTCTATCTGGGAAATCTTCGCGAGCATGGGCTCCACGGGACTCTTTTCTTGCTTCTGCAGAGTGCATTGTAACTGCAGCATTAATGAGAAGATTTTCCAACTCCAGGGCTTCAATCATATCAGTGTTCCAAACCAGGCCCTTGTCCTTGACGCCGACATCCCCGTACGAATCTACACAGTCGTCAATGAGCGTTTTTCCTTTTGCCAAGGTCTCTTGTGTACGGAAAACTGCTGCATCTGTTTGCATAATCTTTTGCATCGAGCGCCGTACAGCAGATGCAGGGGATTTGCCAGCAGAGTGAAGGATTGAATTAATGCGAGAGATTGATTCCTCTCCTGCGGACTTGGGAAGAGGATTGTGCGGCTGTCCTGGCTTTGCAATGTCTCCGATTCTATTTGCACAGGCCCGTCCGAAAACAACAATGTCCAACAATGAGTTGGCACCCAGTCGATTGGCACCATGCACCGAGGCACAGGCAGCTTCTCCTGCTGCCAAGAGTCCTGGCACTACTGCATCTGGGTCTTTGGCAGTTGGATTCAAAACTTCCCCATGGTAGTTTGTAGGAATACCTCCCATGTTGTAGTGAACTGTTGGAATCACTGGAATTGGTTCTTTGGTAACATCAACTCCAGCAAAGATTGCTGCAGTTTCTGAAATGCCAGGTAGCCTCTCTGCAAGTAATTCTGGAGGTAAATGATTAAGATGCAGATAAATATGGTCCTTCTCTGCTCCCACTCCTCTCCCTTCCCTAATCTCCAGAGTCATGGACCTGGAGACAACATCTCTAGATGCCAAATCCTTCGCAGTTGGGGCATATCTCTCCATAAATCGCTCCCCTTCAGAGTTTCTTAGAATCCCACCTTCTCCTCTTGATCCCTCAGTGATCAAACACCCAGCCCCGTATATTCCTGTGGGATGAAACTGAACAAACTCTAAATCTTGGAGCGGAAGACCTGCACGAGCCACCATAGCCCCTCCATCCCCGGTGCAAGTATGCGCAGAAGTGGCTGAGAAGTACGCTCTTCCATAACCTCCAGTTGCAAGCACAGTGTTGTGTGCCTGGAACCTATGCAGCGTCCCATCTTCCATACACAAGGCAATAACACCTTTACACGACCCATCAGAGTCCATGATCAAATCCAGAGCAAAATACTCCACAAAGAACTGAACATTGTGCTTCATTGCTGCTCCATACAGTGTATGTAACATAGCATGCCCTGTACGATCAGCTGCTGCTGCGCATCTGTACGCTTGCCCCCCTTTACCAAAGTCCAATGACTGACCGCCAAAAGCCCGCTGGTATATTTTTCCTTCCTCCGTCCTCGAGAACGGAAGTCCATAATTCTCCAATTCTATCACAGCCTTTGGAGCTTCCCTACACATATACTCTATGGCGTCTTGATCCCCCAGCCAGTCGCTACCCTTGATTGTATCATATGCGTGCCACCTCCAATCATCATCTGCACGGTCCACACAAAATGTATCAAGTCCATCCGTCTCCCTGGTCAAGTCACACGGATGTCAAATACGTGGAATCACATAGTAAAACGGATCGTACCAGTCATATTACCCAGAGCTGCATTTATTCCCCCTTGTGCTGCCACCGTATGAGATCGAGTCGGAAACAACTTGGTTATGCATCTGCACAGGCAACGATTCCTCACCACTTTACATCACCAGCCCTAGTAACCATCCATTTCAATTTCATATCAAACATACGCTGTCTTAAATCCAAGCTCAGATAGTCCAACCGAAGCCCGCAACCCAGCCCCACCGGCTCCCACCACAAGCGCATCGTATTGATGATCGACAATTTGGTAGGCATCCGAGGCAAACGCACGCTTCAGACCTTTAGAAACTATGTATTTCAACGGTTCTGACAAGGATCGTTTCCACATGATTCCTCTCAGTCGTAAACCCTACATTAAATTAAACATTAAAATTTTCTTCAGTCTGCGGGCAGCAGCGCTGCTTTTCATCGGTCGAATTCGGGGCCCTTTGATCGAAGGCCTTTAAAGCCACATTTGCAAAGGCATGCGGTCCTAGGACCACGGTCCTGGCCAGGATGTCATGACATTTATGTCACATTGCTAGGGAATACTAGGGAGCAGAATCAAGCGAATAGGACAAAGGAACTAACTATTCATCACAACGAGTGGATACTTTCTAATCTTCGGCACTTGCCAGAGAGGCCTCGATTAAGATAGCTTGCCTCCATGGGTTCCGGTAGCAAGGCTTCTTGGCCATCATCATTCACACATCTCTATGTGCCATGCCACGCAGAGAGCTCTGCCTACACCATAGTGTCAGTGTATATACATCCAAATAGGGTATGCATTCACACAGCCTCGCTCGCGGTATCTCATACGATCATGGATCCTGCAGGGTGATCGACATGAAATCTGACCAGATCTCCTCTGGTTGCCAACTTGGAGATCTCCATCCGAGTATGCATACTCGAACCCGTCAATCATAGAGAGATGTGCAAATATATATTCGCGCGAGCATACATTGGCTGGCTAGTTTTCAAAGAATATAGTAGTTATAAACTTTTAACTTCGTTTGTCTGCTTCGTTTTTCTGTCGGAACCAGAAGTTGATCGTTATTTTGCTATCAACAGCAAGAATGAAGTTACTTTACCTAATTCTTATGGCGTTGACCGTGGCTGCCGTGCACTGTCAGGCCGAGCCGAGTAGCGGTGAGTTCGTGCAGCGCACTACATTATAAGGCGAATGGAGTGATATTTTGATGTTAACAGATTTCTATTTGGCAGAGCGCGAGTTTGGGATCCTCGACCAAGTGGTACGACGTGGGATCAACGAAAAGGTCAACGTATAGAGTACGCGGTGCGCTTCTAGTAATTCGCGCTTCCTTATTATTATTCTTGCTTTGCAGCACGGCACAAATGGGACGGATGGAAGAACATGTGGCCTGGTTAATAGGGTTTTGCAGCGATGCAGCGGCTCATCCCTCACCATCAAAGAGATTATCACATACCTCACAGATATCAAGACATTTCTATTGGAGAACAATGTGGTGACCACTCTCTCTCAGCTGCTCAAGCTCATACTGAAGGAAGCCAATCCTGTGGTAAAGACTACAGGGCTGAAATGCGAATGCCAGCGACAAGGGACCAGCCCACAGGACTCTTACACGTGCACAGAAACTGCAATAAACAATGCGGCATCGACCAGGTGTTCCTGCACCAATGATGCTACGGCCACAAACGCAAACTGCAAAATCCAGGTATCTTGTCCTAATGACGAGATAGCTGTGGGAGGGCGATGCGATAATCAAGCTAAGAATGATGCGGATCGATTTTATTTCAAAGACGTTGGTTTTGGAATACCCAATGTTGTTGGTATTCCCAAGTCGACACACTGCTATGCTCAGGTATCTACCAGCGATCTGACCGTTGAGGTGACTGCCTATGCTTACTGCAAGAAAAATCCCCTTTTCTAGACAGTGCAGCGCTGTGTGGATTCTTTGATGGGTCCATGTTGGAATCATCCATTCAAAAGCCCATGCCGGTGCAAGCTGACATCAGGGGTCAAAAAAGTCAATTATTCAACACTGTGAATGCATGCGGCCATAAATAAGTATCTCTTTCTGGTCATTATTAGAGTCCAAGTCTCCCTGTATTGAAATAGTAACTTATGTAAAGGGCCATCGATTGATTGTTCTGTCGACCAATCGTGGGCATGGTCAAACAATGATCTGATCCCATCAGGAAGGACCACCAGAGGTCAGAAATCTGACTCGTAACTGTGCGCCTTGATTGTAAGGCTACACGTGATGCTCAATTGGAACACAACCAAGCGATCTATTATGTTTCATTTGCATTACGAATGTAATTTTATATTCAAAAGTAGAACATCGACCCAATACGAAATAACAACTAGTTGCCATTTGAAAGAGAGAATGGGGTGTGGGTCATCGAAAACGGCCAGCGTGGTGGTGGAACAGGAACTGGGAGGGTTAAAGTCTGCTGGTAATGCGATTCATCAGGGTCGTTTGTCTATAACAGGGCATTTCAATCAGTATGAGAGCATGTCAAGTGGCAAAGATTCCGATACGAGGGGGGAGGGGGTATCGGAGAGCAGCAACCCTCAAGTTCGTAATTTTTCGTATGCATACCTGACGCAGCGGGGCCATTATCCTGATCAACCACATAAAGCAAATCAAGATGCAGTTTTGGCTGTGCTAGGATTCGGTAGAGATGAACACAGGCATGTGTTTGCTGTAATGGATGGGCACGGGGAAACTGGAGCCGAATGTGCATATTTTTGTAGGGCCAAGGTGGGATGATATTCTGTGTGATGGCACTGTGTAAATGATTTTTTTTCTTATTCGATGTAGACACATTGTTTTTGTTTTCGTTGCTTCTTGAGTGTGCACCGCTGATGAGTATTAGGGTGTTGGGTTTAGGGGCCTGGTTGTACTACAGGTCGTATTGGTTTGACAGCAAGTTGAGCATTGCGTGTTCTGCTGGATGAATTATATACACGATCAATATAAGAGCAGAACTAATTTTCACGTTAATAATATACTGCAGTTTCCTTTGTTGCTGGCACAGCAGAAGACGTTGGATAGTGAGCCAGAAAAAGCACTGCACGATGCACTGTTGGAACTGAATCAAGATTTGCACGAATCGTTCATCAATGACGAATTGAGTGGTACAACAGCGTGCGTGGTGATGTTACATAATAATGATGTTATTGTATCGAACGTTGGCGACTCTAGAGCGGTGCTTGTCCGAGAATTGGAAGATGGGTCTTTAGTGACTGAAGACCTGACAAGAGATCAGACACCGTTTCGTGATGATGAATGCGAGCGGGTGAAGGCCTATGGTGCTAGAATATTGACATTGGATCAAATAGAAGGTTTGAAAGATCCAAATGTGAAGTGTTGGACGGTTGAAAGTGAATGCGATGGGGATCCACCTCGGTTATGGGCACCAGATGGATTCTATCCTGGTACTGCATTCACGAGGAGTCTTGGCGATAGCATTGCTGAGGGAATTGGAGTGGTGGCAGATTCTGAGACTTCAAGAACGACACTGAAAAGTGGAGACAAGTTTTTGATTGTAGCAACAGATGGGATATGGGAATTTATCTCGTCACACGAAGCAGCGACTATGGTTGCGAAATATCAGAATCCCATGGAAGCTGCAGAGGCATTGGCCGCAGAGGCCTACCGTTTGTGGTTACAGTACGAGAGACGAACAGATGACATCTCAATTGGCATTGTTTCTTTCGAAGGATAGCAAGTGCTTGTCTCTTACCAGTGTATATTTTTAGGCAATTAGGTCTAGTCATTTAGCGAATTGTTGTCTCTATACTTCATTTTGACTACATATATTTTCTCAACTTGTTTACTGTCAGATAGTTACTACTGTACTAGCGTCTCAGAAAACTCAGTCTGTTGACACCTTTGCCACCTCCTCAGGGAGAGCAAAGCCTCCAGATTTTGCTACAAGATCTTGTAAGAACGGCTGTAGTTCTTTCAATAAATTACGGACAGTTTGCTCGGCTACGCCACAAACTGCACAAATATCCTCCAGAGGAGGGTGCTTTGCAGATTTTGGAAGCTGGGACATTACATAAATTATTGTCCCAGCAACTGTAATTGGACTCTTCCCATGCCATGACTGGTGATCTGTCTCTTTTACATCTCCTCGAGGCAGCACTACGTTAGCCAATGCAATCGCCGACAACATATCTGCATTAGTGAATCCCAGAGTAGACATGAATCTACGCAAAAAGTTTTCTGGATGAATCGAAACGACTTCGGATCGAAATTCCCCAGTCTCTTTCAATTTCAAATCTGAAACAATAGCCTTATACATTTTACCAATATCCTTCACTCGAGCTTGTGGCACAAACGCCCTAATTTCCTTAAATGTCCTTGGGTACCCCGTTTGACGACACGCCAAGAACACCACAGCAGCCACTACCGCAGATTGCGCACGAGATTTCGCCGATTTTGACTTTTCCTGTGCATCTCGAAAGTACTCGTTCGCCTGATGCCGCACGACGTCTGGCAATTTCATCGAACTACACACGCGAGCGATATCACGAAAGGCCGTGAGCAGAACTTTATCAGACCCCACCCCGGCAGTTCGAGCTTGCATCTTTTGCAGACTGCTTGCAAGACCTTTGTCCACACCCTTGCCCCCAGATATCGTCGTACTCAGTCCACCGTCTGCCAAAAGGGCATTCACTGGACCACCAACTCGGTTTGGGTCTGCTCCTTCTTTATCCTTGTCTGAAAACGTACGCCATTCTGACCGCTCATCGATCAGGTGAGACTCGGCAACCCGCCCACAGCTCTACAGCAAGTATGATATACAAAAAATTCAAGACCTTCTATGAATCCAGGCCATGCGACAATAATCACCGGCTATTGAAAAAACAAAACCAACAAAAACTTTCGAGTTGAAAATGTCTTACCCGGCAGATGAGGTCACCAGAGGCATGGTCTTCTACAAAGTTAGACTCTCCACAATCTTCACATTTTTGTTCATATTTCATACGCAGCGCTATGTTGTAATTATTCATTTTGCCCGCTAGTATACTGACAGTGAGTAAGACTGGAACAACTACACCAAGCTAAACTAAATAAGTTCATTCATTCTTCTGCTGTATTTAATACAAGTTTAAAACCGAAATATCTGCATTTACTACAATTAATAAATATCTAAAATTCACTTTTATTATGCTTCTCAGACAGTCAGAACTCAGGCTTACACTGTAATGTGACACTCCATGTAAACTTTTGACTCTGATTGCAGCAGTCATTTTCTTTATTCTCTCTTTCATCTTTTCCGTCATATTTTTAAACGCAAATTAAATTTGTTAATAGATGGAATACGTTGATTGATGCCATTGTAACCAACCTCTGTTGTACTTACTATTACTCAGTTAGAGCACTCAGCCAGGAAAAATGGACTACAAGGAGGAGCAGTCGATGGAGATTGAGGCACTGGAGTCGATTCTGATGGATGATTTGAAAAGTAAGATATGATGATGAAGATGCTGGTATTTTTGGAAGTGCATTGTTATTGTTGATAGCAAGGGAGCACTCCGAGAGCATAGTGCATGGCCCTCATTACATGATGACAAAGTGATGTGATATGGGCGTCATCAAGGCAACGTATTGTCTCATTATTGTGTAATAATTGATTTGATGGATGTTGCAGTTGTTTCCGATGGTGGTCCTGGGAATTGGAATCCCACTGGAAATGTGTATAAAGTTCCTATTGTACCACAGGTAGATGATGGCGAGCCCCAAACTGCGGATGATGCTGGTGCGCTTTTTGTATTGATTTTGTTCGCGTGATGGGAAAGTGATTGATAGATAGATTCTTTGTATCAGAAAATTTGACCAACCTGATACTTATTCAATTCACGAGACCCAATCTGCAGAGGTGGGCGTTGAATTGATGTTTGCACACACAGCTTCTTATCCTGAAGAGGCACCACTGATAAAAATAAGTAGCATACGCGGTCTTAGCAGACAGGAGATAGTAGAGGCCCAGGGGCATGTAGAATCGCATATTGAAGAGAATTTGGGAATGCCAATGATTTATACTCTTGTTACAGTGGCACAAGAATGGATGAATGATGTAGCAGCAAAGAAGCAAGGTCCTGCATCAGATCCAGACGCCGAACTCAAAAGGATGCAAGAGGAGGAGGAAAGGAGAATATCTGATCTGCGTGCTCATGGTACTCCAGTGACACCTGAGAGTTTTGAAAAATGGAAACATGATTTTGATGAGGAAATGCGCTCACTGAAGCAAAACCAGCCAGAGACAGTATCAAAGACAAATAAAATGACAGGCAAGCAGTGGTTCCTGCAGCAAGATGCCCAACACATCAAGTTTGAAGAGCCAGATATTGATGATGCAGAGTTAGAGACTGTCATTTCCGATGGCGACACCAGCTTATTTGATGACTCTGATGAGGAAGACCTATTGGATTCATACTTGGCACAAGTCGAAAGCGAATGAATTGTCTTGTTTTTACATTAATTGATCCGTCTATTTTTGCCTGCCAGAATGTATTTCAGCAATGCTACATGCCATAAATCAATATGATTGCTTCCGCCAGTATAAAGACAAGTATTCATGGCCCAAGAGTGGACAAGGACAACAACAGCAACAACAGGTTCTGACCGAACAATGATTCAATTCACATGCATCCTCATTGCTACTGCATTTGCAACATTTGTATAAATCTATTTATTGTCCGCCCCCCAGTTGAGACGTCCGTCTTGGCGGTGGAGGGTTCGATGGATGCAGTTTTGGTTGGGGCAAGTGATGGTGTGGCATATGAGTACATCCATTCTGCTTATTCATCTGCCAGTCAGCAGAGTCAAAATATTTGTTATCCCTAGGCATCAAATTCTTTTTCGGCAACAAGCCACCATATTTCGCCTTCAAGATATCTTCTTGCCGCTGTAATTCACAATCTTGTCCTAATTTCTCCGGAGCAGCTTCAGGGTCTGGTCCGCAGGATGACTGCAAGCAGCGTCAAATTCGTCAAGTAAAGGCAAACATAGAGAATAATGGGAGAGCGATATGCTCCAAAATGGACAAGATCGAAGGGTCCAACGAGTGCTCGATCGACGCCCCAACCAACCGTCCCTCGACCTCTCGACGCAAACCCCGCTATGCCTGTTCAGCCGGTAGGGAGATTCATTCCTGTCAGATATTATACAAAAGCAATCTGAATATATCATTTCTTCGTAATATTGCGCATCTGGGCTCATTCCAATTGCCGTCTCTCGTTCTACTTGTCAGCAAAGGATCCGTGTCGTCTTCGGGTTTCCCTACCAGACTATGTTTTTGTCTATGCTAGTCAGTATACTTACCATCCTTGCTTTACTATCAATTTATTCGTACTTATATATCATGTGATTACAATTGAAAGAATCATTGTCAATTGGGTTCTGCCGCTTAGGGTAGGGCTGCTACTACTAGTAAGTGGAGCAGTTCTTGTTAGAAATTGAAAACATTTACAGCCACTGATCAGTCATGATGGTCCATCAGCAGTAATGATGGCCTTGGATTCTACTTTACTGCATCTTGCATGCTATTTGAGGCTATACGATTTGTACCAAGGATGAGCGCATGCCTGGTAGTCTATGTGAAGAGCGCAAGCATTCCGGCAGCAAGCGCGAGAGCAATGTCAGCCTGCGACCCCACCTGCCCTCCACTGGTTGTTGTCGGGGCATCAGCGATTGGGCTTGGAATTACGGGTGAATCGGGTGTTGATGACTCTGGAGCATCCGCCGTACTGGATTCAGGCGGCAAGCTCGATTCAGGCTCAGGGGCGCTCTCGGGTTCTCCGGCAGTTTCAACGCCATCAGACAAGAGAAAGTTTGACACTGATTCAGAGCTTGCATACAGCTGAGGGTTGGGATAAGCACCTGCAGCATACTCTTTTGACCATAGCACCATGCCACTGTCGGGATAATTGTCTAGGAGATCTACCATGAGAGCCGATAGAGCCGTGTACACTGCGTACTGTGAATCTGGACTGATAGCAATGCCGATTGGATATGCAGCTGACATGTCGGCCGAAGCCTGCTTCAGGCCATCTACTTCGAAGGAAACGTTCGAGTCCCACAACAAGCCATCACAAGAGCCGTTCAAAACGCCTTGGACCATCTCTTCCTGCGATCCATAATACTCCAATGTGGCCCCGGCGGCTTCAGCTTGTTCATTGTAAGCCGATCCTTCTATAGTGCACAAAGTCTTTCCATCAGCATACTCCAGGCCAGGCTGCGGCTCCTGCACGCTGGCAGAGTCGCTAACGTAAATTCCCGGTCCAGCAGAGTAATACATTGGCTGAACAAAGGAATAATTGTTCAGTCTATCCTGGGTCACTGAGATGTCCCCGATACTAATGTCTGCAAGACCTTGATCGAGGTACGAGAGCCGATCTGTGATATTTGCAGTCACCAATACATTTTCGCAATTAAAGTAGGGACTGTCGCAAATCGCTTTGCCAATCTCCACTTCCATGCCTATCCACTCTGAATTTTCGTCCAGGAAACTGGCATCACCCTGGATCGATGCCAGTGGCAGAGGCGAACTACTGAACATTAGTAGAGTCACATTGAAGGCACTCGTGTTTGACTCCAGCCCCTCACTCCCGCCGAACACGGGCGTAGTTGGTGCCCAATCTAACTCAAATCCATTCTTAGTATCCAATCCGGTGATTGCAGTGACCAAACGCTCCAAATTTTTGTTCGCAGGGTATCCAGATGCCACAATGGTCTCATTCTCAAATGCAAGAATATCGCTGTTTGCCCCACTCCACATTGCAGAAACCAACCCCACAGACAAATCCTCTTTCAACGCTTTCGGCGCTTCCTTCGCCGTGATTATCCCTATAGGCTGTTGTGATATTGAGGGACCTGCTATATACAGGCCGAGACTTTCTCCGTAGAGTCTGCCAACATCGCCGGCTACGATTGCAGCACAGGTTCCGTTTTGCAGCAGTGGGATTGCATCTCTAGAGCTCGGCACCGACACTACGTCTCTAATACCAAACCTATCTTTCAGAACCGTATTTACACTCAAGTAATACCCTTCAGCTGCGCACAATGATTTTCCTCGAAGTCCCTGAAAAGTCAGATTTGAATCCCTGTCCAGAACGTACAGACCTGCCCCCGAACTGTAGTAGAACGGCTTCACATAGTCGTACACCGCTTCTCTTTCCGCGGACCTCGAGACCAAGCTCATTGCAAAATCAGCAGTCCCATTCTCCACAGCTTCCAATAGTTGAGCAAACACGGGCGCCACGAACCAATCCTCCCTCGGAGCGCAATCTACGATTGGGGTGTTGTCCACGCCATCGCCCAATACTAGCCCGCTCACGTTACACATCCAATTCAGCAGATCAATTTCAAACCCTGTCCATTTAGACGGATCTGGATCTGTTGTATTGTAAAATGGATACAAGTTCGATCGTACAACTGCGGGCACATACTGTGCCTCCGCTGCCTGTAGCAAGCCTCCTGCCGAGACCAGCAGTACGATTGACAGCGCAAGATGATTGATTCTCGCCCCCATGATGGCCGTTATGTACTTGTAATACTTCAATTTTTGTTACTTTTATATTTGATTCAGGGTAAAATTGTGTATCCTAATCATTCCCGACCCGGACTCTCAGGCGATGACGTTACCCGAGGGCGTCTCGTAATCCTTGTACTACACTACATCTGGTCTGAACTAATGTAGCGCCCATCAAAGGCTGTGGTTGATGGGGGCACCTCTAGTGTGACAAAAATGAAATAATGAAATGAAAATACAGTGTCTAGATAGACTGTACGTACAGTCTTACACATGTGCAGCAAAATTGTGCTCGCATGCATGCGGCTTGCACAAGCCGGCCGGTATGGCTATGGGATGCCAAGGCATTACTTTCAGGTTTGCCTGGAGTACGTACTACTTTCATTTTCAGGCTCGATCGATCGATTCGCAGTCGATTGCACAGTGACAAGTGCAAGCGTAGCAAAAATGACATGAAATAAAGTGGCACTCGTGAGTACCCTCAATTAAGGGTCCAAGATTGGACATGTCCACCTGTACAGGTTGCTGTCTGCACAACCAGTGCCTTCACCTCCTGATCGACAGGCGATCGACTTGACAGACACCTGCGATGGACATGGTTGATCTTGCTATGATAAAAGTGTACAGATACCCCGAGGTCTCTGCAGAGACCCGGCTGGACGACATCATCGTCTGCATGCAGATGAAAACGCAGTTGTATTGGGGAACTAGAAAGGCAGGCTTCTTCGTGGCGTACCAAATACCTACGTGTGCTGACTTGTTGAAGGATAAAAAATTGAAGATTTTTTTTAAAACGGTGGTGGTAGAATCTGTGCAAACGTGCGTGCGTCCTGACTAGGGACAAAAGTGCCCCGGCTTTCGGACTAGTCGGGAAGCCTTGATTGATCGGTTCTTACATTCATTTCGGTGTAAATTATTGCTGCAGTTTGTTTATAATACTAATTTAAACTTAAACCATGAACATATTGGAAGGATAGCTCTCAATTCGATGGAAATAGGGGGAGGTTGGTAGACATGGCCGAACGAACCATGATCTGGTTTAGCCAGCCTTAATGGGAATAAGGGACTGTTTGGTAGTCTGATAATTTGTATTATAGCTCATGGTAAAAAGTTGACCGGGGGGGGGAGATCGGTGTCTGCGTGGACGATGCGCCGGAGTGTGGATTCGTCGAACAACAACGTTGGAGTGGGGACAAGCGAGTCTCCGTTTGCTTCGGCAGCACGTGGTGAAGATGGCAGTGGAAGTGGACATGGGATGGTGAAACCAAAACCTCTGAGGCTGGATGTTGGGTGCCATAGTCCCATTGAAGAGGAGGAGGAATATGTTGGGCAGAAAGAGTATAAGTTGACGCCCTTTGGGTCGCTGCGTGGGTTTGGCTGTGGTACAGGTAATCAATATCATACACCACTGGTACGTTGCTTAGTAATATTGTAATGAATGATTGCTACATGGATATTTGTGGGCGCTGAAAGACGTCTTGGCTTTGAAAGACGTCTTGGCTGTGCATAATCATATGTTCATGTATTCTTATGCTCTACTGATTTGTATATGCAGGAAAATACTATGGAAGCGTCTCCAATGTCTGCCAGGAAGAAGACGTTGGAGAAAACGTTTAGGAGGGCTAAAGGGCAAGTTAATAAAGAGTTGATTACTTTTCTGGCCGAAACGACTGCAATGATTCGGTCCAGTCCGATAGAAGATGGTAGGTATCTGTCTGAAGCGCTGGACATTGCTCAGCTCTGCATCAAGGAGCCCCTTGAAAAGTTTAGGGAGACGATCAAAGAACGAGTGGATAATCTAGAGGACTGTAGAAGGGCGTGTAAGAGTCATGCAGGGAAGCAAGTCTTTACAAAACTTCTCTTCATCCTGTCTCATTGTAGTCGACTGGTTCTTGGGGAAGAAAACAGTCCAGGTGCTGCAGGTACCCCTGCGTATTTCATTGCGGCCAGGAATAAACGGGGGAGCAGAAACTCTGTGCGGAGGCGACAGTCGACGGGAACTGGTATTCATACTTTACCTGATAAGCACAACTTGAAGTCAAGGTCGCCGATCACAAAACGCAGTCCTTCAATCAGTTCCCCAAGGTCAAGGTTGGCATCTCCTGTTACCAGGGCTCTGACTGCCCCTCAGTCTGTGCTTCAAGACTCTCTGCGGATGCTGCGTGGCTTGAGGCTAGGAAAATCGCCAGAGGAAGATGGAATCATGCTGGGAACGAAGCCAATCAGTCCACGAATGGATACTTCGACAGGGAGTGGCTCCAGCAGCGGCAGGAAATTTGCTCCATCTCCTCTGGGCAGGTGTGTCGTGACAACGTTGCAATCTCAGCTAGATGATGCTGGGAATGGTGATGACGAGAATGACGAGCCTAGTACCCCTCCAAGTTATAATCGAGTAGATTCAAGGGAAACCTTTGCGTTTAACGATCTTGGTGACCATAAGGATGTCATTACCCCATTTGATATGTTGAAGACAGGTAGGGGTCTGTCGAGGCCTTCCAATAAAGATATTAGGCAGGAATGCCATCATGACAATCCTACCACGTCAGTAGATAATATTGGAGAATCTGAGATCTCTGGAAATAAAGAAATTGTATCTAGTGCCATGATGCCTGACTTTGGTACTGATCAGATGGGTGGCAATGATATGGCCATGTGTGCAGAATGTGAGCATAGAATGTCAAAACTAGAGGAAGTATTGCATGGTAATTATTGCAGCAAATATCGGGACGAGTTCTATATCGAGGTTGAGAATAAAGATTTGGATATGGCAATCATTAAGTTGGGATATTTAGCAGAGGATAAGCTCAACACAGCTGACAGTGAGCAGTTGTCGACAGAATCTGAAAGTCTTTTGATCGACATTGTCGCAGCTGCTCAACAGGCAGTTGCACTGCAGCCAGACTACTCGCGAGTCCCAGCCTTGCGTTGTAATCAGGTAGTCCATACATTAAGGCAATCTATCTCCCCAGTGGCAGGATTGGGTAGCAGTGATGAATCACTAGATGATAGCCTGGTGGAGTGCAGGGCCCTTGGAGCCCTTGTTGCTCAACTTGCAGACAGAAAGGCAAAGTTCCTTGCTTCCACTGAGAGGGAAGATTCTGCAGAGATGTGCTTCACTCAGTCTGGTCCGTTTGCTGATTCTGTATCGGCCTGGGGATCATTTTGCATTGATGATTTTGAAATATTGAAGCCAATAAGCAAAGGTGCTTATGGAAGAGTGTATCTGGCAAGGAAAATTGAGACTGGAGAACTCTTTGCGATAAAGGTGATGAGGAAAGCTGATTTAGTCCGTAAGAATATGGTGGAATCGGTTCGAAATGAACGAAATATTCTTGCTATGGCAAGCAATCCATTTGTAGTTCGTTTCTTCTTCTCCTTCACTTCAAGAGACAACCTATACATTGTCATGGAGTATGCGCCTGGGGGGGATCTAGCATCTTTATTGAGATCTCTTGGAGCTTTAGAGGAGCATGTTGCTCGACAATATATCTCTGAAATTATCCTTGCCCTGGAATATTGTCATGCTCAAGGAATTATCCACAGAGATTTGAAGCCTGATAATGTTTTGATTTCGTCTGATGGCCATGTGAAACTTACCGACTTTGGTTTGTCGTGCTTTGGAGTGATTGACAGAACCGATCCCATGGAATGTCAGGAAAGTGAATTGCGGCAAGCTGGATCTCTTCCGACATCGCCCGTGAAACAACAGCAGTTGAAAAGTCGAAACCATCATAGAAGCGTGTCTGGGCTTGTAGGATATGATCCATCCCAGAGCCCTGCAACAAAAGCAGACATGCGGGAGGCGTCATTAAGAGCACTTAGTAGTCCATCTCTGAAGATGAAAGCTATCGAGCCTCTGAATCATATAGCAGTCGGCACTCCCGACTATTTGGCTCCAGAGGTACTTCTTGGGGTTGGGCATGGTCCAGAGGCTGATTGGTGGAGCCTGGGTGTCATTCTCTTCGAATCGATCGTCGGCGTTCCCCCATTTTCTGCATGCACTCCTGAGAAAATATTTGAAAATATTTTGGAGAGAAAGATTAATTGGCCATCGAATGACCACCTATCGAAAGATCTCGTAGATCTCTTGGAGAGGCTTCTGTGCACAGATCCAGATTCAAGATTAGGCAGCAAGGGAGCAATGGAAGTGAAAATGCACCCGTGGTTCGCTGGAGTAGATTGGTCTGGATTGACGTTACAAAAAGCAGCATTTATACCAGTGACCTCGGAAGACACAGACACGTCTTACTTCGTGGGAAGCAAGGAAATTTCCCAGCTGTCTCTGACATTGGACCTGGAAAGCGTCCGATCTTCCCTTAGTACAGCAGCGGGATCACAGTGGCCATCGGCAGCCCCAAGTCCAATGGCATCTTCGAGAAGTAAAAAGTCTATTCTGAGCCTGGATTTATCACAGAAACGTTCATTAAGAGGAGGCATCAGAAGTCAGCCAATGAGCGCTAGAGACCTTCGCCCAATATCTCGACAAGAAGGAGCACTTGAGGTCTCCAGGGATGTGCAAGCCGACTATGTCGTCCAGCAAGCTGCAAAAGCCCTTTTGGATTATGAAACAAGCTCTAGAAATATGGACACGGTTACGGATAGCGACACGAATTCTCTGACGGACAATACTGTAGCTCCATATCCACCCAGTCTTCTTGGTGACAGCACCTCAACGACGCCTCGTCATTTTGTCTCTCGTAGCGAGGACTATAGAGTGCTAACGGAACAAAATTTAGCCGCATTTATAGGAGCTGGCCGCATGGGTGGACCCCGCTCGTATGCGGAATCCGAAGCAACAGCCGAAGCAGTTTGGGCAGAGTTTGACAACCCACCAGATGTCGAACAGATTAGATCTGTGACATCATCCCCCATCCGCCCAGTTCAAGGGGGGTCGTTGCAGCTTCGTAAAGCATGTCACGGAAACAACTCTAGCTTTAGCACACCCAGAAAGGGCCAGCAACATCAATAATACTGTGCATGTTTGCCTTGGTAGTCGGCTCGTTCACAAATTATGCATGGTACATCTTTCTGCTGATTCTTTTGTACGGCATGATTTTGGCTTGGAAATATATCCTTGGTCCCTGAATCAATGACCAATAAATTGTTCTTTAAATCTTTCCATACTTGTCTGTAATATCCCTGAGCATGATTAGCGGCCCCCCAAATAGTGGATTAGGTTATCCCCATCGGATTAGCGCTAATCCAGTCTCTCGCTAATCCCCGCCCAAGTTCTCAGCCTGCCCGGGCAACAGCTTAAGTGGGGTGAACATGTTAACTTTAGGGTTTGAAATTTAATTCATTAATATTTTGTAGATTGGTATTCAGCTCCATAAAAAACTGAAATTTAGATATACCGATGTTTATGTATCGTGCCAAGAGGGCTGTCTCCGAATTCTCAAAATTACTTTTTTTTCTTATTCCACTATCGTACTAGTGCGTACGTACTACGTTTCGATACGTACTACGAAAATCCGTTGGTTGTCGGAATAATAACATCATATCCACTTTTCAATAGTATTGTATAAGAGGAAGAACCAAGCGATCTGTCACAGTAGAAAATTTCATAAACCACCATCATGGATTCTCTCCGCTCCTTCTTCTCAAAATATAAAACTGGCCACATCACCAGAGGACTGCAAATGTCAATCGGTGTCGCCATTCTGTTTGCAGTGACCTTAGGGCCGGGAAACAAGAAATCTATAGAGATGGCAATAACAGCAGAAATTTATGCAGCCCTGTGTTGTCTTGCTCCAGTGAGTGGATTTGCTCCCCTTGTAATCATATTGTGTGCTCTCGTACTGGTCATACTGCTGGGATTTATTCCAGCCCTAGGGTACATAGCAATTGGATTTGGCAAAGAACTTTCAACCGATAAAGCTGTCACACTTACAGTTGTGGCCTGTGTCTTCTTCTTTGCAATGCACTTGGTGAGAGTGAGATTTCCCTCTATTGGTCCTATAGGGCTGCTGGTACAGGTATTGATGTCGGCAAACTTAACTGCCATATACTGGAGTAGTGGGGATCCATCTCCTTTGCATTTAGTAGGTGATGCGGGTGAATATCTTGGATATGCACTGGGTGCATTAACAGTAGTGTATTATTTGATCGTTCCAATTCCAACTGGGACAGCTATCTCCTCTCTGATGGTTGCCTTGATGGGGGTGGTGGAGAAGATGAATGGTGGCAGTGGTGGAGGAGGTGGAGGTGGGGAAAAGAATGGAGATGATGCTGGAAATAATAAAAGCAACAAAAGCAATGGCTATAATGGGGATGCAGCTATCAATTTAGAATCCTGTATGGCTCTGGATTCAAAAGCAGGGGAACTCTTGGCGCCCTTGAACTCGTTATTGTTGGCATCCAAAATTGACCTCAATGTCTATGGAAGACCACACATCTTCCCTACAGAATCATTTCGACGTTTGCACCAGAGAATAGGATTTCTAAGCAGGTTGATGGTGCACAGAAGCAGATTTGATAGAAAGGGTATACCTGGGATAAAAAGTCTGCATGCTGCTGAGCAAGTTGCACTCGAGTCCATCAAAGCTTCTCTGCTCACTGCTCCAAATAGTAGTTATATTATTATTAATAGTAAGGCCGATGCTGCTGATGAAGAGCACTGGAATGCAATCAGGCAGCATCACCATGTTCTCACTCTAGAGGTTCATGCTATGCTTGCACTGCTTGTTGATGAGACGTCTACTGCCAAGAGAGAAGCAATTATGGTGGAGGGGGTTGGCGGTTGGCTGTTGACCAAAGCACTGGAAGAGCTACCTGGTTGCTTGCCTAATAATGCAGCAGGGTGTAAAGGGATTTCCCCTGTAGATACCCTGGATTGGAATTTTATTGGCAGTGTCAAGGCAAGAGAAGCCCTGCAGCTAGCTGTTGAAGAAGCTTTCAAAGATTTGGAAACACAGCTAGAGACAACTCCATATGAGCTTCACGATGTTGATGATAATGGTGGTAGTGCAGGCAGATTCACACCATCGCCACCACAAGCAGCAGCACCAACACCCCATCGCCACCTTGTTAGTTGGTTTCTCTTCAAAATGGCAGAAGCAACTGGCTTCCATCGACACATGTTCATTCTTTCTTGTCAAACAACAGGAGCCTTCCTTGTTGGCTGTATTCTCAATTTCAACAGCACCACATTCAAGGCACTGGGAGATGAGCTTTTATGGGTTTTCTTTGCTATAATCAATGTAACAGTCACCACCTACAGTGGTGCTCTTCATAAAGCAAGGCAAAGATTATGTGGAACAGCAGTAGCAGTTGCTGTTGTTTCTTTGGTCACTGCCTTCAACTATCTAGTTGCTGGCCTCAGTTATAAAAGCACGCCGTTAAGCTTGGGCTTAAGTTGTACTTTGCTGGCTATCTATACTGGTGTGGCCCTTGCTACCAGAGAGGCGCTCAATCCCCGCTTTCAGTATGCTTTCTTTATAGCAATCTGGACTCCCCTGCTGCTGTTTACTTATGACTTGGATGGTAGTGATTCATCTTGGGGGAAATTTGGATATAGATTAGCTAATAATATGATTGGCGTTGGACTGGTGACGGTGTTCCAATTCGTTTACCCAGTGACATCACGAACCTATATTAGACACACTGTCGCTGAAATATTGAAGGAGGTGGCTTGTTGTGTGGATGGACTTGTGGGAGTGTTACAGTATGAAAAAAATCAGAGAGATAAGGTGCTGTTCAAACACAATGCTAACATTGAAAAGAACCTGCTGACTTTGGATCAATTGAGAGGGGAATTAGATTTGGAAAAAGAATTCATTTTTGCACCGCCACGATGGTTTCAACAGGGGTCCAGACTTTCTGCTCAGGAGATGCAAGACAGGATGGCACCTTTGATGCTCGAGCTAAGAAGTGAATTGGTAGAGTTTTTTGTTGCTGCTGCTGTAGCTAATTGGTATGTCGGAGCTGGTGTCGTGAATACTAAGAATGATGATGATGGTAATATTGGAAATGCCTCTCTCAATGACTATGCCCAATCAATCAGAGCTATGAGACTGTTGGTTTTGGGTATGAAGACGAGAGAAGAAGTAGAGAAGGAGTTGAATGCACTTGAATCTAGCTTGAAACAGTTTCTGGCCAACGGAGCTCTCCAGGAGGATGTGGCGTTGGCTGCCAAGGCGGCGTTTGCCAGAAGGGGGATTGCCAGAGCTAGAAAATTGATTATTTGCATCGATCGCTTTTTGGAATGAGTGTGGTTCTAGAGCCCCTAGAAAAGATCTTTTCACAACAAAAAATCCATCCTCTTGGTGGGCAAACAACTTTGTAAAATAAAAATAGGCATGCATATACATGTACGACAAAAATTCAGTAATAAAGGACAATCCAAAAAATTAATTGATCAATTACATGCTGTTTTGCAGACCAAAGACCGGGTGCACTCGAATATGGTCGTCGAAGGGGCTCCAGACTTGCAGAGTCTTCTCGAGACACCTGGCCTGAGCGATGCCTTTTTGACACATTTCCATCCTAGACGGCTGAGGACATCCGGGGCGTGGTGTCTCTGTGGTCGCTTGGGTTCTTGAGGGATGATGAGAAGGTGAGGAAGCATTTCTTGGGCAGACGTTGCGGCAGGGATGGCGGATTCCTTTCGAATGATGCGGACATACAGCGACAGCGCAGACTCGTTGAGGATGCCATAGCATGCCGTGCCGTAGCTACGGCACTGCGCCGTGGTGCTCTGAATGACTTGTCTGGAGAATATTTGTGGACCAAATACCAGATTCCGAGTGTGATTCCGTCAAGTACATACCGCTTTGTGATAGATAATTTGAAATATCGCAGAATGGCCATGCATGTTGTCTCTCATGGAGGTGTTGAGCTCACTACAAATGTGCTAACAGTGGCGTTAGAGTATGCTTCAAGATATGGCATGATTGACACGGTTGCCAGCATTGTGGCCAGTGGCAAGATACCACCGGATGATGAATCATTTTCTAAAGCTTTCGCCTGGGCTGCCAAGAACGAGCTATAGAGGCTCATGGTTTGTTTGATGCAACAGTATCGAGTTACGCTGCTGAACACGGCCGTACCGACGCAATAGATTCTTTGCTCGTCAAGGACAAACGCCAACACAGGCGCTACTAAAGCTGCTTTTGAGTAACAGCAAGAATCCATGGTATCATTTTTACATTAATGTCACGCATCATCATCAATATTACTGTTATTAGAAGTCCCTAGACTCACAATAGTATCATTAGTAGTAGTATTGCTACTAGTACTCTGAGGACGGCCATCACTATATTCACCACTGTCAACACCTCCACCAACCACCACAGGCTCATCAAACTCATACCTGGTATACCTCCCAGGATTCTTCACATGATCCGGTACATTTACTTGTTGTTGTTGTTGCTGCTGCTGCTGTTGTTGTTGTTGCTGTTGTTGTTCTTCTTCGTCTTCTTCTACACTTCCTGTTTTCCCTTTATTATTATTATTATTATTACTAGTACCCACTATATTCCTTTTAAACGGAGGCACGTACGGCCTCTTTGGCTCAGGAATCCCCGTGAACGAAACCCTCTTCCCATGCTTTTTACCCCCACCCCCACCCCCAGAGCTCTTCTTCAGCACAGACCGAAGCCCTTGAACCCTTCCCACGCTAGTACCCACATTCCCATGATGATGCCCACGATACCCATTTGAATATCGCTGTTGCTGTCGTTGCGACGCCCCTGCATATTGCGACGTCCCAGCTACGTCGTCATCTTGTCTTTCGTCGTCACCTTCTTCGACAACATACCGACTCGTCTCTTCGCCCATTCCAAATTCCTTATCTTCAAACTGCAAAGACTGTAGGTCAATTATATCCATTTCATCTTCTCTATCCAACTGCGAGCTGAATGCTATACTTGGCCGCACTCCCACCGCAGCGTCCATTTCTTCTTCGTCCCCGAGCACCATCGACATTCCACCTGGAGACGTCCGTCTCAGCCTCTCTTCTTCCTCGTCATCGCTTGTATCATTCATATTATCATCTCTGAACACGGGTTCAGTACTAGGAACCCATTCTTCTAGAATTCCTCCTCCTTCTTCCTGGCAACACCCAAGGGTGTTGGGAACAGGCAGTGTCGGTCTCCTCTCTGGTGGTTTCTGACAAAGACTTCCAAACGAAGCTTTCGTCCTTTTTATAAAATCTTCCATTTATTACTTAATATGATGATTTGTGTAACAAAAAAACTACACCAGATACCAGGTACTATTATATTTACTAGTAATACAGTACCTTTACAGCAAGCACAGCAAACCTAGAGACCTCCACATGGGGATGTACATTGTACATTTGATGGACTACTGCTTTTGTATCATGATGCATCACCATGACATGGTGTCATGATGCATGTCACTAGTACGACTGCTACTCCATGGCTATGGAGCTCTGGCCAGAGCAGGCATATATATATATATATATATCAGAGGAAGAGTACAGCAGTATTCTATTCCAACAAATCTAAGAAGAACCATTCCGCATAAGTTTCTTCAGCAGCCGAACCTTCTCTTTAGCTTTCCCAGCATCCTGTCCAGAGGACTCTTTCGTTGCAGTTGCAGACAGGCAAGCACATTTCTCATATGCATTCACAGCCTGCATATTTCATTTCATTCTTTCGCTTTATTCTTTTCTACGCTATTACTACTACTACTACTACTACTATTCTTATTGTACAACCAAGACCAAAAGAAACAACCCAAACAATCAAAAAAATAAATAAATACACACCTCTTGGAAATCACCACTTGCTTCCAGGGCAGCACCCAGTCGAAAGTACGCTTTATCCCAGCTAGGAGCCAGCGATATAGACTGCTTCGCATCCTCTATGGCTTTCTTCACTTTATTAACTTTCAAGAACGCCAGACTCCTGTTACTATACAGCGCCGCTCGGTCTTCTGCTCCTGCAGTCTCTTCCAGTGCTTTCGTGTACAAGACAGCAGCCTTCAAATATTTGCCCTGTCGAAACTCCCCATTACCCTCTTCCCTGTACGTCATATTATTACACTATTTTATGTATCTGATATTGCTATTTTATTTATCGATGACTGTACTGATGATTGACGAAATAACAATGCAACGAGAAAGAGAAGAGAACTACAGCAGATTATACGTTCTGACACATATATTTCTTCCCTCTCGGGTCGCATACTGTACTGCTACTCCTCCTACTACTCCTACTAATAATAATAAGAACAACAACAACGTCGTACTCCCCACGTGCCAGGAAGTTTTGAACACGAAGTCGGTTTATGCATTCCAGTCACTGAGTACTCGGTATTGAGATGTGAAACGATTTTGACCCAGTTCAAAATTTGAACCGCTACTTTCGTCTTTCTACACTGCAGTGCCAAGTAGATTAAAATAAGTTATGAATTAGAGAATGAAATATTGTTATTACGCTGATGATGGATGCGTGAAATTGATGATTGTATTTGAATAGCAAGCGAACGAGTGAACGATCACAATCAATCACAATCAGTCCGATAGTGCCAAGTAGGCTGCGTTCTTTGTCTCCAGTAGAGAGAGAGAGAGAGAGAGAGAGAGAGAGAGAGAGAGAAAGAGAGAGAGATAGATTGATAGATTGAATACTGCACTATACTATAGAAGATTGAGTAATACCAATAGCAAGTAGTAGTAATAGTATCATGACTCAAGGACAGGAAAGCGGTGGTGATGGTCCAGTGTTAATGTGCGTGAACGAGCAATGGACGAATGTCTGTTATGTATGTTTGATGATGATGATGATGACGATGATGATGGAGTCGTATGTATGCATAGACATAAGAGTAAGGGACATGCATGACTGTAGCAACGATCATACTCATACATATGGCTAGTGCAAATGAAGGACGACTATCACACTTTTGTGTCTGTGCAGGGAGGGATATGACGAACATTTGAAAGATTTTCAACAATCGGAGGACTCTGGACCTCAAGAAATACCTCGGCAACGCGCTGTGTATAAAAGCTATGATGAGCGGTATAGAGTGAAAGATTGGAATTATGAGCGTCAGTACTCTCAGGTGTATTTTTATAGGCTGGTGAAGCTGCGTCCAATCGTGATCGAGGCTGCTGAACAGAAATGGCCAGGGGTGCCGTATGTGCGGGTTCTGGATGTGTCGGAAGAGAGGGAAGTGTTCACGGTGGGGACTCTCTATAAAGAGATGGCTCTGAAGCCGAGTATTCTGGATGAATATACGAAAGAAAGGAGTCTGGGGCAGCAGCTGGGGAATGCTCGATTTGCTCAGGCCAGTGATGGGGCAGTGCTGGAGGATGAGAATGCGCGTGTGACCCTGGCCTGCTCTGGTGCTGGTGAGGGTGGTGGTCTGGACGTGGGGGAGATGGCGACGGGGACTGTGGTTGCTGTTCGTGGGAAAGTAGCGCCATCTGGTGAGTTTGTGGTGGTGGATACTTGTTTTGCTGGTATTCCGCCACAGCAGGTTTCCTTGCTTTCCCACTCTAAAACTAGCAGCAAAACGAATGAGCAAGAGGTTGGTGGACCAGGCAAGCAGGAAGAAGAAGAAGAAAAATATGTGGCGCTGATGAGCGGGTTTTCTCTGGGTGATGAAGGAGCTAGTCATCATCTTCAGATGGAAATGATGCTGGATTATTGCTCGGGGCTGTTGGGGGCGGAACCAGAACAGCGACTTGCGTCGCGCATTGTCAGAGTGGTGGTGGCCGGGGGCATTCTCAAGGGCAATGCGTCTCTGTCTCAGCCTACCGCGTATGCATCGGTTCGGGAACAAGCCATGGCGCTTACTCCCATTCGAGATGCGGATTCAATGTTATCTGATTTAGCACAGAATGTGAACGTGGATGTTATGCCTGGGGTGGCAGATCCAGCAAACTACTCGCTTCCGCAACAGTCCTTGCATCCCTGTCTGTTTCCTCATGCTGCCTCTCTCTCTACGTTTACGCGATGCACTAATCCCCATGCGTTCAGTGTAGATGGAGTTTCCTTTCTGGGAACCTCTGGTCAGAATGTAGATGATGTCAGGCGTTACACAAATATGGGAGAATGTACTGATATTTTGGAGAAAATGCTGGAATGGAGACATTGCATTCCTACTGCGCCAGATAGTCTGGCAGCGTATCCATACTGTGATGCGGATCCCTTTATTCTCGACGAAGCGCCTCATGTCTTGTTTGCAGGAGGACAGCCCAAGTTTTCAACATCGCTGATCAAAGGTCCTCAGGGGCAGACGATTCGCACGGTGGCCGTTCCAGACTTCTCTACTCTGCCAGTCATGGTTCTGGTCAATCTGAAAACTTTGGAGGCCACACCGATTGAATTCAATGCAGTTATCAATACATGATTTATGTTTGATCATGATTATTATTGTTGCTTTTTTTAATTAGATTGTACCGAAAATTATAATGCGAGTTGTCCGGGGCAAGAACCTCTATATCCCATCATATCTCTCCAATCAAATACTATAGGAGACCTGCAACCTTTGCATGTATTATGAATGACATGAATATGAACTTTAACAGGCCCTTCAAAGCAAAATATAGGGACGAACTCTACAAGATCAAACTTTTTTCTAGGCAGGAAGATGATACTTGTGTGCAAGAATTGTATGAATGTAATGGCGTGGAAGAAGACGTAACGGCAGAGGATGGAACGGAATTTCATTTTTTGGATGGAGGGGGTGTCATGGGAGACACAAGAATTCCAACCAGAGTCACAGAGGAGCACGAGATGGCATAAAAGATAAGACCACGCGTCGTTGAAACACTCATTTCTGCATATAAATCCATGACCGAGGATTTCATCACAACAGCATGGAAGGTATCAGGGAAAACTGTTAATGAGGAGTTTTACAAGGCGAGGTTTCAAAATTATGCTCAGCGCTGGAAAGGGTACGACCAAGCTTGGGAGGAACAGATGCACAATATAGCACAAAGAACACAGGAAAATGAAGGAAAGCTGTTCTTCAAGGACATGAGTGGAGGCATATCTGATATAGAATTAAATTTGCATTTCATCCCAACAGCAGGGAGGAAGAAAAACCGTGGACAAGGTGCTCAGGAAGATGTGGAAATGGAAGAAGGGTAGAGAACAGAATGCTCTGTAGAAATGTCAGAGTTTGATACAGGCGAGTGTCCAGATGAGGACGAGGACAGCAGTGATGATGATGACCAGCTTGTGGAAGGCTTGAATGAACTTGCCCTGGATGAGGAGACAGGTCAAACCAGGCAATGAATGCCAAAATCGACGCTTCTAGTCTCTCATGGCCGGAAGATTACATTTCATATGCATATTGTAACCTTGTAAATGCCATGAGATGACTTTACATGGCCAAAACTTGGCTCTAAACCCCAAATCTCAGGGACTGTCAATCAGTCTGAGCAGCGCATTATAAGTCCTCAGCCTGTCCGACATGAAGCATAAAAATCGCATTACAATTTTCATTACTACTAAATTAATTAACTTATGATGATGATCCCCTATGAATAAAGCTAGGCACCAGGTTTTGAAAGAAACGATCACCCTTTGCACTTTGCTGCCCTTTCGAGTCAAATTTCCCTCTCTTGTTTCCCTCTGTCCCTTCTTCTATATTAGTACTACCTTCTTCTACTCCTGATTTTTGACGCTGACTAAACGATTTCTCTCTCCGTTTATCCTGTCCCAGCAACCAGAACACTGCAGGGCAAAATGTTGTGGTATCAAAAAATAAGCGTCACGTAATACTCAATCGTCCATAGCATGTCACCATTCTTAACCATCGCAGTTGCAATATACTAATTACAAAGAGAAGCATAAAATTATACGTACCCATAATACCGATACAAACTACAAGTACGCACGCTCCCACAACTATTCCAGCAATCGCTCCACCGCTCAAGCCCATAGGGCCTTTCTGCTTCGATCGTTCAAGATTGGAAACTGGTCAAGTCCATTCATTAGTTTATATTGAGTAATAAAGTACACTAATATTCCAGAAGCAATGCATTTGGGTCATTTTTCGTCATTCTGGGTTGACACAAGCAACTGTACTGCGCCGCATGCGGCAGTACAATTTGCACGAAACGAGCGAATCAGGCGGAAATTCAAATTTCCAGGCCAGCATGAGCCACAGTAGTAGCCATGCCAACTTCACCGGTGCAGTGTTTATAGAAATCAATTGTAAGAAAATATGTTTCAGTGATGGATTTGCATTGGATACGCATGTTTTAGGAGCGCCAGGACAGGTTGGATTCTGCCCGTCCACAATCTGAATTGTCTTATGTCAGTTTGGGTTGGTACAAGATAGATGACACAACGTTGTTTATAATTTAAAATTAATATTCAGTTGATTTATCCATAGTTGCTGCTTAAAGTTGAGAACGAAGCATGTTTTATAGTTCACAGTTGCTGTCGAGGAAGACGCCCCTCGGAATCTGCTGGTTAGCCTCGCACAGTGAAAGCAAACGGTTGAAGCGCGCACAGGTTGGTATTGCTTTTATATGTAATTTGTATTCATATTAATCAATCATTGCGTATGGGTTCGACTCTCGGCACTGCAATGCGCGTATCTCTAGCACGCGTTGACCTAGACGGTTTTGAAATCTTATTGTCGCTGACCTGGGCTCTGTTGTTGGTTGCAGGTGTTTGAGTTTAGTATATCTCAATCATGCGATAGTATTATCAATCCAGAAGCGCCGTTGGCTCTGCGACTGTCTGGTCAGCTGTTGCTGGGGGTGGTGCGAATCTATCAACGGAAATTGGCGTTTCTGGAGACGGATGCCAAGAATGCGATTGACGGGCTGCAAAGGAAGGATGGTGGGAGTCAGAATGTTGATTTGCCGGACGGAGGGACAGCTCCAGAAAATGCAATCACGTTGCCCGATACGGATCCGGCATTCTTCACAGGGACCCAGGACCTGTTTCCTTCGTTCAATGTGTCTGCAACTCCTGGACTGGGGACTGGTGCAACGAGTTCTCTGGCTCGACTTAGCACTGGAGGGGAATCTCTAACAATGGCTGGGGATATTTCGGATGTATTTGGAAGCACTCGATGGACTGGAAGTGATGAAAGGATGGAGCTGTTTGGGGCTGCCACCTTGGACGAACAGTTTAGCACAGAGCTGGAGCGCTTGCGATCTCAGGCTGCCGTGGAAGCGCCGAGAAACGACGAACCTATATTTTATGATGCACCAGATGATGATTATGGTCCTATGGATGATTTCATGGAGCCTCCAGATGCAGATATCTTTAATGCTCCATCGATTTTTGGGGATGCAGAAAAAAGTGGATCCATTGTGAATTTTTCAGGGTTGAAGGGGACTCGGTTGAGCATGGGTACAACTCCAGGAATGGATATGCCTGACATTGTGGGTCCTCTGCTGAACGAAGTTCCTGAAGGTCCCGAGACGCCTTCGGCGGGAAGAAGGAGAAGGAAAAAGACCATTCATCTAGATGTGGATCACACTGGTGCACCTGCTGTGTTACTGGATGGTACGCCTTGATGAGTCGTTTCCGCGAATGTGTATTTTAAGCTCGTGATATAATTTATTTTTTGTCTTTGTTGCGCGTAGACGACGATATGAAGCGATTGCTTCGAAACAGAGCTCCGTTGTTAAAAAAGAGAGGAATGGCTGGTCCAATGGATGAAACAGACCATTCGTTGTTCAATCATCCTGGAGCCAGTCACCTGGCATCTATTCAGTACATAGCTCCTGAAATATCTGATATTTTAGGGAATATCTTTGATTCGAGGCAGACTCTGAAGAAGAAGCCAGTGACTAATGGCGCAGGGTCTCCTGCCATCTTCTCTGCCCAGGATGCAGACCAGGAGCGAGACGAGCCAGCTGATGCCGGAGGTGATGATATGCCATACTACGATGATTATGGGGGTTACGACGATTTTGGTCCGATGCAAGATGACGAACTACCGTCAGGTCAGGGTACTGGAGCCGATCTCCCTGATCCTTTGCAAACAGAGACATCTGATGCTGCAGAAGAAATCGAAGAGGCCATCATGTCAAGAGATGGATTCACCAGCAGGACCAGATCTGTCATGAAACATTTGAAGAAGAGACTAGAGCCCTCCCTTGGAAGCAAAAGGCCTCACGAGTCCTCCTCTGCGGCCCATACTACTCTCAACTTGGACGATATTGTTCAAGGCAAGAATCGTCTGGAGGCATGCAGATGGTTTTTTGAGTCCCTGGTATTGAGAAATAAAGGTTTTGTTGATCTGGTGCAAGAGGAAGCATACGGTACTATTCGAGTTGTCCCACAGGAGAAGATGATGTCTTCTTCTTCTTCTTGATAAAGAGAAAAAAGTTGCCCAACATGTTTTGCCGTTTCGTATTGCAATGGAATGACTGTCCAACTGTGTAACATTGACGATACTGTGTGTCGTAACCATGACTCTAGGGCTCCAATGGGGAGCATGTATCGTCCTCTGACAACATCTTCTGCCATATATATCGTCCGATCAATCCAAGCCTTGTACCGATGCCATTCCTCAGAATAGCGAAAATCCCAGATTGGCCTTTTGCCGACGCGATCGCAGCACCATCCGCATCGTCCATCTTTATAAGTGGCACAATCTTTACCCCATCTGTTATCTAATTTCCAGATTTCGTTCAACTGGTGCACGTTTCTCATTATACTATAAATATGAAGGTTCAAGCTCTGTTCAAAAAGGCCTCTAAGCCAGCTGCCGCCCCTGCCAAGACCAGCAAGGGTGCCAAGAAGGCATCTGCCCCAAAGCCTTCTTCAGGAAAGACAACCGGTGGATGGTTGGGATCTGCCAGTGGATCCATTAACCTCGATAAATGGTACGTGTGGAGATAGCGGTGGGGTATATTGGTGGACTATTGCCTGTGTGTTGTTGTCACTCCCAGTCGGGGCTTGTGGATAACGCCGAGGTTCTCTCTCACAATATTAAATGCGGCGAATCCAATTTGGGATATTGGGGAGATCGTATTGCGTATTTGAGCATAATTTATATATATCTGGATATTTGCACATATATTCTGGCTTGAAATCCCCAGATCAGAACTGTGCCGTGTAAGGGCGTTGCGCTGCCTGCAACACTTGCCTGGGTTGGGAATAGTTGCCAGTAGTGACTGCATCACCTTTTTGTGACACTAGATTGCCAGGCTCTAACTCTTGCATTGTCAATGGTGTAGGTATGGACCAGACCGTCTTCTCTTCTTGCCAGGAGGTCTGTTGGATCGCGCTGATGTGCCAGACTACCTGAACGGAACATATGCTGGAGATTATGGATACGATCCTCTCGGCCTTGGAAAGGATGGAGGTGTCGACAAGTACCGCGAGCCAGAACTCCTTCATGCTAGGTGGGCCATGCTTTTCACTGCTGGTGCCATCATCCCGGAAGGATTGGCTGCCAACGGTGCCGACATCAAGGGAGCCACCTGGTTCGAGACTGGGGCTGCCATGTTGGAAGGAAACACCCTCAACTACTTTGCAGTCCCATGGGCCAACATCCCCAACCCACTCCCACTCCCAGCTGTGATTGCCATCCAGGTGGCTCTCCTCGGAGGAGCTGAGTACTTCCGCAGAAACGGAACCGGCCCAGCTGGATACTCTCCAGGTGTTGGCAAGTTTGACGAGTCTGTGTTTGATGGAGTTGATCCTCTTCACCCAGGTGGTCCATTCGACCCACTTGGCCTTGCTGACGACCCAGAGGTGTTCGCCGAGCTCAAAGTGAAGGAAATTAAGAATGGACGCCTCGCCATGGTTGCCGCTCTTGGATTCTTCATCCAGGCACTTGTCACCAAGGAGGGACCATATGCCAACTGGAGCCAGCATGTTGCTGATCCATTCGGCTACAACCTGTTGACCATCTTGGCCAGCGAGGACCGTGCCCCAGTTCTTTAAATTAATCATCATCTCCAAATGTTTGCCTGTTTTGTGAGCGTTTTGGGTGGTGTAGGATGGGCAAATGTGCACCAAGAAGAAGCATGATATTGTTACTTGGATGTGTGTTTGTGCATCATGTTTAGCTTATTTGTAAGAGTAAAACAATATATTCTATTATACAGATGAAATTACTATCAATAATTCGATTCATAGTTTGTCAGCCTCGTCCTATTCCATAATTCTTATACATAACTTATTGTGACAGTCTGTTTACTGATTGCCAGACCGATCTGTGTAGTGGGTATGGAGTAATTTATGAGCCTTCTCGCCACCATAATCTCCCAAGTACGTCTCATATAAGAGTAAGATGTCTTTATTTTCATGAGCTTTGCGAATTTTTGCTTCGCTGTCAATGGCATAGACAGAACCCATGCGTTTCAAAACTGCATCAGCATCTTTTTTTTTGGGTTGGCCTCCACCTCCGATACATCCAGAAGGGCAAGCCATTACCTCAATGAAATCAAAGTGGTCCTCTTTTAGATTTTCTAGAAGATGCCGTACATTTCCAATACCAGACGTGACACCTACTCGAACTTTTTTGTTTGCAAACTCTTTAATTTTTGTCTCTGCTGGAAATTCAACAGTTGCCATCTTGACCCCGTGAGCTCCCCTTAATTCTTCCAATTCAAGCCTGGGCAATGGTGCACCCGTTACAAGCTCATAGCATGTACGAAGGGCAGACTCCATAACACCCCCCGATGCACCAAAGAGCATGGCACCTCCAGAACTCTTAGAGAGAGGCGAATCAAATTCAGACTCTTCTAGACTTCCCAGAGGAATGCGCCGTAAACGAAGCATCTGCCCAAACTCTCGTGTAGTTAATACATAGTCTACATCCTGTACAGTATCATCCACCGTGTGCATCTCTTTGCGCTCAGCCTCATACTTTTTGGCAGTGCATGGCATAAACGACACCACACAGATGTCACTCGGTGGCTTTCCAAGGACAGTAGCAAAATAATTCTTCACGACCGCACCAAGCATTTGCTGTGGCGACTTACACGTGGATAAGTTATTTATCAGCTCTGGATGACTCTTTTCTACCAGATTCACCCATGCTGGACAGCAAGATGTAAACATTGGAGTGGATACATTTGGATCATTGCTCCATTTCTTCAATAATCGTTGAATCAGCTCTGTCCCTTCTTCCATGATTGTTAAATCAGCAGCAAAATTCACATCAAAAACGTGATCAAATCCAAGCATCCTCTGCGCGGTAACCATTTGCCCAGAGGTTATAGTCCCGGGACCCAGGCCAACTTCCTCACCTAGAGCAACCCTGACGCTCGGAGCTGTCATAGCCACCATTACCTTTCGTTTATCCTCTAATTCATCCATTACTTGACGCCATTCTGACCTCTCCTTGATAGCTGCCACAGGACACACCGCTGAACACTGTCCACAGCTAATACATTGACTTGAATCCAAATTCTCAGTCATTACAGCTGGATGGCTATTGCTCCCACGCCCTTGCCACCCAATGACGTTCATCGTCTGAACCAGACCACACGCGGTAATACACCTCCCACATTTAATGCATTTCTCCAAGTCAATCTCTATGCTTGCAGAACTCGTATCATGCAGCCCGTCATTATTATCCCATTCATGATCCATCCCTTTTGGCAAAAATCCAGGATACCCAGATGCTATATTATATCGTTTGATTAAATCTTGAAACTCGCATCTTCCGGCGGCTTCACATGTCATACAGTCATACTTATGATTTGCCTTCAACAGACTCAACATCGTTCGCACTGAAGTCCTCACCCTGTCTGTGTCAGTTTCAATCGACATTCCCTGGTTAACAGGTGTGGCGCAAGCAGGCACCAACTTCCCACTGGCCTCCACCAGACACAGTCGACATGTACCTGGGCTATGAGGAAGCCTTGGATCAGTGCATATAGTAGGTATATATATCCCATTTTCCCCTGGGTCATTATGCGGATCCAAATTCCGCGTTGAGTTGGCCTGCCTTGCTGCTTCAAGAATCGTTATTCCTTCCGTTACCTCCAGTTTATGCCCATTAAGCACTATACCCACCTTTTGTACAGATTTAGCGAATTCCTCCCCTTTCTCTGCGACATTTGTAGATATTGCCGCCGCAGCAAAAGGGTCAAAAGAACTTGACCATGGCATGCATTTGGAACGACATGCTGTCAATCCTTCGACACAACTTCTCATGCGCAAACCCAAAGCCATTTGTCTCCAGTCATGATGTGCATAAATTGAATAAAATTTATAATGTGTTTTGGACATTTCAATTGAGCCATGGTGCTGTCTATAGTGGCAGAATACAAAAATTGCAATATGGGTGACGTGTCACGTCACGTGTACGGCGTACATGTGCTGACAATCTTGAGGTAAACCGACCAAAGCAGCACCTCGTCTGGATTCAATTTATTGTTGAATTAAAAAATGTTCAAAAAAAATTGTAAGGAGGGAACAAAGATGGTTGGGTTTATCTCGCATTCTCTTCTTAGACTTGCATTGGGGAAGTTTTGAAAGAGAAGACATTTTCGTGTTTGAAATCACTAGGAGCAAGCGACAGCACGAAGAAAAGTCATAGAAATATCAGCCAATTATTCAATGTGGAAGTATCAGCTGTTATTAAATCAGAATCTTCAAATTCTGATTACGATTGGAGTTGGATTCATTGTAACCTTCTTGGGGCCGTTTAGGCAAAAGGCAGATTTGGGAACACTGGTGAAAGTTGTGTTCAATATCTTGCTTCCTTCATCCGTCTTACTAGCCCTGGGAATCCGTTCTGATCTTCGAAATGGGGATTTATGGAGATTTATAGGCGGTTTTTTGCTGCTGAGGGCTATATGTTTGCTGGTTAATGCTCTGTACTATGGTTTGCTTAAAAAGAAAAACTTGGCTTTCATCACGATTTGTTGGATGAATACATGTTGGGTGAGCACAGTTGTGCTTGGAATTCCCTTGCTAGGCGCTACACTAGGTGCTCAATACGCATCTCTCGGAGCTGTGGCTGGTATTAGCTCGTTCATCTTTCAGCTGCCCCTGATGCTCATATTTTTTGAAGGCTCTACAAGCAAGCGATCGACTGGTCTGGCCGAGCCGTTATCTTCTGCAGAGCAAGGTAATGGTGTTATCGACGAGATAAATTCTGGAGAAGAGGATCAAATAGCGTCGAATTATGGTGACAGTACCAAAGAGGCCCCGGGGAAAAGCCATACATTGATGGGAGCCTCTTCTTCTCTCGATCCTGTCCAAGAAGAAGAATCGTCAAATCAACAAGGCAGAAACGATCATCATCATCAGTGGTATCACCTCCATCTTACTAAAGCTCAAATGATTTATATTTTGAACAAGATTCTACGGAATCCAATTTTATGGGCGATATTGATTGGAATTATTGTCAGCGTCACCACCCTTGGGCCAAGGTATCTTAATCCAGGCACGCCAGCTTCACCCAATTGCGACTATGCTGTGGGAGCTGGCTTTATCACATTGTCACTAGAAGCTTTCGCTAGATGCACAGAGCCTATAGCTTTGTTAGCTATTGGTATATTCCTGGTGAACAAGAACCCAGTGGCATGCGGGGTAATCAATGCAATATTGTACATGGTCATCAAGCTCATTCTAGTGCCCGGCCTCATGGTCGGATGTGCATTTGCTGTTGGATTGAAAGGAGCACAAGGTAGAGCTGCAGTGCTTTTGGCGGCATTACCTGTTTCTCCAGCAGCGTATGCCATGTCAGAGCGATATGGAATTGGACAAGAGATTAGCGAGTCAAACATATTTTTTGGCAATCTTTTGGTCCTGCCGACGACTATTGCCTGGGTTTCCTTTATGGATGGTATAGATTTATTCACTGCTCCAGCACCTCCCAGCCCGACGACCGGCTGTTAGCTCTAGATCTGGTAGCCAGACTGTTTTCTCTTTTGCATTTCATTTCATGAGGATACATCCTTGATCAAGGACAAGCTTGCCTTAAGGCAAATTTGCTTGTGCAAGGCATTGATAGCAATGTGCATGGCCAAACATATACACCTTCGTGTCCCTACTCTATGTATATTAAATATTGGATTTCATTAATATTAGGCACTCTGATAGGTGAACCGAAGATTAAAGTAGAAGCAAAGATGGTGGTCCTCACCACCAGTTAGGGAAAATCAATGAGCAGACAAAAACACGGTTTTAGGAGTATCTGTGGTCTGACATGTGGCGATATACTGATTTGTTAAATCAAGATATTCAAATTTTATTGGAAATCGGATTAGGCATCGTGACATCGCTGTATGGTCCATTTTCAGCCAAGAAAAATGCGCCTACCTTGAAGACGTTGGTCTTCAACATATTGTTGCCAATCTCGGTGACAACAGATTTGGGATTTTTAGTCGATTTTCGTGATGGTTCTATATGGAGATTTATTGGGTCAATCCTGATGATGCGAGCGCTCGTTCTCGTGCTGGACGTGGTTTGGGCTGTCGCTAGAAAGCAAAGCTTCAGTGACATTTCATTGAATTGGATGGTGACGTCCTGGGTGTCGACGACTATATTGGGTCCTCCGATGCTTCAAGCTACTCTTGGGCAAGAGTATGAAATATATGGTCCGATTTCGGCGGTGAGCTCACTGATATTTCAGCTGCCACTGTTGGTTTTATTTTTTGAGCTGGATGCTGTACCAGCAAAGGAGGAGAGGCTTGCTGCTCAGCAGGCGGTATCTTTGGATGCTAATGAACATTCTGGCATTGTGCATCAAAGAGATAACGAGAATAAAGAGACAATGCCCTTATGTATAAAAAGGACTGTGTTCTATAAGTCCCGTTTATCCCGTCGACATAAAAAACGTGTGATATGGAATCTGGTTAGAATGCCACTGATGTGGAGCATAGTTGGTGGTGTGATACTGTCTGTGACGACTCTGGGGCCCAAATATTTGTATCCAGGTACTGTCTGTCTTTATGGTAGTAGGTTGCTGGACACGACATATTTAAAAATCTAAATATACATGATGCAGGTCCGGTCTATTCGCCTAATTGTGACTACGTGCCAGCAACTGGGTTTATTTATTTATTCTTTAGCACTTTGCAAAAATGCCTGGAGCCAATAGCTTTGTTTTCAGTTGGCATTGTGATTGTGAGCAATCATCCATTCAAGAAAGGATGGCTTATCCTAATAGTATACATGCTGATCAAGTTTATATTGGTTCCAGTCATAACGGTTGGGTGCGCAAAGGCTTTTAGCTTGAGCGAAGAGCAGGGCAGGGCTGCTGTTCTTATTTCGGTGCTGCCAATCTCTCCTCCTGTATTTGCCTTGGCTGGGTATTATGATTGTGGTCTAGCCGAAGCGGTTACTAATGTCGTCGTTGGAAAGTTACTCTTTTTCCCAGCAGTGCTGGCATGGGAAGCTTTCATGAATGCCGTGGGCTTGTTCCCTGTTGCCATGCCAACTGTCGCTTCAGTGTGTCCTGAGGCATCGGCAACTTGACTCCGTCTCTGGTAGCGATTACGAATGAGTCAGAAGTTTTTTTTTTCATTAAATATTACACTTTTGTTTAAATAATACTATTCGTTGTATTATATTAAAAATGAATGAAATATCAAATACCATATCCAAAAACATGCTTCATCCTGTGAAGCATCTGCTGCTTCCATCCAGCTTGGGTCATGTTCACCACATCATGGTTTCCAAAGCGGTCCGTTTCGGGTATTCCCTCCTGTCTTAGAGTCAATTCAACGGTACCTTTTTCTTTTTCATCTAATGTAATCACAACACGACTCATAGCTCCATCAGGCCACGAGCTAAACCTCCAGTCCATTTCGATCAGAGAAGATGGCTCCAACTTTCTAAATGTACCTTCAATGCTACCTCCAAACATTGATATTCTCCCCCCTTCTTTCGCATCTATTTCTGCTGCACTTCCCGTGTACGCCCGTACTTTGGCAGTATCTGTGAAACACTGATACACATCTCTTGCCGATGCATAGTACCGCTCTTTGATTTCCAGGCTCCTCTTCTCAACCTTGCTCGTCGAGCTTTTCAATGCTTTTGACCTTGATTCTTTCATCACATCTTCCGCCTCTTTTCCATTAGTTTCCTTCCCTTGGACAGCTGCTGAACCATCGGCCCCTCCATGGGTGGCATTGCTGCCGTCATCGCATCTACCTCCATTCCTCAACTCATCAACAAACTGTGCAATCAACTTGTACATCACAGGCCGACCGTCTCGCACCACCAGACTACGAATCTTTTCAGATTCTCCATCTGAACCGGTCACACTAACAGTCACTTCAGGATCCTCATCATGATTTTCTTCACTTATGTATGGAGCTTTCACTTCCCCTGTCCACGTCTCTCCTTTATTTTCCCCAGTCTTCTTCGTAGCTTTCCATTCCACGCGCAGCTCCAACTCGTACGCGGGGATCACCTTGCCCTTTCTTCTATTTATGATGGCATCCCCAGTCAATTTTGTTTCCCCTTGCGTCACCACCACCACGTCCTCCGTATCCACCAGGCCTGTACCAGGTGCAAATAGTTCCTTCACCCGACTTTGACTCCAGGGCAGCACGTTACTCTCTTCCCAGTGCCAGCTATTCACATTTCTCCCTTGTTCTCCCAAATCTTCTACTCGCCAACGACTATCTCCCTCCCCCCATTTTGCCATTTTTTTCTTTCCTTCACGGCGGTGATGAAATGGATGTCGAGTCCAACGCACGCAATTTTAGAGCACACAGAGAACCGTTTTGGGCTGCAGCCAAGTAGTAAGAAGAAATGAATTTGTAATCAACTTTTCAAAATATTCAAAACTGAAGAGCGCCAAGGTATTTCCTTCCTTAGGTCTACTCTTTGTTCTTTCTTTTCCAGGCAATGGCCTGCTTCTAGAAGAAGATTGTGCTGGACCTGCACCTCTGTTTGCCACATGTTGGTTTGCCAACCTAAACTTCGTCCGAGTATTTAATTTCAATTATTGATTGTTTCGAAGCATTAAGGAAGGAAGAAGAATGATGGTCCTGCAAAAAGCAACATGTGGACATACTGGACATGTGCCTGTACAAAGGTGCACAACTATCAAGAGGAGTGTTGCCTTTCAAGCCAAGTCAACGAGGATAGTTCCTTCAGGCAGAATTTTTGCATCTTCTGGTGGTGATAATGGAGAGGAGGCACCAAAATCCTTGTTAGAGAATGTTCTGAATGGATTGACCGGTGAGTTTTGTTGTTGGTGATCTAGCGTTTGAATGACAATTTTCAACCTGCCGATTGAACTCATCTCATGTGATTCATCTCATGAAGACAATTGTACAAAATTTTCAAATGCAGTTGCTGTTCAAAACTCTCCTCTAGCAGAAGGAAAAAAGAGAATGGCAAAGCTTCAGGCTGGACAGTATGATGCCAAGGCAGTTCAGGAATTGATCAATGGGACGATACAAAGTAACCCTGTCGTTATGTTTTCTTTCAGCACTTGTCCCTTTTGCAAGAATGCAAAGAAATTGCTGGATGATCTTGATGTGAAGTATGTTGCTCTTGAGCTGGACCAAAGAGATGATGGCTATGCAATTAGGGCTGAATTAGCTGAAAAAACGGGACGTACAAGTATGCCGAATATTTGGATCGGTGGGACTGGGATTGGAGGGTGCAATGATGGTCCTGGTATTATGACGCTGCAGAAAGAAGGAAAACTTGACGCAATGTTGAAAGTAGCTGGCGCCATGACTGCCTGAGGGGGTTTTTATTCATTGGACAGTATTTCATTTTAATGTTTTGTTGATTGAATCATCATCATGTAAAATAATATGCTTGCTAAACAAGGAAAATAATAAATAGAGATGCACCACGTTGCTAGGAAAGGGTGATCCAGGTAAGGATTATGTATTATGATGTGAATCATACAGTCAGGTACTTACAAACTACTTGACGCGGAGCTGCCAGTTGCACTTGCATCATGAGCAGCAGGAGGTGGAACATATAGCTCCTCTCTCACATGCATGAGAAGTTGGCCCAGCATATTGTCCCCACTGCCATCAATGCCCCTTCCCCAATAAAAGTCATTCGGGGAACTTTCCACAAGGCTCAAATTCAGGGTGGAAACTTTGAGTAACTCATTTCGAGCACATTCATGCGTAGAAAATTTTCTCAAGAGTGCAGCAAACATGACGGCTCTCTTTGATGTGCTCCAATCAGGTCTGACAAGCTCTGATGTGTCCCGCTCTGCCGTCCTTCCAAGCTTGGCTGCCTCTTCTGGGCTCCTGGCACTGGCTATTGCCTCAATAATGGCTTTTGATCTATCATTATGGAGTCCGTAAAATTTTTGTGCCTGATAATAATGCTCCGCAGACGGCCATAGTCGACCATTCTCGAAAGCACTGTTGCTAGAGCTTGCCAGTTCCTGCTTGGTAGCTGCTAGGAATGCCTCATCCATTGCACAATCAGGCATGAGAATAGCATGGGGACTGAAATTGCTCAGACATCCCAGATAGTCCCAGGCTTTATAAAATTCGGCTTGAAACAGTGGGCTCGTCTGTGGTAATTTCTTGCTTCTAGCAAGCCACTGTTGCTTTCCTTGGCCCAAGGATGATACTACAGGCTGATGTGGGTGATAAGTGCCTCCGTGATTACTCGTTCTATACATATCATTGAACAACCCCATGGCTCTCGCGAGATTTTTTGGTCCTCCTGAAACCGGCAAATACCCAGAAACCATAATATCTGGACCAACCTGCTGCCACTGTGGCGTTTGGATGTCTATTGCTTGTGTCATTTCTACAAAACCCAGGTCTCCCATTGGCGTGGGAGCTCGGTTTCCTCCTATGATCTTGGGTGCAACAAATGCCATGACCTTATGAATTGTGTCATCTGCGACAGCAGGTGCGGCGAGTGTACCTCCGCATTCCCACAAGCATGTCAAGAACCCTCTCTGAAAGCAATATTCAGCAACAGCCTCGGGGGTCAAAAAGTCAAACTCAATTACTTCCACCCCTTTCGAGGCCAGTATTCTCTGCATTTCCTTTCTTGCTCCTTTTTGAGTAGCAACAATTGTCGGAGCTACAGTTATATCCCACATGTTGGCTTCAAGGGGCAGATCCAGTGTTCTGGACATCACAACCCGAATTGGCTGATGCCCTCCTTCCTGCCTTGTGGTCAGACGGGGGTTATCGCGTCGAACAGTTTGCCCTCCTATGATGACGGCATCAGATGAAGCCCTTGTTTTGAACACAATTTCTCTGGAGAGCGTGCTACTAATCCAAGCGCTGTGGCCAGAGGTTGTTGCAATCTTGCCATCCAACGTCATGGCATATTTGACTACACCCATGGGTTTCCCCAAAGCAGCCCTGTGGAGCAAGGCCTCATTGCATGTATATACCTCATCGGATTTTCTAATAAGATCACCAGGAAGCGTGGAGTCCCAGTCTCCCAACACATCTACCAGGATTCCATGTGACTGAAGGGCTGTGATGGCTTTTCCTCGAGAGCACTCAAGAGGATGCCTCAAACCAATGACACATCTGCTAATGCCTGATGCCACTAGAGCCCGAATCCCAGCATCATCTCCATAACAATCTCCTGTCTCCAAATTAAGATACGCAGTGCCATTCTTTGCCAGACCGTCAGCTTGCTGAGTGGCGAGAACCTCTGGCGCTGTAGTCCCTTGAGCCCAGAGAGAAGCCTGACCAACCACTTGACCAGCCTGGTCAGTCAAAATACATCCAGCGTTGGGGTGAGGCTGTGTATGAGTCATGGATTCCAGCGATAGATGGGCCGTCTTAGTCAGCAGATTTACGTCTTTTTCAGAGATGCCGTGAGTTCGCAGACTGGGTCGATGTTCCATGAATCTTGGCTGCAAAGCAAAATGTACACTTTTTAGTCCCATGATTAGCCAATAAATGTCGTAAATGTAAAGAAATCAACCAATACGCCAACAAATAGAATGCTATAGCAAACCAAACAACTTACGTTGCATCTATCGCTGCATGTCAAAGTTCGCAGCTTTCCTGCTCCTGCAATGAAGCAATCTCTATTAAAAATCTTTCTATCCTGAATAGATTTCATCTTCTTAATTATTAGAGAGTTAATATTGACTTTATCGTAGGATCAAACTTTTCAGTGTTCACGTCGTCGCTGCTGGTGCGACTCTTCGTTTTTGCCCACTCATGGGTGAAGATATTACAACAGCATCAGACAACTTATCCCAGATATAAGTTTAATTATAAATAGATTTGCACGTGGGGAGACTGCAAAAGAGGGCTTGCATTTACACTTGGGTGCAACATCAGGCTAAAAGGGATCGAGGCAAATTGTTTGTCTGAGTAGGGGTGCAATGCTCCAACATCTGACCAAAAACGTCAGGTCTCTGATCTTTGAATTGCATCATCGTCTGTATAATGTATTCCTTCAGGTCTATAGAATTTAAGGAGTCGTTTTCTCTCCGTCTCATCTCCAAAACATCAATGTCTGCCAAGTCAGCGTCAAAGTCTTGATCCCCACCACCCAGGAATTCTCCATACATGGAAAATTGCCCATCAAACGTGTCAGTCTCGTCATCATTGGAAATGTCTTCCTCGTCCTCTTCGTCCTCTAGCCACTCTGTATCATCTCCCACAGTCTCTGAGCCTTGGGTGGTAGTCTCTATGTATGAATCTACCAGCAGGAGTCCAACCTTTACTTTCAGAGGCACAATACTCCACTCCTCTTTCAGTGTTTGAGATTTGGATCGTGTTCGAATCGACGCAGAAGTATTAATTCGTTTGCCTTTGACTAGAAGCCCCTCAGCGGCAGGGTGAGTAGATAAAAGAATGCTTCCCAGTGCTATGACTGAGAGCTTGATGTCATATGGAGTCCTGATCTCCATGTGACGCTCTATCCACTTATCCATGATATTTTGCATGGCGCCGGCGTTACCCTCAATATTGCATAGGAGATTGACGAGGGAATCTGCATCAATTCTAGCTAATGCAAATATGACACCAAGCATTGATTGGACTGTTGATGGATATTCAACTGAAGAAATCCTCTGTGCTATGGACTCGATAATTCCTGGTAAATAATCTTTTCCCTGGAATCAAAGAAAAAGGCCAAAGTCAGGACAAGACGAAATTAATGTATTTAAAAACAATGAAGAACCGCAAACCATGAATTTACCAATTTCTCCAGAGATGTTGCCTGGACTAAGGACATGATTATGCCTCCAACATATCTGCTGGCCCTGTCAGATATGTCCTGGTGCAATAAGTAGTGAATTATTTGAATATAAGAATTCAACGTTTCCTCTGAATTTGGGGAGAGCCACAAGAGAGCTTCTTTGCCTCCTAACTGTAAAATGGTCCTTAGAAATGCTGAAGAAGATGCAATGACATCTTCATCATTGCTTGTCTGTAGAAGATGCATGCAACATGGGTAAAATACTTCTAGGATATTCTTCGACTCCAAGGGAGATACCGAGCAGGCTAGACTCACAATCAAATCGATAGCGCCGCTGACTAGCAATGGTGCAGCTGAGCGTGCCTCCAGTATTGACTGCATTGTTGGCACAGCAAGCTTGATCATTGCTGCCGACCCACCTTGCGCCATTGAAATCCTCTTCAACAAATCAAAAGCGTCTTCTCCTACTAACGGATCATTAAAATTATCTATCCAAGCTCTCATGATGATGGGAATTATGCGATCAGCAGATTGCACAGCTGATGGACACTTTTCAATAAGTGCAGATATTGTCTCCAACATGAGATGCAGCGTTTCTTCAGTTGCATTTGCTAACATATCACACAAATATGCCATCAGGCTCTGACTAATGTTTCTGATGTCCTCAGACTCGGAGTATCGAATAAGGGATGAGAGGGCCTGAAAAATGCCTCCATAGACTGGAGGCTGGAGCTGAGGACTTGCAATGGCTTCAGAGATTCTACTAAACACCAGCTGACGTGTTTCTCTATTTAACGCTCTTGAGAATGTACCAGCAATCCAAAATATTCTCGCAAGAAGAAGAGGCGTTGACATGGAGTTATAGCCACTATTTGTAAGCAGGATGTGAATCACTGTATTAGGGTTCAGCAAACTATTTTGATCTGAAACAATCTCCTTCTTCAGTCTACCTTCCAGTATCCGATCAGATATCTCGCCCAATGCCAGCACAGAAGCTTCGATGTGCCTCCAATACATTGGATCCCGAGCCAGACATGCTGCCTCCCCCTGTTGCATCCTATTCTGCAGTGCACTTGCAAGAACCGTGCCCCCCTTTGATCCATAGGTCTCCACAATCGTATCAAGCAACATCCCTCCTGATGATCTAGGTCCCCAAAAGTCATCGACACTACATATAAATGCATTGCAGTCCGTCATCCATTCACCAATCTCTTCGTTTCCGATGATCATGTATCCAATAGCAAGTTCTGTAATGTCCTGTAATGATGATTCACAGACTTTCTTCAATTTAGGATACGACACGATCGTCATCAACAATTCTAAATACTGCGACACCAGGTCTTGCAATGATACTGTTTCCATCATTGGCTCGTCTACACTTGGTTGCGATTCTAAAATATCATCACCCAGCACAAATCTCTGATACAGTGCCATGAGAGTTGAATTCAATTTCCACACAACAGACAGGGCCTGCATCAGTCGTGATAAATTATCCAGTTGCGAACTCAGTGGAATAATCCTAGTAAGACATTGCAAAGCCGTGAACACAGCCCCCCAAGCATCCTGGACCTCTTCACTCAAAGGTTGATCAAGGACAGCTTCAAGCCACGAAACAATACTCTCCTTCAGAAAACCCTTCACTTCCGGCATTGAGCGATACACACACTCCACGGTATCTATAGTAGCATGAATTATTGTCAACGCTTGTCGTTTCTCAATCCATGATGCCTGTGGCGACTTGCACAATTCCGTGATCCGGGGCAGCACCTGTTGTGCCAGCTGGAGTACATGCATCTGATCAAAGTCCTCAATCATGATACATATCGCCCGCAGCGCTCCCTTGACAGCATTCTGGTCTTGATTTTGCTGAATTACTCCTATCAGCCCAGGCATCAACTCTGGCCATTCTTCAAAACTCTCAGCCTTCATAATCTCTGCGACAACAAGGCCTGTTGCTGTCTGGACCTGCGATGCAGTATCGCCCAGCCCCACTGGAAGCATCGCTCGTATCTGTGCCTTCTCCTCACCACTTATAGATCTCCCTTCAACTCCAGATACGGTCCATCGATCCCTGACCAACCTTTTCAACACCACCAAGGCCAACTGTCTTAGACCGGTTTCCGCCCCTACATTCCCAGAGACTTGCAGCAGCGCTATCCCAAAGCCATCGAATTTGCTACATGCTTCCAAACGAGACTCTCCGTCTTTTCGAATAGATTCATCTGGATGCAAAGTCATTTGCAGCGTCGCGATGACGTCACTCGTCGCGTGAACCGTCATTGACTAAACGTCTAAAGTATCCCAATTATATCCAGTCCTAATGCCCAAGTACGAATTTCGACAATTTATTTAAATCGCTTTTTAACTGTAAGCTGCCATCACGTGTGACATCCGTCCCCAAAGCCCAAAACTGAATTTCAAAATTGTTATGTCCTTCTCGTGCTTCTTGGACTGGCTACAATTGGCAACTGTGCCGCCTTTAAAATTGTATTTTCTACAAAATGAAGTATCCTTATAGATTTTATATTTTTGAATAATGCAGTGTCTGTGTTCGATGTCACCAAGTGTACCAGACCTGGACCTTGGGCAGGCACTTCCAGGAAGTGCCTCTCACTCAATCCATGATGCACAGTGTTCTGCTTCTGGGGTTGTTACGACCAACATTGCATGCGACTTTGTGCCTCTCATTTGTGCTTAGAGAGAAAGAGTTGACATCAACTCATCATATCACGTGGCTGCTGAATGCCAGGCGGTCGAAGATTCTGACGATTAAGGAAAAAACAACTTGTGCCACAAGCACAGGCTGTGGCCCACATGATGTGGGTGTTGCACAAAAACTCTTGGTTGGATGAGGTCATGATTGAGCCAAGTTTGCACATTTTGGTACCATAAATTAATTAGAAAAGTTCAAGTTTCGAAAGCGCTTTTTGAAGCGAGGATAGACAGCAGGCCGTCATGCCAACACATGCCTACGGTGTGGAAGATACACGGACGTGTTTCGAAGAATGCTCCGAGGCAGAAGAATCAAAACTTCATGTAGCGACTGTAAGTGGGAAATGCAATGATCCTGAAGTGAATAGTAGAGTCAGTTGCGAGAATGGCTGTGATAATATGGCAGCGACTGATGGGATTGGAATGGTCGGGACTGGTCAAACGGAGTCTCAGGCTGACGATGAGAATCGAGATGTGCATAGCGAGGACGGAGAAGATGTAAACGATGTAGGAGAAGGGTTCAATGGCTCAGAAGATCGTGACAAAGGTCAAGCGGCACATGGGTGCGGAAGAGGTGCTGCTGGCCCTGCTGCTGGCATATCGTGGTACAGGGGCAGTGCAAGGTTCGTGGGACCTGGCTTGGTCGCTGCCGTTTGCTGTGCGGCTGGGCTGTTAGGATGGAAGCTATGGAGAGTCAGAAAAAGGGCCTCATTGGATACAGACAATGGAGAATGGAGGAGTGCAGGCGTGGAAAAAATGAAGAGGAAGAAGAAGGGGTTGCAGAGCAATGGAGTGGGTGGCAATGTTGGCAAAAGGAGGGCTCCGAGGTATCAACTACAGGACGTGTGTATAAAAGTTTTGAATTTGACACAGCCATCGGTCAAAGTAACTGGCACTGGGAAGAATAATGCAGAAATGATGCTCAAGGGTATGACGTTTGTTGTGTCTGATAGGATGGATGTTGTAGGAGAAATGACAATCTCAGGCACCCGACCAGAGGCAACGATGCCAAGAATATCTCAAAAGGAAGATAAATCTAGGAAAAATACGTTCCTTGTGGAAGAAGCGAGCATTGGTGGAGATTCTGTGAAAAAACACCATGCTTGTTCATTGTCTGCCCCAGCAATTGACATGGCCATTCAACAAGGGGCTGCCTGCGTTGGGATTGCAGCATCTACACCTCACAATAATGGATTGAATAGGGTAAAAAATTATAAATTGGATAATATTGCGAGTATGAGTTGGATTTCTGGTGAAAACTGTGCCGCAGCTATCACACAAGGATTGTGTGACTTTTCTTTTGCTATTGATGAAATAGGATCAGCAATTGGTGCAGCTGCAATATCGGGTGTGATTGCATATAGGCCAACATCTGGTATGATAATTGATGAAGGTGTAAATGCAATGTCCCCGACGCTATCTTCTGTTTGTATATTATCTCGTGAAGGAAAAGTGCTACAGCAAGTGTCAAGGGCATTAGATGTGCCTAAAATAGAATTCCAGGATACGTTGGAACGGTTCCTTGTGGCCGAAGATTTATTCAAGATTTGCAATCAGGAAATGATAGACTCTCTACCGGCTGTAATTCAGACGATCAAAAGATGGGCTGGACCAGATCAAGCACAGTCGTTATCGCTGTGTAGTTGGATTTACCACCGTATTCCATCGGTGGTAAAGTTTGTTTCCTGCTCGAAGGATGGTCAACCGTCGACTGAGGAAATTCTGAAAGGCCTTGTGAAAGCATCGGATATTATATTAAGCCACGAGCAGGAAAGTTACTATGGCAATCATCCCTCTAGTGGAGATTATCATGCAGCTTTGGAGGTTGCTGAAGGACTGTCCTTGGCATGTAGGAGTGCCATGCAAGAAGGCTTGGTCTTTGTTATTCCTTCAGTTCCTGGATTTTTTCCAGAATTTAAGAACATTACTAGTGATGAATCAGAGCAGTATATGAGCAAATGCCGGCAATTTGCGTCAATATCTAACCTTGCTGGAATACCTCAGGTTTCTCTTCCCCTTGATCATCCATCTGGAGTATTGGGCATTTCGTGTTTGGCACTTCAAAGAAAAGATTATTCGCTTCTTCGATCTGCCGATAAAATAAAGACCTTTCTCAAAGAAGAAGTATCAACTCAACTAAGAAACTCAGCCAAGAAAATCCGAAGTGGGAAAAAATCTGCTGAAGTAGACTCACAAAGAAAGATAAAAGAAGAAAATGTTTTGGTTGCTGAACGTGCAAAAGAAGAGGGAAATAAATGCTTCAAAGCAAAACAATACAAGGAGGCCGTCTCTAATTACTCGAGAGCCATATATCTTGATCCTCATAATCCAGTTTATTTCTCCAATAGAGCAATGGCGTACCTCAAATTAGGAGGATATCAACAAGCTGAAGAAGACTGCACAAGGGCCTTGAAACTCGATCCATGCTTGGTGAAAGCATTGCTACGGCGTGGAGCTTCTAGAGTCGCAACATGTGCATTTGAGCTTGCTAAAGAGGATTTTGAGAGAGTTTTAGATCTGGAGCCAAACAATAGGCAAGCTTTGCAAGAGCTCAGAGATGTAACAACTCTCCTGGATGGGTAGTCTCTTCAGATGGAATGTATGAATGTAATTATTACAAATTATTAGTGTATTTCTTAATATTCAGAACCTAGCACACTAAAATTCCCATAACCAGACATATAAGATTGCGATTTGTCATCTTTCTCCTTGGTCTTTTTAGAAGCAGACGCAACCTTCTCCCAGGATGAGTCATCGGCATTTGTACCTCCATTCTCTGCTGGTGGTGCTCCTGCTGCTACCGCTTTTGCTCGTGCTTTCGCCCGTGCCTTCCTTGATTTCTTACCAGTTCCTGTGGCAAGTTCCGCTAATTTACGCTTAATAAATTCAGCCGAGAATGTTGCTGCTCCAGGAGCTGTGCCAAGATACGCTGCGACGTAATCAGCCACCTCAGAGTTGGAATCCACAGTCATCAGAAATTCGCATAATGTTATATCCTCTGAGCCTGTGAGATTTTTCATCTGATCTTGGCACCATACTGTGAATTCAGGTGAGAGAGAAACTTGCTTTCCATCCGGCATCTGCACTTCCGGCAGGCTGATTGCAGGCACATCATTCACCTTTGTTTCCTGAACACAAACTGCAGGTTGTGACATGCTTGACATGGCAGGTGCCTTTTGGACTTGCGGCTTTTGTGGAACATGCAAATATGGTTTGTTAGATGGAATAACAGAATTTGTTGCCGCAGCAGCAGCCCAACCGCCTGTTTTTGCTGGTGGTCCTGTGTTTCCAATGGGGATGGTTCGAGCATAATGTGGTGGTGGTGGTGGAGGAGGCTTAGATCCCTGTGTTTGCTGCGGGCTCGAGTCTTCATAATCCCAGAAGGAATCATTTTCGCCAATTTTTGCGTCTATTTCCTGCTTCTGAATCTCAGCCAGTGAAACTCTAGAGTCAGAAGGGGATTTGGCGACAGAGGCCCATCCTGTTCTCCCTGCATTAATTGGCATAGTCCTCGATGTTTCTTGCCTTACTTTCTCATGTTCCTGCCTTTTTGCATCTTCTTCACTTTGAATATCTGCAAGTGAAATAGCTTGGGCTGCTTGGGTCTTCTCGACCCATGGTGCTAACTTGGTTTCTGGCCGAACCCGTGCTGACATAGACGGATCTGCTGAGACCTCTGGCTCGGGCATTGCATTGACGCTCCTTAAAGATTTCTCCACTAATGGTTCACTGGCTTTGGTATCAGTATGGATTTGATCTATAGTAAAGTGGGAATCGCGATTCGCCATACCTTCATGCGAGTTCACTTGAGGAATTGCAGCTTGTTGGATTGGCGCCATTTGTGGGGTTGCCACACTCTCAAACCCCGAGTGCAACGGAACACTGCTAGCCATTTCAGACGACACAGATTGAGGTATTACACTGAGTTCTCGTGTATCCAGCACCTGGGCAGCAGCATGAAGCGTCACTGAAGGATTCTGATGCAAAGGCAGATTGGCAGATATTTGACTGCTGCTTCCAGACAAATTGATGTCAAGAGCAGGTTGCGCAAGTAACACATCACTTTGCTTCCATATTTCTAAGAGAGATGAAAGGCTGCGGAAAGAAGCAGTTGCCTCATCATTTGCATTCTTCACTTGTAAATCCAGGGGGAAGAATCCAGCAGCATACCAGTCCATAATATCCTTCTTGCAAAATGGACCTTGAAGCACTCCTTGCGGATCGATATACACCCATTGATCAATCTCCGGTACACGCATATCAAGTATACCAGTTTGTTGATTTGGCTGAACCACATCAAGAGTGCTGGATTCCTGCATTTTGACCCCCATATTCACATCCAAGTGGGCAGGGATGGCAGCAGGCCTGTACGATGGATCATGCATCGGCCGCAGATCTATATATGCCCCTGATTGCCTATTCGCTGCCCCTTGTAGCTGTTCGACAACATCTATAAATTCTCCAGGAGAGGTGAACAGCAGTGGATCATCCTTCTCGAACCCTTGTGGTGGTTTCTGGAGCTTTCCTGTGTAAAGCAGTTGCCTGTATATCTTGGCTAGAGAGTCTGTTGTATACCGGCATGATACACTCGATGGCCCAAATGGCATAGAACCACCTCTACCCCCACCTCCACCAAACGATGAAAAGAACTGATTCCCTCCAGAGGACCCCAAACCCAGTTGCCCCATCTCCCTGGCCACATCCCCTACTCCCATGTGATTGCCATTACTTGCAGAGAATTCCTGACTTTGTGACCGCCATGAATCGATCCCATCATTCGACCATCTATCGTTCCTCCAAGAATCTTCCCTGCGAACGTTCTCTTGGCTCCTCGGCTGAGGCCTCCAGCTGTCCTGCTGCCAGGACCGCTGACTATCCCCCGACCTCCAAGAGTTGCTCTCAGCCCCAGTGTACTTCCTTCCTCTACCAAAGCCATACTGCTGGTACCCCGGATTCGGATGATTCGAATTGTGGGCCGTAGAAGAACCCCAAGGCACATTACTCGTCCCTCCAGACCAACGATCCTCGGCTCCCCGTGCCCCTTTTGGACCGGTCGCCAGCACCGTCGACAAACCTTGGCCGTCCGTCTGCGTTGAGAAAGAACCCACCACCAAGGTTACATTATATCAGCAGAATCCATACATCAAGACACTCAATATCCCACAAGAATTAATATCTATAACTATTTAACTGCAATCTAGATCCAAGAATGCCATCAAATGTTCACCCGCGCCACAGCGCAACAATTCAAAGCATGTCCACTTTACTACGTACCACCAGGGCAGACGAAGTCTTCATCCATTCTAATCCACCCACGAACGAGTCCACATAATTCGCACCATCTACACGTAAAGAAAATCCTCACTTGTCACCGATAAATTCTGAAAGGAAATCAGGCGACAACTAGGATTTCATTCCAAGGATGAAGCAGCGGCAGTTCGCTCCACCCTCAGACTACTCCCACACTGTTTGTATCATCGACTATATCAGGCTATTGTAACATCTTTACACCAAGTAAATCCAAATACAGGGCCACTAGTGGATTCTAAAGCATCCATTGTGACGTAACATCGACACAAACGTACCTGCGCCCCCTGATGACAACGACTGTCCTGAACCCATTGTACTACTCATTTTTTTTATTATACAACAAAAAATGATCGTTACCACAAAGAGAATGATCTATCGCTACTGCAGGAATTTTAAGAAATAGTAATTCGAATACCCAGTGCTCAGGAATGAGGCCTATTTCAAGTACTAGTACTGGCCCATGGGCCAGTACCCAGTGGGTTCCTGGTGCGTGTTTTTTTGTTCTCTTCCACCAGAGATACCAGAGGGGCAGTGCTTGACTGTATTTCATGATGGTCTGGTCTGGTAGATATGCGATGATTCGAAGAGCATTGCCTTGTTGTGAGAGTTGAAGACATGAGGAGTTCCACCAAGTCTTTGCTGGTAAGGGTTTTTGAAATTGCTCCACAAATCAGAGGCCCTGATTCAAAGCCTTTTTTGAATCAAAGGTGATGATGAATATCTGTACAAAGTACAGATTCTTTGGGAAATTCCTAAAAGGATCTGCTTGTAAACAGTGCAATCAAATCGTAATCCGCATTCTACTAATCAAATACTCTGTTTTCAGTCTTTGAGCAGGGAAAGTCTACTTTGCCTTTGTGCACTCTTAGTTCCGTAGATGCATCTTAAATCAAAACGAACTATAAATACGATATAATAAAAATACAATGAATGAATCGCTAGAAGCTCTACGAGAGTATGTTACAGCTCCTGGGAGTCAAAATCAAGCCGACACAACGGTTCGAATGCTGGTGACGCACAGCTCTCTGAAAGCTAGGTTTATGGAAATACGGCTGGATAAACATGTACGATGGGATATTTATTTACAATGTTAGACTACTGTTTGTTGATTTGGTGCTGTTTGGGAGAGCTCGATGCGAACTGTAACAGTGGAAGAAAGACACGTTCAACGGTCGGTGCGTTGGAACTCTTTGCAGTTGACTGTAGAGGCCGTGAAATTGAAATTACAGACGCATTGTGGGACGTCTCCTAGTTCTATGGTGCTAGAAATGAAGGATCACCGGGGTGAAAAACTGGCGACATTGGCCCCCGACTCGAGGAAACTGGGGTATTTTTCTCCTCTTGATGGGTAGGTTGCAGTGTAGTTTGGTCGCGATGTCCATTTACTTAGTCTGGACAGTATAGATTAAGAATGTAACAGTGTCTTTGATATATTGTTATTGCAGATATATTGTTCACGTGATTGACACGGATCCAATGTCGCTTGCCTCCCAAGGTTGGTTGGAAGATACAAGCAAGGTGGAGAAGTATGTGATGAGTGATGCAGATTATGATGCTCGAGAGAATACCTATAGGAAATTTAAGCAAGAAAAAATGAAGGAGGATCCCACATGGACTCTAGAAAAGGAGATTGCAAAGCGTAGAGGGGTTCCATATACGGCTGTGGACTCTGCAGCAATGGTGGAGGATGAGGAATATCAGGCTGAAGAGGCATCCCATTTGCGAGAAGATGAAAGATGTGAAGTAGTGACGCAAGAAGGTTGCAAACGCGGGAGAATAAGATACATTGGGAAATGTGAAGGGCTGCCAAACGGGTACTGGGTAGGGGTGGAGTATGATGAGCCTGTGGGTAAGAATGATGGAAGCGCAAAGGGGCATCGATACTTTGAATGCGAGCCCAAGTATGGGGGGTTTGTTCGCCCTGGGGCTATGTCCATGGGTGACTATCCTCCGTTTGATGATGAATTGGATTTTGATGATGATGATGAGTTGTAGATATTATTATTGATTGATTGATTGGATCAATTAATTAATTTAATCGATTCGTATGTATACAAGTCGGCAAAAGGAAAACAAACAAACAAACACATGTATTGTACTCATGACTAGTGGTCAACAACAATGCTGATGAAGTGAAAGGCAATATAGAGAGCAGAATAATGACATTGCATCCTATGCTGCGCACTTGTATTACGTGGTGCAGATGCTGAGAGCAGCATCATAAAGGGACTTTTCTGTGATGCCTAAGTTGCACAGATTGGCAAATGCTCGTGAGTGCTTCATGGAGTATTGGTCTAGAGGTCCACACGCCTTTTGCCATGCATTCATCATACCGCGAAGACAATCCCAGTCAGATACAAGAGCTTTTGTCGAAGCTCCAGAAACGGGAGGTATTGGCTGCGTCATGAGCATTTGAACTTCTGTATTTTGAGATGACAAGGGCCTAATGCTGTCTATGATTTTACCAACGGCAGATGCCACATCTTGATCAACTTTTTTCCTCTTGTATCTTTCTCTCTTTAAGGCTTCTTCTGCAATAGACTTTGAAGCGAGTTCATTGGACCGCTCTACGGCCATCATTAGTGGTATTAAGTCTGCATCACGTTGATGTATGGCCTGATGACGCTTCCAGTCTACCTGCTTCTGGCCATTTACCGCTTTCCCTTCTCCTTTGCCAGCTTCTGGCTCTCCCAGGTACCATGAAACCGGTTCCTCGTCGATCTCAAGCTCTCCATATCTCATAACATGGCTTCCTTGGATGAATGTGAAATTTTGACTCGTCCTTTTGCGTACTTTTTCAAACTGTCGAAGAAGAGATTCGGTGGTTATATCGTTGGACTCGCTATCCTCCATCCAGGCAACCGAGTACAGGTCCCCAAGACAGGTCATGTATTCTGGAGGAGGTGAAGGATCCATCCCAGGACAATACACTCCCCACGAGCTTTCCTGACCATTCGCAGCTGTCGTTGCGTACACATTGATGTCATCTTCCAAAAGGCCTTCAAACATGCTACCAGACTCACAAGCTTCAATATAGAGAACCATTTCCTTAAATCCATGAGTTTTGTACCTGTGCCGTATGGCATCATGCAGTTTATCGGCATATAGAAATTCCCCAGAGGGCATGCCTAGTAGACCAGGGGCACCGTGATCTGAATAAAATACAAAAATTCGGTCAGTTGATTTTGATTCTACAACTCTTCCAGAGGCAAATGGGCCTTTATTTTTCTTCATGGCATCCTGAAAGCACAAATGATTGAAAAATAGTAAGAGAGATTCATACAAATACATATTCCTCTATCAAAATAGGAAAGTAAAGTAATACAATAAGCTTCCAACGCATCTGATCACCTAAAAAACATCAAGGCAACAAATGAACATCAATCATCCGTACCGAGTCACCACGAATCACGGCAAGAAAATTCTCTGCTGTCACTTCATGCCGGGTATAGTCTTTAGGCATCCCACCATATAAATCTTGACCATTTGGATGGTTGATGATCGTCCCAGGATGAGGATTACTTGGACTGTGGGCAATATCATCATACACCATCACTATAATGTGTTCATCAGGAACACCTCCATTATGCAGCACGTGATACGCGTGTGCCACATCCGCTTGGTGTCGGTAATTCCCAAACCCAGCACTTCCAGCTACGAGAACAGCCCACAAATCACCTGAAACCATATTCACGACTCTTAGTGTTTTTCCTGGCCACCCAACAACGCGTCGTAATGCACTTTCGTACCTTTGGCAGTTTCTGCCCCATTCTCTTTCTGCCTTGGACCAATGCCGTATCTCAATCTATATATTTCCCTACTTAAATTTGATGCCCAGTCTCGCAGGGTTGCAAATACCCCCCGACTATCTGCGTTGTCTGTCCGCTCAGCGTGGGCAGAACCCCCAACTAGTAGGAGGGCCAAAATGCAACTAAAAGCCACTTTTACTGTACAAACACTCCCCATGACTCTTTAAAATACATAAAGTGCTCCACAATTGAAGGAATTACGGAATAAATATTTGTCAATTAATGCCCCAGGACGTGATGTGTCGGATGAATAATTCACCGTTATGAGGTGGAATCTAAGCCCGTAAATCCTACAGATTAAAGTAGGTAGTTAAATCTCTTTCAGGTTAAAAATAGTAATATATATTATTTATCTAAGAGAATGTGTCACGGTTTGGGGCATTAAGTCAGCTTATAGCGAAAGGGTCTCTAGTTGCATAGTGGGAGCCATACAATTCAAGCACAAGGTTTTGAAGACGTGGCACGACACGATCTTGGAGTTCCATTGATCCATATGCATTTAGAGAGGTGAAAAATAGCAACTATGTTCAGAGAAGGAGCCATTGCAAAGCACAACATGAATCGCCACAGCTGCAGAGTTCTGGGTAGATATTTTGTCTCGTCAAAGCGTTTTTATTCTGTGATGGATTGTTCAAAAGTTAGGACGCAAGCATTCCTTCCTGATAGCATTTCTTTATCGAAGGACGTAGTTGGGCTCGTTATATTTTCCTCGGCACCATTTATTCTGGTACAGGCGTTCGCAGACTCTAAGGCTGGGAAATCTCTCCTGGTCAGATTAGAATCTGAGAGGCCTCTGCTGCTGGAAAAGGCTCAAAAGGCAGAGCTAGAACGGGAAAAAATAAGGAAAAGTATGATATGGTATGGTGAAAAGCGTCCAATGTGGCTCGGACCAATTACATCGACTGCACCAGCATGGCTTGATGGTAGTCTGCCAGGAGATTATGGTTTTGACCCATTATCTCTAGGTAAAGAAAGGGAATCCCTTGATCGATATGTAGAATTGGAGATTTTACACGCCCGTTGGGCTATGCTTGGTGCCTTTGGTGCCTTGATACCTGAGTCATTGAAATTGTTCCATGCCGTAGACTTCCCGGAATATCGCTGGTGGAATGTGGGAGCCTACAAACTTCAAAGTGGGGAGCCATTAAATTATTTTGGAATCGAAGGGCTTCGTGTTGCTGGTGGACAGGGTATCGCAATAATTGCCTGCTGTCAGATTTTGCTGATGTTTGGACCTGAGTACGCCCGAGCATGTGGAATCCAGGCACTAGAGCCACTGGGTATCTTTCTGCCCGGGGACAAGAATTACCCTGGGGGTTGGCTGTTTGATCCTCTGAATTTAAGTTCAGATCCTAAAATTTACGAGGCAATGCGAATTCGGGAGATAAAAAATGGCCGTCTCGCAATGTTTGCCTGGGTAGGTTTCGCAGTCCAGGCAGCAATAACGAGAAAGGGCCCTCTGGAGAATCTTGTAGAAGTTTTTAGCTTGACAAATTACAATGGATAGTTGATAACATCAGGTATTTACCGTTTAATCAATCAGATGCAAAACGTGTTTGTTCGAATCTCAGAACAAGGTCACCTATCCTCGTGGCTGCGATTGCTGTTTTTGCTGCAAACCTGTCCACACTACAGCAGGGTCTGGATTTCAACTGGTGCAGAGCAGACGATGCCCTTGGAGAAGACAGTTGCCACGTAGCAAGTGTAGTTGGTTGCTGGTGTCAGGTCAGTGACATTGGCAAAGTTGAGAGCCTTTTTGGCAGCATAAGTTCCATATGTGGCATTTCCCTCAACGGCATCAATGCACTGTCCTCCCTCTTCGACGCAGAAGGCAGCAAAGTCATAGCCCTTGACCGCGTATGGTGAGTTGAAGGCAACGATCCACTCTTCATCAGTCACTTCGACGGTGGTGACATTTTTTGGCACCAAGTTACCAAATCTCTCCTCGGAGACTGCAGAAAAATGCGAAACTAGTCGGTCAAACTGCAACCTTGGAACAGCGTTGACTGCAAGTTGAGGCTTGCCAGCACGCCCTATTGTCGCCTTTCGGCCACAATTCCGTATTTTAGACTGTAAAATATCAACATATTAGATGAAACGCAAACGAGCGAATGCACAGCAAAACTTACGGTCTTCGTCCTGAGCATAGATCCTTGCGGTGGCGCAGAGTGCGAGCAAAGCAAAGGCAGCAAAGTACTTCATTTTGGCTTACAGTTAGATATTAGATTGAGTCTAAATTCAGGAATTTCGGGCACAAGGTGGCGACAAAGAATTAATTATATTTTTATGTGAGGTCAAAGCCGAGGATTGCTGGCTTCATCAACAATAGAGCTTGCGGACAGATCGAGGCAAATTCAAATTCTGTGCGCCCTACAGAGGAAAAAAAGAGGAAGCTACCTCGGTTAACGTTGACCAGATCAGATCGACCCTGGTTGCAATTTCGTACTTGATGGCTTTTTTTACTTTCGACGAGACGTATCAACGAAGCTCGTCAATACATATAAATTATTACTAGATAGTATGCAAATCTATACTACTAGTACGATGGTAGTGAATATTTACTGATTAATCAGATCAGGACTTCTTACTTGGACACTCTACGGAGATATTCGATTGGTGCTCCTTCAAACAATTCAGACTCTGGCTTGCTCAACGCCACGCCTATTCCAGACCACGATGAACCATTGACCTGTTTGCTGCCAGCATAGTAGAGCCTCCACCGTCCTTTAGACATTGATGCCGCCCAAGGAGTCCCCACAGACCCCGAATCCCAGGCTTCCCCATCTTGGGATGCTACAAGAACGGGAGAAGGGCATCTTTTCCAGTCTTTCATACCATCTTTCGACACAGCAATCCCTATGGAACGCTTCTTGTCCTTGCAAAATCCTTCATAAAACATGAAGTACTTCTTCGTTTCTATATCTCGGACCACACACCGCGCACCAGCTCCCATTGCATCAAATGCATCCTCTTCCTCTTCCGGAGCTCCATAGAATATAGGTCCTTGCTTACTCCATTTAAATCCATCAGGAGAAGTCGCCACGCCAACAACATATCTATTCCGATTTTTGTCATAACTATGATAGTACATTCGCATGTCTTTCGCTCCAGCGACCAAAACCTGTGGGGAACCAATGAACAACTCATCCCACTCTCCAGGCTTGCCCACATCGAATAAGGCGCCTGTGTGATGGTCACCCTCGATTCGAGCGAAATTCCTACCGTCTTGAGACAAGGCAAGACCGGGGCGAAGCCGCAGACCTTCACGCTCGGCGGGACACTCTTCTGACAGCCTCATACCTTTTGGAACTTTGACCGGCTCAAAGTCACCTCCACTGTAAAAGCACCAGTACACCCCACCAGAGGATGATACAGAGTCGCTGGATAGAATTTGCACATCTGAAACGGATAAATGACATGTATCGTGCGTCCACCAATCTTCATTCGGCTCCATAATTTTCCCCACATCCCTCGACCGATCTTCGCCTCTCGCACCGGCAATGGGGCCGGTCCCTCGCTCCCAAGAAAGCCCATCGGATGAGACTGCAACACCGATTGACCCCGATGAAGGAAATATGGAGTCTATATCATGGCACGATTTACTCTTCCCTGTGTACCACATGAACCACCTCTGCTCGTTGTCCCCCAGGTAATACCGAACAACGGGATGGCCCACTCCTGCGTCATCCCAGGCTCCATCTTCTCCGACTCGAAGCAATAATCCATCTTCATTTCCTACTGCATTTTCTAAGATGTCTGCAGATTTACAATTGCCATCTTTACCATCAGCCTTTGGAGAAAAGCCTGGCAGCCTCGCTTCATTGCTGTTGTTGGAGAGTCTTGTTCCCCCAGCAAGGAAACTCGAGAAAGCTGGCCTTCCATTCTTTGCTCGCCCTGCTACGCGCGACTTGTGCGATTGAACAATAGAATGCATCATCAGGGATTGCATTCTCAGTGGACACTGATTCGTTCCTCTCGGAGAACCAGTGAGACCACCCAAGATACTTATCATGATAATATCGCTATACACCGGCTTGCCCAGGTAAAGAACAGCAGCCTTGTACTCAAAGCAGAACCAAAGAGCCCTATTATAATTCGGTAGACCAAAGATTATTCCTCTGTACCAGAAAAAGCGCCCTGAAAACTTCAATGACTTGCTTCCAGTATCCACATAAATGTGCAGTTCAATATTGGGCACCCAAAAGTGTATCTGATACAGTCGGGCAAGAATATATATTGTAATTATTATCCGTAGATAAATATATATTTTACTTTACATTTTTCACAGATCAGATATATGGCCATATGGTCGAGAATGCATTCTCAGACTTGAAGGATGCTGCAATCAGTCCATTACATGGAACTATAGTTCCAGTATACTGGTTCCATGGAACCACGGGCCAGCGGAACATTTGGGTTGGTTTGAATCGAAATTCAACCAACTTGGACATTAATGAGATCCTTTTAGAAACCGAGCCTTTGAAATCTTGAAATCTGCAAGAGCTTTATCTTTATCTACTAAAGCTTTGAAGTTGGATCTAATTTGGCCTTTGAAAAGGCACGTGCCTCATTAAGTCTTGATCAAGATCTGCTTTCTACTGTAGTTTATTTACAAGTAGAAAATAACAATTGGCTCAAAACCGATACAAATATTACATCAGTGTATCATTGTATTCAGATTGAATATCTCATTCGCGTGTCACTTGCCAAGTTGGATCGAGTGTGCGAGGTAGCACCGAAACGTTCTGCACTTGCTCGGGTGTCCATTGTAATTGCGTCGCTTGCTGTCTTTCTTCGCATTCGATCTGATCTGGGATGAAGATAGAGGGCTTAAAAGTGAAGACAGGGGCAGTGTTGGTTTCGCACAGGCGTACCACCTCTCTCGTAGTAGCACGTGTGTCATCATCAACTCCGATAAGGAGAGTTCGGCTTGATCAGGTGATGTCTTCGAAGATACCGACTGCAACAAGGAAGATTCAATGTAAATCTTCTGAAGTCCAAGACAATGTTGAAACTAGACACGGTCCATGGGAACACGTTATGGCAGTCCTGGCAAATTCCGCAGTGTCCTCTGCATCCAAAACTGCTCTCAATACCGCCGCAGGGTTAGCATTGTCTTCTTCGGGGAGATTGACGGTGATGTTTTTAGATGATCAGGGTGTTGAAATCGACCAGAGTCGGGTGGCAATGTTGAGGGAAGAGCTGGAAAGTGTTGGGTTGAAGAAGGTGAACGTCATCGAAGAACGCATCGAGCCTTCGAGCGGTTTAGGTTCAGTTGCTGTTGGTGAGGCTGCTGATACAGTGGCCGCTGATCTGGTAGTGATGAGTACGCAGATTGTTCATGAAAAACATGTGGATGGAAATTTGCTCGCTGAATTTGTGCCGTCTGCTGTGCTCTTGCTGCCTTGAGTGCTCACCTGGGTAGTAACTGGTACCAGGTGAAACGTAAAGACGCAGTGTACGCATACGGTTCTTTTAGATAGAGAGCATATTTATATATTTCGATTGATGTACTTGTACACGTGAGCGGTATTGTACATGTGACGAACTAAATATAGCCGCGGGGCCGATGAATTCAAATTCCTCAAGATCGAATCAGGCAACCAATGAATCTATTAATTCTGACTGCTGGTCAGATGTTCTTGACTGATCAAGTGTCTGAAAATGTTGCATATATAAAGGGTACTTGTTACGCAGTTTAGTGTGTGTAATATTTTCCTGAATCAATAGTATAGATGCAATGGAAAAGCAAAAAAAAGCACACGAGGGCGTGTGCTCGACTGAACAGATCCCTAGTATACCAGTAGATGGCATCAGTACGTTGCCAAAAGACAATTATCACAATAAGATATTCGTTGAGTATGGTCATATTTAAAGTGTGACGAATGAACCACAAACGGGATCATCCCTGTATATTCCGAACTGCTGCAGGCACACTTCCCACATGCCCCCTGGCAATAATGCTGCACCAGCAAGTGCTCCAGTAAAGCCAGCATTGTTCTCAATTCCTACCATCGATGCATCATTTGTGCGTTCATCTACGTAGTCGTCACTCAAGGCAGCTCCATGAACGAGAGCTCCAGTAAGCTCATATGTGTCCGGATCTGGAGATAAATAGCTTGTGACACGATTGCATACGCCTGGGCGATCAGGGCAGGAAGCAGATCTGTCCTGTGTTCTCTTTGGAGGATTGTGCCCTTGGCCTACTACTAAACTTCTACTGGAATCGCCAAGCATGTATCGAACTTGGGAAAGTCCCCAGCATCTATATGAACCTGCTACTGAAGGCTCCTCAGATTCAATCATGTCAGCATACATAAAGGAAGCCATTGCAACATTTGCTGTAGCCCCAAGAGGAGCGCTAAAGGCGTTAAATGCTCTTCCTCTCCTTGTATAATTTGCTGCATTGTTTGCACACATCCAATTCCTGAGGAACTCTTTGCTCTGTCGCTTGAATGTCGAATTCCCAGTCTCTTGTGCCATGAGGAGGTTGGTTGGCCAGAAAACATTATCCCAGTCAAATGCATACTTCCAATCCGATATACTTGACTCCTCCTCTAGATGTTCTACGTAGAATTTGTACATATCGTCCAAATACCGTTTTTCTTTAGTGGCTTTAAACAACCATCCAGCCGCCCAGGCCATATCATCATACACAGTGGAAGAATTGTAGAGATCTGAAGCATTGTAATCCCCCCTGCTGAATTGGTATTTTGCCATTTTGGAGTCCTCATAGACCTCTTTAGCCTTTGACAGGAGTAAGTCAGGGTATGAATTGTTTTCGTAGTACCCTGACCCTCTGAATAAAGTAGAAGCAGCAGCAAGTCCAGCTGAAATCGAACCTCCGAGGTCAGCCCCATACCCTCCTACCTCAGAAAAGAGGTCAACCACAAATGCATCTCTCGAGACTCCATCCTCTGGTCGATACCACACTCGGCTTTCGGTATCAGCGTCACCAACACGACTGACTAAAAGTGACTGGTTTGTTGCCGTGATTCTCCTGTGCATCTTCATCAAATAGTCTGAGCCCCATTTCACCGATTCCATCAAATACTCAGTCTGCTTTGCATTTTCAAAGGCTTCATGGAATCCCATGAAGCCCCAAGCAAGCATAGTGGTTGTGAATGCAATCGGAGTAGTCATCTTGATATTTCCAGCCTTCATTCCTGTCATCCATCCTCCAGAGAGATCCCATGGGAAGTCTGTTGCCAACTCCAATTCAGCATCCTTGACATCTCCAAACGGATCAGATGCAAATGGATCCGAAGACAAGGGACCACCACCAAAAGGATCCGAAGAGAAAGGATCACTTAATCCACTTCCAAATGGATCCGCTGATGCGCTCCCGAATGGATCTGCCGACGAGCTGCCGAATGGATCCGCTGATGCGCCCCCAAATGGATCCGCAGATGCGCTCCCGAATGGATCCGCCGACGAGCTGCCGAATGGATCCGCTGATGCGCCCCCAAATGGATCCGCTGATGCGCTCCCAAATGGATCCGCTGATGCGCCCCCAAATGGATCCGCTGATGCGCCCCCAAATGGATCCGCTGATGCGCTCCCAAATGGATCCGCTGATGTGCCTCCAAATGGATCTGCTGATGCGCTCCCGAATGGATCTGCCGATGCGCTGCCGAATGGATCCGCTGATGCACTACCCAGTGGATCGACTGATGTACTACCGAGTGGGTCAGTCGAGGCAGCGGAGGTGGGGTCCAACTGTTCTGCAACAGCCGATGAAAAGGCATCGCTGGCATCTGCACTGTCGCTTGGAAGCTCTTGCATCAATCTTCTTCTGCCAAATGCATCAACAAAACCACTGAATGCATCCAAATCCTCTAGCAATAGCGTGTCGTTTGGATTTTGAGCAAGGTAAACGAATGCTTCTTTTTCTCCTGGGAAGGAGGCTGCAAGAAAGAAACACAAGAGATGAACACATATGAAAAAACAATTGAGACCAACTCTCCGCGAAACGTACATTGCCTCCACGACACCCTGAAATTCTCTGGCAGCTGTCCTAGTCTTTGGGTATCAAAGAAAAATAAACTATTAGACAATGATTGCTGATAGTCGTATGAGTCTGGATACAAAACCCAGACAAGCACGATACCCAGAATCGTCAAAGTTGTGGATAAGACCATCATTATGCGACAAACCAAGGTGAAAAACAGCTTGCCCCTATAGATTGCATATTGTAACAGCAGATACAGAGGTACTAGGTTGTACAACATGAGGATGATGGATATGGCAAGAGGGGTATCAGCTACGTCACCCCTGAAATATGTGATCAGGCCAAATATTAGCGAAACGAGGGAAAATACCGTCCATATTGTGGCCATCCAAATATCTCGGATTGGTAGATTGTTCAACTTCTGAAGACCTTTTGCTGTCACTTTGAACACAATGGTACCCGCAAACCACTTTCCTATCGTAGATCTGTACATGGCTTTCAAAAAGGCAAACCAGAGAACTGAATTTGAGACAGAAGCAAACCACATTGACTGCACAGCGAAAAATCCGGTCAGTCTCAATTTGAAAGAAATGAGTTATACTACCACAAAAAAGGAACTTACCTTTAGATGACCAATTGATCGTGTATAGTACATCAATCCCAGAGTGGCCGTGTAATAGATGGTTATTGCCAATGCGGCCCAAAAGTTAATGACAATTGGAAATGCTCCAAACCAGACTGTGACCATGGGCACGATCATCAAAAGAGGCGTTCCCAAAAAGGCAGAAAAGTATGAGAGAACTACGGATCCATACATCCATCGCATCAATAACGAGAGACCCTTTGATCCCTGCCCAAAGGCTGGGTTTCTTCCCTTGCCAAAGAATACCTGAAAATGCCCTTTTGCCCATCGAGAACGTTGCTGGAAGCAATTACGAACCTCATCTGGGGCTTCTCCAAGTGCCAAATACTCGTCAACATAACGGCATTGCCAGTTGCGCCTCTTCAATTCAATACCAAGTGCAAAATCTTCAGTCAGCGTCCATTCGGGGAACCATCCTGCATCCTTGAATGCCTTTGCGCGAAGCAAGAAGTTTGTTCCTGTGCAAGAGATAAGCCCCAAAGCGTTATATCCTGGTTGAGTGTAATCCCAGAAATGAACATTAGCGTGGTTGAAAATATCACCATCGTGGTTCAGATTGTAGAAAGCCTGAGGAGTGAGAACCATGGCAACATCCTCACCACCATCCAAAAGTGGCACTGTCTTGCTGAAGAAGTCTGCATTGGGCACCTGATCAGCATCAAAGACACACAAAACTTCGTTTGTTGGTATTTCAAGGTCCTCTCCTGGATATATGAGTCGCATTGCATTGTTTATATTTGCTGATTTTCCGTTCATCTCTCCTTTTGCTCGTTTTCTTCCACTGATGTACACAGCATTTGAGACTCCCAGGGACCGCACAAAAGATCTTTTCTCGGGGTCTTTGCCATCATCCAAAAGATATACTGCGGAAATCAAATAATATAAATAAATATACATAATACTATAATCATGCGAATGGTACTTAATATGGTCGTGATTCATTAATATGCTGCCAGTAGACCTTACCTGTTCTCTTGCAGTTCACCGGAATTGCACAGTACATTGATGCCAAAAAAGTCTTGCTGATCACATCAAGAGGTTCCTTATAACATGGTATGAGAACACGGATGTGATAGCTAAGCGATGTTCGCGCTGGAGCACCATTCAGAGCGTCTGTGACAGCTTGAGGCACAGGGTCATCCACCTTTACCGTGAGACACACGCCATATGGCAACATGGCAATCCCACCTAAAATCTCGACAATCAAGACAATAATGCCATACCACAATGAACCCCCCAGCCCCAAAGTTTTTGCAGCTCGAATGCCAACATATGTGATGAAAGCACAAATAAAGAAGATAAATACGATCAAACCGGGCCAGTTGATCTTCACATTCTTCTTCAGTATCTTTGGGATATGCTCAAGATCATCCCTCTTACCATCCTCGAGAGAATCATTATCCATATAAAATGGCATGACATCGTCCCCTTTATACTCTGGCTGTGGCAAAAATTGCGCCACCATCAATGCAGTTTTCGATGAGATTTCCGAGTCTTTTATAGAGGACCCTTCATCACTCAATGAAAGCTTGTCGTCTGAAATCTCACTGGGTGATCCAGTGAGCAAATTTGTTTGCTCATTATACCCTTCAGTACTCTCACGACTAATCTTTCTATCTGTATTCTTCTTTGACATGTAGCGAAGCATATCCACCACGGTGCTGGTCAGCCTGCGAACATGCTCCACCGGAACACCTTCATTGCCTTGCTGACTTGCAGTCTGGGATTCCACATCTGTGATGTTTGAGCATGATTCACTTCGTGACTTTAAGTTCTCCTTTCCATCTGCAATGATTTGCTAACCATATTAGATACTATAAGAAAGATTAATATATATACAGTAATGATCACAAAAAAAAATCATGCGTACCGGTGGATTTTGAGGCGTTATTCTGATAGCCAGAGGCCAAAATCTCCTCCAGAGATGACTTTACAGTGTCCAGATGCTCCTTAAGCTCATCGCTCTTATCGCTATTTGTGCTCTCCGGATATGCACCGTTATGAGTCGAAGGAGGCAATTTATAACGATCACCTGAACTAGCAGCATCGGCGACTGGAGCAAGAGCGCCCCGTTCAGGAGTCACAGGGTAGCTCAAAAGCCCACCACCCACTGTCACAGGAGACTGTTCAACCTTATTAGGCGGAGACGCGTCATTGTTGCGCCCATCCTCTTGATCTATCTCTAATCGACCTTCATCACTATCATCCGGCGTATCATCCTTCTCCGCCACCTTACCAATGGATAGCTTTTTGGCGAGCCATGTTTTCCCTCTCTCTTTCATCCCAGCTTATATCTCCAGTACTTCCGCAACTGTTCTAGAAAGAATGCCCTCGCTGTTGACGTATGTATCCCCTTGTGCAATATCCAGCAGCAGATTACGCTACAAAGAAGATAAAAAATAAAATAGTTACAAGCTATCCAACGTGGGAAGATCACTCACAGCAACAACACAGCTTCAGAAAGGTTGAAAATCCTTGGTTCACACAGCTAATTGCCGCCCACTAGAAGCCACCTTCCCCGAACTAGGCACCGCCGCATTAAAAACACCCCGGTGGCAGTCTAGAGAAACAGACACCCAGTTACAAAGGTATTAGGAACAGTTACAAAACCCATCAACCGCAATTTACGTTTTCATCTCTTCTCCGCCATCAACGCCAGATTCCCACTGTCCAACGTTTTACCCGTCCTACCTTGTCAGCTCTCGCACGTTCACCACTGCATGCCCTTTCCAGAGAATAAATCGCTTCTCAAGCCCTTTAGTTCTCGATTTAATACTCTTAAGGTGTACAATATAGAGATCAACTGATCAGATCACTGCGAATAGAATATTTTCTCTGCGCGGGTACCCGTTGATTGCGTCTGCGCCTGACCACTGAAACTAGGCCACTTCACAGAAAATACCAATCTGATGGGATAATAGCAACCTTGGAAGCCAACTTATATTTTCTACTACTTCGATTACATGAAATTTGCCACTTATGTCTCAATGTGCAGCGTAAATTCGTGCTCGGTGCTTAGCAACATGGGGGGAGGTTTCGGCCCGTCCAAGACGTCATACATGAGACCGTTCGAGGTTGTCCCCTTGGACTGGACAACGCGCCACGTGGCATATGGCACTGTCCGATGTCCTGATATAACTTTCATCTGAAGCTTCTTTTTGTCCTATAATAATGCTATACAACACAATGGTACATAAGATATATATTTTAATGGAGCGACAATTGACAGAAGGGAGAAATATTGAGGTCATGAACCGTGCAGAGGTAGACGGGTATTTCTCCTCCGGGCCATCTAGAGCCCCACGTGCCATGTCAGCAGGTAGATACTCGAGACGAATGTTGAATGAATTTCAGAACCTTAACCATCGGTTGTGAGTTTTAAGAGGGTCTATTGTAGGCTAGATCTTATTGAAATGAACGAATATATCATTATTAGGTGACTAGATATGTTATAGATTTATATGTCGTACTTATCATAGCAAAGCCTCTTGGTTCGAGAGAGTCAATCTTGAAAAGGCGCCACTAGCGCCTGGTTTCCAAAGATTTCTTGGAAGGTCCGACCCTCGGACCTTCCTCGGCAGTGCTTCCGTATGTCCTGGGTTCGTTCATGGAAAACTCTGTCAACTGTTCTATCTCACACACGTATAGCCACAAAGGAATCTATGCACGACATGTGCACTTATGGTTGAGTTCGTTGGGTCAGGCAATCATGCATGTTCATGTTCACATAAGTAAGATAGGTCTCAGAGTACAACAGAATATGCACAAGTTTGTCAGAGATATGGAGTAACATCTGTTCATAACAATGAACTTCGGAGAGCTAATAAAGCTGCTCCAAATGACGCTTCTCCATGAGTAGACATTCGTACGGGCACGCCAATGGCATTTTGACGCAAGCTAGTCCATACTGTGTTGCGTGCACCACCACCACATGTCAGAATCTCCTTCACTGGAGTGGCACCCAGCTTCCTCATGGCGTTGTACGCCGCAGCCTCAGTCCTAGCCATGGCCTCCAGCATTCCTTGTAAAAATATTTCATCCCTCTCCGGTCTTGGGTCCAGACGGGGCTGCAGTTTGGGATCGTATGGCAGTCGTTCGCCTGGAGATAGTAGGGCAACATAATCCAGTCCAGTAGGATGCGTGGGGTCCATCAAGCTTGTCAATTGCTCCAATTCGGTATCACTAAAGAATGATCTCAAAACCGCACCGCCAGTGTTGCTGGCACCTCCCACGAGCCACGAAGATCCAAGGCGATGCGAATAAATGCCATGGGTGGCTGCATCCAATCTTGTACTACTGAGAAGTTTGATTGCCAATGTACTCCCCAGAGATGTGACAGCCTGGCCTGGCGTGTATGCACCTGAAGCTAGAAAAGCGGCAATGCTATCGGTCGTTCCTGCACAAATGCTACACTTTTGCGAGATTCCAAATTTGGTAGCTGCGGCTGGAGAGATGGTAGAGACAATAGAGCCTGGCTGGTGTACAGACATTGGCAGCAGATTCTTCACATCACATGCCTTGTTCATCAACCATTCCGGGTATTCCTCTGCTTCAGGGTCATACCCTAATTTAAGAGCATTGTTCCAATCTGTGACTCCCATTTTGCTGTGAAATTGGTATCCTATCCAGTCTGCCTGATGCAACAGCATAGCAGTATTGGATTGTTTAGCCTTCTCAATCTCCTCTAGGAATGCAAAAGCTTTACACAATGTGCTTGTTGATGCGATTGTTGTGTGGTCGGGAGGCGCGATACTCTGCATATAGTACATGAAGAAAATGTATAGGGCATTGGTGATTACATAGTCATTAAATCAACAGCATCTATAGGCTCTCTATCTACCTACTTACCTTTGCTTGTTCAACAAAACGTTCGTCTTGAGCCTCATTGTACATTTTGGGCTCCGATATTGGCATGCATGTGTTTCTATCTACAATTAAAGCAGTACTAGATGTCCCATCGATCGCGATCGCCGCTATATTTTCGAGATGCTCTTGCTGTAAAGACCCGAGCATCGTTTCCAAGGCACTGTTCCAGGCGGTAGGTGACGATGAACCCCCAAGGTCCTCATTATACGATTCTCTCTTCTCAGATATAATTTCTTTGTGCTGATCAATCAATGTACATCGAGCACCGCTGGTTCCATAGTCAATGCCCAAATAGTAGACGGAAGGATTGCCATTGGAACTGTTGACTCTGACTGACGTACGTCCCGATGTGGGTCTCAAGAATGCCTTACATCTTATATTTCCTACGTCTACAGAATTTTTTGGTGACACAGACATTAAATACGAGCGCATACTAGAGATAAATACGAACTGATAAATATAAACGACCCTGGGTTGTAGCTAATCAATCTTGTAGGTTGGAGGCCTCCTCCTTGTCTTTTGCTGCCGTGTGTCCACATTAGATGCTGCTTGGTCCTCAAGCACTGGGGAGGCACACGCACATGTTAGTTTGAGCATGTTTCTGAACAAGAAGAACGAGCCATTTGATTTTGCCGTCTTTTTCTTTGGATGGTGCCTGATGAATAACTGCATTGGTGTCCTGCCATATTCTTGGGCCTCCAAGGTACGAGCATCTTTCTTTTCTTGATCCCCTTGGGCAGCCTCAATCTGTTCAATAGCACTGGAATGCAGAAGATACTCCATATAATATATCGAACAAATCAGGGTAAGTATCAAAATGTATGTAAGACGTACTAGAAATTAGAAACAAGACAATGCTGCTACATGGTAGAGAAAACTCACATGTCATCATACGTCATGTAGTAAAAGACGTTATTATACTTCTCTGCCTTCCTTCCTCGTGAATGGATTCCAAATACCAAATCGATCCATCTATGTAAGCCAGAAGAAACGTAGTCAGACTCCAACGCCTGTCCCATCTTTTTGATAAACTCAGAAGCAGAACCATTGGCCCATGGTGGCAATATTACACTGTCAATCTGTGCACCATCACTTCGCTTGCCCATTGCAAGACCTTTAGAATTAACCAGTAAAGATACTCCAGAAGGATGGTAAAGCTCTGGAATAAGTTCCTTGACGTCATTTGGCCACTGGCTAGATGCGCTGTTCCAGGTGGATGATATAGAATGGAACATTCTGTTTGGAGAATCAAACTTTCTTCCCTGAAGCTTGAGCATGAGTTCAGGGCACTGGCGAACTTTGAAGTACACGACGATCCCAGGATTTGAGTAATGACTTCCATACATCCAAGCTGGGCTATTGGTTCTTGCTGAATTCAACGCGTTAAACATTTCCAGAGCATTGGACAACCTGTGCTCATTCACAGCTGCAATTGGCTTTGAAATGTCCCTGAAACTTAAAGGGTCGCTCAGGTCCAGCTCATCGCTCATATAATCTGCTATAACCCATGGAAATACGGGATATTGTGAAATATCATTGAATGATCTACCTGCTGCGTCGTTAAGAGCCATTAGGTACTCAAAGTTGGATATGCCACCATGTCTCCAATCCTCTGTCACATCATCTAATAACAAGGAATCATCTAGACGTGTCAATCTCATCAGTTTGCTAATTATACCATCCAAAGTATCAGTATATTCATCATCAACGGCAAAGAGCAAGGATGAATGCGTCTCGCCAGAAGTGAAGAACAGTTCCAATGCCCTATGAACCAGCTTAGATCGTCTCCTTCTGATGCAGTATATGTTGCCTATTTCTACACAATACCCTCCTTTCGAGCTACTGCTACAAAAAGAATGAAACATCAATCGCGTGTCCGACATTTGAATCATTCCTGGCAACTCGCACAGAGGAAACACTCTCACAGCATCGATAGCAACATCTCCAGCACCCAGCATGCTCATCAGTCTTGCCTTTTCCTTACCCTTGAATTTCTCAATCACAAGATCAAGCCCATCTTCATCAACATCCAATGCCATATCCCTTGATTTTCTATACAGTTCATGTATTTCGAAAACACAGTCGCATAATGGCATTTTCGAGCTCTGCTGATGATCCACACTATTGGCAGCTTTTGGTCCACTGTCACCCAAATAGCGCTTTTGCACATTCGCCATCCTCACCCAGAGCTTGACCTCTTTTTCTCCCTTGACCTGGTCACTTCTCCTCCCTTCCGGATCGACCACGGTGTACCCTTTCGCATGCAAAAACAAGCTTACCCTACCCTGCCCCAATCTCCTGCAATCATAAAGAAAAAGAAACATCTCTTACATTCCATTGACACGTGTCATCAGGCACTCTAGATGTTTGCCCATTGATGCTTTCCTTCTCATACACACGGATATTAACCAAACAGAACAACACACCTGGCCTGTACATCAACCATATCTCGATGCATTATCCTCATTCCACCCACCACATCATCGTGCGACGCATCATCATGACCAGAAGTATCCATTCGCCGTCCCTCATCCAGCCAGACATACACTGCTCGAGACCCCAGCAAAACATTCCCTCCACCAAACCCCCCTTCCCTGCACCCTTGAACCTTCACCTCTCCGTCAGCATAATCGATGCATAGTTCTCCATCAATCAGATGCATCAAACGAAGCTCATCGTCCACGCCATCTGGTACCATGTGCTGATATGGCGGCAACTCGCTTGCTGTTGCTCTTGTAGTCATCGCTCGTATCGCACCCCTGACCACTAGTCCAGATCCATCCGTTCATTATACATATTTATTTCCTTATTTATACTTATTTACAGTGAATATGTATTGCTACTAGTGCCATTGACCCTCTATGAGTCCATCAGAAGTCAATTCGGTTGGTTGTTCTAATTTCTGACTTGTTACTAAATTTTCTCTGCACACTAAACCCCACGACTCTACTGAAACAAAATCGATTTGATTACAATCAATTTGATGAGAATTGATCCCTAACGGTCTACGAAATGAAAGAAAAAAAAATAAAAAATTAGCACAATCTCTTTCATTGAAGACTCTTGACTCTTCAATGTGCCCCAGTGCTGTGAAGTCCCAGACTAAATCAAAAAGAAGAAAATCGGTTGTAAAAAGAAGGATGACGATGGGAAAATGTAATTATTAGGGGAAGGATACGTCCTTGCTCTTTCAATGGAAGGCAAGCCCAAGAGCACCGTGGTTGGTCGCGGAACGTTGCCAAACGAGATGGAGGAAGGTGAAACAGATATCGATCAGGGGACTGGAGATTTTCAGGTACACTGAGATATTATGAAAGTGAATATTTATTTGTATCAACGAGGTTTTTGATAGTGGGGAGATGAGGATGCTGGGAATGGAGGAGGCTGCGTCTGAACAAACAGCAAGATTTGAGTAAGTGATTGTTCTTTGTTGTCGCAGACATGGGAGAGAATGCTCGATGAAGGGGCTCGTGGGTTGCGAGAAAAAAGGAGATGTAGGGAAGAAAATCTAGGTGGTTTGAATTCGTTGAATGAAGGGCTGCTGAAATCCCTGGATTCGTCAATGAAGAAAAATACTGCACTGGTTCGAAAGCTGAAACAATTGAACGAAGGCAATGTTGATTCCATCGTCAATGATATCAAAAAGACAAATCAATCAAAGGTGCGTGTGCCAGTAATAGAAATACCGCTATTAAGAAAGAATGCAAATTTGTTTGTGCATGAAGAAAAGGCGTTCTGTTGTGGTCAAGTAAGATTGAATGAATGCATTATGTGCAGTATGTGAGCGAAGCTGCCCAAGCGATCACTGAAGCACAAATTAAAATGAAAGATGTACCTGCTGCGGTGAGAATATGCTCTATGCTTCATCAAAGGTATCCTGATGAGTTTTGTTCTATGCTGATGAGGGAGCATGAGAAGGCTGTGCTGGACGTAGCAGCGAGTGGAGGGCTGAGGAGGATTCGACTGCGCTTATTTATTGAACTTGTGCTAGTAGGTGTATATACGTCTGTCAAATTAGTCAACGATTTGGTTGGTATTTTGACGGTGCTGACACGTGTCAAGGCAAAACGTGGCAGTGATGAATACCTAAAGTCATTGTCGCTCGTTAATGCATTTATAAAAGCCGGTTCGTGGTATCTATTTGATGTTCCTCGTCCCCATCCGTGTGGTGCTGATGGAATGAACGTGGAAGAAGCCTCCAAGCAAGGGAATGAATCGGCTAAAAGGCTGCAGGATGCCCTCATTTTGTACAAAGAAGAGGAGTTGCTAGCATGGAGGCTAACAGAGAAAGAGAGGCATAAACTTGGTGAAATCGTGGGTGAGTTTTTCGACAAGGGATGTCAATGCTTAGAAGCCTCGTTTAGAGATCTAAAGGTAATAGAACTCAGGAATGAAGAGATTCTGAATACCAAGGGAGATGTGCCTGAAGGCAGGAAGGAATTGCTCAAAGTTAAGAGATCGGATTTCGATTCAATGCTCAGATCAATGGAAACATTGGCAGAGACGCTGGCAAAGAGTCTTCCGACCCTAGAGATCGATGAACCACAGCAGCAGGATGTGATGGCCCAAATTGGGAACGAGTTTCAGCAGTTGTTTGATGATCCAGAAGATCGTGCCTTGTATTTGGGGCTGCCTTCATTGGCAGCTGTTGTGCCTCCTGTATTGCTTGGTAAAGGGGATTCGGCTAGAACATCTTTCAATGTTGAGGAGATGGAGACTGATGAAGGGTTAGATGTCGATGAGGAGAAAATGTCGGTTGTATCATCTGAAGAGGAAGAGGAATTGAGTGACTCGGGGCAAGATCAAGATGAGAAAAAGATCCAATTAGGCGCCATGCTTGCTAGATTGCCTGAATGTGTGACAATGGAAGACTGTGACTCCTTTGCCTTGGATTTTGTGTACTCTGGTGGAGTAAAGGAGAGATCACAGAAGAAGCTTGCTAAAGTCCTTGGCAAGCCTCTGCATGGTGCACTGCATCTTTTACCCTTTTACTCAAGAGTTGTGGCAATTTTGTGCCCGGAGTTTCCACTCATCAAGGATATACTGGTAAAGAATCTACAGAAGGAATTTTATGGGTTGAAGAAACGCAAAGAAATATCCAAGGCATTGCTGGAGCCACGACTAAGAAATGCTTCGTACATTGCAGAACTGGTCAAATTTGGTGTCTATCCTCCAGGTCGAGCATTTGTTCATCTCAAGTCACTTTTAGATGAATTTTCACGTGATAATATTGATACTGCATGTTGCTTAGTGGAGAGGTGTGGCAAGTATCTTTACAAACGATCTGATACCACAATTCGAATGGAAAACATGATGAAGATCATGATGAAGATGAAGAATGCAAAGAATCTTGATGACAGACACGTTATGCTCATTGATTCTGCGTATTCAACTGTATATGACACAAGGCGAGTCATTGAAAAGAAACAGCGAACACCCGTACAAGAATACACTAGACATTTGATATATTGCAAGCTTTCTTCATCAACCATACAGTCTGTGGAAACTCAATTGCTCAAACTCAGCTGGTCGGGCGAGGAAGCCAAATATGTTTTAAAGATAATGCTGGGCGCAGTAAGAAAGGGGAAATCAGATCTTGTTCCTGTAATCGCTGCCCTTTGCAAACGGCTGAGTATATATTACCCATCTTTTGGAATGCAAGTGATTGATGAGGTCATGGAGGAAATAATGATTGGCATCGAACGACCAAACCCATGTGCGTTACCAAATGACTATTAAATTGGTATATGTGGTTCACATGTCGCATGCAATGTATTGAATGCGTGACATTCTCCATGTTTTCATGTTTGCATTGCAGTGTTCAATCAAAGGAGACTTTCCATGATGGCTTTTCTTGCACAACTCCATGCACAGAGACTGGCACCATCTATTCTAATTTTTGATACATTAATGATGCTGCTAAACGATCAAGGTAACCCCAACAATACGGATATCTATTTTCAGCTCAAGCTCATTTGCAAGCTAGTGTCTTCCTGTCGCCAATTCTTTTTGAAGGGTCCTGGAGTGAAGAGGCTTCAGTCAGAGTACCTGCCATATTTTGCCAAAAAATGTTTGCTATATCAGCCCCTCCCATTAGATGTTGAGCTGGATATTGAAGATATGTATTCAAGAATTAAGTTAGATCCCTTGGAGTACAAGACATTAGAAGGTGCTCAATCTGCAATCCAAGAGCTGGAGGCAAAGAAGAAGAAGAAGCTGAACATCAATACTATTGAAGAATATGATGATAAATACTTGGATGCTTCTATCATTATGAAGAACGAGTATGGTGACGAGATTGGTGAAAAAGACGAGTTTAATCCATCTTCTGATAGCGATGCTGAGGAAGGGATACCATCAGTCAGCCTGAGCATTGAAGACGAGCAAGAGCAGGGCTCAGATGATGATCCAGACATGCACAGAAATATCAAGGAATGGTCAGAGCTCGAAGAAGAATTTGATCGCGAGCTCGCCCTTGCCTTTGGATCAATTGCCTCCCAGGGAAGTAATATATCCCCGGTCGACCTAAATCTGTCCAAGAAACCTCGCAAGCAACCCATCTCAAAAGAAACAATGTCCCTTTGCCTGATGACACGTAAAGGTGGCCGAAGTGATAAATCAAGGGCAATATCAATTCCTGTTCCAGCTATTGTAGCACAAAAGATACGTCAAAGGAGACATGAAGAGGCCCAAGAAAAGGCTGCCATTAAAAAAATGGTTCTCAAATCATCAGTAATCAGCGAGTGAGTGAGCAATAGAAACAAACACACGTCTCTCTTTTTTCAGTTTAAACAGCCACAATCTAGAAGTATACTATTTATCGACTATTTCACGGATTTCAGCGCATCTAGGCGCTTCTTAACCTCCGGGTCCAGATCCTCATCCTCATCAACAACAGACTGAATTTCTTCAAAAGACCTCTTTTTTGACCCATCACTATTCTTTGTTGCTTCACCTTCAACATCCCCTACTTCCTCCTCCTCTCCCTCTTGAGCCCACACGGCTCTGTTTGCTTCCCTGGCCTCTTTACTATCATCCATGGGCGTATTCCACCATATGGGACCACCGAAACGGCCATCCCCAGAGGCACAGCATATGCAACCAGTTTGGACATCCGGTGTCACACGCTGTTGCGGTGCCCTATTCTTCATGGGAACTCGACAATGAGACGTCGTACCAAAGTTATGATTCCCTTTCTGGATGGACAGCATAGAACAAAGAATTTCGTACCCGGGCTTTCTCCATTTCGATATCAAGGCACCATCTGCAATCTTCTCCCGCACTAGAAAATCATACTGCAGGCACGTTATTGTTAGAAATACTAGTTATGCTACCCTGAGTAACTTGACTTTATCCACTTTCAATTTGCATGACAGAGTACTAAAACACGGCACGTACCAATTCTCTTGATATTACCTTCCTGACGTACATGAGGTCGTAAATGAACCGATTTTTCTCCCAATGCAGTCTGTGAATTTTCCACGTCGTTTCATTCTTCCTCTTTCCTTCGTGTGAATCATTCACTGCATCTCTCATTTGCTGCTCAAAGTCATCTATTACATCTTCTATCATTTCAAACCCCTCGGGTACCCTCTTGTTTTTCAAACGCCTTCGAAATGACATTTTGGCCGTCCTCTCTAGGCGTGTATAGTCAGCCACTAGTTTTGTTTACATTCAATATAGTAGTAATAAAATTATAGTGAAATTGTTTAATCAAATGTACGACTGCCATCCGATGTACATGCGACAGAGGTTGTTGGGATCAGTACTCTCCTGCATGAGAAACTGTACCTGGCCTTCTACTCCTCTTGCTGAACTGTCACCTGCAGAATTGGATTCGTTCGATTAACTTCTAGGCTATGACATGTTATGCGATGATACAAGAGAAATATGACTGAGAGACTGCCAACAATACAAAGAAACGGACCTCCTTCTATGCCTTCGAGCTTTTGCTGGATCCTTAGAAGGGTGCGGTTGGCATCAGCATTGCCCTGGAAAGGTGCTGGCTGGTTGCCGAGGTTTCTTGGTATATCTATGTCCTCTTCTGACTGTGTTTTGTTGACTCTATCAATAGATAGCGCCCACTTGTAGAGAGGGTCGTGTATGAAGACGGACAAGACTGTAATTAGGTGCTCCTTTTGCTTTCTTAAAACCCGAAGGGTCTCTTCACAACATCGTCTCATGACGCCTTCGACCCCTGTGACTCCCATACCATCGATAATGTTCGCGGTGAGTCGGAAAGGAACTCTTTCAGGAGTTCTTAGTAGTTTCCCTTGCTCAAAAGCTATGCCCAAATCGATGTGGACAACCTCCGCTGTGTTGACATCCAGCAGAATATTAGAAGCGTGCCTGTCCCCCAAGCCGATGATGTGACCGGCCATAGAATTGACAGCCACACTCCTAGTGTATGCTAGGCGTGCCTCGTACCATTTTGATGTGTCTGGATATCTGTGCAAGAAAACCTGGCGCATTCTTGGCGGTGATTTTTTCAGGCACTCCAAAAATGTTGCGCGCACTTCGGGTAATTCTTTACTCTTGATTGCTGCATTCAGTGAAATTTGAACACTTTGGATAGTTTGCGTAGCCATCTTATTGCCGTTTATGACGAACGATTGGAAAGGCTCTGTGTTGTCTACCCACTCCAAAAGACCAGATGCTGGACTGAATGGCAAGGCATTGTAGGTCCTAATTGATAGCATTCTGGAAGCTGTAGACTGGGCTTCGAGAAGGAAAGCATTGAGCATGCGGAAAAACTGTTGCATGACTGCATCTTGTCGCAAGTCGTCGTTGCCTCCCTTAACCAGCTGCTTTCTCTTGTTCCCGTGGCTATCCCAGAGTGTCACCAACTTTGGCTTGTTGATGCCTCCAGGGAATGTAATCTTTTCCTCTACACTCGTCACGACTGGGATATCCTCATATTTTAAAGAGTGGTCAACCGGAAGCATCATTGACAGTACTGGTATAGAATTTAGAGAGCTGGATGCAATAGTAAAAAAAGTGAGGAAGCGAATATCATAGTAAGGCAAGAATCTGGAAAAAAATCCAACGTACCAAATCTGCCTCTTAAATTTAGCAGGGAATGGCATTTCTGATGTTGTCTTGTCTACTGCTACAGCCGCGAGTTGTATGTATCCATCGGTAGCTATTTTCATATCTTGAACTATTGATTTTAGCCTATTGCCTTGCATTCTTAACGAGTCTAGTATAGATGAAGCTGCTTCTAATCTAGCTGCATTTGCAACAAACTTCATACCACCTTCAGAAGCTGTCCTGAGTGCCCGTTTCTGCCCTTGACGATCTCTATCGCCGTTTAAGAGAGCAAACAAAATTGGAAGTGTATGATAAGGATGTTCGGCTCCCATGATAAGCAGCATGGCATGCAAATTGTTTTGGAACCCAGAGTCATCCGAGTCCAGTTCACCAATCCTGGATGCCAGTTGGTACACAAGTGGCAAAAGCTTGTAAGATGGGATTTCCCTGATATATTCATGAATAATCCCATGAATAGATCTGGACCTTGAGGAATATGAGTCATGTGAAAGCCAAATCTGAACCAATCGAAACATCGCAGGAAGATCATAGTGATCCCCATTCTTCAGGCAGTTGAAGTAGCTCTTAAGCGCTAGCCTTTCAAAATAATTTTGCCTGTCTTCCTCCTGTCTCTCTCTTTTTGAATCTTCCTGTATATCTACAGAAAGCCTATTGATGTTTCGAATTAGATATCTTGTTTCAATGTTCTGTGGCGCGCCTTTGGAGTCCACCTTGAAGATGCCAGATTTCCTTCCTTCTTCAAACTTGTTCAGAAGCTCAGCTTGCTGGGATACTTTATCATTTAAGATGGAATGCGCCTTGCTCCACTCGGACGATTTTTTTTTCCTAGTGATTTCACTAAACAAATGATCTGCGTAGGAAGCCAGTCTAAAGTGGATTCGGCACGTAAGGCTGTCCCTGTTGAGTTGTGGGGCAGTTTCAATGCATTCCGATGCATCCTTTAGAATCTCAATTATCTTAGAGGAACTCTCCCGCTGAGTAGAAGCCATCCATTTTGCCTGTAATGTCTTGAGATATGAGACTTGCACTAAATTATCGCTTCTTTTTTTGGTTGTAGTCGCAAGTGACTGGATTGTCATAACTGCAGCATCCAACTGGCACTGAGCCCATAATACCTTTGCCTCTTCAATTCTCCAAGTGGATTCAGATCTCAAATATGAGGTGCACCAAGGTTCACCAATGTGTTTTGAAACAGCAAGGGCGTGTCTTAGTTTTGTTAGAGCGCCCAGTGATTGGCCATATCTGCCGGATTTTCTGGCACTGTGTGCCATGTCAACAAGGCATTCAATCTGTAGTACCTTCTCTCCTATTATGGACAGTATCTCATGTCTCAGTTCCTTGAGTGGAATCTCTAGAGAATACCTCCAGGCTTCAGAAACTTGGCTTTCTCTGTCCTGCCACAAGGCTGACAATGACTTGAGATCGTTTTGATATTCCTCCAAAATGTGAGAACCTGTCTGACCATCAGCCAACGACCCTGAAACCTTGGAACTAAGCACTTTCAGATCCCAAGCTTCGTCCAAAGTTTGGATCATTTGCAATTTTACTATCAAAGAATTCAAATCAGCTGTGGTTTCCCTGCCTGCGGAGGCCAAGTCGAGGACAATATTTGCCCTGATGTCCCTTAAGGTTTTCTTGAATGACTCAATATTCCCAGACTTGAAGGACATCATTGCCATAGATATCTCAGAATCTATTTCTGCAGAATTAGATATTCCCACTGTGTCTAATGGAAACCATTGTCCGAGATCAACCACATTCTCAAGCGCAATGTTAGGTGACGGGTTCAGATTTCTGAAGTCGTTGGCATAGGATAGCTTTGAAAGAAGATTGGTTGCCCCCAAATTAGCAAGACATCTCCTTGCTGAATTGATGGCTTCTACCTTGGATATATTTGTTGCCTTTGGAAGAGATACATCATCATTATCGACATATGCTGGAGATTCTAGCTGGAGAGCAATGTCGCTAATGACAAGAGCCTGTCCCCAGTTACCCTCCCTTTCAAATCTGCGAAGTTGGGATCTCATGTCATTAGATCTGGAAACGCCATACAGACCATCGGGCTCAGGTGCGTAAGTGTAAATTTCTAACATAATTCTATTAAAGCGCTCCATTTCGTCGGCGGAGGCATTGCATGTATTGCTCTTCCATTCCTCAGCAAAAATCAGGGCACTAATGAACGATTTAGTTTCCAAGCAGGACTCGCAAAGATCTAGGTAATCAACTTGAAGCCAATATACTGCTGGCCATTTCTGAGGATCATAATTCATTTTGCATCTATTTTGAGACTCCAAAGCGTCGATATATACATATCTCAGGGCGTGCAGGCATTGCAATAAAGCACTTAGTACTTTAGGATTGGATTTGCAATATGGCAAAGTATGTTCAGTAAGGGAGCATCCGACACTTTCTGAAAGTGCTGAAAGCGTTGCCTCATCTAATTTGTCTGAAGAAATAATTTCGGTTAGTCCCAAAGGCAAGAGAAGTTCGCTGTAATTAGACTTCAGTAAAGCGAGCTTTGCACTCTGAAAAATAACTGGGTTTACTGACTGCACCATAATACAGGAACAAATGAACTATATACCTCTGAAAGCTTTAGAAAACATAGCCAACGTACCGTCGACAAAACTGAGCAGCCCAAAGCACGAATCCATGTTTCATAATCAGACTTTGACAAGTCCCATAACGAGGTATTGCTGATTTCTGCCACAGAGGCATTGCTATTAGATGGTACCGTGCCTAAACTTAAGAACATCTCCAATTGACTTTTTGTTTTATCTTCCAGCATCATATAGGCAGAACGTCCTTCTTCTGTGTTTAGCATTACCTGTAAGATGGTCGTCGAGGCTGCGACCACTTCTGCATTTCTGTCCGAAATGAACTCATGTAGCATGAGGAGAGCATGGTAGAAGGTTTCTTCCTTTAGTCTGCACAGGGCTGGTTGCCGCCTGCCTCTTCCTTTTGATATATCTTTATGGACGTTAATTTTGTAAAGTGTTTTATTGGGGTTGAATGCTAACACCTCAGGCTTGAAGGGACCGAGATGGGCAATCAATTCACCTGCAAAGTCAAGCATCTCAGGATCACCTGCATTCTCTGCAGCAAGCACTATTTTCCATGCTGAATTCCCAGCGTTAACCTCATTAGAATACTCTTTATTGGTATTGGGCAATAAATATGGACTTTTTTTAATCAAACTCCTCATCATTTGAATGAACTCGTGCCGTATTGAGGGACTCATTAGTATTGCCCTTTCAGCAAACCTAACAAGGTAATCAAGACATGACTTTTCATCCGTTTTTGATCTCACATGCTCCATTATCCTTTTCGTATATTTATTGATGGGTACAGGGTCAATAAGCTCGACAAATGGCTCCAATTCGGCCGGTGCTGAAGTTGTCAGATATTCAAGACAAAGTGTCACATTGGAAACATCAGAATAGAAACCCTTGCCTTGCATCTGACATAGCTGCGACACTATTGAAGGTACGTTCTCCCCAATAGTATCTATTAATGTGTGATTCTCCGAATTGCCAAGAGCATTTCCTATCAAGTATGAGAGCAAGCCAGCAGCACTTTCTGTCGTCGTGCTAACCCTGATCAGTCCCAGTAAGATTGATATCAGGTATCTGATCAAGCCTGGATGATTGATTTCAGAACCAATGTGCAAAATTATAGCTTTTAAGGATGTCAAAGCCAGTCTTTTATGTCTTGGATGCCTGTATCCATTGATAAGAGCTTGGCACTCAGTCAACATCTTGAATGATGTAATTGCTTGAGCATTCTTTTTATCAGAGCTTCTTGTTTGCAATTCTTCCAATGTCCCAACCATCATAGAAAGTTTTTCTGTGAAAAGTGACCCAAGGCGCTCTTCCACGAAGCTTACAATTCCAGGAAGCTGGATCAAAGTCTTTGTTATCATGTGCTCGGTGATAGAGATCACTTGGGAATGTGGGACCAAATTTTCCTTTATCCAATGAATCACTGAGTCTATTGACTGCACGCAGTCTTGAACATCATTGAATTCATTAAGATGCAGATGCAAAGCCAGTATTGTCGGCAAACTCCGAAGTACTAAGGTTTCAGTCTCTATAGAAAATAAGTTTGCTAGATTAATGAAAGCATTCTGATCTCTCAACTGAACCAGGCAGCCAGAGAGAGCTTCAACCCCGTTGCGACAATCCATCTCAATATTTATCACTTTTAATGCCAAGAAATACTTCTCTACACTCTGATAACCGCTTCGTGGACACAGAGCCATCATATGAATGACAATATCTTTGGCCATAATAGAGAAATACTGTTTGGCATCTTCATAGCCCATTTCCGTGGCTACCCATTGAACTGTGTCGAGAAAGATTTCATTACCCCGCAAATAAATTTCTGGAGACAATTCAAGAACTAAATGAGCCAAGCAGGTGACTTCTAATGAGTCAACAGAAATTGCCATCCTCCCTGAAATATATAATTTTGTGTCAGAATGTTTGACTGGACTTGGAAGAGTAATTGAAAGACAGTACTTTTACAATACAGCATACCTAATAGCAATAATGCTGCAAAATACTTTTCAGGGAGACTACTGGTAAAACTTTCTTTCTCTGAAGTCGCCAAACCTAGAGGAAGCTGCTCCTTTACAGCATTGAACAAATCCTGCATGAAACTTAAGTTATAATGAGATGAGTTCATAAACATGCCAAAGTATTTCCGAATCACGCCTTTTAATCATAAATCAAACTTACCCCGGGACTTTGAAAGCGATTTAAAATTCTGGAAAATAGAAAGCATGATTGTATTCGAACTCCGTATCTCTCATCGAACACAAGTGATGCTACAAACTCAACCATAGAATCAAAAGCATACTCAGGCAAAAGTGCCTTGTCAAGCTCTAGAATGTCGAGTATTATTTCACCAGCGCACAGTCTTTGGGATATACTTGTCTCATCTTTTATAGATTGCTCAATTAATTCTATCATGCTGATGGCAATTGATTCCATGTATGGTCTGGTTATGGCCTCTCCATTTGAGTTTAATTTTGTAATTGTCTCAAATCCTGAGGTCAGTGCGAACTTAAATATCCTTGGCTGATGCAGTAACATACTCCCTTGATTATTAAATACACCCTTTTCAGAATCCAACACCAGGAGGCATTGTACTTCATCCAGCCAAGAGTCTGTCACATCCTGCTCCAATGCATGGACCAAAGTTTCCCAGAGTATTTTGGATAATGTTTTCCTCAACCTCACAGGCAAGTAAAACTTGTTGTTGCCGGAAAAAATAATTATAATTTTTGTTTTATTGTAAATACTTGTTGAATTTTGAGATGTCAAAAGGTACCAAAGTTCTGAATACCATTCTAGAAAGGAATATTTCATCTGCCTTTGCACATTTCTCACCCGCTTGACTGTCGCAATGCTTCTGCACGACATCATTGTCTATGAGCACACTCTAAAGGACATCAAAATACAATATCAGGACTTACACGTTCAAAGGCCTCTGGGATGGCTTCGGCATGCCACCCAGGTCATCCTTATAGATCCCTGCCACTGTTTGCTTATTTATCTTGATATTGACCAGATCTCCAGAAAGCAGCAATGCAGTTTCTAGATCGGGCATGCTGTTCAATAGAGTTTCCAAAAGATCTTGGTATACTTTATGGTTATTGATAATTGAAACAAGTGAACGTAGAAACTCCTGATATGTGTCCAAACATTGTTTGTCTACATCTTCTGCAGACTCTGCTTTATGCTGGATTATCGCTCCGCACCTCTCAACCGACTTCTTTAGACACAAATGAAACTTTGATCCATCCTTCCAGCAATCATGGATATTTGGGAATTTGGATATATTCTGTACCAGTTGAATTGCGAATGAGCTAATTCGAAATGGTAATATACAGTCATCATGGCTGCCTGATGCTGCACGCTGGAGCCACATTTGGACTTTTGAAGCCATATAAATGTTCAAATCTGAGTATCTTTCGCTTTGTAATGCGATATTTTTTGCATCCGAGTTGGATGCATTCTCTGATGCGGCTCGCAGGATGCACCATTTGTAAACTGCAGATATCATTGCCACATTTCTGTCAAGTCCGAGTAGCAACAAATCGCATTGATAACATTCAGGATAGCATACCTGGTGGTAAATCTCGTGTTTGAGAATCAAACTCTGTAGAACTCCACCATGCCCATTTTGGTTTTCCCGTTGCAGAGTTCTTCAAGGATAGCCTGCTGGTGAATTCACAATCTCTCAGCATTAATGTTGATAATGCAGAAACTACAGTACCAATATCCAGTAGCATGCTTGCTTCAGACGTCAGCCACTCAATTATTTTCAAGTTATCATCAAAGGAGTGGCTAGAAAAGGTTTTTTGACGCAAAAGGGAAATCAATGCCTCGATGGAGCCAAGGGATGGCAAACCCAAGATAATATCATGTTCAATATCAATGGCATTTGACATGAGCGTAGCATGAGAAATATTAGGAAGCGATATTGCTATAATAATTAGCGTAATTTCTTTATATATAGCCGACCTGCTGAGGGCATGCCAGAATCTTGCCAATGTATCAATAGTTCTCCCAAGTGGCATGCAATCATCATGGCTGAGATCAGACCGGTTTACAACGTTATCCGCTGTCAAAAATATTATCCTGAGCATCCAAATAATATCTGGATCAAACAAGTTGTATGTGAAACAAGGTTATACTCAAACACGGAGTTAACAAGCACTCTAATGCAGGCTCATCTTGTGACTTGTAGACCAACATACCAGAACTAACATCCTCAGAAAGAAATCCAGTTGACAAGACAAGCCTAGTTTTCTCTTCTAATGCATTAAAAACCTCCAAAATTTCAATTTTAGATAAATATCTGCCATGTTGGATGAGGAAAGTGCAGGCAACTGGACCTAATTCTGATGGCTCATCAATAGAACGACAGAGGAAACTCTTATTCCTCCAATCAGTCTTTGCCCTCTTAACTGATTCTCTTTTGAAAACCGAGTGATAACCCTTAACTTTCACTTCTATCTCAATACTTGCTATCAGAGAACTAATGCTAGACTGTAAGGGGTTCAGCTCGAAACTCAACGCATCATTTCCTTCACACCTGCATTGCCAGAACCTGACGCTTATTTCTACGACACCAGACTGCCTAGCCCAAGTCGAACAGCGTACCAAATCTCTTTCAAGTCTATAGATCCATACCAAGCTATCAAATCCGAAACCTGCTCTTCAGATAAGAGCTGCATCTGCAGGGCAAGTCTAAAAACTTGGATTGATGCCTCTCTTCCTTTAGTGTCTCCTTGTCGCAAAAGCCCCAGTAATGTGACATGGTATGATGCGATAACCTCAATTAATTCAACCTGATAATCCCCCTTGCAGTAAATAATATATTGCAAAAGCACATTAAGGATGTCATTAACAATCCTGCTTGGGTGAGATGCCAATGAATCATGCCCAAAACTTTTGAAAATACTTAGTAGGGACAAATGAATTGAGGTCGGCATGTCATACGAAACATATCTCAAGATAGATTTCATTAATATTAAATCTTTTGATACAAAACTTGACAATGAGGGATCTCCCAGGCCTTTGTTGGAATCTAGTGAGTTTTGTATTGCCTTTTCAAGCACATTCATGAGAGTCTGCCAAACCTGACATGCAATATTCCCACTGTACTCCTCTGTTTCCAACAACGATTTCAGTGCAGACGAATAATCATTAAATACCGAAGATTCATAACGAATATTCAAAGTCTGCTCCATCACATGAGCTAAATGCGATGCTAGCGCTGCTGAAGATGGCTCCAGAGGAAGTGAGTGACCTGCATTAGGCACCCAGGCGCTGATGTTTGATACACGACATACAGGGCCCCGATATTATGCATCGTGATTTCAACACTCATCATTACTATCTCTGGACGAAATCATACCTGATGATCTTGGAGATGCGGCATAGTTCACAGCATCCCTAACTGCTTTTGGGACGGTGCTTTCAGGCAACTTGCCCCTGTCCAGATTCTTTTGGACATCATGATTTACGCAGGTGCACAAAGCTGAGAATATCGCTTGCCAAGATGCATCTGAAATATAAGAACAGGTAGGAGACACGAATATATCAGTACGTAGCCATTAGATAGAATTAGATATTCTCTGAGCATCAACATCTCTAAGAAACAGTTGGTAGACAAACAACAGAGCAACATACAATCGCAGATGTACGCCAGATGTAAGTGTCTGGGAGATACCCCAAACGAAAATGTATCGATAAGCACCAAATTGACCTCGTTATCGAGAAGAGAAAGAAGACGCGAAACTCCCTCCTACACAAATTCAAATTTGAATGCTTTAAAGCAGAAACATGTCTCCTGTCAAAAGTAGTTGAGATCACAATTCTATGCTAAGCGCGAGGAAGACTGTGCTAATAAAAATTAAATCACCTTTCTCTTCGTTACCCTTTTATCGGAAATCTGCTCAAAGCAGGTCCCCAAGTCATGCGCAAGCGAAGTCACAAGTTGCTCGTCAGCCATAATTCTGAATAGACTCCCGCACAAATGAGCTACACCTCAGCCTTTGGGCACAGTCGAGGACAATCAACATTGATCATTTATTCATTAGATAATTGAGAAGATGGAAGAATATTTTTTTACCAACAATCGTTTTATCTGGGTGCTCAACAAGCCACTTTGTTTTAGGAGAGCTTCGGTTCAAATGGTCGATGTTCCATTCTTACGAGACGGATTTTTTTCCTCTTTTTTCTGTATTGCAGAATGAATTAACTTCATTGTACATATGATCCAATTGAAGTTTCTGGCTGACATCTAGAGCTGTGATGATTCTGGGAACCATCGGGGCAAATATTGGACGACCTTATTTGCGATTGCAGGTTGCAGCATTGAAGTGCCGTATACTCTCGATCTCAAGCGCAGCGGGATACCACGATCGTGACGGAATGGAATCACAAACTAGGAATAGCGAGTCTCCTCTGTGGAACAAGATATGCGCAACATATAGGCTCGCACAAGACAAGGGAGCAGCTTCTTTAACCAGGACCAGTACTGAGACGCTGGAGGATCAGGGATTTCAATACATTCTAAAGATTGCGTCCAACCTTAGGGATAAACCAAAACCTAAAAAGGATAAAAGTGTAAAACAGGCTAGAAATCCCTTCTTACCTCCTGATCCAGATTTGTTTGTATCAAAGCTTTCAACTGGACAGCATAGCTGTGTTTTGAATAAATTTAATCTGGTAGCACATCATTGTATCATAATTACAGACGATTTCCATCCTCAGGAGGAACCTTTGGATGCAAGGGATTTTGAGGCATGTTGGGAAGTAGTGTGTTGCATGCCTGCTGGCGGGCTTGCATATTTTAATTGTGGAGAGAACTCGGGTGCAAGTCAGCCACATAAACACATTCAATGCATCCCTCTTCCTCTCGCCTGTGACGATGCTGGTCGCCCTTTGGAGTCCCCGTTTCACCAAAGATTTCATCAAGGTGCAGTTAATGCTAATGAAGGCGAGGTATTCTCAGTGGGAGGGCTCCCTTTTGTGCATGCTGCATTCGGAATCAACCAATCATTCTCAAGCAAACATGGTAAAAAAATGTTTGAGTACATAGAGAAGCAATGTGGAGAATCCATGAGTTATCTCGCTAAGAAACTCGAGAAAGGTGGCATTGCATGGTCTCCTCGATCTGATTCGTATAATATACTCATGACAAGGGAGTACTTTATTGTGATACCAAGGTCTTCAGATGATAACTCGGGAGTTGGTTGCAATGCCATGGGGTATGCTGGTTCGTTTTTCCTGGCTAGCAAAGATGAGATTGAGCAAGTGAAACTCCTTGGTCCTTCGCATGTTTTGCAGACTCTTGGTTTTGCAAACCCAGAAGAATGAAAATTTGCATCACTGATTATCGTCATTTAATGACCTAGCTAAGCCTTATAGGCTCCGTTTCAATTCAAATTATTATTGAGTACCATGCATGTATATGTACTGTACTAAATAAATGGATGTATAAAGCACAAATGGTTGCATAGAAAACTGAGTAACGAGAATAGAACACATTATACTCTACTTTGAGATTCTGCCTTTTCGACTCTGTGAGACACTGCTCTTCTTGTCACAAGCATTGCATGATTTCGGACACTTGGATATCATAAATTTGGCATTTTTCTCACATTCTCCAATTACAGCCCACTCCTCACAACTTTCATGATAATCCTGGCAGCCAACAATCTTTGCGTGAATCGAATTCTGGAAAGAAGAGACATGCAGCCATTTTGTGGCACTAAACTTTACTCCTCTCAAAGTCTGCGACATTAAGCACAGTATCACATTCTTCATTATTATGGTCGACTGATTAAAAGAAGTAGCAAAATCAAAACAAGTAAAATTAAGCCTGCAACGTACCGGGCAGCTGCCATGCGTACTCTTGGGGTCTACCTTACCATCGGGCTTCAAGCCCCAAAACAGCAGGGCACTCCCCTTGACTGCTTTCACTGCCAGTCCCTTCTTAGCACACTCTGACCATTCAGGTCCTTCTACTTTGGGACTTCCATAGGGAAACACAGTCTCTCCACCCTCATCTGGAGTTGAAAGATACATGAGCACCGTTGCAATCCTTTGGCCTCCATGCCCAGGGTCCGAATTCACCTTGTCATGAAAATAATCCGTATGAGGTTCATACTTTTGACCATCTACATACCGAAGGATCTGAAGCGATTCCCCATTCTCTTCGGGAAGCATTGTGACTGCCGCGATCCGTTTCTCAATCCCTGCAACGATATCATCTTGATGAAGGGAAAGAAACGTTCCTGACGAAGTCCTAACGTTAGAGTCGACAGATCCCCCCGTCTTCGAATCAACAACATATGACTTTTTTAGTCTTGATTTGGACAAATCAATCAAATGTTCGCACTCCAAATCCGAAAGAAACTCGTGCAATATATACGCTCTAGGCTCCCATGAGATTTGTTCAATACGGCCCTTCCAGACCTCCTGCAACGTATCAATATGCTTTCATCTTCTATCTTTCCACACAGAATATTCAATATAACAAGATTTCCGCGCATCGAACAATAGAGTATTGCTATCCAACCAACCAACCAACCCGCCCTGGAAGCGGAAGCCGAAGATCGATCGGCCTGCTACTCACCGTGCAGAGACGCAGTGCTCCATACATACTACCCACAACACAATAACTTCTTACTATACTCATTATATATGCTACATTCCTATTCTCGGTATTACCTTTCCTGCTTCAACGAGCCCCACGGAGTCTTTGTAGTCGACGTGAAGCGCATTTGGAAGCTCCCCTTTCCAGCCAGGAAACCTATCTGCATCTTCTATATACTGATCCAATCCGTTTGCTTCGTATATAACTAGAGAAAGAATAGAAGCAATCGCAAGGGTACACACCCCACCGATAGATCGAACAGAAGCAATCATTGCGACCCGACTCTTTCCCTCCCAAATAGAGGCGGTTTACGCTTGTTTCTATTCTCTCCGAACTAAAATTGCTACTTTGGTCCTAGAAGTAGATTACTAGTAGAGGTAACAATTATCTACTCTACAGCTATGGCGCTAGTGGCTCATGTACGTAAACGTACAAGTACGCGTGTACTCACTCATGATCATGAGCATGGTACGTGCTAGTACGATGCCAGTTACAAGTGCCTTTCGTGCCAATACTAATGGATACACAGTATTACCCATGCATATTGTAGTTCTGTATACAGAGAAAGAGAGACAATTTGTTTTGATTAGCCACAGGATGTGAAGCCAAAGTTCGTATCGGGAAAGAAGTATAGCAGCGAATACTGAGCCAAGGTGGATGTGTCTACCAGGCCAGATATCCATATTTGGATAGCAGTCTGGCTCGCTTTGGGAGTGAACAATATCAACTTCTGTGTGGACACACATGGCAAATGTACTTCCTGGAGCGTCACGGTAGATGCCAAAGTCATACATACGAGCCCAATAAAAGCAGACCCAAAGACCCTTAGGCTCACCAGTCCTCTGTTGTACAAAGTTGCACCAAACAGCACCACTGCAAAAGCCCACGTCGTTGGAATATATACAAAGAATACGAATGCTTCTCGCTGTCTTGGGTAGTCTTGAAGGACATCTTCGTACCACGAGGCTCCTTGAAGCGCCAACTGTAACGGATATCCGGACAGCAGCAATAGTGCAGCAAGTCCACAGGTGACTGCCAGCTTCTCCAGCGGCATATACACAGCACCCCGCCAAAAAGAGAGCACACAAAGCAGCAAAGAGCCCATGAAAGATGCCACTATACATACATCGAAACTCCTCCAGAGACCAGTCGAATATCTGTCTGGCGATAAACTGTAAAATCTCCATGCAAAATAGACGAGGGAGGACTGAACAACTGTTGCCAAGCGAAATAGGGCCCTCGACTTCACCGGTGCCAGTCTCACCATCATCAATCCTGCTACCGCATTAAGCAGTGTAGATACAAAATAAACATAGACAAGTAAATGGATGGCCAAAGGCAGTTCCCCCTGGGTCATCGTTACGTCCTTTGTAAACCCTGCCAGCGTTGACAACGAAAGAAAAGCGCCAGTTGCCAAGCTCGACAGGCCTAAAATGCCGTGCGGAAGGAAGGAACTCGGAGATGAGATCCAATTCAGACCATTTCTCTTTCTTTTACTCAAAGGTCTTTATAATTTCCATCAGACCTCGCGTGGTACATGGCCATGGGAGTTCTGGTCACGAACCTAAAGCGTTCGCCCAGGTGAAGCACTCGACGTTGACTTCGCCGTCGATCCCACTGCTTGAGGAGGTTCCTGTTGTAATGTGAACTGCGATACCCGTCACCAAAAGAAGGGCTTATATAATTTGCATGTTATTATAATTTGTTACAGAGTTTACATCTGTGGTCGCGTTGCATTGAACAGGGGCTCGGGGATAATTATCCAATGGCTTGTGAACGGTTGCAAATTTAAATTTGCAAATTTGCCTTTTAAAGGCAAGTCAATGACTAAATTGCCCAGATACCATCACCACAGAGTGTATTGGGACAGAATGCCGTGTTGTCATTATTATTGGGGGAATCAAATTCAAATATGAATACAAATGGAAACAATTGTCTCATATTACAAAGAAAATGACAGTGATAGTATGATGAAAAAATAATAAATACTGTAAAAGTCAAAGGAGTAAAAAACATCATTCACTCTTATGCCCAGTAACAGGACATGGCAAACCATACGCCGCAAATGTCTTATAAATCTGCATCTTTACTCTATCTATAGCAGCTGAAGGAGAGTCTAGAGCAGGACGAACTGCGATATGGAACGCATCCGGGGAGCCTGCCCTGTCCTCGTCAAAGTAAAAGTCAATGACATACCGGACTTCCTTGCCACACCTATCGATATACCAATCATGTCGGTCGAATGGCAAACTGCCTCCAAAAAGCCAATACATCCTGGCGAGTGGACTTAAATCATCTGGTCTACCACAAAATCGAAGCAGTGTGGGGTCGCTGCATTCATCCCTATGCAGCTGCTCCCATGTCCAAACTTCTTTCCATGTTATTTCATTCATGCGGTTATGTGCTAGAACCACCGCGTCCATATCTTGCTCGCTCACATCATCCCCCTTTCCCTTTCTTTTCAATGCTGCATGGTGGTATATTTACATATGCTTGTTATCATCATCGCTTTTCTGTGTCGAGTAGTCTAGAACAGTGCCATGCAGTTAAAATAGAAAAAGCAGCATCAAATCAACAACTACGTGCGCAATGATGCATGGCGTACCATTGTAAAACATTTGAGGGGATGGATAGACCCAAGTTGAACTTGTTCCTCCCTTTGGAATCGTAGACTGCTCTCTCTCGGTAGACAAGAGGTCCTTCTGTCCTGGACAGGGCTGCTGATTCGCCTCCAGAGGCATGTTGTTCCTTGGGTCGAGAACATCGGGCCCTCTGCTGCCTTCATTGCCCTCAGATATCAACTGGTTGTATACATTGTATACCTTGATGCTCTTGCCACGATGTTCTTCAGGAATTGGGCATTGCTGATTGCCTTCTTCCTTTTGAACGGACGACTGAGTATTTCCCATTCACGCACAATTCTTGTCACAGATACTCTAGTTGAACCGAGCAAAGTGGTACTACATTCGAACTGGTAATGAGAATTATTATCTCTGATACTAAATATTGGTCTTTTCTTGCTTTTAGTAAGGAAGGAAAAGCAACGAATATTTTGATGAAATATGCATCTAGATCTGGCTAGTACGCATACCCTGAGAATCTTAGGGTTCAGACCAGTTTGGTCGACGTCGATCAACGAGTTCTCTATCCGATTCGAGATTAATGCTCTCGACTGGTCGCCTGATCGATCAGGCAGCATCATGAGCGCGGTACGTTGTTCCAAAGACAACCCGTTTCTAACTCGTAACTCGCTTGTTATTTTCTGTTTATTTCTGTTGATCTATCAAAAAGAGATAATCAGAAGGAGAGAGAGAGAGAGAGGACGTGGCGTATATCGCGGAGAAGAGACTAGAGCAGTCGATCAATCTTGTCAAATTGTTTGAAATCGCTGCGTGAAGATACACTGAAGTGAGCAGTATGGCACCTGGTGTTGATGGCGATGAGTTTCCTGATGAGATTGAATCAAGGTGGGTTGAACTCTATGGATGTATGAGGGCATGTTTTCCGGGATTCGGGCTGTCGTTCAAATTCGAGCAAAAGCGAATACGCGTATCTCGAAGAATCGCGGGGACTAACATCAAGTTTTGTATGTATATACAGGTTATTGAATGAAGAATACAAGATATGGAAGAAGAATACCCCGTTTCTTTACGGTGCGTTGTTGGGGGCACAACGGTGGAGTGGCGTCGACTGGACGCTGTGCGGCTTGGTTGTACATATAGGTCTGCTCAAAGGTAGACACCGATTTTCATTTTGTAATTCACTGGATTTTCTTGCTTGCAGATCTGGTGGTAACGCATGCGCTTGAATGGCCAAGCTTGACTGTTGAGTGGTTGCCGATGAAAGAGATTCATGAGGAAGGAGGATACTCCAAGCAGCAGCTGCTGCTTGGAACCCACACGTCAGAAGGAGAGCAGAACTACCTGATGCGGGCAGAGGTGCAGCTACCTCTTGAGGATTCGGAAACAGATAATAGAGGGTACGACGATGAGAAGGGAGAGGCTGGTGGATTTGGTGCATCAAATGGGAGGATACAGGTTATTCAACAGATTAATCATAAAGGAGAAGTGAACAGGGCTCGTGCGTGCCCGCAAAATCACTTTTTGGTGGCTACAAAAACTGTCAGTGCTGATGTGTATGTGTTTGATTACTCAAAACACCCCTCCAAGCCCAATGCGGATGGGCAATGTAGGCCTGATATCAGGCTTAAAGGGCACAGCAATGAGGGATATGGGCTGTCATGGAGCGAACAGAGGGAAGGTTTTCTGCTTTCGGGAGCAGATGATGCCAATATATGTGTTTGGGATGTAAAAGCTCTTGGAGAAGGGGAGAATGAATTAGAGGCCCTGCAAATATACCATGGACATGGGAGCGTTGTTGAAGATGTTGCCTGGCATCCTCATGATGTTAATCTGTTTGGTTCAGTTGGAGATGATAAAAAGCTCATCCTATGGGATTCTCGTAAGCCATCAACGGAAGCAATTCAGACAGAAGTTGAAGCTCACGAGGCAGAAGTGAATTGCTTGGCATTTAATCCTTTCAACGAAAACATTCTTGCAACCGGCTCAGCTGACAAGACTGTTGCGCTCTGGGATGTTAGAAATCTCAGTAGGAAGCTCCATGTATTTAAAAACCATCAAGGAGAAGTATTTCAAGTCGGCTGGAGTCCCAAACATGAGACAATATTGGCATCTAGTGGGGCAGATAGGCGGCTTATGGTGTGGGATCTGAGCAAGATTGGGGACGAGCAGAGCCCTGAAGATGCAGAAGATGGACCTCCTGAGCTGCTTTTCATCCATGGAGGTCACACGGCCAAAATATCTGACTTGGCATTCAATCCATCTGACGATTGGGTAGTGGCGTCTGTGGCAGAGGACAACATTCTGCAAATCTGGCAAATGGCTGGAAATATTTGGGGAGAATAAAAGCAAGGCATTATTCTGACATTTACATACTCTGCAATGTAATATATACTGTAGTATAGTTCATCGATTCATTTACACTGAACATTAGATGTACTGTTTCGATAGTATATTGGCAGAATCTATTGCACCCAGTAAACTCACAAGATTTGGTGCAATAATATTGAGGATGCAGTACCTGCAATTGCAACCCAAAAGAAGCAAGCATCTCATGGACGTCAACATCCATGGTCAACAAGAGTCATATCGCGAAAAACGGGGCGTTAAATATACTAAAGATGTATCTATATAATATTCAAATTATTTAGAAGTCGACGCCTTTGCAACATTCGCCTTTATTCTGATCCCTAGATCTGCATACCATTGTTGGCATCAAAGTGGAAGATCCATACAGCACACTTGTCTCAGGAGGAGTAAAAGACAAGCAAACATGCCATATATAGTCCACCAGCCCTATATTGATACTCATATTCAGAATGTTGTCCAGAGATCTTCGACGGCAACAAATACTACCCGACCGGAGTGCATGAATAGCGAGGTCCATCACAGGTTTGTGTGCTGGCCAAAAGAACTTGATCCAGACGAGCCATCCACGATTGTTCGATGGAAGAGACGATTGGAGAGGGACGATGACTATTTATCGGCAGTGATGCATTTAGGTTCTAAGGTGGACTCTATTTTGCTCGAGAATGAGCGCATTGATATTTTGGACATGCCCCTGATGAATCAAGTGCCCAGGAGTCCCGACCCAGGACTGGATGGCTAGAATTGCTTCCATCTCAAATTGTCGGTATTCACTTTGTACGCTATTGTTCTAAATGAATAATATTAATAACATTGTAATATAGGTGAGTAAAATGGTAGAATCTCAGACCTGTGTTGGAACTTTACTACGCTCGGTTGTTGTTTTAACCACCGAGACCCCCTCCCCCTTATAGTCCTAAGGGCAATATAGTATAATATTGTACTTCATTAGAAGATTATTAAAGTTATTGCTGAACATACGCAGATACATGCTGCTTGCCCCAGTTGAACAAGACAGTCGACGGTTGACGATCATCGAACAACGTACTGTCCTGTTAGAGCAAGCCCGATAATGCTTGGAAACGCATATGAGCGTAGTGCAGCTGGAGATTATGACCCAGAATCTCCACGGCCGAATGGTGTCACGGGAACTCTCGGTCCATCGTCTGTGGTGCCCGGGGGGGCATCAAGCGAAGGAGGGTCACAGTTTGGAAGTGCGAGTCGCGGTGTGTTTGGACCCCCACCGCTGCCATCAGTGAATCCACCAACACATAGTGCATTCGCACCCACAGCTGGGAGGTTTGTGCCGACTGCTCCACCAGGACTGCCCGGCGCAACCGTTGGGAGTGACGTGCCACTATGGCCACCCTCAAAGATTCCTACGTTGGGTGGTAAGCCACCTCGGACATTTTCTGGCCATTCTCAGCAATCACAAGCGTCTGTTAGTAGAACAACAAGTCTTCATAGTGATTATGGGGGGCCTCGGCTGTCGAGCGATGAGTCAGGTGCTGTGAGACCAAACGATTTTGCTCCGGGATCCCAGGTCCGTATGCCAGAACAACAAGTTGACCATGCTATAGAGGGAAAGAAGGCTGAAGACGATGGACATGCTGTAATGGAGGGAAATTGCAGCAGTCATGATAATAACGTTACTGGTTGGCAACAGCAAGGTCATCCTGAACACAGCCAGATGCCCAATTTTGGCCAAGATGCTGATTTCTCAGGTTCTCAAGGACAGGATAAGAAGAAACCACCACCTGCAATTGCTAAAGAGTCTCCTTTGAAAGCATTGTATGCCAAGGGGGGTGAAAAACATCTAGAAGGTAGGAGGAAAATTTCCCTGAATGCGTCTCTGGATGCTGCTGCATTGCAGCCTGAAGAGAAGCTGGGACATATTCCACCTGGTAGCCAGAGTATGTATGCGCCAGAATCCACAGGAACAATGCAAGAATCAAATGATTGGGGTAAAAGTGGAATAGCAAATACCGCTCCACCTGTTTTTCAACACAACTTTGGAACATCTGTTGCCCCACCTCCTAAGTCTCAACCAGAAGAGAAGAGCCATTCATTTAATCACGAGCCTGCAGGCTTCCAGTCATTCCACCATTCCGTTCCGCAGACAACAGAACCATTATCGACCGCTGAAGAGACTCGTGGTGGATTGCAGAAAGAAATGCTTTCTAAGAATAAAGGTATTTGCCATTTTCACAGCCCTGAATAGTTTCACTCCATGGATATCCTGACCTATTTACTTACATCTGTACTGTAGGCTCTAGAAAAAGAAAGGGGATCTGGCCAGGGAGAAGGACAATTTTCCTTTATTTTCTCTTCTGTTTCTACGTTGCATTGAATCCACACAGTGCCTTGAAACGCATGACAGTAGCAGGTATCGGAATGCACGCCTGGCTCTCTGGTTTTCTATTGTTGCCCAGGGAAATCTACCATGGAATGAAAGTTGAGTACGATACACTGACACCAGCTCATACCGAGTGGTCTACAATGATTGAGAACATCTATAATTACTCATATCAAGCATCTGAGGCCAGTTGGGATATTGTGGAAAGGAAAATCATCTGTGATACCCATAAACAGGTTTGTCGATCAGGGAGGGCAATAGTGCATGCACCCATTGCTGCTTCATTGCTCACCAAATCTATTCTCACTGATATAGCTAGAAATGCCCCACAGCTATCGAAAATGGTCTACCACCTCGCACAGAATGGTGTTTCCTCTTCGAAAGATGTTATCGCATCCATTCAGAGTAAAGATTTCAAGAAGCTGCTTCCAGCAATTGCTAGGGATTCAAGGACACTTCTGATTGGAAGCAAAGATTTTGCTATTTGTGCAACACTGAAGGTTCCAAGGGGCATTCATATGCCGGATGCCTTCGACAACCTATTGAGATGTTGGATAACATCTTTTGAGAGTTTTTTGGCAGAGAAAGCCCCCTTGGCAGTTGACTATGCTGACACAGACATTGATCTGGTAATCAAGGAAGTAGACAACGAGCAGTTGCAAGAAATTGCATCTAATAATGACACATCCAATGAGACTGAATACATTGAAAAAATGTATGTCCCCACTGATAGTCATCAAGATATTTCTGGAAAGGTGGAGGACAGAGAACCTGGTGATGATGACTCCTATTCAGAATACTACCCTCAGTACCCAGAGATGGATCAATTTGAGGCGAATGATAGCACAGCTCAGCCACCTATGCCGAATGATAGCACAGCTCAGCCACCTATGCCGAATGATACCGAAGATAATTTCGGTCATCAAATAGAGGACAAAATATACAATGAAGGATTCTCATCCGAGGATCTAGAGAATTCTGGCATTGCTGACAGCGAGATTCCATCTCCTGAAGAGGATGGGAAAGAGCCGTCTCCTCCAGAGTTGCCAAGAGAACCAGAGCAAGCTACTCCGGACGATGAAGATGTAATTCTAAAAAGATTGAAACGACAAGAAGAAATTTTAAGTCCTCCATCCGGTCTTCCTGATGAAACAAACGATTTCAGCGATGACAAGATTGGACCACCAGAACCAACTGAGTCTGTAGACATGACTGATACAATCGATGTTAGTCGCACATCTGAACCTCTGATTGATAAAGACAATAATATTAATGTTGAAGCTGCTTCCGCTGATGAAATAAAAGACAGAGATGAAGAAGAAACCGGTCCCCATAGAGTCACCACAGAGGAATATGCCATTAAGAAATCCTTGCTATCACCAAGAGCGGATGAAAGCTCTCCGAGAGAACAGGAAGCTCAGACGCAAGCAGAAGAAAAAATAACTAATATTGAAGCATTAAACACCGAGTCCTTGGAGCAGAAAAAGCATCCACAAGGGGAGGAAGAAACAGTTGACCGAACAAGCCAGTCAGAGTTCATGCGGACTCAGTTGCTCTTGTATCTCACAAAGGCATCAAATGCTATCACAGAATATTCATTAGTATGTCTAGGAAAAGCGAACAAGTCCCTGGAATCATTGAAAAAGATTGTTCCAATCGATGTTGGTCATTTGATGACAGCAGTCATGGGGGCCATCACAGCAGTGAGCATTGTATGGCTGAAAGACCTCTTGTCCAGAAGGCAGCAAGGAGCCTCCAGAATGACTGTTTTAACCAGTCCATCAGCCGTCATTCGCGCAAGAAAATCTAGCACAGACAATGACATGAAAGTATTGAGACAGACAGTTGATCCATTGCCTGTGAGAGTTGGTGCCAGTCAGAGTCGCCGTCCAGCTCGAAGGAGCACGCAGGCAATAGATACCACCAGTGAAGACGCAGCCCCGGTGTCACCCCGTCCGCGCGGTAGAAGGGCGTCAGCCGCCCGTTCGGCTTCTGCCGGAAGATCTCGATCAAAGTCTGCAACAGCGACTGCACGAACTCGGCAGCGTGCGGCTTCAAAGGCGAGCGATGCATCCTGACAGACAAGATGCCTTGTGTTGCACCAAATTGTGATATAGTATATATTTATTTGCCGTTTGACATGCTCGCCCTATTGATTCACACATGTAGTTACCAGTACATGCATTCCCTACGCTTAGAACTATGTACGCATTTTCGCTTGTATTGTATTCACTTGATAATCCCGCTACTGGAAATTCGCAGTCTGGACAGTGGCTTTCATCCCATACGTTTCCGTGCTAGGCCCTATAAATGTGGATTGTGTGGCCGGCAGAATTGAGCGCTCCCATGGGAGCCATTGTCCCGGGACAATCGTAACACTTGTGTTAGTACACGAGGCGATGCATCAGGACATTGTAGAATTTGTTTTCTTTTTCAGCCTAGTTTGATAATTTGACACTTTCAATAAATTGAAAATAATGTCAGATAATAATTTGATTTGCGTATGAATATTATTTCAGAGTCAATAAAGACTGAAATTCCAATATTCCCGTACCCTCGTACGTAGACGGCATCTCCTCAACGCAGGCAACAGAGACGAGCGAAGAATCGATCATTGATATTGCTGTTGAAGTTACGTTAGAGGAGAGTAAACAAGTCAAACTATTAGTTTACGCACTCCGCCCGCAATAGTTTCCCTGGGATTCTCGGCTACTATCTTTGACCCATCCAAGAAAGGAAGCCCAACTACTCACAGATCTGTGATCCCTCTATAGAGGGCAGCTCTGACCTCAATTTTGTAGAAGCTGGTGGGCAGCTGGTCATCAACTGGCTAACTCACAGGAATTGCTATAGTGTACGGTTCAGAAACTTCATCTTGGAGATTTGAGAGTATATCATTAGCCTAGTGGATAGATATTCTTTTATCAATCACTAGAAAGTAAAGAGGGGTAGAACGGCCGGTGGAAACGACGAGGCAAGAGAACTGGTCGCCTAGTCTACCGTGCAGCAACAAAGGAGAACAACCGACAGAGCGTCTGTCAACAACTGCTCGACGGAGAAGGAAAATCTACAAAGGAGCACCTCGTTATTTTACCAGTACCCACATTCGAAAATACCAGAAACGAGACATTTACTAGCAATATACTTCAATCAATGGCAGTTGCATGCCTGTGTGACAGCTGTATGCAGGGAGACAAGGCGTTTTGTCTTCAAAGGAGGGCAGAGCGCCAAACCGAGCAGCTCAACCTTGCTCAAATTTGGCGAAGCCAGATGGGCGATCGAAGCGGCTTTATCGACGCGTTAATGCAGTCTTCATTCAAATATCTTCGTTTATTTGACTACATTGGAGACGGTGCCCATGGGTTCGTTTACCGAGGATCTATTGTTGTTGCTCAGGCGCAGGTTGACCCAACGGCCGACACGGGAGATGGCAGTATGGGCGTGAGGGGACATGTGGCAGTGAAGCACAGCGTGTGCGGCGTTTCTGAGGCGATCGAATATGCGCAAGAAGCCATGTTTGCATCATGTCTCGTACATCCAAATATCGCACTGTCTTTGGGATGCATTCTCATGTCTGGGAACGAGAGAGCGCGTCGAAGCATCGAGCCCTACTTGTCGAGCCCAGGGTACTGGCTCACGCCCTCCGAGATGGACGTGGTGCCAGAGTGCTGCCAAAGCTTTGACAAGCTGCCTGGAGATACAGAGGACGATGCATGCGTCGATGTATTCCATATCCAAGAGTTATGTTCTATGGGTACTATTCGAAAGGCCATCGAAACGGGGGATATTGCAGGATGCAAAGAGGCGTTGCTGACCGCCAGGGACATTGCACAAGGCATAAGCTATGTGCACAATATTGGTTTCATCCATGGAGACATCAGCAGCAGCAATATCGTTCGCTGCGCCAAAGAATCGACTATCGAGGATCACAGAGATTTTGTTGCCAAGATTATCGACTTTGGTAGGTCCAGGTCTAGGGTTTGCGAGTTCAAAGTCTCGGAATCCAATTCGGCCATGGGGACCATGTGCTACACGGCTCCAGAGCTTGTCTTGGACGGTACTGTAACGACAGCCTCGGACGTGTACTCGTTTGGAACCGTTCTATGGGAGATGTGTACAGGACGATTTGCGTGGGATGGGTATTTGTCAGCTCAAATCGTCCATGCCCTTACCGAGAAGAGAGGACTGAGATTCCCTCCTCACGCTGATGTTCCACAGCTGCCGAGACCCATTTGGGATTCAGTGGCTGCGCTGGGAGACAGCTGCCTCGCTATGGACCCCAACGACAGGCCATCGATGCGACAGATCCTGGATACTCTGGATGATATTCCTTTGGACCCTATCTTTTGATCGAAACAAAGTCGAAATATATTTCCAAACATAGGCGCTGTACGGTACAGCACATGGCATGTGCTATATCGTAGTTAAACGACTAGTATTTGCCACCATTTTTTTATTTTTGTTCCGAGCCATATTTTTTTCTGTATAGTTAGTATATATACTTTGCATGCATACTTTTTGTATTAATGTCTACATTGGGCCTGTATGTAAAACAGGATCGCCAGGCTTTGCAATATCATGCGAGACTCTAAGATAGCACGCTCACGACTCATCAAACGTAAATCGTGCGCGGTATCGATCGATCGATCCGATACATGGGATACAACATATATTGCATCATTCATGATGATAACGATGACTGGTCGATGTCTCTCGGCTCTACGTAGAGTATATATATACATAGAGCCCTCTGTACAAGTATCTACCTTTGTTTGAATACACTCCACGGTATCCATGTAGTCGTATTTAATTATTTTTTATAAGCGACGAAAAACATGACGAAAACAAAAGTATTGAATCATGATAACTTCATTGCTTTTATCCCCACATTGACTGGTTTTCCAGTGGTTCAGTGAACCGAAGTTTGTGAACCAGGAGAATAACGCAACGGTTGAAATGATGATTCAATTTGACAAAGGATTTCGCAAACATTCAAAGATAGATATTTATCGAGTCTTCGATTCATAAAGTTTGCGATCAGAGATGTTCGAAGTGGTCCCTCGGTGATTTGGAAGTTCACGAGGTGGCTATTCCTCGTCTAGGCACTTGTCTGAGAAATGTCCTCGGCTAGCAGCCCAAGCAGTGGATCTCCTGAGTCGACCGTGTCGAATAATAACAAAAGAAGATTCAATTGAGCTACATGGATTATACCTTTTGGTCGCAAATATCGGTCTGCTGGTCCTGGTGGTTAGTCTGATCCTCTTTGTTCGGTGGAACCGGAAGAGACGATCTGGGAAGATTGGTGCTGGTTTGGAAGGTAGGGTCCGTTTTGCTGCAGCCAAAGGAGAGACAGGTGTTTTAGAGGGCCTCAAAGGAAATTTTGGATCATTGTGTTGTGTCGAATGTCCGAGTTTTGGGTTTACGGCGCTTCATGCTGCCTCTGTTAAGGGAGAAGCTGGGGCTGTGCTTTGGCTGTGTCAAAACGATGCTAATGTGCATGCGACAAGAGATGATGGGTGGGGGCACACTGCATTGCATCTGGCTGCCGCACGGGGTCACCTGATATGTGTTAAAAGTTTGCTGGCTTTGGGGGCTGATATGGGCAAAAAGAATTATCAAGGATACGATGCTGCCCAACTTGCGTCGAGCAAGTTCAAGCACCAAGTTGCTTCCTTTCTTTCTCAGTACGCTCTGTCTGGCGATGCCATAGGTACATCGTTCTACCAAGGAAAGCGATATGCGAAAATCGGCAATGAATGGATGCTATTTCACGGTCCAGTTGAAGCCGATACAGATCTATCTGAATGGCTCGAGCCAGCATTTGATGGTGCTGGAACGCCAGGAACGAGGCTGCCAACGTCAGTGCACGTGTACAGAATTCTTGCTGTTGAAGCACAGGTCGTAACGTTTGGATATCTTGTGTGGAGAGCATTGAGAACCTTTAATGGAGGTGCTATTTCTGTGTATAGTGCCTTGTTCTGGGAATGTGAATTCATTATGGCAGTAGTTGCAATAAGTGCCTTCTTCGTGTCAATGTGGTATCGGATTGAGAGGCCAATGAGAAGGCTTCCTGACTTGTTAGAAGATGAAGATTTTTTCAAGGTGGATACTTTTATTGTCACGTACTGTGAGCCTATAGAAGTCGTTGAGGCGACTGTGATTGAAGCTTTTCGAGAAATGGTGAACAGGATGCGTAGGCAACTCAAGTACATGGAAAGAAAATTTCGAGTATGTCTCTAGGGACAGGGTGAAAGGAGTAGATCGCCATGCAAAGGCTGGAAACATCAATAGCTGCTTGATATTTGATTCCACAGCAGAGGCAGATTATTTGCCTGTGCTGGATTGTGATATGATTGTTCATCCATCGTTCCTGTTGCAAACACTGGGTCACATGTACGAAAAGAAGGGAGAAAAGTGGAAATAGAAAAAGTTTGCCAGCTTGCTGCAAACGCCACAAGACTTTTGGAAGATGGCTCCTGATGATCCCTTGGTGAATGGCGCTCGCTTCTTCATTTGGGATAATGTCATGATTTGTTTTAATAAAGAAGTTGCTGTTTCTTACCTCAGATTACCTTCAGTGTAACTAGAAAAGATGGAAATGCCAAGAGAGATATTAAGTCGATCTTCATCAATTTATCGCCATGGATGCTGTACTATTTGCTTTTTCTCGGAGGTACTTTGTATCTGATAATAAAGGCATCTCTTGGTAAGTATAGCAGTGCTGCACTTGTGGTTGGGCTCTCTGCTGTTGGATGGGGACTCATCGTTGTGCTCTATGTTTGGCCCCCTTTGGAAACTATTTTTCCTTGTCCCTTTCGAAGATAGGTACGCACACCACGCACCAGTATATATCCTTGTTTACTTTTTTAATGCAAGGCAAGATGGAGGTATTAAGGCTCATATAGAGGTCACCATGCAGGATCCCACCATTCTCAAAGTACAAGGTTTGACTCGTATGAAATTAAACCAACAAGTCTAACGTCTTCGCGGTCTACAAAGGACGCAGCTACGAATAACCCCAAGACAAGAAAAAATAAATCATCTTCTGAAGGAAAGTCTTCCCAGACTCGACGGAGTACGTCAATCAGCATCCTTTCATCATTGATCAGGAACCTGTCCAAAGCACCTTCAGATTCTACAGATCTCAAATCTCAGGCAAGTTTCATTTTACCCTTCATTCCAGAAAATGAATTCGAGTTTAGTATTGTTACCAAACCATGATTCAATCAGAAACATACACCTGCAAGCAGCTACATGTTTTTCGTTGTCACCCTTGCCATTCTTGGAACTCTAATCACTGGTGCTGTTTTGTATGCAACATGACACCAGTTTTGTTGTTGTTATTACTCTTGTTATAACTCGTGTTGATCTCTTGATTCATCCTTTCTTGATGGCCAGATAAACTATTTACCATCATTATCATTAGAGCATTAGTATTTCATGCACTCAACTTGTAAAATTGAGACTTTCAAGAAGAGACTCTCTTTCAGACAGATTTCAGGCTCTCCGAATCCAATCGCATGACCAATAACGTAGGCCGCTGCCATGATTCTGCCTTCATAAACCTACTGCACACGCACTATTGTTCCACTTTATTTTCAAATGCATCTTTTCTACTCTTTAATGAATGAATTTGAATAGAATGAACACTTCTTTGTTATAGCTCCACGCGTGTTTTGTAGCGACCTGATCAGTATCCTAACACACCGCTGTCCAGGTTGAGGCTATGATTCACTGCAGTGATAAGTCTCATGAACAGGTGACAGACTGTGATTATGAACCATTTGATCAATTTAGCTGAAGATACGGAGGGTGTTGAAATGACACTACCAGTTGAAACGAATTGTATGGACGAGGAGCCGTTAGGAAAGAATTACCGACCCCTTACTGAACAAGAGATTGAAGCATTGCGAGAGCGTCTTGGCGGAGCATGCTTTCAGATTGAATTTCCAGAATCGAGTAATAATCGTTATATTGATGCAGACGGGGACAAAGTGGAGTCTACCGTGGGAGCACGACAGGGGCAAGATGATTCGACTGAGCAGATATACCAGGACGCAGCCCTATTGGGACAGCAACGCTTTAGTAGATCGTTTTCTGAAAATTTTAGGAATACCTTCTCGAGTGGATCCACTGCTTCTTTGAGGTCGTTTGTCGGTTCCAGGAACCGGGAGGATGAAGAGGAGGACTTCCTCTGTCACTGTGTGAAAGATTGTGGCATTGAAGATTACGAAAATCAAGTATTAAAATTGGGAAATTACATATCGAGAGGGTCTTTTGGTAAAGTATATGGAGCAATGCTGGGACCGCTGCCTGTCGCTGTCAAAATAGTCTCAGTAACAAATGAGCTGGAAATGAGGAAAATCTCTCAAGAGGTGGATCTGATACTTGGAATGCAGCATCCCAATATCGTTGCTGCCTATCGCTGCATGGCACATAGAGTAAAGAAGGAAACAAAAGAGAAATATGACTGGCTAATTGATGACTGCAATGATACCCAGCAGCAAGAGGATGCAATTGAGGTGTGGATTGTGCAAGAACTATGTAGTTTGGGAACCCTGCATGGTGCTATTCAGGCAGGACTTTTTACGGACAATATAGTGAATAAACGCATTGAGCGTATAGCTCGTATTTCGATAGACGTTGCGAAGGCTTTGGAGTACATGCATTCGAAGGACATCATTCATTGGGACTTGTCGAGCAGCAATGTTTTGTTGACTCGAGCAAAATGTACATCAAACGATGCATGCACGAATCAAGAATGTAGCATCGTGGCCAAAGTGAACGATTTTGGAAGGGCTCGTTTCCAGTCTGCGAAATCTATTATAACCAACTCGCTGGGGACTGTTACACACATGTGCGTCACGTTTGCATTGTAACAGACTTTTCGATATTTTGGTTGAGTAACTAGATGATGATGATAATCAATGATGGATTGATCGATCTATTTTGGCTGGCTATATTCCTGAGTGTTGTATGGTTTTCAATATCGCTGCAGGCCACCCGAGATGCTTACGGAGGGAGAACTGCAGAGTTCAGCGGACATATATAGTCTTGGAATGATACTTGCCGAGCTATGGGCCGGTGAAAATCCCTGGAAAAGAGCAAACACGGCTCAAATCATATTTTCGGTCTCTCAGGGCAAGGTTCCAGCATTCCCACAGGATGCCCCTACCTCATTGAAGGACTTGGGAAGTGCATGCCTCTCATGCTCATCTGTGGATCGACCAACAGCGAGCAAAGTTGTAGCAATGCTAGAGAGAATTTTAACTTCTGTGACTTTAAACACGGAATGCTAGTGCCGATTTCAAGATGAGTGTTTGTGCTTTTGCCTTTGTTCTTACTAAAAGTAGTTTTAAAACAATACTATACTGTAGTTGCTTTCTGTAAATAATGCACAGTGACAACTTAAACTTTTCGCCATCAAGTTATTACAATCACGAAATTGAGATGTATTGACACCAAACGTGTTAGTAGTTGATGAGACCACATCAGTGTGCATCATCCTTTCGAATCTTAAACGACTCGTCAGCAGATCGATCTGTCCAAGAACGGAAAAGAAGGGTACCAGGTGTCGGCCATCGTGACTGATGATCTATCTCGTTAGGATGATAAACAACCTACGGCATTATTTTTATTGATCCTGAAAGTTTTTCTATTTAGCTGTTCTGCACCTTTCGGATAGAATCTGTAATCTCTGTGTACGGAGATACGTATCTTGCCAGCGTGAGGTTGAGGTTTGCGAAATTGCCTAGAAGGTGTAGTAGTGTGGCTGTGTAGCATTAAATACAGTTACTTCTCATTGCATTTGGCAATAATATTACTATAAGAGGAAATTAGAACTGGCTCATTGTCCTCACTGCATGAGACCGAACTTGGAAATGTGGTAAAAGAATGATTCGTGAAAGCCCGACAAGAACCACTGCAACTTGTACTAGTATTTGAAGTAATTGCATTTAATATTATTGATAGATTGAAATCAGTTGAAGTGAAAACGCGACGGGGGATTGGGGAGAAGGTAGCAATAGAGAAAGAACTACGTTGTACATAAGGGAACATGGGGAATGAAGATGATCGCTCTGTTCCCTCTGGGTTGTTGGAAGATTCAAAGTACAATTGCGTACGTATATGTATTTAAAATGTATTGATGTATTGTACTAGGGGATGGTGGTCCATGCTGTTGTGTAGCTGAATGTGGTGATGAGAGTGACATGGCAAAGTGTCAGACAATGATGATATTGCAAAATGTTGATACAATGTAAAGTCAAGATTGAATGCATGCATGCGCAGTTATCGTACCTAAACAAAGGGGCACAGGGATTTGTTGTGCTAGCCAATAATCCCGAGAAGAAGAAAATGTATGCCCTCAAGTTTATATTAAAGTCTACGGTGTGTGATGGATGTTGTGCATGTGTCAATGAAGCAGCAAAAGACAAGGATTGATGTACATGGCGACCTGTTGTGCAGTCTGCATCTAAATACGTGGAAAGGGAGATTATAAACCAATTCAAGTTGAAACACCCGCATATTATCAAGCTAGAGGAGATTTTTTTGACCCATAATCACCTTGTTCTCGTGCTTGAATATGCTGACAGTGGAGATTTGTTTAGTTATGTGAAGTCACGGGGTGGGCTGAAGGAAGATTCTGCGAGATGGCTCTTCCAACAACTTATTCTAGCGGTAGATTTTTGTCATAAAATGGGAGTTGTGAACCGGGATATTAAGCTTGAGAATATACTCTTGTCGGGGAAGGAGAAGAAAATGGTGAAGCTGTCAGATTTTGGTTTCAGTAAAGATGAAAATAGGCATTCGGCTCCGAGCACAAGGATTGGCACGGTGATGTATATTGCTCCAGAAGTGATACAGAATAATGAGAGTAGGGAATACGATGCGCGAAAGTCGGATGTTTGGTCATGTGGAGTTGTGTTGTACATCATGATTTCCTGCCACTATCCATTCATTCAAGACAAGGAAGATGACCCCAACAGTATCAAGGCTATGCACAAATTAGTACAGGTATGTTATGGTTAGAATTTGTGATTCCTATTGTATTTTGTGCAGTATTATTCGATCAAATGGAGTTGAAAATTTCGAAAAGTATGCAGAGAACCCTGGCAAATGATTATATACCACTCAAGAATGTTTCACAGGAATGCAATGAATTGGTAAAGGCGATGTTGGAGCCAGATCCTTTGAAAAGGATAGATGTGCAGCAATTAATGCAGCATCCTTGGTTCTTACAACGTGTAAATAAAAAAGTCTTGAACTTTAATGATCAAGTTGTCAAACAGTTGACAGAACGTCCCCGTCTGACCGATGAGATGATTTTTGATATCAGGCGTATCTTGAGGGGCCAGCAGGAGTTAACAGTCAATCCATCAATTGATATTGATCGCAAGTAGATGACTAGATTAGTCTTTGTAAATTAAAAAAATGCAACGCTACACAACCATTGAAATCATCTTGAAATATCATATAGAAAGATGCTAAGAAATCCGAAATCGTAGATCAGAAAACAAAAAATGTACTTTTGTATGCACGAAAGATAAATATCCGAACATGATTGCATTTTTCTCCAGAAGCAACCGAGCACTGTATTAATGGACAGTTATGCACATATTTAAGAAAAAAAGTCACGCTTAGCACTGTACAAGGGCACAGCATCATTCTTGCATTCATTGACTCAAATATCATTCGAATACAATCAGAGAAAGAGAAAGACTATCTCTAAAAATTACTTTAGTGGTTACGATTACCGAATCATAGTATTTTCATTCAATCTGCATGCTCCTCATCCACTTGAAACGGCGATCTCAAGTCTTCCTCGCCAGAGTGGCTATCTACTAGCCGAAAACTTGCTGTAACATTTTGAGTGAGTTCTATCATTTCTTTACTATTCCAAAATGCATCAGGAACCACTGCGCTCATTCTGCTCAGCCCTTGACTTGTCATGGTGGGTACCCTTGGACAATCCTTGGACGAGGGGACCCTGGCTATTGCCATATGGCTAATGCCGCTGTAGTGTGAATGCGCTGACATAGATGAACTCCTCATGGTTTCGTGTTGGAGATCAACATAGCTTATGTGGGAATCTGAAAATACGCGTTTGGATCGCTTCTCTGTCTCAGGGCTTCTTGGCCTTGGGCTCCTTCTCTTAGAATTTGGGCTTGAGTGCTTACTCACTTGAGAGTTGTCCTGAAACGTGGGAAGCTTTCGGTGAAAGGTCTTCTTCTTTCTTTTTCGATCAAAAGTTTGGCAGATATCACGTACCTGCGGGTCACCTTCGCCACTAAGTTCTTCCTCCCAAAGGTCATGAGCAAAGGCAGAAAAAGGGGACCTCATCTCTCTCATATCAGCTGGCATCCAGCTCTCTTACGTTAGGATATTAACAACAACGAATTATTGACTCTAATGCAGGATTCTATGTATCATATATAGAAAAATAAACTTCGAGGAAAGCACAGTATGTATTTACGTCTACAGTAGGCTCATACGACTGAAACCAAACGTCCATAGTTCCAACAGTCTTGTGAGCATCACCATGATATATTGAATGCCAGAGTCGCTGCTTCTGGCTTGCGCCAAAATAATCTTACTCTTATAAAAAAAGTAAATTAACAAACTTTACAATGCATGTTACCAAACGATCGTTTACGTTGTAGCCGAGGACATTCGTGGGCAGGTGCTAGACAGCTTCCTCCTGGAACAACTTGTCAGACTCTCAGGCATCATGCCTGGCGTGTCATCAGCCGGACATTTTTGCCATGTGTTTCAACTGCCAGCAGCAGCCGCAAAAGTGCATTCTAGATGATTATTTAACTGAATACAATGTCAGAGGTACACGTATGTATAGAGAAAATCATTACTACTCTATTGATTATGGCATTGGTAAAACCAAAAAACATTATTCTTCCATCGGCTCTTCATTTGAGCTTATATGTTCTTCAATGTGTGACTCAATCGCTTGTACAAGCCTATTGGTCATCTTTTTCATTTTTGGAACAAACTCAAGTGGATGTTTGGTCATCGAGCTGAAATTTTCCAAACAGTACATGGTGCAGCTCTTTGCCAACTCTGGGGCATCATATGCATCCGAAAGCTCAAAGGCTGCAAAGACATTCTCTGGAGACAGATGCACCGCAATGGCGGCCTCGCAAAGTCGTTTTAAATTATCAAGCATGTACTGATCAGCGGCCCCTAGAAGTTCTTGGGCCAACTCTGGTTTTACCTCAACGGATCCCGTGTAAATGCAATGCATCATGGCTTCAAACACTGGCCATCTTATATTTGGAATGGGAATCGAAGAAGCTTGCTTCTCCCTATAGTTCCCATCAAACATGGACTTAAAAACATCCGAACTTTCCAGTAGAGCGATGCGGTGCGCGTAAAAATTCTTTCCTTCCACAACAAACGTAACATCAGACAGATTCTTATCATTCACATACTTGTCACCCAAAAGAACATTGGGCTCGGGGGGCTGAAGTGGCTGAAAGTTTTCCTGTTTTGCTGCTCCAGAAAATTTTGCAATATTTGCTAATGCTCTCGCAGCCTCTTCTTGTAAAGTCGCGGTGCTTCCTCCATCCGAGACAATGTCAGCTAAAATCTGTGGAACTCTCTTCTTCACCAAACTATTACAAACAATGATTGGATCAGGGACACTTTGGTCACTGGTGCACAGCAGACCCAACCCGACAGCTATTGTCTTCTTTTCGAATTTTGATCCTTGTAGAATATAGAGTAGCTGGCCCATTACATGCCCATCAAGCTTATCCTGGAGACGCCTGGTCATCTTCTGCACACAGTCTCTCGATGCTTGAGGTCCCAACACGCAGGACTGTATCTTTTGCACTGCGCCCTCGCGAACAAAATGCAACATATTATCTTCGTTTTCTGATAATCCGTACAGCGCGAAGGCCGCATTATGCTGGAGATTTGGTTGCTCCGATCCTAGCAAATCTAGCAGAGGCTTCAAGCCTCCCATGGCAACAATACCAGCCTGATTATCCGAATGCTGTGCGAGCCTACCCAATGCAAATGCTGCCATCTCTTTCAGCTGTGTATCCGTACTTCCCAGCATGGTTATTAAAGGAGGAACAGCACCCCGCTGGACAATCTTGCACTTGTAATCAGCTTCTACTGTAGCAAACTGACCCAATAACAGGGCAGCCTCTCTTTGAGAATCAGAACACGCCGACGACAGCAGATCAATAACAGGCTGAAGCGCCCCCTCTTCTAATACTTTCACTTTTATATGCTGCGAAGAGTGCACCAGGTTGCCGATGACCCCGACAGCTTCGTAATGGATTGATGTATCATCCGCTCGCAACATTTGAATGAGCAATGGCAGCGCATTCAATTGCACAATAACATCTTTATTCTCTTCATTCTTAAACGCCAAAGTCCTCAGAGTCCCTGCTACAGCCCTCTGTACTTTTGGCTCCAACGATTCCAGCAAATACACTAGCGGCGGAATCCCATTTTCCAGCCTCACCATATTCTTCACGCTGTTATTCTCATGCGCCAAGTTTGTGACCGCATCTGCAGCCCTGCGGCACGCTTGCGCACCAACCCCAGTCAGATCTTTCCTATCGAATTTACTATACCGCGTAATTATGCCCACTAGGGTCGGCAGAGCTTCTGCATCGCAAATCCTCTGCTGATGCTCCACTTTAATCGCCATCAGCCCAAGAATAAATGTAATATCACGTTCCAATTCTTCCACCCCACTGCACATACATATTATATTTTTCGTTTATTTTTGAATACTTCATAATATACATATTTATAATATTGAAGCGACTCAAGTAAAAACCCAACCACACCTACCTCACAGCGGGCACAGTCACAGCAGCTGTACCTCCACCATTCACCATTTTCAACACCTGGACAATCATTCCCACAGCCCCGGACGCAGCCACATCATCCAAATGGTCTTCTGTCTTACATAACTCCAGTAAAACTTTCACTTGCTTGCGTATGAGCATCACATTCTCCAGTGGCTCAGTCACACTCTGCAACCACAACACCAGGCGCTCCGCCTTCCTCACCACCTGCTCCCTTGCTCCAACCTGCTGCTCCTCCGATTGCCCTTGAGCTCCCATACCCACTTTCCTCTTCCGAGTCCCAGACCCAGCCAGGATGGCCGCCGCACGCACGTCCAATGTTATATTTCCTGGGCCACGGCCTTCTTCGGTCGAACTGCTGGACACCGGACTCGTCAACTGCCGATTCGCACCGCTATTCGCCTGGTTATTGGTAGTAGCCCTGTCGTTATTATTGTTATTATTATTACTATCAGTAGCAGTATTTGCACCGGCACCAGCACTTCTCCCAGCTGCAGATTCCAGTCCACCCCGTCCTCTATTAATCGTCATACAGGAATCGCCCCTCTCTATCAATCACCGATTATGTCACAATCTCCTCTGCACTGGTATAACTCTTTTATATCTCTTTCGGTTCCTTCTTACGCGTACGTTACGTTCACACTACGAAAATCAGTCCGATCTTCACCGACCGATTTCCCTCGTTGACCAAAAAAACCTCTCACGTCCTTACGCAGCACCACCTTCTTTACCTTGCAGACACCTTCACTCTAGCGTAGCGCTATTCTTTGCAGCACTTTGTAGTATTATTAGGCAAAATCCATCCTGATCTTACACACCAAGGCACACTGCAAAACAATCGATCAGTCCGTTTCCGTGCTAGTTACCGTGTCGATTTCCACTGATGTGTGTTCAATACAGACCAACCAACAGACGCTTCACTATCTTCACTTGTCCTAAAAAAACAAGAACAAGATTGCGATATTATTACCGGTTTTATTATTTTTTTACCATTTCTAGCATGACCCCTTTCCCGAGACGTCTGTGGCGTATGTGCGCCCGGTGATGCACTCTGCGCAGGGTATTTGAATTTCGAGTTCATTTTTACTACGGCCTGATTTTTGTCAATAAAGAGAAAAACATTGCTCTATATTGCATTGCAGTCTATGTTTGAAACCAGCCTTGTACATTTGATGCAGAGAGAGCGCATTCCCTGTTTTTACGTGTGGTGGTAGGAAAGGCCTGTGGATATCTTGGGCCGGGCCCTCTTTTCTACAGTGTTGCCGACAGGGATAATATTGTCCTCGCTAACACTACAGTACTGAACGGTGATAATAATGATATAGAATCTCTACAAGATTGAAATCCATCCGCCGATCTGTTTTGTGTCAAGTATCGGCAAAGAGAGAGAACACGCAGCCACCGTAGTTTGACCTACCCTAGTGAGCGAGTATCCCTTTTTTTCTAAACAGCAGCAAACTGCACAGCAGTGGTTTCCATTCTCTTTGGTTCTGAGTATACTCAGTATAGTATATATAACGAGGAAAGAAATAGTACCACGTATAGACTGGAGTGTCCAAGATAACAGCAATAATGATAATGAGAGGACTCTCCTGGTTGGTATACAGTACGCAGAGAGTGACCGGTGACTCGATAAGGCAGCCTCTGTGCTCTGCGCAAGGTACCGTGAATCAAGTGGATGCGCTGTGGCAATGGTGTATCAACCGACTTTTCAACAGTGCTCATGGCGGTGAAGAGAAACAGAGTATAGCAGCAAAAGGTCCTGATACCGGTGAGTGGGGAAATGATGATGGCCCATCTGGGGTCAAGAGTATAGACGGGCAAAAGACGGGGCAGGTTGCAACACGGTTGCAGAGAAATGTTGATTATTCCAGTTCTGTTCTGTTGAGGAATAGAGAGTTTTCTAGTCTTGCTGTGAGAGAAGAATCAGTTTCAGTCCAAGGTGATTGTAAAGAATCAAAATCAGTGGTGCGAGATTCCGAGGGTTCCGACGGGCATCGCGACGAAGATCGAACTGCCGTCATGGGGAAGATTAACGGGAATGTGCGGGTGGAGAATGCAATGGAGGTTGTGCACGATAACGACGTTGCGAATATCGACAAGTATCTGTACTTGAGGCGAGAGCAAAGGTGCGTTTGACTGGCAGCGTCAGAGTGGGTCGAACCAACAGCATCAACGGTTTTTGCTTCTTTTTTTTCAACCGTTTGATGTACAATGTGTCATAATGTAATCAAAAACATTGCTGCAGATTGCATCCGGATGATTTTTATAAGCAGTTGATCATGCACTGCGAAGATATGCTGCCGTATTTGTACACGCCAACGGTTGGCGAGGCGTGCCAAAAGTATCACAGGTTGCCAGTGCCGACGTATGGGGTGTATATTCGGACCAGCGATAGGGGTAAAATGTTGGAGAAATTGCAGAATTTGCCTGATGAGTATCAGCAGACAAAAGTGGTGGTGGTGACGGATGGTGAGCGGATTCTGGGCCTGGGGGATTTGGGGGCAGGGGGCATGGGAATTTCAGAAGGCAAGTCTCTGCTGTACACGGCAGCAGCGGGGGTGGATCCTAAAGAGATATTGCCGGTGTGTTTGGATGTGGGAACAGGGAATAAAGAGCTGCTTGATGATGAAGAATACTTTGGCCTGAAGGAAAAGAGGCTGGAAGCTGGAGCGTATCATGAATTCGTGGAAGAATTTATATGTGCTCTGGAGGCGTGGAGGCCCCATGTGGTGCTGCAGTTTGAAGACTTTGCAAATCACATGGCGTTTGATCTTTTGCAAAAATACAGGAATAGATTGTGTTGTTTTAATGATGATATCCAAGGTACTGCTTCGATAACTCTTGCTGGGTTGCTGGCGGCGCTTCGAGTGACCGGAAAAGATTTGCTAGAGCAACGAATACTGTTCCTCGGGGCTGGTGAAGCCGGTACAGGAATCGGGGAGCTGATTGCGCAAGGGCTTTCTGTCTGGCACGGCGTTCCTTTGGAAGAGGGGAGAAAACATTGCTTTTTCATTGACAGCAAGGGATTGATCACAAAGCACAGGACGAATCTGCAAGAACATAAAATGCCATTTGCGCATGACATTGAGCCCTGTTCCAGCCTGGTTGACTCCATCAAAATGGTCAAGCCCACTGTGCTGGTCGGAGTGTCGACACAGTCAGGGGCGTTTACAGGGGAAGCATTGGAGTTGATGGCTGCGATGAATGAGAGACCAATCGTGTTTGCACTGTCTAACCCGACGTCAAAGTCGGAATGTACGTACGTGGATGCGTTCCATGCCACAGGGGGTAGGGTCCTGTTTGCAAGTGGGAGCCCCTTCCCGGTTTTACAGGCCCATGGGAAAACATATCATCCAGCACAGTCGAACAACGCCTACATTTTTCCAGCAGTAGGTCATGCGGCGGTGCTATGTCAATCGAGCAAGATTACGGATGAAGCGTTTCTGATTGCGGCGGATGCATTGGCAAGCATGGCGACAGAAGAGGAGCTTGCCTGTGGCAGATTGTTTCCGAGGTTTTCGCGAATCAGAAGTGTTTCTTGTAAATTGATGGGCGTTGTCGCGCATCATATGGTGGAAACAGGAGTCGGAAGAAAACCTGACGATTTTGATACGGTCACGTCGAATGTTTCAGGGGATGTGCAGAAATGGGAAACGTATGCAGCGAGGCATATGTACCAGCCTTTGTCTCCAGTGTCTGTTGGTATACCTAGGCTGTAAGGTCGTCCACCTTTTTTCCTTTTCCGTGGTGGCAATTTTGTCATTTGATTTGAGATTGTAGCGTTTATGAAATTTAATCTATTTAGGGCGTGTCAGCTTAATTGTTATTACTAGTAATATGTAAATCCTTTTTTTCTAAGAACTTTTCTGTCCCGCAGAGTTTTGGGCAGTTGCATTCAATTATTCATTCGAAAGAATTCATGGTAACCCTTAAGCTAAGAAGAGTGTCCCACTCTCTTGCGGTATATGTATTATTCTTGTCCCTTTGCCGAGCATCTTTAACCGCTTCAACAGATGCGAGCAAATAAGAAAAGTATTTGATTGCTTTATCAATGGGTTGTGAGCCTGAGACTTGTGACAAACCCTTTCTAGTTTGAGATGACAATGTGCACCCGAGACCTCCCAATGCCGGTTGAACCGCTGCGAAAGAGCGACAAATCAGAGATACATCCGGAGAGCTAATTTGGTCAATCTCGGATAAAAGCTTCATGGCAACTTTCGCAAAGAACCCGGGGATGGCTGCAAATACATATTCTCTTCTATGTACTGGCAGATAGGTGATAAGTGCATCATCCATTGAAGTGAGCTTTGGGGACATGGATGCAACATTCTTTTCGAAGTCGTGGCCTATTTCACTAATTGTGGTAAGTTTTTGAAGTGCGTAAAGTACATGGAGCATGGTCTCTATTCTGAGGCACCGAATGCATGTGCCAGCAACGGATCGAAACTTGTTTGCAAGATGCATCAGACCTGAGGTGAAATTGACACCTCCTCCACTTTCAGAGGTACTCTGACGATCAATAGAAAACATATCCCTCGCTTTTTGGTATGAAGCATGTTTCCGCTGCTGCTTTGTCGCATCCGAACCAAAATTCTGAGCCAGAGATTGAATGCTGCTGGCAATATGGTCTGCGCTCTCCCCAATGCATGCTAGCAATATTATCCTCCTGATATCACTGTTACTCCGCAAAGTCATTTGTTCCTTTTTTAAAGGCCTTAGATTGAGAAATATTTGTATCATCTCTTCAGGAAGCGTCGAATCCCCTGACGAAAACCCGGAAACAATGGCAGAAGATAGAAATATTCCAAGATTTGATGCAGCATATGCCTCTGGTCCCCCGAGCAGAGACGCAATGGGCTCACATGCCATTAATCTCGCTAGCTTTGCTTCTTGGGAAAGACTGCACGCTATTCCATCGCTACAAACATTCTTCACTGTTGCTTGTAATGAGTCAATCACTTTACCTAGGGCGTTTTCAAGAATGCCGGCCAAGTCAGGAGCTAAGAAAGGAACCATAGATAACCATTTCAACATATCTTGCAACATCATGCTTGTTTCTTGTGCAATTGGAAGAATCGCAGGGGATAGATCCTGGGGTGACATGTGGGATAATCTACTCTCTGGTCGAAAGGCATCTGTGCCCCCAAGCATCTGACTTGTTCTCCTCTGGCATTCCAGATAGATGCTGGGCAAAAACTCAACCTGCAATGCATCTACCATGTAAACTTGTAGCAGGGGTGGATTGGAACATTCTGTTTCTGAAAATTGTCGTGAATTCAAAGCTCCAAATATTCCACCAATGGTTGGGCGGCTAGTTCTCTTCTTCTCAGGCAACTTAACTGACTTTTCCGTTTCAAGTTCCCTAATGAAACCCTCACAACGTTCTATCAAGCGCATTGTTGGTGCATGCAAAGAAGGTAAAATCGACAGAAGACAGTTCTCGCGCCCTAAAGTCTTGGTGATGAGATGTTCAATTTCATTCATATTCAATTTCTCTGTAAGAGCCCCGCTAGGTCTGCTGTCAGCATCCCCAGCTTGTTCGGCAATGGAGAAAGGAATCCCCGGGATTGATTCAGCACCATTCTTAGAGCTATTGTTTCTCCTTGGATAACTCTTACTTTCATCGTTATTTTCCATTCGATAGACGGATGGTTCACGCCCGGTGAATCTTGCACCCTCGGTTGTGTTTCCGGCCTGTGAAGTCACCCCAATGGCTGCAGCAATAACATTTCGGCATTCAATTTGTAGCAAAGTCCAAATGTTCTTAACTTCGCTCAAGGCCACCTCCGTTCCATCCACTTTGCCAAAATACTTGGATTCTAGTTGTATAGATTCTTCATCTCTGATCAAGTATGATCCCGCAGAAGGAGCCACAATCCTAGAGTCTGTCAATTGTTTTATGTAGATACATAATGAGTGAAATATACCTTCGCATTTGTGGAAGATGGAACTCAAAAGATGTCGCGCGTTGTCAGAATTACGATGTAAATAAAAAGGCGAGGGGCCATTTTTTGTTTGTTGACCGTGCACATCATCCGTTTGAAAAAATGCATGCCGATTTACGACTTGAGCAATGGATTCTCTAAACTGCATCTCAACAGTGCCCACGATATCTAAACATGTATGCAGCAAAAAATAATTTCAACTGAAAAACCAACCTTTTGTACTGCTCGATTCTCAATAAATTCCAAACACTCTGCAATCCCACCAAGCTGCGCAATGCATGGGATTAGCAAACTATTTGCTCCAGAACTCACGACATGCCCATCATGTTTTCCTGGTGCATTCACCGTCTCATCCCGTCTATGTCCAGCATTTGTTTGTTCAAGTACTTTAGAGGGGCTAAAATCTTCCAATATCATTGACTGAAACTTCAATGTCCTAGACAGATTCCTATTCGAGCTGACCCAATCACTTCCCCAGGAGAAATTCCTACGGCCCCTGCTCTTCCTAGCGCCTCGACTGTCCAAACCTTTGAGCGAAAACTCCCTGAACGCGTCCTCCTCAACATCTTTTAATATTACAACGAGTAATTCTTTGGTTTTCTTCCTAATTCCTGGAAGAAGAGATTTCACGGCCGGAATATGACAAATCTCTTCTCTAGCTAGCTTATTACCTGCCCTCGTCAGTACCGACACTGCACTCTTCCAATCCTTCTTATGAGCATATCCATCGATATCTGATTCAGCTCTGACAATATTCTCAATATCATCTATTAGATTTACCATTTCGGTTAACATAGCATGCCGATGATACAACTGCAACAGCGTTTCTGTATCCACTGACAAGTTTTCTTCTGCATTTACCAACTGTTTCCTCAGCTGATGCACAAGCATTTGAGACTCAGACATTAATCTAATCACTTGAGAGTAATTTTGAAGCGCTCTATTAAACTCCACATGATGTTCATCTACAATGTAATCCACCAGGCTATCCACTTGCACCCATTTTTCTCTCAACTGCAAAACAAACAAGACGGAAAAAGTCAAAAGCTGAGATGCTCTGAGAGTCCAGATGATTAGCCAGTGCACTATTTTGCTGCTCCCAGATCATTAATTCATTCTAGCGTCGACAGCAACGATATATATCCCCACACGTACCCGGTCCAACTGCTCCTCCGCGTTAATAGAACCAAGGATTTCAAGCCCTTTTGCCAGGTGGTCAAAACGAGGATCCGCAAATTCTTCCCCAACGGAGTTTTCAATTTCTTCAATTTTATCTCTCCTTATCTCTTCTAGCATCGACGGATCACCATCTGGTCTCAAAAAACGAAGCCTTTCCTGCATCCTGGAGCTTTGTTTTGGTTCGTTCTGGTTCATCGAACCCAAGATATTAACCTCGCTACCATAAGACGCGTAGAATCTAACTAATCATTCAGAACACGATTAAAGTTCAAATGAAAATTAAAAAAAAAATGAAAAAAATTGTCAGGGGAAAACTTTTTCTGCAGTTGTGCATTTTATCTCTGCTGAAATGTCAACCCCTTGGCCACAAAACAAAGTTTCATAATTTTTACTGCGTTGTGATACAATTGAATATCGTAGTAGATTGAAATTATTGATCATGTGCTGCTCACGGATTAGGTAGAGGGTGCAACCTTGTAGACACACGACAGTGTACAATTTTGACAGTTGACTGTATGTAAGCAATGAATAATTGCACTGATTCAGTCGAGTCTGAAGACTTGGAGATATTGTTACGTAGACTAAATATTGCTGTTGAATTGGAGGCAGATAATGAAAGTGGTCGGGAGGGAGTGTCTGACCGCAGGGTGGGAGCCTCAACCACCGAGCAACGATTGTCCGTCGCGCAAGAAAGCCGTACATGGAACTGCGTCTTAAATGCCAATCCTGGAGGAAATAGGAAATCATTCCAAATGATTAATTCGTTTAGAGATCAAATTGATGTAGTGGATCTTGCCGGAGAAAGCAGTCGTTGTTCTTCTGAAGATGAGTTGGTAGTTGTTCGCTCTGTGCCCAATAAAAAGACAATACCTCGGATGGTGATTGCTAGTAGCGACGAAGAAGAATATTATAATGAGAAAAAAGAGAATGATGATGCATATTTCGTGGATATGACGCAAGAAGAGGAAGAAACAGATGGTCCTTGTTTCAACCCAAGACTAGTTGCTGAATTGCAATCTGGACGTGACACTATTGATACGATCCAAATGCGCGAATTTGGACTATTTAAAGGAAATGGAACTGATGAAAATAAAGAAATATGGAGTGTTGACACGCTGCGTGTATCTTTGGAAGATGTAGGCATTGGAGGAGGTGTGAAAAACCCATCAGAACAGCATAAAAAGTTCAAAGAAAACAGAGTACAGTTGGCAAAATCTCTCTATAGAAAATACAACAAGGCAGTATTCGGCAATAAACTGCCTTTTACTTTGGACATATCATGGAACAAAAGGCTCATGACAACTGCTGGACTGACACATTATAGGAGGCAGTTGGTTGGTGATGGGATGATGTATCATGCAAGAATTGAATTGAGTTGCAAAGTAGTGGACACTGCAGACAAACTAGAGCGAACACTTGTGCATGAGATGTGCCATTGCGCTGCTTGGATTATTGATCACGTTTCTAAACCTCCTCATGGAGCAGTATTCAAAAAGTGGGCACAGCAAGCTATGCAAGTAGCACCTCACCTTGATGTTAGGACTTGCCACCAGTATGATATTTTCTACGCATACAGGTGGCAATGTACGTCTTGTCTACAGGAAATCGGCAGGCATTCAAAGAGTATCGATGTCAACAAAAAGGTTTGCGGGTCCTGTAGGGGACCTTTGCAATATCTTGGGAAATTTGCGAGGGATGGGAGTCCATCAAAGAGAAGACAAAAAAGTGAATACTGTAAATTTGTCCAGGCTGCTTTTCCTAGCGTCAAGGCTCAGATGGGCAATCCCAACGCCACAAACTCGGATGTGATGAAGAGGGTTGCTGCCATTTGGAAGGAGAAAAAGTCTTGGACCAGCCTTTAGTCAAGGGAAATTCCCTTGTAATGATAATGGCAATATGAATCATTTCATCTACCGAGGCACGAGTCTAATAAGAATCATGGCTTGTTTTCGTGACATTGCGCTAAGAGCGTTATAACAGGGAATAATACGGATATATATTGCATATTTGCCGGGCTGGTATGGGGCAATCATCGTTCCTCTCGACTTGCTCAGCAAGGCATGCAGATGCCACATGTAGATATTATGGCCCATAGCAGCCAACTAAGATATGCCCTGATCGTCCATTCAGTACACAATAAAACTTTTCGATAGAATCAAAGACCATTATGATACTTATCAGTAGTTTCTAACAGGAAACATTTTCAAGCATGGACTTTATAGCCTCGAAATTGGCTGATACAAAGCGTGCACCACTATTGAAAGGAGTATCATCAGAACCTGAGGCATGGATTGCAATGATCTGTCTGCTTTTTGCCGCATTTGTCCTGTATCTCCAAATTGGACTACCACTTTGACCATTAGAAGAGTCCATCTTATGTCGAAGCGCGCGGTCGCCTCCTGGGGCTTGATAAACTTGCCCAGATGTCCAATACTGGGACATGGTCTTTTGTCCTTGAGCAACAGCTGGGTATCCAGCAGTATTCAGCGTGGTACCTCTGGCCGGATTGTAGTCAAAGAGAATTGGCATGTACGTTTTAATACTCGACATTGGTCTACTGACTCGGATAACAGCGTAGTCATATCCCACACACTCTCCTGGCATGGAACGCCCTGAATGGCATTCAGATCTCGACACCCAGGGGACACTGGCTCGACCATTGCAAACATAAAATCGACCATATGGCTGGGCGCTTCCTTTTTGACCAGGAGCAATGAATGTGGATGATCCCCTTGTAATATATTTACCGTTCTTATAAACGCAGTGTGAGTTGGTGAGTGCCATGTATTTGTTCACAGCAAAAGCTGTGCACCGACCATTCCCAGAGGATATATCTGGATGTGAAAACTGATAGTACGAGATGGTATTCGATGGAAATGCCGTAGTGTCTCCGACAATTTTTCTGTCATCAGTGCCCAATATATTTTGCGTAACTATTGCAAACTCGCTTTTGTCAGCAGAGCCATTATATGCATGCCAGGGGCCCATCCCTGTCATATTTGAAATGGTCGCATCAGATGAAGCCCCATTGAAGTCAATGCCATACTCGAGGTCCGACTCCAAGACATGATAAGCAAATGGGTCGGCGATCACGTTCTCATCGGGTGTGATAGTGGTTCCCTCTGTGGATCCGTTGATGGGAACATCCTGTTGGTCAAACCATGACTCTGACTTCTTGATCAAAGCCTCAGCCTCCTTCTCGGTCAACACCTTCTTCTCTGGCAGCTCCATGGCGATGCAGATGGTCCCATCCTCTATCTTGTACTCCGTCCACTCGTGCAATACATCGTCGATATACTGCAGTACCTTATAAGATGGGTCCAGTTTCCTCAATAGCGCATTTGTACAGGATTTTTTTCCGTTGACCGAGTTGGGTACCAACAGCAATACGAAGGTGAGCAAACTGAAACACAATGCTGTATCTTGCTGGGACGCCATTCTGATTGAATTCTCAAGAAAGTTGGCTGAAATACCTCTTCTTTATAATCTCATGTTTTACAGTAGATTTGGTAACCCCCGTGCCTTTGAAACTTTCAAAGAATGAACCTCAAAACGGCGACCCCATCAAGGCAAAACCATGTTGACCAAAAAATAGGCTGACGTGGACGACTACATGGGTCATGGATTCCAAGCCTATTGAATGCCATACTATCTGGGTGAGTAACGGCATATTTATATGCCATTTATCTCCCAAGTAATAACCTGTAAAGGCGTAGTTACATGTTATAAGCGATTCAGAAATATATTTTGACAGGGAAGAACAAGTTCTTGATTTTTGTCACATACAAGCCTTATACATCTTGCATTGCAGTATCTTGGGGAACTTTAACGGCATGGGATTCCATCAAATAACAAACACGAAAGTGGACGCATTGCGTTTGTGTAAGCTTCTATTTTTATCATCAAGACTCAGTTGGCTAATCCCAAGCCATAAACTTGGATGTGATGAGTCCTCATGGATGAGTCTTCTGCCCATGAGTCGATAGTGCTTGTCGGTAATATGCCGTTGCTACCACAGATCAAACCTAGGTATTAATACCTTCAATATTAAAAATAGATTATTATTCTTCATATTCAATAAGAACAACACTGATTTCGACCTCTTGGCTATGCCTCGACGAGGTGAACTGTTTTATAGTGCCGTGGCCAGAGGACCCATCATTTTGGCAGAGCACAATGTAACCCAAGGCAATATTGGGCAGATTGTCGTAGATTTGCTTCAAAATGTCGAATCTCGCGAGGATCAGAGATTATCATTTTCTGTCGATGGACACCATATTCACATCTTGTCAAAAGGAGGATTCAGCTTTCTATGTGCTGCACCGGAAGTACGTCGCTTCTCTAGAACACTCTCAGAACCGTGTATAATAATGAGATAACATACAAAGAAATCCACATGTTCTTGTCGGGATGAGATTGATGATTCGCCTTTTGTATTTGTTTTGGTGCAGGAGTTCCCAAGGCAAGTTTGTTTTGCCCTTCTTGAGGATATATCAGCAGTTTTCATCCAAGATTATGGCGAAATCGGATCAAAAGCGCTAGCATACGAGCTTGATATTGATTTCAGATCTACTTTAGAAGAGAAAATGCGGTATTATAATGATCCAAATGCTGATAGGCTCAGCAGAGTGCAAAGGGAAGTTGAAAGTCTCCGAGAGGTAATGGTGAGCAATATTGAAAACGTGCTTGAGAGAGGAGAGAGGTTGGAGCTGCTGGTGGATAAGACGGATGGATTAGATCAAAATGTAGTTCTTTTCAAGACGAGTGCTACCAAGCTGAAGCAATCCATGTGGTGGAAAGAGAAAAGGGCAAAGGCAGCAATGTTTTTGCTAGGTCTCTTGGTCTTATATTTACTTGCTTCGACACTTTGCGGATTCAAACTTCAATGTTAGATTTTTTTAATAAAGATAAGAAGAAAATAACTATACTTTTTATGCATGTTTAACATGTTCTATTAGATAGAAACATATAATTTTGAGTGATGTATACAATATTTTACCAAGTACTATACAACTTGAACCTGTATTGGCACTTGGCCACCAGAAGGATCAAATTGCTGACGAGCCGCAGCATGTTGTTCTGCGTACGCTCTCATTGCTTCAAAGTGCTGTCTATACATGACTCGCAGCATGACAATGTATGCCATACCTGATACCAGACCTGTCCATAAAGCTGCACCCAGACTGGCATCAAAGAAGAGAATGGAAATTATCATGGCCACCCACGTAACTCGAATACAATCGAATACCAAGTCGGCTGTCGATGGAGCAAACTGAAACTGGGACGGATCGCTGATATAAATCTCTTCCAGCCCTTGATCCCCAGGCTCCTCTCTTCGAGGCCTTGGTGGCAGGGGCGGCAAGTTTCTAACTGGCTTCTTGCACAATTCACAAGTAGGCACTCCTCCACGCCCATCATCCTTTACTTGGGCCCATTTGATCGCGCAATCCCTATGACGTAACGCGAGATCGCCTCTGCACTCGCACCCCAGAGAAATGGCTTGGCCAGATGCAAAGTCATCTGGTCCAAGTGTTTCCAGGCAAATAAGACAAACTGGGGCAGAGGCTGCATTCCTGTCTCTCCTTACATTGTTAGAAGATTCTCCCTGAATCTCTGGAAGTCCTTGTTCAACATCAAGCGGTCGCATACTTCCCCCTTCCCCCTCTTGCTGCTCGATGGGAATAATGGCCCGCCCCTGTCCAGACCCTTCGTTTCCGCTTTCCCCACCAAGCTTCCATTTAAAAGCATTCCATAATCTAAAAAATCCACCAGAAGACGTTGTGACGTGAGCAGATGCTTCGCTGGCCTCTTCGGGTTCACGATGTTGGTCCTGGGAAGTGTTGGCATCTGCGTCACACAAACTTTTCGTCAATTTGACCGCACCACACGATAGTAAATGAACGGTTAAAAATTAATGTACGATATAATCAAGCAGCAGTCTTCAAAGCCCATTTCAACACATTGACAGGAAACGAACCTTCCACCACCTCGTCAGGGACGCGTTCACGGCTACCCTCCGCTTCCAAAAGCGGTGTATCGTCTTCTATGTCGCTAGAGATATTACTATTAGTATCGTGTCGTTCTCCAGGTCCAGTGACCCCGCTTTGAGTCACGATATGCCCCGCTTGAGTGCTCCCCATGGCCAACCAGTTTGTACGTCGAAGACTAGATATCTCGACAGCCTATCTCTAGGACAATATAATTATATGGGTTATAACCCAGTGTGTTGGGTAATTATTAACTAATCATCAATGTTGATCCTAATAAATTTATTGATTTTATTTTCCTAGGACGCAACGGTGCCAGGGTGTGAAAGTATCATGATTTGGCCAAAGCCATGTACATGTGGCTGACTGACCTCAACTAGTTGAGGGTTAAGGGTACTCTTAATTGCAGCCTTATATATATCTTCGAAGAGGTCTCATTCCTTGGTACAGCATTAGGCCATCACGGTGGCTTACATATGTTTCAGATTGTAATGCTAGTAATAAACTTAGTGAGGAGATGATCGATAAAAAAATAGTAACTCAAAGATGAAAATCAAAATAAATGCAGGTTATTCCTTTACTTCAAAGTCATGAGGCGACTCCTGATGCACATGAATATCCCACATTTTCATGTATACATTTTCAAGGTTATTAACGTAGCGTTCTGTATCAAACAGGGGGCAACTCATTCTGGCCTCTCTCAGTTGGTGTCGTAGCCTGTCTCTCAATGGCCTGTTAAGACCAAGCTGCACAGCTCTCTCCTCATAGTCTTGGAGGCTACTGGCAATCATCTCATCTCCAAATCCAGTAGCATGGCATAATGATGCTGCGACTCGAGAAGCCATTCGTTCCAAAGGTAATGTAACAATAGGGCATCCTCCCCATAGCACATCACAGCCAGTTGTGTGAGCATTGCAGAGAGGTGTATCCAAAAATATGTCTGCTAATCCAGTCCTGACGATATGATCTGGTTTACGTGCCACGTCGGTAAATAATATCCTTGAAGATTCAACTCCGTGCTGCATTGCAGCTGCCCTGATCCTCATTTCGCCAGCAGGGGGGAACCGTAAAAGCCACAGGACGCTGTTTGGTACTCGTTTAAGAATGCTGCACCAGGTTCTAAACGTCTCTGGGTCATACTTATACAACTGATTTGCACATGAGTATATAATCTTGTCTTCAGGCAAGCCGATCTGCGAGCGAGAGGGGATTGACTTCTCCTGAAGCACATGCTGATGTGCATGCTTGTAATCATTAACAAAATAGGTGTGTGGCATGTATGCGATTGACTCACTGTAACACCTTCTACTGGCTGGTGGGCAAACAACTTTGTCCAAAACTATGTAGTCAATGTAGTCTGCTCCCATGGTTGCAGGGAATCCCATCAACGAAATCTGAATCGGTGCTGGCTTGAACGCAAAAACTTCATTTCTGGCACCTTTTGTGTAGCCATTCAAGTTGACAGCAATATGGATACCGTCGGATGATATTTGCTTAGCAATTTGAAATGCAGTCCAAGAAGAAACGTCTCGAAATCTGTAAGATTCTTCCTTGACTCGTTTGTAGAATATGCTGCCATCATCTGGTGTCAAAGAATAGCAGTAGGCCTCAATACCCTTGTTTCTGGAAGCATGAAGCCCAAACACACTACCCATTAGATGAGACAACGGATGATCCCCAAAATCTGAAGACACGTATGCAACTTTCAACGTATCACCATACTCCAGTGTCTTGGATATTGGATGCTCCAAAGGCTTATTGGTAGTACCTGGTAACTGACGAGCATTTTGCAGACAATGTTTAGCATATTTTTGGCTGATCTGGAGTGCCAATTCCGCTGAAAAAGGATAGGACAGCGCGTGAAAAGGCTGAACACAGGGTAATTGGTCGGCTTCGATATTGTTGTAGATATAAATTTCCAGCTTTGCAAAATATTCTCCCCTCGCAGACCAATCGCACACAGATTGCAAACTATGAACCATATTGGCAAAAGCATCAGGGTAGTGTGGTCTCAGCAGCAATGCTCCTTTATAGGATTGGATTGCTTCATCATGTCTACCCATATCTTTATATGCAGAAGCAAGATTGACATGGGCCTCTGGGGTATTTGGTTGTAACATGACAACATGCTGGTACGCAATTAAACATTCTGGCAATCGACCCATAATTTTGAGAATGCCTCCCAAATTGTTGTAAGCTACAGAAATCTTGAATACCTGCCTTTGTAATACATCTGTTAGTGGACTTGACCAATATGATTGCGCTCCCAGGCTAGACATTTGTAATTGAATACATGATGTATAACAAGATATTGCCTCGATGTACTTCCCAGCCTCTCTTAGGGCATTTCCCAGATTGTTCAAGGCCTCTGGAAAAGTCGGATTTACACGAAGAGCTTGTCTGTATGTAGCGATTGATTGATCTAGCTTCTTATTCTCGTAAAGCGCTCCAGCCAAATTACCCAGCGTGTATGGACAAGATGGTAACAGTCTAGCAGCCTTGCTGAAAGCGACTTCCGCCTTGTCAGTCAGCTTTAACCCATTGTAGCACAACCCTTGGCCATTATAGACAGCACTGTCAGCTTTAATATTTTCAGCCTCTTTATAGTATATTAACGCTTGATCGAAAGATCCCATTCCCCTCGCACACTCCGCAAGTCCATGCCAAGCAGCCCAGCATCTTGGATCAATCTGCAGACCTTTGTTATAGCACGCCATGGCTGTCACAGGGTCTCCCTGAAGCCTCCAAAGGGCCCCCATGTTACAGTGAACGTCCAAATACATGGGATTTATCACATTAACTGACGAATAGATTCTTATTGCCTGCCAGTACCACCCTTTCCGTATATATGCAGCAGCCAAATTCATCATGGCCTCCACAAAATCAGGTTTCAAATTTATAGCAGTAGAATAGTAGAAAATGCCAGAGTCCAGAAAGCCCTTTTGTGAATATGCATTACCCATATTAGCATACGCTTCCGCCATGAGAGGCTTGACCTTGATTGCTGCATTATTGCATTGAATACAACGGTCATACCGTCTCAATTGATATTCACATGCACCTTGAATCAGGTGACCTTCAGCACTTGAGTACCCCTGCCGTTTAAGATCTTCACAGACCTCAATAGATTTATTATATTTTCCACATTTATATAGTCTATATGCTTCTTCTAGAAGACCATCATCAACGCCCACTTTCGGCAAACTGACCGACTGCTCCACGTGTATCTTCCCACCAAATACAGGCTCACGACCGCTTTGATTCAGGTTCCCTAGTCCATGAGCATTTGGCATATCAAACCACGTGGATCCCATTTGGCACAGTTATAATATTTATTTATCGCGATTATTATATATATTGCGTCTCAAGATGCCTGAGATTTTCCCGAGACACTGGAAAGTTTTGTTTAATTAACTTTAGATTCTTGTATCACCGACAGTCTTTTCTCTTGTTAGTCTACACCACAGATCTGCCGGTTCACATGTAAAAACACGATTAACGCATGTAATGATTTCTCTTTATTCTTTTTATATATTTATTTATAGCACATCAACTTCAGAGTCATCGCAAGCCCATCATCTTGCATTCTTCTTTGGATACTCTTGTCAAAAGGCAACAAGGTCGTGAAACACTCTGTATTTCCGCACTCCCCAACATAATGAAGCGCAAAATCCACGAAACAACGACTATAATTAGACAACTACAATCAATTTTCATATGAACGCATCCAAGGGCAGGAGCACACGCCAAAATTATGTCTTCTTCGAAGGAAGTTTCCCTTCCTGCAAACAGCCGTTGTGTTAAGCCACCGACAAAAGGCATCCCCCAAACCATCTCATATTAAGTGTAAATCAACAATTAAGATGCTAACTAACCTAAGAATACCAAGTTAGATAGAGTCTGTCAAGATACGGCTGCCCCACAATTCGGAGGTCACGTAACCTATGCCCTTGCTGCCGCTCCAAAGGAGAGCACAATCTTAAAACCAGACGACCAAACAATCATATGAATAGCCTGTGGGTGATGTACAAAATTATTTGAATTGTGACAAAATCGTGATACGGCCAGCCATTCAAATGGAATAATTACGCTGGCTTAGGGCCAGGATCTTCCTTCCGTATGGGTCCGTTTATCTGGGTAGTTGCATCGCGGCCGCGGCCGGCCGAGATCTCGGCCCCCTAGAGGGTAGCTATCTGTCCGTGGATCTGCTGTCAGGGCGAAACTCTGGCTTTAAAAGCCATGCACGGCCTCCTTGGCCCCGTCGAAGGATGGCGACCTGCTTGAGGACGCTTTTGAAAAGTTCAGGATCTCCCGATGCCTCAGAATCGCGGAATGTGCTGGCGAGTGAGGCGGAAGAAGCCGAACCACCCCTGGAATGAAGGAAAGCAATGATTCTGTCAGCAAGAGATTTGGCCCTAGAGACTTCAGGGGATTGCACTGCTAGGGAAGTGGCTTCTACGTTTCTTGCTCGTATTTTAGCAAGGATATTTGAGCTTTTCAAAGCGCTGTCCCCCCCTCCCAGCGCAGAGTTCTGAACTCTGCCAAACTTGGGTATGCCTGGAGCTCCAGCATGACCAGACTTGCCCGTCCACGTGGGGGCATTGACTGGGTTGCAAGATACAAAGGCCCGAGATTGCTTGAGCGCCTTTGCAGCCCTTTCGGCAATTTTTTGTGCTTCTTTTTGAGCAATGCGGTTCTCTGGATTGTGGGCATCCTCGATTTTGTCATGGTCCAAGGCAGAACATATTCCAGAGCCATCAAAGAGATCCTGAAGGATTCTTGCATCGCCCTGGCCATCTCCGGTAGTAGGGCCAGACTCTAATATTTCTTCCTCTCGCTGTGTGAAGGTGTTCAGTGGTGATGTAGATTCGCGGAGCACTCCTGTACCGGCAACATGTGCATCTTTCTCCATGGCACCTCCTGCCTGGGTTGCATCGGGACTCTTGTGAGTTGTAACCCTTTCTGGATCATGAAATTGTGCAATGCCTGTGCCTAACGAAGAAAATATAGCTGCCGTCTCAGTTCCTTCTGCGTATTCATCGCCAAGTGTGAAAAGGTCAGATAAATCCTTGGCCTTGAAAAATCTTTTCTGTCGGGGGTCTCTGAGCACCCTGTCCGTCAAAAACTGTTTATAAACTTGTCTATGATACACTTTTTCTTCAATAGTACCGCTGATAATAAGTCTATATATTGTTACCTCCTGTGTTTGTCCAATCCTCCAAGCTCGCTCTCTTGCTTGCACATCAGTAGATGGATTCCAGTCAGGATCAAAAATAATGCACTTTGATGCACCAACTAGATTGATTCCAAGACCTCCGACTCGAGTGGTCAGAAGGAAAATACTGACGGCATCATTCATGTTAAAGTCGTCAATCAATTTTGAGCGAACTGCGATCGAAGTGTTACCATCCATCCTATGATATGTCCAGCCTCTGGCCTGAATCATCTTTTCGAGAATATCCAGAGTCTGCCGTGTTTGTGAGAAGACAAGAGCCCTACAAAATGAGAAATTGATCACAAAATTTGGTATACTATCTAAATAAATGTTGTATCAGATCGTTTAGGCGATTTTGCACTTACTTTTGCTTTTCAGATATCCAATGCTCCAAGACCTTGTCCAATACCAACATTTTCCCTGATCTCTCAGGATTGCCATAATCGGACAACGATTCACCCTTGGTTCGTTCCAGCAAGTCTGGGTGGTTGCATATCTTTCTCAATATGTCGATACCTACAAGCGCGCCTTTATCACCGTTCAAAATCTCACTCAACTCTTTTGATGCTAGATATGCCATGTACATCTCTCTTTGGGCACTTGTAAGGCTGCAAAATAGCACTCGCTCTGTTTTCTTAGGGAGAGACTTTGCCACATCAGACTTTCTTCTACGAAGTAAATAAGGGGACACCATATCCCGGAGTACTACCGCACATTTATAGGCAGTGGCAACCTGAAGAGATGAAGCATTGGCATATCCCCCCTGCTGGATGGGAATTGCAAATTGTGCTTGGAAAACAGGAAGCGTTCCCAGTTTACCGGGAAAAACAAAATCAAATAGCGACCACAATTCTACGAGTCTATTTTGAATTGGCGAACCGGACATGATTAGTCGGTGGACCGTAGGCAGTTGCTTGGCTGCTAGCGTCACCTCTGCATCTGGGTTGCGGATTTTATGACCCTCGTCAAGAATGGCATATCCCCATCGCACCGAGAGCAACTGCTTCTTGCATATTCGCATATGGTCGTATGTTGTTATCAAAACCCCTGACGGCGATGAAGCTATTCGTTTAATAACATCAGAGCGCGAATACGACCCATTGCCTGCTCGAGCGCTCTCATGCAGGATGGCCACCCGGAACAAAGGATACCATTCCCGCAGTTCTCTGAGCCATTGTTTCAGCATTGTAGCAGGACAAACAATAAGTGTTGGCTTGAAAAGACCACTGTGATGCAACCCAGCGAGAAACGCTGTGACTTGTATGGTTTTTCCCAGACCCATTTCATCACCCATGATTCCACCGGCTCTTTGAGTGTGAAGTTCCCATAGCCATTTGATACCTGTCCTCTGATAGTCAAACAGTTTTTCATAAATATACGAAGGAATTTTATACCCTCCTTGGAATATAATATCGTCGAAGCCATCAGGATCATTCCCAGCTTCCGACTCAAATCTTGCAGCTACTTTCCTGCGCTCAAAGACCTCGTCGTCAAGGTCATCAAGCCTCCCTGATGCATCAAGTTTGTCATCTTGTGACTCCTCCGTCGTCTGATCTATACGACCATACTCTTTCAATGTATTTGTTCGATGAAATGTAGAGTGAAAAGTATTGTTGTCGCCACTCAACCTTGATTGTGTGGCTGCCAACTTTTTGCCACCAGATCTCCAAAACCCCTCATGAATTTTTCTCACAGCCCTTTGAGGCTTGGGCAGCTCTGTTGCATCCATTAGCTTTGAGGTCCTTCTAGAAGCTTTCATTGCCCGAACTTGGTCACCAACATGAGCGATCGACGCTTCTCTAGCCACAGAGTCCCCTTCAATCCTCCTTTCAAATTCACCAAGATTGTCAAAGGGCGTCAACACTCCCTGCAAAATATGCAATATATGCTCAGGAAAAATCATCATTTTTTTGCTTCATTTTTAATCAATAAATAGCATAATAGTTGATTATTACTTGGACAATGGTACAAATGCAGCACAGATTGCCAACCTCCTCCTTTTAGAGCAGCAGTGCATTAAACAAGAAATCAAAGAAATAAACCCACCAGCCGAATTAAACGATCCCTCTCTGTCTCAATTAAGGACCCGCCTCTTGAACGACCAGAATCCCCTATATCTTCGAAAAGATCAACATCTTCGAACCGAGCTTTCCTCTTTTTCGTGTGTATCCCTTGCTTTCCATTAGATGGCCTACCAACCGAATCACTCACAGCCTGGCTCACATTTGCCTGTTCAGAACCTGAAGCTTGCAATTCATGGAGCTCCTTCTCCAAGCTCTTCAACCTTTCTTCCATCACAGCAATTTGAATAGCATCTTGCATCCCTCGCGACGAGCCCCCTTTCTCTTCGGACCCATCTTGTGCTTCACCATAGAGTGCTGACCTCAAAGCCCAAATTTCACGTTCCAGGGCCAGCAGTCTATCTGCGCCTGTTATTATCTGCTTATTCGAACTATCGGACACACCATGAGAATTTATAGCCTCCTCATACAGCGCCTTTTCGATTGAATCTGCAGCCACAGACTGAAGCCCACCAAGTATGCCTTCGCACTGCTGATCCAGTGGGTCTTTCTCTCGGCCCATATCTCCTCTAAAGACCTCCCCACAATTTATAATATCAAATGAAAGATTCGAATCTTGTCATTGTACCAAGTGCTGGTCCTTGATATTCCATTCAGCTTAGGCTGTGATTACAAGCCACCCACTTCTCTAGTTGTCCACAAAAACTTGTCTTACAGGTGTGGGCAAGCATTGAATAAATAAACTCTTTCCTATGCTATAAAGTGTTCAAATGCTCTAAAAATAATTTTATCCCGCAAAAAAAAAATCTCCTATGCTCTCCCGAAAAATGGGTTTAAATTCTGGTGCAGGTACAGCACAGTACTTTCGTGTGTCCAGATATTCTCAATTAGAATAAAATAGTTTACGTTTGAAATATTTCCTGAAACACAATGGCATTTCTCAGTAAAAATAGATGGGGAGACCTCTTGGAGGAGGAAGAGCCAGTTCCTCCACCAACAACGTCAGGTCCAGATGGTAAGGGAATCGTTACAAAGGTGGAGTACTTCCGAAACGACAAGGGAGAGTTGATGAAACGGATAACAAAAAGTAGAGTAGTTAAAATAGAGCGTAGGGCATACAAAGCAGCAGCCGAGCGTCGGGCCAACTGGAAGAAGTTTGGAGATGCAGCAGTGGAACGGCCGACAGACGCCATCACGTCTCGCGCAACAGAAGATATTCCATTTGAACGTCTGCGCTCTCAAAAGCAAGGGCAAGAAGATAAACAAAAGCAAGACTTCCAGGTGGCGAGTGCGGGGGACAACAAATCTGCAGCTCTGAGTCTGCGTGAATTGCTGCACAAGAAGAGGATGGAGCGACAGCTGCTGGCGGCGAAAGGATTGCTCGAAGTTGAAGCACCTCCTGATGAGACAATGGGTGAAGGTGGATCAGGTCTGCCTCCTCAAGGAAGCAAAGGCGGCTATGTACCACCTTCGCTTCGTAATCGCATGGGTGGGGAAGGAGATGCCATGCAGAAGAAGAGGGATGAGAACTCTGTCCGCGTGACGAATCTGTCGGAAGATGTGACCGAGCAAGATCTGTTGGATCTTTTCGTGCCATTTGGACACGTGCAGCGTATCTTTATTGCCAAGGATAGAGAGACAGGCGAATCTAGGGGCTTTGCATTTGTTAATTTTGCAAGGAGGGAAGATGCACAGAATGCCATTAATACACTCGATGGATATGGCTATGCTAACTTAATTTTGTCAGTTTCTTGGGCAGCACCAAGGGATAAATAGATTTCTTTTAGTTTGTCGTATCGAAGTCGCAATAACAGGAAATGGTTGTGTTTTTTCAAAGAAGGATTGTAAAAACATAGAATACATTATGATACAGGTATGCCAAGTTTCTTGGCTAGCCTCTTTTTTGCTGTTGAATGCTTTGGTTTCCTCACAGGAGAATTTTTTGGTGACCGCATTGTCTGCTCCACTAGTCTAGTAGAATGATTGGGCGTGCCATCCACGGGCCACTCCAAGCAGTGGCATTGCGCCATCAAGGCATCTGGAGTTTCACCACATTCTTCAATAGGTACTTCTGTCTGCGGTCGAAGAGCACTATTTTCGGTGTCCAATCCACTCATTTCTCTCGTAAACATTGTAGAACCACAGTCTCGTATAGTCGACATGCCCAAACTCGGAATGATCGCGGCAGCCTCCAGGGCTACCTCCAACATGACGAACGTCTTGGCAATGTTGAATCCTGCGGCATGCATATCCAGGCTGCTGTCGCTAAACTTGCAGTCCCTCAAAGTCCAATATAAATATGTCAAGCAATCTTTAGCGCGCTCTGAATCCTCCGGAAGAGCTAACAAGGGACTGGGATCCAGAGATTGGAGAAGAGAGTCAAGTGTTGACACTGAAGGATCCTTCTCTACACGCAATTTGATCCTCTTAGGACTGCTTGGCATATTTTCATGAGTCTCCCCTGGAGACTTGCGAATTTTGATTCTTAGTCTGTTGGAAGTAGGGCAATCTATTCCACTACTTTGAGGGACAGCAGGCTCAGACGTTTCCCCTGTTTGGGTACTGGCCGTTTTCCCAGTAGGAATAATAACAGGGCTTTTAAAGTCATGTCCACCAAGCACGATTTTTCTACTGTTTGAAAGCGATTTTATCTGATCATTTAATTCTTCTATTCTAGAGGAAACATTCTGTCCAAGATAACTGCCACATAGATGTATTTTTGCCGCTAAACGACTGCCATACACTTTACCACAGTGCCAAAAAAGTTTCTTACCAAAGCCTTCAACACAATCGTTCACAGGAGCATCATAGGACAGGGCTTTAAACAACTTCAGCTGTTGATCTAATCTATTCATGAGAAGAAAAAATCCTGAGAGAAGCACGCTGCCTGCAGTTGCTACGATTGCACACAGCCAGCCAGGAGGCAAAATCAAGCACTCTTCTTGCATCACCCTGACGCCCAATAACCCGGTCAGCGTTTTATCTGCCAGCATGTTGCCAGATTTATTGTACTTATTCTTTTGATATGCAAGTATGTTGGACTCTAGAGGTGGAATCAAGGCTACCAGCAACTCTCCTTGCACAACCTGAATCCACCTGCCACCACCAAGGTGGCCACCATGGACATCAACACTAGCTCCTTTAGGAAGAAACGAAAGCATCGGGCGAGCTATATTTATCCTTTCAAGACCAAGATAGTCTAATAAAGTCATCGGAGAAAGCTTGCCAAGCACACTAGGCAGGCAACCTGCACTATTACTGCACCCATCCTGCTCCAAGTCTTCCATCTCAACGAGCAGAGGAACATCTGCCATCGCAGTCGTGTTCCACGACTTTTCCTCTCCAGAGGAAGCATTTCCTTCTTGGAACCAAGAATTGACGTAATCTTTGATATTTTCTACACTTTGAGTGCATCTTTTCTCGTCCAAATTGTACTTGTAGGCATTAACAATCTGTAACAGCACAAACAAAAGTAGCAAGGTCAGGCATGACTATGGACATACCTTCCCATAACACGCAGTCAACCAACATTTCCTCTCGACTCGCATCGCATCGTACCTCGTCGTTCTGCCCCCCAACGCATCGTTTCAGATTGTTGGAACACATTGCGCCCATTCCATTTGTTCCCACCTTCCTCTCTACCTCCAAGAGAACCGGCCCGCGGCTGACCCTGTCTTCCACTTCAGTTCCCGTGCCTTGACCAGATTTGCACGATCTCTGGATTCGAGACACCAGTGCCCGAGTCTCGCTCTCAATTTCACTAATTATCTCTTTTAATTCTATTCTGTCCCATTCTGGCACTGCAAAAGCAACATAGGAACGCGTAAACCATATCGGAAGGCGACCACTCGATTCCAGTCCGAACCCTCGACACTCTGCACTCTCCCCCAAAGGCGATATACATTTACCCATACGATGTAAACGACGTCATACGTATCAAAGAGAAATCAATTGGAATCAATGCATCACCATCCCATACCAATTCGGGCACTCAGGAAGTAGCACTGTTGCCCCTGCCAATGCGTCGTGCGGTCATCTTCTGCAGCAACAGTGCCCATTGTACATTTCACGTATATGCTGCGATCCTGTTTACAATAATGCGAGTCGTATATATTTAATGAATCTTTATACACAGTATATGACTGTAAAAGTCACATTTGTTCGAATCGCCATGTCACGTGTCAGGTGTCCTTCTTTTTCCCAATGGCATGGAGAGGCAAAAACCTGGGCTTTGACCGGCGAAGAAGGATATAACCCAAGGTATTATAAAAGCCTGTGAGGGCTGCAAGACCAACAAAACTGAGCCACAACTGACTTGGATTAAAGTTCAACCGTTCCAAAATCTGATCACCGTCAAGGGAAGTATATTCCAGACAGGTTCCATTTGTGGCTACATCACTGCACTCTGTCCAGCCTTCCCTTCCCTTGAAATTGTTGATTGAAAGTCCCAAAAATGCCCAGTAGAGATGGCTCAGGTATTTGAGCCATCCAATCCAGTCTGGAACTGTCGATTCGTTGACATAAAAGCCTCCTACTAAGATCAATACGACCGTAATAGCAGGGGCCAATGCAAAGGCCACCTTCTCATTGGGAGCACCAGCAGATACAGCTGTGCCAAGTCCTTGTGAAGCCAGACCCTCAACAATAAGCAGGCTGCAGCATGAATTCATGGTAAATTAATATCAACACGTCAAAAGTATAATATTTTTGAAACACATAGAAGAAGGAGCCGGGGCACTGGCAGAATTCAAAGCAGCACACAATGTGCAAACCTTCTATTGTAAGACGTACCACACAAAGATGAAAAATGCAGAAGCAGCGGGATTGAGCCCTACAATCCAGTAGACAATGCATCCAAATAATAGACCTTGGCCGACCCTAATAGGCATGTCACAAATGAACCGTGCACAATAATATGGAAGTACGTGATACATTTTGGAAGCTCTTTCCCTATTAACGACACCTCTTTCAGTTGGAAAGGTGTTCAATGCACTAAACATTGCTCCAAAAGCAGAGAAAATAGTAATAAAGAAAAGGATGCCAGTCTCATCTTGCACTGGAGTAGACGAGCTGTCCATGTTTGAGTACAGGGCTGCCAGTACAAAACCAATCACGATTGTTTGAATAAGGGTGATCATCAATGGCAAGAGGTCTCTGCTCTGCTGTTTCCACGATCGGGCCAAAAGTAAGAAAAACTCTGTCACTATATTATTTGGAAAAGCTGTAGCTTCATTAATCTTGTCAATCTGTTCGACGTGCTCGCTGTCTATGGACAGCCTCTTGGAAGCATTGTCCTCCAGCCGGAATTTTCCAGCAAGCAGATCAATCCGTTTCCTGGATTCTTCTTCGGCAGTTTTGGACCTGTAGTCCATTGAAATAATATCTAGAAAGAAATCAGCTGGATTAAATTCAGTCGGGCACGGAAAAAATGCAGACGAAAAGAAGTTTGTTGCATCTTTTGCTGTCCCGTAGTAGATACATTTCCCTTCACTCAACAGCAACAGAATATCAAACATTTTAAAAATAGAGGACCTGGGCTGGTGGACCGTGGAGATGACTGTTCTACCGGTAGATGCTAGAGTCCATAAGCTATCCATGACATTCAAAGCCTGAAAGGCGTCCAGTCCACTCGTTGGCTCATCCAGAAATATCAGGCTAGCTCCAGACAAGAGCTCAATCCCAATATTCGTCCGCTTCCTCTCTCCACCACTGATACCCCTGTATATCTCATTTCCTATACGTGTATTTCTGGCCTTGTTCAGCCCAAGCTCTTTAATTATTCTATTAACAAGATTTATTTTGGCCTTATAAGGGACTGATGAAGGCAGGCGCATCCGGCTGGCAAACTCAAATGTTTCTTGGACAGTCAGATTGGCAAAAAGCACATCGTCCTGCATCACATAGGCACATATCGAGCGAAACCCACGGCCCCTTGGCTTTCCATTCACTAAAATATCGCCATCAAGCTCGCCATTTCCCTCTATTCTTCCAGCCAGAGCATTAATCAATGACGTTTTCCCTGCACGTAAAGAGACCTGAATGAGATGCATGCCCTGTATGCAAGAAGACAGGACACGGCAATACTGCATTTCACGACGAATTAATTAATCAAATCTAGTAAACCTACCGCATCCAGTTGGCCCCATGACAGCAACTAATCTAGCGGGAGGAACTTGAGCTGACAAATTGTCCAAAATCTTTCTTGACGTTTGCTTCTTCCCTTTCCCTCGGAATACAATGTATGTCAGATTTTTCCATTCCACTGTCACTCGAACAATCTGCAATAGCAAACCACATTTTGAAAACTCACGAGTATTAAAAGTATTTTTAATTCATTATGCACATCTCAACCATTCAAACTATATTTAATAAGGAAATAATATACCAATATGCCAAAATAAGTCCTCAAGATTGGAATACAACTCACTTTGCTCACATAGTGCCCCAAATTGTCAGCTTCCACGTCAAAGAAGGACGTTGTACGACGAGACCCTTCAAAACCTTGGAGTTGTTTCTTGAATGTTGCCACAGATGCCATATACTTTTGAGCCTCATTCTCCAGATCAGAAGCCTCATACGCGATTTCGTCACCGTTTTCAGTGCTCGAAACTCGCGGACACTCCTGCTTCTCAGACGACCCATCATCGGACACTTTCTGATTCTCTAAATCGACTTCCATAGTGCGTCTAAATTTCATTTTATAATTAAATGATACTACTTATTATTTAATATCCAGGTCTCTATCCAAAACTCGGTTGCCTGGCTGCAGTAAAGTCACGTGGCTACCGTTGAAATGTATTCAAACAAGTCGCAGCCCACGTCCCTGTCTCAGACTATCTCTTCCAGTTGTTTCTAACGAATACATAGAAATGTTTTAATCGATTGTTTCCCCTCAGTCCGATGAGCATTATCAAATTGATTGCATTGGTCTCATCGGTATCGCTCATGCTTCTCTCTTGCCATTGATTACGAGAGCGTCATGCTACGTGTGACGAAAATTGGGAGATCCAGACCTGAGAGCCCAGCCAGTTGAAATTCATGACGACTCTAGTGGTACCTTTCGTGCATATTGCGGGTTATGTGGATGTATTCTTATACGATTTTGGGATAAAGTCATAGACCCAAGGCTGATCTACGATATATGACTTGTGATGCTTCTTTCTGCGCATATGCAGAGATACATATCTCAGATATATTGCTTGCAATCCAGGCTGATCAAGTATTTCGAGGGCCACTGCCCGATCGATTTAAAGTATACGCTATACTATTTTATAAAAATGCAAACATCTTATTAAATGTATTAAAAATGCCGAGATTAAAGTATCAGCTAGCAAATGATGCCACCTTTCAGTTTCACAAACTACTAGGCAGCTTTGATCATGCCAGTTGCCCGGGCAAAATTGAATATGCCACCTGCATCAATTACTGGCCCCGCCTGCACAAACCACGCAATAACGTTTTTTAGTTCTAGACACAGGTCATTATACATCGTTATGACGTGTTAAACGTACGTCTCCGAGGGCCTTCAAGTTGTATTTTTTTCCTGTTGACAAAACAGTCAACACATCATCTACCATGTCCACCTCTACCTCTTCTCCTGTTGTAAGCTCATCGCACAGGCGACAATCGGTTTCAACCGGATACAATTCTCCTCTGCAGTGAAAATCAAGATTCATGGTTAGAATAGAAGAATGCAGTTTCATTCTGGCAGAATCTTCAGCAGCCAAATATTGAAATTGCTATTCTTGCTGAGAGAGTGACTTAACGCGACCAAAAAAAATTAATAATAACCCTGGAGAATAACAACAACAAAAATCTATGTAACGTACGTCGAGACGCAATTTCTAAAGAAAATCCTTGCATATGACTCTGCTACAACAACCTGTGCTCCAGAAGCTCCCAGTGCTACAGGAGCATGCTCTCTTGAAGAACCACATCCAAAGTTCTGACCTCCAATGATGACAGGATAATCTGTCTTCATGGAGTCAATCTCTATAAAACGCGTTGGATACAAATCATCGGGGAGTCCAATCAATGCATAGCTCCCCAGCTTTTCATACTCATCCGGCTTTGATGGGACTAGAGTCAGATACTCCGCTGGAATGATTTGATCAGTATCAATGTTCTGCAAGGAATCAAAATGCATTCAACAGATTACAAATAGTAAATTATTCAAGTGAATGCGACTAATCGGAAGGATTTCTGGCGTCACATAAGAAAACAAAGAGCAAGAAACTCTGCCAGCGACCACTTGTCACTTGCAGAGCCCACCTAGAAGGATTTTTGGTTGTTGACGATGGCATTTCTTTGACAACGTACATCCCGAGTCACATAGCATTTGCCTCGAATAATTCTGGGTCCACCCTGTAAGTCGACTTTTGCGGAAACTTTGACGCAGCAGCTCCTTCCTCGCCTGGCAACGCTTCCAACGGAAGTTCTCGCTGGACGACGCACACCCGTTGCCTTCATCATGGTTCTATTAGACTACAATTTTAAAATTTCTAGTCTGTATGTCAGTGGAAAAGACAAAAATCATGAATTCAATCAATCCATTGTGCGATGGGCCGCTGCCCCATCTCCCCTGCCTCGTGCCATAGAGACTGCCCACGCCGCCATTAAATTTCACTGAGTCGGTCAAAGGTACCTTTTAATGGTACAGTCTGCAGTTACATTCGATGTCACCACCAGGACCAAGGCTAGTTGTCACGTCGCTGCTTATTTGCAACGCCCAGATAATATTGCAAAATATTATTGTATAAAATAGTAGAAAAGTAGAGAAATGCCTGGTGGACAAGGATATCGTGCCCGCACAAGGGACTTGTTTAAGAGGGGCTTCCGCCAAAAGGGATACATTCCTTTGACTACATACGTCACCAACTATAAACTTGGTGATTATGTTGATATTAAAGTTAATGGAGCTGTTCACAAGGTAAGGATGGGTTCTGCGTTTGCATGTTGTGCTTGTTGGAATGCCGCTAGAGCGTGCTGGCGGCAGATGTAGGCAGCGTAGGAAAGTTGGCTACATGGGATGGATTATGCTGTCTCGTCTGAAATAGAACGTCTTGAATAAATACATTGATCTGAGAGAGAACTGCTGTGTCGTCATCCGACGGACAGATTGCCGAGAGTGCAAGGTGGTCGGCGGGTCGGCGGGCGATTGATTCTCTTCTTGCCCGTGATCATTAATATGTCTGTTTTGAAGATATGCCGTACTCTACAATATCTAATGGATTGATTATTTGCAGGGTATGCCACATAAATTTTATCACGGTAAGACTGGTCGTGTATGGAACGTGACCAAGCGTGCCATAGGTGTTGAGCTGTTGAAACAGGTGAATGGTCGATATATTAAGAAGAGAATCCATGTTAGAGTTGAGCACGTCAAGCCAAGTCGATGCCATGAGGAGTTTCTGCGACGCTGCAAAGAAAATGACGCCATGAAGCACAAGGCTCGCGTCGAGGGACAGCCAAAGCCTGTGACCAAGAGACAGCCAAAGGGACCACGAACAGAGGGATTCACGCTTGAAAATGTGTCAATGGAAACTATTACTCCAGTGCCATATGATATTCTTAAGGAGGGTGTCCTTTAATCTATTTGGGTCGTTATACATGTAAAAATTTCACAATAATGATGCTGCGATTTTTGTCGGCAAAGTTCAAGGGCGTTTGCCCTGCAATACTGTACGAGGAGCAACCTTTGTCTGCACTGACTCCTTGATGAATGAGTGTCTCAATGCATCTCTTGGAGTGATGCGCTTGTCTGGATCCAGAGCCATCATACGTTCTAGTAAATCTACGAGTTGAGAGATCTTTCTTCGATCTGCTAACTGGCCTTGCAATCTGGCTGCAAAATCACGTGTCTTGGTTGGGTTGGCTATTATCCTTCGCACCTGCTGTCGCGTTACTGGGTCCTCTTCTTGAAGGGCAAATGACATATTTGGATCTGACTCAAAATGTTTGAATGCAAATTCAGCCTTTTTCAGCATCTTTTTGGGAAACGGGCCCTTGACCTCCATCATCAACTTTAACATTTCATTGTTGGTCCTACCAGGAAAAAGAATTTGACCGGTAAAGAGCTCATAAATTACGCATCCAATGCTCCACATATCCATTGGATGATCATAAGGCAACCCGAGGATCACCTCTGGGGCACGATAAAAACGCGACACTAAGTATGGAGTAATTTCATTATCACCTGAGAACATGGCTGATCCAAAGTCACAGATTTTGATTACTGTTCTACGCTCATTCACAAGTATGTTGTCGGGCTTGATGTCGGCGTGCAATACTCCACAATTAAGCAAATGCTGAAGAGCCACAAGCATTTGCATTGCGTAAATACGAACTGCGTTAATACTCAAACCTATTCCTCGTCCATATCGTTTAGTGAGCCCTCTCAAATCCATATCCATGGGTTCGAAAACGAGGCATAAATGATTTCGATACTCAAATGAGTGAAGCATTCTTATACAATGTTTCCTACCATCTGGGTCCGACTGTGAGAGCTTATTCAATATTATTCGCTCCATTTGCCCTGCCTTATACATGGTGTCATTGGCACGTATGACTTTTACAGCCACCTGAGGAGCTTGGGCATCATCACCTTCCCCAGACTTCGTATCACGAGCTTGTAGCACGCTACTAAACACTCCTCTACCGTGAGTAGCGAATACTTTGTACCGAGATCCAATAATTTCCCCTACTTGGAAGTTATAATAGCCTTCTGCGTCGTCATAGCTGTCAACTAGGGCTCGCCTTTGGGCAGTCTCTACTGTTGCTACAGCCGTGTTTGTCAGCTTTTCTTCAGGTGTATCCGAAAATATATCATCAACATCAGACTCTTCTTCTTGAGCATCGTGAACCTTTGCAACTGCTTCGAGTCGCTTTTCGGCTTCTCCTCCCAACTTTTCTCCTATCCCAGACTCATCTATTTGTGCACTGCCGTTGACGATATCAATTTCACCCCTCTCTCTTCTTTCCTGCCATATATCAGCCTCTCCACTTCCATTCGATTTCATCTGAGCGATAGCATCAGTTTCCATGGCTTCAAAAACCTCTTCTTCTTGTTGCTTATCCCTCTCATCAATAAACTCTTCACGAGGTACACCCTTACCAAATTTTGCAAGAATCTCCTGTCGCCTCTTTCTCCTCTCCTCGATCAATTTGTCCTCATCCTCCCCTTCGAGTGCTGCCATTACACGAGCCTGATACTCAGATTCATCCTGAACGCATGGAAATGAAATGCAATGGAAAATATACCAGTGAGCGAAGACAATAAAACGCAGGCATTCCCTTTGTACATGTTCAGACCGGGCCAGACTTAAATAAATATATGACTCCTCCCAAAGAACTCACCTCATCTTCTGACCCATATCTCTCACTCTCTCGCAGTACCTGAGATTTGGATGTATATCTATTTCTATTATCGCGCTTGTCCCTATCGTACTCCTCGTCATCAAACCTTGACCGCCTTTTTCTCCTGTGACGTTTTCCATCTTCTGGGCTTCTTGACCGTCCACCACCATCTCGTCTCTCACGCCTTGAGTATCGATCGCTTTGCCTTGATTCTTTTCTATCTTCTTCGGTGTCCCTGGCCATCTGTCCGACCAGCTCTCCCTCCTCTTCATCGCTACCAGGCCGTTGTTCCTCCGGAATGGCACCCGTACGACTCTTTTCTTCCCAACGACTCATTCTAACCTTAATTTTAGTACAATTTATACACAAATCTCAGAATAGTAGAATCCTAATTCTAACTTGCCTTCAATATGGAGCGTGGCACTGCAACTGCACATTGCATAAAATTTGTGAAATTTACAAACTGCAAGTCGCCGATTGATGACAAGGAGTTTACAATAAATTAAGTGCTAAATATTATACAGTAGTATAAAAAGTAAATTGTTTACGGAACATCTGCCTACGCCCGCTTATGTACGAAGACTCGATCACTGTGTTCCAATGACAGTGGCATGTGTCCAGCCAAGGCACAATGTACTGCTGGAACAGGGCCATTGCCACAGAGATGAATATGATCAAAACCCGGTATAGATTCAGTCAGTTCGAACCCAGGAATTTTAGAGTGTTCATTAATCAAGTAATCAAAACCAAGGCCTTCATACTGGCTCATATTTAGACCCTCCTGTTTTGAATACACATAAGGATGCCCCTTCTCCAAAAAGCGTGACACACCATTAGTTGCAGCATACGTATCGATATGAACCGATATTCTACTTAGAGAATTATTTCTTTGCAATGTTTTCTCATACGTCAGATGATGCAATGCGTTCATTGCATCACCACCGGGGTAGTTTGTGTAGCTCGCCAAGGATGATATACACGTAACCCCTGTGCCCAAGGCTAGCCCAGCAAGGACAGACACTCGTACGCAAGACACTACAAACCCTTTCCGTCTGCTGGAAAATATTTCTGTTATTGCAATAGATGCACTAAGATTCCACAAAGGAATGGTTGGGAACAAAAAGCGAACCTCCTTGTGAGCAAGCAGACTGTACAGGGCAACAAAACCAACAGCCACAAACATCATGGATCTGGCCTTCGGATGTAGATATGCTCCGACAAATGACAAGGGATACGCCGCATGTAGCATTTTGGGCAATGCAGACGTAAAATACCAGTATATTGGGGACACGCCCCACTCTTTGCTCCTGGAGTACAAGCACAAGACGTTTTAAAATAGAGTTCACTTTCGCAGTACTTTGATAACATGTCTGCCTACAAGTACACTCTACATATTTCTTCCTGTCTCAAGACAGATCTGCAGTCTTCCTGGTATATAACACAAGAAGTATGAATAAATAAATAAATCGTACTTGTTCAAAGCAGTATTAAACCACAGCACTTCTCCCTCTGGCCACAACCATCTCTGCCAGAAAAAAGAATCTACTAGAACTGACACTGCCAAACTAAACACTACTGCACATGCCCCATAGCACAATCCCCTCACAACACCCACTTGCCGGGTCCAAAGCATATGAATCCCCACCATACCCACAAGAATAATAGCATCACACCGAAACACTACAGCGGCACATGTCATTGTCCAAATAGTCAAGAATGGCTTCTTCCCTTCGATCCACCACCCAAGCGCAACACTTGTCAGGACAAGAGCGAACGTATTCGGAAGCATCCGGCTCATATAGAACGGAGCATGAAACTGCAAGCTCGTCACTAAAAAAAACACGCTCGCAACATGACTATTCAGCCCTGAGCTCGATTTGCGCACAAAGAACACAAGCCCAATCCACACAAGACACGCCAGGATACATCTTGCCCCCATCAGCATGTATACTTTTCCAGAAGCACTGTCCAACACATGGTACACTGCATTTTTAACAGGAAGTGACAGCATCGCCACGCCAAAAGCACCTGTATCAAGTTGCATTAGATAATACTTTCTTCCTTTCTTCTCAGAGACACCGATACATTTTCCTCTTGCCACAACAATACAACAACCACGCACCTAAAAACGTCCTCGGCACCACTCCTGGAAACTCCATATGATCATACGATGATAGATTCCTCCCGTGGTACAGGATATCGTGCACAGCTTGCACATTGAAGCTCTCTTCCACCTTTGTCCAAGGACACCAAAAAACGTGCCAAAAGGATACTAACAGGAGGCCCAGCGTGAGCAACGATCCCTGAGTATATATCAGATAGAAAGATAGAAAATAGTAATAAGATTATCATGTACAATTACACATTGCTAAAATTGCCATTTCATCCCAGTTACGACGCACCATCTTCCCTTTTGACCAGCAGCATCTGCCGCAAACTACGTACAGATACAAATGCCCATGGACAATGGGATCCTTTTCTTCCACAATATTACACAAAACTATAAAAATTACTTTCGTCCTACATACATGAAGGTCGATCTATGTAGTAGCAGGTGAGGATTAATCCCGAACTGGAGTCCAATACATTGGCCAACAGCTGGTCAGATCCCAGTCCATAGCGAGAGAAATTGCATTTCTATTTTCGAGTTAACATTGCTAGCGAGGTACGTAATGCCAATAGGTGGAAGATTGACTCTGAAAGGAGGCTTGGTAGTTTCAAAGTCGGGGGTGGAAAAGAAGAAATCGAAATCGAAAAAGTCGAAATCGTTGAAGGGTAGCGAGGAAGAAGAAGGGGCGACAAATGCGAAAGGAATATCAGTAATGAGTAATAAAACATATGAAGAGGAATTCTCGATTGAAATGTCGAGGGCGAAAACGGGAAAAGAAAGAAGCACCCCATGGGGTTCTGGTTACGCAAAAGCACCAGAAATCCTTCACGGATATGCGAGCAAAGTGACAGGAAAGACGGCAGAAGAACGGCTGGATATGCGTTCTGGTAGGTAGATTTATGAATATATAATTCTTTTTTCAAAAGAGTTTTCAAAATAGTGCGACCGTGTCGTTTATTAATGTTCGATCTTGCTTTCTTGTCTGTAGCCATGAAGAGTGACAAGTTTTGCAAGTAGTAGCTACCACGGTCATAACCGTAGCAAGGCAACAGACAGAATTCATTATACTAGTACCATTGCAATATCATTGAGGGCTAGAATACAAATGATGGTAATAATCAAGGAGAAAGTTTCTCTGGAACTGCGTCGACTCTGACATACAGTTGTCCTGTGCCAGCGTAAAAGGAGTGTGCTGACCCAGGATCGATCCTCGTTGGCAACTCGACATACATGACATCTGTACCCCCCACTCGAGTACGCAGTATAACTGTGCCCTGCTCGCTGCATCTCACCATGATATTCTCAAACAAATGACCAGGAAGCGATGCAAATATCTCGTAGCCAGGCCTGCCAGCGCAAGTTCGGAATACAGAGTAGGCATGCCCCTTGATCAAAGCCTGATACTTTGTATCCAGAGGATGCTTGTCAACCAGTGGGCTCCCCAGGGTGCCACTGGAGACCTGTTGTCCCGGCACGTCCACCAGCAGCCATCTCTCTTTATCCAGAGACATTTTGATTTCTTCTCCATCGTCAAAATGCACAAACGCTGTTCCGGTCGTAGCATGGAATTTAAGTATCGTTCCAAAGTAGTATGTCTTTTCAGCTGGCCAAAATACAGCAATGCGTTGACCAATCAGAGTATTGCAGTTCACATGGGTTCCCACTGCCTGGTTTGGGCTATTCTTTCTCTGTGCATGTACTTTTTTCCTCTGCAAATAGTGTTTTATTAGCGTGTGTAGAATGTAAAAAGTCAATCAATCAATCTATACATTGTGATGATTGTGATGTCTGCAGTGATCGGTGCTCTCATACTGACAATAATCTATTTAATCATTGTTATTACACACACACGCACCTTGCGGGCTAAACCGACAGTCGTGACATCGTCCTCGTCTGGCTTGGGCTTTGGAGGCCTTCCCTTGCCCTTGCTCTTTCGAACAGTCCCCTGTTTCTTCTTTGTTCCTGTATCTTTTGTACCATTCATCATATCGATGGTCATATTAGTGTACAAGAATGATCGATTGATTCCCTATTCTTCCAGATGTACAAACACAATTCTAATTTCTCGAGTACCTAGGCTAGTCTATCCACTGGATACCAGACAGCAACACGGCTCCTGCTCACCAGGACGACCAGATTCCGATGCAAGCAGCGCAGTCGATACAAAATTTAAAATGAAAAATATAGTAATATACGTTCTATATAATTAGTATACTCGTTGCTAATGCCAGTCCAAGATTCTATTCGATAAGGTCAAACAGATTGTTCGTCATCGGACACGCACGGATATCTACAGAATTATTTTATAGTTCTACTGCAACCTTAAAATACTATTATTCGAATAGCATGGAACCGAGGGAATGCCGAGTCGTGTGCTTCCACCTCATCCGCCGGATTGGCGCCAATGTTCCAAGGAAATATTTCCGCACTCCTGCGGTTCTTCATGCGGTGACGCAGATCATGCAGTCCCATTGCATTGGCGGAGTTGCACCTTGGTATCTACAAGGAGGACAAATATGCATAGGGTGTATTTCATATTGATATACGTATAGTGTAATAATTATGGATGCTGTATCAAATACAACTTTGAAACGTAATGGTTACACATACATTCGAGATACCAGCCTCACTTGGTGGTGTGTTGTTGGTCTCTCATGAAACTTCGAACAGCACCGAGAGTCTTGCCCATGGTTTCTCTGACGCTATCGGCAGATACACCAGCTGCGCTCAATTTTGCAACCTGGGCGTTGGCATTGAGACGTATGCGCGACGCCATGTCCTGTGCAGCTGCTGAAGCCTTTGCTGCTGTTCCTGGAGGAAGAGAAAAGGAAGATGACTGCAAGCTTCTGGATAGCATCGGGTTGGTGGCGGCACCCGTTATCAATTCCTGTTGTGCTCCTCCAGTTGATTCAGAAAATGGAATATACGTGCCTCCCTTGCTCCTGAACTCTTCAACGATGCGCTCAGTGTCTACTTTCCTGAGTCCCATGAGTTCCATGATGAGCTGCAAGTCGCGAGAGGTGCCACCCGGCAAAAGTTCCATGAAGGTGTCGACCAGACCATCTACTGGAGCCGTAACTACTTTGAGTACCAATTCTATTCTTCCAAGCACCAGTGAGATGTCCGTGGCAAAAGCCTGGGACCAAGGTGCAGAGATGCTGCTGCTGTCGGGGCTGGATGGATGATCCAGAGGCAACTTTCCGTCGGCATGCGACGAAGAAGGCATCATGGATGTGGTGCTAATCGAAGGACCAAATATATCATCTCCTTGTCTTCCAATAGATACAAGAGCGCTCCTCAGGGCCTCAAGGTCGAGTCGAAGCTGTTGGCCTCCTGCCTGGCTCACTGGACCACACCTGTATATTGCACTTAGCAAGCGAGATGCGAAGGATCGCAAAAGCTTGTCACAAAAGAATCTATAGTATAAATTACTTAGGTTAGGTGGTTTTATAAGCGCGCTAGTGTCCCTCAGGATCTTGCAGATGTCCAACATGTACTCGCTCCGGTCTCCAGTAACATCCACAGCTAGCCAGTTTTTTCTCATGAGGGCCGAAAGGGGTACGTCGAGTTTGGTTTCCACACCCAATAAGAGCACTGAAAGACTCTGGGTGACTAAAGTTGCATATTCCTCCTCAACATCAGCCATATCTACGGCATTCCTGTATTCTGCTTCCAGCCTAGTTTCCAGTGCACGCTCCAACTGTCCCAACATGGATATGCAATGCTCCGAGGTACTGATGATTATACATAATAAATCTATGTCTTTCGGGACAATTTTAATATGCCAGGATATTGATCCAATCGTCGCCGTTCCAGTGGTTGACCCGGTGACAGTCTTGGGGAGTCTTGATAGCAAGCCAGAGGCATATGACTGATATACCCTCTTGAACGACTTGCTTAAATCCAAAAGAGTTTTGCCACGGGATACTTTCGTAGCGCAATGTCTCATTTCTTCTCGAATATTACTTGTTAATGTGTCGCTCGATTTGAGAATCAATTGCTCCTGGGACATTGGTACCCATGTCTCAGACGAGAGAGATTCATCCAACTTTGCTTTCAGAACCCTCTCCGCGTCCTCCACATATACGTACATGTATGGATGGAATACAGGGGATATTGAATTCTTGAAAGTTGCGAGAGATACTGCTGCTGCTGCTGCGTCCTGTAACCTGGCGTTTTTTTCATCTTTTTCTGACAAGGCGGTTTGGTATTTTCTCCGAATCTCCTCTGCACTTCCCTCCATATGTGACGGCGCATCCTTCTTCCTCTCCAAAAACGTATTATCCACATCATTCTCGTACTCTAGATCCTTATCATCCTGCGTAGCTACTGTGTTAAAGCGTCTAGACATTTCTTCCTCAAAGACATGAGTTGCTTCCACAGCCTTCATGAGACCATCTATATCGCTTCGTATTCTGCGAGAATTCTCATCCAATATAGCCGCCAGTTCAGACTTTGTGATAGAGCAAAATGTCACTGCCAGAAGCTGCATTACTTTCCATTCTTCGGGAAATATACCCCATATTTTTTTACGTGCATCCAGCCTCCGAATAAACCATTTGTATCGGTTCACTGTCCTGTTCAATCGTGCAGTTTCGCCCACTGTTCCAAAAATCTGTGTATAAATACTCATCTCTCTCCGGCACAAAGTGTCAACAAGTTCATCTCTTGCACTTGTTCCTATTGCACCCGTCAGTGCACAGCAGTGAGAAAGCTGCTCCAACATATCAGGCGGAGGAATATCCTCCCCAATCAGTTCAAACTCTCTCAAACAGGCAGTCCGAAGAGACTTCTCCAACGCATAAATTCTCCCTTTCAATTCTGCCACTCTAGGTATGTGATTATACCGTACGAAATGGGCACTTAATTGGTGAACTGCTCCCATTAGCTCGCTCGCTGTCCGAAAATCACGCTTCTCTGCAGCATCTTGCAGCTGATCCACTGCATCAATCAACATGGACAACCTCCGAAGAGCCGTGATCGTCGTGTTTAAATTTTTCTTCGCATTATCCAATTTCTCAATATCTCGACAAATATCGGTCACCATGTTCTGCGTCATAGCGGATCTGCGTTCAATTTCCCGAATTTGGTTCACCATGCTGTGCACCATTGCATGGGCAGAATTCAAATCTTCTTTGACTTTACTCCCAGAGACGCATTGCCTCCGCACGGCATCCAAAATCTCGGCATCCACTTGTCGAATCTACACAACAACCAATCGCTTACTTTTTCCTCGCTATTATGTGCACCTTGGCCCATCACCATCACCATCATCATCATCAAAACTAGAATGGAACAAGTTTGACAACCTGACACGCAAAGAACCACTTCCACCGAACCGCACCTCAATTTTCAGAGAATCGATAAATGTATCCAATCTTTCAAGAGATTCTTCTGCAACCATCGACGAATAAGACCTTAGGAGAAGAGTGCAACAACAATTTGGTGTTGTATTCAAAACAAGAATTCCCGCTGATCACATTTTTTTGTCACTCTGAGACACGCACTCAGACATTTACAAAGGCACATCCATATGGATTTATATTTTAACCATAATCATTAACATATCAAATCCATAATGATCCAAACCACATGACCTACCATCTGGAAACTTCTCGTTCACAAATTGAGCAGGTTGAAACTCGGGATCATCAAAGGACAGCACATTTCTCCTCTGTGACTCACCCCCCCGATCCCGTTCTTCTTCCATTTTTTTATACTTTTAAATTTTCAAGGTTTCAAGGGATATCATCTATCAACAAAGCAGGCCTTTGTTCTGATAGATTTGGTCCATGCATGGACACCATACTGCTGCCGCTGGTACCGGGAGGTACAGACTGACATAGTTGGAGCAATATTTAAATATATATAACTTGATCCATTAAATAGTAACAATTAACTTTGTTCTTGTTTGAAAAGACAAGTATCATGATTGCGTATGCTTTAGCGACGAAGGGTGATTTTTCCAACAATTAGAAAATTTCGTCCCTAGTTTAGTGCTTTCGTACTGTCGGCACCGCTAATAGCCACGCTGTTGTTGTTGCTGTTTTAACTAGAAAAACAAACTGTACATTAAACTACGGTTTCAAAAATAGAGCATCGGAGATGCAGAGGGCTCAAACGTCAAGGTCAGGTGGGCAGACTGAAGAACAACAAAGGGAAACGTCAGGATCCAGGAGTGGAGCAGAAGATGATCGAGTGCGAATACGGGTCTCAGGGAGACAAATAGATAATAATGAGAGTCAGAGTGAGGAGGGAGACGAGACAGCGCAAGCGAACCAGTCTGGAAAGAAAAAGGTATTGTTATGTTTTGCACTTCTTTCAATACACAACGACCAGGTGGTGCTGGTGCCTCTGAGAATATTATTAATAATTATTATCATGATGATGCCCATAGTATAAGAAACAATATGCATCTTTCCATACATGCAGGGCGTCAAGTGGGCTGAAGGCGTGGTCGATAATGAACACATGTGCAAGAAAAAGTCAAAAAGTAGGTTCTGAATTGGAAAGTGTGTCGCCAAGGTCATTGTCACACACACACACACACACACACACACACACACACACACACACACACACACACACACACACACACACACACACAGATAATTAGTGCACATGATCATTTATTATTTAAAACTCATATTCTTGTTATTTGCAGAGTGCTGTATCTTCCATAAACGTAGAGAATTTGGAGAATGGAGCGATGATTCGGATTCAGAGGATGACACGTGCAGCTGCCACGGACATTAGCTCCTATTGTGTCAATTTGTCTCAAAATTAAACTCCATCCTACCAAATATATATTGTACGTTTCATGCATACATAAATATCTATAGTATTATATACATTGTCCATCAATCAGTCATACAAGTCTGCAATTCCAAGATACGATACCATGAGCTTCAACTGATTAATAAAGTCCACACCGGTGGCATATTCAGTCAACATTCCGATGGCTAGCCCCATCATCACCCAGCGTCCGTTATTGATCTCGTTCCTCACTGTCCAGCCAAATACTCTGCAACACCAACATAATTAAAAAGATTTAGGTTCATACATCCATACCATCACGGATATCAACGGATACAGTTGCAATTACAATGAGCATTCTTACTTTGACTGTTCTATGGCAGCCTCCAGACTCTGATCCCTCAGGTACTGTTGCATTGCTTTTGCTTGTTTCCTTTGATACTCAATCGTTACAGACCTGTAGGTATTGGTGTTTAGTATAGTTAGGATACGTGATGATATGTCGTGCATACTTTTGTTCGATGTATCATCTGTCTCCAAGAGAAAAAACAAAAAACAAACAAAAAAGAAACAGTACCAACTCTCTATGACAGCCATTTATTTTACACGCAAACAAAAATATAAGCACCACCAACGAGCAGCAGCAACAACATAATAATAATACCATAGCAACGCACGATGGAGAAGAGTCTGCCTTTTCCTGAACTGGTGGTTTTCCCAGGGCAGGATCATCGCTGCTGCTCACAGCCCCCAGACGACCCCGTTTCGCTCCAGATCGCCGCGCCACTTTGAAACCTGCAGCATTTAATAACCAAAACATCCTAAAAAACTACAATGCACCATCCCATCAAAGCACACACTCGGGCGACGATCGTGGGTCGACGAACACAGTGACTACGTTCCAACCCCAGCAACCCACAAGGACCACACTGTCCCATCCTTTCCCTCTATATTTTCTATTTTAGTTCAATTATAAACCACACAACCCCAGCAGTCACCCATTCACAGCAATGGTCTCAAACAACAACTACGTGTGGCCTGGAACGCACCTCGAGGGGCAACAGCAGTAGAAACTTTACTACCGAACACAGAGGATGATTGCATCATGTTTTGAATCACTCTAATTTCTTCTCAGTAGTAATAGAGAAATAATAATAATATAGAATTACCGGTGAGTAAAGTGACATAGCAGTCTTGGCATTTCAACTCACACAATGACTAGTCATCAGACGTACATATGTGGGATCGATATCGAGGCCCAGCAGCCCTGGATCCAGGCCTGCAGGCCTCCAGGCCTCCAGCTGGAGATCCCTATAGGGATCCAACCGATATGCCGGATCGATCCGGATCGAGCTCGAGGTTGATCGTCAGGCACTTTTTTTGTACTGCAGTAGTATGGAAGGAAGAAAACAAGCATCTCTATCCTTTACGACACACAATCTCAATATACCCAGTATAAATGTATGTATGCATTCTTAAACCTTGATTGGTATTGTGGTATTTCTTGCACCGGCCTAGATAGAGACGTTACTGTGCATGTGTACAAACAGTTCACAACACGTGGTGCACTGATCAGCATCCATCCCATTTGGGATGGCATCCAGCTACAGATGATGATACTAATGGCTGACCATGGATGCCTGCATCTTGATTTATATTGACCAAAAAGACTATATGTTTAAGTTTACCCGGGGTCTTCGTGGTGTGAGACGTAGTGAATAAACATGAACTGTAGTAAGATGAGTGCTGACGGAACTGACAAGAACTGACGTAAGACTGGAACCTATTGATGCATTGTTTCACGCGAGTAGTATACAATGCCGCGTCACTATCTTCCTAAAATAAACAAATACGTCACTTTTTCGGCGTCAATTCCTATTGCCTTGTCAGGTGCGTGACTAAACCTGCTTGTCTTCCGAAAGAGAGGATGTGGGCGGCGACGGTCGGTGCCCCTTTAAATGTATTCAGCTTCCGGTTCGCTGTTGATGGTTTATTGTGTATATTTTGTGTTTGTTAACCTGCACATGCGGTACCGAGGGGGCGGCAGGGCCAAGGACAGGTGTAACACGGCACGTGCTCGGCTTGTTTTCCTCCAGTCCGGTCCACGTGTGGAGCACTCTTGAGCACTGATCAACTCCGATAGGCATAGTATGCCTGCGATAAATGAAGCGTAGATTACATGTATGTTTTTGTCCTCTCGCAGGCGGTCTGGTCTATTGTTTTGGGCTGTGGGGCCCGTTGCTAAAGAAAAATTATGGCCTGACCCAAGGGCAGTTGGAACTGGTGGGAGCGGCTCACAATCTGGGTGGATATTCCAGCTTTATTAGCGGGTTGGTGTACGATGCCTTAGAACACAGACAGCATGTGGGGCCTCGGTTGTCTCTGGTGATAGGATGCCTTGTTAATATGGTTGGATTTTTCATGCTGTGGGCAGCAGTGACGAAAAAGTTCGAGGCTGCATTGTGGCAAATTGCATGCCTGGCGATTCTTGCTGGAAATGGGGGAACATGGTATGATACCTCTCCCCTTGCGACAAATTTAAGAAATTTTCCAGCATCCCGAGGTACTGTAGTTGGTTTGATAAAGGCGTCTATAGGTCTGTCGGCTTCCTTGTACACGGCCGCGTTCAGTGGATTCTTTTACAAGGATGCTGGATCATTTTTGCTGTTTCTGGCAATATTGCCGCCGTCGATTGCTCTTATTTTGACGCCTCTGATTAATTATGTGCCGTATCTGCAAAAATCGGAGCTTTCAAAGTCGTTCACGACCGAGCAGCGGTTTCTACTCGCACTTAAACTGGTATCCGGCCTGGCCATATATCTCATGCTGACTGCCCTGCTGAACGGTTTGACACATGTGAGTGAGCATATGAGAGCATGGTTTGCTATTGGGGCGGCACTGCTGCTGATTCCTTTTTCATCTTTATCATATGATTCTGGAGGATTGTATAGTCAGAAGGCTAGTTTGTTTGCGTGTGGGGACGAGGATGAAGATGAAGAAGCGCGAAACTTGCCCAGGCACACCCAGGCTGGGGCTGGAGATGGGGATATCAGCGTGGATGGGACAAGCGTGGAGGATCTTCCCATGCAACCAAGAATGATACCTTCATTGACGCTGCGCCAGTGTTTTGTGAAAATCAATTTTTGGATACTTGCAGTCATTTGTGGGGTTGGGATCGGAAGTGGATTGGCATTCTTGAACAATTCTGCTCAGCTCGTTGGTTCGCTTCATGGGCCACCAAAACTCCGCAGCATTGTTGTCACCTTTTTCGGGGTTTCAAGTTGTGCTGGGAGGTTGATATTTGGTGTTGTACCTGAACGTGCGTTGCATCACCATGGGGTCCCTCGACCAGTGTTTTTGGTTTTGGCTTCGTCTGTTTCGGCTTTTACGTATTTTATTATGGCATTTTCTCCTCCCTCCATGCTATATATTTTGTCTATAGCGTCAGGTCTCTGTTTTGGAGCACATTGGAGCCTGTTGCCAAGTTTGGCCTCAGAGTTGTTTGGCTTGGATAATTTTGCTTCTATTTACACCACTTTACAGTTATCGCCTGCCGCATGGGGATACGGCCTTGGTGCTTATTTAATTGGCATATTATATGAAGTGAAAGGCCAGGAGCATGGAGACCCAGTAAATTCGTGTTTTGGCTCAGATTGCTTCAGGGATTCTTTCTTAATAATATCAGTCATGTGTGTTCTCTCAACAGCACTATCATCATGGCTGACCATGAGAACATTACGGCTATATCGAGCAGAGTACGGAGCGCTTCGAGTTTTCGAGAGAGACACTGAAATTGATGAACCATTGAGAGGATAGGATTCTCGGTTTTTTTGTTATTATACCATGACAAGTCATGATTATGGCTCGTGGTGCCTGCTACTGTTAGCGTTTGTTGAACTATTTCATATCCATGAAGAGAGATATGCTTTTGAAATTATATCATCATGTAGAGACTGCCCTTCTTTTCCCTCGATAATTGTAATGAGCGAATCCATATTACCTGGCGCTCCATTCAATCTAGTTTTTTGGTTTGTCCGCTCACGAATGCGAGTGAAATGCAGCGATTTGGATACAAATATACACAGTCCCAATCGTGCATTGGGACTCTGAGACCGCAACATGGCACCCTCGTGCCCAGTAGGTAGTATTTCATTAGGTATACATCCCACCCTGACCTGAGTGAGAACAGGGAGTAAGGCCCTGAGGTGTATGTGCAGCCATAGGCTAACTTTTCACAACACCAAGGAATATCCAGTTGTCTTGATGTTCTAGGTACCCTCTTCCTTCCATTCTCGCTCCAACTCATAGTGGTGGATCTTTATATAACTCACAGATAGTATAAGTTAGTACCTGCTGGAGATGTGGACACGATGTCGGGATATGCGAAACCCAACGTCATGAATGTGACTTTACTGGTCTAGTCTATTATTACGTAATATTACGTACTGGAAGAGAAGGAAATTATTACAGTATTACAGTTATCTTTTTTTCTGTACTGTAGTATTGCGTAAACCGAAAATTCTGCTGTTATTTCGAAAAGAAGGCTTTTAGTATCGTTTTAAAAGACATAGACGTAAGAAAATACCGTTTCGTTATGCAGCCGCCGACTCTCGTGGTAGTATTTTGCCTCCTCGTTCTCGGGACGGGCCATTGCGTGGCCAGGGTCTGCATAAACTACCTGATGCCTATAAATACTGTCATGCAACGCTATGAAACCGGGTCCACCGAGCTGATTCGCCGTGCTTGCTGGGATGAATCCGACAAGTGGGACCAGCTTATTGATACGTCCCCAAAGGATGGTACAGCCGATGGGTATGAAACCGAGGATTTAATTGCACGCGCGTATAATATGATTTTTGAGGCGTCTTACGACTACCAAAAAGACGTGTGCAAAAAGAATCCAGATTCTCAGTATTGCTGTAAGAAAGGGGTGCATGCCGTCGATGCCTTGGAAAAGCATGCCTGCTGGCTAAAGCAGGGGCAATCCACATATATCAACGGTGAACGTATCACTGCCAGAAATAGCACGAAACGTGGCTATACGAACCGCAGTCTTTTCAAGGTGTCATATGTGTGGACATATCGTTGCAATGGGGAGACTGACTACAAGAATGTCTCTGTTTCATATGATGTTCATTACCAAACACAGTGTGCCGCTCCAAGCAATGTCTGGAAGAAGAGCTTTACAAAGCAGTGATTATCACTAGAAAAGGAGAGGGCATGATGATACGAACGGCATTCCTGTTTTACAATGAATAGTAGCATAATTTTATGCCAATTGCCTTAATTACAGGAGTCGTATTTTCCTATCTCAGCGTTTCTTGCTTTTCCAAACTTCAAAAGAAAATTTTTTTTGACATGATTCTACTCGTTCTTGCAATAGATCAGCTCAACAGACCACTACTGGGCCATTGTGCATACTCCTTTTACTAATCCCAAATAGTTCCCTTTGCAGTTGCTGGCCGAGGCAGCGCACATGCTGTCCAGCCAGCAGACTGAGTTTACAGGCATCTGAGTGCAGTAGTCAAACCCAGCATGAAAAACCGTTTCCCCACTGGGACAGCAAACGAGAGACGCTCCGTCCACTGCTGTTGCACGACCACACGCGTTATTTTGGCACTCAGAGTCGCCCCAACAAAATTCACCTTCTTTTTTCAGGGTTTGAACTCCATCGGCTCCTTCACCCGAAGGTATTGTATCTATTATGTCAGGTGTTGGAGATGGAGATATTCCTGGTGATATGCCGGGTACAGTCGAAAGCTCAAGTTCAGCGCAAACCCCACTGCTTGTCCCAAGGAGGGCTCCTTGGCATACGCCGGTCTTGCACATGGCATCAACCAAGCACTCCTGCCCCAATTCCGTCTGCCCTTTGCAAAACGCTGTGCCCCGATTGGAGAGACCCGTTAAAATTCCAGTTTTGCAGCACTCGTAGTCAGCCCTCGTACTTGAAACTTTGAGGACACCGCATGCCCCAGATACACAGCCAGCATTCTCTGCACACGGCTGACCATCTCCCAGCTTTTGCAGCTGGAAGGGAGTTTCTCCAGGTAAAGACGTTACGATTTGATCATTAGTAGCGACTCCTGTCACAGAACCTCTGTCCTCCTGGCCCAGTAACCTTCTTCCAGATGTGGAGTTGGAGCTCTTATCACCAGATACTTCGATTCCGCTTTCTGTCACTTTGATTGTGACGTTCTCCGTGGTTGTGTCAAAAACAATACTCTTTTCAGGAACCAGTTGGATATTTTTAATATTAAACATCCCGATGCCATCACCATATGGCACAGTGATAGTCGTCATACCATTCAGTTTTTCCAAAGATTGCACCTTGTACCAGTCTGCCAGCGGATAGGTAACGGTTGTCGTACCAGTGCTCAGTGGCTGATTGGTACCTTTGCTCACAAAGATGTCTGATTGAACGCTTGTGTCTTTTGCCAAGTGCACTACTGCGTATGTGAGTCCAACAACAGCAGCAATCACGAGCAGGCAGGCAATGGATAAAGCAACGACAATTTTCCGAAGCAGGGCGCGCTCTCGCTGCAGCTTGCCTTCTTTCTCCATGATTTGGAGGAGCTCTTCCATCGAGATGATTCCATTTCCATCTACATCGTGCGTTTGAATTCTTTCCTTCATGCTCTTGTTAAGGCTTTCCGACGCGAGGAGCTTCCCAACGTCAAGTCCATGGGGTGCTTGCGCGAGGTTCGCCATGTATGCCCTATTGATTTCTATCTCCAAAAAATATCTATCTCCTGAAAAGACTCCTTCTTTTCTTTCTCATACACGTTCTATATCCGAAATAGAGAAAATAGTGTATTGGATGCAAGGTGGCTGAATAAGCCTTTGGATACAAAACTCGAACGAGATCTATATACGCCTCGTGGGACCCTGGGTCTGGGATGCCCCGCTCTGCCGGCGTCAGCTGCCGATGTATATCGATGTCGCATGCATTACATCTCTGTCGACTGAGCTCGCTGCAGAGCAACGGTGACCGGCGGCTTACAAAATCTTAAAAGCGGAGGGCTGGGGTTGCAACGTTGGCAACATCGCTGTACCGTTATGCAACGTAAAACACAGTTGTGGATGCCGGTATGTCATCGTGCTCGACCAGCCATCGTCAGATCTGCCGCTTGTAGGCTGATTAGCGCGGCCTTGCTACCAGCAGCAATTGCTGTACTGGGATAACCCAGATCACCCGGGTGAATTATTTCAGGCGAATATTCGCCTAGGCGTATCCTATAGGCCTAGGCCTGTAGGCACTAGCGCTAGTGCAGTAGCTAGCCAGCACTATGGTGACCTACATATATAGATAGATGTCATGACCTGAATGGGCTTTGTTCTATGGTTCATTGTAATCATCCAGGAACGTTTTATGGAGACGAGGTATGTACAATGAACTATATCAGCGTAACTATTGCAAAGTGCTTTGATTAAAATCTCAACTTAATCATATCAACATCCATCTAGGACACATGGCTGCTCATCATCTCGGTCGACATCACCAGCCTCTAGCTCGAGTCTAGACTCGCCAGATCTGGTGCCTGATCATCGATGATATCAAGCTGCTTGATCATACGATATCGTGCATGAGCAGATGCTACCGACGTTACGGTCATTGTTTTGAAATCGATCCCGCAAATCGATCCCACAGCGCTGCCTGTGTACCGCAGGCAGATCAATCGAATTTTTGCAACTTTAGTATCGATTTTCACGTTGCAACTTCGTTGCAGCGCCCATGGGCTTAAGCTTATAATCTTCAATAAGCTTAGTTAAGCCCAGCAAGCTTGCTGCTAGGAACGGGCTGGCCCGCGTACGCGTAGGTGGCGCGCTACTTTAGGCAACGGCCTGTGAGTGCAGTGGTAAATGGATGCAGTTGACATGAGCAAATGCAGTTTATAAATGAGTGAGAGTATGTTTATTAACTACAATTTGCGACAATGCTGCTAGAAATTTTGAGATTTAGGCGTGACAAACTTTGAATAGGGCACCGTTAAACACTAGGAGCAGCATGCGACCTCTGCAGCCAAAGCCACGCTTTGAGCACATTTCGAGGCAAAATGGTCATCTTATCAGTATAAAGAGAGTTGAGAGGTTATCTAGTGCCCCTTTACGGTCTCAAGGTATGTCTAACTGGGCTGAAGCAGTATAGCGAGGCTTTGAAGCCGCATCGTTTGATTCGTTCACGGTACACACATGGACATGATATTGCAATGTTTCAACGCAGAAATCATAGAAAAAAGATTAAAAAATGATGAGGCATTGAAGATTTGTGTTCATGGGGCGATGTGCGATAGTGTAGACTTGCCTTCGACCAGCCAGGAGGATATTCGCTCAGTGCTTGCTTCGGGAAAGAGCGATGAAGCTCTGCAGATGATGAGAGGGATGCCAATCACAACAATAGATGACTTGAGGTATGCCCTGCAGAAATTTGTGGCCAAGAGAAGTGTCAAGGGCGTTCGGGGTATAGAGGAGATGGCCATACAGCTCGGAGCACCTGGGAAGCAAGAGCCTAAAGCTGTTGAACTTTGGTTTGACATTATAGCGGCATATGGGAGGATGGGGAAAGTAAAAGCGGCTTCCAGATGCTTCAAAGAGGCGAGGATATGTGGTGTCTGGACTGGAGAGGAGACGGATATTGTGCTTACCAACAAGTTCTTGCATGCACTGCATTCAGATATAAAGCTAGCATTCATCAGGGCCAGACAATTCCTGGATGAGGAAACACATGTAGATGTTTCATTTTTCAACGTGTTGCTGAAAGCCTGTATGCGTCAAGGGGATACAAGACGAGTGCAGCTTGTACTTTCTTGGATGATGGAACAGAGGATTCACCCTGACGACATTTCGTATTCAACACTGGTGAAAACATTCTCGTATGCTGGAAATTTTGATGGTGTCTTATATGTTATTGATTTGATGGATATTAATGGATATAAACCATCAGATGAAGTTTTCAGCAACTTGTTGATTGCATGTGGGAATGCCGGTCAACATGACACTGCTTGGATGATTTGGAAAAATATAGTTCGATCTAGGGGTGAGAAAAATATACCAGTAAGCCTGTACGAAGCTATGATACTATCTTGCAATAGCGTATCACAAGGCGATCGCTCTCTGGAGCTTTTAGAGCTGATGAAATCCAATGGTGTTCCTCCAAGTGTGAAGGCATATAATTTGGCTCTGAGTGCTTGCAGAGCACAGCCTGGCAGAAGAGCGAGACCAGTTGACCTCATTAACGCTATGAATATATTCTCTGAAATGAAGACAAGGAATTTATTATTGGACCAATTTACCTACGGCCAACTGGTAGAAATCTGTGCAGAGTCGTCTCAGGGACAGCTGGCATCTTGGCTTCATAGGGCTATGGAAGTGGAAGGGGTGAAAGCGAATGCAATAATTTATACATCGCTAATAAAAGCATTCATTAGGTCAGATATGGTTGGCGATGCTATGGAAAAGTTTAAGGTGATGGTGTGGGGCCCTGCTAGATTGAAGCCCACTGGTGCAACATTCAGGACTTTGGCAAAGGAGTTGCGTGAGAGAGGTTATATTAGAGAAGCTCTTCAAATCTACGCATCTATGAGGAAAGCTAAATTTGCACCGAATAATATAGAATTTCAAAAACTGATTGCAGCTGCCGCAGAAGCGGCATTTTCCCAAGGCGATGCTGGTTTGCAGAATGATGTGGCAGAGCTATGTGGGGTTTCATCCATGGCAAATTTAGATCTGCATGGAAGATCTAGATACGAAGGTCGGGCGGCAGTGTTGTGTGTGCTTGGTATGATTGCTATGAAATATAAAGCAACGAAGCACGAACCAGAAACCCTGATCATCATAGTTGGCAGAGGAGGGCATTCAAAGGGGAATGAACCGGTCCTCCCCAATGTGGTTCTGAAAATGCTTACTGAGGAACTGAGATTGCCACTTTTACACGATCAAGATAAAGATCATGTAGATAAGCAGATCCGAGAAGATGGGAGAATAGTTGTTGATGCCTCTGTGCTTCTGAAGTGGTTACAAATAAAGAGATGTTGAACGTTGGCTTGTTTTCACAAGCATTTTTGCCTTTTCCATTTTATATATTTCCCAGTCAATCCATTTTTAAACGCCTGTGCATTAGTAGATTTTTTACCTGGACTTTGCAATTCTAAGACTTCGAGTACGCGTCCATCACCACAGATGATTTGCATAGCATCTTTACTAAAAGCGACCTTCCCATTTTCTGGGGCACTTTTCCCTGAATTTCCATCAGAACTCAGTCTCGTCTTCAAAATTTTAATTTGAGCAATATCGGGTACATCATTTCCATCCTTATATATTTCAAACTCATGATATGTCCCAGGCCATCCAGCGAATGCTCTGACTTTGTTGTGGCAGACCAAGGCTGACTCATGAAAGTTCAGTCGTCCTTCCTCCTTCCCCAATTTTGCTGCATGCGTAGCAATATCATCGTTTTGTGCAACAATATAATCTTTATCTCGCCCGGACCATACATCTGGGAGCTTTTCTACTAGCAAATCTGTACCCAAGTTGAAAAGAGTATTCAATAATTCTGGGGTCTGCACATCCCCATTCAACTGGTATTCCTTTTGCGCCAGAATAGGGCCGGCATCCATTTTCTTGACGGTATATAATACAGTTACTCCAGAGACTTCAAGTCCATCTTCAACTGCCCTTTGAACAGGAGCTGCACCCCTATAGGCTGGCAGCAATGATGGGTGGATATTCAGAGTCCCAAACTTGGGTATTTTCAAAAATGAGCTCGGCAAATAATTGCCATAGGCTGCTGTAATGCACAAGTCTGGGCTTAATTCTCTCATAGTATCCAAGAAATCTTCCTCGCTCGCCTTTATTGGGCACAATATAGTTTCTAACGATTCCTCTCTGGCAAACACTTCGACAGGAGAAGGCTGTGGTACCCCCTTATTCCTCCGACCTTTGGGCCTCCCTGGCTGCGTGACTACACCCACGATTCTAAAAGTGGATTCCTCTTCTCTTGAAACGTATACAAGCTTTTTCAAGACCAACGCAGCAACCTGCAAGGAACCCCATTTATTCATTAATCCTCATTCAGAGGCTTCTGCCCTTTCCACAGTGCCACACTTTCATCCACATCAATGCTTGCAAAGTTACATGTATTATTAGATACATAAAAGAGATCAAATAAACACACCTCTGGAGTCCCCAGGAAAACAACCCTCTTCTTCCTCTCTTCCACTGTGGTGCTATCAAGGTTGGCTTTTGCAAGCACTTGCCGTCTCCAACAACAGAACTGGCGTCTCCTACTGCTATGCTCTAATGCAGAGCCTGGGACTTCTACTCTCTCTTTATATATGCTTATATTTGTAAAAGTGCATTTACAAGCTCCCAAGGCATCTAATGTTCTCCAAGCAGCCGAAGAAGAGGCATATGTCTTTAAACCAAGAGAGTGATATCCAGACAACAGAGCAGCATTCAAGCGCCCAATCCCATTTCCTACAGCAGCCCTATGACATCTATATTCATATGAAATGATTGAATTCATCAATATACGCATCAGATCACAATATTTCACTACAATGACGCAGCGACCTGCAATCTCTCTTTACCCAAATGGGACCCAGAAGGTCTATGCTACTATCGCATGGGAGACGACCACATTACTATTCTGTGGCTAGAAAACAGATGTTTTCCTGTAGCTTTATTTGCAATATCAAAGTGCATGTCCCTGGTGGCCATTTGTCCTAAATGGCAGTGCTCTTAATGTCTCTTCCCGGCTGTCCTCAAGTTGATGTGATTGTACCATCGAGGCGGCCCTTTGAAGGTGGAGTATTGATTTGTAGATGATGGGATGCAAACAACAAAGGTCGCATCACGCTCCATCACCGACGTTTTACATACTCAGTCGAATTTATTTCAATCCAAAAGTGCAGTGAAAGGCACCATCTTAGCGATTGCAGAAAATATATCGACGCTCAGGCGTTGCTGATTCCTTGATTCCCTTGGGACGCACTTTTCCTGCGATCAGAGGTAGTGCCGGGAGTTTACCCTTTGATATACTCGCAGAGTGATCAATATGGCATCTACGGCACAAAATCATATGGAGCCGCTGCGTGGCGATGACAAGAAAGAGGAAGAATACGAAGATGAGTGTACGTGATGTCGTTACCTGGGACTGTATTGCTTTCTTTTGCCGATTCCGATGGTTTGGAATCCGATTTCCTGAGTAAATCGTTTTTTGATGGTTTGGTACTATGTGGGAGAGACGAACGAAAGTGAGGATCTCATGGTCCAGTTGTAAACGGTTGTCAGGCAGGCTCAATGGAGCTGGATTAGCTCTACCGGGCGGTGCACGGCGTTTCAAGCAAAGATTCATGTGGTCAGAATTTATAGATTAATTCACTGAATATCTTCTTATTAATCCGTAATGGTTTGGTGTATGCAGTGGAATTCTCTCCCTTCTACGGGATCGAAAAGGGATTGGTGCTCCAAGAAACCAGAGTGTTTAATGAGGCTCATGTGGATCCACGGCGGTGTCAGCAAGTGATTACAAAACTCCTCTACTTACTTACTCAAGGAGAATCTTTCACAAAGGCTGAATCATCTGATGTATTCTTTAGCGTGACAAAGTTGTTTCAGCATAAAGATTATCACTTGAGGAGGATGGTGTACCTGTGTATCAAAGAGTTCATACCTTCCTCAGATGAGGTGATCATCATCACAAGCAGTTTGATGAAAGATATGAATAACCCCCATGACTTGTTTCGAGCAAACGCGATTCGTGTACTGTGCAAAATCATTGATGGACAAATGCTGCTTCAAATAGAAAGATATCTGAAACAAGCAATTGTGGATAAGAGCCCAGTGGTGGCTGGAGCTGTGTTGGCCGGTGCTATTCAACTTGCTTCTGGAAATGCCGAAGTTGTGAAGCGCTGGAATAGCGAGATTCAAGAAGCACTCAACTCGAGGCACCCGATGGTGCAGTTCCATGCTGTTGCTTTGCAGCATGCTCTCAGGTCAAAGGATAGGCTTGCTGTCAGTAAGCTTGTTGCACAGTTGACAAGAGGTAATGTGAGATCTCCCTATGCGCAACTGCTGCTTGTTCGATATGTCACGCAAGTCATCGCAGACTCTGCTCCTGGGGCAGGGGGCGCTGCAAGGCCCTTCTTTGATTTTCTGGAAAGCTGTCTGAGACATAGGAGTGAGATTGTGATCATTGAAGCTGCTCGAGCAATAGCAAGCATGAAGGATGTTACCACTAGAGAACTCACTCCAGCAGTAACTGTGCTCCAGATTTTCCTGTCATCTTCAAAGCCTGTATTGCGTTTTGCTGCTGTCAGAACCCTGAACAAGGTTGCAATGACTCACCCATCACTTGTTGCCAACTGCAACATTGAAATGGAATCGTTGGTTGCAGACAGCAACAGATCTATTGCTACTTTGGCAATCACAACACTACTTAAGACTGGAAATGAAGGCTCTATAGACAGGCTGATGAAACAAATAAGTGGGTTTATGGGTGAACTTGCAGATGAGTTCAAAATTGTGGTTGTGGAAGCTATCCGCTCATTGTGTGTGAAGTTCCCTGGAAAACACCGGGGTATGCTCAATTTCCTTGCTCTGTCTCTTCGCGAAGATGGAGGTTTTGAGTACAAGAGAGCAATTGTTGATGCCATCTTGGCCATAATCCAACAGATTCCTGAGTCTAAGGAACTTGGATTGAACCAGTTATCCGAATTTATTGAAGATTGTGAATTCACATATCTCAGCGTTCAAATTCTACACTTGTTAGGAGAGGAAGGCCCAAAGACTCTTGATCCAGCGAGACATATCAGAGTGATTTACAATCGCGTGATTTTGGAGAATGCAACAGTGAGGGCAGCAGCGCTCTCTGCTTTGGCCAGATTTGGATTGGAATGTGAGAAATTGAGGGAGAGTGTCATAATTCTTCTTAGAAGGGCTCTGTATGACTCTGATGATGAAGTACGAGATAGAGCAACGTTATATCTGTCACAGTTGGCTGCCTTGCATGACGGAACTTCGGCAGATGTGACTGAAGAATCAGCAAAAAAGATGATTGCTCCAGAATGGATGTATCCTGCAAAGGCTTTGGTAGGCAAGCTTGAAGATTATTTGGCAGATGGAGATACAAGTCAACCTTTTGATTTGACATCAGTACCAATGGAGGCTCCCCCCTCACCTTCAGAACATAAACCTCATGGTCTTGCAGCTGCGGCCGCAGAAGGAATTGTAGCGGCTGCTGTTTCCAGAGAGTCTGGATATGCAGAGTACGTGGAACAAATGCGTACCGTCCCAGAGCTCGCATCTCTTGGAGCAGTGTTCAAGACCTGCACTCCTGTTCAACTAACAGAGGAAGAAACGGAGTACTCGGTCATTTGTGTTCATCATGTATTGGCTGAGCATGACGTTTTCCAGTTTCAAATCAAAAACACTGTCCCTGAACAGCTACTCGAGGACGTATCTGTCATGATGGATTTGGCCGATGCTCCAGACTTTGACGAAGAAATATCGATCCCTCTAGCCTCTGCTCCAAACCAGGGTGCCGGACAGGCATATGTGGTCTTAAAACGAAATGCCAATGGACCTTTGATTGCCTCCATGCCAAGCATTTTGAAATTTAGGGTGAAGGAAATTGACCCATCCAGTGGAGAGGCTGAAGAGGAAGGATTTGAGGATGAGTATCAGCTAGAGGATGTCGAGTGTGGTGCAGCGGATTTCGTCAAACCGTCCACCATTGCCAACTTCACAGAGGGATGGGAGTCCCTGACTGAAGAGAAGGAAGTTGTTGACTCGTATGGTTTGGGCGAAAGGGAGACCGTCCAGGAAGCGGTGGAAACTGTTATCGAATTGATGGGTATGCAAGTTTGTGACAGCACAGATATTGTTCCCCCCAACGCTCGCAGCCACGCCTTATCGATGGCTGGTGTGGTGATTGGAGACGTAGAAGCACTCGTGCGACTCAACTTTGGGATGGATGCACAGCACAATGTGGCCATGAAAATGGCAGTTAGAGCAGAAGATCCTGCTGTTGCTGAATCCATTCATGCCATTATTCAACAAGCATGAGATAATTGTTCATAAAATTAGTCGCTTAAATGTAACGGAAGAGAATCTCTACCATTTCAGGATTGATTGTTTCAAGATTCTTTTTGGATACATATGGTGTCAATCTGCAAGCACAAAACAGCCCATACCCCCTGCACGGAACCGAACCAAATTTAAAAGTTTGCATTGTATCACATAAAATAAAGATATGAGGCGTCAAGCCTTGTTTCGTCGAGGTCTTGTCCGCTTGGCGTTCGCACGGGACGAACAGAGAAATGTGGCGGTTGTTACGACATCTGCGGCAAACCTGGATGTGCCCAACCTGCCTTACCAATTTAGTATGATGAAGAATTTCAACATGCGAACTTGGTGGCGAAAAACAGAAAGCAATACCGCAGCTGTCGCTGAAACTGGCGGTGATGAGGAGGGTGACGAACTGTCACGAGGCAGAAGTGAGACGCCCTCTGATTCCCCTCAACTACCAAAAACAGAGAGTGTTATGAACAATCTTAACATTGAAGCAATAAAGAAAATTAATCCGGAAGTTGCAGAGGTGATGGAAGCCCACGAGTTGCACATGAGGTACGTTTGCACAAGTCACATATGCCTATAAAAAGGGTATTCTGAGGTTCTTGAATCCAGGGTACAATCCTGCCTGTGCGTGGTGTTGGTCGATCAAATGGTCATGCTATTGTTCGGGTGAATGCAGACACCTATCGCATCTGAGTCTGGAGCGACGAGTCCACGAGGCTTTACTAGAAGCCAATAATGGAAAATCTGTCAACATTACAAAGACGGCTGCCATGAAATTGAAAGTGAATGTGCTTCGTGAGATTCTCAAGTCAGTGCGAATAGATGATCGAGGTAACAAGGCTGCTCTAGTTGAACGAGTTTTGAATGAGATAAAGAACGATGAGGTGAATGAGCATGCGGAACAAATGCTCGACTCTCTAGGAGAAGGAATGACTTCAAGGAAGGAGTTGTTGCGGATCAATAATATGGCTGCAAAACGAAAAAGCAGAGGAACACCATTGGATGAGGCCGATCTTCAATCAAATCTTGCGTCGATATCGACGGCTTCGCCCAAAAGTTACCTAAAAGTGTTTTCAAGTCCATACGACCTTGCTAAAATGTTGGTGGATGCCAGGGCTGATGATGTGGTAATAATCGATGTCAATGGGAAATGCGCTTTCACCGATTACATGGTGGTTGCATCAGCACGTTCACATCAGCTGGTACAAATATTGGCAGGGGCTATCCTGCATGAAGTCAAGCAGAGGTGCAAAGAAGTTGCACCAGGTGTATATCCAGTCATTGAAGGTGGAGATGTTTCCTCTCCAGGCTGGCTGGTCGTTGATGCTGGCTCAATTGTAGTCCACATCTTTCATGAAGACTCTAGGCACGAGTACGATTTAGAAGGTCTTTGGGGTACGGAGGAAAACATCATGAGAGTTGCCATGCCAGCAAGCGCATCAACCTCTATGAAATTGAATACAATACGAGCCGAGTAATTATAGGTAATTTTGTCTCTTGCGTGTAGCGTTTCTTTTTCATCGGTTTTGCTTAGTTCATATATTATAACATTTGATCAGATCAGTATGGTAACGACGCGTCCCGAGCAATCTGCTTCATTGCATTATTCACAAACTCCTTGCTAATCTCTACATCCAGTGCCCAAGCAGTAATATGCAGCATCCAATACTCCTGCGACTGCTCCTCTGGGCCACCTTTTCTCTGCTCCGACGATATATTTTTGTAATCATTCAGTATATTTCGTTTTATCTCTAGCTCCTTGCCGTGCATGTCTAAAATCAGCTCTAAAGAAGACACTATGTCCCTACATGTCAGTGTTGTAAACACAACCATCTCCAAAAAGGGGCCATTAGCATTATCACCATCCATTTCCCTCAAACCAAACAAACATGCATTCAATTCATCTAGAGTAGATTGCATCTTTTCATAGGCATGCTCAAGATTATCGACCCTTGTATTCAGATCCTTCAACTGTCTTGTTATCCTAGCATTGATTCGATTCTTCAAAATCCTCTCTGCCCCGTGGTGCACCTCTGTACTGAGAACTCCAATTCGACAAGTAGCATGAATATTTCTGCAGAGTGATTATGTATAGCATGATTATGTATAAACATCGATACCCTAAACTCTATTTACTTATTCTGTGGTATACTCTCATGACTGTCATACGAAAAACCACGCACACCATCTCTAGGTAATCATTCGACAGTCCAGTTGCCACAGCTTTTCCCTCTGCTATACTACTCTGCACCACGTACCCAACCACCTCGATGAGGATACATAGACTATGTGACGATAGTATAGCAATAGTCCAATACTATGTGACAATAGTATAGCAATCATCATTTTCACAGCACCTTCCACAGATCCAAGCTCGATACCAATGCATTGAATCCCAGGCGAATTGCCCTCTGCAGTGCATCCACTTCGTTTTGTTCAGACTGTACCAACCTTTTTGCCATGACGCTCGACTCAACCCACGCGCATACCTGGGCCGATTTTCGCCAGTTCCTTGCTTCTACAGGAGTAGTCATTTCATATTGTAATACCAGCACCACGGATGCACTGCTTTCATTGTTATTACCACCACACACACACACACACACACACACACACACACACACAAATCTCTTGTCTTGCGTTGATACTAGCAAACACAATGTTCCCTCATTGTTTATTCTTCGTTTTGAATATATCGCAAATAATAATAGATAAAATACATTACCGGTACTGCAGCACAATGAGCCTAAAAGTCGGCCAAGAGATTGCCGTGTCGTTCAAAAATCCGTATTCGACCACGGTGCATCGTCGTGTGACTGGACTGAAACCAGCGATTTACCGGTCCAGATGTGAATACTTAAATGGAACATTTTGGTATCTATGTATCGATCTATTTCTATTTTGGCTAGGAATAGAGTTGTGCTCTGTTCGAGATTCTGTCAGAGACGCAACCAGAGCAGCAGCGTCATTGTCTGCATGGCGACACGCAGGACTTTGGCCAACTCAGCGAATGCAGCCCAGGCTGATGGAAATGGACATGTGACGAGTGAGGGAAATGGGATTGCAGTACCTGGCGATACTTTGCACAAGGCGGATTCCCAGGGCCTTTGCAGTGTCCAACATCAAGAGCAACAGCAGCAGCAGCAGCAGCAGCAGAAGAAGGGTGCCGTCGTTGCTCCAGAGACTGTAGAGCCTGGCAAGGCACTTCCAGCCCAGCTTTCGATTTGGGATAATGCCATGCTTCTAGTAGACAAGCCTCAAACTTGGACGTCGTTCGATGTGTGTGCCAAACTAAGGGGGGCGCTGGCAGCGACGCTAAAGGTGAAGGGCCGAAAGGTCAAGGTCGGGCATGCTGGGACGCTGGATCCCATGGCCACGGGGCTGCTGATAGTCTGCATTGGGAAAGGTACCAAATCTATAGAGTCGTTTGTCGGGATGAGTAAAGAATATAGTGGAACGCTTCGGCTGGGGGAATCCACCGATTCGTACGATGCGGATGGTAAAATAGTAGATGAAAGCCAGGAATGGGAGCATGTTACAGGCAAGTCTCTTGGGGGGGGGGGGGGGGGGTTTTTAATTCTGTTTTTTTTTTTTTTTTTTTAAAGTGTCTGTCGGTAGTCGTAGTATTCTCTTTGGCTGCTAATACTACGCATGTTTCTTATATAATATACTAGTACACGAAATTATACTACTACTGATGTATATTGAGAGTGAACAAAAGAAGTAGTGTGCAGACGAGATGCTGAGAAAACTGCGAGACCAGCACTTTTTGGGAGATGTTGAACAGCTGCCTCCCATGTTCTCTGCCATTCGAGTGGGAGGTAAAAGACTGTACGAAGCCGCAAGAAAAGGTAAAGAAGTCGAGAGACAACCACGGAAGATACGTGTGGCAAAATTTGACCTGGAGAGAGATAGCGAGAGCAACAGGGAAGTGAACTTTTTGGTAGAGTGCAGCAAAGGCACGTACATTAGAAGCCTGGCCCACGACCTCGGCCAGGCTGCTGGGTGTGGGGCCCATCTGACCAAGCTGAGACGCCAAAAGATTGGCCGGTACAGTGTGGATGACGCCTGGAAAGTAGACGACTTGATAGAAGCTATACACGAGCAACAAACAACGCTGCATGTCTAGTGATTTAGGGTGTGTGTGTGTGTGTGTGTGTGTTTTGTTGTTTTTTTTCCTGGTTTTTTTTTTTCTGTTTCTTTCTCTTGCTTTGTATTATAATCTAATAATACAAAACAAACAACAATACTACTAATCATTATACTACCGGTAGGTATGATACTACTCATCCTTTCCACCTGCAAGAGGCACCGGAGTGTACGGCTTGTTCTTCTCCCATGCAACCTGCGACATCATGGTGAGAGCAGACCGAGCATCCCTCTCATCCTCCACATCCCTTTCGAAAGGCACCCTCAACGTCTCCACAGCACCACCATTCCCACTCGCTTTCAGGTAGATACCTTTTTTATCAATCCAAACCAATTCAGCAAAGTATATATCATCAATTTCTTTTTCTAGTTTTTGCGAGCTTATTCGGTACACGTCCTCCGGCCTATCCGCGTTCATCGCTTTGACCAGACCCCCAGCAAAGGACCTGAGCGGATCAGCTTCGGCCTCCCTGTACTCGTCTCCAGCTATCACCTCTGCCGAGGAATTCCCCGCCAGCTGCCCGACATAAAAGCATTCATTCACCACCAACCGATAGTACATATCGTCCTCTTGCGGCTCGTCTACTCCCGCCCCACCGGAGTGCAGGGTCTTGTGCAGCTCTGCAGCAGATTCCGCAATCCCGTCTGGCACCGGCTCCACCGTCCCCAGCAGCGACACCCTCGCCAGCAGGTGCGCTGGATACTGGTACGGTTGAACAAACAAGCTACACCTATTTTCCCTGGACAGATTCGCGGTATGCACCGCATTTTTCCTCAGCCGCAGGATGGGCTGTCCAACCTGGTCCAGCACGTACGTGACGTACGTCCCCAGCGGAAGACTGTCTTCCGTCATTGTGCTCAGAGTACCGTGAGCTGCCAAATCTACTATTGTGCGGGCAGTCTCTGCAGAAGAAGGAATGCCCTCCATCAGCGCCCCCCGTCCACGGTTCTTCCGTATGCCCGTTCCAGAGACGTTGCATCCGTCGACAGCCGAGTCGCTCGGCACCTTCCACCCGGTAGCATTGATGCTAGATTTCATGATACCATAATTTTGTGTATATTTTCTCAACCGCATCCCCCCATGGCATGCTCTAACCACCGCCCGAGTGCCCCCCGAGTGCCCCATCGGTGCGGCAGTCGACCGTGCCCTCACCCCCTGCCCTCTTGCTGCCGAGCACATCATATCCATCCGATAAGGATGCTTGCCAGTCTAATAAATGTTTATTTTGTTACTTACTGAGTCTCTGTTTGTCCCTTTGTCGAATAAAAAATTCCACCCCGGTGCCACGACGTTATCCAGATTTGATCCCTTGATTTGAAATTGCGCTGGCCGGTGGCCGGTGGCCGGCTTGTTCTGCCACAACGAGTGGTTGCTGGTCACGACAGAGCCCTGGCCCAGGGTTGATGTCACCATGGGACAGGTACCAGCAGCCATGGTTGGAGGAGGTGGTTGTTCTTTCCCTCCAGTCTGGATATCCAGTCGCGGGCGTGCTGCTGCTGCTGCTGCTGCTGCTGCTGCGTAGGGCCAGCGTTCCCACGCGGGTTGACCAGGACCGGTACCGTGCACGAAACGAGCACGCGCATCACGTTGTTGTACAAAAAGCAGCATAAACGCACGCACGCACGCACGCACGCACACACGCACGCACGCACATATATACGGTGCCCTGTCTTGGATGCATCGGAACCAAAACCCATGTATTACATAAAATGTACTACCGTGATTATTAATTAATTATTTGTCGATCGATTGGACAAGACGCATCTTTGGCAACACCGGGTACAGACTGCGGAACTGGGTTCGTGGGCAGGCAGCCGTCCTTGTACCTTCGAGTCTGCGGGACGGTGCCTTGGTGTATGTGTTCCAGGGATGAAATACGTGTACCCTATACTCAACTCTTTGGTATTTAAAAGTTATGACAAAGGGGGTAATGTGCCGAAATGGGACTGCTATGGGTGCGTTGTGACCCTACCCTCAGTGCTTGTTTGTGCGTCTCGGAGAATGCCACAGTGCGGTAACTAGGAGTACCAACGAATTGTTTGGGGTGGAATGGAATGGGTTCTGAATGAGGTTGTATACTATAGAACAATGCTTATTTTTGGTATTAAAAATTATTGCAATACGGTTGGCCGGCCGACCGACCAGTCATGACTGACCGGCTGGGTCTCTGTGTCCGCAGGGTCGTGGCGGAGGGGTGGTGCTCGGTGCTGGCCGAGCTGCCGGGCTCTGGGGCCCTGCGTGCCGGGCACTGGCTGATGGTGAGTTGCATGCGTGCCCTGCGCGTACAGAGCACGGATCATCAACGTATGGATGCTGATCAATTGTGCAGATGGGACTGGTGGTGATGTGCGGACTGACGATCGGACAAGAAGTGAACCTGGACTCTGATGTGCCGGAGATATGGTACAGCCTGTTTCGGATAGCGGTGAACAGGGTGATACTCTGTGCCGGAATGACGCTGACACAGGGGTTTACGTGGTGGAATGGGCTGCCATGGGTGGTGGAATCGGTGCTGTTTGGGTTCGTATGCGTGTCTCAGCATGTGATGAATAAACGGATATCGAATCAGATTCAGAACCAGTGTCAATCGTGCCCTTGGTACGTGAGGCACGTCGTGTTTGCAACGGGTATGCTGGGTGGGAGTGTGGTGCTGGCGAGGTTGTCCGTGCAGGATGGGCGTGACGCGTTTCGTCTTATATGTGGGCTGGATTGCTTGACGGTCGCCCTGTCGAGTATGCGTGGTATTCTAAAATACGTGAACAAAGCAATGGCAGTGGTGATGAACCTGCAAATAGTGTCTCCACATGATGTGGAGAAATTTTCGGTGTACAGGGTTCCTGCAAAAGAGGTGGCATACTGCACGGGAATGGACAGTTTGGTAGACATGGTGCTGGATGTGGCCGTTGTAGGGATGTCTGTTTTGGAGTACAGTCTGTTGTATGTGTACCGTGATGGGATATACCTGCACTGCTACGATTTTGCGATTCTGCTGGATGGCAGATACCTGGCCCGGCTGGTCAAAAAGAAGGTTGACATGTATATCAGGCTGAGTCAAAGGGCGCAATATGTCATGGAAGATGTGCCCACGGTGGTGTGTGGAAGAGAGAGCGCGCAGACAGATGTACAAAAGGATGGAGACAGTATGTGCGCTATATGTCTGGAAAGTATGGAGACGGCGAAACGGCTGTCCTGCGGGCACATGTTTCATTCGGAATGTCTGTTGGAATGGGTGAAGGAGTCTGCGAATGCTGCGTGCACGTGTCCAGTGTGTCGGTCGGATCTCATAGGGGGTGGGCATAGTTGCAGGGAGGCTGATCGATTGGCACGTTGGAAAGATTTTGTTGAAAATAGTAATAGTATGGTGTGCGGTGCCGTAGAATGAGAATATACATAGTGCACTTTTCTTGGAATTTTCTAGTGACTTGGTTGTTGTTGTTTTCTACAAAATAGATTGATGTGTGCTTTCTTCTTCTTATTCTTTGAAACAACGACAAAAAAACAAAACAACAACAGCTAGCCCAACCTGATGCCAGGGTTGTCATCCGTGCCTCCCTCCATCTGCCACACGTTGATCGAAGCGTAATCTGTCAAGCATTGTCTAATTTGGTCCGGTTTGAATGATGTGCCTAGAAGGTCCATGAGGTCAGCCCAAGAAAAGGCCGATTTCTTGGCTCTTTCTGCATGGACACGAATTCTTGAGAAAATCTGGGATATTGGGTCTTGTGCTCGCTCGTGATTTCCTTCTTCATAGAGCGACGCCTTGCTCATTTTCATTAGTCTAAGCGATTCGTCGACGTCGCTCTGCTCCACTTCGTCGGAGAATCGAAGTCTGGCCAAGGACTGCGACAAACGCAAAATGGACAGCAGTGTTCTGGCAGTTGTATACGTATGAGGTACATCTGAAGCAGCCTCTTCTGCCCTTAGCTCGGCATATACCGATGCTATGTATTCTGACAAAGCTGATGGAATGAATGGATTGTACTGCTTTGCAGCAGAAATGTAGGCACGCAGCATGTCTGAATTAATTGGAGCTGGGCCTGTGGCCTGAGGAGCACGCCCCTCTCTGTGCACTGTCAACACATGGTGTGCTAGAGAAAGATCTGATTCTAGCCCAGGACGGTCCAGAATTAGCCAAAGAATATCAAATCGAGATAGAAGCGCTGCGGGTAGATTGATATTCTCTGCTGGCGACCTGCGGATATCATACCTTCCGTATGCTGGATTTGCTGCAGCAAGGACTGTGGTTCTGGTATTCAAAGTGGTCGTGATCCCAGCCTTGGCAATCGATACTGTTTGTTGCTCCATGACTTCATGAATAGCAGTTCTATCCCCTTCTTCCATCTTGTCGAATTCGTCAATGCAACAGATTCCCTTGTCAGCCATAACCAGGGCACCACCTTCCAGGGTCATTTCGTTTGTTGTGGGATCTTTCACCACAGCAGCCGTCAAACCCACACCAGAAGATCCTTTACCTGAAGTATACACTGCTCGAGGAGAGATGTAGGCTACATAACGAAGCAATTGTGACTTGGCAACTCCTGGATCTCCCATGAGGCATGCATGAATATCTCCACGGAGCTTCATACCATCAGGAAGTGCCCTTGTCGTGCCGCCCACCATGGCCAGCAAAAGCGCTTTCTTGACATCTTCGTGACCATATATCTCAGGAGCAATAGAACAAGCAAGTCTGGTGTAGATATCACCTTGTGCTGTCAAATCTTCAATTGCTTCTCTTTGATCATTGGAGAGATTCATATCCTGGTAGCTCAATTTGCTCTGTGTCACACTGGTCGCATGTATATAAGTCGACGTCAGAAGTGATGATTTCAGCATAGCCTTTTTGCCTGTCAAGGGCTCTGGCAGGAAAATTCCTGCAATTGTGACAGCATCTCCTGCCTTTACGGATCTGGTCAATGAACCTTTAAAGTGCACAGTCATGGTACGCGGAGTGGATCCATGCGGCACTTCATCTGGATTTTCCTGAACCCTAGCTTCCTGATATTTGACAAATTTCGAGCCCCTTATCTGCATTTGGAGGTCTGACTTTGCCTCACCAGCGACTCCTTGAATCGATGTCATGACCTGCACCATTGGCTGGAACGATTTCCCAGTAACTTCTTGAAAGTACTCTTTCCCATCTTCATCATTAAGATACGTAGCAACAGACATAAGAGGCCTCACGTCCGTAATCTGTGTCACAATACCACGAAAAGATACCAGGCCACCAATATTATCTGCCGAGATGGACCTCAGTGCCATTGACTTTTTGGAACTACGAGGTGCAATCAGAACATCATATCGCCTTGTGAGACTCGGAGGAATCATATTGTTAGGATCTTTAGCCGCCCCTTGTTCATCTGCTTGGGTCTCAAAGTTTTCCTGATTCCTAAGCCTCTGCTCCATCATAATATCAAACACATCTTCAGAGACCTCTACGTCAGTTGCTGGAGGCATCACAGAGTCTGCGGCATCAGCAATCAGCCCTAGGTACTGATTCGTATTTGTCTCGATATTCCATACCAATTCTGGCTCAGTCGTATACGCATCGAGATCATCGAGATCTACTTTCAAACAGTTGCGTTTCCTGTTGGCAATTTCTTGCTGCAAGCACACAGCAAAGATAGTCTCTATACCCTCTTTACTCCAAGAGACAATGAATAATATGATGTATCAAATACAATGTATTCAATATATATATATATATATATATATATATATATATATATCGCACCAACTGAAGCATGTATTTGGGCCGACCTTCCCCGGATTCCTCAGTCTCCAGGAAATTCTGAAGAAAGAGCTCCAACGCAACTGCACAAGTATTATTATAACCATTCTAATCCATCGAATCAGACTCTACTATATCACTAAATGATTATATTATATCCAGACAACGATATAACTTACTCTTTTCCTCCCGGAATTGTTCGCCACGACTCATGACGATGGTTGTCTCTGTCTGCCCAGCGTCACACTCTTAATATCTCTTTGATGATGACTTTTATTGCCACACGTAAAAAGAACACTTTGATTTTGTTCGAGTGGAATGTCTCTTCATTCTGATCAGGCTACGCTGCTTTGTAGACTCTGGGCAGAAATCTGAAATTCAAAATTTGAATATGTTCCGACTTTCTTTTCACACACCTTAGGGTATAGATCGCAAAACCCGATCTCGGGATTATATACCCTGTGTTGATGGACCTTTGAATTTTGTTACTCAATAGGACCCATTTGACTTTTCAATGATATTTTCTGCTACAAGGAAGGGAAGGGATCAAAGTCGAAGTTTTTCAATATGGGATCAGAAATGATCAAAGCAAACAAGGTGAGTAGGAGGCCAAGCCAGTGCTGGAATGTTTTTTGGGGTCGATCGTGGAATGATGATGATTATGACCGAAAGATCTGGGAAATATATAAACCATCGTGAATCAATAGAACGCATTATGTGTAGTACCGATAGTGCTGGTATTATTGTCTCCTGGTCAAAATGTCTGGTAATCGAAGCACTTGAGAAAATCTGTGTACCAATTGGATACTCTCGAACAAATGTACGCCCATATTTTATTTTATGTGCAGTGTTTCAATGGAATGGTGAAACAGTTTCGACATTTGAGCCATGTTCTGTCTTGTGATATGAAGTTCAGTGTCTTTTTTCCAGCTCAGTCTGAACACAAGGCAGTGCCTGTTGTTATCTACTTATCGGGGCTGACATGCACAGACGAGAACTTTATGACCAAAGCGGGGGCACAGCAATATGCTGCTCAATATGGTATAGCCCTTGTGGCCCCTGATACGAGTCCGAGGGGCTTGGGGATCCCAGGAGAGGATGAATCCTATGATTTTGGGACTGGGGCTGGGTTTTATTTAAATGCCACAGAGGATCAATGGAAGCAATATAGAATGGAGGATTATGTGATGAAAGATCTTTTCTCCACTCTTTCTCAGTTTTCGGAACTGGATTGTAGCAGGGTATGTTGCTGCTAGCTGTTCTTTTTCAGTTCTTCTGCTTGTTTGTTGAATTTGCTCTGCTTATTAGTCTCAGTAGCGGCAATCTACTGCCCCCGTTGGACCACCACCAACTGGGCAGCCTCCTGATCGAGTACAGAGTTTACGTTGTTGTTATTTATTTCGATGGGCTGCAGGTCTCCATAATGGGGCACTCAATGGGGGGGCACGGAGCTCTTGTTTTATCGTTAAGGCATCCTGGCATCTTTGTATCCACCTCTGCATTTGCTCCCATTTGCAATCCAAGTCAGGTTCCATGGGGACAAAAGGCGTTTGGGGGCTACCTTGGACCTGACGTAGAAATGTGGAAAAAATATGACGCCAGTGAACTTGTAAAGAACTATTCGGGTCAGTCTTTTGACGTGTTGATGGATACAGGAACCGATGATGACTTTCTCGACTCTCAGCTCAAGCCGTGGGTATTTGAACAAGCTTGCTCGGAGACTCCAGTGAGGCTGACCTCCAATATGAGACAAGGTTACGACCATAGCTATTATTTTATTTCCACGTTTATCGAGGAACATATCGCATTCCACGCTGAGCGATTGAATGTGCTCTAGAATTTTTCAATTTGTTTTGTTTTTTCTTGGACCAGTTGCAACGTATAAAGTTTGTGAATGGTTACAATGCAAATACCTGCTCTGCGTGCAATTCAAGAGTTGATCGTTAGAAGGCAGAAGAGCATCCTGGCCACGTTACTTATGTTACCAACGTCATCCAAGTCAAATTATCAGGCTGAGACCGATCTATCAGTCTGTGGTCATGCACAGTCACTTATGCAAATCATGTCAATCAAAGCGTAGGATGCTGCCTTTGTCACCCACATAACAATGCTGAATGTAATTTTAAGATTTTTGCTAGTGCGCTGTCTTTGTAGTTAACGAGTGATCAATGCCTGTGGTACCAGAAAGGAAGAATCCTCGTCGAGGAAGTCGTGAGTGTATGTCAGCCCAGTTTTGGGAAGGGTCACAACATTCGACTCGCTATATAGATGGGGTCACATGGGAACTTCCGTGTGAGCCACAAGCCTTAAACTTAAATTCCTCCTCTGGGATTTCGAGGATCCAGCAGATCGTCGCAGCTCAGAGCGTTGGATTGCCCGCTCTGCCATCGTATGATCACCATAGTGGGGGCGTAGTACGTTTTTTTCAAATTGATCTTGAAGATTTTCTTAAAATGAAATTACTTTAGAATGAAATGAGATCGTATGTTGGCAGAAAGAAGTTGTCGTGCCTCCTCTGTTGGTTGAAATGGGTTCGTTTTTATGAGTCTTGTCTCCCTTTGCAATACCGGTGCAGGTGTTGGACAGAGTTGTTATGAAACTGGGCAACAGGAACTGGTGGTCTGCTGTAGGATGCCGTATGAAGGCACAGAAAATGTACTCAGAGAGTTTGGAATCGTCGAACAAGTTTGATGCCTTGAAAAATCTGAACAATTATGGTGTATGCTCCCGGTCAAGGATTCAGCTTGCACCTTGGATGACGTTTAATAATGTCGTGGAAGCTAGCAATATCGATAATTTTCGAAATGAGGATGGAATTAAATTTACTGATGCATTGTCTACGCATTCTGTTTTGAAGGCCCGAGTGAGGGGGCATGATATATCTGGGACATATTCAACGAATTTTGATCATACAGAATGCAATGGGGATTATGTGACGGTGCCGTGCGCGGCGTCGCTAGATATTGCGAGCCAGGACCGCTCAGATGGTCTACAGTATAGGGCTGGTGTGTATCAAGTCACTGCGTCCATGGTGGAAGAGCCTAATACTGTGAGCAGAGCCGCATCCTCTATGAGAACTGTGCTGCATGCACAAGGGGCTGTGGCTGTGGAAGGAGAGGCATACGTATGGAGAGGGAAGCGAGCGAAAAAGAAGATTAAACGAGACGTTAAAAATATTGTGGTAACACCAGATTCGGTACTCAAGGATAAGGATGGAGAAGAAGAAGAGGAAAGTAATGTGGTCGGTTTAGAGAGCTCGGCAGAGGCCAAGGCCAAGCAGGAACCTGCTGGTGGGAATGGCGAGGTGATCAATTCAAAAGCAGCGCAAGGTTCTTTGGCGTCTACCCTAAATGATAAGGATGAAGTTCTTGAAAGATCTAGTATTGATTCTTTCATAACGTCTCTCGACAGCGATGTTGCAGCACCTAAGGAACAAGTTGTCTCTGTCCATACTGAACCCAGTGGTCAAGATTCTTCAAAAATTACAGATGTTGTGGTTGATGTCGGTGACACACCCGCAAAGATTATACCAGTGACATCCGAATCAATTTCAGATCTTATTCAGGAATCACTAAAGGCTCTGCAGAGCCTGCGCGGCACTCTGGAGGAGTTGACCGATGAAGTGCAAGACGGATATATTGTCAATCTAGCTTCGAGACTTGGCAAGAGGAAAGCCAGAAGAACGAACCCATATTCATTCTTGCTTGCCGAGCCTCACGTTAAGATATCAGCTTCTCTCGGATGCCTAGCTCGTATGCCTCTTCCGAACAAGTTTGGACAGGTGTTTGGAAGGCCAGATAGCCCAGTCGAATCTGCTGGGGCCCAGTTGCCGCTTGGGAGGAGAATGAACGCATCAACAATGAGTCTCACGTCCAAAGGGAGTTTCTCGTCCCATTTAGCAGAAGCATGGGAGCCGTATTTGAGGTATGTGAATTGAGATAAACAAATAGAATCGGAAGCATAGATACTATCGCGAAATTTCTCATGCTTATGATTTGTGTTGTCGCAGGGAGACAACTCTACGGGTGTTTTCATCCATTGGTATCAGTGCTCAAGTAGGTAATTTCATTAAGCCGGTTCTGGACTATTCTTCAGCTTCTGTTAGACTCGATTTTGGCCTGAACTCGGAGTATTCCATTGGCAACCTGCCCACTTCAGCGAATATATCTGCCCTGGATATGTCCTCCAGACCAGATAAGCATCGAGCATTTGCCATCGAGGGGAAAGGCACTTGGCATTCATGCACTGTGTCGATGGCTCAGCAAATCTTAGGACCTTTAAGAGCTAGAGCAGATTTGCGATTCGCACTAGATCCTACTAATGTTCCTCAAAATCAAGGTGAAAGGAGCACGCTCAAAGGTATTGCCCAGACGGCACTGAGCATTCGACCTAGCCTACTGGAAACCATGTATGGGGCTGATGTAATTGTACCTGGATCGAAAGGTGCTGCACGAGTAGCGATGTGGTGGTCACCAAAAAGAAAAGAAGGGATGATGGAACTCCGATTATTTTGAAGCATCCGATAAATTATGGCTTATGCCAGTTGGAGTTCGTCCATGATTCATAGACCATGAATGATCTCAAAGCTAAAACCACAGGCTATGGTTGCTTCAATCTCGTTGTGGTCGACTTTTTCGCAATACAAACATAGTTTACGTAATAATTTACATGCTCTATTTTTGTCGTTTTCTGTCTTCATCGGACATTGCTTTGATGTAAAATTTGCGTCATATTCTTGGCTAATGCATGTGGCTTAAGAGAGAATAACACTGAGAAATGGCAAATACAAAGAAGATAGAGAATGGATCTAAAAGTAAGAAGAAGAAAAGAATTCCATCCATGACCAAAAGGATTAGGGATGTGAAACGACTGCTAGCAAAGGTACATTTGAAACACGTCAACTGCATGTCTATTGTATTGGCCGGTGCTGAAAATGAATTCGAATATGATAATTGTTGTATATATTCAATATTTCTTACTTAAATTGTAGGACAACTTGGATCCTAAAATGAGGCAAGTGATGGAAAAACGCTTGGCTGCCCTTTTGGAAGAGTCTGCTGAGAACAAGCGGAAATTCAAGGAAAGAAAGTATGCAATTCGATATCATCGGATTCGCTTTTTCGAACGAGTGAAATTAGAGAGGAGTATAACAAAAATAAAGCGTGAGCTTGCAAATGCACCCGACGCGGAGAAAATGGAGGGACTGAGGTCAATGCTGGCTCAGGCAGAAGATGACTTGGAATATGTTTTACATTTCCCCAAAGGCGAGAAATATGTGTCTATTCTAAAGAATTCGCAAGATGACCCAGAAGCGCAGAAGATACTTGAGTTAGAGCGCAAAAGGCTTCGGATCTTGGTTAAGAAACAGCTTGAAGATGAAGCAATAGTCAATGAGATGGATGAGGGCAAGAGCAGAGCGCCTATTCCTGCTAAGGATACTTCTTTGGCAAGCAAAAGGCCAATGGGTGACGGAGCCGAAGAGTCAATGGGACCAATAGTACATCAAACGGAAGATATGGCTGATGACGATTTCTTTTTGACAGGGTCTAGGTCCTCTGGTGAATCTGAGGACAAGTACGAATCAGATCAAATTTCCCAAGAGAGTCGACCGCCTTCTTCAAGCTCCCAGGAGGAGCAACCAATTGACAGTAAAGCAACAGCATGTAGAGAAGCACATAGTGCACCAAAACATAATAATATAATCCAAGAATCAAAAGAGCCAAGAATATCACCCAAAAATGTGACACAAAATAGGAAACCACACAAAGTTGCAAGAAGCAAAACGGATGTTTCAAGACAGCACTCGCGAATACCAGCAGGCGGTGCAGAGACCAAAGTATACAAAAACACTGCCAAACTTGGTCACCAGGTTGATTCGAAAAGGGTATCTAAAGACAAGGCTGCCGGGAGGCAACCATTAAGAACTCGAGCTGACGGTGGTCGAAAACGCAGGAGAAAGGGATAATAAAATAAATACTATTTGAATTGTAAGCAAATAGATTGCATGGAAAGAAAGATTTAAACGAAAAATAAAGATATGCATGGTATTTTAAAACTCAAACGACAAGCTCATCTACCTTTGCCTTAATAACTGTATCAATAGTTCCTGCTCAGCGGTGCAAATCTCAGCTGCAGTATTTTTTTGTGTGTTCACTTCAACCTATTAAAGTAAGCAGGGAATTGATTTCATCTTAATGAAGACAACATTATGGGATACTGCAGTGGGGAAACAGTATCTAATTCATTTTTTGGATTCAACATTTTCAAAATAGCATCACTTGGCTCTGACATCATGCCAAGTACATCGTCCCATTGCTGACTGCACTCCTCGTACGCATGGTCTTTGTAGTACCCATTCCAAATTCTACGCAAATTATGGCACGGCAAGTGTCTTTGAAGAAGTGCAAAAAGCATTCTTGGGGCTTTTAGACACTCGAGAGAATATGAACCAAATGCCTGCAACTGAACTGGCCATGGATCTGAAGTGAATTTCTGCAGAGAGATACTCATGGCAGCAGCAGCCAGCATCGAGTGTGGAATACCAGAGGTTTTCAATTCTTGATTCGATAATTCAAGCAAGAATGATGCCAGGATGTAAATGTGCATTTCATTAGAAGACAGCAGGCCAGTCTTCATAAGTCTGAACCAGAGACATCTCAGGTACATTTTTGCATTTGGACTCTTGAGCATGGCCTCTGGAATTATCTTGCCAACTTTTTCAGTGGCTTCAACAACCTGCTCTGATGTTCCTGCGCCATCTGAAACGTTTGCATATCTGACCGGGTCCAATAGAGAGGCATAATCCTCATCGCTAATTGTCATTTGATGCCTGTAGTTGTCTACTGCCAGTCGTAAACACCCCAGCCCCAATACTTGGAATTTCGACAAGTCTTCTACCGCAACTTGGGATAGGTAGTAGTCCAGAAATCTAACAGCCTGAAATATCACAGACGATTCCAATTTCCATTCGCATGCAACTTCAGACATCCACTCTGTGAGAACATAGCGGTGAGCTCTAGTGACTTTCTTCTGAATCTTCCCAAACTTTTCCGTATGAATGACCAGTTCCAACTCTTCCTCTCGCAAACTCAACATTTCATAACACTTTTTCCATCTATCTTGGACATTATCATATACTGAATCAGGGCACATTTCTGCGTACTCTGTCCATTTGGGCCATGTCCTGCGGCAGGCTTGCTTCCACACCTCTTTCGAATCCTCATACAATGCAGAGCACGTGCACAGCATTTTCCCCACATCCTTGTAAGGAAGAAAAGAAATCACATGAAACCACACTTCTTTGGGAAGGATGCTCATTCCATTCATTGCATCGGCTTCCAACCTTTTCTTCATCGCCCGTGTCACCACCATATCAAGCTTTGCATCCAGTTGCATCTGGAAATCCATCTCATCCCGCTTCCTGCCCATCGATTCGGGTTCCGCAACTTTACCGCAAGGAAACAGCGCCGTAGTCTTCTCTTCATCCGTATCTTCCTCATCCGCTAAACCTAGGCACGTCACTGTCGGGGCACCACTGTGACTCTTCAAAAGCCGGCGTTGCTTCTTCTGTTCCCGGCCACTCACAAAGCAGTTACCATACGACATGGGGGAACTTTTCATTGCAGACCCCTCCACCAAAGTTGACTGCGTCCCCCCTTCAATTTCAGACTGAGAAGACAAACTGTCTTGCTGCAGGTCCAGACGAGAGAACCTGGCCGCTGAAACATCAATCCCATTGTCCTGGCCGCTCGCAGAACCTTGACCCCCTTGCCCGTCTGTGCAGAAGCAATCACCACTGCTCCTTTCACTACTCTCCATCCTTTCTTGGACTGTTATTTAACTATTTGAATCTTTTTAACGCGCAAATTCCGCACTCCTTACGCACCGCGACAGAACACAATGTCGTATTGACTCAAACCCCGCTGCGGATGATGCCCGGGTCAGTAGTCAATTCACCCGGCTGTCTGCACTCGCACTATCGTCGTGCAGCTTCAAAAGCCTGTACACTACCTGTAAAAACAATTTAAGAGGAGCTGTCTTGCTCTTATCCACCACCAACCCCTTCTTTAAGCCTAGCACGCAAACGCCGGTGCGCTTCTCGATTCGCCCCCACCAGTCAGTCAGTCAGGCTTCTCGCAAAAAGAAAACCGACTCTTCGCTAAACCGATACTTCCTACACCACTAGAGACCTATATTCTCACGCCTTATACCCTCTGTCTTTGTTCTTCCCAAGGCGTTTCCCCCAACCGCGCACCTACCTAGATGCGTGCAGTTTGGTCTGATCCAAACATGCTGACCAAGCCACTTTTAGAAAGCGTCTCCCTACTCAACCTCGTCTACAGAATATAAACACTACTTTACAACAGGTATCAGCGACCAGAAGAACCTGACTGCTGTATGACGAGTCGTGATGTTGTGTGCGCGGGGATTGCCTCGATGACGAGGTTGTTTCCCACCAGCTGCGCCGGTGCGGGGTACGCACTGGTCCTCTCCGACGGGGAGATTTGCGGGAAGACGCAGACCGGCCGTTGCAGGGGCACGTACGTGTTGCCATCGGACTCTGAGTGCGATAGTGGCACGACGAGGATCAGTGTTGAACTTGAAGAGGTACATACTGCATGTTTAGAAATTGCATTGGTCATTGTATTCAATACCCTATACACCTATGGCGCGTGTGCCTACAATTAAGGTTGGAGTTAGGTCAGGTGGGTGCGGCAGCATGCTTTTGAGAATTGCGCTACCGACGCCTAGGGGTGGTCCACTTGGCGGTGGTTTTGCTGTCACTTGGACGATGAGAAGCAAATGAAATTTTGCAGGTACGTACGGCGCTATCACTAGTGTCAGATTGATGAAAGAGGGTGTGGCGAGGGGTTTGAATGGTCAAACTTTGGTCAAAGCTGCCGCTGAAGACAAGAAAGTTTCTACAGTGCTGGCGCGCCAGAGTTGCCAATGGCCTCGAGGCGAGGAGACCTCTCTCCAGCGACAAGGCAGCAAACATCTATGTGCGATATCTGTCTGCAGCGGCAGATTGTTGTTAGTTTGTAGATTATTTTTGAGCAAGGGCAACAATGTTGTTGGTAGATAAGGTGAGTGCAGTGGACTGCGTGTTGGTTCGAATCATCACAATGAAGACGATGTGCAAGCACACGTTGTGTGACGATAATAGAGAATAGAATGAATGATTTCGTGGGATACACACACACATATATATATATATTATGATATTGTATTCAGTATTAGCAGTATACATATAGTCTCAAGTATGTTGTGGTGCGCAGTATCGTCCAAGAGATTTTGCAGAATTTGAACTTCATGGCGACCTTTCGAGGAACCTTTCGAAACTCATCGAAAAAGGGGACTGTCCACATACGCTATTTTATGGTCCTCCTGGAGCTGGTAAGAAAACACTGGTTCTAGCGCTGCTGAGGGAGCTGTTTGGTCCTGGGGCGCAAAAGGTTCACGTTGAGCTCAAGCCATGGAAGATCCAGTTGCCGAGCAGGGTGCTGGAAATCGAATTCGCGACGGCAAGCAGCGCGTACCATGTGGAACTGAATCCATCTGATGTAGGTAATAATGATCGCTATGTAGTTCAGGAAATTATCAAGAATATGGCGCAGAATAGGGCGATAGGTAGAGATGGGGAGAAGACGTACAAGGTGCTGGTGCTGAATGAAGTGGATAGACTGTCAAAGGAAGCTCAACACTCTCTGAGGCGGACGATGGAGAAATATAGCTCTGCGTGCAGGTTGATACTGTGCTGTACAAATGTGTCGAAAGTGATTGATCCGGTGAGGAGCAGGTGTCTCTGTGTTCGTGTGCCTGCACCAAGTAGAGAGGAGATCAAGGGGCTCCTGTCTTCTGTAGCTGAGAAGGAAGGTTTTACTCTTCCACCCACGTTGGCGGATACGATTGTGTCTCTTAGCTCTAGGAATATGAGGCGGGCGTTGTTGTCGATGGAGGCATGCAAACTTGCCCAACAGCCCATGACTGATTCTCAACCAGTGGCATTGCCGGACTGGGAAATGTATATTAAGGAAATTGCGAACGATATTTTGACAGAGCAGACGGCGAAACGGCTGTTTCAAGTGAGAGGGAAATTATACGAGCTGCTCGTGAATTGTATTCCGCCAGAGGTGGTTATGCGGCAGTTGGCAAAGGAACTCATGCCAAAGCTGGATGATGAGCTGAAGAGGAGCACGGCACAGGCTGCTGCGTATTTTGAACATAGGTCGCAGCTGGGATCTAAAGCCATTTTCCATCTCGAAGCTTTTGTGGCAAAGTTCATGAGCAATTATAAACAGTATATTGTATCCATGATGGGGTGATTAGTACTCTATGGTGTTCAAAGTAAATGAAAATCTTACACCTATACAAGCAGGCAGTATTAGTTGCATAGTATTTGCCAAATCGCAAGCATTCTTATTTATAGTTGTACAAGAGGATTATTATTCATGGCGAAAAGAAAACTGTTTGCTCCTCGTATATAATACATGATGATGAGTGTGCTGGCCCAGCAGCACATTATGCATAAAACTATACTGAAATGTATAGTGTCCTTATTCGTGTGGCCACCAAAGCAGTTAATTATTTTTTTCATCCAGATCGACATACTGTATCGAGAACTTCGGCTTTTAGTCGAAAGTAGTTGATCAACAAATCTGTCCCCCCCTGCTCAGCATTGGGTAACCCATCTACACCCCAACTCACAAGCATCGATTCTAATGCAGTGGTCTGTCTCACAATATCAGCCACGTGTGGGGTGTGTAGCAATGCGCTGGCTCCTGCCGCAGCACACGGAATCCCGGCAGCAAGAGCATCCCTCGGTGTCCCAGAGTGACCCCCTATGCCACTGGTACCGGCGCCACATGACCATGACAAATAGGTTGTCCAAGCAATTGCCACCACATTATTAAACAAGATGCGCTGCTCAGGAGGCACAAATCTAAAATTAATAAGATGAGCGAGAGGCCAAACGCCAAAGTTTGCTATCATGATGGGCACCAACTTTGCTTGCACAACATCAAACGCAGACTCAGGGTGTCCTTCCAGAGTCGTCAGGAAGACCAGAAACACAACAGTCATCACCGGAGCCCAGATCAACTGATCAACGGCAGTCTTTGTCAACACTGCTCTCGTCCCTTTCGGATCTTCGGGGTATACTTTCGTATCCAAGAACTGATAAAAGTAGTGCCCTACAGGACCATCCACCAACAGCCCATACAGGGACATTCTAAAAAACCTGCAAAAGACACCCCGTTAAGGCGGACTGCTTGTGTATGGCATCTACAAAGTACACACACAACGTAATACGTTTAATTCGTACCTAAAATAGTCAAAGACTGCACCACCACTCATACTTTGTGCGATTCTGTCGCCCAAGGCAAAACCGACCAGGGATGTTAACGCCTTGGTTGCCACTGGGTGACTCTTTAGAGCCTTATTATACCCATTCAGCAACAAACCGAGAAATTCAGCAGGTTTCTCCAACAGACGAGATGCTCCCAAATCCCGAGTTCGTTTGAACAGCCCATTCTTCCCCGTCAACTCTTCTCCAGGGTTTGAGGCTCCAGCGCGTGGTCCACCGACCCCCTCGTCACCGTGGCGAAGACTACCATCACCCGAGTACCCTGCCTGAGATGCTTTTATACTCAACTTTTGTCTATTTTGTATATATGAACGACTTTCGGTAGACTTAACCCGCTTTGATACAAACTGACCGAGGGTCCTTTGGGTTTGTTCTACTGCTCGAATGGCAGCAGAGGAGCGTAACATTTGCACCAGCGACAGTTTACCTCAGTGATTATAGTACAACGACAACTAAGTCTTCCTTGTAAATTTTTTTATAGAATTAAATTATTTACTTCTAGTAGAATTCCAACCTTCAAACATCGTATCATGTCCTGAAACACAATTTCAATCTTGGCCCGCCAATCCGATCTGGATCTGGATCTAGATATTCATTGCTGTTTAAACAGCAACTTCTTAACTTCTTAAATTTAAGAAGAAGACATTCTAACTAATCCGTACCGTTACTATTAGCATCAGCATGGCTGGAAGGAGACAAAGAAGATGCATTGGTATTATTGGAAGTATCAGAATAGCTTCTACACGTCTCTGGAGTCAGATGGTTATCATCGCCATGATTCTCCTCCTCGACAGAATCAGAATGCAAGTTGGCCAGGTTTTTGTTGATGCTCCTTCCAACGGACCTAGCCCTTGAGCCTAGACCTCTGACAATATCTCTATTGCTCGGAATATGGCGAATGGCTGCTCCTTCGAACCCAGTATTGCCGAAAATAAAGTCAAAGACTGTAAGATACTTTCCTGCGAAGACATCCCTCCTGGCCCCACAGTGATCGCTATAGCAGTGACAAATAGCTGAAGCCGCAGCAGAAAAGAGTAACACGTCGATTCGTTTAGGTACAAGGTGGGGTGGGACACAGCCCCATTCTTGCAGACACAAACCAAAGGACTCTATCGCTCTGGATGTACAGTACAGTGCCAGTTCCATCCTTCGTGATTTCTTCTCTGCAAGAGTTGCTAAACCTGCAATCCAGCATGTCACTGCTATAATTGACCCAGAGACGCGCCTTGTTGACGTGAATCCAAAACATGCCCCCCTCCATGCTAAAGTACAGTACAACGATAGAAACAGGCTTGACCTGAGACAGCCAATCAGCACTTTTGGCCAAATGACCGGTGCAGTGTCTTTGGCCAAGAGCTTGTGTCTATGCACCAAGCTTGCAGGTATTATGTAAACTGGCAAGTAGACTGGCAGCGCTCTGAGGTACGCAGCAGGAAAAAATGTAATCGAATGGTATCCACACGACTGCCCGGGGTGGAGAATCTCACAAGGAATGGCGACCTTTTGGCTCTCGTGCACTGTTCCTTTTAGGGCAACAAGACATTCTGGCTTTTCTATTCCCCTTGAATATCTTGAGCACAGTTCTCTCACTCCTTTCAGCAAAACAGGATCCTTCCCTCCATGTGTATTTAAAAATCTAATATACGACGTTGGTAGCGTGGATGGAAGAATGATCCAGCTGTACCCCAGTTGCATCGTGCTCAGACACATCAATGCCACGTCCCCATGTTTCCACCTGGTTACCTTTCGTGTTACTCGCCGTAGCCAGCCTTTGAAGCCAGGTCTAGCAGGTGACAAATTTCCACATCGAACCAATAGAGTAATCCCTCGTATCAATATGTACAGGGCCAGACTCGTGTGCCCCGTTTTTGTCCCGGCCAAAAGCAGAGTCGGTCCAGCAAGCAACCCAGAGAGCATAGCTCTCCAAGCTTTCGTCTTCTCCTTCCCAGCAAAACACGCAATCATCTCGTCAGACGCCACAAAAATACCACTGAACGAACCCAAAAACAGACCATAGCGAAGCGTGTCCTCCATCATCTGCTTCACAGACAAAGACCCAGCATCCTTACCACTTTGAGGCTGCTGCTTCTTCTTCTTCTTGTTCCGGAACAGCGTACGAACCAGAAACGACATCAAGTGCAGGCCGCCTCGAACCCCCTGAACCACCAAATTCATATTCGAATTGTCAGTATCATTCAAATGTGCATTTATTAAAAATCATTCCAATCGCACATTGTCCCTTTTCGGACAGAACAACAACGTACAATACCACAGGCTGCTCCTCGAACGACTCCATGCACCACCCTCTGCGCTGCCCGGTCCACATCGTACGACTTGTACCTCTTTTGCAATTCCTGAATTGTCCTTTGAAGCCTCTTACTTGTAGACACGTAGCTTGTACTCTGATCTGAATCATAACCAGAACTTCCTCTCTGATGTTTGTCCATTGTCTGTCTCCTATCTGGTTCATTCAAATATCTCTACTCTTCCATACGCATTTCCCCATCAACATACCCCATGTATCACTTCTATTCTATAAATTATTTAAATACAACAACAATTGATATACCGCCCTGTTATCTGATCAAGGCCAAAACTGTTTAAGATTTATTTCACAGATATGCACCAGTGGCCACTGGGGCCTGGGCCAGTTTAATTACGAATTTTTATTCTATTAAAGTTCAAGAACGAGATGGATGTGATTGGTGGAATGACAGAATGACTATAATAATAACCTGCCAGGGTATGTTTTAAACAAGAGGAATCGGTAGGAAGGGGAAACCATGGCTACACCAACTCAACACAAAAGGAATGAGGAACAGCAAGGGAGGCAAATGTACTCTCAAATTGCACTGTATGCGGCAGGGAATGCCCTGTCACTCTTTTTATTCATTATATTGTATCAGATGAATACGGTGCTGTCGGACTTTAGAGATCCCATGGTGTACGCGCTGTTGTGCAGCATTGCTCTTCGTGCTCCAAAGCAAAAGCTCATGCGGATTGTCGATGGGTTGGTACAAAGTGACAAACGTATTGTCTTGTATCCATTTGCACTGTTGTATGCGCCTGTGAGGGTGACGCAATGCGTGTGGGGGATGCTCGATGAGTTCTTATCTAAAGTTCAGTTGGAAGCCAGAAAAGTAGCAAGAGAGGACAACAATAAGGGTTTAAGTAGGCGGGGAGGGTTGAAACTCTACTCTGATGCGATTTTTCGAGTGCTAATGTCACGAAAGGGGGGTAAGAAGAAGAAAAGGATGACTAAAATAAAGCAGAAAAAGGCTTCCAGTGATACTATATTGTTTGGTCTGGCATGTGTGTGTGCATGCTGGCTTGTCTATGAGTGGATTCGTGACTCATGGAGCAAAGCTTCTCAGCTGGCGCTCGTGTCTACATTAGTATCTGGGTTTTGTATTTCATTTATCGTATCGCTGGTGCAGATGGTGTCCCCCTGGCACTTCCCCAGTGCCGCTCAACATATCGTATCTCCTCGTGTTGACCACAGGCGAGATGCTGGGGTTTCAAGCCCTCTGTCTGTTGGTTCGACCTCGCCGTTGACGCCCGGTAAAGTTGCTGACAATAACAATAGAAAGACTTTGTTTGGTAACGAAGAGTCAAAGTGCGCGACGAGCCAATTGACCAGAATTCGTATGCCGTGGAAGATTGTGGCTTGGGTTATATCTGTTGTAGATGTATTTGACAAATCTATGAAGCGAGTTTTGAAATCGAGTTCGCACACGCTTGTCTCTGCGCTGTTAATAAGCGCGTTGATAGTAGGTACAGGTGGTGCAGTTTCATTCTTCACGATCCAAATAATCGGGGAAGCGAGGGATTCTTTAATCGCTGCAAAGAATGTCTTGTCAGATCCATGGTCAAATGGTGCACAGATCAACAGCAGAAACAATGGGACAAGTGGTAAAGAGCAAAATATTTGGGAGCGTTTTCCCTGGTTAGAGCCATATCATAAGCAGATGGCAGAGTTTGTGGACGGTTCACTGCCAGAGGTTTTGTCATGGTTGGAAGTTAGAGGGAACAAAATGCTCGAGATGCATAATCTAACTGATGCTGCATTGGAGGCGAGATATCTAATAGAGTCTCTTCATGGGCGTAGATCTTGTAATGCAGGAGAAGTAAAATCAATGATGATTTCTCTTGCAAAAGCACGAGTTGATCTGAAAGAAAAGGAAGAGACAGAGGAACAAACGAGGAGGGAGGAACAAAAGTTGCAGCTTCAGCTTTCTCTTCTGCTTAGTTCTTTTCAAGTATATCCTGGGAATCGAGGCAACGTTACAATTGAACAAGATGATGAATCAATCGAGAAGGATATTGTGAAGACTGAAGCTATGTTGAGCAAGGTCCAGGATGAACTAACTGCTGTGTCATCTGATCTTCTGCATGCTAGGAGGCTGCACCAAATAATTCAAAACAGGCTGGACTTGTGTTCCGATTCCAAAGATGAAGAAACTATATCAACAATGGCAGATTCAAATAGAAGAGTTTTGACCCAGAATTTTAAGCAAGCATATTATAAAATGGTGGTTGATTGGAGGATAGCAGAAGGTTTCCAGGATATTTGGGAGTCTGTAGTGTCTGCAGTTGGCAATTTTAGGGAAGCCGATTCTTCAGGATCGGACCCCTACAGTGGAATACATATAGATAGCATTCAATCTTTTGCCACGGCTGCAATGGGACCTCTTATACAAATCTCGAAGGCAATTATGATGTCTATTGAAAGCACAACATCTGCTGCATTTGCTGGCAGCTTGAGCATAGTCAAGCTCGGTGTGGGATTACTTCAATTCGGCATGCAGTCTGTATTGTTTTTGTCCCTTCTTTTTGGACTCTTATCTGCCAACGATGATCCTCTCAGTCAAGTGATTAAAGTACTCCCATTTCCTCCCGGAGCCCGACATAGGGCAGCCGCAGTTCTTAATAGGTCACTTGGAGGGGTCTTTGTTACTTTGATGAAGCTGGCCCTTATTCATGGGCTATTTACATGGGTGACTTTTAGAATATTCGATGCACCATTGGTGTATACGTCATCTGCTATATCTACAGTATTTGCATTGCTCCCCTTCTTCCCACAGTATACTGTCGCCATACCTCCACTGCTTGCCCTGGCCACCCAAGGACGGTTAGTTGCTGGCTGCATACTGCTGCTCATGCATTTTTCAGCCGCCAATTTTTTCGACGACAGGATTCTCGAAGAGGCCGGAGGTAATTCTTATTTGATGTCATTGTCACTGTTTGGTGGAATGTGGGCCTTTTACCCCAATTCCGTCATGGGCTGTTTGCTTGGGCCTATTTTCCTATCTTTGCTATATGCATTTGGAGCACTCCATGTTGAGCTCATGTCTGACAGTCTTGCTACACAGTCTCCTCACAGGAGCACAGCTCCTACGGATGGATCAGCATCCCTGGATACCACATCTAACACTCCAAATTTCACTTTTACTGGTTTGAGGTCAGAGCGATCTAAAAAGAAGAGAAGGCAGCTGACTGCTCAAGGTAGCCCACGTACTCCAAGTAGTCAAGTTCAGCAGCTCGTCCTGTAATAGCTACGTAACATCCATATTCTGTCATTCAATTGCACTGTCATGTATCTGTATAAGCTTTCTATTAAAATGCCTGTAGCAGTAATAGGTGATATTTATGAATATTTTGGATCACATGCCTAGACCTCCTCCAGGGACAGAGGTGCATCCCACACGGACGTACTTTCACAACAGGCTGGATATAATCAGCCACATTCCCAACACATCCGCTATTGTATTTTTGCATCACTATTGATTGACATGATATTTGAAGTGCAAATTTGGCAGATTTGATAGAAAGGTTGGTGCTAAGCTCGTTTAGAAGGCAATTTTGAGGCAGAATTAATACAGTCTGGAAACATGTCTTTCGGTTTTGGATCCACGGCGAATCACAACCCGAATAAAGATATGGAGGTTCCTCAACCACGTGCGTTGTTTGCATTTTGATCATGCGATCGGTCTGTTTATTCTGCGAAAGGCATTGAATGAGTTAACAAGAATTATTGAACCAGTTGTGGTTGGCAGTCGGCATGCGTTATGCCCTCATTGGAACCAGATGATTGAATTAATTTCTCATTGTTTTAACTATGCAGCAAATGATGGGATCAGTGATCTGAGTTTTAGCCCGACGGCAAACTACCTTGTTGCATCATCTTGGAGCGGGCAGGTTTTGTGCTGGGATATCCAGTCAAATGGGCAGTCAATTCCTAAATCTGCTATAACTTTGGAGAAACCTGTCCTTTGTACTGCATGGAATGGGGATGGAAGCTGCGTGTTCGCTGGGGGTTGTGATAACGGAGTCAAGATGTGGAACTTGGCAACCAATCAGCAGCAGCAAGTGGCTCAACATGATGCGCCAGTTCGTTGCTGCTCCTTTATTCCACAAATGAATATGCTTGTGACAGGTTCATGGGATAAGACGTTGAAATATTGGGACTTGAGGTCTCCCACCCCGGTACATACGCAGCAGTTACCAGAGAGACTCTATGCTCTAGGTTGTACTCATCCTCTACTGGTTGCTGGTACTGCGGATAGAGACATTTTAGTTTTTAATTTAGCTCAGCCGCAACAAGTGTTTAAGCAATTAAAGTCGCCGCTAAAGTATCAAACGCGGACGATTAGTTGTTTCCCAGATGCTGCTGGATATTTGGTAGGAAGCATTGAAGGCAGAGTGGCAGTGCAGCATGTGGATGATAGTTTACAGTCGAAAAATTTCACATTCAAGTGCCATAGAGATGGAAGTGATGTTTATGCTGTTAATTCGATATCATTCCATCCCCAGCATCACACCTTCGTTACTGCAGGCTCTGATGGGGCCTACAATTTCTGGGATAAGGATAGCAAGCAGAGGCTCAAAGCCATGGCAAAGGCAAATGCTCCCATCCCGTGTGGTGCTTTCAATCGAGATGGGTCAATATATGCGTATGCTGTGTCCTACGACTGGTCACGTGGCGCAGCGGAACATAACCCCTCAACATCTAAGAATTATATACTGTTGCATGCTCCACAAGAAAGTGAAATAAAAGGCAGGAATAGACCTACCAACCGTAGATAATATGGAATGCTTCAATTTGATGGTCACATTATCTTTTGTATTTAAGAATAAATCATCTATCAACAATTTGTGTTACTATGCACATGCCATAATATAGAGGCATGTGGTTCCATTCCCTCATTCCGCTTGCCTCTTTTGGCTTCGGGTCCTTGTTGACCTTCTCGGACTTTTCCCAATGTCTTTTCCTTCTTCTTTTTTGTCTGTCACGTCTTTGTTTTTTGACGCGGACCTAGTCGTTGGCTTGATGCCCAATTGGTCAATTTCCTCTCTTTTCTCATCTGTGCCAGTAGTTGTTGTCACAGGCTCAGATGTATCACCCATTGTTTCACGTGGTGCATCAGTCTCCGTTGCGACTTTTGGTTCTGCTTTTGGACTTTTGACTGATTGTCTTTTTGGAGTTGATTTTCTGACAGACTTTGTCTGCCCACTTTGTTCAACTTTCTCATCTTCTTTAATTTCTTCTCTAAGTTCTGCTGTTTCAGGCGTTTCGGGCTTTTTGGACTCTATTCTTGGCGTCCCTGTTTTTCCAGAGATAATAATCTCGTCATCAAAGTCGACATCAGGGGCATTGTTCATTTCGTCCGTGTTGTCTGCTGATCCAACACTGTCATCTGCCTCCAGAATGAGGGGCCCACTCATTTTTACTGGCTCAGGTGTCGTCTTCTCCTTCTTCTCTACTGTGTCAGGAGTTGCTTTCTTATTCACTTCAATTGAATTTGGATTACCCGTTGGATTGGGCTTTGACTGAGGCGTTTGAGCGTTGAGCACTACTGTTTCCTCATCTTCTATGCCTGCGGTCTGCTGAACAGTTGGTTCAGCTGCAGCATCACGTATCACAACAGTAATATCATCATCTACTTGTTCTTCAGCTTCATCTACAACGGGAAGTGTGGTTTTTGAAGGTTTGGGTGCTGGAACCCGAGTTTTCTTTCTAGTTGATCTCCCTTTGGACACCGAGGGCTGCTTGGGTGCTTCAATAACAACAGTCTCCTCATCGCTCATCTCTGGTTCCTCCAGGTCCGATTCCTCCATTTCAAGTTTTTGAGCTTTTACATTCTTGGCCCGTCTTGATCGCTTTGTCTTCTTGGGCTTGGTTTTCATTTTTTCTTGCCTGGCACCTTTAGGGTCATCTACTGTCCTCCATGGGGTATCAGGGTCTGCATGAGTAATGGTAGCAATAGTCGGCATTGTCTTGTGGGATGTGCGGTCAAACTCTTTCTTCTCTCCCAGCCACCATCTGAGAGGTTCAACAGGTCGCCGTGTGCTACGGCGAATGCCTGGAGCGACCTCTTGTCTTCCAACAAACTTGTTTGTTGCTAGAGATTTCCTGGGCAGTTCATTCTTCAGGCGGATGCCTGGATTCAAAATTATACGCCTACGCTTTGGTGCAATTGTGGGAAGCGCTGGCGGAGGCATTGGACCAAAATCATCCACAGGTCCATAGTCATCTCCATAGTCCATTCCCCCAAAGTCATCCCCATAATCATCCCCATAATCAACAGGACTTGGCATCGCTGCTGCCATATCAGGCATATCTGCAACCTTCCCTGGAGCCATAGAAATCGACTGGTGCATGACTCCTGCGATTGGCGAGTCCGAGGATGCATTCCTCAACGTCTCCAAGGGACGTGGTGGTGCGGCTGCCATCTCATGAAACTCTGGGATCCCCTCCATTGGACTCAAGTTAAAAGACGGATTTTCAGCGTGGCCATTATTCCATCCGGTATTGATTGTCAGTGTATGTTGCTGCCCAGATATCCTCTCCGGAACCCCCTCCATCGGGCTCAATTCCTTCTGCTGTCCATGGGTAAATTGAGTCTGCAACATCCCCTGTTGAGTTGATGTCATGGAAACAAGGTTTGTCTGCTTCATTTTAAGCACGGAGTTGACGTTGATATCAAATTTAGCCCTTTTAACATTTCTTCCTGTACCAGAACGCAGCGATGATGACACCAAGGCTCTCCTTTGAGCCATTGCTTGCTGAAGCAGGGCATCTTTCAGCTCTTCCACATCTAGTTGAGACTCTCGTAAAGCAGCGGGTGTTGGAATGTCTTGCCTGCAACGAAAACAAAGAGAATAATCATTGGTAAATCACATATGGAATGGCGGACTTATACGCGACGGAAGTTGGATTGAAATCCAATATACTCCTCATAATGTCACTATGAACCTACTTTTTAATCCGAATACAAAAGCGTTTTGCACGACCAGTCTGAGGGGTTACGCCCCCGTGTCCAGTGTACATTGGCATGCTCACTCGCCTCATCATCTCGGGCTTTCCACCGTGGATTGGTGTACACATATCTCCAATCATATTCTGACGCTCTCCGAGCACAGACACTCGTCGCTGAGAAACGTCTCCTAGTACAGGGAAGCCCTGCGAGCCAACGCGATAGGTTATCAACTGGACACATTCAATCATAATACCATCTATATATAAACAGAACACAAGGTAAATATATCAGACAATTCTTACGTTCATATACTCCCTAATGTCAGTCGTCTGTCCATCGCTCTGAAGCCCGGCCCCAAGAGCGTTGGGCATGAGTGAAGCCAGCTCGCTATCCATTTCAATACGCAAATCTGAAATTTAGATTGCAGATTAATTTCATTAATTGACCATCAAATGGTTCACCAAGAAACCAGATTGCCGTAGAAATGGTCACAAATCTCGCCAACCGTTCTTGTCTGTCGACTCTCCAACACGTCTACAAGAAGATATAGTGCGTGATATTCCACGCGATATTATCAATTTATTCTTTTATATTATATTCCTAGCACGACTACACGAGCAGGATCAGCTTTCGACTGCTTGGACCACCGCGATTCCGCAACTGCTACGGACAGGAACACGCTGGGCAGATTGTCCGGAGAAAAATCTCGGCAGCGCTCTTCCAACAGTAAACGATTGATACTATTTTTTTCAGAATAGGTAACCACTGGGCAGTTCCGTGGTTATTATTCGGCCCAAAGGATGCCCCCGTGTTGGAGCGTTTCTGCGGTACACATTTCATCGGCAGAAACTGTACCGCAGCCATTTTGAATTAGTAGCGCGCCAAAATATTTTCAATGGCTGTGAAACCTCTCTTAGTTCAAGAAACAACATTAAAAGACTACTAGTAATTTAACAAATTGGTGTACAACGGATCTTAAAAAATACTACTGGTAGTATTTACGGTTAGCTGCTACACGAGATTCAGTAGTTGGCCAGCTTTAAACCTCAACAAAAAACAAACGCAACATTTTGTCATACTAACTACTGAACAACGGCAACAAGAATGGTACTGATTTCTGAACAACAAAACAAGACGCTCCCGTTCTAGCCAGAACCACCGTCGTCTCCTCCTGTTCTGGAGAATTGATATTCTTGGGCCATCATGGCCGAGAGCAAAAGAATTCGGTCTTGTTCCTTGGTCCCTTCTGGAAATTTCAATGCAAAATTCACAAACCCATAGCACGCCCTACAGCACGCTTCTCCTCCTTTTCCTGGAGCATAGAACCTGGTAATGGTGCCTACGACATTATCATTCTCATCCAGAACATCAACAATCAGTGTTTCATTCAAGCATGTGGCACCACAGCAGTTGTTTACTCGCCCACAGCAGCAGTCAGATCGCCTCAGAGTATACCTGTACGTCTTTGCTCCTTCCGGCAAAACCGAGGTATAAGAGGTGCACTTGCAGCAAGCGTCAAAGCATTTAGATCCATAGGGTGCGAAGTTCTCGATAACCTTACCGATTACGGTGCCAGTATTCGTCGGGTCCAGAATGGTCATTTCCAAAGGACAGCCACAAACACCACCAATTCTGTAAGGCCTGATTCCAAGAAACTGATCCGAGCCTCTCGAAATGAAGTGCAACCGCAGCGGCCTCAGATTCAAGCACCCAATACATGCCATACAAAACCGATTCCAAAAGCTGGACTGCTCTTGAATGAACAGAACCTCGCTTAGGTCCTTCATTTCCTCCGCACTAGGATACCAGCCTTCCGAGTCCTTATTCTTCGTCGGGGGAATCTTACCATGAGGAAGAGCATACACCTGATACTTATTCTTGGCTTCGAATGGAATGCCAACAGTCTGAGAAGCAACATCAGTGTATTGAGTCACTTGTCGCACGACCAGACCGTCCAAGTCCTCCAAGTCGACTCGCATCTCCTGCAACATAGGAGCCGTCATGGCACTCGAGGATTCCATGATTATTCCACACTAGGCTCCCACAAATTTAGCGTGTACGTGTAACACATTTTCATTCTTCGCAGGACCTCGATTTTGTCCTCCATGTGTTCCGGATCTGGATCCAGGGCATTTGCCACTGTACATGTACAAGTACAGTGGCCAATATATTGGTGCATTCTTTGCATGCAGGATCTGTGCGCAAAGATCTTGAAATATTGACAGGTGGGCATAAAATGTAGGGACCCTTCCAAATCCGTAGAATTTTAATTTTGATCAGCCCTGATTTTTGCATCGTTGATATCTCCTTGTAGCTCTAGCACTGGAGTTTTAGGTGCCCCTTCAACTAATTGACGTCCTCTGGGTTAGAGCCAACTTACTCTTCGTACTTCGAGAGGGGTACTCTAGTCAATTTCTGTACATTTAAGGTGGTGCTATACCGTGTATAGATTGGGAGAAAAAGATAAATGAGAACCATGGAGGCCGTTAGGACAAGTTCAACGTGCTGGTGCAGAGCAGCGACGAGCGTGAACCCAAAGAGGAAAGTTCGGTTGTCTCTCTGTATGGCGAGAGCGATGAGGAAACTTGGAATGCGGTCTACAATTTCTATGCGTAGGAATACAGGTACAGGCTTTCCGATGATTGTTCGTTCCTCTGGTGAGGACGCTGCCGACCCTGAAGGTGAAGGTGAAGAGGGCGACTATGCGACTTATGTGTTTGGGGAAGACGATTTGGAAGACGAAGATGATCCGAGCGTTAGACTATATCTTGACACTGCAAATACTCTAGAATGGAAGAAGTGGGCTGAGACGGGGGTGTTCTATGGGTTTACTACAAATCCAACCATTCTGAAACGGGACGGAGTGCACTGCACCCTTCCGTCTATTCGTCAGCTAACACGGGAAGCGTTTGGGTTGGACGTGCAAGAACTACAGTTACAAGCATGGGGGGATACGATGGCGGAGATGTACTCCTGTGCCTTGGATTTAGCAGAACTCGATACTCGGGTAGTTGTGAAACTGCCAATTACAATGGATGGGATACTGACAGCTCGTCGACTGGTGAATGATGGGGTTCCGGTAACTTTGACGGCGGTGTATAGCGTGCATCAAGCGGTCACTGCGCTGTCGTTGGGGGCAAGCTATGTAGCTCCGTACTTGGGTCGCATGAATGATGCTGGAAAAGATGTAGGTGTTGTGCTATCTGCTGTGTGGAGCAGTCTTTTCATGTCTGTGAGAAGCCGACCCTCTACAAATATGTTTTATGCAGGGAGTGCTAGAGATATCTGAGATGCAAGATATAATTGACATGTCAACGGCATGTTCCGGGGAAGTAAGGCTTTTGGTTGCATCCATTCGCAGTGCAAATGAGATTGCTCAGCTTGCTGCACAGGGTTGCAACACGTTCACCATATCTCCAAAGATAGCCGAAGAGCTTGTCTCTGATCCTCTCACGCTGCAAGCTGCTGAATTATTCGAGGAACATGCGAGAGAGATGGGGAATATCGGGCAGTAGAGTTGCGTTTTGTACCAATCCAATTCTATTCGTTTACGGCTGATTACACTGTTACTTTTGTTAAGAAACTATACGCAGTCCTCCAGGACAACACCCCCTCCCCCCCCCCCCCCCAAGAGCAAAATCTAGTTGGCAATGAAAGGAACGGAGATTCCGTTGTGCACAAAGTTGGCGTGGGCTGGGTCTGCGATGTGAGCAGCAAGGTTATCAATTGGGCCCTTTCCAGTGGCGGCATACTGGGCAGCAAATCCAACAAAGGCCACCATGGCAAGACGACCATTCTTAATCTCCTTCTGCTTGTATTCTTCGTATTTGGCAGCATCTCCTCTGGACAGACCCATTGGGTCGAAGAACTTACCTCCTGGGTATCCGTTGGATACTCCCTTGAAGTCATCAGTGACTCCCAGGAAGGATCCATCACCCTGGGATCCTGGGTTGCGGATGTCCTGCAGCCTCTTGAATTCGGCCCATCCACTCAATGCAATGGTGGTCCACACGAGAGCTCCGAAAGATACCTCTGGGTGGCGGTCCATGTATACTTTTCCGGCCTCATACCACTCTGGCACATCAGCTCCGCTGGCATGGGCCAAGGAGGTGAAGAGAACTCCAGCCACTCCAGTCATCGCGAGTCTTCCGTGAATCAGCTCGGCCTGCACGTTCCATGCAAGCTGCTCTGGAGATGATCCAAGTCCCAAAGGATCAAATCCAAAGTCTCCAGCCAGGGTTCCGTCGAGGTATTCTGGCACCTCTGCCTCATTACCTGGGTACCAGATTGGGCGGTCGGCAGCCTTGGCCACGGTCCTCTGTCCTCTTACGCTCTGCACAGCACACGGAAAGACACCCCCATGTCAGATGACTCACAAGTGGATCTTAACTACTTGTATTATACAACCATGAGCGCATCCAAAGCTTTACGCCCATCCGACCTCCGAGTTATTTCCTCGACAACCCGGCACAGACAACGAGCGTATCGCCAGTATATCCAGTTCCATCACCACCAAAAACACGAGCGATGCCACCGATATCCCACCAAAAACCATCAATACATCATATTTATTATTATCATGCTACTCGACTACAATTCTATGCCCCAAGACATGCAGAGTTCCCTACCTTGCCGGGGGCCAATGGGGCCATGGACACCATGTTCCTTGCAGACAGCATCATCATCTCGTCCTTGTATGACACACTAAACTAAAGAGATATATTGCAATCAACTACGACTAGACGAATGGTCGAGTCCCACAAATACCAAGAGAAATGATTAAAATACCTCTGCGAGGGGCGTCGAAGGTGATTTTACCGCGGATTGGGATTTACCCCCATCCAAGAGCCTTTCCGACCGAACCAGATCTTTTTCATGGGCGGATGGTCGGTAGATTTTGCAATCCGAGGTCGATAGCAGATTTGCTGCTCTCCATTTTGACGATGGAGGACAGTGACTTCTTTACTGCCAAAGCCTTTGCAACCCCTTGCCCGGTGCATGGCATTTGCTGCGGCTCCAAGCATTCGTGAATAAGTAAATGCTATAAATAACTGTGCCCAGACAGGAATTCATTCTCAGGTGTCCAAACCAAACACAACAGATGGACCCAACGCTATTGCTGTATTGGTACATGCTAAGGCAGGAGCTGCACCCAGCAGTTTTCAAACCAGAGTTCGCATCCAGTGATGAGCAAGTCTGAAAAATAAGTAAGATGAACTATTGTGTCGTTCGAATGAGAATGGAACTAGCCAAAAGACATCCCGTGACCTTTTGTCATTGTCAAATGACAACTGCATAGCTATGCACTCCTGTAGGAGCCCATAATCTTGCATCCCTGGAATCCAGATCTATCTCAAATTTCCTGCATCTGAGCCCAGATCCAGGATAAATCGCCTTGTTGGTTGGTCACTGATATACTACAAAATATTTTTAAAAATCGTCCGGCTATTTCCAGGCATTAGAACCCGTAGTGTGAAACAAATCAATCGACAATGGTTGCCGCTGCTATGACCAACACCCGCAGCTTCGTGGGACACAGAGTCGCTGCCGTGAAGAATGGTAGCCGTGTGGTGATGAAGGCTGGAAACTGGCTCCCAGGATCCGATACTCCAGCATACTTGGAAAACCTGCCAGCTTCTTACGGATTCGGTGCGTCCTTGGGCATGAGCGTCGAAGTGCTTACACGTTGTAGGGGCGATTGATTGCGTATATGGGGCCAAATCGTTGCTTGTAATACTGTAACTGACTCTAAAATGTAACGTGGATTTGCCATGGGAGTACATGTATGCTAAGGTGACGAGTCTGGAGTCGGTAGCCCTTGGCCGTATCGGATAGGGAAGAGATTCTGGGCGGGGTCTGCGATGCGGGCCCCGCAGGTCCCTTGCTTGATCCATTGGTCTGTGACCCGACCTGTCACATGGTACTTGCTATTTATTCCTGGGGCACGCATATGGGAGAGGGCAGAAAGATTTAATATGGACACAATGAGCGATTTAATGAATGTTCTCGACAAGCTAGTAAGACTGATGCTGATGTTGAATGGTTGCAGATCCCTTGAAGTTGGGAGAAGATAGCGCAAGCCTGAAACGCTTCCAGGAGTCTGAGGTCATCCACGGTCGCTGGGCTATGCTTGGAGTGGCTGGGTGCCTTGGAGCTGAACTCCTCGGACAGGGAGACTGGTACTCTGCCCCTCTTCCTCTGGTGCAGGGAGGACACGCCACCTACATGGGTGCTGAGGTGCCATTCGACCTTGGAACCCTGGCCGCCGTTGAGTTTGCAGCCATGGCTGGTGCCGAATCCATGCGCGGAGCTGCCGAGGCTGAGAAGCGAATCTACCCAGGAGGAGCCTTTGACCCAATGGGCATGGCCTCTGATGAGAAGAAATTGAAGGAAATTAAGAATGGACGTCTTGCCATGGTTGCATTTGTTGGATTTGTTGCCCAGCACCAGGCCACCGGTGCTTCCCCACTCGAGGCATTGAAGACCCACTTGGCCGATCCATTTGTGAACAACTTTGCTGTGCGTATTTAATTTAATTTATTCTACTTTGGGTCGTTTATTTCTTTTTTATTTGTTGGCATGAAGGTCAATGAATGACGTTGCTGACTTTATATCTATGTGTTTTGTGCAGACCAATGGAGTAAGCCTGCCATTCTAAGCTCTGCAAAAATATGGGATGAGAAAGACTGCGTGCTCTGTCTATTGCATGTGTAGGCTGTATTATCTCTCGTTGTTATGTAACATGGAATGAATAGTCCAGAGTAAGCATTTTTTAACACTCATACATGATATATATCTCATGGAGATTTTTTTGATGAGCAACAGGAGGAAAAAGGTACAGGTATTAATAAATTAGTTCTATCTCGATACTCTTGATATTCAGGGTTGTCACCCCAACGCGCACTCGCTTGCTTTTCTTGAAGAGGAACTCCACTGCAGACAGTTGCAAGTCAGAAACATGAACTAGCAACTATTACTATAGATTATTCAAGATGCACAGCATGAACCTACCTGACAAAAAGTAATAAGATCATGACAAATATGGGCGATACTATTGTCAAAAAGTCCATGTTATTGTCAAACCCAGTACAGCACATTGCAAAAAAGCCCCACCATAATGTCATTTCTCCAAAATAATTTGGGTAACGAGCATATGACCAAAGCCCTGAATCCATCCATTGATTCCTAGTTCCAGGAGTCAGCTTAAATTTCAACTTTTGATAGTCTGCTATACATTCTACTAGGAAACCTGAGATCCACATAAGCAAACCCAGGAGAAGCAAGCCATCGATGCCTTTATCGAAGGAAATCTCAGCAACTGAAGGCTTTGTGTTTAACAGCACTAATGGACTTGTCACGATGCACACCCACAAACCTTGCATCATCCATGCGACAAAGAAATGAATTGGGGATTTCTTAATTATCTCGAATCGAGAGTCGTGTCCAGTCTGAATCACTCTATAGAGCAGGAAGGAGCCAAGTCGAGTTGCCCAAAGACACACGAGACTCGCGACGAACAGATTTAGCGATAAACTCCCGCCTTGCTGCGAATTCCAATCTTTCTGATTAGAATTTGGGTTCTCATATTTATTAAAATGTAAATATGTGGTTCCCATGGCAACCGCGAGATAGGCTAGGCTCCCAAAGGCATCGTAAAATATTTCAGTCTTGAGCAGGTTTGCGACTACAAAACCTACGATTTGTATTCCAAAGTCTACCCCCAATGCAAATTTTATAACAGATGTCATCTTTTAAATCATGAAAAAGAAATATTAGGCATTTCGCTATCACCACTGAGTCAATTGTCAAACTTGCTTGAATTCATGGCCAACACACACATTTGAATTTCTACATTTACAGGGACGGTAAAACTTATTATTTAATCATAGCATATTATCAACATGACTTTTGAATGAGATTGCGTTGCAATTCTCGTAATTTCGATGCAATATATGCAAAGTCAGGACGATCTTCAGGATTCTGTTTCCAGCATGCCTCCATTATTTCAACGTATTCCCCCACAGTTGTATCCTGGTCTCTATTTATGCCTAGATCATCTATTTCAATGGTATCTAAATCGATCGGAGGTCTTTCGCCACGTTGGACATCACCCACAACAGTCCAAGGAGTTTTCCCTTCCCATGGAAGGCGCCTTGTCAATATCTCCCACATCACCATGGCAAACGAATACACGTCGCTTGCCACACTGCAATTGTCGCCTGATAGCACTTCCGGAGCGAGCCATCTCGGATTCAGCCCTCCTCCAGAAGTCACGATGGAGTTAACTCCACTTTCTAATGCTGCATCTGTTATGAGCTTGCTGAGTCCCATGTCAGCAACCTTTACTGTCCAATCTGCAGTGACTAATAGATTTGGAGACTTGAGATCTCTGTGTATGATTTGCGGAATTCTAGTATGAAGATGCAGCATTCCAGCTGCTGCATCGGCAGCAAAGGCCACCCTTCTAAGCCATGATATGGGCTTCCTTGATGGATCAGGCTGCTGATTCATATTACCATGCAACACATTGTACAGAGAGCCTCTGGGACAGAACTCTGCAGCCATGCTCGGTGGATCTAACGAGAAGCCCATGAATTGGACGACATTTGGGTGTCTAAGAGCTGCTGTGATTTTGATTTCGTCTAGTAACCGATTTGGATTTGGTGTCGCTACATGAGATGCATGGCTCAGCGCCCCACTTCCAGAGGGATCAAGGCCAAAACTAATTTCCCTGGCATCCAGAAGAACCTTCACAGCAACAGCAGTCTCATTCCATTTCGCTAAGAATACTTTCCCAAATGATCCGACACCAAGCGATCTCACGACGTGTATCTCGTCCCAGGAAAATTGCAAGTTAGAGAGGAATTCAGGCATATCAGATGAGGATCGGGACACACTTCCACCACCATCCAGGCTCCCAGACTCGTCACCTTGAGCACGTGTTGGAGAGAAATCGCAGCTGGAAATAATACTTCTAGTCTTTCTGCTCGATATCCAATTTAATACGGGGTCCTCGGTGATAACTGCACCTGAATCGCCGACCCTGGGTGCTGAGATTGCCAGAGACGAGGCACTTTTTATCGAGTCCACATCATCAAAAGCAAACACATCAATCTTGTGAGCTCGCTTCTCTTCATCACGTATCCTCGCTTTCTCTCGTTTCTTTCGAACTATAATAAATGTTATTGCTATCGCCGCTATCCCCAATATAGCGACAGCCCCCAGCACGCAGCCCACTATCAAACCAGTATTGCTGCTCGACCCACTATCTACGTCACTGAGCCACGACTCGCGATTCGTCGCAAGATTATCAAACCATCCCTGAAACTGCGGTAGCTGAGGCGCTACATCTTCCATAAACCTATCATAAAACGTATCATTCGTAAACAGGTTCAAAGCACCTGCGATATCTAGCCCATCAGAACCATTGACCATCCATGGGAACCAGTCCAACGGCAATGTCCCATTATCAAGAAAATACTCCCACATCCTCGTGACATTGATAGTAAAAGCTCCATTCGAGTCAATCCCATACACGTCACTGTCTGTCAGGTTATATCCATTGAATATGCTATTTCTTGGAGCCGTGTTTCCACCCACGACTTCACCCTGGCTTCTCACTACCGCTGGAAGACCGAGTCCCAGGCACAAGGCGGCACACAAAGATGCCGACCAAGTCATCATCATTTTCTTATATAAATCAACTGAAAATGTGTGTCGATCACAAGCCTGCCAAGCGTGTACAATGTTCCTACTACTATGCACGTATCCCAGCTCGTCTGCTGTCACAGCTCTATCTCCAGGACGTTCCCCCACTGCACGGTACTCCTTCTCGACCAACCTAGTATCCAAGTTTGCTACTCTTTCAAGACGAATCCAATGACTAAGACTAGTTTGGTCTTGTCTTGGACCAAATAGCGCAACGCACTCTCATCGTCAGCGCTGCTCTCAAGCCTTTTAAACGCTTGTGCTGTACCAATGCTTGGTACAGTCGACACCAGCCTCTTGTCAAAATTCACTCTACTCTTGTCTATTTTAAGTACACGGTCTCCGTTTGGAACAGTAAAATAGATTAGGTCGCTACATCCCAAGTGGGATTGGAGCTCCACCACCTGAGCCTTGTCTTCTCCAAGAATTTGCCACGTTATACTGGTCGAGTTCTTGGACGGTCCAAGTCCCTGTACGAAGAGGCCCTGACCCATGCACCATAGTAATGTGAGAAATGGCATGTAATTGCATGCAGATATCTTCTCAATATCAGTTGAATGTATTTTACATACCAATGATTCTATATTCATGTCAGTCTGTATCCGAATTATTATTACACAAAGCCATGGTCTAGACTACAGTACCACAAAAATCTAACCTACATTGTTACAGCGCTACATTGATCACACTCTCCCAACTAGCAAGCGCATCCAGTACAGCGCGGTTTTCAATGCTCCAAATATATCAATACATAGTAATGATGAAAAAGCACGTCATAGACACTGTGCGTGGGTCAATATCATTGGGAAATTCAATTCAACAAGACACAATTGAGAACATGCATTAGAGTGCGAGTGAATTTAAATTCAAAGGTACAACAGCAATTACTTTCTCTCCGGATCTTCACAAATGGCATTAGATGCAAGCTTTAGTCGAATATGACCCTTTATTTCAATATCAGGGTCTAAGACGTTGCCTTTCTGAAGTATTTGAATCTTCCCTACTCTAGCCAACTGACGGGCTGCCAACCTTGTGTTCGGCATCTGCAACGCAAAAGGGCTCCCTCCAGTCGACGTAGATCTATTAGTCAATGTATGTTCCCGAAATTAATGGCAATTCCTGGGGGATCACCAAGATATGTACTGCTAGTAGGGGAGAGGAATTTCATCATCCTTCAAACAGGTGCCACCTACCTGGGTCCTCCAGTCCTGGTTGCTTCCAGCAAACAGTCTTCGAGGGGCTTCACTTGGTCAGCACGTCTTGCCTAGATCCCTGCTTTGTAGTATATCCATTATAGATTTTTCCAGACATTGAATAACATCCACTGTGCTATCAGAGATGTAGCACGCTTTCTTGTTTGTGTTCTTGGTGCTCTTCCTCTTTGACACTCCTCCTCGAGCAGCAACGGGATTTGGAGCCATGGTGACAGCGTTTAAATGCCCAATACTTGATACATTGTACTAATACATATATAGTGATTTATTTGTTGGATTCGTATTGCCTGTGAGGTGCTCTATCAGTCGCATCATATGATGGGGACTGTACAGCCATAAACAGCATTTTATTTTTTTTCTTATTTCATTATCATTTGATACACTCGGTGTGTAGTATTCTTTTGATAGACAGTTATTCCGTATAGTACATTGGCATCATGTGCTCTTTTATATTGGCACCGATTGTATAGGGCTCGGTTAGATAGTGAAAGAAACGCAAAGTGGTGGGTACGTACCCCAGCCTAGTCTTGGACTGTCCAGAGAATGAGTCGACGCCAGCAAGATATAGAGCGAATTGCCAAAGGCATTCGCATAGTAATAAGGAAAGCAATTGAGCAAAGGTATGTTCGCTGTTCCTTCGGTGGATGTGTGTTGAACAGTATTTCAACCATGGATGCGGTGGTGTGGGGAATTTACGTGTTGAATCTTCACGTTACAAATGCGAAACAGACGACAATAGGTCTGCTGAGTGCTTCATATTTGGCAATGTGTATTCTAACGCATCTCAGTATGATCCAAAAGAATGTGTCTCTGAGGGCAGGAATGTGTGGTGTGCAGGGTTTCTTCATCTGTTTTAGCTGGACAGGCAAAAGGTCCTGGTACCAGTCGCCTTCAAAGGCAAGCGGGGGGTAGAGGGAGACAGATGGCTGCAGTTACACAACATGCAGATGCAATGAAGTATGATATGGAGAAGCATGCTTCTGCTTTGACCTTGGGAGAAGAAATGGGCAAAGCAAACTGCCAAGATGACACAGAGGTGGTGTTGCCTCCTGTGACTCCTGAACCTTCATCCCACGCACATGATGTTGGCGTTGATGTACTAAGAAATGGTGAGCCATACATCAAAACAGAGAAAGATTTAAATGAAAACAGTGTTTTGTCTGAAGCTGATACGGCCAAGAAACTTCAGAAAAGACGGATTTTCAAACCAAGAGAGCGCTCTGTTCCTTCAAATTCCTTCAGCAGAGCAATGGGGTTTGCTGGCCTGGGTGCATCGCTGCTGTGGGGCACAGCTCAAGACTCAGTTTCAAGAGTATTCCGATCAAAATCTAAGGACAAATCGAAAGAGAATCAGGGTTCCCAATACTTGCTCTTGTCGAAATCAAATGCAGAGAGATTAGCCAATGCACTGTGTCATATGAGAGGGGCTGCATTAAAGCTTGGTCAAATGATTAGCATACAGGATGAAAATATTTTGCCCCCGCAATTCCAAGAAGCGCTTGAGAAAGTACGAGCTGGAGCAGACGTAATGCCAAAGAAGCAGTTGCACTCTGTGCTACGTGAGGAGCTGGGGGAAGACTGGAGGGAAAAGGTGGCGGATTTCAATGAAATGCCAATGGCTGCTGCCTCTATAGGCCAAGTACACGAAGCCACGACATTGGATGGACGTGACGTCGTCATGAAGATACAGTATCCTGGAGTAGCAAGATCCATAGAGTCTGACGTGGATAACCTGATGAGGCTGATTCGTGTGGCCAACATTCTGCCCAAAGGAATGTATGTAGAGAATGCAGTAGCAGTAGCAAAGCGTGAACTGGCGATGGAGTGTGACTATACGTATGAAGCATTTGCCCAGGAAAGATTTGCAAACCTTATCCAAAGTGATCCAGAATGCAACAAAATGTTTTATGTTCCAGATGTTATTCCTTCTTTATCAGCAAAGCGTATTCTAACGACAGAAAAGGTCACTGGGGTCCATATCGATGCAGTTGCAGATCTATCGCAAGATGTCCGAGACAGAGTCGGAACACGACTGCTGGCATTGACCCTGAAAGAGCTGTATGAGTGGCACTTTATGCAAACAGATCCTAATTGGGGCAACTTTTTGTACGACGAAGAGCGTGACATGTTGCATTTGATTGATTTTGGAGCTGCCAAGGAGTATCCTGTTGACTTTGTTGAGAACTATTTAGAAATGGTCAAAGCGTGTGCGGAGAAAAATGCAGACGAGATTATCCGTAGATCTACAAAACTGGGATTCTTGACAGGGGATGAGTCCCAGGTTATGCTTGATGCGCACGTGGAGGCAGCCATTGTTGTCGGAACCCCATTTAGCACCGACGGACTGCATCAGTTTGGAGGACCAACCTCCATGACGAAGAGAGTCACAGAATTAGGGTCCGTCATGCTTAGGCACAGGTTGACTCCACCGCCTGATGAGAGTTATTCGTTGCACAGAAAGCTTTCCGGTGCCTTTTTAGCTTGCATCAAATTGCAAGCAAGAGTCCCCTGCAAGAAGCTATTTTACGAAGCTTATGATAGGTTTCACAAACAAATACGACATCCAGCTCTTTCTACCTCGCAGCAGCAGCAGTATTCCACAGCAGACAAAGTAGCTGCAACTGGCTGACATATTTTGACAATGTATATTATGCCTGTATGAGTGCATGTCGATTGTGGAGACAATGTTTCTTGCTCTGTGCATGCATGCTTTGTACCCTACGTAGATGTGTATACACAAATTTGTGTCTTTAAAGACAGGCCTATTAGTAATAATTTGGTAACATTACTCATCAGATCATGCGTAGAGAGATAGCCATGTATCCTTCGTAGACGATCAACACTGACGCCGGATTCAAACCGCGGTTGTATGGACTGGAGACAAATTACCTTGAAGAAGACTTGTACACCCTGGACTGCATCGTGCATGGTTTTAATGCAAATGACTTTAAAGATGATGCATTAGAAAAGCATTCCGTCGGGTGGACAAGACCTCGCCAATCCTGCAGACTATTGTAGTGGGTAATAAAGAGGGGTCATATCAGTTTTCCAAGCACAAAAGGGAGGAAGATTGGCCTGTCATCCAGATCCGAAATGTATCTACCGACGACCAAGCCTTGACTTGTGCCAGAGAAACATGGAGCATCGAGACGGAGTCCATAAGATGCGGAGGAAAGGATGCTCGGCGATCTTCTGCTCGTATTTGGGTGGTTCGAGGAGTGAGTATCGCTAGTGTATGCTTGGAATGCCCGCACCATTTCGCAGATGGAACTGGCCTCAGCGCGATCTTGACAAAATTGTACTTATATTGCCGTACACCCAAGCCTTTTTGGTTTCTTTTAGATCGGCTTAGTCACGACGAAGTCCCAACTTTCAACGAGATGGCCCTCAAGCAAGACTTGCCAAAGCTGCACAGTGCTGATCTGGAGAGACTTAGTGCTGAAGGGCCATGGCGATGCCCCAACGTGTTTACCTTTCAAGATTATGATATGTTCCAACCAGATGCTGCTTCTAAAATGAGTAGCATGAAAGAAGAACTGAAACCTGTACCAGGAGCTGCGATGAAGAGGTGCCGAGCGCATTTGAGGAAACAGTGTTTGACAATTACCTCATGCTTTCAGGCCCTTGCCATCAAGACCATGGCATTGGTTCTCGATGCGACTAACATGAACCCGGAAAACAGACCTTACATTGGCACATCAGGTGTCTATTGTAGAAAATGGGGTAAATAAATGGGGCACCAGGCGCGACAGGAAGGGCAAATTCCCTGTTGTTGGCAAGTATTCTGCCGGCTTGAATATCACAATTCCTGCTGAAACTGCCCTGTCTTCAAGTCTGGAGGATATCGCCAATATTTTCAAAGAAGAGCTTGGGCGAATAAGGAACGATGTCGACGCTCGAATTCGCTTTCTCGGCGCGAATTTAGATGCCGCATACCTTACAGGAGTTTCTTGAGTCATTGTTCCATCAAAGGGCCTTGCATTTCCCCTCAGCGGAAGAATAGAGTCTCTCGTCTCTTTTGGGCCAATGCCTCACCGGTGGTTCTACGTAGTGACCTGTGGAAATACGACCAGAAATACTCTCGATATTGCCCTTCCAACCGCTCAAAAAATCGAGCCAGACCAGTTTCATCAGTTCATCAAGTCCGCCTCCAAGGGATCGGCATTGGAGCCAATCCTGAATTCTGGGCCGTTCACAACAGAACTGACAGACTCAAGACATCGCCAGTGACTCTTCATCCATTGTGCATGAAAGTCTTGATAGCCTCATGTACTATATCTACCATATTTTCTAAACAGTGTCCATCTCCTTGCAATCAATAATGCATGTCAACATTAATCCATCGATGGATAGCTGGGGTTCCTGGGGTGCTAGTGCTCTCAGAGTCGACTCTCCATGGCATATTTTGGCCATCCGCGGGCATCCACCTGCATTTGTAAAAGCAAGAAAAAAGTTCTTCTCGTGCACTTCATACGTGATATGCACAAATGAAGTGAAGTAAAACGTACGAAACACAGTAGATTATACTACTATTGTAGCGAGACACTTTGCATAGAGCATTATTCATCGTATAGACAAGCTCTTTGAAGGATGAGCACGGTGGAGGACATCTTTTTGAAATGGGTATTCCCATTACTAGGGGGAGTAGTAGGAACGATGATGTTCTCAGCACCTTTTAAAGCGATTCTTAGGGCTCGTAAAGAGCGAGTTCTCGGGGTAGGTTGGAGTTCTCACTCTCAGTCTGCTGTATGGTGACGCGATTCTGGTTCGTTCGTATCCATAGCAAAATGACAACATCAATCATACAATGTGTATGCAGAGTTTGAATCCATTGCCATATCCAGCACAGACTGCGAATGCTGCCGGATGGCTGGCGTATTCCTATGTCATTGTGCCCACCAACCTGAGTGGCTCTGCCCTGTTGTTCTGGGTGAACGAGCTGGGGCTCTTGCTGGGGCTCTTTTTCACCATGAGCACGTACAGCCTGGCAAATCAAAAGATTAAAGATAGAATTTTAGCGATTTTGCTCTTCTTCTTCTTGGTGATACCCTTGATAGGAGCCATTGGAGTGATGACAAAAATGTCCAGTAATGACTTGAAACTCATGTGGGGTTTTACGGCAAACGCGATTCTGCTCATGTACTATGCAGCACCCTTGAGTACGGTTATAACAGTGATCAAGACTAAGAGTACTGCGTCGTTGAACCTGCCCCTTGGGATTATGCAAACGGTGAATGGCTTGCTGTGGTTTGGGTATGGATTAGCAGTCACTGATCCATTCATTTGGGTGCCAAATGCAATCGGAGCGTGTACTGGTTCTCTCTTGTGCACGCTATTGTTTATATTTAGAAAGAAAAAGCGACCAGAAAGTGTAGGGAATCAAGATGATGGGTCTCCTGCTCATTCGTCAGTTGAAAAATCTTCAGACAAATCGGCCGATATGATGGAAGCCTGCCACGATACTGCCAATGATGAAGCAGTTGATTGCAATACCAATGGTGCAGAAATGAGCCGCAGCGTTGTTCCATGACAGCGATGATAACGATGATGAATTCAAGTGAATAACAACAGTAGTAGTGCTAGTAGTGACGTATATATTTTGTTACATTCTAATTCTGTCTTTCTGTCTTTTTTTTTTCTATTTATTTGACAATTGGTATCATCCATGATATATAAAAATTTGAATTAGTACACAACTATGAAACTATTATCAATTTTATAATGAATAGAGAAACCAAGAGAAACCAAAGGAAAAGGCGACATGGCGTACCAACGCCAGAGAAGAAGGAATTGCCTTCAAACAGCAAATTGTTCAAGACTGCTGCCGATTCTGACAAAAGGACTTGCGAGCCGAGACATGCCGATAATAATAAAAGCGATACAAAAAACGAAAACCCAATTCCATTGTTGACCGAAATGAGCATGTTAGAGACTGCGACGGAATATCTGAAGCAACGCGACCCGGTGCTCCAGGGTTTGATGGAGCGGCACGGGGCTGCCACGAGTCTGCTGACCAAGTCTGAGGAATGCCCATTTGGGTCTTTAAGCAGGAGCATTTGCTATCAACAGTGCGTAATTATAACAATAGGAATATTAATATCTTTTTGTCTACATATCACACTATATTTTGTATAGCGTTGCTATTAGTATGCGCCCAAGCAATCATCCCTTGAATATAAACAAATGTAGGTTGGCAACCAAGGCAGCAGCCAGGATTTTTGAAAGAGTCTTGAACACGTGCGGAGGCTCGATGGCTCTATCCCCTTCAAACGTACTATCCGTGGATCAAGAAACGTTGTGCGAAGCTGGGCTGAGTCGATCCAAAGCCAAGTATTTGCACAACATAGCCCATCATTTTGCCAGCGGAACATTGGTAGCTGAACAAATCTATACCATGGAGTTTAGTGAACTAAGTGCATCCCTTTTGTCTGTCAAGGGGATAGGACCATGGACCGTGGATATGTTTGCCATGTTTCATCTCGGGCATGCAGATATTCTTCCAGTCTCTGATCTTGGTATTAAAAAAGGCATGATGAAAGTATATGGCTTGTCAAAACTGCCTAGCCCAGAGCAGATGGCAAAGATTGCTGATAATTGGGCACCCTATAGATCTGTTGGATCGTATTATATGTGGAAAGCGCTTGATGCTGCAATTTGAATATTATGTAATGTGGCAATATGATGTAGATTCTAGGATGTACATGCATGATTAATCATGTTTGCTTCAAATTTGACTTTAAAAGTCAGTAATGAGATCTCTCAGCTCGACCTGGACATATGAAATCCTGTGCACAGGATACTCTCAGAATTAATTAATCAATTCATATTGTCTTCTGTAACCTCGTTATGTATGGATCAGTGGAGTCTGTTGTTCTACTGGATTATAGAAGTCATCTCTCTCTCTCTCTCTCTCTCTCTCTGTCGTTATATATTGGGCACTGGGCACATAGGATGGGTTTAGAATGATTACAATTCATCATGTAAGCTTGGACTTTAAAAATAAAATAGAGAGAGAGAGAGAGAGAGGGATGAGTAACTTAGTCTAGTTTAAACTGCTAGACTAAATTTAGTAAACTTTATTATTCACTCACTTTATTATTCATACTCAATCTGAAACAATCTAATAAGATGAGCATTGTACGCGGACAGTGTAACATTAGAAAATAAATGCGTACATTGTACCATTGATCAGAATTGATATTGGTAATATTGATTTGGTCGATGATGATTCGGTACGCACAAAGTTCCTGTTCGACTCGAGGTCTGTTGTCACATGTGGGACATGTCCAGGCGAGGAGTGTCATTGGCAGGCATTCAGATGCTGTGATTCGGGGTGAAATTAGGAATAAAAAGATTATTATGGTTGCAAGAGTAGGCGGAGCCGTCAAGGCAGCGAGATGCATGGTACAGCAGTGCGGACATGGGGGAATTCGGTCTACAGGTATGACCAAAGCTATCAGAATGGAGTTTGATGAATGTATGATTCCTCATCCGGCTAAGGTAGAATATGGTGGAGAAGATGCTTATTTTGTGAGTACGGTGGACGGAGGGGCATGCGGTGTGAGCGATGGCGTGGGTGGTTGGCAAGATAGCGGGGTGAATCCTGCTGAGTACTCACAGACTCTGATGGAGTATGCGAAAGAGGCACTGACGCAGGGGATGGATTCGATGGCTGATGAGAAAGATGGCGTTTCTGATGAATTCAGCAATTCTGAAGATGTATCGAATGAATTGATCGACGATTCAGGGGCAATGTATGTTGCTGAAGGAGAATCTGTGGTGGGTACAATGAGGCAGGCAAGAAGCAGGAAGGCTACAAGTATAGAAGCTCTGGATGTTGCCCACCGACTGACGAGGAAGCCGGGTTCTGCGACAGCTTGCATACTGCGTGTAGATCAAGATACTGACGAGATAGATGCATCCAATCTAGGAGATAGTGGGTTTATCGTGGTTCGGAACAAAGAGGCTGTGTTTCAGACGCCTCATCAGGAACACTTTTTTGACTGTCCTTATCAGCTTGGTGCTGCTCCAGAATACGTAGAGGCGACGGACACTGCGGAAGATGCCATGCAGTTTAAGATAAAAGTGATGGAAGGGGATTATATCGTGATGGGGACGGATGGGCTGTGGGATAATTTGCCCGTTGAAAAGGTTGTGGAGATGCTGCCGGATGATGGCAGTGTTGAAGGATGTGCAAAAAAACTGGCAGATGCAGCGTATGAGGTTTCTCAGGATCCAAATTATGAATCTCCGTATGCTTTAGAGGCTAGAAAATCTGCCACGGGTGTCTCAATGTGGGACAAATTGACGTCTATAAAGATATCTCTGGATGAGGGTGTCACGTTTGGTGCATTGACTGGAGGCAAATTGGACGATATAACTGTTGTAGTTGGGCATGTGATGAATGAGTAAATTTTGTAGATCTATTGTTAAAAATATAATGTACTATAATAATGATCAACGTTTCTTCCATTTTCTGGGCACTGGCAAACCCATGGATTCCCATGTTTTACGAAATATGGATTCCGTTTCTGATCCCATTGCTCGGATTTCATCGCCTGGAGGGTTGTAGATTCTGCAATTTTGGAATATTTGAGCAACGTCGTCAATGACTTGACCAGGTGAACCATATGAATTCCGCTGCAAATTGAATAATATTGTGCTAAAGTCCATAGGTCGTTTAATAAGTCTTGAGTATCCTGGAGCAGCTCTCTCGCTAACTGGCTGAGCAAAGGGTTCGGATGAAGGATGTGCTAAAACTGTTTCGATCGTGGAAGTTGCTTTGGATATCCAGTCGTCTGGACTATCGAATGCCACGTTAGCAGATCCGAGTCCGGCATTGACCCAATACTTTTTAAATGCAGTGGCAACAGCATGTGCACCTTCAGTAATCTCATCGTCAGAGCCATTGTATGCTTCAGCATTCTTTGTAATAAGCTCCATATCGGCTAAAAGGTTTCCAGGTGCTGCATACTTGCCACTTTGAAGCTTTTCTGAGATTGTTTGAAGGTCCATTGGGGTCTTCACCACATCTTTATAGCCAGGAGCATCTTCTTCATCCACAGGATCGTAGAACCAGGAAGCTTGCGGCACAAAGTTAATGAGTCGGTACAAAACTCCACGGGCTTGTTCCACCCAGTCATCCGTCCTGGTGACTGCCCTTTCTTCAACCTTTGCGCCTCCTGTGGCATCAGGAATCATCACCTTTGCTGAAATCCATGCTTTTTCAAAAGCTTCCTTGGTCTTCTCACAATCATCGATAATGGGAGCATCTGGCTGATTGAATTTTAAGCAGTTGGACCAAATCAACTCCATATCTGCTATCAATTGAGATGGATCAATATAGCGACCATCTGCCAACTTGCTCTTGATCACACCTAAATCCATTGGCCTCCTGATTACCTCGTAATAATTCATAAAGTCTTTCGGTACTGGCCGCAAGAATGGTTGAGTATGTTCAAGTCTGGATATTTGCGATAAAACTTTTCCCGCTTTTCTTTGCCAATCTGATGAGGGCTCTCCAACAAGAAGATGTGAAGCCTGAGGTGGGACAACATCAACACCAGGGTCGCATTTTTCCATCAATGCGTCACTCATGGTATCTTGATCAGTTAGGGGAAGACCCTCCTTTTTCCATAATCGACTGAAACTGCTGCGCATATGTTTTACGCCGTCAGTGTACTTTGAGTCCTCTCCATTGTATGCAATACAATTGCTGACAATCATGTCCATCCTTTGCACTACATCTAATGGGGATTGATAAGAATACAACTCATTGCGGATTGTGTCTAGGTCCATGGGAGCCTCAACGTAGTTTGTATAATCGGTCAATATGTCAAGGGGCACAGGAAACCGAAATGGCTCAGAAACATGCATTCGAAATACCCTCATCAAGACCTTCTCTGCTGATTCCATCCAATTTGTCTTTGATGCCAGGTGAGCATTTTCCATTTCTTTCTGTGCCTTTATACGCTTTGACCTCTCTTTAACTCTATCCTCGATAGATGCAAATTCAGTGGCAGGTTCTTGCGCTGCTTCAATTGCTGAAAGAATGACATTTTCACTTGGAGGGCGAACCCTCTTTCCAGAGCATTCAGCACATTTTACTCTATTGGGATCCAGCAGTCGTGGATTCTGCATATACATGAAAACAGAGATTAGGAAAAAGAAAATCATAAAATATTCGCCGCTCATTGAATGTCGTACATCAAGAATAATGCCGAGGCACTCCTTGTGAAACTGCCTAGAGCAATTGACACACGTGTAGAGTGGCCTTCCCAAATCTGGATACTGGCATACAGGGCAGTTTGTTTTATTCTCCGAAAATATTTCCTCCCCCATTTCATCATACGGCATAATTCGGTCATTGCTGGAGTTAGATTGATCAGAGTTCTCTTGCTCTTCGTCATTCAGAACATCAAACAAATCTGGATGTTCCGCCCTTCCCAGTCTCTTCATAATCTCCTTTCGCTCTGCTAATTTGTAGTCGGCTCTTTCGAAAAATGGTTTCGTTGGTCGTCCTCTATGTTTTTTATCCTTTTTAGGTGGTTCTTCGACTACTTCAACACCAGGAAGCTGCTGACCTGCTTTTGGCTCCTTCTCAAGCCGTGCAATAAGCTTTCTGGATCCATAGCAACCTGGACAATGCCACTCCTCTTTTGGATCCATGGAATCGATTTCCTGATTTGTCAAAATGACACAATACCCATGCAACCATCTAGCGCATTTTTTGCAATCAATGAATCTCGACTTTGAATGGCTAGTTATCGAGTTAAAACACAAAGAACATACATGCCCTTGATCATCTCCTGCAATTGACTCCTCCATTTTCCTTTTCTCGCTAATATCGGCTCCAGGCGTCGAAGTAATTTCTTGCTTCGATTGTTTGCGCAAGAAGTTATTGGCTTTCATCGCTAAACGGGCAGCCTCGCGCCGAATGTTCTCTTCATATGATCGTACAAGCCACAACGGCAACTTTGACTCGTTAGTCCATACAAGATCTTCTGCAGGGACATCGTATGCAGAATCCTGCGCTGTGGATGGAATCGAATCCAACTCATGCTTGACTGATGTTACCGAATCTGTTATTGCAGCTGCATCCCCTGGAGCTTTTGGAGACTTGATGTCCTCAAATATCTTTGAAAACTGATTATGGACTTGTTCTGCTTCTCTCAATGCTACCAACCGACTACATGCTTTCTTAGAGCTCGGGTTTTTGCAAGTGCTGCATTGACCACATCGCTTAGATACTTTTTCATCTCTTTCAGTGTTTTGAAGCCATGTAGAAGCCTTCAATTGATTCTCATTATACTTAATCTCTTGGGTACTAGAAGGCTCATTCAATTGTACACCATCCTCTTTTTCAGGCTTAAGATTCAAGACATACTCGTGATTACCGTTCATGGTGGCTTGCTTTGCTTGAAGAGTAGCATTTGAATACATTGTATGTGCAATATGCTTTGGCTTTGCTATGGAATCCCAACGAAGGACAGAGTCTAACTTGCGGAGTGCCATTGCCAACTCAGCACAATTTTGGGATGACTCAACCTCTGCTATCCACAAAAGCCGTTTGTTGCTAATTTTCCATTTTTTATTACGATATGTCAACCCTAGTATTGGCTTTCTTCCAGCCTGAAGGATTGCCTGCAATGAAATCAAACACTGATTGAAAATGCGCTTCTAGAAGTACTTGTACTTGTTATGATATATATATATATATATATATATATACAGAAAAGAGGTCCGCACCTTTCGAACTAAAAACTTGGGCGGTCCAAATTTTCCAATGGGTTGGGTTTTTTTGTAGTACCTTGTACTCCATTCCCCATGGGTTTTTACGAGAGCAGCTATGCTGGGATCCGAATCAATGTCGTACACATGATGGCTTCGTCCCTCCTCCATTGCAGCAGTGCTATCAGACTTTAGCATTGGTTCCGTGAAAGATCCTACGTTATTGATGTCCTGAGAATTTCGGTTTAGCAGTTCCTCAGGGAAATTCTTGTACCAATCGGGTAAAAAGCAGATATTCCTCAGTGAAGCTTCAAGCTGCAGGAGTAAATGCTTAAATCTCCGAACCGAAGTGCATGATCTCAAGCTGGCTATCCATTGATTCCTAAATATGTGGCCTCCATCAGCCGAAGACCAAGGCCCTTCAGCCAAGGGCCAGAATTCCTTCTCCATCTTGGCCAGAAGGGCAATTAAATACCCCATCCTGAACAAAATCAACGATTCATGATGTAAGAACACATATGTAAATTTCAAATAATCTAACGAAACTCACTTTAAATTTTCCGACCCTCCATCATTTTCACAAGACTTTACGATAGGATTTAGACAGCCTTTTCTCAAAGTTGGCCTAAGACATGTGTGGCACTTGCCACACCGAATTGTTGTTCGTCCAAGAGCCCGGCCATTCATCTGAAACCACTGATATCGTGATATCGACATTGGCACAGGTAGCTCAGCCACATAAACTCGACTACATGTTCCATTTGGTATCCACAATTTATCACGAGACTTTCTCTTTCGGGTATCCTCAACATGCGACCTCATAGCTGCAGTTGCTGCTGCCCATCCATGCTTATATTTATTAATATACCCTTCCGTGGTAGTTGGAAGATCATTTGACCATTCTGGGAAATCCCTCAAAGAATCATAGCTGGATGGGATGAGTTGACATCGCTTGATGTTCCTTGATTCGTCAAGTATGACACATCCATCTTCGCCAAAGTACAACTGAACTTGAAATGCATCCATCATCTCCATGGCTCCACTTCCTCGAGAGATCACCTCTGGTCCTTTGCATCGGATAACAATACCATTGAATAAATAGATTGGATCCCTTGGTGGCTTTATTCGTGCTAAAGCAAGCCTCAACCCCGCTGCTTCTCCTCTTCCTCCAGCAAGGCACTCGGGACATTTCCAGTCTTTTGACTCAAGAACTCGGCCATTTTCTCCTGTACAGCGCATATGATATGCCGCTGGACATCCATCACAGCACATAAGAACTCCTCCGAGACCACAGAGCACGCATTTTTCCGTGTTCACGTCCGTCTGCTTCATTTTAAGGGCCTTTGCTGTAGCCTTTTCCCTCTCTTTTGCACTCATGATTGGAAAGGCTCCACCTTCCCCTCCTCTTCCTGCGTATAATTCCCCTGTCGCCTCTCGCCTATCTATCTCAGCTCTTATAGACGGCCTTTCGATAAGACTGTCGCAGAGAATCCTCAAAATGGAAGCCTTGATTTCTATGGACAAAGCATTGTATTCAGGCCGCTCAATACGGCTCCTTGATTCATTATTATTCTCCTCAGACCGAGAAAGCAATGCCTTGATCCCCGTTTCTATTGGCTGCCCATCACCTTGCCCATTTCCTATCTTGACTGTCGGATGTTTTTCGTTCTCTGTCGTCTTTGCATCTGCGGCATCTGTGGTATCTAACTCATCTATAATCAGTTCTTCATCGGTGCCCATCGCATTAGAGTGTGACTTGCAATCGTCTTTAGCTGCATAAGTTTCTCTTCCTCCTTTTTCAAACTCTTGAGATTGCTCTTCATCGCTATCCTCATCCCCTGTACTGACGTACTTGATAGCATATCCCTTCAATCTCAACCATTCCAAAATATAGCATGGCCATGTCATGAAGTCCAAATATTCCAAATTCAATTCCCTTTCATTTCTCTCCGAACGCACTTCATCAACAGCCAAAGCCCGTAAAACGGACAGATGCAGTTCATCCATTATCTGGCTGGGCTCATTTGACATCATTGCAGAACAAAACGACTCAAAGGAAAATGGAGACAAACGAATTTGCCAAGAAAACGCCCTTATCGTCACATATGCCGAAATTATATCTCCCAGAGCTATAGAAGGAATCAGAAGTAGCTCAGTTTCAGCCTTCTTTGTCGCAAAATTCACCGTAATCTCCTGCATCTCTGGAAAGCTGGATGCAGCAGCCAGGTCAACTTCTTCCACTTCAATCTCCTCGCTCTCACTCTCGCTCACCTGCCAGCTGCTCTTTCTCCGTGTTTTCTGCCGCTTGCGAGCTCTCGTATCGTCCTCATCATCTTCATCCTCGTCTTCATCCTCCTCCATTAATTCAAGTTCGAGTTCAGCATCTTCAGACTCAACATCGCCTTCCTCTGAAGCGTGAAAGCTTGAAACCGAGTCTTCCTCATTCTTTGCATCACTTTTCACACTTATTTCAGTTTCATCCACATCCATATCACTCTTCATCCCTCGAAATCCCGTATCCTCTCGTCCGGATGGCATTTTGGCCGAGCTTGCACGTTTTTTTTTCGCCATCACGCACCACAACAACCCAACTTGATATCATGCGCAGTCCAACAGATTCAATTATCTATATTTATGAATAATCTCAACTGTTGGACAATTTAATACCAATAGCACGGGAAATACAAGAAGATTTTCGCCCTCAGATTCAAATGCCGTCTTTTTGTACGCAGTTGAACTCACAGTGCCCCAATTTCCCCCTATTTCCAGATTCGTTTATACGAATACTTGAAATATTCGACAATGATGAAAATAAATTTCATTACAAATTGGCTGGAATTATCCATGTCGTCTTTAAAGATTCATTCACACTGTGACAATTGCCATGCTTGCAAGCATCAAAGACCAGCCAAATGGCCCATTCTGCCAATATCGATCAGTTCAATGCGACTGTTCTTGCTGGCAGCTTCCCTCTCAGGTATAGTATTGTACCCCCAGTCAACCAAGTAGAGATTCCAGGCCTCAAGCGAAGGACAAGCGATAACTTTTTCCAGTGTGGAAAACTTGTCCTCTACAAAATGGTACCTAGCGTCTGGATGCCTATCTTGCAGCATCTCAAGAACCTCGCTCTTTGGCCGACCCGACGTTGTCTGTGAAAAAATCCGATCCGGTGGAAATTCAATTCCAGCCATCTGCCGTAAAATCATTTCGGTAAACCGCGCTTGCTTTGTTGTAACAATGTACACCTCATGGTGATCAGCAATAAGCTTGTTCATCACTTCTGGAACACCGTTATATATTCTATTCGGGGCGAGCCATCCTTGGAGATCGCTTTCGATCCAATCATCCCTGGTCCTACCAAAGCGTTCCACTAGCTGCAGCATGTATTAAGAACGTCACAGACAGAATCAAATTAGGCCACGTAAATGGATATACACGTGCATCGTATAATTATAGACAATGATCTCATCAGCATACTATATTACTAGCAGCAACGCACATCGGCTCTGTCAAGATCCCAGGTCGACATGTACTCTGGGAGCATGGTTCCCCAATTCTCCAGCATGTCATTTGGGCTCACGCCTTCCAACAGGCATCTTATCTGCACGATATTCTCATATCTGCATATCACAAGAACACATGTAAAAATAGAAATAGATCCATGCCTCTCTGGTAGATTCGAAAACGACAGTGTTTTTTTAACATTATACTCTGGAGACAAGTACGAGATGTGTAACAGTAATAACGTACCCAGTTTCGACAACAGGCCTCACTCTTCTCATATCAGCCACAACAGCTTCCTTCTTCTCCAGGGCACTGGGCGCATTGAATACTTCAGGCCACAGTTCCGCTGCCGCCTTCAAAGAATAAAAATGATGAATAAAATTCGTTAATTTATTGATTGATAGAATGAAAAACATTCATCGCATCCTCGTATACTAAACAATCGTCCTGAAACCTCTGTACCATCATCATCCAGACAAAAGCAGGAATAAGAACAAAAACCACCCACCTTCCAAGCTGACAGCGACGACTCACCGCAAGAATCGCACGCTACCCCATCGAAATCCAAAGCCCAGACTTCTTTTGATGCTAAAACTTTGGAGTACGTCCGCTGCTGGGCATCCAATCGCATTCTGCTCGAGCCAAGGAACGCCTCGGTCATGTTTACGGGTTGTCTAGAGTAGCAAAATGGATTGCCCCGCGCTGCGTTTCTATCTGCTCTGAAACCAAACTCCCAACTTGTAAATCCTTTGATATACCTTGCATCAATCATTTCAAACTCATTGACCCGATTAACCGCCTGAAAATTATTGTAAGACAAAAGGAAGTGAACATTTTTTTTTATATTTCCGTCAAATTGTAGTTGGCAGACGGTACAACATTTTCACGTAAAATTTTTACTTTTAGTAGTATTAAGATTCACAATCCAGTAATCTAGTAAACAACGATATTTAGCAACTCTTGGGAAGGGGAATGTCATCCTACACGCGTTACAACTCTTCTGATTGGTGCTCGGGGTCAGATGCTCCAAAGACTGGGACGACTATTGTCGCTGTAGAGTACAAAGGAGGCGTTGTTATTGGGGCAGATTCTAGAGTTAGTACAGGGACATATGTGTCGAATCGAGCTTCTGATAAAATAACTCCTCTTTCGGATTCGGTGTTTCTATTGAGATCGGGCTCTGCTGCAGATACACAGGCTGTTTCTGATTATGGTGCGTCTGTTTAGTATTTTGTGGCATGGAGGTGAAGACGATGTTTGTGTATTAAACAGATCAGATAATATGGCTGAATTTTCTATCAATGCCTTGTACTGCAGTTCGTTTCTTTGCGGAGCAACATGAGATGGAAATTCAAGAGTCAGCATCAGTACTGACGGTGGCGAATCTGGTGAGACTGGTACGTCAACTTGAAACCGGTGTTGCAATATTTTATCTTTGTTCTTCTGTATAAATATCCTGTCGTCATCTACTGCTAGCTGGTGTACCTGTGCCATAATCATACAAGTACCAACTGGTGTCTATTTGTGCAGATGAATTACCAAAACAAGCACTTGGTGGGAGCAATGATTGTAGCTGGATGGGATGCGACGCTGGGAGGGCAGGTATACGGATGCCCAATCGGTGGTACAATTATTAGAGAGAAATGGACGACAGATGGATCAGGGTCGACGTTTATCTGGGGATTGTTGGAGTCTGAATACAAGGATGATATGGAACAAAATGAAGCAGAGGAGCTGGTCTGTTCTGCTCTGGCGCTTGCAATGGCGCGTGATGCTTCTTCTGGAGGAGTTATTAGAATAGTGACAATAAACGAGTCTGGGACAGTGCGGAAGATGATTACTCCTGATGAGCACCCTACTATGTGGGATGAGATTCCTAGTGAGCCTGTTGGAATAAGAGTATGATTTTGTCTATTGAACGAACCTGTATTAAATACAGGGTAGAACACATACGCGCTCGCTTAGATTTGTAGATACGATGTGTAATATTATGTTAAAATGATATGGTTTCATCAATGCTGCTCCCATTGTTTTACCAACTTGGCAAGATGAGTAGCCAAGTATTTGGTAAGCAGAGCAAAAGGAAGCATACTTGGAGGATACTCCCAGACTATTTTTCTTTTCAAAATAAAATGGTCCGCAAACGTAAGAAGGTAGAGGTGGAGAAACCATGGTGCTTTTACTGCGATAGAGTCTTTAATGTAGGTCCCAAAATACGGCATGTATTTATATTTGTAGTATCTCTGGCCGAACGCAACAGTACAGATGTCTGACCTGTTTTGTAGGGGTGTTTGGGTGACACTGAGTCGTCAGGGTACTCATATATTGGTGGTATAATGATTTGTTTTATATTATATGCAGGATGAGAATGATTTGATTGTTCATCAGAAGCATAAGCACTTCAAGTGCTTGTTCTGCCCCAAGCGCTTGTCGTCATCAAAAGCGTTGAATGTTCATAGCGTACAGGTACATAAGAAGCCTATTACCGAGATTCCAGAATCTAAACCAGGGAGAGAAGATCCTAAATGGGAAATATTTGGTTCCACTGGCATTCCTCCAGGTATGAAGCGGGGAGGCGACCCTCCTGCTCAGCTAGGACCTGTTCCTAACCAGGCCATGCGTCCCGGTTTCCCAGCTGGTCCGTATCGCCCTGGCCCTATGGTACATCCTCTAGCAGCAGGACCTACAGGGATGGGAAGGGTTCCTCCTGTTGCTGCTCCTGGTGTAGGTGGTGGTCCATATCCAGTGGTGAGACCTCCTGCGTATGGTGTCCGCCCTGGTCCTGCTGCTGGTCCACCGGGACAGCAGTTTAACATACCTGGCGCGCATCGCCCAGGTATGCCATATGCAAGGCCACCTGGAGGGTTCCCTCCACCTGATAGACCCGGACAACCGCCATATCCATATCAACCAGGTGGAGTATACGCGCAGCCATATAGACCGAGTCAGGTAGCAGCAGGACCAGCCAGGACAACATATAGTGCTCGCCCAACCATAATATCAGCTCTCCCTACCGCGGGCGCTTCAGGAAGTTCAGGTGCAGCAGCTGATAGCAACATCCAACATGCTGGTATGAAGCCTGGCGGTGCGAGTGGATGATGCAATGCACGAAGGCTCACAGAGATCTAATCTAGGGTAATTACAGGACGAAGAAGCCTGCTTTGCTTAATTTGACACGAATATATACGGGATGTATTTACATGACTAAATTAATCTATACAACAAGTACTTGTAACAAAAAAAACATGCATAGGGACACATTTCATCCTCCAGCAAGCAAAATTGCAGGATACCAAGTTTCCATGAGTCTCTCTTGCACTTCCCCACATGAGTGATCACTCGTGCTTGACTTCAAACAAGCCATTAGGCCCCCATGGAAAATCCTTGCTACGAACTGTAATCACGCAATCAAGTAGATACTTTATAATTTCGAATCAGCGCAGATCAAGGGCAATTAAATGCAAGGTATTCATAAAATCAAAAAGAAATAATAATAAAACGTACTGTGGAGGTATGGATAGCTGGGATGTCCAGCTTCATGATGACTTCCATGTGAAAGATCATATGCTGCCTTGACTGCAATCCAAAAGATAAAGAAACATTAGAATGCATACATAAAGAGACCAAATGACCACGATGGGTCTCGACCAGTTCTAATTCAACCCCCAAAACACCCCTCAACGTACCGACGCAGAAGGGCAGTGCCACAAATGTGATGACCTGCATCAGCAAAACGCGCAAAATAATAATGAACATTTGTTGCTATCAGTATACATTTCAGACAGACATCAAGCAAGTATATCCAGTTGCCCAACATTCTATTCACGGCATCGACAACAGGGTGACTCTCCCGTAGTCTTGCCACGCAGATACGGTTAAACTATAACGGTATGAAACGATACAAACCTTCCATTTTTTCATCTCCTTGATCTCTTCAGCAAGAGACACCTCCGAGCTCATACAGCGCCGGGTCGTCGCTGTCAGGTTCGTGCGAGCTGCTGCCCCCGTTGCTCTGCGCAACATAAAACCCAGCATTGTTCCTTGGTTTTAGATTAAAAATCAAAAGGTTGTTTTAATAATTAATTAATTACGAACAGTCGATGAGATGATACACGGATTGATCATCCCTCCGGCCTGGTCCGGATCGATCCGGCGAACCTGCGCAGGTACCGGTACCTGCCCTGCAGGCCCAGTATACCATCATCTAGAACCAAAGAGAGGAAGGTAATCAGTGATCGCACGTGTCATGCGGAAGTTGTGAAAAGGTTGAAGAATTACAGGAAAATTGTTGCACAACTGCTACCGACGGGCTGCAATGAGGGCAAGGTGTTGAACACCTTCCAGCCTGCGCCTAGTATTCTGCCCATCAGAAGCCTTGGTTCCAATCCCCCAAAACCTATTTGGTGCCTTTGATTGCTGAATAACTTGTGTTGATGATGAGACTCGTACTGGCCGGCTGGATGCAGCCTGAACCAGCCCGGAGGCCAAGGATGCTGCTGTTGATGCTGTCCTTTGTGATGCAATTGAAGCAGTTCTACCGATATTATCAGCCAGACTCGCAGCCATCCTCATGGCACTCTGAACAGTCTGAATCACGTTACCTCTAACAGCCCCCGGAAATGCACTGACGGACATTCGCTCATTCGATGTGGCCATTGTTGCCACGGCAGCCGTGCTTGCAGCATACATTGGCCGGTGGATGAAAGCCCTCTGAACTGGGACGAGAGCCCCGCGGGCTGCTCCAGGCATCATTCGCATTCTCATGGATCGAAGCAGTGGAGCCGCACCAAGTCTGGCTATTGTCTGATGGCCTGCCAATGTCATCAATGCTGCATTGGTGGCATGGCCAATGGCCCGCACCCGCTCCCAATTTGCTGCATCAGTGAAATACTGTCCCAGACGAATCAGAGGGGCAGCAATCCCTATTCTATCTTTGCTTCTAGCCAACTGATGTCTTAACGCCGAGGCAGCAGCCCTTTCAACGCCAGTGGTATACCTCACCAGTGCATTTACATAATGCCTACAGTCTGACCTGTGCAGTTCGTACACTGTTGCAGCATGGATCCTATTCCATGATCTAATTTCTGCCAAGGACAAGTGAGTCGTTCCAACATACATGTGTGAATTTGGTAACGATGAAATCTTCCGCTCCCTAACCTGGCCATCTACTCGCTGCTTATTACGTGAGCCCTTTGGGCTCTTGCCAAGAACTCTTCCCAGGGGTCCAGGCGCAGACACATGAATGTCGCCTCCTGCTAAGGGTCCAAAGTCAAATTGAACCAATGTGCCATCTTTCTGCTTAAACACAGTCATGTAATGACAGACGCCGGTATCCCGCAGCCCATCCCTTAAAGGCTCGGGCAATCTATGAAAAACACCTCCACCAAACTCTTGAAAATTTCTCAGCACGACATACACTTCCAACTCTCCATCACCTCCGTGTTGTATTCCCAGCGATCTCAGAGATGGAGTTGATGATGATTTTGCCATCAATTTCAATGGCTTTTGTATCCTACTGGACGGATTTTGCATCGGCAAATAGACAGCAGCCTGCACTTCCTGCTGCATATGTTGAGGCACCACGATATTGCCGGGTCCATCCCCTCGCTGTTGCTTGCCACCGATAGTCAGCATAATCTCTCAAGCAAATTGGGGTAGATATCCAAATATATTTCAAAACTTTTTCAAAGGAGCAGTCACCGGGGGCAAAAACAGCGCCATACACGGTGGCACACACGCTCGGCTTCTGCAAGCAAAAACCTTGACAAACTCAACCACACGAACACCAACAGTCCCCATATCTCATTTACTAATTCAATTATCCATTCAAACCAAAAGATTCACATCAATCCAATTTATCCAAAAAACAAAGGGCATACAGTACACGCATCCAACCTCCAACCCTGTTTCTGGCAACCGCGGTCTTTCCCTCTAGCGCATAATCTCACGGCAATCAAGCGGGGCAAAAACACATAAGAGCATACGTATCAATGGATTCAGCTGCAATCCACGAATTTCCCTGACACATGCCCCCCTGCCGGGGATCCCGCCATCCCCGGCTCGTCGCTCTCATCGCCCGGGCAGTGCTCTGGTCCCGTAGATTCCACTCACCTGACGATGCACCAAGTTTATAAATATTAAATAATGTATAGATGATCTACCTGATTCAATAACAGAGAACACCTCCCCCCTTTCTCAAGCAGACACTCTGGTCTCGATCAGACCGAAGGGCATCTCAGGTGCCGATCGAACGCAGAAAAGAATTCCGATGAGTGTATCCAAAATCGCGTCTGCGCAAAGTGATCGAGTCAAATGATCGGTTTGACGCCAAAAAGTCCCGCTTGCAGCAGATAATAAACTTTTGGATTTGCCACGTCGATCGGTTCGTTGCCCTCTGTTGTTTGTTCTAGACGGACACTGGCAGCACCGTAGAGTTGGGATCCGGATGGACGCAGCTAGCTGCAGCTAGCTAGCTGCCCCTAGGGGGACAGGCCGGCCTGTGCGGCAGGATATTCTCCAGAGAATGCCCGGATCTGGGCGTTTGTAACTTGAACCACCTCGATTGAATCGATCACGGCTGGGTATGCATTGCCCATGTTGATACTGGAAACATGGGCAAAGCTGGTAGCAATAGACCAATCTACCGTGATATTACGGTCATGGTAACAAGGGGCATGCATGCCATATGGCAAAGGTGACGGCATGAAACGGCAGATGCTCGAAGAAGCACGAATGGCATGAACGAATTCCCCGCTAGGCGCACGATTTCGTCCATTAGAGATGTAACAATATCTTGTATCCCTCTGTAGACTGATCAATCATTTGATCAAACAATCGGAGTGTCCCTGGAAATGTGTAGTGGGCATGGTAACAACGATCACATCGATGGAGCACAGTCATGCGGATGTTCCGGGAGGCGCCAAACATACGTAACGCGTTTCATACAAACGGACAGCATTTAAATCCAATTTCCCCATGGATAACAACAAAAAATCATTTCTTGTTGCCGGCTAATTACAGTGTTCTATCAGCTCTGACGATAAAAGTCGGGTTCAAACATGTCGGAGACTCGTTCGTTGCCCCTTGCTGTCTTTCTGTGTGCCATGATCTTGTCCGGTACGCACACTGATATGCTACCCCGGATAACATGTCACTATTATTATTATCTGATCCTGTGAGATTCTATGTACGCAGGACGGTTGTGTGCAATGGCAAAGTGCACTTCAAGGTCGTCAAAATCAATGACCACGTACGAACACAACGTCAAGGGACGAGTGGGGGTTACGAGCCGCTGCAAGGCAAACCTTAAGAAATTCACCTATGATGGGAAAGCCCCATCTGTGTACCTGTGGTATACTGAGAGCGGAGACTGCTCTCCAGTCAATGTTGCCAGAAACGGCAAGAGGCTGTCCAACACGAGGTTCAGGAAGGCTTACTCGAATAAGAACTTGCAGGTCCCAATCAAACGTGGAATTGACACGTCCAAGATTACATGCATCACTGTGTATTGTGAGGAGTTCTCTGCAATACTGGGTGCTGCGGAATTTTGATTGCCCCGGAGTATGCTAGCATCAGAGTGCTGGTATGCACGAACGATCTTTTGTCGTTGTGCTCTAGAGCAGGGATTCGTTTCTGGCTTGCTCCAGAGTGCTGGCATGAGACCATTTTCCCCAACTACTACCAGCAGGTTTCCTGTCGTAGTGCTTCTGATTGAAAACAAGTCATATTTTGAAGAATCAGAAACGTGTTTTTCTGTTACGTTCTGTTGTATTATTCTCGAAATTCTCGTGGTCGGATGGAAGGCATACCGCTGGCATGCTGCTGCGCAGCAGATTGTCAAGTACATGAACCAGTAGTGGACAATTCTGAGCATGCTAAAGTAAAGTTTTCTGTACTGTTTGAGTAACCTTGTGATGATGCATGTAGTTTTTTACAGCCTGCTTTTTTTTACCGTTTCATTTGTAGTCTCCAAGTAGAACCGTAAAAGACGCAATCTTTCATTTCCTGGGGATTGTAGGTCAAGTGTATCATGGTACACTATGATCATACCATACAGATACCTATCCATGGTGGTGGGGGTGGTGGTGGGGTGGGGGGGGGGGGGGTCTATCTTTCTATCTATATATGCTATAGCTATAGATATAAATCCACCAAATCAACTCAATGCTCAGGACTCGTGAGTCCTTTTTTACCTCCAGGTAGCTAGCATAAGTTGCATCGATGCCGAGCCATCTACTCCAATGAAAACATGTCAACCTGTACCTGTTGCCCGAGAACTTTACATAACTATGTAGTATTCATCGAATTATTAACATGATGAATTGTATCTTCTAATATATAACGGTTGATACGTATTTTCAAATGGAGGGGTTGCTCGACACGATTTGTACGCCGATGCAGTGTTGACCATTGACCAAGCCGTGTGCCGTCTTATTCCCTTCAATATGATATTTACAGTATCAATTTGATCATTTAAATATAATGTGTCGGTTAATGGCGTATTTCGGACCCGACATTCTTGTCGCGGACGTTGTGTTACGGCCATCTCGAAGCATAATCAAGCAAAGTTACGAAGCGAGGGAAAGAAGGAATGACAGCAGTCTTCCATTTCATCTTGGATACGGTAATTTGAACGGAGATGGATTCGGCATTGGGTGGTACAGTGCGTGCTCCAGTTTATCGTCGATGAAAGATTCGTGTCCATGTACGTTTACATCCGTGACACCGGCCTGGAATAACGATAACCTGAATCGATTGGCGACGAAATTGGAAAGTGGACTAATATTTGCGCATGTTAGAGCGGCATATCCTGGGATGCCAGTGAGTGAACAGAATTGTCATCCCTTTGCACACGGGAATTACTTGTTCATGCATAATGGAGTGGTCGCTGGGTTTTTGGATATTAGGCGACAATTGATCGGAGTGATGCATGATGCAGCGTATGACTCGGTGCAGAGTTTTCATAGCGACAGCTCAGTGTGCTTTGGTCTCTTTTTGCATCATTTGCCTGATATGTACAAGAAACAGACTCCAGAGGCTATGCTTCGAGCTGTGCAGGCAACAATATCGACCATTACGAAAGTGCAGAGGGAGAATGGGGTGGAAGGAGTGAGTCTGTTGAACTTTGTTGTAACAGATGGTACGACGATGATTGCAACTCGGTATGCGAGCGACCCCGATGTGGAGCCAGCATCGTTGTATTATGCAGAAGGGTATTCCTACGATAGGTCCAGTGTGCATGATGCGTCGTCTCAGGCGGTTCTTGCGTCAAAGACGATACATGCTTCGACAAGATCAGTTGATAGCGCGACAGGAGCTCGCAGTGCAGCGATTGCGGGGGAAAGTGATTATGGGTTGGCGTATGCTGGGACCGAAACGAGGGTATGTTTGGTGGCATCTGAACCAGTCACGTCGTCGACATCGGACTGGAATACAGTTGAAGCGAATACTGCTCTTGTTATTTGTAAAGATTCGAACGACATTTTGACAGTGCTTAAAGCTTGGTTGGCGAAAGAAGGCGATCATCCAGATAACCATGAAGTGTATCGATGTTTAGAGAGTGTGGAAGAGACATTTACAGAGACCAGAGTTCGCCTCGCAAAAGAAGGCTTAAAATGCAGTTCGATATTAGGAAAGTCAAAGAGGCTCTCAACGTCGGGTGGCACAACTCCTAGATTTGGGCTAGAGTCTGGAGGATCACAGACAGAAGAGTATGAAGATCCAAACACACGAGCAGATCCATGTCATACATTGACTGGACACGTGGGGCCTGTTACGGCGGCCATATCATGTGGAGATTTTCTCTTTAGTGGTGGGGCGGATGGTCTTATTCGGGTATGGAGACTTGGTGATTATGCATGCATAAAGATTCTCCAAGGACATAGAGACCCCATCCGAAGATTAGACCTGTGCGGAACAAAATTGATCAGTGCTGGAGCTAGGACTTTGAGAACCTGGTCTCTGGATACGTTTGAGTGCCTCTCTGTCATTCATACAAATTTGAAGGGATCCATCACGGCATTGTCATCTTCACCCAATGGCGCAGTGTATGTGGGAAGTGTGGATTGTAGAATTAAGATGTATACCCCAGAAGAAGTATTCAACGCTCTACGAAATAAGAATGTAGAAAACAAAGATGTAGATAGTATTAAGAATGGAACGGCTAATGCCTCGTATATTACTGCTGCGAGCATGGGGCATTGTGCATCTGTGACATGCCTTGCTGTCTGTTCACAGGTTCTCTGTAGTGGATCCCATGATGCTACAATTAGGGTATGGAGTGCCCGTGACCTGAGTTTTATGAAAGTTTTGCGCGGACATAGAGGTAGTGTTCTTGCGCTTACAAGGGTCGATGGCTACTTGATATCAGGAGGCAGGGATTCAGTTGTTCGTGTCTGGGATGTGGACACCTGGGTATGCTGTCAAACATTAAGAGGTCATTATGGTGCTATTCTTGGGCTTGCGTCTTTTGAAGATGATCCAAATCAGTATCAGAAGTGCATTTCCTTGTTTGCAAGCTCCTCGGCGGATGGCACTGTCAGGCTCTGGCAGACAAGTTCATTTACTTGTACCCATGTGTTTGAGACACTTCCCAGGATTGGCATTCACTTTCAAGAAGATTTACATCGGACACAACCATGTATGGCGTGTGTAGTAAGCCCTCCATTTGTAGTTGCTTGCTCTGATGATGGTAGGATCTCACTATATGATGCATGCACTTATGAGGAAGATGTTGATAATGAGGATGACATCATTAGCAGGTCCAGAAGCCCTGGACTTGGGATGATCCAAGCCCGTTTGCTTGATCATGATTCTGCTTCAATAGGCATTGGTTGTCGAATAGAGCAAGAGATTGAAAAAACTCTCCGATCTTTTATCAAAATAGAGTGCGTGGATTTGCTTTTCATAAGAATCGGTTCCTCATTCGCTTGCTTGTTACCTTACATTGTTTTCTGTTGTTTTTCAATCTGAGTCCACGTTCAAACTCATTACTATGAATCATTTTTCTACAGGACTGTGAGTGCTGATCCCTGCAAGAAACAAGACTGTTTCGATGGCGCAAAGTTTTTGCTAAGACTTTTGGAAACAATAGGGGCAGAAGTAAAGCTAGCACCTACGACAGAAGGAAAGAACCCATTGGTCATGGGGAGGTTGGGGAACGACCCCAATCTTCGGACGGTAACATTTTATGGCCACTACGATGTCCAGCCAGCAATGGAGCCTGATTGGGATCATGCTCCATTCGAAATGAATGCCAAAGATGGCTATTACACTGGCAGAGGAGTAAGTGACAATAAAGGTCCCATTCTTGCCTTCATCTTTGCTGTCAGAGAGTTGGCTGAGGAATTGAGACATCTAGAGAAGAAGGGCCAAGGCACAATGCCGGTCAACGTTGCATTTTTATTTGAAGGGGAAGAAGAAAATGGGAGCGTAGGATTCAAAGAGGCCGTTAAAGAAAATGCCAGATGGTTTGAGGGGACTGACGCAATCTTGATTTCCAATACGCTATGGGTGGGGGAGACCCAGCCTTGCATTACATATGGCATGAGGGGAATGATAAATCTCAGCGTAGAAATTAGAGGTCCTTCTAAAGATTTACACTCGGGCAACGAAGGGGGCGTCTTTTCGGAGCCTCTGTCGGATTTGACCAAAGTTCTTGCATCTTTGGTTGATTCCAGGAGCAATGTCTGTGTTCCTGGTTTCTATGATGATGTCAAGGAGAACACGTTGGACATCGCAATGCCCAGGCTTCGGAATTCCAGTGAATTTTCTCTCGATGGATATAGAGAATATTTGGGGGTGAAGGAACTGACAGTGGGCAGAACAGAAGAAGAATTGCTCTGGGCAAGATGGTGTCAGCCAACATTGAGTGTTGTAGATGTCCGAGTAGGCACTGCTGAAGATGCAGACACAGCCCACTATAGATTTGGACCCACTCGTTTCTCTGTAATACCGAGAGCCGCAGTGGGGAAGGTCTCTGTGAGGTTTGTTCCCGAACAAGATGCCGATTCTATCATTAAGAGGCTCTCAGATCATATCAAGTTTGAATTTGCTAAACTTCGATCTGGAAACTCCATCAAGGTGACAGTGCATTCAGTCGGTGACTGGTGGGAAGCTGACCCGAATTGCAAGCTTGTAAAACTAGCTGAGGAATCTATCCGGCGTGAATGGGGTGAAACTCCCCTTCTCGTTCGCGAAGGTGGTACCATGCCAGTAGCATCTGCCCTCGAAAAGCTACTCAACGCCCCTGCCCTGCTACTGCCAATGGGTCAGAGCTCTGACAATTGCCATCTTTCAAACGAAAGAATACGCAGGATTAACTTACTTCGAGGAAAGAACGTCGTCAAATATTTCTTACAATCCATGGAAACATTTTAACAGCTTAGATGACAAGCGACACATAAATTCATAACAACAGTAGTCAACACGGAGTGCCCATTTGACTTATAGTTGACCTGTATTCAAATGTAGGGACCCTGTTTAAGTACGATATTCCATTAGTGGACAATAAAGTCTTTTACGTGTCCTTGTATTACTTTGTATTAGAGATATTTGTAAAATAATCCAGTGTATCCCCTGGTCAAGCAGAATAGGGCCCAAACATTAGCAATACTATGTATTCAGCAGCAAGCGTTCAAGACACCATTCAAAAACTTAAGAGGAGACTCTCCTCAGATCAAGAGCGCCTTAGGCATTTAGAAGCATTGTTTGCTAACCAACACCTTGAAGGCGAAATACACAATGATACCGTTCCATCGATATACCAGTCGATACGGATCCAGAGCCAGGGGCAGCGGCATGTCCATGAGAATCATGATGCCATGGACAGGTATATCCAAGAGTCAGACTCGGAAGTCGTACCATCATTACCAAAACGACCCTCAGAAGATATAAAACCGATATCCGTCTCCAAACTATTCAAAAAGTGCCAAAAGAGAATCGAAACAGCCGAAAATTGGCTGGACCATGCTTCAAGAGAGGTACGGATAGGTGAAACCAACGAATTGCTTCTCTTGTATTTCACTTGTATTCCTATTATCTCTGCAGGCTGATCTCCAGCAAGAGCTTGTAGCCTTGCGTTCGTGTATAGAACAATGCCTCTCTTCCCTGAAAGACGAGCTTGCCAGAAGACACCAAGCAGACCACAAATTGAACGGTAAGACAGTACTGCAATGCTAGGATGTATGGTCTTCTTCTTCATAGAAGTATGATTCTTTTCTTGCATAGCATTGACTTACATATAATACGAATATTCATATCCATGCATAACGTCAAAATATCTCAAATTTAATGCAGATATGATTTGCAAACATTTGCATTTTCTCCAAACAGACACTCAACTAAATGTCCAACAGACCCTCAAGATCGAAAAAGAAAATGACCAAGAACCCGAGAGAGATTAAAGTATGCTCTATTATGAATATAAAATCACTAGTCTTTGGTTTATAAGTTCTCTATGCAAGAAAATGGCCCATTATTCCAATCAAGTTGACACTAGATTCCAGTACTGGAATCATGATTCCACCAGCACAGATCCACTGTGAAGATCCGCCTTAAAAGCATTTGAAAGGCTTAGTCTCACACTTGTTTAATTACCTTCATATTGTTAAAATTTTATATAAAATATGGGTCTATTCTACTTTCATATGATATGGCGTCAAAAAATCGGCAGTCAAATCGAACGGTCGAACGAGTGACAATCGTTTTAAGGCTGACGGCAAGTTTGGGTATTTTTAGAGCATCTATCGGCCAGACATGATGACATCATTATTATCACACTAAGTGAAGTATAATATCGGCATTCAATCAGCAACAAGAGGACATGGACTAGATCGAGATGGAAGAAGATTTGGCCGGTTCAGTTGAGAAGCACAAACTGAGAAAGAACAAAAATGCAATGAAAGTGGAAGCAGGTCATCCTGATGAAGGTGCCACGACGACGACAGTTCGACCAACATCTAAATATGACTATATCAAGATTAAAGTTTGGTTGGGGGATCATCATGAGCACTATTATATTCTCTCCAGGTACCTGATTTGCAGGATCTTGACCTTCATCAGAGTCCCTCAGGACAAGGTGAGACTTGATTGAGTATGGGGGCTTTCTTACAGCCTTTGTATTAGTCATTCTAATGTTACTTGTAAAGTTCGACGCGAAAAGTATCAAGTATTTTTTATCTTAGTTGCAACTAATCACCAGTTTCTTTTTTCCTCATTGAATGAACTCTTGACAGGCTATCAAAATTGCCCTGGACTTAAAAAAATGGTTGGTGGATAATGGAAACTTTGAAATCAACCAAGATGAACTCGAACATCTGCTATTCAAGTTTCTTATCGACGCAGGATATGGTGATGCTGAAATCAATCGATTTAAAATGGTGAGCACATTCCAACAAGCAAGACGGCCATTGATTATTCTGTTGTTTGGGGTTCCCTGCGCTGCCAAGACCATGGTTACACAGCAGCTATCGTATAGACTGAACCTCCCCCACGTTCTGAGGACAGATGCCTTAGAAGAGATTTTGAAGCATCATAGCGAGGTGCATTATGAGGACCCTTCAGAGTATTTACTATCAACAGATTATGCAATTGGCTTTTTCTGCAAGAATTGCAAAACCATTCGCCAGGCACTCCATGGAGAATTCCTAAAGGTGTGCCTTTATTTGTTTTGGGTTGGCATTTTTCGTGATTTTACTACACATTTATTGACAGACTTCCTAGTGTTGTATTTGTTACTCAAATAAAATCTTACAAGATTGCATGTCAATGTAGTCTGTCAGCGATGGAAAATCTATAATCATTGAAGGGTTTCATCTGGATCCAGCCCTCTATATTAAGGAATTCAATATGCAGTCAGCAGCCAATGACGTAAAAAATATGAATGCATCATATTCTCTCCTGCCAGACGCTACAATGGACGATAATAGAGAACAAAGACCACCCATAAGCAACATGGATGAAAAACACGACACCAACAACAGTACCAATGCTTTAGTGCTTGGAGACCATGCAGTACTTTTCCTGGCAAGCACCGAGGACAGGACCAAGCGACCATTTGCTGCTTCTAATCTGTCCAACAATGCCGCAATTTTTATCCCTCTCATCTTGGATATTCCCGAAGAGCAGTTTGAAACAGATGCTCAGCCATGGCTGGAGGAAATACTACACATGGCAGCATCTAGCAGCGATCAATTCGATACTATCAGTAGTAACAAGGTGATTGATAGGATATATTCCATCAAAAGATACATCAAGGAGTCATCGCTAGACGGCGCCGTTCCCTGCATTTCTCTTGATACTTTCAACCTGGACAGCTCCTTGGACCAAATCCATGAGTACATCATTGCTTGCATCGAGCTGTCTTTGCTAGACTCAAATTGAATTAAATACGTTGCATGTATTCATTTGTAATTTGATCAGCAGTTATATTAGTAAAATTAGTAACTGCATACCGCGATATTTCTAAAGTCTGTGACGAGAAACAAAGGCAGGTGCCAGTTGGTTACCGTCTACCATTCTTTGCCAAATGATTTGCCCATTGCCATCAATCAACTGACGAATCAGTCGAGTAATTTGCATTTCTTTTGTACATCAGTATGCAAAGGATGACGCTGAACAAGGAAAGCTCAAAGGAGAAGGTTGCGCAGGAAGAGCGATGCAGGTTGCCATGGCAACGATATGATAAATACGGCGAATGCGGTCTTGATCCTCAGCCTCTCTCTGAAAATATAAGATTGATTTTTTTTGCGATACTGTTAGTTCCTATCAAGCTTTGCGGTGCAGTAGCGGCTCTTCTGAGTTTTTTCGTTGTCACGAAGCTCGCCTGGATTCTTCCCAAATCTGTTCGATCGGACTGGGTTGCAACGTTAGGGAAAATTCACTGTCGTATTTGCCTCTTTTTCATCGGGTTCGTTCGGGTTCGATGGGTTGACCTGGGAAAGGAGGGACATGGGGCGGCAACGTCCGTGACGCCGGTGGGGATTGTAAGCAACCATTGCAGTTGGTGTGACATATTGGTCCATATGAGTCATTTTTTTCCTGCCTTTGTGTCCCGAAAGTCCACTTCGACTTCTCCAATAGTCGGTAGCATAAGGTACTATTCTAGTTTTTTGTGCTTAGGAGTAGTAATACATTGATGTGATGCTAATTGTTGTTCTACACGTGTTGCAGCAAGTCAATGGGATGCCTCTTTGTCGAAAGGGCAAAGACAATAAGCAACGGTGATGAAAGTAATAATAATAACAATAATAATGGAAACGTATCGAACCAGGTCAAGGAGAGAATGATGAGGTTTGCACGCGGCAATCCCCAGAAGGAAAGACCAATCCTCTTGTTTCCAGAAGCCACTACCACAAACGGCTGTTTTCTTCTGCCATTTCGGTCAGGAGCCTTTTTAGCTGGCGAGCCCCTTCAGCCGGTCGTTTTAAAATATGAGACAAGGGGAATTTCGCCTTGTTGGGAGAGTATTGTTGCTAACAGACACGCGTTGCTGATGCTCTGCAATCCTTGTCACAGTGTGACATGTTACCAGCTGCCAGTGTACGTCCCTTCCCCAGAGGAGAAGGCTGACCCTAGGCTCTATGCATCCAACATGAGAGACTTTATGGTACGTAAGAAAAGCAGTAATGGTGAATGATGATTGGTTTTTACATCATAAATATGCAAAGTATATCGTATTGTATCGAGTTCGGTACTAGTATTATTCCTGTTGCTGCAGTTGAAGGCGTCTGGTCTGAGACCAAGTGACCTGACATACGTAGACAAGGTGGAATATGTTGATGCTCTGCGCCGGAAACATGGCTACAAGCCACGCAAGAGATAATGAATTACTATTTTACTATTTTTGTTTCTTCTATCCTGTTGTTGAAATTATTAGAATGCTTTTAAAGATGATTTAAGACGATGGACAATTATTGAAGTCTATTTCATCAGGCAGCATCACAACCATGTCACCTATTAAAAAGTGAAATACTTTTTGATTTGCGCCCTTGGTGACAGCATCATCGCAAAGATAATATGTATTTCCTATAATATACAGATTATACAACACGTGATAATACAATGTGTGACAAGGACAAGACTGAGAAGGAAAGAAATTGCAATGGGAATTTGACTTACCCATACACTCAACTACGACGACAAGAAGACCAGATAAGACCTAGCATTGTGAAAGGTGTCAGTATTCCAAGTAAACCTCGATTGGGTGATGCATATCAAGTGAAACTACCAGAGCCTCGTGTTAGAGATTAGAGACTTCGGATCCATCTGCAGCATTCGTTCGTTTGAAGCAAGTACTCAACGCCAGGGAGAAAGAAGAGGAGCAGGCTACTTTTCTTTGATTTTCATTCAAAAAATATGTCGAGGTTTTCTCTCTTGCTACTGGAAGAGGATGAGTTTTACATCACAGAGTGCGTGGTGGAGTGCAAAGTGCCAAAGGAAGTGCCACTGGGTGGTGGACCCTCAACAAATGCCATGTTACCTGGGCAACTGCGTGTATGCACGAAATCGGTGTTTTTTGAGTCGGATGATATCAGAGTGCCTATAGTTCGTATTCCGTACTTGTACGTGGAAGAGCTGGAAGGGTTCAACGGAGACTCGATGCGGTTGACTGCGACACGTTGGAGTACAATGAAGCCTAATGCGCGGGATGTGCCGTATAAATTTTATAAAGGGAAAGCGCATGAGTGGAGGATGAAGCTGATGTATGCTCCGCTTGGTAAAATATTGCCTCTTGCGCAGCATATGCTGTTGCTGAGTCGGCTGCCAGTACAGGAAAGGAAACGAATGCAACAAGACTTCTTGTCCAGGATGGAAGAAGAACAACGGTTCAATGTGAGTTTTCTACAGGACCCAGGGTTTGAACGTGTGGTTTTGGAAATGCCTGTGATGCTGGTTGGGGCGTTGACAAAAGAGCCAGGGAAGTTTGTCCTGTCGGATCACAGGCTTTATTTTCAACCACTGCACAACATTTCTGGAGGGGAGCCTGTGATGTCTGTCGGGCTCGGCGACATTGCTGCTGTGGCTCGGAGGCGAAGTGGGTTGAAAGAACTGGGGGTTGAGATGTTCTTTGGGGAAAAGAGGAAGAAGAGAATGGGGAAAGGGTGGAGGTCGTCCAGTGTGTTTTTTGTGTTTAGGTCAAAGAATAATAGAGAAGAAGCGATTGCTCGACTTCTGGAACAAGAGGTGGTACGTGAAAAGGCGAAAAGCGCCGTGTCAACAGCTGGATCTTTACTGGAGGCTGACGATGTCTTATTACATAGGTCTACGGCAGCCTGGCAAAGAGGGCTGTTGTCAAACTTTGACTATATTCTTTACTGTAATTTGGCTGCGGGGCGTTCTTTCAACGATTTGACACAGTATCCCGTGTTTCCATGGGTTATAACAGACTTTTCAAAATCTAAACTTGATCTGAATGATGTGAGTATATTTCGTGACTTGGCCAAACCTGTGGGTGCTTTGAATCCTGCAAGATTGCAAGTTTTCAGAGAACGGTACAGAGAGATGGAGTCCATGAAAGACCACACAGGGGAGGCGCCTTTTATGTATGGCACACATTATTCTTGTCCAGGATATACTCTGTATTGGCTTGTCCGATCAATGCCGTCTCATATGCTGCGGTTGCAAAACGGAAAGTTTGATGCTCCTGATCGCTCTTTTACGAGCATATCTGAGGCTTGGGATAGCGTACACAGCAATCCAGCGGATCTGAAAGAATTAATCCCCGAGTTTTATATGCCAGAAAAGTGTGATTTTCTGCGGAATTCGTCCAGTCTAGCTCTGGGGTGTCGGCAAAATGGCAAACCAGTAGGGGATGTTGTGCTCCCACCTTGGGCCCAGAGTGATGCTGGGCGGTTTGTTAGGTTGCACAGAGAAGCGCTAGAATCTCCATTTGTATCTGCAAATCTGCATCACTGGATTGATTTAATTTTTGGGGTGAAGCAACGAGGGAAGCCAGCATTGTGGGCTAATAATGTATTTAGAAATATTACTTATGAGGGTACGAGTCTGATATGGTATCTTGAAATATTTTGGCATGCAACGGTCCAATCATTATGGCTATAACGTCGACCAACTGTATTATTATTATACAGGTGCAATAAATATTGAAGATATTGAAGATGAAGTTGAAAGAGAGGGGATAGAGGTTGCCATATCTGAATTTGGCCAATGTCCAAAACAAATATTTCATGAACATCATCCAAGACGATTGGTTTGCCATTCAGTGGAGAAAGCTCAAGACAGCGACGGTTCGGATTTCTATGTTTCAGAAGTACTATCTCGCATCATTGCAATAATTACGGAGCTTGATGTTTCATCTATCGGAGAGACTCTCAGTGAAGAGCATGCTGTAAAATTGAATAAGTTGGATTTGCTTCCAAGTGAAGTCAGTGATGCTGATTGTACAAAGGAGGACATGCACCGAGCTAATGTTGCGGATGAAAAAGACACAAAGATAAGAGAGATTCCAAGGCAAACGCCAAAAGGGACTCGATGGGACTTAAATCATCTTCGCAACACAGTTCTTGAAAAATCCAAGAATATTCGGAGTCTTGGAAACATTTATGGGGACTCATTTTCCCCAACAAAGGTGATGTCCAGATTTTCCTCTCACTTTTCCAACTTGAATTCTACCAAGTCTGATGAATCGCAAGATCTGTCCAAGTTGCGTTTGCAGTTACATATAGGCACTATCAACTCTATTAGTTTGAGCACATCTGGTCAACAGAGCAGGGACATAATTGCCGCTATCGCAAGTCAGGATGGGTATGTCGCAATCGTTGACTACAAATCGGGAAGGATTTTGCGAAAGGTGCAACTGACAAAAGCTAGTGCTTCGTCAGTCTCCTGTATACAAGAGGACATTGTGTGTGGAGGAGCAGATGGGATTGTGTACAAATACAAGCCATCCACAGGCCAAGTTTCAAACTTTAGGGCACATGATGATTCCATATCATGTACGTGTACTTTAAACGATTCACTGTTGTATACAGCAGCTTGGGACTCTACCTTGAAGGAATGGGATATCGGAGAGAAAAACATGCCATGGAACAGCAGTTTTTCATCACCATCAAATATGATATTTCATCCAACAGGGGCCGCATGGAGTATGGTTGGAGTGGCACCAAAGACTATCCTAATTGGGTCTGAAGAAGGCGCATTGTCCTTGGTCGATTTTCGCGCAAACGCGATATCTCTTTCCTCCAAGTTGTGTACAGATTACATTGGAGGTGTGGCAGTGTGCAGCAATAGAAACTTGTTCGCTGCCGCTGCTGCTGACGGTATTCTGCGTATTTATGATGCTCGCAAATTCGATGAAAGTGTTTTACAAAAGGATTATGATTCCCCACTACGCTGCTGCGCTGTCAATAGGGACGTTGTCTTTTGTGGAGCAGAGGATGGAAATTTGCATTCATGTAGTCTTGAACCTGGGTTATCTGAATCCCTTAGACCTCTATTCGATGGAACTTCAGGCGGGGCAATAAATTGCATCTCTCTATATGAATTATCTGGAACCCAAAACATGGCCAATTATTGTTCCATAGGACTTGGTTATGAAGATGGCAGTGTCTGCCTCTCAACATTTTGACAAGGCACATTTTTTTAATTGCTTGACATAACTTGGATGCGTGCAATCTAATTTAATCTATATTAATAACTTATTGAGCTAATTTAATTACTCTATAATCACAAAGGACAAGGATCACCTGGTTGAGTCCACAATGCTCTCATATGCTTTTTTAATGGCCTTGAACTTTTCTTCGGCCTTTGCCCCGTCGTCGACCGACCCCTGAGACCATTTATCTGGATGCCACCTAGCGGCTAGGGATAGATACGCCTTCCTGACGTCTGCTAGTGACGCACTGGCTGACAGGTTTAGGACTGCAAACGCCTCTGCTGGCCCACAGGCTGAAATTCCGTCTTTGTTTAGGTTTTCTCGATATGCCGAGTCTAGAGACAGCCTTGCAGCTTCCTCAATCAGACTTGATAATCCTGGAAGCTTTGGTTTTGTCCGTTTTATCCGCTGGAGCTCTAGGAAATATTGTGTATAGTCCCCCATCTGCTTCAATATATCTGCCTTGGAGCGCATTGCATCCACATCCTCACTTTGAACTTCCAGGACAAATTCCAAATCCGCCTTTGCCTCCTTCCATTGCTCTCGATAGCAATAAGCATCAGCACGAATCTTCAAAATCCTACAGTATAAACCTGCACAAGCTCCCATGGATAGGAATCCAAGCAATTCCGTACACCAGTCAATGGCATCCAGATACACTCCATCTCCCAATGCCATCATAATGTCCAAAACACGTTTCTGTATTTCTTGCAAAAAATCAGCCAACTCACTACATTTTCGATTGTCTGAGACTTTTTCAAGCCGCTGCACGGCATCCTCGATATCACCTGATCGCCACATTGCCTCAGAAAGCAGATACTCACGCTCCTTTCCATTCCTCAATGCTGACATGCTGTACTCCATCGCTTGCGAATACCTCCCACAAAGTATCAAACCTTCCACCTTTGTATACATTGCATGCTCAAGTCTAGGTTTTCGTTTTAATATCTCTTCTGCATTCAATAGCATCTCTGCAGCAGATTCATATTCCTCACACCATGACCTAGGCAGAGCTCGTCTTTCACCTCTATCAGCCACCTCTTGATTTGCCACATTTTCCTTCTCCATACGTTCAATCATCTCCTCAGCCTGACGAAGACCGTCGACTAGAACCTTGTTTTCAGGGTCCAGTTTGAGACCTTTTCCAAACATGTCACGGGCCAGCAAGCCTTCTTCAAGTCCCAAGTACGCCTTTCCAGCCCGGATATAACCCTTTACGTATCCCGAATCCACATGAATAGCATTCAGAGAATCCTTTACAGCAACATCATACTGACCAAGTCGCAATGCCGCAGCCGAACGATTACCATGAAACACAGCCGACTTTGGATGCAACCGAATGGCTTCAGTGAAGGCATGAAAAGCTTCTCCCCAGTTTTTCTCCCCAAACAGCGCCATCCCATGATCATTACATTCATCCGATTTTTTCGCATCATATTCTCCATCTTGCCACCATTTTTTCTCGTACTCTGGCTTTTGCTGCTCCTCCCACATGCTTTCAAGATCCTGCGTATACCCTACAATCATGTCTTGCAACCTTTTATACTCAGGGTCATTCTCCAGTCCCAAGCATCTCATTCGCCATTCGAAGTCCTTCAATTTCTCTACCCTCCATACAGATCCAGCTTCTCCACAATCTGGCACGACCACTGGCACAAATTCGTCACCGAGCGAGTTCATCTTTAATGGCAGACTTTCCAAGGTCAACGCATGTCCATTTGTCTCTAAGCCTGCAGGATATCACATGAATCACAGTCTATTGCCCTCTATTAAATATCAAAAATCAATAAATGAATAAAACTTCAATCGCTCGGTCCTCTCAACACACCATTTACCAGTTCACTGGGATCCTTCCTGTTTTATAAAGCAACTTTTTATTATAAAAGTCCAGTCAAACCCTAGGGTTGGTCCATAGCAATAAAAAAGAAATCCATTCATCTATCCGTGGATTGTCTTGTTCTAACTCGTATTATTCTTATCATAGTGCAGTTGCTGATCCAGGTATGAATGCACGGGTACAAGGGTGCCCCACTGCTTACAATTCGCAATCATTTCACGTGCGAGCGGCATTGAATGGTGGACTTGGACGCGATCGAGCCGAGAGGCATTGTAATTCCACAGGAAAGCATTTGGTAGAAAATTCGCGAGTAGAGATCGGCGTATATCGGATTGGAATAACGAATCGTGTCGGGGTCTGTAGAGGCAGTGTTAATAAGGAGCAGCAAGAAAAAGCTGGTGCAGAAGAGACGGGCATCAGTGTCAACAGAAGAATGCGAGATAGTGACATGGATGGAGTCGGAGAAAAAGCGCAAGAAAAGTCGCAAGCAGTGGATCAGGCTATAGGCTCGGTGGATGGGCTGGTTGATGATGCTGTGGCTTGGTGTGGACAACATGGACTGGTACGTATGTTTTGGATATATATGTGGTGCTGCTTGCCTGGCTCACAGATAGTAAACGTATATACAGTGGATAATATGATCCACATATTGAATATTTTTTGTGGAGAATCGTAATTGAGACACGATGATCGTGGCATGAGACGAGTCCAATGGCTGCAGGTGTATGGGGCATCCCAACCAGGCCAAGAGTGCCTCTTGGTTCATGCACCTTTTGCGCTGGCGCCAGTGCCTTTTCCGAAGAAAGCTTTTCTATATGCTAAAACTATTTCCACGGCGTATAATGCAATGATTGACTCTGTGAGTCAAGATGGAGAGTATCTGGCAAGTGTTCTTCGTTTGGCATCTGAATACGATGAATTCACAGTACGTTGTATCTCTTCTTTAATTCTCTTTTTTTCTTCTTGGACATTCAAGGTATCTTAATTTCAATCTTAAAATGCATTTGTATAATAATGTAGAAATCGTTGCTGGATATTCATACCGACATTCAAGATGGCACGCTGCCTGTACTGGGACAGTCTCCAAAGTTGTCTCTGCTTATCTCCAGATCTGACTACATGCTGCATGCCCCCACATCTGCCATGCTTCAAGTGGAGCTTAACACTATTGCATCCTCTTTCGGGTGCTTATCCTCACTGGTGAGCAAGCTGCATCGCTACATTTTGGATCGGGCTGGAGTCTCAGAGGAGGAAATCGATGGGCAGTTGCCAAAGAATGTTGCAATGGAGGCTATTGTGGACGGGCTAGCAGCTGCAGTCAATGAGCATGGTCACAAAGATAAGACAATGATGATGATTGTTCAACCAGGAGAACAGAATTCTTTCGACCAGCAATGGCTCCAACTAAACCTTTGGAACAGGTACAGGATCAAGACATTGCGTCGGACATTGGCAGATATATCTAGCAGAGCACTTGTCGACCCGGAAACTGGTCACCTTGTAATTGACGGTACCGCCGTATCTTTAGCATATTTCAGAGCAGGGTATACCCCCAATGATTACCCTACAGAGAAGGAGTGGGAGGCAAGGAGGATCATAGAACAGTCAAGTGCAGCCAAGTGCCCAACAGTAGCTATGCAATTAGCAGGCTCGAAAAAAGTTCAACAGGATTTAGCGCGGCCTGGAGTCTTGGAAAAATACAGTAGAAACGTAGAAGAAGCCCAAATGATGAGGATGTCTTTTGCAGGCCTTTGGAGTCTGGATGATATCCCTGGTGATGCAGATGCCTCTGCTGCTGTGGACGATGCGATACAGAACCCAGCCCTGTACGTATTAAAGCCCCAGCGAGAAGGAGGGGGGAACAATATATATGGAAAAGAGCTTGCCGATCGTCTGAGTTCAGGACAGGGGCTGAGCGCATTCATCTTGATGCAGCGCATACTCCCACCACCCCACACTGTAACCATGATTAGAAATGGAGAGGCGCAGGTTACAGAATCGCTCTCCGAATTGGGAGTATATGGTACCTTGCTTCGACGCGACGAGAATATTCTTTTGAATCAAGAGGCTGGTCATTTGGTTCGCACCAAGGCGTCGACATCCTCAGAGGGAGGAGTGGCTGCAGGCTTTGCAGTCCTGGACAGTCCTCGTTTGATTTGATACAGGGCAGGACATTGTTAGTGCTTACCTTAACTCTCTTGCATGATCAACGGTATTCTAAAAAAATTCCAAAACCTTTAGAATTGATATATCTATTCCCTAGTACCAGTAATACTTATTTAGTCACCTAGATCCAGTAAATTCTGATAACAATCGAAGAAAGCTGGTCAATCTTCAGTTTTGCACTTACGCGCGAGAGAAACGGTCGACACTTCAACACATTCTGATACCAAACCGTATCGCTTTACTATAAATAGCGATCTGGTTTTGGATTGTCCTGTGCTATGCAGTGACGGAACGAAACTTTCGAACGACAATTCAAAATTTGTTTGTTGATTCAAATCGAACAATTTCATTCTTTAGAGCCCTGAGCCATGCATCGAATACTCTTCGTTCGGCATGGTGAGTGCTATATGAATTTAGAATTGGCGGAAAAAATAGGTGGGAGATCTGTGTCGAGTCCTCTGACGCCGTTGGGGGAAAAGCAGGCGGAAATGCTGGGGGACTTCTTCAAAAAGACCCTATGTGAGCAAGAGATTGCGAGCGCATCGTTCTACTCCTCCTCAGCCGTGCGAGCAGTCGATACAGGGCGTATAGTGATGGAGAAACTCGAGAGAGACTTTGAGCGGGAATGTATTTTGACGGACGAATTGCTCGAGTTGGACATGGGTCTCTGGGAAGGCAAGAACAGGAAACAGTGTTACAGTGATACCGTGCTGCAAGAGATTCGGAAGGATGTGATTCGATTCAAACCACCAGGGGGAGAAAGTCAATTGGACGTCGAAGAACGTATGATGCGCTTTGTTGTGGAGAATGTGATTAAAAGCGCAGAGGAAACTGGTGGCACTGCAATACTGTTTGGCCATGGTTTGGCAATTAAATGTGCACTGCGTTCCATTCTAGATTCGGCTCCCCATATGACGAGGAAAATTGTATTGAGTAATACATCAATAACGGAAGTTTTGTACATTCCTGAACATAAAGCAGCGAATGCTGACCAGGCTGGATGGCAAGTGGTGAGGGTGAATGATACCTCACATCTTTTCAAGGATGCAAGTTGATTAATGCCATATTTCTTTTGAAAGCGATACATTATATTTATATTTTGGACATAAATAATATCTACTGCTATTATATTACACGATGCATGATGCTGACTTATCTTTACAGGAGTTTGTCTTCATGATACAAAGAATGTAGGGGAATTCTGTCAATCTCATGTACGTGGCAACTACAAAAGCCCGCATGAAAAATAACTTACGTACTATACACATCGAATCAGTCTAGTTGGCAACCATGGAGTCCGATTGCTCTACAAAGTCGTCCCCTGACCAGTCTTTGTCATTTGCCAAACCAACTTTTTCCTTCTTCTTAAGTTCAATGGCTTCCTTTTGCATCCTGACCAGCTCTGTGTGGGTAGTCATGTATTGCAAACTGTGACCTTTAAAATCTGAAATTTTTTCGAAACCATGTCTGCTCATAAATTCTTGCAGCTCGCTACATAAGGTTTTGACCATGGGGTAGCCATGCATCATCACACCAGAGCACACCTGCACAGTGTCCGATCCGAGCAAAATAAACTCTGCAGCGTCATATCCATTATTAACCCCTCCAATACCGGACAACGATTTGCCTTGACCCGAGTATTCTTGAGCAATCACTTCTGCAATGCTCGCTACTTTGGCCAGCGCGATCGGTTTGACTGCTGTAGAACTGTACCCTCCCCGAGTGCTATGTCCCTCAACACAGGGCTCAGGTCGAAGCGAATCCAAATTGATTCCCATTATCGACTCGATTGTGTTTATCGCAGCAATCCCATCAGCACCAGCCTTTAAAGAAGATCTGGTTGGTACTTTAATGTCCGTAATATTAGGTGTCATTTTCGCCCATACTGGAATAGTTGCCTTGTCCTTCACCCATTTCGTCACTTCCTCTAGCAATTCACAATCTTGACCCATGGCCATCCCCATCTTCCTCTCCGGCATACCATGCGGACAACTAAAGTTGATCTCAAAGGCATCCACTCCAGTCTCTTCGCACCTTTCGATCAGTTCTTCCCACGCATCCTTGTTGTACTCTTCCATGATTGATGCAATCACGACCCTCTCTGGATACTCCGCTTTCAGCCTCTTAAAATCATCAAGCATCACCTCTAATGGACGGTCACTGATCAATTCGATATTCTCCCACCCAATAACTTGCTTTGAGTCTTGAGCACGCAGTTTTGCATACCTTGGGGTCACATTCTTCACCTTTTCCGAGTCCAAAGACACTGTCTTGGCAATCACACCTCCCCACCCTTCATCAAACGCTTTCTTCATCACCGCATAGTTTGTCCCAGGTGGACCACTCCCAGTCACAAAAGGATTCAAAAATTTAATTCCATTCACAGTTACTGACAAATCGGGTCCGGATTGATTGCTACACCTCTGCATTCATTCAAGTACCATTGATTAATGATTCACAGACAATTCGAATTGCTGACATAAAAAAGAAGAATAGATGGATGGAACAGAATTCAAGACGTTGAAAATTTCAACGATGCAATGACAACATGCTTTATACACTAAACAATAAACATACAATCCACCATATCATAAGGACAATGATGACCTACCACCACAAGCCTTGCTCTTCTCTTGACACAAAGACCAATAGTTCCACACTGTACCTTCCTTTGTCCTACATTGATATTCCTATTGCTACATATTTGATTATCGTACAGTTTATTTGCCCGAAACGTCCTCGTGCACCGGCTATCAACCACTTTCATGACGACCTCTTGACAAAACTGTCCTGGAGATGGAGATTAAACTCTACCAATAGCAATAGCCTCGACGATGTATGCACGATCTCCACTGTTTTACAGTGACAGTACTGACAATAAGGTAATGGAAATAAAATTAAATGATTCTGCCACGACTGGGAATCCTCGTCACCATGTATGTATCACGAGATGGTGCCATCACCGGTGATCCGAGCTCCATCCACGTCGATGTCATAAATCATCGGTCAGGCGTACATTTGACCGTACTGGCTGCCGAAAGCAATGATTATCGTCGAGGACACCATATCTCCGATGAAAATAGGGCATTGATCGAGGGTTACACAAAGGGACGCACTCAGTCAGACGACGAAATTCGAACGACTGATATTCCTATGTGTGCTCCTGTCTGGACATTTGCTTTAATTTTTATAGTCTTTGATACTCATTGTCTAAAAGACAAAGATTAGCTCTTCGACACGGCGATTGACCAAGGTGATAATACCGTCAACCGGTGCACGGGGGGGGGATCCGAGTGGCCAGTTCGGTTTGACGCACTCTTCGACATACGTGGTTGAGAGCTGAGTATGTGATTTTGTTTATGGCAGAAATATCCTCGCGACTTTGAGAGAGATTGAAAGGCATTGTATGGCTCAAGATGGTAGACGTTGTTGAGCATATTCGTGAAGCGGTTGGCGGGGCAGCAAAGGCGGAGGCTTGCGGGGGGGAAGCAAAAGGGACACGTATAGAAATGTATGAGGAAAATGATGGTTATAATCGGAACCGAAAAGGTGGCGATAATAATACTGACATGGATGTCGGGGAGGCGAGCAGCAGCGAAGGTGACGACGAGACGTGGCTGGTTGCGACTCCAAATAGCCTGTTGGGGTCGCCTGCCGATGCTGGTGCACAGAGCAAGTGGCGTAGAAGGGATGGTAAATCGTATGATATCATGTCTTTGTCCAAGATGACGGCTTTGTTGGAACAGGCAACAAGGACGAAGAAAGATAGTGGACACCTTCAACAAGTGCTTGGGGACTGGGAAGCTCATTTGTTGGCAGTGCACGAAGAGCTGCTCGAGGTGACTATGAAGCTGCAGAAGGAACGCCGACGGTATTCCTTGAAAATGGTTGAAAAAGAATGTCACACCTACCGGCTGGCAGTGGAGACCGAATCCCTTCGGGGGTTGGCGGAGGCGAAAACGGCTTCACTCGAGGCGCTTCAGGTGTTGCATGCTAGGGAGGAGAAGAGGTTAAAAAAATTGCTTTCAGAGCAGCAATCTGAATTGGTTGAAGGAAAGATGAGAATTCAAAATCTGGAAGATACGATTGCAGAGGTGGAGGCTGAGTATGCTCAGGCGAGAAGCGAGTGGGAAGCGAACCAAGTGAAGAAGAGTGTATTTGAAAATCAGTGTGAAGCTGTTGGGATAGACATTGAAAAGGCTCCAGAACAATTGGCAGAGGCGTGGGCGGAGAATGATCGCCTCGTTGAAAGGATTGAAGACTTGGAAATGGATCTTGAAAAGGCGAGGCGCGACTTGGAGGCGCAAGAACAATACTACCAGGCACAAGTTAAAGAAGTTGAACAGGCAGCAGAGGCATGGAAAGCAAAAAGAGACGACGCGCCCTTACCTCCTCAACACAGTGCGGTAGAGAGATTGATTGGCGAGGAGCCAATGGTGGTTGACTTTTCTCCAAGACGACCGGCGGCGCGATTGTCGGGAGCGCATAGTCACAGTGGATCAATGTACTCGAATCCATTTATTAATGGAGAGGCATGTGGCAGCTCTGTTTACTCGGAAAACGAAGATATTTTGGCCGCCGAGGTGACGAATTTGCGTTTAAAAGCCAAAGATTTGGAATCCCAAGCATCTGTCGCTTCAGACAATGCGAGATTAGCCGACTCTTTGGAGAAGGAGGCTTCTTGTCTGCGCAAAGAGAATCAAAAACTGAAGAAACTGGTGGCCAGATCCATGTCAAAGGAGTCCGAAGCCAGAGAAGAAGTAACCAAACTTACTTCGGAGGCCAATGTTCTTCATGCTCAGCTCTCCGAGGTAATTTCAGTTTTAAATCTGGGCGCTGGCCAGTCGGGCGATGCTGTGTCCATTGAAAAGATGCCAAGCATTGTGAGCAGCCCAGGCCTGGTGGCTGAGGGCATGGCATCCTCACAAAAGAGCATACTTGCCGATGAAGACAAAAGATCAATCGGTCAAAGCGTAGACAGAAGCAGACTGACTCCCCATTTGAGCGCTCCCTTGACAGATTGGAAAGTTGGACCAGACACTCCTCAGTCGGATACTCCTTCCCCAACACGGGTCAGGACAATTACAAGCGATGCAGGAAGCGATGTCATGGCCCTTTTCAGAACAGCAATTGACTCATTTGACGCTGCAAACGAGCATTTAGAACCTATTGATGATATTTTTGACTAGACTTGATTCCCTTTGTGTAATTTGAAAAAACAATTAGGATTGTCTAGTCTGCACCCGAGTCTGATTGAGAAAGATTATTAGTCGGCCCATGACGCGGTCAACGCTTGTCGATATTGACCACTTTTGACCGCCGGCCGATGGCATAGGCCCTTCCAAGATAAATCTTGCAAGATCCAATTGGACAAATATTTGACGGTGTGCAATCGATCCTCTCGATTAACCTCATCTTCATGAGCCCTGGCAGGAGTTGAAAGGGCACGATGCTGCCTGAAAGCAGACAATTTGTATTCAAAGTGAAATTTCAGAATGGTTTGCTGATTAATCTTGCCTGGTGGTAACCACGGTCTTTGATGCTTACCTTGGTACCTAGGGTTAACTTTTGAAACTCGAGACGTCTTTTTGTTGCAAGTGGAACTCAACTATCCTTCTCGGTCCTGTAATTTATTTACAAGTATCATGTCAAAATAGAACGATATTGTGCCGCCGTCATACTGCGACAAGTCCGGGAATCGTGCCATTCGTTGACAGCCTGTTCACGTATCTTGTGTTGCCGTCTGAAAACGCGAGGGTGAAAGCATACAGTTGCAGAATCGGTATTTGACGAATGAGGTGACTCTATTATTGTCTTCAAAAATAAAGCTTCCCAATAAAATATGCTGCAAATAATGAGTATGTACAGAAATGTCCAGACGGATCAAGTGCTGCGCCCACGTATGCCGTGGTTCTTGGCTATTTCGCTCGTTGCCGTAATTTTGTATCAGGCGTGGACCAAGATGTCACATGCGACTTCTTCAGTAACTAATGTTGTATCAAGAGGGCCTTTGGTGTTTTATCATGTCATGAGGACCGGCGGAACATCATTTAGAAGGGAACTCTACAATTCTGCCCTGGTAGAAAATTTGGATACATTTCTACCTGGCCCAGATGGGGTCCCTTCTCACGTGTCAAGTCATCTTGATGCGCTAATGGAATGCTCTAAGCTCGGATATAAAAAAGCAAGATTGGCCCGTTGCTTGGTGACGAAAAGTTCAGTTCCGGCTGCGACGCTGGCAGTGGAACTTAGAAGGTTGTCTTGTGCCAAGGTTTGTTGATTGATTGATTGATTGATTGCAAAGTTAAAATAGTCTATGATGATGGGCTCCAGCTATGATATGAATATTGCAGATTATTGGATTTCATTTCGGCCCATTTGCGCTTGATCACGTCTACCATGCCATCGTAAACGATCTTGTGAATACCAAGATATTTGCACATCATCCCAGGCCCTGTACAAATCTTTGTTTGGAGAAGCAGACTTGCATTGTCTTGCTAAGGGATCCATACTCGCGCTTGGTGTCACATTACTATCATTTTATGTATAAAAATCAATCGTTTCAAGAAGATGTGAAGGAAAATGGTGTCAGGGCTGTTTGGCAGTCTTCTGGTGAGGAGCCATATATGAACATACTAGCAAACGACATTAACAAGCACACCTTGGAGGATGTGCTTGTCTTTCTCGACAGGTGTCATGTTGGCACGTATGAAAGACGTGAGGAATTTCTAGGATACCTTAGTGCTCAATATCAAGGTTTACATATTAGACCAGATACGCATTTGCAAGCAGATGACAGGACTGAGCGTACTTTGCAAGACAATGAATTTGCAAAGATGATGTTCAAAGGCTATTTTCCCAATGATGAGCAGATTTATGAGTATGCTCAACGGAGGGAAAAGGAGTATTTGTGATTCTTTTTTGGAAAATGGCGTATCAATAATTGGTATTCATCTTATTTCCATCTTTGTTTCATGTGTCTCCATCGTGTAGATATTCATCACAATCCCCACACGTATTGTTTGTTTGTTTGTAATAGTAATTATAATCAGTTAAAGAGACGATGTTCTCCTTATCACTTTATTTATAATAAGTATTGAAAATTAAAGCAATGTTTCATGTAAATAATTTGCGCACCCGAGCGATCGGTTAGACAATCCTGTCAATCAAAGAGAACTACCTTCTTGAAGCACTTGAGAATTTCATTTGCAATACCATATGTTCTGAATTGATCTGAGGTCATGTTAAACGGGTCCCCATGCCCGTATATAAGTTTATTCCGATACTGAAAAAGAGAATTTTGCATCTTGTTTGCATCTTCATCTTGCAATTTCCATACGATGTCGAATGCATCGATTCCATGTTTCCTCACTTTGGCTGGTTCAATGAAGATCGAAAAGGAGTCCCATGGTATCGATTCTCTGAAGGGCAAATTGACCCGAATATTTTCTGCAACTATTACGGGAATACATCCTGCTGCTATGCTATCGTAAAGCCGTCTGCTTGTTGGCGTATCACCCGATACATGGAGGCAAAACTTAGAGTCAAACATCATTTCCCCATACTCCATTGTCAGATTTGGCTGCTGATACTTGTTCTTGTTAACGACACTGTACGACCCTATTTGGACAATTGCATCACGCTCATTCCAACTTAGCTTCTTCAGTATCGTTCGTATGTTACTTCTACGCTCGGATAATCTCGCAAAAAGCTTGATACTTCTCTCACTAATTTTTCTGGATGCCACTGACTGCCTCGACGTTATATAGGAGTTTGCAACATATGGCACCAAAATCTGCCTATTATCCTCTTGGCCTGCACTCCATTTCTTGTTCTTTTCATGTATCAGCATGATAGATTTCTTTAAATGTATCCCTAAACTCGGAACATTTTTTATTGCTGCTGAGCATTGCCAGAACTGACAAACAAAAATGAACCGGCTTGGCCTTGCAATGAAATGTTCATCAGACATCAATATTCTATCAAGGCTTTCTAGCCTCTCTTGAGAAGTCATATTGTCACCACAAGACTCTGTACGGACTTCAAAATTAGTCTTGAAATAAAATGGTAAAAATATTATGTCAGCATCTAATGGATTCTCTACAAGTCCATCAGACTCCATGAATGCCCTGTGAAGCCAGACCTCTGCCGAATCCTGAGCTTTATCCGTTCGTTCATCAAACCATATATCCTGACCGAAGGATTTTTTATAACACGTCAATACATTTTGGTTCATTTTATGGAGTTCATCATGGCTAAATATGTAAAACTTGAGGTCTTGGCCCCATTTCATCTGACATTCATCAGAGATACTCTCACTAGAATAACCAAAGGCATCCAAGTCAGGCCTGCTTAATGCTTCGAGTACAGTCAGGGAACGATTGCTCAGGAATTTACATATATCGTACATCTCGTGACTGCCCATATGATTTGACGAGCTGGACTGTGTCGCCAGAAATTTACCACCAGGCCAACCATGGGATCCGAAATCTTCCCAGAGACCAGCAGTACGTAAAATATTTTCGGTGTCATTGGCCAACTGCTCGTAACGGCCCACAATATCGTACGACAAGGAGCCAAAACCACAAAAAAAAGACTGAGGCCTAAAATGAATATCAAGGCTTTGTAATTTCACCTGCTGGAAAAATTCAAGAACTTCCATAAAGCTTGATCTGGATTGAGTCAAACATCTTCCCCATTCATTCATTTGAAGGCATCTGTCCAGGTATGCAGAAAATATCCGAGATATTGGATGACGAACAGTTGCAGCGACAGTCCAACCTGGTAGACCGTTACTGAAAAAAGAATTGACCTTATCTCTGTCGCAATCGAGAAATTGTAGTTGAGACTTGATTGGGTTGTGAATGAGCTTTGAGTCAACTGTCAGATAGTTACTATGCCCCCCTAAGCGTTTCATAAATCGCTTCCATTCAGTGCAAGCAACTTTCGGAAGTGCACAATATATCAATTTATGCTCGTGGTTAATTATAAACTCGCTCCAGGGATTCCATTTTTTGCAATCAAATCCATCTAGATGGATTTGATGAGGCTTGTAGTCAACAGTGACAACTGCTGCTGTTTTCAGCAGCGTTGACTGTATGAACAAAACTTTTGAGCTAAATTTTACCGATATCAACGTTATAACAACCAGAAAAGTCGCTATTTGAACGATAATGGTACCAAGAGCCGTTGAAAATCGATATTTGCATACTCTAAACCAACTCCATGGCAGTTTTCCATCATCATTGCTGGCTCCACCATTGCAACACCACATCCCTTCCACGTTGCTACAATGACTTATGAATCCATACGAATCATATCATAGATATTTGTAATCGTTGCACTTCGATATACTCGCAGGAACATCCGGACTGGCAGACGTGAAGAAATGCTAACCATAAGACGCAACTAGCGCCATCTTTAGAGCCTCAAGGACCTAAATTGGAACTTTTTATTTTCAATTTGATTAAAAACTTCCACTTTTGCGAATCATTTCAAATACCCTACCCAAATATTCAAATGCAATACCCTATGATGAAAAACGGAAGACTCGGCAGAGCTGCTTGAAAATGAAAACTTTTGTTTGTTTTTCGAGGTCAACAGAATCCAAATCATGGGGAAAAACGGTATGCGTGGCTTCAAATATGTTCCTTTACTTGCACTGCTATGTATGCTGTTCGCGGTGCCAATATCGTTGACTGATGGCCGTGCAGACTTCATGTCGCCCAAGGCAATTGCCAACCGCATCAAGGCCAAAGGGTTGCAAAAGCTACGCTGGTACTGCCAAATGTGCGGTAAACAGTGTAGAGATGAGAATGGTTTTAAATGCCACTTAACTAGCGAGTCTCACAAGAGGCAAATGGAAATATTCGGCCAGAGGCCACAGAAAGTGATTGAAGAGTTTAGCAGGGAATTCGAATCAACTTTTTTAGAACATCTCAGGCGCTCGCATCCCTTTAGTCGGGTTTCTGCGAATGTAGTATATAATGAGTTTATACAAGAGAGAGACCATGTGCACATGAATGCAACGAAATGGCTGACACTGACAGAGTTTGTCAAGTATCTGGGCAGGGAAGGTAAATGCAAAGTGGATGAAACTCCAAAAGGATGGTTCATAACCCTGATACAAGAAGATCCTTTTGAAGCAATGGCGAAGAAGAAGAAGCGGGAACGAGAAAAGAGTGAGAAAGAATCTGATGAACGGCATATAAAAATGTTGAAAGCTCAGGCTGAGCGTGCAAGGGAATCCCAGCATGGTGGCAAGATAGAGGAGGGGAACCCTGCAGAGCTCGATCTGAATATGCTGAAAGAGCCAGTGAAAATATCAATAGCCGGATCACAGAATGGTGAAAAAATGTTAGATCAGCGGAAGGAGCGGAGTATCAAATTTGATGAAGGTAATGATGGAGGTTTTAGTTTCCAGTCTGGGAAGAAGAGCAAAGTGGAGGAGCTAATGGAGAAGGAGTTGAAAATGAAGAAGCAAATGAATAAGAGCGCCAACACGAGAGGGGCGAATACTACTAATGGAAACGCCACCGATGGCTGGCTGCTGCCGAATATAGTCGTAAAGGTATTGAGCGAGGGCCTAAAAGAGCATGGGTATTACAAAAAGAAGGGCATTGTGATCAAGGTAGTTGACAAGTTTATTGGAGAAATAGAAATGTTGGACAGCGGGGATGTACTTCGAATTGATCAAGATGAACTTGAGACGGTAGTTCCTTTGCCAGGGAAGCGAGTAAAGATTGTAAAGGGCGAGCATAGAGGGAAGAAGGGTGTCCTAGAATCTCTGGACAAGGCCAACTTTGGTGGGAGCATTCAACTTGAGGGGGAAGAAGGAAACATTTTCTTGGAATACGAGTATTTCAGCAAGTACTAATCGTTGCTTATGCTTATAGAACTAATTACTGTGTCAAATTATCGCTATATACATGTTAAACTGGAAACAAATTTGGACGCCTTGTCAGGCTTGCATGGTGATCTGCTTGATCTCCTCAATCCTTGAATCCACGTATTCTGCAATCATCAATTTTTGACGTTCCATTGATACACCCTCTACTGGATTCACATTTGTGGTTCCAAATGTGTTGAAGGCTCCTCGTTGCTTACACATCACAAAACCTGTTGGCGTATCAAGAACCACCTTGTTCTTTGCCGTATCTTTGGCTTCTCCAACTAGGCAGTTTTCTAATGTCCCTGTGATGTATCCCTGAACCAATGCCAGAACTTGATCGTTTTCACTCTTTCCAGCAAGGGCGAAAATGAATGTTTCCCACATCCTTTGAGCTTGCTTTTTATTCATCATAAAGTCTTTGCACATTTTCTCTATTGTTGAATCGCATGCATGCAGCATATTCCTCTGATTGGCTGTTCCATCTGTGGATCCACAAGCCTTGTCAAGTATAGAGTTGCCTTTTTCTACCAGCCAATCACTAGATAGCATCAGACCCAAGTCCTTCCTATCTCGAAGCCGCCTAAAGTCTTCAGTGGGATCCTCAAGCTGCATTAAGTACATAATTCAATCATCTTCCCTCAATCTATCATACGTGAATAATATTAGAAATCTCAACGAGAACAACAAAATCTCACCGTCAGGTCCACAATCTGTCTCTTTTTTGCCAACTCATACGTCGCATCTATTATAGCTGTACCAATTCCCTTGCCTTGATAAGGAGGAAGGACGAGAGCCTGACTGAGCCTAAACCTTTCCTTGTCAGGAAAGACGTAGAACGCATAAATGGTGCTCATGCCCACCAATCGAACAAGACCATCATCATTCCCTGGTATACGCTGAACCACCAACAATATTTCCCATGAAGGATCTGTAGCATCAATGGATGACGCAGCGTCGATAAAGAACAGCAGCAAAGGCTCAATCCTTGCATGCAGCTTCTTGACAGTCTCTGAGGCTTGAGATAAGTTTGAATGAAACACTACAATGCTATGACCATCATCCATATCCCTTTCCAGAATTTTCTCTCCCAATTCTTTGATACTAAGTCCATTCTCTTTATTCATCGTCTCACAGAACGCATCTTTGTCCAGAACCAGCAGGTTCCCCAACTCTTCGTGATCAAAGGCTCCCTGCATCACCTCTTCCAGAGCCTCACCATCTCCCAAATCGCTCGTACCTTGGATGCTTTCGCCTGATTCTGACTCCCGGACAATTTTCATATACGGAAGAAGATGAGGCGATAGGTATATTTGAATCTTGGGTGCGTTTTCCCCTTGCTTGTACGCGATTTCTTCTTCTTCAAAGATTCTGGATATGCACCAGCAGTACAGGTCAGCAGCAACTATACAAGGCACGCAAATTGATATTCTCACTACAAGCAATCCTCACTATACAGTACTCACTGATGAGACATTATTGGACCAAAGCTGCCATTCTCTACCATCTTCAGTTCCTTGCCAGTCTCGTCTGTCCCAGACACAAGGCGAAACTCGATGCAGTCGTTCGAGTCCACAACACGGTCCTCTTGCGTCTTTGCTTTCTTCAGATCTGGTTCGCTCATAGTTTTCTCTATCGGTATTATTTTGTTTCAATTGGTTTCTGTGTGTATATTATGATGTTCGCTGTGTTTGCCTTTGTGTTGCAGATCGCTTTTCAAATTCAAATTCAAAAAATAGAGAAATAACCGCTTTTGAAGTTGACAAATCTAATTCGTAGTCAATAATGCGCCTATTCTTCTATCTTATTCATCTACAATTAGAAAAAGGTTACACCTCGACTTTCAGGCCATTGCGTTTGAATCCCTCCCTGGTCTTCAGTTGTTCGGAACAGCGCGCTCCAACCTTTTCAGGTTCATCTCTGAAGAGGTGAAAATGTACATCAGAGACCAGACAATGGATGAAAACTATTTGCATTTTCGTACCTTTTGTACTTCACTTGGCATGCCGAACAGGGTAGCAGTGAAGAATAGTCGAGGAATCGTTTTTGACTCAGTAACAAGTCGTCGTTTTGTGAAGAGTTTTTCGCACGGTCGAGCCACGGCAACTGGTCGTTTCGCTGCCAAATACCAATGTGGTTTTAATTGTTCAGTGATTTCACAACGGGTATTGGTCTCGAGGAAAGACGAACCGTGTAGTCGTAGTGCCGTTGTTCCAGAGGGCACACCATCCTTTTTGTCAATAGAGAGGACGTGGGTAACGCTACGAGTAGGAATGGTGCTGTGGCTGGTGCTCGATATTTCAGATGGAGAGAAGGAGAGAGAGTCTTTTGCAGCGCTGGACAGCGTTGTCCAACAAGTAGCATTGCGCGCAAGGGACCAAAGACAAGAAGAATGTGATGGAGATGATGATGGAAGGGATATTGTGACTGATGAAGAACGGTATGGCGAGGAATGGTTGCAACAAGATGGGAGCACGCTATACATTTCGATGATCGGGAATGGTTTGGATGGAAAGGGTGACAGGGTGACACTGCGCTCGTTGGACCTTTTGGCGGCAATACTGGAGCCAGTGGCCCTACATGCTCCGATGCTGAACGTGGTGCCCGTGTTGTTTGGCACAGAGAAAGGAAACGAGAGTGCCATGATGCCAGTAGTGCGGGACCTACTAAATGATGAGCATGATGAAAAAAAAGGAGACGAAAGTATGGAGATTGAAGGCGGAGGGTCCAGTAAAAGCAAGGTGGTGCTGTATCACCCGGATGACGCAGGCCCCTTGGCCAAAGAACTCGTGCAGAAACTGATTGGTATTCCCAGGAAAGTGGCTGACACGGTGATGCTTCGTCGTGTTCCTGGTGTGTGGTTATCAAAACAAGAGAAGAAGGGAAAGTCTGTGCAGTTTATCCAAGAGTGCGAGAAATTCGGATCCAGGGTGCTTCACAGTGCTGAGAAGCAGATCAAAGAGGATGCAGCCTTGCAGTTTCCAAAGGTTGCAGTTGGAGGAACATTTGATAGGCTACATGCGGGGCATAGATTGCTTCTAGGAGCCACGGCGCTTGTTGCCACTGAAAACATATTCGTTGGTATTACTTCCGACAAGTTGTTGGCGAAAAAGAGGGCGCCTGAACTGCTGGAAACATACGAACAAAGGGAAGCTGCGGCACTGGAGTATATGAGGCAGGTGAATCCATGGGTGACTCTCTCTTCAAGTCCATTGACGGATCCGAATATACCTCCATTATGCGCAACCGTGGAAGAATTTGATGCTATAGTTGTCTCTGAAGAAACAGTGATTGGGGCTGAACAGATCAACCTGACGAGAAAAGAGTTGGGGTTTCATCCCTTGGTGATCGTTGTGGTTGGGTTGTTGACTAGTTCTCCTCAATTCCAAGATGGATCAAAGTTGAGCTCTTCTGAGCTGCGGATGAGAGAATCACATTCTTGATTATTCCATAATTTATTTTTGGATTTTGAAGCCGAGTTATTAATGAATCGATTAGTACATGAAGTAATTTATTGAATTGTAATTTCCATCCCTATACAATACAGTTTCAATCTTGAGCACCCATCATACGATGGTTCCTATAGCTCCTCATCCACACAATCCTCTTCAGTCATCTGAAGCAAATGCTCCAAGCTGGGGTGATTGGCACTGTTAGCAAGTGGTCTTTGTGCTGTACTGTTTTCTTCGTCTGCGCTTCCATGGGATGCTCGCAGGATGCTTCCATGACTGGCTGGACTTGGAGAAAAGCGCTGCATGAAATCAGAGAAGAGACGCCGAGGGGGCATGGCGATGGATTGGAGTGAGGATGCAAACCAGCTTGTAGAACGAAGAACTTCTGTGTCCACTTTTGGTAATGGTGCCATTTTATTGCTTCTCCACCAGCCATGTCCCGCTGCTCTGTCCAAGTCTTTTCTGGTTATGATTCCTAGGACCCTGCTACTGGAATCAATGACACAGAGATGACGGAGAGACATGCTGACAAACATTTGATGCACGTAGGCAGCTGGAGTGTCGGGTCGCACAGTAATCATTCCTTGGTCCATGAATGGCTTTAAATTGACATATATATCTGTCAGTATGGATTTGTGGGTGAAGGAGCCATACTTTGACCTGGAAGGCTGCTGACCCAAGTCTGGCACAATCCCAGAGCCGGCCTCCTGTGCTACAAGCAAATCCGCAAAACTTTCATTTGCGTTCAGCTCATCCATTATTTGCACTGCTCTGGACATGACTTTTGGAAGCTTTGGGCTGAGTTCTTCATCTTCCTCTTCTAGATCTTCATCGTCACTATCAATCAGGGCATTCACGATGAGCCCTCCTCCCTGTGTAGCATGGTGCATGAGAGCATTGAGGCGAGATTCGTACTCGTCTATAGGCGAATCGCAATCGAGATAATTCCCATATACGTCACAGAAAGCCTTTTCAGCAATTAGAATGAGAAGTTGAGAACGCAAAACAAAACCCTGCAGACTGCTGTATTCTGCCGGATTCAGGGAAAAGTCAAGGTGGCCATCTGGGGAAGGATAAACAGGAAACCCATTATGTGTCGTACTTGACAGCACTTGCAGAACCCTAGCAACCGATTCAATTTCGTTTAGACCAACTACTGGGGTTGCCATTAACTTCTCTGCAGTACTGTTTCTCAGTCTACCAGGTGGCTCTTGTCGAAGGAAAAATACTCGTCCATCTGCTTCCAATTCAGATTCGTAAACTCCGTCTGGATGAACCCAGTGGGCAATAAAATTTGATATGATCACGGCAACAAGAATTCCTGGGAGGAAATTAATTCCACGAGTTCCTTCAACCAAAATCACCACGAGGGACACGCTACTCCTGAAGACAGCAGCAAGAGTCGCTGCTGCACCCACTACTGCATACACGCCTGGCTGGATATCCCATGATTGAGGCACCAAGGGATTCAATGCAATTCCAACAAAAGCCCCAAACGATCCTCCAACCTGTACACACAGCATATCGATCACTTGCTTACTCATTTATATGACTTGCGTCATCATCCCATGTGGTTAAAAGACCGAAAAAAAAAAAAACACTCACCATGACTGAGGGCATAAACAGTCCTCCAGGTACGGCCAGCCCAGATGAAAGCACCATAAAAGCCAAATAAATCATACTGACGGAAAACAGAGACGTCAAACTGTAATAACACGGCGTAGATATAGTGCATATTCTATTTATTGGTTCACTTTCGCTCCCTAGTCCCAGAAAGCTACGAATAATCACGGGGGCACTGATAAGCAGCGACGTTGCCAAATCGTTATACTGGCCAGCAGGACAGCCATACTGCATCACATCTTCGTAACGCCACGTTGGAGGCACATCCAAGCACGTCCCCAAAAACTTTGGAGCCGCCAAAAAAGCGACAACAGTAACAGCCGCAACCGTCCCCGCTTCCAGCATCCTAAGCAGATGCTTCCTCCTTGAAACGCGATGCCTCTGCATGCCTCTCCTCATGAGATTGAAAAAAGCGCCCAGAAATCCACCCACAGCACTAACTAATACGACAAAAGGAAGCTGAAACAGCCATTGTCTGTCCGATAAGGGATATATCCCAGAGAATGACAAGATATAACCTCCCCCTAGCGACGTCCAAAGCTGCGACATGACAAACACCGCGATTGCAGTCGACAGCAGGCACCTCCATGCTGTTTTCTTGGACCAGACACTGCAGGCTTCCTCCAAGGCAAACAAGACACCCCCCACTGGCGCACCGAAAGCTGACGCCATCCCTGCGGCGGCTCCGGCAGAGATCAATTGCCTAAGACTGGTATTTGAGAACACTGGATCTTTTATTCCCAGCAGCATGTCATCGTCCTGTTTCTCCAGGTTGCGCAAATCAACAATACCTGCACAATACACCACTTGGGCATTAGTTTTATTTATTGAATCTCGAAATATTCTATTCAACCGCCCATATATACATGGAATACAGATCAATGAAAGCAATCACACGCAATACAACCATCATCAAGTAAATCACAGTAAGTAACATGGTGCACGTACGTTGCCCTGCGTTGAACACCAGGGAGGCCACACAAGCTCCCAGATGGACCATCGGGGCTTCGGGACCCAGGGCCAGAGAAGACACTCTGACCACAATGGTTCCAAAAAATTTCACCGCAAACACCATTGGCGTCAACAGCCCGGCAATGTCGTTCCCATTCAGCAGCGCCATCACTAGACTCACTCCAGAACCAGCAGCACCAGGAGCCAGGTACTGGACCGCTGCAGCTGCCAAGGCCACGCTCGTCATGCTCAAACCGACCATAAACCCCTGCCCTGCCAGCTCATTCTGGCCCATAAGGGACGCCAGAACCCGATTCCGAGCATCAACGCCCCTGTCAATCCCCGCCTCCAGCAGTTTACCCGTAATCCCGATAATCACCCCAGTCACAAGGGTGGCTACCAAGGTGGCCAGGGTCCTTCCGCTGAAGCCATAAAAGTGCCTCTGTTCTCCCCAGGATTCTTCCCTACTATTCAACGTCACTCTATTATTAAAAGGCATATAATCAATTGATTCAGTCACGTCCCAAATCACCTTCTTCTTTTTTCTGGAGGAGAGGGATCTCCCCAAGCGATACCCTGGTCGGCTTCGTTTCATAGAGGACCGACGTCGCGGACCCTGCGTCGCGTGCCCGCCCATGCCCAATGCACCATCCTCGTACTGCACATGATATGGTTTTTCATACAATATGTCATCCGAGCGACCATTATACCCAGTCTCCCAGTGCCCCAGACCGGACGATTCTCCCAGGTTCTCGTGCCCTGTTGTTGCCATGTCGTCCCTGCGTCGTGCGCTTTCCCGTCATGCACAAGGGGTCACATCAGCGTGGTACCCTCATATTTTTTATATCACTCTCATTGATTGAATTCACACTACTGCCGTATAATTTGCTGTTACATCCACGTTCACAAATTCTAGTGCAATGCGATTGCAGCGCAGCACATGTGTGCACAGGCACATTTATGCATATACACTGCTCTCTTTGCTCAGTTCCCACAAATCCTTGTACGGTCCCGCTTTATTTTGCACAGCAATCTCTAGCAACACCTTTTTAAGGTGCTGAGTAGGCTGTTCAGTCTCTTTCTGCAGCTGAGAAAAACTCCACCTCCCCTGTTTCTGAAACAGTTTGAACAGAACAGGCAGCAGCTCTTCCCTGCTGCTGGCAATCCTCTTCTCCGCTCTCTGAGCCTTCTTTTTCATCCCGAGAGCACCGCCCTCCACCCCGACAGGCTTCCTTATATCTATTATTTTACTATCAGTCATGACTTGCACTCGCCGCTGCGTCCGATGCGAATCCTCGGCACGGAAACGTTCCCTTGCCAACCTTCTATACTCTTCATTCAAGTTCACACTCACCCGCTGCTGCTCTCGTCCCCCAGCAGCCTTGGGCCCATGGGACCGCGTATCTACATCCAGCCGATGCTGCACCGTTCCTTCTACGGCTCTGCTCATCCCCTCGTGCCGTTCCGAAAACGCCAGCATCGCCGGGCCCGGCCTGGACGACAGGGCCAAGTCGTACTCCTGGGGCAGGTGCGACGTGGACTCGTGAGACAACGTCAGCGACACTGTCGGACCGCGATCCTTCTTCTTTTCGACGGTGCTCTTGTCCTTCGATTCCCATCCTTTTCCACCTGTTGCTTCTTCTTCTCTTTCTCCAGAGTGGCTGGCGCTGCTGCTACGAATCACCAGCGTCCCGAGCACAGGCCCCACAGACCTCCCAACACCCTCCATCTCCTCGTCCTCCTCATCTTCCCTACCTGAGGTAGTAGTCTGTACATCTTCCTGGCTACTGCACGCAGACCTCCATTCCTTTGCTATGTAGTCCGGCACCTTGATCAACCACACCTTCCTCCCGGCGTGAAACGTCTGCAGCTCCACAGCCCCTTCGTACACATCACCGGGCAGAAGAGTATCGTCCTTTCTGTTCTCAGTCATTGTCTAGTCATTATTATTACTTTGTCAAAATAGAATGTCCAGATTGGGACCGGGTGTTTTGTTCATCGGGCAGCGTATCATCTACAGTGGCTATTTGCCACTCGCTGCGCAGCGCTGCAGTCAGCTGACTCTCGAATTCCTTCGCATTCCTTCGCAGGCCTGCTCCATCGCAGGCCTGCCAGACGGATGCCATATGGTACAGGTATCAACCGCATTGCTGTCTATATGTTGATTGGTTAAAATAATAAATTTGTCTGATGTTGGATATACCTCATGCGAAAGGAAGAAAGGCAAGGCGGGGTTCACTGGTTCTTTCATTGGTCACTGTAGGCAAGCGACAGACCAGTTGCGATACAGCGATCCTGTAACTGAAAAGTATAATTATCGGTTATAGATATATTTATTGGTTTCTTTGGACTGGGTGTCGTTGAATAGTAAAAACACTCTTTGACACTGTCGTCGTGGCTGTGGCATGGTCAGTAACGGTTTGGGGAAGGAAGTGGTGTATGCGGATACTTTAGGGAAATAAGGTTGGTATCTGCATATTTTAAATTACATATACGTGGATTCGAATGGGGATAGAGTGCAGTGCTGTTCTTGAGCGAGGAGCGTCGTTGTTGTTCCAGTGCACGTGGAAGGGGGGGGGGTGCGGTTGCAAGGTGCAAGCGAACTATTGCTGTTGTTGTTCTGCTGCTGCTGCTGCTGCTGTGCATGCTTGTGGTGTCTGACTGGACAGTAGTAGAACTGTAGTGATAGGAACAAATATACCATAATAGAGCGATAAAGAAAGTAGTGAGTGGTTGGTTTTGTTTTGACAGATGGTTTTGTTGGATAGTGGGATGGGACTGGTGGTGGTGCGGTACATGATTATTGCAGTGGCTGTTGTGGTGGTGGGAGGGTGCTTGGGGTACGTTGCAGCATCTCGGTTTAGGGTTATACAACGGTTGGTGGTGCTGGGGTTGAAGACTGGTCTAGGGTATGTGGCGGAAGGGGATAGCGAGGAGTACAAACAGCGCAACAAGAAGAGGAAGAGGAAGCAGCAGCAGCAGCGACAAGAGCAAGGGGGCAAGGACGAGGCATCCCAACCGGAACAGGCAGACGAGTATGTGGACGATGGGAGGGGGGTGAAGTGCGAGCAAATTGGGAAGGGGGATGTCAAATGTAGATGGATTAGGATAAAAAAGAAGATTTTGGATTCGTTGCACGGGGCTGGGACGCAAGTGACCGGGGTGTATGTGGACAGTCTGTGTCTGTCCCTTCCGTCTCTGAGGTCTCATTTGGTGGTTCAAGTCGACCACGTGCGCGTGTCGTTGGCGCAAGTATGGGCACCTCCGGTGCGTGATATTATTATTACTGTCCATAAATGAGCCTGCTGAATACAATACAAAAGTATTATACACACATGTGTGGGTGGGTGAGTGAACGAATGAAACGTAGTCTAATGTCGTGTGGGTTGATGGTGATCAGGTGCCTGTCAGTGGGGAGGAGCTTGTGTCCCTGGCTGAAAAGAAGCGGGCTGAAGAAAAGAAAATGCTGCTTGCGTTGATCGACGAATTGCTTTGGGGGAAGGAGAAGCATAGTTCAGGTCAGGTATCAGTGGGTTTCTTTGGAAAGATTTTGAATCGGCTAAAGAGCGATGTGCTGCACAAAGCATGTCAATTCGCTGTCCGGTTTGTCAAGATTGAGATTAAGAATATAGATGTATGCTATATACAACGAGGCGAGCCTGGTCCTCGGCCCGCTCAGTGCAAATATACAGGAGCTGATGGAATTCTTCTGAAAATTCGAAGGATAGAATTGTATCCAGTGCCCGGAAACAGTGATGATTCTGCTGCATCGATCAGTGGGGAACGGTCCGGCAGTGTGCCCATGGCTCGTAACAGTTCAACGATGATGGACGAGCCTTCGTCTTGGAGACAGGCTATTGCTCAATTGCCTGGGCTTTTCTTATCGTCAGAAGGCGATTCACGCGAATCTGCGAGCCGGCTGCACGTATCCGGCATACGGCTGGAATTGGTCACATATCCTGAGACATGGAATGTTGGAGAATCACAGGGCAACGGTGTGCAACCGACCCAATCGTACCTTTTTCCAAAGTATGCAAAGTTTTCCCTAAAGAAGAAGCAATCTACCAAAAGTACTATCGGGCCCGAGTTGCCTCAGCTTGTCGGCCCGGAAATGGAGCAAGAGAAACACACTCTTCTTGAGCAATGGGAGTTTTCTGTGACTTTTAGGGTTTCTTGTCTGGGTGATTCTCCAAAACCATTATCAGAGAAATTTATGGACATCTTCGACCAACAAGAACAACAAATGAGTTATCTAATGGATGAAGAAATTGAATTGTATGGAGAAGAAGGAATGACTGAAGAGGATCTAACAGAGCATAATTTGCAGCTTCATGCAGACCTGGACAGGGATGAGTTTGCAAATCAACAGCAGGAAGAAGAACAAGTCGAAATGCAGGACATGAATCAATCTTCTTCCTCCTCTCGATTCTGGATTACGTGTGATCTTGATGTCAAAGCTATTATCTTGCAAGCAAATATTGCGTCAACTGGGATTGCAGAACGCCTGGCCAAACGGCAGTCGCTGATTAACAAGTATCAGGCGCATTGGCTTGCTCGGCCCAACTCTGCGGTCATCTCAAATGAGCAAGCATGGTGGCATCATGCAACAGGTATTATTCTTTCCTCTGTTGACAAACACATCGCCAAAAACTCTCCATTGTCAGCGATTATAGATAGAAGAGCATCTCGACTGGCATATGAGAAGTTGTATCTTGGAAAACATTATAGGAATCACATGTTTAGAGATCCAAATAGGCGCTGGTTCCAGAGAAATACAGTCGGTGTTGATGATGAGTTCTCGTCAAAGGAGCTCTCAAAACTTGAAAAAATGTTGACATTAGAAGAAATATCTCATTTTAGGTTACTAGCTGCTGGAAAATACAATCATACATTGGCGACAAACAAGTCTCTCTTGTTCTTTATTGCAACAAAAATTGACTTGATAGTATCTCAGTCCCATTTAGAAGATGAAAAACCGTTCAGGGAAGTTTTGCTCCACTTGGATAGGAAAAGAGAAAGCAAGGGTGAAGGTTTTTCATTGACATATTCAGTCTCATGCCCAAAGATGAGTCTTGCACTAGACACAAGGAAGCATGCTGACGACACCGTAGATGATGAAATGCCATTCTTTGTTCTAAGTTTAAAAGGAATTGCCGGTGTTTATGAGCATGGGAGCAACGGATTATTCAAGATCAGGGGCCTTGAACTAGGGCCAACTCCACAAGCAACTGAAAAACTGTCTCGGCATATTTTGAAGAGTCCCTCTCTGCTGTGCCATCGTGTTTGTAAAGCGGCAGACTTTATTAGATACTCTGTTACTGGAAGAGTCAAGGCAGAGACAGCATATTCTAGGGACACTATTTTTGCCTCTGTCCACGTTTCTTCAAGGAAAAGTGTAGGTGGTCTACTGGTAGGGGAGAATTCTCAGGAGGATATTGGGAACTGTATCGACTCGTGGATACCTGGAGGTTCCGATATTGTGATTCGAGTAGCAGCTATCGGAGCTAGAATGACGGGATTCAAGCCCGAAGGTATCCATAGGGCAAAAGCTATTTTGAGTTTGGCTGCAGAATACAAAAAAACAGGAAGCTGTCTCAGGAGGTGGTATGGTAAGGATCGAAACACATACGTCATTCCACCTAGCATGTACCCATGTCTCTCTGATACGGCAGCATGCATAGATCATCTTGTCAAAAGCGCCTGCGCATTGCATGGAACGCCAGCACGAGTTCCAATGACTTTTCAATTTGTTTCTGTGACTCTCAAGTGCCCTGGTATAGCATTCCAGATTCCTTACAACTATCGATATGCATTGGTCCTCTCAAAGAAAACTTCTTCCGAAAAGATAACAACACCATCCAAGGAATTCGCCAATGAGTCAGAGAGCGAAAAAATGGATTGTTGCTTTATGTTTACTGCTGTCATTCAAAATATCAAGATAAGTACAAATCTGGAGGGTTTCAATGAGTGCTTTGGAAAGGGATTGATTCACCACGTTGAAGGTAATGGCATTGTCGATGCCTTCTCTTATTTATCAGAAGATGAAAGAGCAAAGATCGCGCATTCGTTGGCACCCTCTAGATTTGTTTTCGACGGGGCAAGTCGCCAGTTTACCCAAGTTGCTTCAGGAGTCAGTGAATTAAGGTCCAGGCTCAGAGATATTGAGATTATGTCAATGGCCAAAGTTTGGTCTTATCCTGAAGACATTCCGGTCATATCCAAAGGACTCAAAGGAAGTAATATGGATATTAGAAGCTTCTTGAGAGCACAAAGGCAGAATAGGCATACATTCTCTGCCTCTGAAATAAATTTGCCTGAGTCCGAATCTCAAGCCACAGGACAAGACCTCGACTTGAGCCAGAGCAAGTATCCTATACCTATTGTGCCGTACATGAAAATTTTTGACCTTTTAGCTTTCGCTGCCAACAAATATACAGGGATGCCCCAAATTCCTGGAGAAAGTGCATTGTCTGCTGGACTGGACAATAGAGGCATACAAATTTGGCTTTCCCCAGTTCAATTGTCACACTTGGCTTGCGTGACGAGTCAATTCAAGGACCTAATGAAGGAGTCCTCGGTAGTTTTGGAGCAGTCAAAGGGTAAAGAATCGATGGAAACGATAACCAATTATTCAGTTGATGAGTCCAAAATAGTAACAAATCCCAACAAGAGCTTCACAGCCCTCATCAGGATAAAAGAGATTTCAATGATGTGGATGGTATGACGATTGCTCTTCATTTTTTTTCATTCCTGTGTGATTTACTCTTGCTATTTACAATACGTGTGTCTTTTTTTCCTGACAGATTGGTACCTGGGGTGGTAGTAAGGCAAGCAAGCCAAGGAAATCTCTCAAACATTGGGGGCTGTCTGTCAAGAAGACAGATCCGGCTTTTTTGTGGGCTAAGTGGATTGCACCCCTTTATAGTGTTGGCATTTTTGAAATCGGAGCATATTTGAAAATTAATGGTTCGCATTCCTCTCTCTGTTATGGAACTTTGACTGGAATCATTGCCAGAGATCTGCAGTTGTCTGAGCTTGCCAGGCATGCTTATGTTCTCAGACCTTTGCCTGCTAGGGCCAAAAGGATCTATGCACACCTTCTAAAAGTACGCAGAGAAGTTTTGGGGGTCGAAGAGCCCAGCGCAGCAAAATTGAGTTGGTTACAGGCGATATCGAGAATCTTATTGAAGAAAGCAGTGGTTCGTAATTTTGACATGGTTAAAGCAGAAAGTATTTGTCTTTATGATGCAGTCATGGGACCTCAGGTTCAAGTGGAGTATAAATCTGGAGATCCTCTGTCAAAATCACGGAGAAAATCAGCTTTATCAGTTGAAGTGGGTCAGATGCTGGCTTATATTCGCCTAAAGCATCAAGCAAGTCTAGTATCTTTTGTCTCACAAATGATGGCAGTTCATGAGGCTACCAACAGACCTGACACCAAGCCGGATCATAACTCAAAGCCAAGTAGTGGATATCAGTCAGGTCTTCGAGTAGACATTAACATAGTGGGCATTGATATTGTCTGTCGTGTCCAGTCCCGGGACCTTTTCTCCTTGAAACTGCAGCAGGGAAGCGTAGCCATTGACAGAAAACATGTCTCTAAATTTTCCAATCCTCAAGACATTAAAGTCCATATGTCAGCGTCTGTCGAAAACATGCTGATTGAAGATTTGAGAGTAAGAATCGTTTTACTTCACATGTTTGTATTGTAATGGTTTGATTAAAAATGATTTTGTATCTATTTGCAGGCACCGAATGAGCATCAACTTGTTCTTAGTCCAAGTGGGGATGTCCCATACTGTGCACTCAGCCTCATTTTCACATCACAAGTAGACGAGTCTAAATATGCTCCACGTATTATGCTTAACATCCAGAATCCCAGAGTCATACTGTTATTAAGATTTGTTTCTGATGTTTTCCAAGCAATTGGTATAATTAATAGTGCTGTTGAATCTCAGTCCAAGGTCATTGATAATTCTGAGGAAAAGAAGCGAGCGAATGCCAGCGATACAGCGGTTACGCCAATTGAAGTGAGCAGTGGAGATCAAGATAAACCATTAAACTTTATCCTTCAAGTTCAAAACGTCAGCTTGATTTTGCCAACTGCGCAGACAACACGCACAGTGATCAGCTCTAGTGTTGATGACTTTGTGGTTGCCATTCCAGGGGATGCCCTGCCTGGGGTTGTTCTTCAAGATGCATCATTACCCTGCCTCATTGAGCTGATGGAGGAAAGCACTTTATGTACAAATACATATTTGTATTCTGACTTCCGCAGGAAGGGCTCTGCTGCAAGGCAAGATGATGATGAAGAGATGAAACAGAAGACTGATTTGCCAGAAGTTCTAAAAAGGGACTTACATGCTGAAAAAAAGGAGCAGCCAAAAAGTAATGACACAGGAAAAGCCAGGAATGCACAAAGCAAATCTCGAAAGCGATCGAAACCTTCAGGTGTTTTGCTCTTCGAAGAGAATTACAGCAAAAACACTTTGGAGAATGAAAGGACTGGTGTTCTGAGGCTTCCTACAAGCAAGAGTGGCCATTCAATACTAGACAACAATCATATCCAGGATAACATCCTAGCAAAGCCAGCAGCATTTGCCCAGAAGGTACTTGGTTCAACACTGGGTGGACTGAACCATGGACCAGTGAAAGAGGCAAGAGTTGAGAAAGAGAGCGATGCTGACCAAGATCTACCGGTTGAGGAGACTGAAGTGGAGAGTGAAGAAGTTGACCAAACCCCAGATCCCTCACTGGCATCTATGGCGCTATGTGTCAGAAACTTGCAATTTCTACCCGGTGTACTTGTTAATATGCCTAAGGAGACGGGATTGGTACGTTCGATTCTTTTGTCCATTCTATATATTATCCAGGCATTTAATTTTCTATTTGATATTTTTGCAGGATGAAGGTGCCCAAAAGACGATTCTCAAGCACTCAATGACTGCAAATGGAAAAGAAAATGCTGAGCTATTTCAAGTTGTAGAGAGCAATGGGTTCATCGATCCTATTTCTCTTGCTATGATCATGTTTGAAAATACGCCAGACTCCCCACATCAGCAACTTCATCTGTCGTTGTCGCAGTTGGACTTCAGACTTTCTGCGCCAGTATTTACACTTGTGATGGACTTCATCTCAGGAAACCTAGGTGACTACCTCCATTCTGATCATTCAGATTATAAACCGTTTGTTGAGACAAATTACAATCAAACAATGCACTTTGGTCCCTCTGACGGTGCTGTTACAACCTTTAGAATGACTTTAGCAACTCCTGGAGTAGAATGCACAATGTTAGCTCATCCTCGGGAATGGATGGCTGGAGAACCTGAGTATCGGTATACTTCGGCCGAAGAATCTAAAGATTTACTGCCATTTTTTCACATCAAGGCAGATAATGCGATTATGCATTTGTTGAATCTTGATTCAGGGGACACATATATGAATATTTGTTCAACAAATTTGGATCTACAGGATTTGAGGCTCGGATACAGGTATTTTTCTGTGGCTTTCTGAAATCTGTGTATTGACACATATGGCTGAACATTTTTTAACGATTGGTTTGCAGGCTCGACAAAGTCTCCCAAGGTATTGCTGAATATGGAGCGAGAAATGGTGATGCATTTGTAGATGTGTCTGAGTACAGTTCATCCCCCATGGCTGTGGCAAGGAGACTTTCAAATCACTCTCAGAAGCATAAATCATCACTGACTGGGTTTGATGGACAGCAGGAAGAATCGAATCACTACAAGAAGACAAGTTTGGAAGATCTAAGCCAAATGCATCATATTCCTTTAATCGAGTTTCACAATGTCCCAGAGTTGAGGAATACGTTAGGAGATGATGCACCATCGTATCTTCTGCTAACAAGCAAGGATTTCAATCGAACTGATCGACCTAGTAAAGAGACTCTTAATGTTGGATCCAATCAAAATATTCGGCTGGAAGTCAGCGTTGGCATTCTGCATGATAGCACAGTAGCAGTTGAAGTTGCTCTGTCAAGTGCAATGATCCAATGGCCATATTTTCACGACTCTTCGCTGGTATGTGCACAAGTTTTCGAAAATTATTGTATGCATACCTTCATTTTGTAAAATTTTTAATGCAGTTTTCAAGTCTGGCAAATGTTTTCAACACCGGAACTCCAAAGGACAGAGAATTTGGAGATCATCCACAGGTATCAGAAAACCAAAAAGAGGAAGTAACTGCCTGGATGTACATTAATACAATAGTTACTGATACAGATGCATTTGTGCCTATTGTGGATGCTCAGATTGCATCTGACATGATCTCCGAGCTTTGGAATCCAAAGACGCAGAAAGACCAAAGAAATGAATTTGAACGAGTTTCTGACATGATTCTAGCCACGATGTTAATTCATAGTGCGGAGGCATCTGGAACGTTTTCGATAGAAGATAGAGGAATTTCCTTGGATGCATCCGTCCTCAGATTCTGCTATGCCATGGGGGGTGATGGAGAGATTGTGATGAAATCTGATCTTATTGATGTCTCTCTATTTGTTAGGGATCCAGATTCAAGAGTTCATACTCTGTTGCATCCAATGTGCGCCTCTCTGAAGCTTAAAATGCAGCAGCCAGAGGCTGCAGAACGCCGTGAATTGAACATACTGAATGATGCTGCGAGGACAATCCAGAAATTCTGGAGGATGCACTCCATTCAGCAGCGACTCCTTGATTATCTCCATGGAAATAAATCCAGTGCCGGGGGTAGTATGAACGATCAAAAGAATACAGGACTTGTCTCTCATTGGAAGCTGGTTGACAAACTTGCAATTGATGTTGCTTCTCCAAGGACAAAAGCCTTGTTGGATGAGTATCAGTCCAAGCAAGATAGAAATATCTCTTTAATTCATTTTCGATCCAAGTCTCTCGCTGTCCAAACACTCCAAGTGCATATAGGGATGTTCAAATTTCGCTTGGCATTCAGTCATGTTGGGTTCTGGCATTCAGTAGTAGATAGTGCCAATGCAATCGTGCTTCATGATACGGATGATAAACCAGCCAAGAAACAAATCAAAGATAAGGATATATTTCGACCAAGTGGCCTCAAGATTGCGGCATCATTTGATAAAATAGCTTTCGTTCTGTGCAATGACAAGCCAGAGACATTTGGAGCACCAGATGTGCTTCAATTTTGCTTCTCTGATGGTGTTGCTTCAGTTGACATGGCTGCACTTTTACCAGACCGCCCACCAAATGCTGTTGGGCACATCTCAATGGTCTTAAATTCTTCATACCTAAACAGTGGCACATCTAAATGGGAACCAATGCTAAATCCTTGGCCCGTCAGGGCTGAGTTTTTGGATTCAAATGGATCCAACTTTGTCTCAGACAGGAAAATGCAAGTCCCTTTGCCCATTGCATCTTGTGAATCTTTCTTCTTATTTATTGACCTCACCCGTATACATTGTGTTGCAGGAATATTTGGCTTTCCTCTGATCGCATATTGGACTCCACTTTCAATCCAGCTTCACTTATGTCTGTTGGTGATGCATTATCTTTTGCCAAATCGTTTCATGCTGGAGTAGTGGAACCAGAAAGCTATGGAGATGCTTCCCCTGATTCAGAAGCGGAAAAGTGCCTTTATGGTGAAACTGTGGAGTCTTCAGCAAGAGCACCACAAAAATATCTGATACAGAACCAAAGCGGTCTCAAGCTCTACTATTGGACAGAAGAAGCAGTTGGGAACTCTATTAAACGCAGTCATGTTATTGGCTTGGAGCGAGAGGCAAGTGATACTCTCAAAGTTGTTCCCAGCACTAAACGGATAACTTTAATGAATCTCAACTCAGCTGCCTCAGGGACTGAAAGATTGGGCTCTGTTATTAATTTCCACTTTGAGGGGAATTGGATGCCTATTCATGATGTTCCTATCAATGTTGTGGGGAAATATAAGTATTCCATGTTGTCTCCCGCAGACAACACGTCAGTCCCTGTTTTAGTAGATGTCATACTGGTTGGCAGGACGAAAATAATTACTGTCCACTCCGGAATCTGGCTAGAAAACTCTATTGAGATCCCTATATCATTCAGATTGCATGTACCAACAACTTCATTAGTGCCTCCCGGCATTCTGGGTGGAAAACAAGAGAGTAGTTCCGATGCAGATAGTGACATGTCTATTGGACCTTTGCAAACAGGCGAGGGCGTTTACCTCCCGTTGACAGCGGCTTTGGGTGGCTTGCTCTTTTTGAGTCCTGTGGGCTATCAGGAGGCAACTAGAGATGTAATCCGTTTGAGTGTTCAAGTGGAAGACTTGCTGAATCAGCAAGGTTATATTGTCTGTGAGCCAATGGATCTACCAGGACCTGAGAGTCGCCCTCTGCATGTGTCAATGGAGGTTATTCCATCTAGGGTACTGTCAGAATTTCAGACATTCAAGCATCTCCAAGTAATTGCTCCTGGAATTTTGCAGAGATCTTCAAATCCTCTTGAAGTCACGATTTCAATCCAGCCAACAATGATATTTACAAATTCTCTGCCATATGATGTTAGAGTCTTGTTGTGGCAGATTGGCCAACCAGGAGATTCACAAGGATATGAAGAACCTCTTGATGAGAAAGATGGTAGTCAGTCGTTATTTGATGTGATCAGTCCCAGAATCAGCATTGCATTACAAAGTGCAAAGTCTAATGATTCTGGTCAGTATAGTGCCTTCGCAATTCCAGCAGGAGAGGATAAAAATGTCTATGCTGATGTCAGTCGAGACATTTTAATGCACGTATCAATTGAAGAGATAAATCTGAGAACGGTAAAGTGGAGTCTTTGCAGTTCGTCGCTTGCCAGGAGGGTTGACATTCGAGATAGAGTAGCTAAGATCAGTAAAAATGTATCATTATTCATGCTAGATGTGGGCTTTAGTCTTCCGATTGATCCATTTGGTATTGGAACGTATTTGCAGAGGCTGAAGGATGGTAGCAGTCGACTGAGATCAATGCATGCCCAGATGAAGAGAGAGACCAAGAAAGCTGTGGTAGCAGATAATATCAATGAATCTGTTGCAAAGTTGCGTTCTTTTGCAAAACGAAAATCACGAAAAAGGGAATCTGTAGGCAATGCTGCTCCGCCTCAAACAACCAGGAGAACTGCAGCAACTTCAGCCCGGCCAAATCCTCAAAAATCCCAAAATACCCCATCCGCGCCTCCATATGAAAATATGAAATCGTTAGGCTCTACAGGAGTGAAAAAAAAGAGAGAAAAATGGATTCCGGGTATTTTAAGGAGGGAGCGACGTGCGACAGAGACGTCTGTACCCTTGACACCTCCATATCAGAAAAAGAGCCTCATAGAAGAAAAGGCAAGCGACCTGGCAGATTCTAGAAGCACAGCTCCAGCAGCGGTCAACTCAATACCTGGCTACACTGCACATCGTCCTCCCCCTCTAGAAGTCGAACCAGAGATTCGGGTGGATCCAGACTGTAGAGATGCGTTTGGAAGTTATAGATCACAAAGGGAGTCGGAGAAGACAAAGATTCTTGCTCCTACCTTTCTCAATTTGGCAGTGCATCATTCGATGGCTGAGGAAGAAGGGGGGCGTGGAAGTGTTTCCAGGCTCACATTTCATGTGCCATATTGGCTTAATAATCGTACTGGTGTTGATCTGTTCTATAGAGACTTTGGAAAATCTGTATCTTCTGCTTTTTGGGAGTTGTCATTGCCTTGGAACTATGTCGAAGTTTTCTCACCTGGAACGTCGTGGACTGAAGCATTGGACCAGAAGACGCAGTTATCCAATGACTTGGAATTGGCAGATGTGACAGGGGAAAACATGAAAATTGTGCTGATGAATAAACAAGATGACATAGCAGTAGGTTTGGCTCACGTTGGGAACAGGAAATATTCACAGCCTCTGGGAATCAAGACTGTGGGAAATAAAGGTACTATAGAATTGAAAGGGCCTTCAATTGAAGTGATAGGCAATCCAGGTAAGAACCCAGAGGGAGGTTTGCCTGATATCGAAATTCAAAACACCGATACCAACGAGTCAGAAATCCAAGAGGCTACAGAAGAGGGCCAAACCAGGGATCATGCAGCTGTAGCAGCAATTGGAGTAATGAAGTCATTGGTCGGACAACATGACTCCTCAAAGAGATCGTCGTTGGATGATGAATCGCTTGAAATTGATCTTGATAGGATGACAGGTATGTTTTGTTAATTAGATTTGTCTTCAGACGGCATAATGGCATTCACAGCCCTTGTTTTTTTTTGCAGAAATTTCAAGAAGGGCTCGAAAGACAAGAGCCTTTGAATTTGCGGTGGATGTTTCTGCTGCACCCCGTAACTCAATCTTCAGACATACTAAGCTTGTAAATTTGAAGCCGAAATATATAATTGAAAATCAAACCGGTATTTTGCTGGATGTGAAGCAAATTGGGACAGAGGATCCACAAGTTAAAGATGTTTCTAATGATGAAGGTCACAGGACATTCGCCAGGACTCTGCCAAGTGGTAGCAGGGCACCTGTATACTGGGATGACTCTGAAATGCCAAAAGAAATCAGCGTAAGGCCAAGGTTAGAAGATGAAGATTCAAATGAGTGGCATTGGTCTGGAGGCTTTCCTATTCCAGATACAGAATGGTATTTTGGTCTCAGGATTCGACATAGGCATGGCATTAGGAGATACATCAATATCCCTGTAAATGTCACAGTTGGAGCTTCAGGTTCTGTCCAGGTCACACTTAAGAGTCCAGCCAGTGTCCCACCATACCGGATTGAAAATTTCTGCAAGGATGTTCAGCTGTTTTTTGTCCAGGTATGGGGCATCTTAATAATGGAAATCTCTCAGCAGATGCTTATTTGGTTCTTCTTAATGCAGGTTCCTCTAGTATTTCGAGCACAAGGCAAGAATTATGTAGATAGCTTGCAGCCCAGTGAAGCAATGCCATACGCATGGGACGAGCCCACCATGTTGACTAAACTGCGGGTTCAAGCCAAAATAACTGGGAGACAAGAAAGCAGAGTTGCGGACTATGCATTAGATGATCTTGGTGAGGCACCAATGATGCTTCTTCCTACGCAAGATGGAGAGCGCAAAGAGGATAAGGCTGCTAAACGACTCTACCGAACTCTGTCTACAGATTTGCCAGATGATCTGAAGCAGAAATTGGTTTCTTTGTTGGCTGCCGAGTTCTCCAAAAAGGTGAGTGACTATTTCAACTTGTGATCAGTTGATATCATTTCTTATGTATATCGGTGTGTGCATTGACGCAGGTTTATGTGACAGTATATGCTGATGGTCCTACACGAGTTCTAAGGTTTAGTGATGAGAAGAATGTCTCTTCCACAGAGCACAGGCATGTTGTCCTAGATCTTGCATTCAGGCTGAAACAGATAGAAAACCAGCTAAGAGACGTCAATTCCCATTTTGCACGACTGAGTGGTATTTTTGGAAGGCAGTTTTTTGACTTGGATCTATATGGTCGGTTTCCTTTCCATGAGGGCAGCAAAGAGGACATGAGTGAGCAGTTACCAATGGCAAAGTCTTCTCGCAAAATCCCCATCTCAGAGGCAACCCATCGGTTGATCAAGCATGCATCCAGACAAATATTATCTAGCTTGAAAGGAAAAGATATAGACGATTTGGATGATGAATTCATGGAGAGTCATGAGGAGCATCTGTCTGCTCATAAATCTGAGAAAGTTAACACGCCTGACCAAGAAGACTCGAGAGACGAACAAGATTCTAGAGAGTTCTCATCAATTTACTCCAAGCAGAGTCGTAAGGAGAGTAAGGACTGGGGGCACCTTGAAAGTTCTGAGTCAGCACCAAAAACATCGAGAAGGCAGGCAACCTTTCAGTCAAGCAGCAGTAAAGTTAACATGAATCGGCGCCAAGAGCTCTTAAAAAATCTTATCGAAGGAGATGCAATTCTTCTCGTTGGCGGAGATATGAATGTCACACTTGTTCAGGCAAGAGATCTACAAGGCAACCACAGGAGCACTCATTCATTCGCAAGAGTCAGAATAAGAGATGCAGTTCCTGCGCCGGAAGGAGAGTCTAGAGCAAAGCAGACTTCAGTGGTTTGGCAAAGTACAGATCCAATCTGGGACGAGCAACTCGTATTTAGAGACGTTTGCGTGGCTAGCGAATTGGTTGTTGAACTTTGGGATTTGGGTGGCACACGTTCAACAAAGCAGCTGAATGCTTTGTCAGCTGACCCCGCTGGTATGTACCGAGTATCTACTAATCATATGTGAATGTTAATAGATTGATTTTGATTTCTTATCGTTATAATTATTGCAGAGGTTATCAAAACATGCCGCTTCTTGGGAAGGGCAGAAGTACCACTAGTTGATACACTTGATGTGCCTGCTATGACACCAATTTGGTATCCCTTGATGCGAAGAACTTCTTCTGACCAGATATCAGGAAAGGTACAAATGCGATTTTATTGGGATATTACCACAAGAGGCCTCATGAATATCAAGCTCCTTGCTCTGGAAAGTGTTCTTGCCCAGAGAAGAGAAATTTTGGCAGCCTTACAACCGATTCACTCTCATGAGGCTGCATCTTGGAGTAAACCGAATCCTGATACATTTACTCCTGTAGATGACGGTAACGAATTTATAGGGAAGCAAGGGAATAAAATTGCGATACCGACAATAGGGCTAGAGATGTTTAGATTTAGAGGGGAGGACAGCCAGAGTAGCATTGCATTCAATCCTAGTGAGACCTCGATCACGGTGATGAACCGCCATGCTCAAAATCAACGAGAGCGTCATTTGGTTGTTACTGTACTGGAAGCACGTGGATTAAATCCAAGGAGCGGGGTGGTGGTTGCCCTCTCAGATAATGAGCTTCCCAATCCTCTTGTGAGACTTGAGTTAAAAGGATATCCATCCTATGCCACCCCACTTTGCCGTCATACATTGACTCCTCGTTGGGCAGCTAATCAAAGGCATATATTTCGCGGAGTAGATCCTGCCGATGCTGAGATTGCCATTACAATGTGCGACCAACGCACTGGCATTCGAAGAAGAGCTAGACCTCTTGGCAGAGGAATTGTACATGCGAGCAATCTGAAAGGGGAGCGGCCTTCTTATGTCTGGGTCCCGTTATATGCTGCATCCAAGAAGCAAAAGAAAGTTGAAGCAATGAGGGCGGATAGTGCAGTTCCTGATTTGCAGGTCTTTCTTCGGTTACAGTGGCTGAAGAGAGAGGACAGAGGAAGTAAGACAAAAGTTGAACTTGATCTGGCTGGGGCTGGAATGATGGTTGTTGGAGGACTTCAAGACGAACTTTTCAACTTTACCATGGAAAAAATAATGATTGAAGGAACGATTAGCAATCAAGAAAGAGAAATTAAAGGTTCAATCAGCCGCTTACAGGTTGATAACCAGACTCTGAATGCTGGTGAGCCAGTTGTTCTTGCTCCAGATGAGGGTTTACGGCCTACGAGCGAGATTAGGCCTTTGATAAAGTTTTCTCTAATTCAGAGTTTTGCTGGGAATTTTTCTGCCTCTTCAACTGAACGCAGACTAGTTATGGTTGAGGGTTGCTCCAAAGTTGCAAACAAAATTGACTCCCAATCATCCAGCCCGAACAAAGCAGAGGCTCATGGAATTAGATCATTCAAGAAAGTCACTCTTGATATCGATCCATTACACTTTCAGACAGATGAAGTGTTTATGGAGTCGCTGCTGTCGTTCCTGTCGTCGCTGCCAACAGCAGATATATGGCAGGATCAAGCATGGAAAGATCAGCAGCATCGTCTACTGACTGCCCAATTTGGTCCAAAGGAAGTAGAAGCGCTAGCAATAAATGCCCATGTCGAGCAAAAATATGTGAAAGGAAGCAGTGAGGATAATTTTAGGGTGAATGGAGCATATTCTGAAGCAATATCATGGGTATCAGAGAAAGAAGAGAAAGACATGAGAGCTTTGCATGGTCAATCAGATTTGTCGTCATGGTTCTTTATTGAAAGTGCTGAGATAGGAAAAATTGTACTTAATGTTTCCGTAGCTTTGTCATCACGTGTTCTCAGTGCTGGTCAAAACTTTGCAGAGTCGACAGCTTCAGATGAGTTTAGTAGAGCTCTTGGGGCTTCTGGGTATCAGCTCGTGAACGTTTCAAATGTCCAAATATCCTTAGGCAGATGGGTTGTCGGCAATGATCCTTCATTTAAAGGAAAAAGGACCTCTAATGGATTTTTATCTCAGCGTGCTTTGATTAATAATTTGTCTCGACATTACACAAGGGAATCTCTTAAGGAGGCTCACAAAGTTCTAGGGGGTGCTGGGCCAGCAGTTGCATCAGTCCCGCTGACTGTTCTTTGGGCTAGCGGTTCGACCGTCGTTCTTCTGCATGAAGTAACAATGGGAAAAGCAGGACCCTTAGGAGTTGTGCAGCAACTATTTTACGTTCCTTTTATGACCATTTCAATGTTCTTGTCTGGCTTCTCAAGAATGTTTGCAGCTGGAATGGCCCTCATTCCACCATCACGCATCCATGGTGACGATGAAACAGTGCGAAGGCTTGTAAAAAGACCCTCCAACGCAATTGAGGCTCTCGCAAGTGTACCATCAGAATTCATTCTTGGTATTAGAAATGCTGCAGTTGGGTTTGTATTTGATCCCATAGCGGTGAGGGCAAACTCTGGTTGATTTTGTGTCTCTTATGTTATGGTTGATATCCAAAGGCTAACAAATCTTTGTAACGCTGCTTTTTACAGGGATGGCACTCATCGAATGCACCTGGTTTGTTGATTGGACTTGGAAAAGGCATTATTGGCCTTCCAGTAAGACCCATTATTGGGATATTTGAGTCCACATCATCACTAACTGGTGCACTTGCGATGACAAGCCTTGGACAAGAGGGTATTGTAGGCAAGACTTTGCGTAGAGTTCGAGCTCCGGGATCATTTTGGGACGATACTGTAGAGGAAGCATTAGAGAAGGGAGATGAGCTGGATCCCATGATACAGGTGAAGGCGGCATGGCAACGTGTCTTGCCAGAATTCTTCCCAGAACTGAAAGACGAAGATGTTAAGAACGTTATGAATGTTCGAGCTGCGAGGGTTGTCTTAATTACGACTAATCATGTCGCTTACCTGAGGGCCAGGCACCATAGAGATCATTCTGTTTACAAGGCGAAATGGCTGCTACCAGTAAATGAGATCCAAAATATTAGTGGAGATCCTGAAACAAAAAAGATACGCATTAACCATGTGCGCAGATTTGATCTGAAAGTTTTGGGAGTATGGCCAATACAGATGCATAAGGGTATGCGTTGTGAAACCCGATCTCTTTTTGAAAAGACAGTCTTGCGCTTGACCAAAATACAGCAAGCCGTCCAAAGTGGCAGATCAATAGATGAGGAGGTCAAGAGATTCCATGTACCAACAATCCAAGATCTCACCGTTTTGTCGCTCCCTTACGAATCGCCCGAGATAAAGAGAGAATTGCCAGAGCAAATAGACTGAAGTGACATGAATAATGACTCGTATTTTTTCAATTTGCTTTGAATTAATGAACTAGAGCTGCTGTAAGGCTATCTGCATAAGTGATGAATGAATCCCTCCCAATGCTTGACAAAAACTCTACTGATTATTAAAATTATTTTAGGGGGAGGAGTAAGCTCTTGTTTTCTTATCCAAATTAGGGTGTAGTGTCGTACGGGCCATGCTTGAACGCAGGCTGGCAATTAGCCACGTAAAACTGCTATTGGGCGGCCAAGGTCATCGTCTCGGATGCTTGCAACCAAAATCACATTATGTGGAGTATAGTTCATCGGTCCACAGAAGGAGACGTAACGTTGCTCCAAAAGCGCAGGCAGGGAGCATTCCTGCTGCTTTCACAGTTACCACTCCCCTGTACTATGTCAATGCTGGTGCGATATCTCTTGTAATTGCTCACATTGCTCGTAATATAATAACATATGTAAAATGGTTGTGTTCTTCGTCTTGATTGGCGCAGCTCCGCATATGGGTAGTGCGTACCCTACAATAGCTGCGGATGTGTTGGCAAGATTTTACAGGCTGCATGGTTCTGAAGTCAAATTTGTCACTGGAACGGATGAGCATGGGGAAAAGATAGAACTAGCTGCGAAAGATCGAAATATGGAACCCATCGATCATTGTAATTCGATGGTATCTCAATATCAATCCCTGTGGACCAAGGTATGCTTGTTTGGACGAAAGAAGAGTGCATGTGCACCATCAATTAAACCATTGTCGTAAATCGAATCATTTTTTGCAGCTTGACATTTCGTACGATTCCTTTATTCGCACGACATCAGTTAAGCACGAGAAATTAGTTCAGACCGTACTAAGCAGAGTCTGGGAGAATGGGGATATTTACAAAGCTAATTACAAAGGCTGGTACTGTGTTGGATGTGAAGAATACAAAGATGAGGCTGATATGGATGAGCACCATAACTGTAAGATACATCAAAAAGCTTGCGAAGAAAGGGAAGAGGAGAATTACTTTTTCAAGTTGTCTAAGTATCAACAAGAGATTGAGCAGCTGTTGGAAACAAAGCCTGAGTTTGTCATGCCTTCCTCCAGGAGGAACGAGGTTCTAGGGTGGGTGAAGGAAGGCTTGAGAGATTTTTCAATTTCTAGAGCTTCTGTTCCATGGGGCATCCCCATTGAGAGGGATCCGAGTCAAACCATTTATGTGTGGTTTGATGCACTCAATGGATATCTGTCTGCTCTTTATGGAGATGAAGATGATGCATCAGCTGAAAAGGCCGATTCTAAGGATCTAGAGGGAAGAGGTTGGCCTGCATCTGTCCATATAATTGGTAAAGATATCCTTAGATTTCATGCAGTGTATTGGCCAGGCATGCTCATGTCAGCAGGTTTTGCTTTGCCAGGCCAGGTATTTGGCCATGGATTTCTCACAAAAGATGGACTAAAAATGGGGAAAAGCTTGGGTAATGTTCTTGATCCTGTGGCATTGGTTGACGCTTATGGTTCGGATGCTGTCCGGTACTATTTCATGAGAGAAGTCCCATTCGGACAGGATGGTGACTTCTCAGAGGAGAGATTCCGAAATATTGTGAATGCAAACTTGGCCAATGATGTTGGAAATCTACTGAATAGAACCCTTAATTTATTGAAAAAGAACTGCAATAGTACTTTGCCAATTAGTGCCTCAGACATTAGTGAGGATCATGTTCTTAGGAGAACAACAGAAGGGCAAGTGCCAATCGTTGAGGCCTGCTTTCAGAACATGAAATTCCATGATGCATGCATGGCCGCTCTTGTTATTAGTGGGAAAGGAAATCAGTATTTGGAAGAAATCGCACCATGGACTGCTTTCAAAAAGGGAACTGACGAGGAAAAGGAAGCTGCCAGTGAAGCCTTGGTTGCAGTAATCGAAGCGGTTAGAATTGTAGCTGTGTTGCTCCTACCAGTGACACCTGGCTTGAGTCGAAAAATCTACCAGCAGCTCGGATTCACAAATGATCAGTGGCTCGGAGTGCAATGGAAAAACTCCTCTTGGGGAGCTTTGGAGCAAGGATCTGTCATGAGCAAGCCATCACCTGTCTTTGTCCGTTTTGATGGAGACATGATAACGGAGTGAAGGACGTTACAAATACTAGGCAATGCAATACGGTAAAAACTGACTGATACGTTATAGCTTGATATATCAACCAACGATTTATTTAGTACTTAAGAGTCTGGTTAAGATGACACCGCATCCAAAACCAGCTAATGTGGCAACTAAAACCATTCTCTGACTGTAGACCTTGTTCTGAGGTGATTGTGACTGGTTTGCTTCAGACATTCGTAGTTGAACCGACAAATCCTCGATTTGACTCGTCAAGATAGCTTGGCTTTGCATTAGCTTTCTCAACTGATTATCTACACCAGTGGGTGACCCTGGTCCACTAGCAACACCACTGCTCGACGACCTGGATGCAACGTTAGAGGGAGGCGTCCGCTGACGTCCTTGAGTTTTGATATCTCGACTTGTAGTACTTCCTGTTCCACGATCGCTTTCAAAACTACCATGTGCGACTGCCTGCATTTTCTGAGACAGCAGTCCTTGTTTTGATCTTTGGCTTTCCATACTAGATGGTAGAGTAATTCTGGCAGGTTCAGAGGTTGATAATGGTAGCTGAACAGGGCTTGAGACATTGAAACCTGTTGTTCTCGTAAAAGAGCCACCAATTAGAGGCGATGATCCCTTTGAGAAGGATCCAACAACATGTTCATCACTCAAAGGCTCTCCATTCACTGCAAATCTTCTCTTTAAATCCTCCGTTACCTTTTGAAAATTTTGCGTTAGGTTCTCTAGCTGTATGATTTCAATATAAGAATGTGGATAATATGTGCCTTCTAGTCCTAGAGCAGAGCCCATGGCTGCAACAGCTTTTCTGTCCTTGCCTTGAATTTGAACAAAGTGACGGTCAACTCCAAGGATATGATCCACCTTGACCATGATTTTTCCATCATTCGTACTATACGATTCAGATGTTCTCTGCATGATCGTCCCAATTTCATATCCAAGGGCCATAAGCCCACCAAGAATCCTGACAGGAACCTCAAACGTTACTCTAGGGGAAATGATGAAATTATCTTCAACAACCCATTCTTCAAACATGAGATTGTATCTTCCATCCCGATATCTCATGCGAAGCCAGCTCTGACATGTTTCTGCATCCTCTCCTGGAGGAACGAGATAAATATCATAGGTTTCTGTCTCCATTTTTTGAGATGCTTCTAGTCCAAGAGATTCTCTCACAGCCTCAATATCAACTTGCTTGCCCGACTTGAGAATATACGTCGGACTCATAAAACCAGAGAACGGGTTGAAAGGGTTGTATATTCTCAGATGGGCTGCCTTCAAGTCAGGTTCAATAAAAGCCTTGTACATTGGATACACAGTGTCAGAAACCTGCTGTATAATCTCTTCAGGGGCCTGACCAGACCTATCAATATCTCTCAACACCCGTTTCACTAGATCAAAATGAACACCACCTGTGATCGATACGCGCAGATCTAGCATAGGGCTCACTCTTTGTGACAGTGCGTAGATTCCTTCCAAGATTACAACTCTACTTTCGGGCACATCCACTGTTTGATAGCCAACACGTTTGCTCTCTTTGAAGTCATAAATGGGAACTTCAGTCGATTTTCCAGCCTTCAAATCGGAGAGATTTTGAAGTAAAGTGTCATAATCTGTGATCCTCGGATCATCAAAGTTGCCATCAATAACTTTACTCCCATCATTGTAGTTGTCCATCGACAGCATTGCACATCCTGGAATCAGGTTTCGAATTTTCTTCGCGAAAGCTGTCTTCCCTGCCCCCGATGGCCCGGCCAAGCCCACTACAATTGTATCCTTATTTCTTGACGTGAGTAATTGGACCGCCCGCACAAAAACAAACAATCCCTTGTCAAAAGGTACTTCCGAGGGGAGAGGCTTTATACTGTACCTCGAGCTCCCATCTGGCCCTTTCGTGCGGATAATCTCGAGCTGATCTTTCAACAGCAACCCCTGAATATGTTAAGGAAATCGCAACAATTAACATGGGATAACGTCCAATTCGAAAACACAAACTGGTCGCAAAGTGGTGCAATCGCGGCGCCGCTCGAAACCGACAAAAGCAGCATCTAAGCCACAAATATCCCGCTTTCTAAACCTATATCATATCATAATAACATACCTTCTTGCTCTTTTGATGCGCGCCCCTTGCGGGACTCGTATATCGAATGCCACCAACTGATTGTGGCAGTCCCGCCGATCGATCTTCCATCACGGCAGCCATGTGCGAGAGCCCTCCTTATTTGGAAATGAATCAGCTGTATTGTACTGATATAATTTGACGACAAGAGATTTCCTGTCACCGACAACGCGATAGCGCTGCTTGATTGTTAAATGTAGAAGAGCAGCGGTCAAGACCATGCACGACCGTGCCAATTGTGCAGCATGCCAAGCAAAGCTGCTTGAAAATTGAGAAGTATTACTACTGCCTATCTGCGTGGCTTGCGCGCATATTTGTGCGAAACGTCCATGGAAAGCGCGAGAATTAGAGCGCCCTGACTGGTCAGCCCTCATTCAAATTTAAAATTTCATTCCATTTTTTCAATGTACAAAAAAACAAATCCCTAGATGAGGTTGGTACTACCTCTACCTCAATAACATTAAATAAGGAAATCGATGTTTGACAATCAGACTGTCATGGACACATTACTTGGCAACAGACGAGGTACAGGTGAATGAGAATGTACCAGTCACTCGGAGACAATGCGGCAATCAATGCCTGCATTGGAACGAAGCCGCTCCAAAAGCACGGGGCCTAATGCGGAAGCGGGAGTCAGTACTCCACCTTTTTTAACTGGGCAGTCAAGCTTCTCCAGTTCATCCTGCTGCAAGGCCAAGCAGAGGCCAGCCTCAAGCAAGAGTCTAGACGTCCCCCAGTAACCTGGGTCCCTACTTGAGTCTTCAAAAATAGCCACAACGCGATCTCCGTCCGTAGATTCTCCGATAATTTTGTGCTTATAATAGCCACTTAGCATCGTTTCGCGAGAGGGCCCTTCACCCGGGCTTGGCAGAACACGTTTCAAAATGCCATGAAGCCATACTTGAGAAACTGCCAAACCAAAAGCTGCTGTCAATGTCGCAATAATTATGGCCGATATTCTTCCTGGAGCTGCAATCATCTCTGAATAGCTAAATTCTTGCCTTCCCCAGTCTAAAAGGTAATTTGATCGCTGGACTACTCTTGAATTTACAACCTGCATCACAAATGGTGCTAGCCATTTCTTCAATGGCTCGTTGTATCGCGGCCCCCAAATATCTTTGTCGGATCCAGGAGTCTGACCTTCCGGAATGAGAGCATAAGGAGATAAGCTTTTTGCTTCCAGCGAGGAATCTGCTGCAATTTCCATGGCTGAAGCGAGAGTACCTCCTGAGACACCACCCTTGGAATCTCCAACAATGGACAGAACACTTTTAACCTTCTTTCCACGACTCTTCAGTTCGTTCACCACCATCATAGCCCCAAGATCGCTAGGAATAGAATCATAACCACAGCATGGTATGATCCTGATTCCTTTTGATTCTGCCTCAGAATCGTACTCCTTAATCATCTTCTTGACCCAAGGTGCTTCCCCAGTGATGTCCACATAGTGACACTCGTTGCGCACAGCCGCGTCCACAATTGGAGTACCTAGCCTAGTGAATGGACCAGCAGTAGAAATAATCACTTCAGTATCGGACGCCATTTCATCCAGAGACGCTGTATCGGACAGGTCAGCCACGACGAGGGGAACGTCCAAGAGGTCCACTTGACAACGCTCAGCAATCAAGTCACGGACCTGCTGCAGTTTCTCTCGAGATCTTCCGGCCATTGCCCATTTAATGGATGAGTTGTAGTTTGAAGCGATATGCTCGCAGACTAACCGACCGGTAAAGCCAGTGGCTCCCCATACTACTATTTTGTGTGATCTAGAGAGGTTGGACATTCTGGCCTTTTACGATTCTAGAATTCTAAATGAAAGAGAGATCACAGATCACAATTTACAAAGATATTTCGGATGGAATATGATAACCGATACTTTGTATCCATTTAGGGATGAACCCACTTGAGTCAAATCTTGGAAAGCTTTCTTGTCTCGTCATGTTCATGCCAACTGGACATTGTCAAGACCCAAGGTTAATTAACCTTAACCTTAACGTTAAGACCCTGAACCACCCAGTTACTATAAATAATGATTTCGGAAAATGGAGGCGAGACGATTTATTTCCCATGTTCAACAATGCTTCAAATCTGTTTAAGGATTCCATTCGTCATTGTCTCAATGCAGACAGCATCTTAATTGCTGGTTCTACTTTTTCCAATTTGGTTCGCCTATCATATGTGGATTTTTGAATTGTGATGCTATGGCCCATGTAGATAGCAAGGGCCTCTAGTTCCTTCTCACTGGCATTAGAACCTCTTAGATGTGTGATGACCGCATCTCTTACCATATGGGGAGTAAGCCTCTTGCCTGAAATCCTGTAGGCTGTGGTTCTAAACAGCTTGTACAGACTCTTGTCCGTGAATGGCTTCCCATTAGCCTGTGTGAAAAGAAAGTCGTGTTGGGGGCTCAAATATGATCTCCATTTGCTGATATAACCTTCCAACTCTGGATATATTGATTCTGCTATCAACAAAGGAGCCCTTTCACCGTAAGACTTCCCTGTTTTGTAGTCATCTGGGCTATGCCTGATGATGAACTTGCCATCCTCTTTGATCAGAGTGCGTCCCAATTCCAGCTCCCTCAATGTCCTTTGTCTATCCGGACAGCATGAAAGAATAGCAAAGATCAGGTAGCGTTGCACAGACCACGCTGTGTCTTCATCTGGACGAGGAACTATTTCATTCTTGACTTGCTTCAATGCTGCACATTCTTTCCTCAATTCGTCGCACAACTTTATATACTCGGGCCAGTCAAGCCATTTAACTTTCTCATCGGCTACTCTTGGCGCAATCTTGGAAGCCTTTCTTCTGGTATTGATCAAAGCTCTAACTTCTTTGACTACATCCAGGTCTGCATAGGGTGTCTCGCCACTATTGGGCCTAATCTTGGAGTGAGAATGGTGTATAAATTTTGCTGCGTGTAAAACAGACCGTAACACTAGCAACTCTGTCCTCACAGCTATTTTTCTCTCTTTGACCAGCCATTGTATGTAGTCAAAGGCAGGTTTTACGCCATCTCTGTCAGCAGAGGGTACTATATGCTCTTCAAATGAGAGCTGATCTAACTCTACACCCTGGACACTATGAACCCAGCCCAGCATGGCTCTTAAATGATCTGCATACTTTTCCGCTGTGACTATTGCAATCGGCTCGGACTGTGCACCATAAAATCTCTCTGTCCCAAATTTCATCAACTGATTGAACGACTCTGTCAGGCTATCGGTCAGCTCTGCTTTTGAAAGAGCGTACTTTGTGATCTTCGATCGAGTCGATACTTTTGGAGTTTCTACATACTTAAATCCGAAACGATTTAATGGAGGACACACTCTTTCCTCGATTGGAGTGAGATCAATCGATATCTCCTCTTGGCAAGGACCTGGTTCCTCACTCCGATCTGACTCGACGATCCCAGGCTTCTTGGCATCGCCAATATCCTCGAGTGCATCCGCTATAGCTATCTTGAGTTTCAATGGGAAACCAAGGGAGATGGCCTCTTCATCGCTCATCGCTACCACATCAGAAGCAGAAGTGTACCAATTGTTTCTCAGCAACTGCAGTGCGTTGCGCATGTCTTCTTCATGCTGCTTGGTAAGATTCCTTCCTAAACGTGCACATCCTACTTGGACTGCATACTCGACCGAATCATCGGATGAGAGACGGTTGCAGACAGAATCTCCTTCAAACGTGGATGAAACTGCCCACGAGGAACATTTCCTCTGTTTGCCGAAAGTAAGTCGACTTTGCCTAGCGATCAAAGTGCGAAAGGCATGACGTAGCATTATATTTCTATTCATCATAAAAAGTTAAACACATATTCCAAATGTTTGCTGGATATCGTCAATTTTCGTGGACAAATACGTGCAGGCATGGATTCAAAAATTCAAACTTGTCCCCCATTTTCTAAAAGCATCCATGGTTTTTAAATTTGGTTGTAACCCCAAATCTGAATGGAAAAGAGGCAGTTGGCTCAGACATGCGACTTGCAGTCAGTTATTAGTAGTGTAACAGTGATACAAAAAAATCTTACACAAACGCTATTATTATGATAATCATTCCTCGATACTCAATGTGAAACTAACAAATGGGAAGAGTTCCTCTCCTCCACCCATTGCACCATCTGTGAAGTGCTCTCCTCCTACAGCTGCAAAATTCGAGGACAAAACTTTTCTCAGTTGCGATTCGTACTTTAGGTTAGGTTTGATGAGCACTGGCAAAAACTGTGGAGGTAACCCATATCGCAGGATGCTTTCAACAAAAAGCCTAATGGCAGTCACGTGAATCCAGGATGAAAAGGCTTCAGCATATGATACAAGGCACCACCGATTCAACACTGCTCTCTTCTTTTCAACATCAGATTTCAGCCTCTCAGCTGCTGCTGCAACTTCAGAGCGCGTGCTGGCTATTCCTACTTGAGCACTGTCTTCTTCCCTGTCCATCTCTATCTCTGTACCTGCCACATCCTTGGCCTGGAACCCCTTCACACGGGCGGCAGCTTTGAAATCATCTACGATTCTCCTAAAAACTAAAACAGAAAAAGCGAGATAATCCCCGTCTTGCTCCACAAGGATACTTGACCTGGGTACCACAAACTCTGTCAAAGACTCATAACTCGACAACCAGTCATCCTTGGACATTTTAGGCACAATTGCAACCAGTGTAGTAATATTCTCTGTGGATACAATCAAATGATCAGGGACTATCTGTGAAACATCACGAACCGCAAGACTTCCTGTTGCCTTGCGGACCAAAGCCTGCAACGATGCCCTGGCTTGCGAGTACTCTGACGACTTGACCTGCGACACCACAAGCATATCAAATTCCAAAATATCCAATATTCCATCAACGTGTTTATTTGAATGTAGATATTACCTTTAAATCCGCATCGATCTTCTGAACCGTTTCCATGATTGCAGTGACTGATTCTTTGGGGGGGCGACGAGATGGGTACTTTGCCTCGTCCCAGACAAAGGATTGTAAATATTTCTCCGGCTTTTGTCCCTCTACAGTTATATCGCTTCGTTGGTCCTCAGGTATCTCGCTCTGTATCTCATAAATCTGCCGCCTAATTTTGTTCACGGTGGCTTCAACAGCGGTATTTACTTTCACCAAATCGTCACTCAGACTCAATAATGAGTCCAGAGTTCCTACTTTGAGTGAGTGCGGAAGCTTGAACTCAAAGTTCTGACAAAACTCGTGGCGTTGTGTAGATTTTTGCAACGCTATCCAGACATTGTCCGGACTTTCACCCGATAAGGGCAAAGCTGACAGCCAAAACATTTTTAACCAACTTTACAATTTTACATACATCAAGAATAAATATAGTTATTGAATTATCAAGGCTATTGCCTTTGGGTTCTTTATGAACAAAAGGGCAACATACTAAGTACAGTGAGACGGATCCTTAGTATGGAGCACTACATCATCAACAGCAATTAATTGATTAAAACGTCATCGAGTGCTGCCAGATATGGAGCAGAGTCGACTAACTTGCTTGAAAATTGGATTGGCCAGCAATTATTTCTTCTATACTTAAAGGCTCATACCCGGATTCGTTCCCAACTTCCCATTCGGCCCTGTCCTTTATTGTCATTGCCTGAGCCATGTCCTGTAGACAGTGTGCTGAAGCCATCATGGCTGCCAGCCTGGTTTGCATTTCTAAAGAGCAAGCTTCCTGCTGCATTTGGGTACTTTGCATCAGCTTTGGATTGAAATAGCTGATACTAGAGCAGGCATCTGCGTAATCACAGGCAATCTCGGCCAATTCAGGAGCACCTCGACTCATTGCCTCCCATGCCTCCTTCGAAATGGGCATTTGCCCGCGAGATGATGAACCTTTAGACTCGACACATTTCTTCATCATATCGTTGAGCACTTGTACAAGTTGCTTTGCTGTCTTTTTCTTTCCTTCATCCTGCCCTTGGGGCATAACTTCCTCATCTTCAGAGTCATCAAAAAACTCGTCAGCGAACGACACTACTCGAGTCCGCGCCTGCTCCTCGACCGGCTTTGTCACTGCTTTGCTCTTCGATGGCGGTCTTCCTCTCTTCTTCTTGGGCTTCGTAAGTGCTGCCACCGCCGGAGCTATTGCGGCCTTGGGCAGCACGATTCCTGTTTTGACTTCATAATTTGCATCGATGATAACCTCATTATTCTCGTCGTATTCCTGCACAGTCAAGCTTTCATGGGATAAAAAGATGTAACATGTGGTTCATTTATATACATATATACATCATATATGGAGCCAATAAGATTGCACCCGATTCAGACAAGAACGATTTGCTACCCACCGCTTCACTGGCACTGCACGTATTTTTATCCGGGTCAGGATTCATGTAACAGTACCATGGTTCATTCTCATTTACTTCAGTTCCTGGAGGCAACAATCTCCATTTGTTGCAGTTTGGATTCTCGCACTGAACCCAGTGTTGCTGCGTTGCAATCGGTGCAGCAGTTTGCGTTTGCTGTGCCATTGACGCTATTACTATAACGTCTACTGCTCCATCAAATGATAAATCTATATCAAATTATATAACAATAATAATAATTAGTAAGTAGCAGTAGCAGTAAAAATATTGATTCTGATGGTATAAGATTCAACTTGAATGAATGAACGTTCGTTGGTACCTGTTGACAGGTACCACTGCATGTATGCAATATTGCCTTGGTATCAGGACTGACTATCTGCTAAAATACCAGCTGGCTCAGTACAATGTAACCATGTCAATCAACATGAAGCTCAAAGGCTTGCAGGACATTGAACATTGGATTCGCAAGGTATGCAGGCGGGGTCCTGATACATGCACAGGCAGTCTCTAGGTATCACATCAGTGGTGACAAACTTGGCATTTGGTCCATCCAAACATTGCACCTTTACAGTAACAGGCTCGTTCAGTTGCAAATTTGGTGCTGAAGACTCTGGGCTCCAAAACCCATCCCCAGTCCTTTTCATCGGATATTCTTCCCCGTTGTATAGCAGAATGACGTCGCCAATGGGAACCCTTGACTGACTAACCTTCATTTTGATGTGGCCAATGGGATTGCGGTCGGGGTCTTCCTCTGCAAGTTTTCCGCATGGTTCGTCAGCAAGGTTGTTGCATAAAGTTTCAGCAACTCCGTCAGGGAGATCTCCGACGGAGGGTCCACTGTCTGTCCACCCTGTCTGGTCTTTTATCTGAAGCGGATATGGTTTGGAGTAATCCATGAATTGAAATGTCAAGTTGAATCCATTCACTGGGCATTCTACTGGCTTCAGGTAAACCCTCCAAACACCAAATTGATTGACATCATCCCTTTGGAATACTGGGTAAGTAATTGCTAGACCGGAGCTCTGCCAGCGGTCAAACCACTCAACCACTGTTGCCACAAAATAATACATGCCAACATCTTCATCGTAGACTATGGATGCATTATAAGCCCATTCCTCCGAGACTGTTGGATAATATGGCTTTGTACCTGAAAGGATGGCAGCATCTTCGCTTGTATCCATATAGACTCTGAGACACATGCCACATGTCGCAGCAGTCTCAGGATTGAACCAGAAGTCGTTGGAAATTCCAATGGGAGCCACGCCGTTTGCTGTTGCATACTCAGCCAAAGGCTCAGCACAAGCCATACAGGCCATTGATGGTGTGTCCACACAGTTTGTCGTTCTGGCTGCCCAGGCTTCAATGTCATAGTAGAATCCTTCCGTTTCGATTAATGGTGCTGCCGGGTCCAAGTAGTCGCTCAATGGCTTGCTGCCTTGTGACCAGCAGCCCTGAGGCATTGTCATAGTCAGGCACAACAGAGCTAGCAGCGATATAGAGTAGCAACGCTGAGACGCCATTTGGAAGCGCGTAGGCAATGGATCAAATTTCGATATCAAGGTTTCGTATGTCTCACAACGAGCAACCCTGATGATTAATTTACTACAGTATATTAAGCACGAGCGCACTTTTTCAGCCGCGTCAGCTTCCGAAGCAGAGGCAAGCCTTCCCAAATATGTCCTGCAAACCTGCTTAGTTTGCCCTGCCTCGCTGGTAGAAATAGCCCAGGATCCTTCCAAACCGGAAACTAAAGAGTCCAATTTTATAGAAGATCGTATGCTTTAGACTGTGAGCTGGATCGCAAATGATGCCCGAATCTATGGGACAGATCCTCTTGGACTGGTGGACAAATTTGTATGCCTAGGTTAAGGTCCTTCTAAAAGGAGGGATCCTGATGAGGAACGCCTGGCCCTAAGTCTCTTTACGGATGATAACAGACATCTAATGCTACTTTAAAGTAACTCTTTATTGTGGGTGGCTTCGGAATAGAATCCTAGCCACAGCCATCCGCGGAATATTTTTTGGCACTACAGTAGGTTACCCTAGGAAGGTTCCTCAACTCACCTTCGCAAAAGGCTTTGCTTCCTTGAGATCCATGGATTCTTGCATAGAAGAGAGATTAGAAGTTTACAGTCTATGGTGGCATCGTATGGTATGCAGTATATCACATGAGGCCTGGGACACAAATATGAAGTTGCACTTAGTTATAGTGAAGTACAAAGCAACTTCTCTGGATGCGTACGAAGCTTAAGCTTCGCCTTTAAAGGAATCAAATTTGAAACCAAGGCGCTATTCGGCATGACCCAATTGCAAGCGACCTACATTGGTACAGTGATGACCACATTCATTTTGGATTTTTTAATTCCCTTTTCAATTTCATTCCCATTTTTAAGTAAAAAAATAACTGCGAGGCCGTAATACAACAGCGATATGCCACGCGAGTTTGCTGGATGCTGTGCCCATGATCACGACTGTGAAGAACTCGATTGCGGAGGGACCTGGACCTTGAATAAATACATTGATTTATCCAAAGTATGTTTTATATTTTTGTGTTATAATCATCATTGATTTGCGTCTACGGAATCATGTACCTTTGATACACGAAAATTGAATCATCGATGCAGACAACGTGCTTGAACGAAGCGCAACCGGGAAGTTGTAAGAATATTTTTAGAGCCTGGGACCAAAGATTAGATCCCGTGGAGTCCCCACTAGAAAGCGAAATAGATGACCCGGAGATTTTGCTGCATGTCGTGTTCACGGGTTCGATTAAGCTGAAAGCCTTGACTGTAATTGGGGGTAGTAATGGAAGGAGTCCCGAGAAGTTGAGACTTTTTGCGAATAGAGACGATCTTGATTTTAGTGTGGTGAGAGACATGGATCCTGTTCAGGAGTGGGACTTGATGGAGAATGAGAATGGGACGATAGAGTATCCTGTCAAGTGAGTGGGAAAGTTAATGTTGTGTTTTTTTCAACCTTGACTGTTTGCCTGCCATTTGTAAGAACGCAGACTGTGAATAATAATATTAAGAACGAATCTGCGCTGCTATTATTTGCAGGGTATCAAAGTTTAATGGAGTCCACTCGCTGGATTTACACTTTCCAAGCAATTATGGGGCAGATACGACTGAGATACGGTTCATTGCATTCAAAGGGGAGTATGAAGAGCGTCGCAGAGAAGCAGTGAATACTGTGTACGAAAGCAAACCCATGCCATCGGATCATCAGGTGCCGGAAGAGCAAAAGGGCATGTTTTCACATTATGGAGTTTGATTTGAATTGTTGAGTGATGTTAGTCTCCCTTTCCTCCTTGGGGAATACTTTTGCGCATCCAAGGAAAGATTATAAAAAAAACAATTTAACAAGCCACCCTGTATACTGCTGCAAATTGGTTTCAATCGCCCCAGGATGCAGATCTGCACTCTCTAGAGAGTATAGATACTTTGATATTCACACAATTTTCTGCCATCATCAGAGCCTGAGTTTTCAACAAAGGTTCGTTCTCGTCAATGGTGGCTCCATCACTCCGGCATTCAAAATCAATAAGTAATTTCTTTCACATTTCATTTAATGATGACTGTATTAAATACAGTCACACGATAAATCACCATTGGGTACCAAGTGTAGTTTAACCACTAAGTAGTAGCAGTTCTGAAAAATGCCGACCAAACTTTTTGTTGACAGCATTACGATATACCCGGTTAAATCTTGTCGCGGTATTTCTCTAGATTCGTGTTTAATTACGAGAGAGGGAATAGCTACAATGGACGGTCTCGTGCGGGATCGAGAGTACATGGTTGTGCGAGCCGACACGGGTCGATTCGTATCGCAGCGGAATCACCCTAAAATGGCGATGATCAGCGTCAGAATCTCCTCGGCAAAGAATAATTCTGCTGGTAATTGTAGTGGGTCGTGTCATGTAACTCTTGACGCTCCGGGCATGCCCCAGATTGCTCTACCAAACCAAGCTCAAGATACACAAGGTGCTCCGCAGACGAGTATTGTTGATGTGTCGGTCTGGGATTGGAAAGGGAAGGCGCTTGAATTGAGCAAAGAGGCATCTGGTTGGATCTCAGAATATTTGGAGACTCCAGCAAAGATTGTTCGATATAGTGGTGACTTTCTAATGATGGCAGAAGGTGTCGACCATCATCCTCAGGATGATGACAGTGCTTGCAGAAGGTTTGTTGACACGAAATGGGCACCGCCAGGGAACGAAATCGCATTTCCTGATGGATTTCCATTTCTTCTGACTACTCAGAAATCTTTAGATGACCTGAACGCTAGAATCAATCAAGGGATTGGCATGGAAAGGTTTCGCACCAACTTTTGTATTGGAGGGCCAGACAAACCCTGGCAAGAAGATAGTTGGCGAAGGGTGAAATTGGGTTCTCGTGCAGTATTTAATATCCTCAAGCCATGTACCAGATGTAAAATACCTTCAATTGATCCCAACTCTGGAGAAGAGGGAGAAGAGCCACGAAAAATACTTTCAGAGATGCGAAAGGGGGACATTATTGGATATACGAATCCTTCGTTTTTCAGACAGTCTGTCTTTTTTGGCGTGAATATGACCCTGTGCACCCAAAATGATAATGATACAACTGTATGTGTAGGTGATGCAGTATCCATTATCGACAGTGTTGAGCATGGAGAATTTATGATGAGGCCAGCAACTGATATCAGTATCGATCCTGCCAATAATATTGGCGCCCAACATGGCCGTTAACGGAGTCATCAACCAAAGTGATTGCAGTTGAAAAAGATGTGTAATGCCATACGGATGCGATAATAATAAAAAACTTTCTTTTAATTTTCAGTGCAATTTCGAGATCAACATCGTGTTTCTTACATAGAGGAACAGGGAAAGATGCTCAGGCGACTGTTCTGCGTTGCACCCCCGGAGGCAGAGGACTGGGTAACTTCTCGCTCTGCAATGATGCAAAACGAGGTGAGTAAATTTATATTAATGTAAATTTGGCTTTCTGTATCAATAGTGCGGTACTGTGCATCCCTTAAATGCTCAACTGTCGAATGACGTGCTTGACCGTTGGTACGCGTGTCCCGCCCTCTCATCCGTATTTTGTGGAGCCCTTGATTTTCAGGCTTTGTATTCTAAGACTAGAGCTCTTGATATTATTGAAAGCGACGCTGACTATCATTTTACGGGTCTCCGGCTAAGGCAACAAGTCCTAGATCCCAACTCGATGAAGAGGCTTCACAGGGCCAGACTGCCCGTCGAGGAATCAGCTCGAGTTACTGAGATAATGGGAAAGATATCGGCTATTGCTCGATCGCGACAGGAGATAAAGCAGGTGGGTCAATTTGCCTTCCGTCTTGTATGAACTTTTTGCAACGTGTTGTAGTGTTGTGAAACTATTGTTGATGCTGCAGAAATGCTCTGAAATGCATATTGAGCTGCAAAAAGTACAAGAAGAAGCTAGAATTGCAGAATTTGCCAAGGAAAAGGCAGAGGCATTGGCGACCGCGAGAGGTCAGGCATTGATGAAGTGTCAAAATGCACTACAGGATGCAGAGGAACAGCAGGTTCAACTGAGCGAGCTGCTGCGGTCGGCTTTGGAACAGCTAGGCGTCCACTCGCCAGAGAAGAAAGAGAGCATAGAAAGGAAAATCACATCTCCTGTCGTTGCGCAGCATGTGCTGGGAAACTCTGGCAGCAGTGCTGCAAAAGTGGATAACAGGCAAAAGAGGACGCACAGCATGACCCCACCTGCCTGTATGCTTTTGCATGCTGAGCAGGATCACAGATCCCCCGCCAGCGCCCAAGCCGTGACACCACTCTCTGGATTTACTGTGTACAGCAATGTTTTGAGCCAAGATATTTCGCCTCATTTGTACAAGGCCCCACCACGTACTCCCATGACTGACTCGTACGAATCCAAACCTGACGAAGTTGGACCTAGGACAGCTGAAAGGCTAGCTAGAATGGTATTGCCGCATTTAGATGCAAATCAGATAAACTCTCTGGTTCAAAGCAGTATGACGAATAGTGAATCCCACAGCTTGCGTGAAATTCACGGTAAGGTGGCTGGAGAGTCTCCAGTGTCCCAGGTTGAACAGACTGTTCAGCATCATAGCAGCTCCACTGGTGATGTAGAAGATGGTGATCATCGTGAGCATGTCCATCATTCAAAGATGGAAACAACATCTGAAGAAAATGACAAAGCTCTAGAGACTCGAAAAAGCAGATTTCAGTTATCTGAGCACCATAAGGATTGCTCTCAGCAACTTAAATGGTCAAACAGTGAAGGAGATGATCTCATCAAAGCCGGTTCGCTCCAGCCTTTACAGAAATCTATTGGAGAACATGAAGATAAATTGCCAAATGGAGAGTTGGAGAGAAAAAGACGCGCTGCAGAACGAGTTATGCGTAAGCTAAACGCAAAGTTGCCACCTGCTCAGAGAAGAGATGACTTGGTGGAGCTTTCGTCTTACTAGTAGGTGAAAGGATAACTATGGTTACATTGTTTCAAGTTGCTTTCGGATTGACAATTCGCCTTCTTTTTAGATCTAGGTATAATGTATGCATGTAAGCCATCGTGAAAGATTGATACCAAGGCTCGAGAAAATCATGCAACCTCAGCAGTCATAGACCTGTAGTGCCTCGTTGACATGGGTTGAACCCTCGTGCTTTCGGATCACCTTCCTGCGTGGTTCGTTGACATCGATCTTTCGAGCACAATTATGCAGACCACTCACTAAAGATCTTGACTTAGGGTTGCAACGGTCTAGCCTCCATGAGTATGGGTGCCAGTTGTCAAAAGTTCACTCATCGGCCCGTCCGAGACATTTTGTGACAGCGTATCCCAAGGCGGTCCAACGCGTCCGAGGCCCAGGGTAGCATGTGATCCATCTGGATCACTATAAATTCCGCGATGAGCACGCCAGAAAATCATAATCAAATATTCTGTTTATAATATCTTGTGGAGTGTCTCATTTGTATTCCCGATCCACCAATCTTGCAAACGTATCAAGAATGATCAAGAAGTACGCTGCCATTGCTCTCCCTCTGCTCTTGGCATCTGCCAGGGCCGCACCAGAGTGTCAGCTGACTGACGAAAAGATTGCCATCCTGGACTTTGAGGCAGCCAAAACTGATTGTGGTACGTGCCTCTTGATTTACTGAGAATCTCCCTGCTCTACATCTTCAATGTCAAGATTGTCAATGCTGGTGTGCATCATGTTTGCAGAACTTGGTGGAACCCCAACATTTGATGAGTGCGATATTTGCTTTGCATCCCTGCTTGGCAATATCTTCCTACCAATCTTTCCAGAACTCGGATTCTCATACGATGATATCCCAGCTGACCCTGCCATGATTGCTCAGGAGCTTCAAGGAGGAGATTTCGGTGGATGCCAAGATAAATTGCAAGAGATCTTCAGTGAGAATAGCTTTGGTGCTGCAGAAATTGGGGGATTGGTTTCATGCCCAATGAATCAAGGCTGGGGTGATTTGACAATTGAGGAATATAGGATATATAATCCAAATTTCCTCTTGGATGCTCCACCAACTGCTGAAGGAATGTAAATAGACTGGAGCAGTGGTGAATTCTGTGTTAGGAGAATGTGTGAATCTATGTTCTTTTGGTAGTGTTTAGAATGTTATCGCGATTCAAATTTATGTAACTATATGGTATCAGATGTGATATATTAATTCAAACATACTAGCCATCTATAAGATCAATTTCTGCTGATATTCGAATGTTCGTCCCTCAGATATCGAAATGTTGGTCGAAATAGTGCCTGCATTGCACCATGATAACAGGCGGTGGTCATGAGGATTATCACTTTTGAGAATGCAAGCGAATTCTCCGTAAACTGAGATACTTGTCGCAAGAAATACATTCCACGTGACGTTGCCTGTGGATAATGTTGCATAGCGAGGCAAATGATCCTGCCAGCTGGCACAATTGGTGGGCCATGCGTGGAGCTCGACTCTCGAGAATCCAAGACCTCTGTTGGACTCTGGGAAGGTGCAAACCATCTTGGAGTCCCCGACGGGATGCTCGCTTATTCCGCAACGCGTTCCATACTACAGTCACAAAACAATTTCAAAATATCTAGTGTATCTCCGATTCTCCTCAAACTCACTCGCAGGTGACGATATGAAGACCGCAGCTGTTCTCATTGCCATGGTAGCCGTCACTGGCCTGCTTAGCGGGACTCGTGCCCAGTTCGACAGCTGCCCAATTAGCCAGGATGATCTGAATGCTCGTGACTTCAGAGGAATGCAGGATGCATGCCAGGGCGATTTTTCTACTGAGGATGCATGCGACGAATGCTTGGTGTCAACTTTCGAACCGGTAGTAGGTACGTCAACAAACACGCAGACACACTGGTGCTGAAGCACATTGTCGTAGTGCAAGCATTTTTCCTCTATGGGTCATTCATTAATTCGAATTATAATGCAGACTTGCTCGACTATATCCCCATTACCGATACCACGACTGAGGAGGACGTGAGAAACCAAATTCGGAGTCTGTTGGACGTATGCCAGGACAGCCTGCTTTCAGCGATCCAGCAGGATTTGCCCCTGAACGTTCTGTTTGGCATTCGAGGAGCACAATCATGCAGTCTTCCAGAAGACTCAGAGGGATACCCAAGAGTTACTGGAGTGATTCGGGCCTATTACGAGGCCAGGGGATTGAGATTGCCACAGTAAGAAGGCAATATGCATTTATCATTGGGTATGCGTGAACACTCATATAGCAGCTTTTGAGCGTTTTGCCTGCAATTTTTTCTTGTCAAGTATAGACTCTTGTGTGTTCAAGTACCATGTTTCCTGTTGTTGATCATATATAGCACTATATATGTTCGAACTTACAAATGTAAGATTATACATGCTGCAAAAAATAATAAAAATGGATACTAGTCCAAGTCAGGCTGATTAATTGCAGTCTTCAGCCTGTTCCATTGCCTTCCCTTGGGATCAATGGTACGCGCAGACTGGATGATTGTTGTTGTCGGCAACATGACGTAATGCGTATTAACGAGCCCGACAGTGAAATCAGTGAATCCAGCAAAGGCACCATGTACTGCTGCCTGTCCAAGCACTTTACAGTAAATTCTGTCTGTTGTAATCGTAGGGATGGAGCGTATCATGTAACTTGGATCAATATATTTCACATCAGTACCCTTGAATTCCTTCTTGAAGGCATCCCTGAGATGGATACCAATATCTTTCAAAATGGGATTACCAGATGCATCTGTACCCCCAGCAGCTCCATCCAGGACATCCTGGCCAGCACCTTCAGCCACGCACACCACGCAGCAGTCTTTCCTATTCAGAATGCCACGAATATGATCCAATAATTTTGGCATTTTGAATCCAATTTCCGGAATCAGGCACACATCCACTACTCCAGAGGCCATTGATGCATTCATTGCAATGAAACCAGACTGGCGCCCCATCAGTTTGACAATTGAGATACCAGCCGCAGACTTGGCCTCGACCCTCGCACAAATCAGCGATCGTTGGGCTTCTTCGACAGACGTATCGAACCCAAAGCACCGGTCGATGAGCTGTATATCATTGTCAATGGATTTAGGCACTCCAACAACATTGCACACCACTCCCTGCTCCAGGCACTCCCTTGCGATTGCATGAGCAGCTGCATTCCCTCCATTTCCTCCAATAACATACAAATGATTCAATCCCCAAAGCCGTATCCGATCCACAATGTCCTTAATCTTTGCATTCCCTCTGGAAGTCCCCAGCACTGTACCACCCTTCAGCTGAATGCCTTCCACCTCCTTGTGGCCCAACTGAATCGGCTTGGCATGTCGATCCAAAAATCCTCTCAAACCGTATCGAATCCCAAAAATTTGATCCTCGGGAACACCGTAATCTAAGAGAGTTGTCACAATATTGAGCACAACATCATTCAGCCCAGGACACAGGCCTCCACAGGTCACCAACGCCGCCGAAACTAGCGCGGGATCGTGATAGATGATTTTCCTAGGACCAGATCGCTGCGCGTATGGAGGAAGCATCAAGCATGCACCCGTATCCGGATCAGTCAAGCCCTGGCATTGAGCCCCACTGCTTTCCTCTGTTTCATACTGCACAATGTTGATCTGCAGGAGATCCATATCGCCTACAAAACCACCACCGGCATTATTATCCTTTACAAATGGAGAGTCTCTGGCTTTCAACTGATCGCGAATATCGTGGATTTTCAAATACTCCAGGCCATCGTGCCTCGTCCCCACAGGGATGCTGCCTTGACGAAGCAGCATTTCCCTTTCCTCTTCTTCTCGATGTTTCTTCTCATCCTCAGTTTCTGGTATCTTCACTTCATCTTGCTTTGTGTTCCCATTCTCCCCAACAGTCGCAGAAGCAAGAACCGAATTGCCTCCACCTCCGATTTGCATCGCGAACCCAAAGCCTTTTCTCAAAGATGTAGCAGGTTTGCCTCTCGTTTCAAACCGAACCAGGCGTGTAATACTATTGGACTGATGGAATCTACCTCGTAGAGAAGAGGGGCCTACGGATGCAACTGCACGAGCAGAAGAGGACATGCCCTTACGTCTCTGCAGTCAAAATTACTAGGCTCGAATCACTGGAACCCAAAGCAATACCAATCCGCTGCTTCGAATACTGTTCCAGCAGTACCCTATTCGAATTAAGAAATTTATAATTGCGCTTTTGTGGTTGTGAATGAGCATTTGACCTCACCGCATCCTCGAACATCCACTTGTTACATCAGGTGTGTTGGCCCTAAGGTTTGGATCACGACCCTCATGATGACGAAATTCGGTGTTACCCATTAGAGAGTATCCACATTAATGGCAATCGACATGATGGATCATTGCAACAGTCCTCATATGAGTGAGATGTGACATGGCTACTGCTTTGATTCCAATCAACCCATTGCATATGCATGAAGCAGGTGCCTGTGTCTACCTCCATTGCATTGTGTGCACAGAGTCTTCAAGAGGCAGGAAGAAAAATGTGCAATGAAATACCATTCTATGTGATGGAGAGTACAAAGTAGGTACAGGGTGACCAAACAAAGTGGAAGGGGGGGTCCGAGGCGCAAAAGAATGCGTCACTCAGCTGTCAGAAATTACTGTCTCCATCGACCCGTAGGGCCGATGACTGGAAGGGGCGGTCGCAAAGTGCAAGGCGACGCCACGCTTCCAGGCTGCGTCCTTTAGTTGATGGAACGCAACCGGCACAGGTAAGTTGACGAGCAAGAGCGACATGATTTTCAATATATACCACGGAAGGCAAACTTTGAGTCTGGATCATTATGACCCATTTTGACCTTCCAAATTTATCAGCGATTACATGAATCTAACAACAACTACCGAGTCTAGTTCTCCCAATAAAATATTATCTAATTACTATTAACCCATATGCTCTCGATCTCTGCGCGCGCAAGCAGTCAGAAAAATAACAGCACTGACCTAGGTATCGGTCTTTGCCTTGGTCACGCCTAGCAACGACTTTAGAGTCTCATAAGATACGAAACGAATGGCATTTTGGGGAACCACCTTGAGCGTGTTGGCTGCCCACCCCCGATAGAATCCTCTCATACCCTCGGAGGACCATATGGTTTTCATCGCATCTATCTGGCTCTTGTAAATGATGCCCTTCATCTGCATCCTGCGTCTGACTGTGTCCAATGGGTAGCACGCTGTGGCCGCCAACGTGCCAGCCAAACCTCCAACAAAGAGATTAGTTACGGTACTCTGTTTAACAAAACCTCCTCCGTATACATGCCTCTTCAGCAGGTCGTAGGAGGCGAAATTGAGGGCAGCGTAAGGTGCAACACCTACCAAGGTGGGCACAAGCCCTTTGTACAATGAAATGGTGCCTTCAGTTCGAATCATGGTCATCATAGCGTGTGTCATGCCATTGTATCCACTGTTTGGAAGTGCAAGTCTTAGCCTCACAGTGTCTAAGGGATGTGTGAGCGCTGTAGCAGTCATTCCTGCACATGCACCAGCAATTAACCGCCGAGGAACTGTCAGCTCCCCAGTTTCTTTATTTACCACTAGACGTTTGTACTGATCGTTAGCCGCCAGTTGTGCTGCAGAATATGGAAATATCCTGATAATGTTCGTTCCATTACCCTTCCAAAATGCCCGCACTCCTTCTTCTCTCACGATTTTGGCTGCTGCCTGGCCAACCCCAGTGTATGCCGTGGAGCTCGTCCCTGAAGTTGGCACGGCTTGTACCTGGAAAAGGAGCTTAATTCTATCTAATGGGGCAGTAGCAGTCCTAGCAATAGCACCAGCTGTTCCACCTGCGAAAAACATCCGAGATCCTTCTATAATATGGCGAAAACTGCCCTGGTTGGCGTCAGTCGCCGGTGCTGTCATTTTTTCTCCTGTGAAGTGAAGAAACTACAGTTGGATCAAACAAGCGAACTCTCCTCTCCAATACGCGTGACAACTAAATCTAAAGATTGTAATTAAGAAACATTAGTGTAGTCATGAAACGGTGATCTATAGGTGACGCATTGTCGAATCTGGGCAGGAGGGCAGTCCAGGCGCGCTGATGCCGACCTGGGGGAAATGTGCACGATCTAAGCAAATTGCTGTTGTAAAGACAATGGAAATAAAGTTTGTATATTATTATAGCATTAAGCAAGGCATCAATAGGCCTGACATTGAAGATTGCGAGGATATAGTAGCCGATCTGTAAAAGAAGAGAGGCGCGATGCAGTCCATTTCTCGACGAGTGGCGAAGGCTGTCTTCTCCGGAACATCCCAATTATTGTCTTCATCTGGTATATCTGGTTCATCTTCTTGCACGGAGGTGAGTGATGGATGAAAGCCCTTCCTGTATGGGGTGGGTGTCGGCTGTTGAATTCGGTCAGTGCTTACCGCTTCTTTTAACGTGAGAAATGCAGGCTGGTTCTCTATTGGGAGTTCTTTTAAGGCGAACAATGGCTACTTGGGGATCTGATGGGAAAATTGCCCCTCATGGGTCCAGTTCCCTTGTAGACTTGATGGTCAAAGATGCTCAGCAGGCTTCCAAGCTTGCAGAAGGTTGCAACTACAAATTGGAGCTCACAGAGCGCCAAGCCTGTGACGTAGAGCTGCTAACTGTCGGTGGATTTACTCCTTTGGATGGCTTTATGAATGAAGATGCATATCACCACGTGGTAGATAACATGCATCTGCCCAACGGCCTCATATTTGGTCTCCCTGTGGTGATGGATACATTCAACGATGCCATCAAGCCAGGTAGCAAGGTGTTGCTAACATATAAGGGTCAAAATATTGCTGTCATGGATGTCGAGTCTCGATGGGCTCCTGATAAGGTGAAGGAGACTGCGAACTGCTACGGATCGACATCCCTTGAGCATCCTGCAGTGCAAATGGTTGCCTGGGAGAGAGGGCCACAATACATTGGTGGTAAGATTCACGGGCTTGAGCTGCCTAAACGCGTTTTCCCGTGTGCTACTCCTGCTGAGGTCAGGGAAGGTCTGCCAGCCAAGGCTGATGTGGTTGCTTTCCAATGTCGCAATCCAATTCACAGGGCTCATTATGAACTCTTCATTAGAGCCCTGGATGCCCCAAATGTTGGCAAGGATGGCGTTGTTCTCGTCCACCCAACGTGCGGACCAACGCAAAGTGATGATATTCCAGGAATTGTGAGATATCACACGTACGAGGTACTTCAGAAAGAGGTTGACAACCCAAGGGTCCGTTGGGCCTACCTTCCATACTCTATGCACATGGCAGGACCAAGGGAGGCCATTCAGCACATGTTGATCAGGAAGAATTATGGATGTACCCATTTCATTATTGGTCGAGATATGGCAGGTTGCAAATCATCCTTGACCGGGGAGGATTTCTATGGCGCATATGATGCCCAGGACATGGCGAAAAAGCATGCTGATGAACTTGGAATGCAGACAGTGCCATCCTTGAATGTCGTCTTTACCGAAGAGAAAGGGTACATCACAGCAGATGTGGCAGAGAAAGAAGGTTTACATGTTAAAAAACTGAGTGGAACCAAGTTCAGGAAAATGTTGAGAGAAGGTGAGGACATTCCAGACTGGTTTGCATTCAAGAGCGTTGTTCAGGTATTGAGGGATCATCAACAGCATAAGCAATAGGCTATTTCTATCCATAATATGGACATATATATATATATATGATTCATTATTTTCATTTTGTAAGACATTACTATATCACCCTATTCTAAAATGATGGCTTTAACAAAAAAATGGAGCAAGCGGATTATGCCGTATGCCATCCACAATAAAATAGGGGTCCAGAGTAAGTTTCGTATATCTGAAATCGGACGCAGATTAACTCTCCAGTCTTTTCTTTTCAATTTGAAAATCAATGCTTGCACTACATTTTCCGGATCGTCGTCACCCAAAGGCGTGTCTAGGCCAATCAATGAGTTGAGCCATTGACTAATTTTGATTGTGGCATCAACCAGATACTTGACTTCATATGATGTCTTGGGAACATGAAGAGGATCACCCTTGAACTTGACATCTTTCCATGTGTTTCTAGGAAGTTTTGGTCCTCCATCAAGCTCATGAGGGTACATTGCACCATGGGCATGAGGATGAGGCCCACCTTCAACAGAAGACAGAGGCAGCACTTTCCTCAAGCATGCATCAAAGCTTTGTTGGGCATCTAACTTCATTATTCCTGCAGAAATACAAAGAATATCATTCGCACTAATAGCAGCACACGGAACCTGCTCTGAGAATAGTGCATATAGCTTCAACTGTGAGAGCCCCTGCTGCTTACTTTGACTTCCTACTGGTAGAGCATAAGATCGCCAATTCGTTGCCTGTTCTATCAACCAAGGAATTATTTCTGCCTGTGACCCTTCTGCTCTCATCGGCTGGGAGGAATAACATTTGTTGACGTGGAACTCAATATCCCGCAAAAGGGCAACCAAACCTTCAGACTGGTAGAATATGTCCATTACCCGCTTCACATCAGCCACAGACGTCTCCCCACGTGCCCCGACTCTGGAAATTGACAACTCTAAGAACAATGGAACAAGATCCAAATAAAAAGGTAAAAGGGACAGCACATGGTGTTCCCATTCCTCACTATACTCATCTTTTCTTCTCCTTGCATCCGAATCCTTATTCCCGTCAAAGCCAACAAAATGTGCCAAATCAGACATGTGAGCCTTGACAGCATTCTTTCTCAAATCTAGTGATGTCACACCCTTGCTCTGCAACGTCCGACTTGACGAATATTTCCAAGGTGCCAAAACACTGAGAAACACTCTCAACAGAGGCTTGATTGTCCTTTGATCTGGCCAAGAAACGAACGCCCTGTAGAACAGTCTATACAACTGCCTGGCATAGGCTTGTGGAGCCATGGAAGCCGCCAATCCCAAGCTGCGAGGCCCTTGGAGAACTTTATTCGTCATGCCTTGCATGTCCCCAGGTCCACAGAGCACTGCACTCATTGGCAGCCAGGACTGCCCAGCTTGTGCAGGCTTCATACCATCTAGTGTCTCATAAATATATATGTATCGAGTCAGCTCATCAATTGCTTCCAATAAGTCCTCCGATGGTGGCTCGTAGGACGTCGACCAGCCCCTCTGGTACCGGGAACCAGCAACCCTATCGCCTCCCCCGGCCACCTCTCCTCCAATGCCCTCTTCCGAGTCTTTCAACCAAAATTCTAGTAAAATAGAATACATCAATACCCCTGTCGACGGTTTTGGCTGATAGGAAGACAATACTGGACCAAACGATCCTTTACCAGACAAATTGGATGATTGTTGCCCAGCACCGTATTCCCTTGTATCCATCGGCCTGGGTAGAAACTCGCAAAGCAGTCCCCTCAGCAATCCAATGTACAAACTTTTCCCATTCGGTCCATTACTCACCCTCGACCCTTTAGTCAAATGCAGCACTCCCACGGCTCGCTTCATAGACGTCCCCACAAACCCAGCATGCCCCATCCTGGATATCGAAGCATCAGACCCGATGCTACTGCTCCCTCGTATCGCATAAAAGGCAAACCAGTAACAAAAGTACTGAAACACGGATACATGAAGATGGCCAGAAACCATCTGATCCCCTTGCCTTTGCTCCCCATATTCATAATGCTGCTGCTGCTGCTGCTGCTGCTGCTGCTGCTGCTGTAGTCCACCAGACCCTCCCAGCATTGCGGCATACTGAGGCCACGCTTTGGCCATCCTCCCACCACTCCTGCTCGACAGCATTATCTGCGTGAAGCTCGGCAGCCTTTGCTTCGGAAAGTGAAACTGTATCGTCCCATCGCTATCCGCATTATGTATCGCCATGAACAGTTTCCCTTGAGGAGACAGCAACCGTTCCAACGCCTTTGCGTCTCCACGCTTCTGGCTCATCCCTGCTTGCACCAGCCAGCTAGGACCATTATATCCAAATACTTTTGCCACGAGAGGAGCGAAGCACTGCTCAAAAAACCCCCGCAGGTTATCCCTACAGTATTATTTATTTATTTATTTATTTATTCCAAGTTACCACTCTTGTTTGTTTTGCATTATAGTATAGTACAACACACAAATTGCAAGGCAAATTATTTCTCTGAATAAAACCAGGAAAGAAGAAACAACTCACTTGTTCACCGCCAGGCACTCCTCCACCGCCGCACAAGATGCCTCCACCGGAGCACGACCGTCTTCCAGGATCGTTACCAGACCTTTCCACGTCGTCGCCTCCCACGCCCGTGTCCCAGCACCACCTGAACCACCCCCCATTCTCCCAGCACCACCGCTCCCAAGAGACTGACCACCGCTCTGAGACATCACCGCATCTTCCATACCACCTTTATTCCTTCTCATCATTTTCTTTAATAATAGATAGTTAGAATATATATTTATATATACGTTCTACATGCAACGCGTGACTACCAAACTGGCAATATTCCTTTCAGTTTTGATCATGCGCACTCACAACAAAATCATGTTTACCATTGTTGGCTCTGTTGTAGCAAAATGATAGAGAGAGTATCCCGTTTCTCTAATTCAGCATAAAAACTAATCCAGTTACACTTTTTGTATTTCGAATTTCCGAATCGAATATATAAAGTTGGATTTTAAATCCTGTAATACAGGTAATTAAAATTGGCCTGTATATGGTCGCTTTGGGCAAGCGAATTGATTGGAAATCCAATATTGGGGCGGTTGCAACCGATCAAGTGGCCGGTCTCCTCGGGGCGATGGGGCAGATGATTTTCAATGGAAACGCACGCGTTCAGTTTTGAACGTTTTGAACGAAAACCGTGGAAGAAGGAGCAGATGCGTGGTGTTCCTGGGCATGTCGACACGTACAGGCTTGATGGAACAACAGGATCAGACTCGTAACAATGGGAGGGTCCGTCTTTAGAAACAAGTGTTGTTCGGCAGAAATGCGGGACTAGAATAGATGCAATTATCAAGTGTGGACAGTGTGCTCGAAAAAGTAAGCGCGTATGATCGTGGCTTTGGGAAATAGGGGACGAAGAAACGTCCGGGTTTGAAAGTTTACAAGGTGGTTTTGAAAGCCCTTTGAAAGAGGGCTGGTGTATAGTACGAGCCGGGGGTCTTTAAGGAGAGTAGAATGAATGATAAAGGACAGAAAAAGGCGAACTATGCCCCAGGAAGGGTGGCGACGAGCGTTCAGAGGGAGCAATATCGCAATAGCTTGAAAAAGGCGCTCTCTATGGCAAAGGAGCGAGGGCTGGATAATCTGAGTCCTGAGCAGAAGGTGGCTTTTTTTAAAGCAACTGTGGTGAAAGTCAAAAGGAGGATTAATATGAATCTTTCAGAAAGATTCGACTTCGAAAGGGAGTGTGCTCGGGAGGCAGGCGTGCCTATTGATGCGGTTGCAGGGATAAACGAGGGAGCTGGAGGGCATCGCCCCGGGGGTGGAGCCGGGCAACAGATCAACAGAAATAATCACCATAGCAATAACATAGCCCCATTGGATCATCAACAGGAAGAAGAAGATGAGAAGCAGAATGCGTTGGAGAATGGGGAGGATGAAGATACGTATGCTGCATACAAGGCGCTTGCAGTACGCGAGTTGCATCCTGAAGTGAAGGGGCACCCAGATGCGCTGGTGGAAACAGCATCCCTGAGGTCTGTGCCGCTGCCAAAGCCTAATTTTAAACATGGACTGGAAGATGATATAAAGATGGGGCGGTTAAGTGATGCCCAAGTGGAGACTGTGATTTATGCAAACATGAGGTTTGTGCTGAATGAGCGTCCCAGGCCGGGCTTCTTTTTGGGCGATGGTGCAGGTGTTGGGAAAGGGAGACAAATTGCAGCGCTTATTAAGCAACATTGGATCGAAGGTGGGAGGTGTGTGCTGTGGGTGTCTGTGTCTCCAGACTTGAAACTGGATGCTCGTAGAGACTTGGATGATATGGGGGCGGACCATATCCCTATTTATGGGAAGGGGGATATCCCTGCGTATGGATACCAAGGGGTATGCTTTGTCACATATGCCCTGCTTCGGGTCGGTTTGCCAAAGGAGGAGAAAAAAAGGCCAAATCCAGATGGCTTGGATGCTCCAGAATCCCCAGTGCCAGAAGCCTTGCCGCTGACCCATGTTCCCGAAGGGTCTCGTCTGTTTCAAATTCTTGATTGGCTTCGAGGCTGTCCACGAGATTGCCTAATCATCTTTGACGAGTCGCATAAAGCTAAGAATCTGCTTCCTACCAAGGGGAGTGCACCGACTCAGACAGGGAAGGCAGTGCTGTCTTTGCAGCACCAATTACCTGATGCCAAAGTTGTCTACTCCTCGGCGACAGGTGCGTCAGAACCAAGAAACCTTGCGTATATGGTTCGACTCGGAATTGCTGGGGTTGGAGATACAACCAGTGTGATTGAAGTGCTGCAGCAGTCCCAGCTAGGAGCTTTGGAGCTTGCAGCAATGAGTCTTAAAGCCTCTGGGGCATATTTGGCCCGTTCGCTGTCATACGAAGGAGCAGAATTCCGAATGACAAAGGTTACGATTGATCCAGCCTTTCGTCTTATGTATGACCGAAGCGTGATGGTCTGGGATTTGCTGTACCGTATTATGGGTGCCACAGGGGGTAAGAGATGGAGCACTCAATACTGGGGTGCACATCAGCGGTTTTATCGGAGTATGCTCATGGCTGGTAAAGTCTCGACGATATCCAAAATGGCTAGTAAAGCTGTTAAGAATGGAATGGCGGTCGTGATCGGGCTGCAAAGTACCGGTGAAGCTGGCACTGAGCAACAACGCACAGATGGTGGTGAATTTGATGATCTGGTAAGAATTACAGCAGCATGGGATTTATATTTGCCTTACATGGATGGAAACGATAATAGCATTTAGTTTGTTCAAGATTAACAATTGATTTTTTCTTTGAAAACCTTCAGATTTCAGCCCCACGGATGACATTGGCCTCGTTTGTCAAGAATTACATTACTGGGTGTTTCGATGCGAAACGAGTTCCTCCCGAAATCGATCTACAGACAATACACCATGATTCATGGGAACTTGCAAGAAGTTTCAAGGACATGGTTCCTGCAAAAGACGTTCTCGCTAAGTGTGATGATCAAGACTGGGATGATAATGTAGAGATCGGTGGTCTATCCTCTGAAAATCCAAAGCATGCCCTCACAAAGATTGAGGATGCAATCTCCAAGAAACGCGAATCAATTAGAAGGGCAATGATGAAGAAAGCTTCCATTGATCTCAAATTAATTCATAATAGGACCATGGGGGTAAAGAATCCAGAAGATGAGGGTTTCAAACGGAAGCAGGTGGAGCTGGAGGAGGAGATGGCTGCAACAAAGAAGAGCATGGAGGAGGATACAAAGAGCCTGAATGATTTATACGCAAGCAAAGACAATCTTATGCAAACAATTTGTGATATGAATGAGAATGCGCCGCAGAATCAAATGAATGAAGAGCGCCATGTATCGCCTAGGAAGATTTCAAAGTACACTGTAGCTACTGCAAATAAGCCCCTCCTGAATATCGCTGATGAATACGTCCCAGTCCGTGAAAACGCCAATGATTTGTTAAGTGGTTTATCAAAACAACTTCAAGATGTGAGAAAATGGCTTCTTGCACTCATAGAGCATTTAGAGCTCCCAGCAAATCCCCTTGATTCTCTGTTGGAAAACCTTGGAGGAGAGCGGCATGTTGCTGAACTAACTGGCAGGAAAGGCTACGTAATGAAGGATGAGTATGGCCAGGCACAATATAGGCAGCGAAAAGCAGATAATGGGAGACAAAAAGATGTTAATTTAGAGGAAAAAGACGCTTTCATGTCGGGTAGAAAGATGATTGCCATCATCTCCGATGCGTCCTCGACAGGTATATCACTGCAGGCTGATAGGAGATCTAAGAATCAACGGCGAAGATATCACATCACGCTAGAACTACCATGGTCTGCAGACAAAGCTATTCAGCAATTTGGACGATCACATAGGGCTAATCAAGTCTCAGCACCTCTGTATGATATGGTTGTAACTCCTTGTGGGGGTGAATATCGATTTGCATCAGCAGCCTCAAAGCGTTTGGCATCACTCGGTGCACTTTTAAAAGGTGATAGAAATGCCTTAGGGGCGGGAGCAGAACTAAAGGAATTCGATATCGATAATGATCTGGGCAGGCGTGCGCTTACAACTTTCTTGAACAGCTTGATTCAGCTCAAAGCTCCAACCGGAGGAGGAGGTTTGGCCAGACTGCCAGAGTTGCCTGAGCATTTGCGGCTTCGTGTGCAACATCTCATACCAGATGGGACAGATCAACCGGATCATTTGGCTTTTATGCATTACTTTAAGTTCAAGATGATACAGATCGGAATGATTGAAAGTATACAAGCGGGGTCATTCAGGATTGAAAAGCAGGTTACTATGACTAAGTTCTTGAACAGGCTTCTAGGGTTGCCTTTGATTGAGCAGGAAATTCTGTTTCAGTATTTCAGCGACGTCATGGAGGCCGAAAGAAAGCTGATGATCACGGAAGGTAAACTGGAGCAAGGTATCCTAAAAATGGAGGTGAAAGCTGATATCACTGAAAAGAAATGTCTCCACAAGGATGCATCTACTGGCGCAAGTGTCCACCAGGTGTCGCTTGCAATCGACCGGGGTTTCCCATGGGAAGACGCAATAGCATTCTACAAAGACATGACAGACATTCATAAGGATATCGCCTCAATCCAGGAAACCAATGGTTTTTATGTGACAAAATCTATGAGAAGATATGTCAATGGGGAACCTTTGCCTTATGTTCGACTTTTTACTGTAGTGGCGGATGCTGAAGCTATGGCTGGACGCGTCAATGGTATGAAAGTGAAGATAAGCTACCCCGCCGGTGATTACTCAAATACCATTTCTCTGCAAGATGAGAAACTGAAGGGCTATGTGAAGGTTTCTTTCCAGGAAGCAGAGAGGATTTGGAAAAAATGGTACACTTACACGGAAAATCGATGCACACATGGCGACAATTGCCAGAAGTAAGATTTGACTAAGCTAATAACTTTATCTTTATCTTTTTATACTGCTGATGGTCGAGTTGCTAATCTCCCAATTTCTTGTTTGTCTGTGCAGCTTTAGAAGCTTTGGTGAATGCCACAATGGGTCGAGATTTTCTGATCTTCATTTACTATGCGGAGCCCTTTTACCATTTTGGAAACGAATTCATGATTTGAGCTGTCAAAGTAATCGCCCAGGGCGAGTAGCACATCGTCAAACTATTGAGGGTCTAAACAATAAAGTAATAACTCCTCTTCAAGTTGTTCGGGTGTTGACATCTGAGGGCGACCCTGTTGTAGGAATCCGAGCTGTAGACAAGATAGAGATGGACTATTTTGCAAAAAATTTGAAGAGATCAGATGACAGGAATGAGGATGCTCTATTGCGTGCTCATGGGAGAGCCTACTATGATGCAGTTCCAGGTCTGAAGAGGGGCAGATTCTAATTCTAGATATTGATGACTATAGCGTGTAATAAGTTAGCCTAAATACGACTAAAGTTATATCGTTTATCACTCATATGGGTAGAATCCATAATTCAAATTTCAGTCTTGATCTTTTTGGTCTCCGGTTGGCCAACTGTCACTCCATTATGGCCCTGTGGAAACTTGGAAAAGTCAACTGTTCCTGATAAGACCAAAGATCCAGATGGTACCCCAAGTCTGCATATTTCAAATTTCCAAAATAAATTCTGACATTCTTGAGACAGTAACGGATTAATCCCACAAACATACACACCTTGGAGCCATTTTCTCTGTCACCCGTATTGTGTCTGCATACCTCCATTCCTGTGCAGCATCGTCCCAGAACTTTTCAAATTTCTCTCCAGATATTGCGCAATGTGTCTGAGATTCATCAACAGGAACACTCATGGTAGGGATGCTTCTTTCTACGGAAGATTTTTTCTGCTCAACCTTTGATTCTTCAGAAGGCTCTTCCATCCTCAGAGACCCCTTGAGCCATGTCTCTAACTCTACATACCACATTCTCGAGCGTCGTAGACTTGTATCTTGTGTTTTTCTTTTTAAATATTTATTATCCAAGAAAATGGATTGGTTCTTTCGTGTGGCGCTCAACAGCCTGGTGATTGCTGCTGGATTTTTCTCCTGTATTGATTAAGAAGCACAATTAGAAAAAAAAGGCCATGGAAGTACACTCTAATGAATAGGTTTGTCTTTCCTAGACTATTACGTCACGTTTGTGAAAACCGTGATGGTTGTTACGAATCAACCCAGGTGAGATGGTGAGGTATTCCCATTCACATCTGTTTGATTATGCATAGATGAAACTCAATCCAATCCATGCGTAGAAATGCAGCCATCGTTTCCGGCCAGGAGACGGATTCAAGAGTAAAATTTTTTTAATTTTTTTTTTCTCTTTGAAGACGCACGTAAAGAAAGAGAGGGATACATGGGTTGCCCAGAAAACAAGACAATATAATCACGATAAAAGAACAGCAGAGTAGTAAAAGCCAAACAATTTGCATCTCAGAATAAGTGCATGATAAATACCTTTATTAGATCACTTTTAAGCTCCAGTGATTTGGTCGTTTCACCTGAATGTAAACTAGTGCTTGGAGCAGTTCCTTGTGACCTGCCAAAGACAGCATTCAAAGTTCCTGAGGCTGCCAGGGCACTTAATAAGTCTCCTACTGCTGCGTTTTCTTGCCCAATCGTTCCTCCAGAAACATCTGAACCAAGTCTGGGGTCTTTCATCATGGGCTTTCGCTGTGAAGAGTCGAACAATGGCTGCCTAGGTGCATTAGATACTGAAACACTTGCATGTACTGCTTTCAACACATGAGGAGGGAACACGCCTGTCCATGTCGCTGCTAGTTTCTGTAACGGTTTGTGCAGTCCTGGTGCACCAACAGTCCATGCATCGGAGTAAATCTGCAACAATAATGGGTCAGCGACCTCAGCCCAAATACGGAAGTTTCCCGTGGCTTATTGACACGTTATTCAACCCGTGTGCATTAAGATTACACCGAGTGCATTGAAATTGATACATTATATCGACTTGACTTACTTGTGGCAATGCGGCAGCGAAGCAAGACTTGAAAGGCTCTCCAACATTCTTTGTTATGCTGTCTAGGAGATAGAGGATTGGTAACTTTACATCGGCAGGAGCCTGCACATACGAATTCCAAATCTGATGTAAACTCCTTTGCCTCACATACACAATCGAGGAATCGACGCCAGAGGAAAGTCTGAACAACGAGAATCCTGCACTACTCTGGAAGATGTGAAGAAGAACGGGAAACCCACCTGCAGAGCTCTATCAATGATCACCTGAGCAAGCTGGGGAGCCAGCTCGGGCTGTGAAATCACAGCATCTTTAGCTATTTCAGTTAAGGCTACAATTTGGCGCTTCTCTACGGAGACGAGGTCGTTCACAAATGATTTATAACGAGCAACGAGGGGAACTGTTCTTGGTGCCATAGCACACAGTCGAGGGGAGTCAGACAACAGCGCGTCACAATTCAAAAGACGTTTTCCTTTTACTAAAGAGTTTATTCATTAATGATACTCTCAAAAGCTCTAACAACAACAGAAAACATGCACGCAACGGTACTACAAAACCCTGATGACACGGTGACGAGGATTATCGCCAAGCAAGCGCCTCTCCAGTATTTCTGCGTATCTGTACCTTATCTCCTCTTTCTGTGGTAACTCTATAAAATACAGAACGCCCTGTTCAATTCAACCGTAAGAAAGCGTTGGTGAAATCAGATGCCTGTCACGTGTTTGCCGCCTCAGAGGATTCTGACCAGAGAAGTAGCCAATATACACTGCTCTAACTACAATTGTGACATAGATACTTTACACGTAAAATTAGGGTTTATTGATTCATTTGCTTATGGATATGCTGCTTAAAGAGTGGTCGCTGAAGATGCATCATGCATATGCATATGGTAACGATGCATGGCAAAACATGAAATCAATTTCTACAAAGATGCTCGGATTCATTTTTGGTGTCTAATTCTGCACGCTTTTAGCGCTTTTTGTACCTCTTGCTGAGAAGGGGAGAAGCGAAAATCTGGAGTCAGGCCCTCCCAGTCAATATTGATGCCAGAGGGTGTCAGATACGAGCCTACTGTCAACACGAGCCCTGACCCATCGCTCAACTCATACACGCTCTGTATGAGCCCTTTTCCATAAGTTTTCTGTCCTATCAGTGGGGCTCTACAGTTATCTTGTAATGCACCTGCGAAGATTTCACTTGCGCTGGCGGTTCCACCATCGACCAATACAGTGAGTGGAAGGTTGGTCAGAGGTTTACCTGAGGCCCGGATAACCTTTTCTGATGTTCTTGATTTGATTTGCGACCTCACGATGACATCGTCTCCTACATAATAGAGTGAGTTTAAACGTATCATTCAGAACATAGGAAAGTCCATATACCACAAAAAATCACTGGGAGCTATGCTTACCTGGAAGGAACAAATTGGCAACCTCGATACCCTCGCTCACGAGCCCACCTCTGTTGCCACGTAGATCCAAAACCAAACTCGAAGCACCATTTCCAGCGAGTGATTGCACAGCGCTGGAAACATCACGCTGTGCTCTTGCGTTAAAGCTGACCAACTTAATATACCCTGTCTTAGAGTTGGAGTCAAACTTTGACATAACAGGGCTCGGTGTTGGAGTCATCTGAGGTCTGGTGAGTTTTACAGTATTCATATTACCATCAACACCTCGCACTTTGACTGTTAGCGTGTCCGACTCGGGGCTCATCTTGGATATTCCAAACCAATCATTTTCATTGGTTTCATTACCTGCAGGTGCCTGAAGCAAGGATGCAACCTCAAACGGGCTGTTCTTAGTCAGATCTACTCCTTCAACTGACAAAATCTGATCTCCTTGTTTCAATCCAGCGGCATCAGCTGGAGATGAACGAATAAGACCTACCACCCAAGCGCCAGTAGAGCCAGACGAGGCTTCTGAAGGAGAGAGACCAGTCTTCTCTTGCAACTCCTGCAAAGTCCCAAGATTTAGACCGACGCCACTAATATCATATTTGGACATGGCAGAAAATTCTTCTGGAGATAAAAATCGTGAATACGGATCTTTTAGCCTCAGCAACATTTCTCTCACTGCATTTCTCCCACCGGCCGCATCAGACAGTTTCCTGGCCAAGATCTGATCTCTAAGTTGTGTCCATTCTTCAACATCAAAACCTCGTTTCCTAGAGTCATCAAAATTGCGAACAACAACGTCATAAACTTCCTCAATTAAAGTTTTCTGTGCTTCAATATCTTCTTTCTTTGCTTCTTTCTGCCATGGGGACACATTTCCTGCTTTTGTCCAAAACATATTGGCTTGTGCTTCAACCGCTCGAATCACCTCTAACAGCCGGTCTTCTCCAGCAGATCCGATATAAGAACCATCAAATCCGAAGGAAGGATTGGGCATTCCTGCATGCAATATTGCAGCCAGTCCCAGAGCAGAAAACCATTTGAGCACTAGTTGAACCAACAGTGGTGGGACACCTCCATTTGTGGCGGTATCCCCAATGATCTGATTTTCGAGCCCTTTTTCTTGTCTTTTGTCATGAATATCCACTTTTTCTACCGTGTTGCTTCTGATAGTTGTGGAGTCCGTCCAGCCTTTGCGTTTTTCTAGACGCCGGGAAGAACGGTGCGCACATAATTGCTGGGCCAATACCGCTCCCACTGCAAATTTACCGTATCCAATCATTTTAATTAAAAGAAGAAAGAGTTAGGCGCCAATCCTACAAGCCTTGAAAAATTGTGGGTCGCCCGGAATATCTGGGAAAAAACAGGCATGCGCACTACCGAACGAGAGCGGTGCATTATTTTTCAAAACTGATTTGTCTAGACATCATTTTTGGGAATTTGGAAATGCTAGACCTAGGAGATGAATACGGCTGAATACTACGGATAATGCCAGAATGACAGTTGTGCTCAAATTGGGTCTTCCTAGCAACTCTGATGCAACAGTTCTTAAAAAAAATTAAGGAAAAAAGAATCTCAAAACATCATCATCCAAGTAACTTGATAGGGATGGCGTAAATTTCAATTTCATGACAGTGGACACGGTGGATCGGCCAGTCTAGCATATTCCTTTAATGATCATCACTGGGAACAGGTCTGGATTTTTTCCTCCCACTGCGAAGCTGTGAGGAAGATTTTCTCTTCAATACCGTGGCTTCCTTGCCATTGCTATTGGAAGCGTTATTATTCACCTTATCACTGGTTGTATTAGGTGCCTTGTCCTGATCTGGAATCGTTGCTTTTGTTGAAGGGGTGGGATTTGTCTTTTGCTGTGCTTTGCCTGTGCCTCTGTTCTGCTGAGCAAATGTGGGACGTCCACTCATTGCCGCAACCTGAAAAGAGTTGTACGACTCGACACCAGCTACGACAGGCCACGACGGAAGTCCTATAGGGACTTGAAATCCTTGATGCCCAAGATAAGTTTGTCCCATGATGAGCCCTTGAAAGCCTGCTGTCTGCAGAGCCTGCATGGCAGTCTGGACAGCTTGACCGTGAAGATTTTCCCGAGGTCCGTGCAGAAAACTTCTGGCTGCAAATGCCTGGGGATTTTTGTTTCCAATACAAGATTTCTCGTCGGCTGGTCTAGGCTTCTGGACCAATGGCTCTCTGGTAGCTGTTTGTGGCTCCTGTGAGTTTGAGGTGTGCGTGTGAAGGACTTGTTGGTTGGCTTCGTTACTGCCATCGCCTGAGCCCTTTTCCCCCGAGTCGTCATTCCTCTCAGGCGATGTACGCAATTGAGCTGCCATAGAACGTTCCTCAAAGGGCTTGCCCATGGTTTTTACGCCATTCATATCCTCATTACTGCCCTTACCCGAACTACCATTGCCAGTGTGATCTCCTTCACCCTCAATGCTACCATTACCGTTCACATTACCAGCAGCCTTTTTACCATGTTCTTTAAACTTAGAGCTTGATATGTTTTTGTTGACTTTGCCATTCTGCCCACCATTATTCGGATGGACACTGTCATTTCCAGAGCTCCCGTTTCCAGTGGGATTACTGCCAGAACCCTCAGGAAAATCATTAGGCTTGGCTTTACCTGGACCAGCCTTATCATTTGGGACATTCTCCGTCGTTTTCTGTGGTTTAGATGTCTTACTTTCACCACCAGCGTATCGTGCGTCTACTCCATTCCTTTGATTCTTGTCAACGTTGGTGGGATTTTGCCCTTGCATCAGATACAAAGCATCTCCTGTCGATGGCTGATACTGGCCATAAAAACTCCATAAAGGTCCTGTCATACAACAGGGATCGCACTGATTTGTCCATATGCTACCATTAGGAGCGCCGTGGCTGTTGTTACCCATAAACCCTGCTGGGGGGATTTTGGACTGTCCAGGGGCAGTTAAAAAGCGGGCAAGTGTGTTGATACCACTGCTATTCTGCTTGCTTGGCATGACAATATTACCGGTAAACTTGGATGCCTCAACCTCGGTTGCATTATCGAGGATTGAGGGTGCATCCTCTCGGGAACAAGCACTGCCTTCGCCATCTTCACCATGAACATTCTGATGGACCTGTTGCACCCCTGGCTCACTCGTGCCAGTTCTCTCATGTTTCCCTCCACTGTCATTCTTCTGCGTTCCAATCCCCAGCTGGACGTTTGATTTTGTGACAGTTCCATTGTATGCGGTATTGCCATTTGATACCTTTGCCTGACTGTGATTCATGGTATGTATCAGAGCTTGTACATTGGCATGAATGGATGCAGGGTTGCTCATGGCTCTCAACATTGAAGGGCTCATGCCAAAGAATGGAAAACTGGCTGGAGGCTCCAATTGCATTCTCTCTTCGATATCTTTGCCAGCAGCAGAAACGACGGCCGCAGCTGCCGCTGCAGCCGCAGCGGCTGCGGCAGCAGTTACAGCTGCCACAGTCACATCTTGAACATCCCGAGAAGTATTATCCTTTGCAGTCCTTACAATATCAGGCAGAGAAGGCGTAGATACTTCTCTATTATCCATTCCACTCCTACTCGAATATTTGTTTACAGAAGTCTTTTTCTTTGGACGGGGTGGAGGCACCTGAATGTCTTCAGGAACTTGTAAACACTCAGCCACTGGCTGCCCAGTGGCAAGCAACAATTTCTGTCTCTCAATCTTTGCGAAAAACTTTTGTGCGTGCGACCGAATTTGTACCGAACTCTTTGTTTTCACATGGTCTTCAATTTTCTTCCATTGCCTTCCGTGTACTCGAAGTGCTTCTACAAATAAATCATGTTCCCTTTCTGTCCATCTCTCCCTCTGCTTGGTTATCGTATAAGGCTTGCGCTGCAGTGAACAAAGACGCGTATGTTGATATCAAATTACCACACGCGTACCCTCAAAAGATTTCCAATCATCAGGTGTATACATCTTTAATCTAGATTTTAAAACCCAAGCACGTAGAAAGCAACTGACGGCCTGCCATCAAATCGGTCAACCCCAGCCAACTGGCATGGCAAAGGGACTAGGGGTCCGAGGCCTTGGGACGACGAGAGAACTCTTGCAGTTCTTCACTGCTGTTCGGAACGCACCTTGGTTTGAAGCACGACGGCCCTAGCCTCATTCATTGTCACCTAATCTCTCGCTGATAAATTCACAATTAAATATTTATCACAGCGGCAATACGCTATTTTCACTCGTTTATTGGACAGAGTTCGCTATCTTGTTGCATTACGTTGGCCTTCAGCGTGTTCAACGTCTCCAGGGAGCAATTTCCCGGCGTTGACATGCCGTTTCAAGTTGAGAAGAGTAATAAAAACAGTTTTGACGTTTTTTCTTTGAAATATAAGTTAGTATGCGAGAACCCTGCTGCGACGACTCGTGATATGTATCATGCGCTTTCACGGCTTGGCGGTGCCCCTTTTTGGCGCGCCGAGTCACGATGAGCTCTCAAAAGCCACTATTTTCGGAAAATCGGTTCGACCCTGGGAGACAAGTTGGTCATTTTCATAGCAACACATACGGATGAGACCGCATTCTATTCTTATATTTCGCATTTAAATAACACAGTCATTTCAAAACAATGTTATGTATTATGTAGAATTCATTACAGGCACGCGTGTACAGCGAAAGGGAACGTTTTGCCCTGGATCTTGCCTGTAGAAAATCTTGTCAGTGCTGCTCCAGATTGCTACTGCTGCCACGAAACAAGTTGATTTCTGTTTCTAGGATGTGTTTTTGACTCCAGGTCGCGAAGCGACTTTTCAATCACAGCAGTTATTTCCTTCCAAGCACAAGTCTGTCCCTCAATCGTATCGCTCTTGCATTTTGTGGCAAGTTGGGCCAGGTCAACCGGGTCGCCTACTTGAACAACAACCATATTTCCAGGCCTGGGAACCCTCTTCTTCCTTGGGAGCACATCACCCATGCCCGAATGATAAAAGGGAAGCACCATGGGAGTTCTGCATCAATAATATAACAAACATTACTATTATCCGATCAATCAGACCCACCTACTATGCCACCAGTCCAAAGTTGATGTACCTTCCAGATTGAATATACGCGTCACAAAAAAGCTTCCCCACACCCCATCGAAAAGAAGACAGAGTGCCCGAATAATTGATTCGGCCTTCGGGGAAAACGTGCACCCAATCCCCCGATGCCACTGCTCTGGCAACTACAGTCATAATGGGCTGATACAACCCTGCTCCACGTTCTACTGGAAGAGTTTTCCCGCTCTTGAAAAATTGAGACAGAAACCAGTTCCGATAGCACATCTCGCGCGCACATAGAGACCATCGGACCCGCTTATGAACACGCTCACTCAAAAAAAACGACCAAGGAAGCATCGCACTGAACAGCATGGGATCATCCAGAGTGCTCGTATGATTGGACACGGTTATCAGACCCACACCTTCGGGCCGCTCCATAACAGCTTCAAGCAAAGCCTCCTTGTTATCAAACTTCGATTTATTCATCACATTGACCACAAATTTACTAGCAAGAGCCACCAGGGATAACGTTGCAGTCCTTCCCCATTCACCCCAGGGGGAATCCAAATGCTCCTTTGCAAGTTCGTCGTATTCAATCACCCCGTCCATTGTGATTACTCAGATTCACTTCTACATTTAATATTAATTTTTATACGATACTTTAATACATATTTGTGAATCTATTTTGCCGGATCGATCGAACTGGCTTTTCCGATTGATGATGTGTTGCTTCTCGTCGGTTCCAAATAGTATTTGCCATAAAAATGAACTAATTGACACTGGTCACTATATCCTTCCACAGTAAAGTCAAAACCCAATTATCATACGTTTATGTCTCCTAAAGAACAGAATTTGAATTTTTGTACCTGGCAATCAGTGGACTGGAAAGTGTCGCCCATCAAAACAATATTTAATGGGCAAGCAGCAAATACATCTGGATATCGTGACATTGGAACATCTATCCCAGTCATTTACGAGAGCGATAAAGCAAATTGCCAAAAAGTATTGCCGTAGAAGCTATCACTGCAGATTGGATCCTCTATCGATGAGCCTCGCTGCAGCTCGTGTCGCTCTGCGATTTGGACTTGTCAATGCAGGCAAAAAAAGTCGATATCACAATTCTACGATCAAATTGACGTCCATGAGAACAATGGTGCGATTTCATCAGTATTTTTTTATAGATTGTACAAAAGATCGTGCATTATAGGATTGAGATCGTCTCCGAGTCGGTGTATGTGTGTGAGTTGGTGAAACCTGACTGGACTGTATGTTGAGGTCACTGTTTGCAGGCTGCAGCTTCAGAACCCGACTACCACGTGCTTCAGTACACGTACGTGCCTGATATTCTAGAGAAACGGGGTCCTTATAGGGCTGAGCATCTTGAAGGAGCAAAGAAGATGGTAAGCTTGACTTGTTCTCTCGTAATTCGTAGCAGCAATGGTGCCCGTTAACCGGAGGGACAACGATTTGATACAGGCTGATGCCAAAAAGCTGGTCATGGCAGGTGCACTGGCTGATCCAGTCGATGGAGCTCTTTTTATTTTCAGGGATTTGTCAAAAGAGGTGTGGTATTTTAACCTGTCTACGTGTGAAAATGAAAATCAAATACTAACGGCAATACTGATGGTGACCAAGACCATGCATAAATTGCATAATATCTGACGCGTGTTGATCGCGCTACGTACAGGATATCGAAGAGTTTGCCAAGAAGGACCCATATGTTATCAATGGACTTGTTACCAAGCATGTAGTGCGAAAGTATATGGTCGTGGCGCAGTCCTAAGTATAGCACATTGTAATTATAATTACATTTTTTGTTTATAAACATTATAATATAAACATTGTACACAGTCGATCATGTAAGCTAAAGACTTTAAAAAAAGCAAAACACAATATCAAACATTCGGCCATTTCTTCAAGTCATTCATACTCCATAATGATACATGCGGTTTCCCTGAATCTGGGCCACCGCCGGCTTTTCGAATATTCGCAAGCGCTTCTGCAATCATAACGGTGGCAATCTTGTCGCTCGAGATGGAAGGCATGACCTTCATGCCCAGCTTCTCCACACTCCTTGCCTTGTCCTTCCGATCAATGAAACCTGGGCGCACAATAGTTGTGAAATCAAATTCCTGCTTTTTAACAGCTTCTTCTGCCAAACCCTTCGTCTTGCTGTATAACAAGCCATGGAACGGTTTCCAGTCGGAAGCCCACAGTCCTGCATTGGCACCAGCTGCCGATACCAAGCTGAACTGTTGCGCACCAGACTTCTTTGCAACCTGCGCAGCCGAGGCAACGTACGTCAGGTCTACTTTTTTAAACCCTTCCGCACTGCCTGCCACAGCTCGTGTCGTACCGAGAGCACAAAACACAGCTTGAACATTCTCATCTCGTAGAGTTGACTCCACTCTCTGATTCGTAGCCAGAGTGTCCATGTCGATCACAAGATGAACGAGTCTCCCGCTACTTTCATGATCTTCGAAACTCCCATCTGGTTTCCGCCTTCCTATGGTAATAATGCGGTCCCAGTCTTGCTCCGACTCCAGCAACTGAAGAAGGATTTCTCGACCTGCACTGACATCGCGTGCTCCAACAATCAATCATTCGGTTGAAAACCAAGGTACGCTACAGACAGTACATCATCACGGTGCAAAAATATTATATTTCTGTAGAATGTTCTACTTACCCACAGCTCCAGTAGCCCCGAAAACAGCAGCTCTAAATTGTAGGTCCCTGTTTTTTTTCATCATATTATTGTCCAGTATGTACATGTAATTCTTTCCCCCAAACGACTTACATATATTTGGTGCACACGAGACGCGTCTTCGCGCCATTACGTAGTGGTGGCATGCACGAGGCTCAAATTTGACCATTTAAATCAGTAGGCAGGGGATCTCCGCCACCCGCCCCTATAACTGCGACTAAATGTAATCCGATTTCAAAGTACAGCCACCCCGATGACATCTCCTTTTCAATATGTAATCTATGTGTAAATTACGATTATAAGAAGTCGATATTGGGTCCAAAACCTGCCAGAGAAGCAGGAAAGGCTCGATGTCAAAATCCAGCGACATCGAAGCTTCCCTTAATAGGTGCGTTTTGAGAGAGATGTTAGCCGTTTGCGAGGCACGAATCTAATTATTAGTGTATATTTTGTAATATGGAAGTCAGTATGATTATCGAAAGTATTGTTTGACGCGATTTCCGCGTGACCCGTTTGAACCTCATTCCGTTGACGAGGCTGCGCTGCAGGGAAGCCCTGCACTTCGACGTCCACATGCTCTCGATATGCAATCACATTCAAGATTTAGTGAGGAATTATGGTGCAAACTATGCGTTGGTGTACTGGCTGAGTGATAATGATCAATTGAAAAAATGCACCACTGTGAACCTGGGCTGGAGGGATGCCATTTCTGATGAAATCTTTTCCGCTTTCAAGAAAAAGTCGACACTGGTGCTGCAAAAAAATACTTTGACATTATTTCCTAAATGTGCCAAGGTGATATGGGGCAGCGGGACAAGTTCGCCAAAGGAAAATGCCCAGGGGTGGTGGAACAAGAAAAGGTCCATCAATAGGAAAATCCTGAACTTTGAAAGGCTGGGATACCGCTTACCTGCAATAATAGTAGTTAGAGGAGGTGAGAGGTCTCTGAGTTTCTGCTTTCCTCCGAGAGACCAGGAATTAATGCGATTGGCAAAACGTATTGATGACCACTATGGGGTATCTTTGGAGTTGCAAGGAAAAGGGTTACCTCCCAACCCCCCCAGGCTGCCCTCTGCACCCAAAAAGCGTAGTATCTTCCCAAAATGGAACTGGAAAAATTCAGATAAGAAGAGGTGGAGGCCGTCGTCCACTAGGCAAGAGATAGAGGAGTTTCTTGGCATGGAGCACATCCATGACCCTGGCTCCCTTGCATGGTACAGTAACCAGCTCAAAAGCTCGGACAGCGTGCCAGTGCATCCATTGTATGAAACAGAAAACTTATATCAGTGGGCATGCTTGGATGCGAGGGTGTACGGGGACAATTTGGCCACACATCACAACATGTTTGTCCAGGTGGATCTTAGCAAGGACGCTAATGCCACTATATCTTGCTCTTGCGACGTGTATCGCCACTGCATAGTCAATCCTTGTTGTGTTCATACTGAATATATACGTATAAATGCAGGCAAATTGAGACAACTGGAATTTGGTGAGCCAGGTGAGGTGCTTCAGTTGTGCAAGAACAATGGGGACATCGTTGGATACTATGTGAATGGATGCTTCGTGCGACGCCAAGGCAACAAAGGCTATAGATGTGATACAGACAAAATGTACAGTTGTCAGCACGTGAATACAGTATGCGGGGAGTTGGGACTAGATGAGGGCCCTGAGGCATTAAAAGAGAGAGCTGTGGCAGAGAGCAGCGAGGATAGTGAGGATGAAGTAGAGGCAGAGCACCTTCCCACGAATGCCTGGATCACGCAACATCTCAAACATGACAAAATAATATATCCCTATACTCAGGAGATGGCGAACGTCGTGACCAAGAACGCATTTCATGGATATGGGATGGACAAGGAGCACCCATGCATGTGGTTCGGTGGGGTTCTGAAGCCAGACGTTCCGGGTACCAAGTGCCTTTGTATGCTTGACTATAGGGACGAGGACATGAAATTAGAGGATTATCTCTGCACAGTGTACATGAAAGAGCCTCACTGTGCGAGGCAAATGCCCTGCATGAGTCTAGAATGCCCAAATGGCAGGAAGGCATGCACAAGGCACTATGCAGGTTTGCAACACGGTCTCTGGCGAATTGGTCAGGCAAGAGTCGTAGAACTGGATCTATTGGTGAAATGTGCCTTAAATATCATACATTTTCCAGGGGCTTCTTTTGCAGCACAGTGTGATCAACTCTCTGAAAGCTATGACTTCTACAAACTGCATGGGGGGAATACTGAGGGATTCCTGGACGTCAACTCTTTCCGTGCAGCTGTGTACGACGTGGCTAAACGTCTTGATATAGACTTTAGTGAGCTTCAACAGGAGTGCCAGAGCCTGTCTGGGAGTGAGATGACCCACATGAACATGATGCTTTGTCCAATCTGCAAGGACAGGCCTGATGTCATCATCATGGACGGAACTTCCATGACTATCAACGCCAGGTCATGCAGTGCACCATCTATAACATCCCCATGGGGAGATGAGACCAAAATAAGGCCGCATGCTATGTTGGACCGCTGCTTTTTTAATGTAGTGAAGGACCGAAGCGTAGGACGGTCAAGGTGCAAACGCAAAAGGGTGATCAACCTGCTCCAAGGCTTCGAGGCATGGTTTGCTCCTTGCAAAATATCTAGACGAGATTATAAGGATATAAATGAGCTCCTGGAGCTGTCTAAAGCTTGGAGACTCGACGGTTTTATCAAGTGGGCCTACCAGGCATGCAGGGAGGCTACAGTCAGCAACCAAAAACGAAAGGCAGTGCAGAGGGTGCTGCGTGAGCTTGCTTCTTCCAGTCCTGCTGCATCATATCTCCCTTACGCTTCTGCAAAGGTTCTCAAGGAGCATTTGGATGTGCAGGAGGTACCTCCCAATGCGATGCAGCGGTTAGGACCCTGTCTGAAGGGGTTGTTGCAGGCAGGTTGCAAGCAAAATGAAAATGGTGCGATATTTCCTTCGTCTTGGACTCCATTCCTGGCAGAATTAGCCCAAAGAAGCATGGATACATACGAATCGCCCTATTGCCAGCAAGAATACGGGCTTGGCGGGGAAATTTCGCATCATGGGGACCCCTCTATTCTTCACGATGGGTACCTTGAATCAGGGATCTGTTGCGGGCTCCCTAGACTGCGCCACCGACCTAGGTACGCGTGTGATAACATACAAGATGATACAGAGTACATGGGAAGGGATAAGCCTCCATGCAAGCATGCTTTTGGCAAGGCTGGGACGAGAACCGGAGGTGTCTTCACCTGCATGTGCAAACACGGCATTACATATGGTTGCTTCATCATCAAGGAGGCGGAGGGCCGTAACGAACCTTTTACTTTCCTGACTTGTTTCTTGAAAGAAGCCCCCAAGATAGTGATATACGATTTTGCGTGCTCGTTGATGGACTATTGCCTAAACCGTGCTCCAGGTTATTTCAAACACACCCTCTTCTTTGTGGACAAATTTCATTGGGTGAACCATGTCAGCTGTGCGAGGACCTTCAATATAAGGGAGCATAGTGAGGATAAATTTGTGGTAAGCAGCACCGGAAACTCTGAAGCGTGCGAGCAACTCAATGCTGCAATGAAGAGGTTGAGATTTGTGCTGTCCCGCATGGCACAAAGGCCTTTCATGATATTCCTGCGCCTGTTCGTCGCAGTGTGGAACAAGAAGAAGCTAGAAAAGGTTAAAGGGCTACATGACAGGGGGCAGGCTGCAAGAGTGTGCACAGAAGCTGGTCCTGCTGCTGCCCCGACGTAACTGCCACCAACCGCTTCTGAGAGCACCCAGATTTGAATAGATTGAAGTTCCCACGCAAGTCCCTTCCAGATGTGTTCACGAGGAATCGATTTGAATATATAACATGGTATATTAATCAGCTCGTGTCATTCGATTCAAAGAAAAACGCAGGATACCAAGCTTGTCCAGCCACTCAACCTTTTTGGACTCCCTTCGCTTTTGCAGTTGGGCTTCCAACTTGTCACAGATCTCTTGGACATGGGAGGAATGACAGAATGACACGCCCTTTGGAGCATACTTAGTGGAAAAAGCAAGGAAATCTTCCAGCCAGCCTTCGTCATCGGTGTCATTGCAGAACCAATGGTAGTTGAGCAGCATGGTCTTGCCAATGTTGAATTTCCTGATGCGTCTGTTGTTTTTCTTGTCCACGGTAATGAGATCTGACAGGTCATTCTTCTTCATACTCTCGGGAACACAAGTATTGATAGCCCGTACCAAGTCCTTTTGCAAGAAGTAAGTCCCCTCTTCGATAGGGTTGCCCTCCCTGTCTGTTGCGTGCTCCTCCATTGGCCGCACATGGATTGGATGCACCCCTTCGTGCTCCTCATCGCACCATTTGACTCTCTCAACCTGAAAAACAAGTGATTCATCTTGTTCACCTATGTCATCCTCTACGATGGCAGCGCGCCTCTCATCACCCTCATCATACGGTGTGATTGGTATTTGAGGCATGGTTGGTCCATTGTCTTCTCTGCTGTCATGCTCATCCAGCACCCTATCGCCTACTAAACACCGCAAATCTTCCATGGAATTTTTCTGCGCTCTATGAAACGAGCTAAATATGTCACATACGCTCTCAAAATGCTCAAGACCATAACTTGTGGTCTCAATCTGTGTTCTGATATGGTGTTTCAACTCGTTGCACTCTTGCTGTACCAATAAGAGTTGCTCAACTTCCGTCTGAAGCTGTCCGCACTTGGCTTTCCACTCTTCTACACACTCTAAAGCATCTCCATAGTCCTTCAGAAGACTTTGCAGCAGTCGGTTACACAGATCGTGGTCCAAATTGCCGGAATCCACCTCACCACCAGCAAGCAACTGATACCTAGCCTGAGGACAGCTCTCCTGCGATCTGAATAGCTTGGTCCACATGAAATCGGCCCATTTTTTGCGCTGAGACTCCTTACCCCTAAATATGAAATCTCCAGCTGTCACAGAGTTTGAGACCGTATTAAATTGCTCTAATAGAGCGTGAGCACAAGAGTCACCCTCAACACCAAAGGTCTGACGGTATCGTTTCCGCGATTCGGGGCCCGACATAACATATGTGAGCTCTATTTTAGCTCCAAATATGTCTAGAATATAATATATTTCTCCCTTTTGTCGCCAAAAATCCTCAGTAAAGTTGTGCGAGCAGCAGAGATGTCTTCGTCAGATGGCGTGCGCACGCATACCTTTTGTTCAAATTTTATCTGCACAATAGACCAATCGGATTGGGCAAATGCAATAAAATACTATTTAAATGAACGCATTAAAATATGAAGATAAATTATACAGTATTCAACTCAATCCTATAACAGGATAATACATATAGTATTGAGATATAGGGGCATCTCTTGGTGTACTATGAAAATATTATTTTAAGTTCAACATGGTCCGTACCATCCATGTCCGCCGCACCGGACTGCGTTGGTCTCCGTACTACACGCAACCAGTAGGCCCAATACCGAGTGGTTAATCGCTCGGGTGATCGATCACCCAACATGGGTGGGTTGTACAAATGCGCGATTGATCGATCACCCAATGGCTTCGAAGATGCACTTGAAAAATGGATTTCACATACAGATCCATAATCATTACATACATAACAGGTATAGGTACAGAGAATATCTCCAACATGTTGTCAAACGCGAGAAGACACTGGACCCGCAAGAGAGGAGATGGCAGTGGGACACCATCGCCAGCAGGAGGTAGGAATGTCGTACTGTGCTCGTGAGTGTGAGTGTTTTCATGAGTGTTTGATTGCGCATGATTCTCTGTACATTATGCTGCTCTATGTACTTATCGTATGCAGGAACATCTATATTCAATATGATTGCAAAATGCTGGACGGGTTGCGATAAGTTTGCGAATTGTGAGGAGGACATAATCAGACCCTGCAGCTGGGGTTGCCATCCCAACAACAGCGTACATGATGGAGATGAAGATGATGCATGCAAGGGTGAGAAGGCACCACACCACTGCGGGATTCAATGTGACCAATTTCTGGATGGAAGTGAAACGAATAAGAGTGTCCCATTGTCTCCCCTGGACTACGTCTCCGCTCCAGCTGCAGAGATTACCTTCTGCATGGTGTTTGATAAAAACTGTTCACTTGATACAAATCGCTTGAAGGAATCCCTCGCATGCACCCTTGGGGATTATCCACTGCTTGCAGGGCATATCGAATTGGATGGTGGTGGGGACGTACCAGGGAGCTCGAAAAAGGGAGAGCAGCTCATGATCATAAATAGCAACAGAGGGGTCAAATGGACCAGTCGTGAGGCTCGCTCATCAAAGCACACTGCTCAACGTTTGCTTCCCTTCATGCACCAAATCGATGGATCAAAAGAATTTGGTATCGATTCGACGTTCAGATCTCCAGTGATGCATCCTTGTTACTACAAGAGGGTCAAAGATGCCACTACCCTTTGGACCAAGCAAGAGTATTTGATGCGGGTTTTCTTGACTCGCCTTAAGGATGGCTGCTTTGTGCTCGTCGTGACCGCCGCACACTTGGTGACTGACCTGCAACCTCTCAAATACTTTATGAAATCATGGTCAAATTATTACACGTATCAGGACATGAGATCCAAGGCGGAAAACCACAAACGAGTGATGCCCACTGCACAGGAGTACCTCTTCAAGATTGGACACAAAATTCTTGCAGATGTACCTCCACAGAAAGACGTGTATGACCATTACAATGTCCAAAGGAAAAATGAGTTTGTATGGCTAGTACCAAGTAGTCGAATCTTTCGTTACCCAATACTTGCCAACATCTTGCATCGCCCAAGAGTGAAAGGGGTCCACGTTTCTGCTGCCGCAATAGCAGAGGCCCGAAGTCAGGCTATCCAGGAAATCCGAGCGAGAGGATGGTGTTCAGACGATGAAAAGGCTTGGATCTCTGACAATGACATTTTGACAGCCATCGTGTGGAAAGCAATGGCCAAGAAAGCAAAATGGGCGCCTGAGCGTGCTCTGCTGATGGCTTGTGACATGAGGAAGCGTATGCAAGGCCTCTCCTCTGCTGGTGACAGCCATCTGCCAGTGGATTGCTTGGGCAATTGCGTCGCACCCATTCATGTGGGTACCATCAGATACTCTGATCGGAGAAAACCCATCGCGAATCTTGCAGCTCAAATCAGACACGTGGTGAACAACATTCGACCAGATGCATTTGTTGCCGGCGTTGCCAAGGCAACACAAATCCTGAACGAACAATCCCACCTTGTCCCGTACCCCAGCCTCAATCCTGATTTCTTGAGCGTGAAACCTTTCAGGGTAAAGATACCGCTCATGGTCACAAACTGGAATTTCTCGAAAGGGTTTGAGAACGAAGTCAATTTTGGAGGCATCAAGCCGATTTGGATGGAGCCAGGGACATTGCTTACAAAGGTGGCAGTCATCATGCCCTCGCCATCCCACATCAGAGGAGGAGGCTACATCATCACATTACAGCTTGACGATCGAGACATTTATCTTGAGCGGGACTATGGCTTGATGTAATTTGACGCCAATGGATGACGGGGCCGGGGTCACTAATAATCAAAAGATAATAAAGCCAGTATTCACTCCAGGTTACTCTGGTGAGAGTCACTTGACTGAGTCAGAACCACCACTGGCACTACGAAAGATATATTTCTATTACCCTGGACCGAGAATTCTCGTACCAACAAAGATTCGTGTGTTTTTTTTGTTTCTTTTTTCGTTGTTTATCTATGTTGTTCTACATACCTGTGTCTGTTTATCAGTCTGTTTCTTTATCAGTTTGTTGGTTGGTTTGTTTGTAATATACTCTGTATACCTTGACGCTCTTCTTCAGATGATTCAGAGGATATATTTCATATTTGATACATATTAAAAAGGCGACCATGCACGTAGAACGCCTCTACCGTCCATCAATACACATGTATAGAGGCATTCAAAAAGATATCCAGAATTGGGGAAAAGAAAGACTCGAACAATCATTTCCAAAACGAACAGACAAGACACAACGACATCCTCGTACCACCGTCATTCTTCATTGTAATTACTTTTTTCAGAATAAGGGACGAATCTGTTGCTCATTTACGTCAATATTTCGACCAAGAAGAAGAACAATAAAGAAGAAGAAAGAGTGTGTTGGTGGCACGAAACCTCTTCTCTTCCTACCAGGATAAGAGTCTGATATTTGTCGTGGAGTAAATACAATAGAGACGTTAACTATATAATAGAGATGTTTCGTACGCCCGGACAAGGGCAGAATGTGGAAGGTATGAGTTGGGAGTGACGCGACGAGTGATCGTAATCAACCATGTGATGTTTCTATGTTCAAGTGGGATGGGACGAGTATAGTACATGTGTGTTAAATATTTTGATACTAATGAGGAATAATAATCTGAGAGGTGCTGTGGTGAATGCGCAGTGCCACGGAACTTTCGACTGCTGGAAGAATTGGAAAAGGGGGAAAAGGGGATTGGAGACGGTACTGTTAGCTATGGACTGAGTGATTCGGATGACATGATGATGAGATATTGGACTGGTACAATCATTGGTCCACCAGGGGTAGGTTTGATGAATGATTGGATGACTTTTTGTTCTTCGTCTTGATGTTGTAAAGAGTGTTTGTCTGGTTTTGGTGTTTTGCTGTGACTGCTGCTTGTTGACAAGACACGATTTATATACGGGAATGCACGTTCTGTTACTGCTATGAATGACGTCATAGTATACAATACATACTATTATGATAATACGTGTATATTAATGCAGACTGTACATGATTGCCGGATATACACATTGGATATTGTGTGTGGAGATGGCTATCCAAAGAAGGCACCGACAGTGAGGTTTTTGACATGCATCAATATGTCGTGCGTAGGAAAGAATGGGGAGATAGATGCAAAACATTTTCCAGCATTGAAAAACTGGACATCTTCTAGCACGTTGGAAACTCTATTGACGGATATTCGTCGTGAAATGGCTCAGTCTCACAACAGGAAATTGCCTCAGCCACCTGAAGGAGTGATGTATTGATTCCTCTTGTTATAATGAATTTAGTGGTTCATTTTACCTTGTAATCGTTTTACATAACCTATACTATACTATATTGAATCGAAATATGGTTTGTGTCGACAAAAAGTGAAAGTAAATAGTTTCATGGCTTTTGGAAGACAAGCATGTGCATAGGGGTGAAGAGACCCTGCTCTCCACCCTCGATGAGAGCAATACCAGTGTCCACCAACATTTGATGTACCTGAATCATGCCCTTGGGAGCAACCCCAATGTATTCGGCAACAGTCACGAGAGAATGGTTGAATTTAGCCTTCCACTTGAACACATTTAGACTCGAGCTGAGTCTGTGCCACCTGCAATATAATTTGACAATGCATTCGTAATGACTCGTATCGTGATATTTCAACAATACTATTAGGCTAAATTTATTGAAATGAACCAATAGCAAAGCAAAAATCAACATACCAGGGGGTTAAAGAGCCATCTGCCTTGACAGCAAGATCTCGACTCTTGAGCAGTTTGAAACCAACAGTTTTGCCTGCTTCTTCTGCTTGTTTCCAAGTCCTCAAATTTGGTAGACCATTCCCAATAATGATTTCGTCAGCAATAGCAACATGATTTTCATTCTTGTCATCGTAGTTTGGTGTCGTCACCCATTCGTACGCAACAAAGACACTTCCAGGTTTGAGTGTCCTAAACACTTCTCCATATACTTCTTCCAACTGCATGTTATGTATCATGATTCTTATTGTTCCAACATAATCCAAATATAATAATATCATGAAATAGAAAGTGCAAAAGCGTACCGTTGGAGCATGACAGGTGGCTTCAATTGCATAAGCTGCATCAAAGCTTTCATCTTCAAAAGGCATATTCAAAAAGTCCCCACGCACAGGATTGCAGTAATCTCTTAGACCCAACACCTCATTATGATGCTTTGCTCTATCAACTTGATACTGATTAATCGTAATTCCAGTAACTTTACCCTGACTCGTAGCAGCAATGGTCCTCATTGGCCCACCAACACCACACCCCACATCCAGCGCAACCTTCCCAGGCTCCAGTCCAATCAGAGCAGCGATCCTCCCTTCGTGAGCGGACTCGCAGGCAGCCCAATCTTTACCGGGTAAGAGAGGAGAAAAGTGGAACGACGTTCCCCATCCCCATTCGTACAGATCAGTCACCAAGGAGTAAAATTTGTCCACGAGCTGGGCAACTTTTTCCTTCTTGTTCAGCACAGCGCCTTTCCCTCTCTCAAGAGTATTAAACTCGTCATAATAATCTTTCACCTGTATTAATTTTTACAGGTATCAACATAGTAAAAATCAAATGTCTTGATCCGTCCATATCAGTTGAATCAAATTAAAAACACACACACGGCCTGGTGCAAGAGGAACAACGACAAGAACAAGCCACCAAGCTAGAAATACAAGCACTTGTGCACCCGATTTGAATAGTCTACTACATTCAATTTATATGTATAGATCATTTACACACACACACGACCAAACAAACATATCCTTACCTCATCTCTCACTTTTGAGCGATCTACAGAACCACTCCCAATGTCGAATGTCCCCGGCTTACTGCTTGATCCCTTACATCTCTGCATATACAAACCTAATCCAGCCAATATTGTCACGCCTCCAGCAATCACAACAGTTGCCTTGTTGTTTTCCACGTATGCGCCGGCGTCAACGAGCAAGTCGCTGAACCCAGCCAAACGGTGCGACATTGGAGTAATCTTGTCCCTGATCACCGATCTACTGATCTTCGATCGTATATATACCTGTGTTGATTTAATGTAGCGTAAGGGAATCTGAACTTGGGCATTACATTTCAAACTAGGGAGACAGACAGATGAAGATGCTCTCATTCCTTCTTTCTTTGTAGGCATTTGGTGGATGACGTACTCCATTGAAAGAAATAAGTTAAAAAGGAATTTTATTGTTTCAAATGTGTCTTGTTTGATGATCAAAAGACACGAAGGCGCGATATTGACAATGGGAGGAATGGGTCTACTTGTCCTAAACAGGTACAAGGAAGAGTTTTGAAGATTCCTGCTAGCACAATATGTCTCCATCTGGGGTTATATGCATGGAATGATAGTTTAAAATGTAAATGGTATTTTTCTAACTTTTTGAAATGGATTTGAAGCCATAGTGGTGCTGGACACGTGCGTGTGTAGAGCCGTACAGTATAAGTTGTTTGATTTTGCGTCCTTGCTCTCCAGGACTCTGCAAGTAATATCAGTTCCAATTTATCGGAGGTCATTTCCAATTGCACTGAGAGTTGAAAGTGAACGGGTGAGTTGGCTGCTGAGAGAGAGAAATGTTGTCGAAGGCTGCTCAATTAGCAGAGTCTGGAGAATACAGAAAAGCATGGAGTGTGATGGTTGAGTATGAAAGTATGACTGATGCTGCGAGACAAGCAGAGGCCAGAGAGGAAGAAGGTGAAGCTCAACTGATGATACAGGGTAGAAAGTACAGACAGTTGCGTGCTGTCTCGACAATTTTGACGTTTCACGCGGAACGTAGATACTGGGAAGCTCTTGGTATTGATCCTGATTGTAATTCATATAGGGTTTCTAGGGTGCATCGTCGTTATAGGGAGCTTGCTGGCCTAGTCCATCCAGATACATGTCAAGTGTTGTCAAAGGAGGTTGCCAAGGGTGCCTTTATAGCGCTTCAGGCGAGTAGAGATGCAGTGCTGCTCGGAATAGAAGATCAGTTATGGGGCGATCGAAAAAGTTCTATGTCTTCAAGTGATGCAGAAGCCCATGGATATCAATGGTGGTCAAAATGGGATGATGAGAGGCACTGCAGTGAAGAGGAAAAAGATGAACAAGATGATGATGACTGTTTTCTTCGAAGTCTTGAAGTGGATGCATTGCGAGTCTTAGTGCGAAAGAGGGAACAGGACGTCTGGAATGAAGGGAGAGAAGGCAGTGTTCAAGCGCTGGCGAGGGCACGAGGCAGATTGGCAGAGAAATTGGACTCTGCACGAAATTCATGCATCGATCAACGGCAAGGTGGTTTCCTGTGAATATTATTACAACGCTTATATATATATATGTTTTATGCTCTACGAGGCTTTTGCTTGGCATATACATTTGTAAGACCATACTCAGTATTTGGTGCCTTCTTTCTTTTATACACTCGAACCATCCAATGATGACTGGTGAAAACCTCTTCGAAATATTGTAATTTAAAGTCGGTTAATCCGATTACTGTTTGTCTGACTCGGTCATATCCTCGTGGAGCTCCCATGGCTGGTCCAACATCTGCAAATCTATAGTAGGATAGTCTATACAGCAAACTTTCCTTCAAGCCAGCACCCATATCAGAGTCGACCCTGTAGTGGCCATTCGAGTCGAGATAATCAGCTTCTCTGATGTCAGGGAAGACTCCGCCACCGATTCTTACCATCCAAAGGAATTTATTCACATCGTCAGATGGGTATCCGATGAGACCACCGAACAACACAAAGACGTATTCGACATCAAGCTGCTCAAATATCTCCCAAGCTTTCTTTTCTGGTGAAGCCATTGCTCGACCTACGGTTGCAATATGCGTATTATTCCACGTGTTATTGTCAACAATGACCGTCCGATTTGACATGGCAGTTGTTTGGTAGCCATAATCCCACCAAGAGGCGACTTTGGCATCTTCTGGAGTATTGTGCCTCAACCATGCATAAGCCTCACGGAAATCGTCAAAGATCTTTCCCCCGCTCTGCAGCACAATGGATGGTGCACTGTACATTTGTCCACTCACCCATACACCGTGTCTAAAGTAGACAGCAAGCATCAAAGAAACTCCGATCATGGCAACAATGGCAACATCCTTTGACAAGTAATTTTGCTTCTTGGGACCAGATGTCACACTTTGTACAGATGCTTGCTTTGACTTCTTGGCTTTTGAATCTGATTTTTTTAGCTCTGAAGTAACCTCTTGATCCTGACTAGTTCTCTTGGACTCTTGGAGAGACTTACCCAAATATGCCAGCAACTCTGACAAGGCCAGACCAGAAAGGCAACTCACTGCTGGAGCCAACACGAGCATTAAGCGAACCATAACGCCAGAAAAGTACACAGCAGTCACCCCATAGAGAATTAAAAATAGCGATGCGTCAGTCAGTGGCATGAAGCAGGCAATCAGCCCTGCTGGTGCCAACAAACTAGTCAGATGTAAGTCTGTAAAGAACATGGACCAATTAGGAGGCTGATGCTCAGACACTGAAGCAATGATCGGAATATATTTTGAAGCATATGTAGGATCCAAAAGGGAAAGACTTCTTCCCGTCCATCCAAATGTAGGTGACGCAGCAACATAACTGACTACTATCAAGACTAATGCAGATGCCACCAGAGCCCCACCAGTGAAGACAGCTTTTTTCGCAGCTTCATATGCCTTGGTGGACAATGTGCTTTTAATGTATTTTACTGCCAACGCAACGTGAAGAATTCCAAACACAAAGAAGGAAGCAAAATGTTCCGACATTAACACAGCATTAAACCCAATAACAGGAATATTCACTGCAGCAAACAAGGGGACATGTAAGCACGAGCAAACCAGTGACTAAATAAAGGTGCAGACTTTCGTATATCAGTTAGAACATTATTCAATCAACAGAAACTCACTAGCTGCTAAAGCCCCGAGAATCACAAACGGTGCATATGCCACATATAAGCGATATGATACTCTTCCAAACACGATACATGCCAGGCAGTGAATCGGCAACAGGTTGACAATGAAGGAGTAACCTCCCCAAGAAGCAACCATATACAAATATCCAAAAAACAAAGCTGTCGCCCATGCAAGCGATCCGGTATTCAATGTCTTCACATACAGGAAGAAGACAAACACCAAGGCAAAGATTGCAACAGCCTCCAAATCATAGGAACCAGCAACAGACCGAGAGATATAGGAAGGAACAACCGAGATGAACGCTGCGGATGCAAGACCAGCCCCAGTTCCCCTCACTTCCTTCATAAATAAGTAGGCTGCAAGAGCACAAAAGGCAGAGAATACTGGTGCAGTAAACACACACACTTCCTGGACATCAATGGGAATCTTCAAAAAGTTCAACACATTCCACATTGCTCCGGCCGTAAAAATCAGACCCTACGATCAAAACGTCATATCAATTCGTCATCTTCATCACATTTTGTCCTCTTAATGCCGAAAAGGCACAAAAATCATGGCATTAAGCACAGAGAGATACGTACAGGATACATGGTCCCACCAATCACTCGTCCAAGAGGGTACCACGTGAACGAATCAAAGAAATTCCATGTGTTATAGAAGCCTTCTTTTGATAAGAATCGAGTGACACGATAATTGAAGTACGGATCGAACTCATGAATCACGCTCTCATACTTGATCACCGAAAAGAGGCGGACCTGCATCAGTCAGAGCCAAAGACCATCAGATCAACGCATCGCGCACGGTTCATCCATGATCGAATCATTCAAACGATTCATATACTCACACTCGATGCCAAAATACAAATTGCGGCCAGACATCCCACGGTCAACAGGCCTGGAAGAGAGCGTTTTGAAACATCATCGGCGACCTTGGAGTCGGCCATAATGATCTCTAAGCTGATGAACTAATAAAAAATAAACCACTGATTAGTCTACACTTCAAATCAGAATCTTCCCTTTTGGATGCAAAACACAGCAACCTAGCCTCTACAAAGGGATCTGAACAAATGCTGCAGGTCCACTTGAGAGCACCGTACTCGTCAATATTCCCAGGATTCGCTGCTTAAACTATTGTAATAAACCATCTATTTTTCAAATATTTTAATAGACCTGATTTTATTTGCTGATTTTCGGATATCCTCTTAGCAATTGCTTCATCATCAGTCTTCATGAAGGAACACTTCAGCTACTTTCGAAAGTATGGAGTTCATTCCATATGTGGATGTATGTAGCAGATATATATCTACATGTATTCAGATATAGCAACTAATCCTCTGCATAGAGGAGGAGGAGAATCAATGTGTCTTATACAAATTGGAATCTATTACACGGATCAATACAGGGTTTTATGTAATGGTTTTAGATAGAATATGAAGTACGTAGTATGTATGTCAATTTGAGAAGAGAATTTGTACTGTGTCTGGGTGCCCAAACTGATGAAAGAAAAAAAAGGCTGCCAATCTCTTTTGTAAACACTGGTATAGCAAATGCATCCCATTCAAATGGTTAATCTCCTTGGCTTGTGTGATCTGAGGACTGGTTCATGACGTCTAAGTCGCTAGCATCTGCGGTTTCTGCAGCCTTTTGCACCGCCGCTGCTTCTTGGACTGCCACCGCGGCTGGTCCCAATGGAGCAAATTGATCTATCGGTTGTGGCAACCCTCTGAATCCAGCCCCTATAGGCTGCACTTCTGGTATGTTTTGGAGATAATCATCGGGCAAATCAGCATCCATGTCGGGAGAATCCAGCTCTGGGAAAGCCTCGCTTCCATTCTTTATCCAGTGTTCAAACGCTGCTGGAGAATTTGACAGTTCCTGGAACTTTGAGTCGTTCCGTAAAACCCTGCTTTGCATACGATGAAAATCCCCAAGTTCTTTCCTGTAGTCCCCTAGAGCGAAATTCGTGGAGGCTGATTTACCTTTCAGACGGACCAGCGCCCTGTCATATGCCTGAGCTGCTTCCTTCTCTTGAGAAAACAGACCCAGATAGACATGCTTTGCCCCTGGAACACCAATCCTCGCTTCCCATCGCCCACTGGGATGATGTGTCACCCCTCTGAACGAGGACGTTCCACGGGAGAATCCCTGCGACTGTCGTCTCACTGCCATGATCAATTCTTCCATAGTCATCCTGTTGATGCAACCGAGCAAATCAGAATATTTTGTCAACTCAAAATTTGTCTTTGTTCTCCTTCCTTTACTTTTCAACGCTGCAATATCATATGCTTCAGCTGCGTGCTCTTCAAACTCATATCCTCCCAAATACACTTGCCTCCCGAGCTCTTTAATCCAAATATGCGCTTCATATCTCCCGCTCCGTCTATGTTTTGTCACACCACGAAATTTTGATGATCTGGCAGATTTTCCCCTTCCTGCTTCCGTCTTCTTTCCCTTTTCTTGAGATTTATGCTGTTGTATTTGATTCTGAGGAACCATTGGCGACACAGTATTCTGATACTCCTGTCGAACTCCTTGCCCCACAGGAGGATTCATTGGAGTCCCGTCATTCCTCCCGCTCCCTACCAATGGTGTATCAGGAGTTGCATTCCTTGTAACCATGTCCGGTTGTTTATAATTCGGCGTATTCCTCCCAATCACTACCGACTGAAGAGGATTTGACACATCAATACCAGGCAGTTGGTTTCCTTGTTGCAGAAGCCCACTGTGCTGTTGAATGTATGCATCAATTTGAGACATTATTGCTGCAGAATTCTCACCACCTCCTGCTCCATTTGTCACATCTTGCATCAAATGATTCAGCATTGCAGAGGCATTCATCATTGCTGGATACTGATCCAAAACAGTCCCTTCCATGCGCTTTATCTACGATAGTATTCTCTTCTTGGTTTGTAATTGCGTCTGTACAAAAACTGACCCCACAATCTTCTTGTCAGTTGATCCTGTTGACTCTTCTTCCTTGTTAGCAAACGATGAAGAGAAACCCCAATGTATGAGAAAATACCCTGTTGAGTAGCAATCAATTAATATACTACTGTGTTCTATGTACTGTAGCAACTGCACGAACACGAATAACAAACAGTAAGGCTACACACGGATCAAGACCTTGAGCGAGCGTCAGCAGACACCACACCACACCACACGGCGGTGCATATCTCCATGCCCCATCTGTACCAACATCCCATGTACACGCATTCCCATAACATAATCCATGCATCGTGTTGGTTTCATTTTTCCACGTACAGCTTGATGGAAACCCCACAAGACACGACACCGATACACCCAAACCTCGTCCCCAACCAGAGCCTTTTGCAGCGACACTGCCCCTCGACACTCCGGGTCTGTCAATGCTATTGGATCATAATATCACACAACAATGTAACATTTCAATCTGTAATAACCACTCGCAACCACCCTTTCGGCCAACCCGAGGACTGACTGCAGCCACTCGGCGTTGCAGTCTACACCGCTTTTCCGCGTACTCACCTATTCGGCTGTTACGTGCAAAACTCTTTCGAAACAACTGTACAGTTGAATTCCGAGGTATAATTCAATGAGTAAACAGTTGAATTTGCCGCTGTTCGTCTGTGCCGATAAATGTTTTCTGCTCCTCGGATTGTGCTTCCCGGTTGGAGGCGTTGCTTGCTCTATTTGGGATCGTCGTCCTGGGTCACATCTAGGACGAACGCCATTGGATGCGCCGATGGACCTGGGACGATCGAGAGGATTGGGCATGGGTGAGCATGCTTTCATGCTTTTTGTGTTGCAATTACAAAAATATAGAGTAAACATTTTACAACGTTAGATACTCGTGCTATCTTTTTTATTCTACAACTCAGTCTAATCCTGTGGCTTGAGCTCGTCATCGACTTTGATGGTATCCCCCACTCTTTTTGTTTCACAATTGATGAGTGCACCATCCAAGCCAGAGGGATCATTCCCGTTATTTGGCGTCGTATCGGCCTGTTGCTGTGTTGTCGAATCGCCATTGTCTTGGAATGGTCTTATAAGGTTGCCAGCTGCACCGCACTGAGCAATGTCTGGTATTCCATAAAATGTAACCTGCCATGATTCCTTGACGCTATCTTGGCTTTCTCCGCAATGAGGTGAGGCTCAATGTTGTCGTCTTTGACGCACAGCTGCTCAAATGCGCATTTTCGAGGGCATCGAACCCATTTTGTTTCCTGTTGTACGAAACAACCTCCCGGGCACAAGCGAGAATGCGGCGCTTCGTAGCCAGAATATCCTGGTGTGAAGCAAGGAGTCTTGGGGCATCTCGGGGCCCTGCAGCCAGCGCACAGCGTGTCAATTCCTTCCAAAGCCATGCAGTCTCCTCTTACATGTCCATGGATGCATTGAGGGACAATAAAAAACAGCAGGAATCGCGCACCCGCATAGGGATACGCGTTGGCGATGAGATGGGATCTTTTTCTTCTTGTTGCTGTTCCTCTTTTCCTTTAGATTTCGGGTGGTTGCTTTCCCGTCCAATGCAACACCTTGCCGGCTTCAGAAACGAGGTGCCATTTTCGTGTGCGTTTATTTCTCCCTGTTATATAACAGATATATCGCCATGCTATGGAGTTTCTGATTCTTACACGTGTTCTCGAAATGAAATAGCGCACGTCACCGGCTAGCCTGGTCACAAGGTACTGAGTAGGTTGGTCTCTCCAAGATTCTTGCTGCCCACCTTTGCTTCGAAAATGAATACATTCGGATGCAAAATTCAAATTCAAATGCGAACAAATTATGCAATTATTATTGTTTATTTTAAGCTATAATCGGGGGAAATATTCAATTTGTCAAATACGCGATGCGGTCGTACAAATACTGGGAAAGAGTACTATCCAGTCACTTGGCAAATGATCCATCCCTTAAATTTCTCTTTTGATGAAGTAATATCCAGATCCAAGGTCTGATAGTTCAATCTGGCGATATAGAATTTGAATGAATTAATAAAGTAGAAATATTGAAGACCTCTCGCTCAGCGCTTCTCGATTCACTCATAGATAAATGTATTGATAAAACCTTTCGCCTTTCTTTTTTTAGCACTTGCTTTTTTACCTCCACCCTGACCAGCTGGTCCCTGCAGCTGCAGGGATCTACCCCACATGTGAGATACCTGTTACAGGTGTCATGATACTGTTGGATTTGCCTGGGTCCATGTGGCATATCGTCGGGTCTAAACCATCTCCTGTTATTCTGGCGGTCCCTAGATGGTGGGCATAGTTCCTTCATCTTGACCAATTGGTTGCTTTTATTGTTTGCAGAAACCCAAATATGCCTGTATGCCAATGGGGTGCTTCAAAACACAGGACCCCATTGAGTAAGTGTTAACTGTTCACAGGAAATAAATCCCCAAAATGGATCATTGTGATCAATCATGATTCGATCGCTGTTTAGTATGAGTGAAGACCATCTATAATAGAAAAGGAGAAACACATTCCCCCCTTCGTGTCTGGTACACAAACTGTATCCACGGATCACTGGTCTCCTCGTGAATGAGGATAGGTTGTACCCTACTGTACAGAAGAAAGAGAGAAGACGGATGCACCGCATGTCACAAATGAACATAGATACGAATGTCCAGTTTCTATTGGATATAAAGTCTATATTCTAGGAGTACTCAGCAAAGCATGTGTTTCTGTCAGACTTTGCTCAAGGATTTGGAGATGGATCGTTCGTTCGGTGGTAACCAGAAAGTCTAGTCGAAGAGTGTTGACTGGCGGGAACTACCAGTCTTCTTCTGGAAATAGAAAATCATGAAATTAGTATAGAATACTGTTCGTCGAAGAAAGAGAGAATTGCAATTTTGGTACCGCCTGGAAGGAGGGCCCTCGAACTTCAGATCGCCTGTGACGAGAGTGCTTGCTTACGTACTGTTGTGAGTCTAAAAAGATGGGGAATTGTTTAGGTAAAGGGAATAAGAATGGTTCTAAGGAAAAGGGAGGGGTGAAACTTGATCCTCGTCGGAGGAGTTTTAGTAAACGTGTGGATCCATGGGAGAAGACTGGTATGGTGGCGTTTAGGTCGTCGAATCTCAAGGCGAGTGGATGTTGAATAATTTTATGTTGAGATCGTATAATCAATGCATAATATAAGTGAATATACTTGCTGATGGGAGTATAAAGTGGATTGAGTGATTATGTGTGACACACGTGTGCAGGAGTTTCCAAAAGAGGTACAAGGCATTGCGAACAAAGTGCGAGTGCTGGATGGTAGTGGGAATAAAATAAGTGAAGTGCCATTCTATATCGAAAATATGATTCGCTGCCATCGACTGGGTCTGTCGAAGAATAGGATTCGGGAAATTCCAGAGGGAATTGGGTCAATGGTGAATTTAAGGGTGTTGCTACTGGATCACAACAGGCTTGTAGACCTGCCTCCTGCACTGTTTACGCTGACAAAGCTGGAACGATTAAGTCTGGCTCATAATCATTTGACTGAACTTCCGAAAAATGTGTCTCATTTGGACCAATTGAAATACATTGATATCTCTGGGAACAAGATTCGGAGTATCACAAGAGGAATAGCCGGGTGCTCTAATCTGGAGGAACTGCGTTGCAGTGATAATGTAATCAGCAAACTTCCAATTGACCTGGCCAAACTTGAGAAACTGAGGCTTTTGGTAGCTGAGAACAATAGGATTTCGACTGTGCCTTCTGAAATATTTACGTATTGTGAATCTTTGCAGACAATGGCGCTTCATGGAAATCCAATCACAGAACAAGATTTGGAAGAAATAAAAGGATATCAAGATTTTGATGCCCGACGCCAGCGTAAGTGGGATAAAGCGATATCAGCAGGTGTACTGCTGGGTCAGAAGCACTTTGAAGAAGTTGCCAGCAGAACCCCGACCTCTTCTGGATGATGACAAGGACTGCAGCGAGTGTGGAGCAATCGGTCAACATGAATGAAAGCTCGTGATATGTAATTCGATTTAAGAAGAACTTCCAATGATAAATCTCCCATTCGACATTAAATGACATGCTAAAATGGAATTGTAAGAGCATTCTGAACATACACTTACACTCTGAATGTTCATTTTCATTTCGTTTTTGTTACACTAGAGGTGCTATGTAATATGTGACAAGCCGGTCATGACTCTCGCCGGACCGACAGATCCACATATGCACAGAGACCGATGGATACCGGTAGATCGGAATTGTACCGCCTAGCAAAGGGCAGTACAATACCGCCTTTGGCGGCCCGCTTCAAGTTTCCCCACCTCGCCCGTTGCTCTCCCTTTTCAAATAAAAACACACGCTTAAACAGCAAGTTAGTTATTTAAAGTATTAAACTATAGTAGGGAGATAAAAATGGTAAGTTCATACAACCTGCACGTTTTGCCCAGTTGAACGGCAGCCAGCATGATGGCTGCCGTCATAACCGGTCCGGTTTTTTATGGAATCTGAGTTTCCCTGGGATAACTTATATATTCATTGAAAATAAGTGAAATTGGGGGGGGGATCCGAGACGAAAGAAAGTCTGCTGGTTCAAGAATAGGTCGCGGCTGCCGTCGGCGTGGGCTTGGCCCGTCATGGCACCATTCTTGTGCTTCCGTGATACCGCAGCTATATGGACGTTTTGATATTTGTTTTTTAATATTATATTAGTCGCTTACTATTCGCAATTTGTATGTGTAGGTTCTCTCTTGTGATATCGACCTTCTGCACCCTACCGCTGAATACGAGAAGCGCAGCCATAAGCTGAAACGCCTAGTAGAGTCTCCAAACTCGTACTTTATGGATGTTAAATGTCAGGGATGCTTCTCAATGTACGTTAAGATGAATTTAATGGTTATGTCACGGGGACATGGATGAAAAGTCACGCCGTCCTATTTGTCCGCCATCGTGGATGCGGCCGCTCTTCTGTGAAAGAGCTACCGTCCTTGTATGCAAGTCACATGTGTGTTGAAAAAGTCACTGATATCATTTTATGTCTATTGTGCAGTACCACTGTGTTCAGCCATTCTCAAACTGTAGTAGTATGCCCTAGTTGCAATGCAGTCCTGTGCGTCCCAACTGGAGGAAAAGCCAAACTGATGGAAGGCTGCTCTTTCCGAAGGAAGGGAGATTAAATATTGGTGAACATAAGCTCATTAAATTTATATTGATCGAAGAGTTATATGGAGCATCGACGTATGTGTTTTTATTGAAATGTTAGGTAGAGTCACATGTTTGCAACTAAGATTCATGTGTAACAAATATGTTTAAAGACAACATTTTCATATCGATACAATATCGTATGATAATCACATTCATACTCTACATGAATTTCAAGTGCTTTACATTTGAGCGTGTGTGTGATTGTCATTGAAAAACAAGGTTGATAGAAGAATCTAATTTCGCATGTACAGTATGTCATAATGCCCAGGTCTATACAGAAGATGAATCTGGATATCATTAATGCTTGCTTCTCCGTTATTACTAGGGGTAAAGTCGTGTGTATCGGCTTTTAAGGAAGGCAAATGAGTGTTTGATTCCATTTGTCCGATTGGGCTGGCGGAATTATCCAGGTAAATTACTCTGACTGGAATCTGTAGAGCATTTGTCAGAGCAACCAATTGAATGTGATCGCTCTCTTCCCCCATGGGATCTACGCATTTCGTACAAAATTCCTCCACGCTCATATCCGTGATACCCTGTGGACAAATAAAGGCATCATTTCGCTAACTTTCTTTCAGCAAATATGGAATCATTTCATCACCAATTCGTACCATGATGAATGGAGCAAAAAACTCGGAATTCAATTTGATCTCAGCACTGGTAATTATCCTCATTAAAAAAACAATATAGTTCGATATGTCATCTGATCTCATATTCTTTTCCAACAACTCGAGAGTAAGAGGCTCAGACTCGTTCCCGATCGACCCCAATAACCCGAGCAAGAGCTCCATGGGACCCTCCAGCACCAGCTCCTCGTAACCAACGCTTTTCAACCGTGTCTGCAGCCATACCATTTTCTCCATTATACGGTCCCTTTCTTTGTAATCATTTTTAAGAACCATATTTTCAATATAGCTGAAAATGAAGGAACGGAAAAAGCAGTTTCCATCACCTCTAGCCCTTCTTATTTTGGCATACCCTGTCGATAAATCTGCAATCTTGGTTTTAAATACGTCACTTCCTCTTGAGTATTCCTCCATCAAAGCCCCAATATCCTCTAAATCACCTACAAGAGGTTTATTTCTGGCTTGTTGATCTCGTATTTGATTTTCCCATGCAATGATATCAGCATCCGAAGGTCTATCCAGGTGAGGCATCTGGGCAATCTCAACTTCCCCTGCAGTTTGGGCTCCCCCCATGCCGGCCAATATACAACCAAGGTTACTATCGCTTGGATCTGTACCTTTTACAGTACTCTTATACCCTGCACCTTGCGGCTGATCGTAAACTTCCCCATCGCTGAGACCAGTGACCATCGCTATATCCGATGGGACCCGTTGCAGTTCACTGCTGTTCTTCTGTCCAGAACTTTCATTCACATCTTCATAGTTCAGCCTATTATCATGTGCATATATATTGTACTGTCCGTCGTTTTGACTACCGTGCTGCATGTCCATCGGGCTCAATGCTCCTGCATATCCATCATCCAGATCTCTCATGTGCGTCCTTGCTGGACCTTGAGTTGCAGTAGGCGTGCCAGTATTTGTAATTTCCCCATCAAAATATACATTTGAGCCCCCCAATGGCTCATTTCCTCCAGACGTTTCACCTTCGAACATGCCGGTGTCCCGTGCAGCTCCTCCATGGCCAGTCTCAAAGTCTCCATAGGCAAACTGAAACTGCCCAGGCACAAACTCCCCCATCCTGTCCATATTGGCAACCGGATGTCCCGCCGAGGCGACACCTTCTGAAACAGATGATTGCTGTTGATGGATATTTTGCGCTACCGATGTGGCATTCAATACGCCTGCTCCACGTTGTCTGCTTTCGGCAAAGACGTTCTCGGCGCTGAACCGTTCCATCGCCTGCTCCACCACCTGAGCTGCGATGCTATCATCTCGTAAGTCGGAATTTTGATCATTGTCGGGGGTATTTGCATCATTATTCGTTTGATTGCCGCGTTCCTGTCCTCCACTCGACATTTCAGTTCCGCTGCCAGGCGCCGGCAAATCAAATCGCCTTCTTCGGGTCTATCGAGCAACAAAAGCCCTCGATGGACGGGCTCAAAGGCACAAAAACAAATTTGATCGTTAACACCCAAATCACCAGCCATCCATGGCCAATACTACATAAACTCTTGCACTTGCAAAAGGCACCGTACACCACTCGGCCTAAATTGCAGGAACAGCCAATGCAGCCTGGACGAGTTGGACGAAAAGATGTCGTTTTATCATCAAATTCGTCTAGCTTATCAAAGGTTGAGATGGTCAGCAATAAGCGTGCGATGATGGACGGTCGGCGAATCCGACATTGGGATTCTGAGATCCTTCACAGAAACAGATCTGTTCATCTGGAAGAAGAAGCTCTCTGGTTCCTGCCAGGAGTGGCTGCAGATAATGGACGTCAACAGGATGAATAGACATCCATATTAAATTGATGAAGGTGCTGCTCCAGAGATCACTCGGTGGCATGGAGGTTTTGCTTTGGTACGTCCTGGAAAAGAGCAATGCTGACCATTACTCTGACTTTGTCAAGGAAGAGAGCAGTTTAGAGCTCACACAAAAATTGAGAGACAGGACTCATCACAAGATATCATAGGCATCTATTAGTGCAATAAAGAGCTCAGTATAAAATTCATTGTTCCCTCTGCGCAAATATATGACAAAATGCTGACCTGGAATTAACCTGACTTGGGTGACATGCCATTGTACCCAAAGTCAACAAATGGTCGGCCTACGCGACATTTGTTATTTTGTACATTTCTTCGCATATACTATCATGAAGGTTTCTAGTTTGTTTTCTGGTGCTGGTGCTTTGGATTTGGGTCTGGAAAAGGTGTGTTGTAAAGCTATGGGTCTGTGTTTGCACACAGAGACCGGAGTTTGTCGGGCAGCTATGTGCGGGCACGGGAAATGGCTGTTAAAAGGAGACACGAGGGGATACAATATTGTTTTGGTGCTTTTACAAGTATATGTTGATTACTATGCGTCCAATGGAGGGTCGATGGGCTCGGCCGACAAACGTGATGACGTTTGTTCTGATGTACAAGAGGTGGTACAGAGGCCATGAGAATGTAGTCCGCCAGCATCCATATTTACGCACCATTGCAGTTTGAGTGGGTATTATAAACTTTTTCGCTCGGTAAATGATACATTATCGACATAAGTTGTCATTCTGCATGCAGGGTGGACATGAAGTTATTTTCCTTTGTGAGAGTGACCCAGGGGCTAGACAGGTGAGTAGTAAGGCGGTTTCCTGTTCCTGAGCGTATGCCTCGCCTCTATGATAAGCATCTTGGAAAATAAAAAGTTTCATGTATGGTCTGATGCTACCAGGTTTTGAGGGATAGATTCCCTGGAGTAAGACTGGCAGAGAATGTGTGTTCAGTGGACGCTTTACCAGAGGTAATGATAAAAGTCTTGGTATTTGGACACGAATATTGGAACATCTGGGTGACCTGTCTTTTTCAATCGTTTGCAGGAAACTGAATTGCTGGCCGCCGGATTTCCTTGTGTGGATGTCAGCAGGGCTGGTCTTCGAAAGGGCCTGGACGGTCAGGTTGGTTGGCAGTTTTTTTGTTACATCAAAAGGAGGAAAATGATTTAGTAACGCTAAATTGCATGTCAAATACAGAGTACTGGTTTAGTCAGACACGTTTTTAGACTTTTGCGAGTCGCCAAGGATCGGAAGAACCCTGTGCCGTGGCTATTGCTTGAAAATGTATGGTGCATGCCAATCTGTCTGTTGATTGCATGGCATATCCCTGTCAGTCCTGCCTGAATTTTGAATTGATCACATCACTGTTTTTTTCATGTCAGGTTGAAGCTCTTCTTGACCGTATTGATGACCAGCCACCAGTAATGGCATATGTTGTTCAACAGATCATGGAACTTGGATACACCTCATGGGCTTACAGAGTTGTGGCAGCAGCAGGTGGGTGTCACCTGGCTAAGTCCTCCTCATGACTATTTGAACCTAATTCACACTACTTTCTGTAGGTTTTGGAGTGCCTATGAGGCGTAGAAGGGTCTTTCTAGTCGCTTCAATGTATGGGGATGCTAGAGATGTATTGCTAACCCAAGGAATGTACAGCTGCCCAGGGTCATGCATGAAGCTTTTTGATGGTTTGAAATGCTATAGGTGTCACCTAGAATCTCTCAAGGAGAGAAACTCAAATGAAGACGTTTCATTTGCAATTGATCTCGGGTGTGCTATCTGCAAGCCTGGAGAGGATATCATACCATCCTTCACGACTGCAAATGATAGAATATTATTGCTTTTGGCTGATGGTCGTTCCGGATTACTTCGCATCGAGGATGCAGAAAGACTGCAAGGTTTACCAGAAGGCTGGACAAAGCCATGCTTCCCTATAACTCCAGAAGGCATTTCTTCTCACAAGAGAATTCCACACAAAGAAGGGGATCTAGAGTCTCATAATTCGCGTCGATGGCAATTGCTTGGAAATGCAGTCACTGTTCACATCGGTCGATGGTTGGGTGAGCGCCTAAATAATCCATATATTTATAAATACAAATATACAAGAGGTACATTTGATATCAATGATTTGATCACGGAAGATTCAACTCAGCCTAGGGGCACAAAGCGTTCCCCAAATGTATGGAGTTTTGTGACAGTTGATGAGATTCAAGAGGCAGCCATTTTCTCTTTTCAGGAAAGCAACTTTTACAAAGAAGCAAAATTGAGAAGATTGCAGAGGTTAGAGGGCGAAATTGATGTGACTGAGTCCAGAGAAATGGCCAGAGGTCAATTAGATGCAGATGAAGAGATGCAGAAAACAGGCTCAGGGAATGCTACACAGTCGCAATTCAAATCATTCGAGACTGGATCAGATATCGACCTTTCAACAATAACACCAGACAAGATTCAAGATCAACCTCGTATTCATCATCATGATGCAGATGAAGTGGATGAATTCTTCATTCCATACAAACACAGATTCCAGGCCACGATGATGAATAAAATACGAAAGGGCACAGTGCAGAGTACATCGAAAGATAAGTCCGCAGTACGGGACAAATACACTTGGCCAAAATGTGGATGGTGGCAGAAAGGCATTGGTGCATTCGGGGTAACTTGCTTTACGGAATGCCCAGTAATTACGCCATTCCAGGCACTTGGGGAGTTTATTGAGCACCTTGGAAGGTATCGTTCTTCGACTTGAAACTTGCTGCGTGTTTGAATCATTCAGTATCTGATGACTTCTATTTTCGTTTTCTTAGATCCTCTTCTGCGGAAGAGAGAGCGGGGTATGTTCACAGACTCAAGGAGAAGGGTTGGAATTTATCAGAGGAACTATTGGATAGACTCTCTGGAAACAAAAAGGGAATTGCTTCCAAGGTATGCATCTTCCTTCCATAACTATACTTGTCAAGGTATCTTCTTACATGCATCATTTCTTTTTTTTCAGTGCGCCCAAATCAATAGAATCCCTGGTCTTCTCGATGACGATGAGATGGTTGGAGACATTGTATGGGTCAAAGACAATGTATCTGGAGTATATTGGCCAGGGGAAGCATTGGACCCATTCAACATGCCTTTAGGTAGATCCATACCCACTGAAGCATTATCAAAACTAAGTTCCGAGCAGATAAGAGATTCGATTCCTTCGTTAGACGGAACTTGGCAGCCTAACATGAAATCTGATGCCAGGCGCATCTTTGTCATGTTTTTTCCATTGGAATATGCAAAATGGCAGGTATGAGTGCACCCTTCTATCCTTGAATGCCTTTACGATTCATCCTTATTTTGACCAAACCTTCATCTTTATTCATTTCTACAGTGGTATCATCCAAATGAGACGCTACCATGGCAAAAGCACAGGGTGAAGTACGAACGTGCATGTCACAAAGAAATGAAGAATTCAAAGTTTAAATATACTGACCTGCTGACCAATGCCTTAAAAGATGCAAGAGAAAGCCATGGGGTGAAAAATAATTCTAATAATTTGTCTGTCAATAAGATGCGCCAGACGAGAGCCGCAACCGCATCTGCTGGCGTCGACCTGAAGAAGAGATGTGGCAGATGCCGGTCCTGTATGAACGCATACGCTGGAACCAAGAGACATGACTGTTTGACCCAGAGGATGACAGCATCAGCTCTAGGTGGGCATGCTGGAGGACAGCTTGCTATTTGTGGTGAAAATGCGGTAGGCGCCCGCATTGCTGTTTGGTGGGACGGAGATGAATCGTATTTTGAAGGTGTCATTTGCTGGTATGACCCGGTGAGCACTGAGCACACGGTTGCCTATGATGACGGAGAGATCGGTATGCATCGACTCTGGCAGCATGACGAACATATAGTTCTCAAGAACACGATTAAAGATTGGCCAGCCGAGGCTGTTGCTGTCAAAGAGCGGCTCAAGAGAGCAATGCAGGAGCCACTCAGTGAGGATGCTTCCAGTTCAGATGCATTGAACAGCAAGAGAGCCTCAGAACTTGCCTCTAGAATGCCTCAGCTCACCTCATACGAGAAAGAAAGACAGAAGAACATAAAACATATCAAGGAAAAATTCAAGCTCTTCCTGGGACTTGACGCTCTTGAGGCTTCCCAGGTAACCAAGACGGACTAGTCCTCCAGCGCGTGTCGTCTTGCGATTTGGAGGTAATTTCGATCGACCGATTGGTCGCGGCACGAATCGAATCTGAATGGTGTAGTCAACGCCGTTGACCACGCATCTCTACCACGCCATGGTCAAGACCAAGTCCTAGGCTGGTAGGCTGTCTAAAATTAATTCTGTAAGATTACTCAAACGATCAACTTTGGTCTAAAACAAATAATTCATCAGTATGAAGATCGTCGTTCTCGCACTTTGCCTGTTTGTCGCAGGATCATCTCTCCAGCTCGCAAGGTACGCATGTCGTAGAGCATGGTCTAAGCCACGAAATTCGGTCTCAAACTGTACAAATTGTCCGAATTTATGTTTAATATGGGTATTCTTGCTATGGATTGCACGCTCTCGCCGGAGAGCGTGCAGTTGACTTTCGGTCAACTGCGTGATGGTGCATCGGAGCGTGTTCGGTTTGCGTACACCTCACTCCCCTCTTCATGGCTACATCTGCGATGATTAAGAAGAGTAGAAGGATACGTCATTTAATTCATCGGAGATGAAAGTATTTCGGTGTCCCGTGTGGCAGCAGCTCCTTATCCGCTAGGCGTACTAGTCGAGGCAAGGTCTCCAAAGAGACCTCGGTTGACTGTCCGGCTCGATCGGCTTATAACGAGATATCTCGGGGGAGATTCAGGATCTCCAGAGATTTGATGCTGTGAATATATACTCAACGAGTTCGTTATGCTATCATTGCTGTGCAGGGCACAAGATGTTGAAATTGCCAGTTTATACACCAAGAACTGTACCGAATATCTGAGCTGCACAAAGTGCTGCGTCGTGAAGAACAAGTTTGGTAAAGACGACCCAAGCTGTACTGCCCCAGGATGTCACGAGGAGTCTGACATTGTCGGAGCTGAGTGCATCACCACTGCTGACTGCGAAGCTTGCTGCGCCGTCAAATTTGCCGACAAGAACTATCTCGACAAATCTTGCTACAAGCCACAGTGCTTCCCCAAATTGAAGCCAAGTCTTTTTGCCGTTGGAACCACCTGCGCGTCAACAGGACCAGACAACTGCAAGGGCTGCTGCAAGGACAAGTTTGACCAGAATGACTACAGTGATGAGACCTGCTTCACCTTGAGCTGCTTCCCAAAAGTGCACCCAAAGTACACTATTGAGGATGGATCTGGAGCACCAGGATCCAGCTGCATCTCCACAGGCCCAGAAAACTGCAAGGGCTGCTGCACACAGAAACTCAAGGATGGAATCATCGACGTCACCTGCAAAGAGTGCTTGTTGGTCTAATGCACTGTAATGTGAACTTGTGCGAGGATGAAATCCTACAGTCATGATTGGAAATCTTTTGCTCCAATGCATCGACGGATTGATCAAGCAAGATGCTCAATATTTAACATTTGAATCAAGTGTTTTGCACCTGCATCATCGCCTTGCTGCACAAATATTCTGATTGCATGTAACCAGAATTTATAGATCTAGGGTCTTCAACATGTGCACATTACAAGAACTTAATCTATCTATACTTTGTACAACAAGATTCTGCTCCACAGATTTCTGGTCACTTAAAATACCTGGAGAGCAGGCTCCTCCGAGAGGTTATCATCTGCGATCATCTAATACATCATCGCCTTTGCGTTCACATGAAGATGTTATTGGAATTCTCTGCACAATATTGCAGCATTAATGCTCTCTTTGCTTTGCCAATGTCGCTACGACGCAGTATCAATTGTACTGTGTCGTAGTCATTCAGAATCAGTGCACGGTCGCGTGCAAGCACCGATTCCATGTATGAGATATTACAATACAAATATAGTAAAATTTTTATCACAAGAACTATAGAATACACCCACTCACCAAATCTGGTTTGAACATGTGATGAACCACTGATGCTCCAGCAAGTAGTGAACTCACTGCGATTACATATCCATACATTACATTGTATTGTACCATTCTAAGATTTATTGTAACTATCTCAAGTCTTTTAGTAAAGACCTTTAGAAAAGGATTTTAAAGAGTAAATACCGGGCCAAACCCCATTGGTCTTAGCAGTCTTGGTGCCAAGCTTGGACTCCGCGGATGCCTGCAAGTATGGCGCACCGTTTTCAAATTTCAAACGTCATCTTCAAAGGGAATTTTGTTACATTAAATAGATCTATTATTCTAGTTTAGTATATATAAGATGTACCTGAGAATAAGACTGGTCTCCCCAAGAATACTGACATGAATATGTCTGGCGTGCACTGCTTGCAATTGCAAGCAACTGCTGACACTAGAAGCCATCAATGATGCTGGAAAGTCTATTCATTGGAATGCTACTTTGATCGAAGATATAGAGACGTGTATCCAAAGATTACTTTACCTTGCGAATAGGAGTTTGAAGGCTCCGGGAGAGAGAAGACTGGATGCTGCTTTGCATAACTTGCAAGCAGGTGGAGTCCTGCAGGCATGTCTTGTTTGTTTCCAAGGAAATGTGTTCATGGGAGAATAGTCTCGCCCGGAACAACCATATACTTGATGAGAAAATATCCGTAACCTTCCACTGCTTTTGCTGCTCTGAAGGGGAGTAGCATCCAAAGCAATCAGGCGTATCACTCGGTGGATGCGGCAAAAATGAAAATGAGACGCACGTATCTTGGCACGTGTGATGAGAAGTAGCACACCTGAGTCGCACATGCCCACTACGCTTGACGACCAAACAACACAGTGCCTGCTTGAATTCAAGCAAATTTTCGAAGATTCAAAGTCAAGTGGACCTAGTGTCCATGCAAAGACTAGTACGTTGCGTGTTGTCGTGTCCTCTTCTCTTCTCAGACAAGTTCGTGCGAAGGGTCGGAATTTGAGGGCTAGATTATGAGAATAGATTCACATCACCCGTGTGCTTGACAAAGGTATGGACGATTGAAAAGAAAGGAACCTTCTCTCAGACTCCGAACGAACGAAGGCCAGAAGAAAACTGAAATGCAACACAATACAGAACGTTTTCTTGGAAAACAAAGTAAATACAGTTTGATCTTTGCAGTAGCAGAGTCCCAGCCTTTTTGTTTCAGCAAAGAACGAGTCTTTAGCAGTAGGATAGCAGTCTTTCGTCGAAAGGAGAAGACGTCACCACCGAAGGAGAATATGATCGGAGGATCGTCCGTCGCGAAAATATTGGACGACGCATCATGACAATATTGGACGACGCCCTATGAGTCCATATGTGGACGTGCCCCCCTCGCGTGATGTCTGCATTTCTAAAAGAAAGTAAACATTCCGTGAGGTCGACGTATTGATTAAAACAACAAGACACTTCGATATTCATTCAATTGTCTTTAATCAAAGCAAAGAAATCGAGTTATGCAGGCTTGGGCTTCTCGTGAGAGGTGCGACGATGAGCGTGTGTTTGCGTTCTCGTGCGAGGAAGCTGGCGAGCTCGGGCGAATCCAGCTTGCAAAGACCCCAGTATGATATAATGAAAAATTTCGATGAAAAGTAAGTCGTATCTGACAACGATTGGTGCGATGGCGTGCAGGGGCGTCGTGGTGGAGAGCAAGCGCGTGGGGCCTGAAGGGCACCGGTCGGAGGGGACCTCTGGTTGCAAGGACCTGAGCGCACCGCGTGTACCATCCCAACCCTTGGCTCACCCGGCCAGCGTGGGTGGTGGGGAGGCTGCGTCCCTGGCGCGTCCCTCGTCACTTCCAACGAGGCCGATCAAGTTGCCAGAAGCCATACGGCTGACATCTGGAAAGGAGCTCACGGAGGTGCCATGTGAGTATTTCCAGAGGCACCCGGGCATGTGGACAAAAGTCAGCGAGGCCAAGGATGACAGCGAGAGGAATAAGGCCTTGATGCTCGTTGGCAGGAGCCATTTCCTAGCCAAATTAAAGTTGAAACTCAAGAAGACGGACCAAAATCTGGGGAAGAGTGACCATCGACAGCAGGAAGCGCCCCGCACTCCGTTGAAAGCGGTGATGAACCAGCAGTTGCTAGCATCCACGCCAACAGAGCACCAAGACGCGACAGCAGTGTCCTTCGAGGAAGATATCAAGCTGGAGGCTAAAGCCGATCGTGATGACGAGCTTGTGTCTAATAGTCCTGGAGTCGATCAGGGGCTCTGCTCCCTGATTGATCTCAGTGGTGAGGATACAGAGAGCAACCCTGCTCCTGATCTCGGCCAAGGGGATGCACACGGCAGCGGTTACCCGGCAGCGTACAGCGGCAAGCCCATCCGCTGCTACCAAAGGAGCACCGAGAAGGGCCTGGACAATGTGATCAGATATGAGAGCAAGATGAAGCTGGACGAGAGTCGCGGAGGCGTGGTGCCCAACGAGGTGTTGCCACAAGACTGCCTGGACGAGGTGAATGGCCTGCTGCCGCAAGGCGAGGGAGAAGGGCACCAGCTCGTTCCACAAGGGGTGAAGATCAGGTGCATCGTGTGCCCAAGAAGCGGCACCTTCTCGGACGGGAAGCGGTTCAAGGAGCAGGACCTCTACCTGCTGCGACAAGAGGGCAAGAGCCCCACTCTCAGCGGGTCTCTCGACCCCCGGAAAAGCAGTCCGTCCAGGGAAGACTTGTGCGACCTGATGGGGATCCAGCGAGTGGAGAAGAAAGACGTCTATGTGACTGCTGTGTCTTTTCGAGCCTCGCGGGCATGCTTGCTGATCCCCGACGGCCACCCACAGAGGGAAGCGCTGGTTGGGAGCTTGGACTTGGAGAGGTATGGCAAGGAGTCGTACGCCCTGGTGACCAACCTGAAGCTCAAGGGCCACGGAGCCACCTTGAGCGCGCTGCTGTTCAAGGTCTTGTTCCACAACTGCGGTGATATCTGTGACAAGGCCAAGGAGGAGGGATGGCTGTCTCCTAAGAGGAAAGCGCCTGACGGGGATACAGGCAGCCACACCACCCAAGGAGACAGCGGAAGCAACCATCACCTCGGTGATGCAGCCCCGGTTGCAGGCAGCGGAGGCCTCGCACAGCCCGTGGCAGTCCCCGACGTGGAGGACGGAGAGATTACCAGAGATGCGTCGTTCCGCATCGGGCACCAGATGCCCGAGGGTGGCAAGCAGCAAGAGCAGCAGCAAGAGCAGCAGCAAGAGCAGCAGCAGCGGGAGGAGCCCTGTTTGAAGAGGGCCAAGGCAGGCGACGAACACAGTGGCTCAGGGCCGACAGAGCAGCAGCCCCAGTCTGACTTTACCTTCATGCCGCCCTCAGACCCCAGGCGTCAGGTGGACGTGGTGCGTGCCAAGACCACCGGCGAGGCAGGGGAGAGGAGAGAAACTCCCGGGCCGGTGCATCACGGGTGGTCACAACAATGGCCTCTCTTTTCGTACCAGCCCCAAGACCCCAGGCAACCTACTGCTGTGAGGCAAAAGACTGACGAGGAGAGACTACGAAGAGAACGCAATACGCTGAGAGCAAAGGTGGAAAATCTAGGGCTGTCTCTAAGCAGAGTACGTCAGGAAGACATCTCAAAAGGCATACAAGTCACAAAACTCGAAGAACAGCTGAAACAGGCTGTACAGGAAAATGACACGCTCCGAGAGGAGCAGACAAGAAAGGAGGAAGAGCTGAGAAGATACGAGAGAGAGCTGAGAAGAACAAGTGAAGAGCTGAGTGCCAGGAGACGGGAGGCGGATGACCTGCGTTTGAGGGTGGATGCAGCGAATTTTGCACTGACCGGACATATCGACAGGTTGCGATCGGACGGGGATGCCAGGCGGCAGCAAAGATACACCCCTGAAGGCAGGAGAACAAGACGATAAACCTCAAGGAGACGATTAAATCAGGATTGTCGGTCGTTGTCGTCGTGACGGTCCAGCACGTCACCGCCCCATCTTGGACCTGTACTTCCATGTGTTTGTTTGTTATCACCAGCAACAGATTGAATCTGCTTTTGTTTTGTATTTTGATGCTTCAGTTGAACCAAAATGACACTTCTCTTCTGTAACATGAATCTAGTCCATTTATCATCATATGATGAGTGGAATCGTTTCTAATGGTTCATCTAAGAAACAGAACATTGTAAACCATCCTAGGGAAAATATATTTTAGCATCTGCAGCTGCAACGCATGAAACTCTGGTGTGCTCCAACTGCCATTCATTTAAAATTGAAGATCAATTTTCCTTGGATACTCATGAAGGACAATGATCTATGTTCTATGATTTGTATTCACGTACACTCTTGATACGAAATAGTCAACTGCTTTGAAAGTTGCAGTGCGCTGGATGAGAGAGAAAAAGTGCTGTTGCTTCAGGGCGATGAGGGATGCAGACAGGCAAACACTTTGAAGCATCTCATGACATCGAGAGAAATGAATTGCATATAATTTATAGATAATATACAAGGACACAAATTGAACAAACCGCAAAATGCTGCCAGATGAGGTCAATGAAGTTGACAAGTACATTGAGGCAGAAAATTGCAGGTACGTTGTCCTTCATTCTAAGATGCTCTTCAATTTTGTGTATGAACATGGGTTTTATTTTAATGTTTTTTCATTGGACGTATTGATTAAGGCCTTGCTTCCCCGCATTTGTAGGCATGTGGTTGCCTCTGTTATTCCTGACTGGGAGGAAGAACTTGAACAGGAGCAGTCGTTACGCCGTACTTGGCCTGTGCTCCTGGGTGACCCCCGGGAATTTGCGTCTGAGTTGGAAGGAAGACCATTGGATTATCAGGCTGATATCATGGAGGAGCAGAATGAGAATGATAAAAAAGGTGGTGGTGCTTGTAGAATCGAGCCAGGAAGACACGAGGAGGAGGAGGAACTGGAAGCTCTTTTAAAGATGGACTACTCTCATATCCAGAGTCTGCCCATTCCAACCGTGCCCAATGTACCTGGTTCAGTGATTAAACAGACTATGATGACTCCTTTTCGGCGCTGTAATGTGTGTTCGAACTGCTTGAGGCATAAACAAAGGAAATATGCTTGCCTTGCCATAGAGGCAGTAAAGAAATGGGACGAGGCCCTTGGAGGCGTTGATGGTCAGACAGTGGCTGCAATGGCGACTAAACTGACAGAAAAAGTATCCACTCATGGTATGAGGGTGGGAAAAGGAATGAGATGTGGTGAATGTAGGACGTGTCGGATAAAATGGAAGTCTGAACTTTGCATGACTCTGAAAGCAGTGAGAGATGGAGAACTCCCAGACAGACTAAAGCCAGCTGCTGCGGAGGCATTAAAAAGAAGAAGACTTCTGGGCATTGCATTCGATCCGTATGCGGAAAAGAAGAGTGGCAGGGACATGCTGTTGAACCTGGCAGGTGATCAAGGGATCAATGGTGCAAGTGACACAGAGGAGGAGCGCTGGGGGGTTGCAAATGTAGATGACAAGATTTTGAAGTCTTTGCAGGACGGAGCGAAGTCAAAAAAGAGAAAAAAGTACTATAGATGGAACTGTAGTTCAAAGATAGATGGGAAATCGATCTGTGGTGCTTCGAATAACGAAAGCGCACTTTCTTGCATGAAATGCAAGGCAGCAAGGTGGTCAGGAGAGGGTGGGCAGTTGGAGCTCCGGGTCGCAGCCATTCTGGCGGAGGGACAAATTCATATCAGGGAGCCAGGGAAATTTCAAGAACATGTAAAAGAAAGAATTTTAAGGGAGTATGGTCAAGGAGGGGATGAATTGGATGTATCACTGGATGACGTCACGAATGCCATTCAAAAATACACTGAGAAAGAAACGTCTCAGCATGAGGATAACAGTCCAGAATCCTACGAACGAATCACCCAAATAGGTCGTGCTATTCGGAATTCGGATTTTGGGGATGCGATTATGAAATTCGATGCATCAATTTTACAGTCAATCCGAGAAATTGCAGCATTACGTGGTGTTGATCTTGACTCTGGATGGGAGCTTTGTTCAAGACCAGAGACTAATCAAGAAGAGCACGATCCTCTGCCTGCAGTTTTCGACAATCTTGTATCGGACATCAAATACTCTGCGTCCCTCAGTGATTTATCGAATGCATTATTTCTTAGAAATCTAGAATTGCTGCGCAAATCTCTTTTTGACTTGTACCACAAATCAGGCGATCAAGTGCGTATAAACGTGGAAAGTTTTTGGTCCTGCCCTGGAGCCAGGAAACAATTCATCAGAGTGGTCAAAGGCTCTGCTTTTGCAACAGTGCAATCTGTATTTTTTGATTCCATTCAAAGGCCTGCCCAGTTGCCATCAATTTGCTCTGACCCCATCCAGGCTTTTGCCAGATGCTCTTTTTGTGGTGGAAATCATCGCCCTGCTCTGCCTGTTTGGAGAGCACATCCTATCATGGCAAAAATCATCGATAATAAGAGAGGCCTTGAAAGACGATATGAGTCAGAAGACGACAATATGGATAAAATTACCTCTTGGAGAATGGAGAATATCACCAGAAATGTCAGGTATCCATTATACCATTTGGTAGAACATGTGCTCAACACGCTATCACTGCAAGAGGCAAGTTCTCGGATACCTGTGACCTTGAGGCCATTTCCAAGAAGGAGATTCATAGAGTACGTTTTTTAGAATTTTTCCTTTGTATGAGTGATATCTCGTCATAGTCCATAATGATGTTCAATGGCTCCTCCAGGTCTACCAAAGTCCCTGCATTTCCAGCCCTCCCAGTTGATGGCACAAACTGGTTCAACCTGACTGAACGAGCATCATTTGTGAATTCATGCATCCCAGATAACAAAAATTCACCTATTCAGATTTATAAAGATGTCAGCAAAGACAGGAACAAAGCCATCAACAGCAAGTTGGGCCCACAATCAGGGATCCAGCCAAGGCCAGGAGCTTTTAAAATGGTGGCTCCAGCATCACAATACCAACCCTTGGAGGGCCTAACAACCAAAGGCACGAGTTCTATAGACAAAGAATCATTAAAGGAGTTTCCAAAGGATGTCCAGTTGATCTTCCAAGCCGCCAGTGAGTTTGGTATCCAGAGAAGTATTCTCGAGAGAGCAGCAAAACGATTCAAGGGATTGTATTCCCAGTAGCGTTGTTCTTGTTTTAGCTGGCATCAATCTTATTAGCGATTGTGACCGTATTAGCCCACTTGTTGTGATGAATCACTAGATTTATATATATATATATATTTATTTAATGGATTAAACCCGCATTTATGGTTCTTACTTTTAGATTCCGAAACAAAATACAAAAATGTTGACAAAGCCCTCTGCACGCTTTCAGGTGTCAAGTACACCCAGCAGGTTGTATACTGCGTCAATTAGCATTGAAAATTCTGCTAGATCATCAGTAGTCTTTCAACCTGCCAGGGAAAGGTGGAAAGGAATTGCATTGATCAGAAGACCAAAAAACTCCTGGTTGAGAACGAAATCTTCTAACAACGATAGCAAAGCCACTAGTGATATGGAGGGTCAGAAAGATGAAGCAGACAAAAAAACAGTAAATACAATCGATGATTGGAATGTCTCGGAAACTGGACAGGATGGGCCGCATCCTGTGTTGCATTTTTTGTCAGGTGCGTAGGAAATCAAACAACCTTTGACAAACCGTTGGTGAACTATATGTTGTGATTCCGGATGGTGATATGTGCATATAGAATTTGTGATTGAGATTAGATTCTTTTGGTCCTATAGGGAATATAATGTTTGCCGGGGCCTTGGGTGTAGCTGCACTGCTGGCATGGTTGTTAGCCAGGTCAGTTAAGTGGAGTGGTGAGTGAAACTGCTTGCTTTGTGAGGTATTCATCGACTATTCGTCATCTGGAGTATAGAAATAACATATCAGGATGTTAATTTTGTTTGAACAAGTAATGAGGGATTCACTCGCCATTACTGTGAATTTCAGGGAGAAACCAATCGCTCAGGGTCCAAAGTCGTTATCCCGAAGCAGCATCTATAAGGGGTACATATGGATACTCTCCAGAAAGTTCGCATAGGAGATATGAGTCAAACGATCTAGGACGGAACGATCTGGAGAGAAGAATATATCATGACCAAAGGATTCTTCCCAGAGAGGAATCATATGGAGACCAGAATGTCAGGCAAAGGATCCCAACTGAAGTTGGTCCTACTCCTTTAGAGAAAGAGGAGGATGAGGAATTAGCGCATCTTGGATCCAATTTACATCCTTATTCTCATACAGAAGTCAAATCAGAGGAAAAGTTCAAGAGAGAGATGCCTGATGAAGATGCATCAATTGGCATTGATGGTCTAGTGAGCAGAACTGGTCACCAGACGAATAGAGGGTATGATGGGGAATGGGAAGAGACATATTTATCCGATGATGACATACCAAGAGGTATGTCAATACAAGAAATGAGGAGTAGAGCTGAATTAGCAGGTAAGATTGCAGTAAAAGCAATGGCACATGCACACAATGCAGCAGTCAGTGCCTCAATAGCAGCTGAGGCAACCAAACAAGCTCAGGAAGCGGCACAAAAGTCTGCCCAGGCAGCGGCAAAATGCCAACATGCTCTAGAACTTAGATCATATGAACAGATTCAAATAACCTATCAAGCTGCAAAGCAAGCAGAGGAGGCTGCTCAAATTCAGGCCCAAAATTCTGCAATCATGGCCACCAAATCAGTAATGGAGGAAAGCAAGACGAGAAAGAAGGCACAAACTGCAGAAATTTGTCAGGACTTCAGCAAACCTCATGGAATCATTAACATTGTAAAGTCTAGTTACACAGACGTAACAAAAAAGATGGTGGAGATTTTGGTTGCTATGAAGGAAGGTGCCATCATGGCTGCCACAGCTACAAAGCATGGTGGTCAAGTGGCTTTCGAAAGTGTGGAATCGGCGTTGAGTTTGGCGAAAGGAATTATTCAGAAGTCGAAGGGAAATGCGTGATGCTTCATTTATGCCCATCATATATTATTAATTCTATCAAGTACCCATATTACATGTTACAGCACAAAGCATCACACTACAAATTAGGCATGCAATCACAAACCATGATTTTGCAACAAAGCCTGGAGGATTTTAAGATTTCCATGAGTCGTCTACAACATTCCAACTCTTAAATACATGGATATCGGTGCAAATTTTTTGCATTGGTTCTGTTACCCTGCCAACAAGCAGGCCATGAACTGATAGTCCCATCTCCTCCTTAGCAACGTTCAATTTACCAAGAATATCTTCATTAGGATGGGGTATTTCTCCATCTGTAACCATGAGTATATCGGCCAAATTCCACTCTTCCTTTCCAAGCCTCTCTAGGCTGAGCGCCAGAGGAGCATCCACATCAGTGCCTCCAGAGAATGACATCGTAAGAAACGACAATAATTTACCGATAGATTCTGGGCCTACATCCAGTTCAAATTCCATCACATTTTCTGGACCGCTAAAAGCGTAGACTAGACATTTTCTTTGCTGCCTAATTGCGCCTCTCATGCACTCAAGGGTCAAAGATTTTGCAACTGTCTCCCTTGGTCCTAACATCGAAGCAGAGGTATCCAAGCAAACAATTATTGGCCCCATTTCCGAAGCAGGGCGTAGCTCCAATCTACCAGTTACTCTAGAAGGCTGATCATCAACCCACCCAGCTCGTTCATAACTCAAAAGCGTTCGTTCGGCCCTACGTGCCAAAAATAACCTTCTGCAGGCTTTAGATCCTTTAGTTATATCCCCTTTTGGCCAACCTGAAGCCAGAAGACGGGCTTCCGAAGGTAGCATTCGCGAAATATCACCAGATCTTGTCAAGCCTCTAGTTTCCTCTGGGGATTCTTCCGAGCGAATTACCCCCAGGGGCATTCCTGATTTGTATACCTGTTGAGGTGCTCTTCGAATAGGTCCTTTTCCGCCTCCTCTTCCTAATGATCTCACTAGCTCTCTCAGTTCTTTTAAATTTTCTAATTTTCTCCTTAAAATTTGCAGTTGTTTCCATCCCGTGTTATGCCAAACTGCTGCAGAAGCATCAAATCCCTCTGGCCCTTCAAGCAATGGCTCAATATCATCAAAAGCCTCTTGGGCTGTCTCTAATGCCTCCATTGCAGGAGCCCACTGATCCTCGAACTTTTGAAGCATGTTTTCTACCAAATCTTCCGCAAAACTAGACGAATCGTCATCTTTGCCTGCATCACTTGGAGCAGATGCTGATCCATCATCATTAATATCCTCCAGTTCCACCTCCAGTTCAGATTTCGAAGCCTCTTTTGACATTACTCCAGCACCAGACTCTTCCGAACTTTCTGGCTCACCTTCGGCCGCCTCGTTCCCTTGAGATGGACTGTCACCTGTCTGGCCTTCGTTTTGATTCTCTTGCTGATTATTAGCTTCTGGATTCTGTGATGATGGAGAATTTTCAGGAGATCTTGATTGTTCTTGTTCATTATTCATCAACTCGACTTCGAATTCCTTTGCAAGTTGCAGAAATTGACGGAGAAGAGACCCCAAGAGCTTGGGGTGCTTCTGTGTGAACCGTGCCATTCCCAGCTTTCTGAGCACATCCAAAAATTTTGATCGGAATGGCTCTTCTGGCCAAGTCAGATCATCCGCCTTTGGGAGAGTCCCTTTCGAAAGCTTTGAATTCCACTGAGCCAAAGATAAAAGACGACTTTTCAGGCTCCTTACATTTGTAGTCCCTGGAAGCTCCATTATGGATTCAAAAAATTCCTTTTCAATACCCAACTGTTTTGCCATGTTGACGTCAGGTACTTCATATTGAGATACAATATTTCCAAATGAAGATCCCTTTGAAGGGTTTTCACCCTTCCTAACATTCTGTTCAGCAGAATCGTCTTCACCTGAGACAGTGTGGTTTGCAACATCATTGTCTTCATTACCAGATGTTTTGATTCTACCACATCGCTGCACCTTTCTTTCCCAAGTACGATACCTTCCCACTTTCTCTCCATAGATTTTATTGAGTTCACATCGAACAATTGAGAGAGCATTGGCCTGCTCGCAGGCTCCTATTCTGACATGTCGTTTGAAAAAATGTAAGCCTCTAACTGGCCTCTCAGTTCTGGAAGCACAACTAGTAGCGTCTCCCGAATTTAATCCCAGAAACAAACCCATTATTTTAAATAATTAAGAGACAAATGATAATCTGTGAGAGCTCGTCAGCCAGATGGGCCTCTATGGCCTGATGAACTTCAGCTTCAAAGCTACATCTCCAAAACTCCAATTTGATACTTGAAACGATTCGATTTCAAGATTGAGGCTTAGTTTTTGGAACAAAAATTCATAAAATGAGATCATCCAATTGCAAGTATACGTTTCGTGAGGGCCTCGCTCCGATCGCTGAGAGTGGAAGGGCAGCACTGCTTCCACATGTCGATGGTAATTTCGAGCTTGTGGAACAGCCTCGCCCTGCGTTGATGGCTTCGATCTCTTCAATGTTTTCTCATTATAAGGAAAGAAGGCCTGGAATGCCCATTTTTACGATCGCAAGGTAGGTAGTAAGGTCGTTTGGTGGACTGCACAGCTTTGTCTACTGAAGTGAACAATGCAATTTTGCATGAATAATGCAGGTCTCCTGCCATTGAAGAGTCTTTGAAAGTCATCCGCATTCGAGGGGATGGGAAATGCATGTTCAGGGCGATAGCTCTGGGTTTGGCTCGTAATCAGGGCAAGTACTTGGGACCAGAAGCAGAGCAGCAAGAAGCTGACAAACTTCGACTGGCAGTAGCAGAAGCATTGTGTAGGACACCAAAAAGGCGAAATCAGTTTGGGAAGGCAGTGATCGCACTAGAAGCAGAGGATAATTTGCGAAAGTGAGTACTTTATAATGAAATATTGCAAGAATGCGTGTGCATATGTCGTCTTGTTTTACATGAATACAGGAAAGAGAATGAATGCTGTTGTGTTGTGTAGCTACTGTCGAAGGATACAGTCTCCGACATTCTGGGGCGGTGAGCCAGAGCTCATTGTGCTGAGTCAACTTTTGAAAGTTCCTATCTTTGTGTACCTATCTAATTCGGAGTATGGGGGCACATCAGGGTACAGCGTAATTCAAAAATATGGGGAGAAATATAACAAGAAAACAAAGGATGCTCCTCGTCGAAGACCAGTAAGACTCTTGTTTACAGGAGGTAACCATTATGATCTCTTGGTACGATAATAAATTCTGTTTTTTTCAGTGTACTATGGTAAAGAATCACAGTCAATTGTGACAAACATGGCTTCTGCTCCTATTCCACAATCATTTGGGTGCCTCTCAATGCGAATATAGCCTTCTTCTCCCCACCATGGACTCCACATGTTTTTGACGAGCCAATAATCTTTTCCGGTTTCCGAATCTGTGCCAAATCCACTAAGAATGACGGCATGGCTCAAGCTGCCAGCCTTTGTCTCACAAGTAGGGTTGGAATACACTCCCCCTGTATAAAATCTGAAGGAGGAGGCATCAGCATCAACTGAAACTGCAAGAGGACCTTTGAGCCACAATGCAGCTTTAACAGCTTCTTCAGATCCATCGACAACTTCATAAGTTCCCTTCACGTTTATTTTGCTCCCACTCATGTGGCAATAATCGTTGACCCCTTTGTATGGATATGAATCAGAAGTTGCAATTCCACCATTCTTCCCAAAAATCCAGTCAAACGCCGAATTCTGTTGGCCCCCAAAGCAGCCAGTGTTCTTCTCACTCCATGCACAATCAAGTAATGATTGCTCTGAGAACAGAGTCTGTCCCCCCTTGCATCTGGCCACAGCACTCTCAATAGCAGCAATAGCACTAAACGCCCAACAGCTGCCACAAGCCGCTTGATCCTTGACTGGAGAATCGGCTGGTGTCCCTTTCCAACTAAGTTCAGAAGGTAGGAAATCATCAGGAATAGATTTAAAAGTAGTCTTGTTGGAAAAATGATCAGACTGGCCAGTCTCTTGCCCCTTCTTCCGCCCTAGGATAGCATGGTACTCTTCATCAGACCAGTCTGCCATATGATTAACTCCCAAACGATGCGAACGGCCATTCGTATTTGAATTCCAATCCTCTATATATTGCTTATTGCCCAGAAAGTAGCCTAGCCTTTCATGGTACTCTTCCCCAGTGCCATGCCTCCTTCCAAACTTATGCGCAAAAGAATCATATGAAGAATGACCCCAAAACTTTGATGGTGCATGCATATGATACGGGCTCTTTCCAAGCATATAAGCCAAATCATCTTCTTTCTCACAAATTAAATCTTTTGGTGGTTTAAACTCGTCGTCATCTATATCATCCGTAATAATTTCAAAGTCGAAAAAGTCTGCCAAATATTCATCCTTATGCCCACCAGTATAGAGATTAATTCCACGCATCGCTAGCCGAACTGGATCACCGGTTCTGTGATCAGTATAAAACTTATAATGCATATCCATATCTTCTCCTTCAGTTAGATCCCATTTCCAGACATTGACCTTTCGTCCACTGATGGATGAATGCCCAACGTGCTTCCATCTTGACTCTGAAAGATCTGGTAGCACAAACCCCAAGTAGTCCTGTGGAGAACCAACATCATTTCTCATAACAGCAGAAAACGTTTCCTCAACCATTTGCAATTTGCGTCTCGTCGGGCCAGATCCTTTGTCAGCTGGTGCCACCCAGCAGTGAAGTGTATCCACCTCTGGAAATATCTCATACATCTTCTTGGCTGGACCATCGATGCTCACCGTTTCAACTCCGTCCCGTATCACCTTCTGTCTACCATTCTCGTAGTCTTGCATAGCATAATATTCATACCTGTAGTGCAACAATAATCATTAGTACAGAGTCACTGCCCCTTTTGAGCAGTTGCACCATACACATAATCAGGATGAACTTTGACGCACATCAAACCCCCTTTTTGAAGCTTTTCCATGTATGGAACTGTGAAATTCCATGATACCCTATACCGAGGAGGCCAAGTTGGCCTGTTTTCCCCTCCTTCGTCTCCGGGGTAGGGCTTTGATTGGGCAATTGCAGTTTGAAACAAAGCGAGCACCATCAGCGCAACAAGCAAATAATGTAGCACATTTTTGTGTAAAATTCCTTTAAAATTCCGAGACGAAGAATTAAGCATCATCTTCATCGTAATGTATTGCCAATTATTTCGAAATGTGTCGTAATCCTGACAGAAGAAGGCTGAAAATTTTCCCACGAGAGGCCAAGGAAAGGGATCATCAACTCCCTGACGGCCTTCAAAAATAAAGAACCTGTGTTTAAAGATTAATACCATGAAACAGGGACCTTTGCTGAACAAGTAGGGAATCTGCAATCTCAGTCACCAACTTGGCAAGTTGTGACTAATTGTGAATGCATGCAATGGTATTTTCTTGTTTCGTCGAGTACGTAACCAACGTAAGGCTCAGTATACGTAAAGTAGCAAATGTAAAAAATAATTGATTAATTTTTCCGCGATCCTGTAGTACTTGGTGATCAATAGGTTTTGTTTTCTAGAGTTCAACAGCAGACAACTGTTGAGCTTATAGCGAGTTGCTCCGACGCAACAGCAGTCGCATTTTGTGAATTACTGACACACGCATATATATATAATTCATTGATTTTATATGGTTCGTACTAGAAGGAATCCTTTAACGCCCGAAGGGGCCCAGAAGTCAGGGGGACACTCTGATAAGACGGCTGGATTGCAAAGTTTGAAAAGGTAATAAATGCTCCGTATGGATGTCTGATGATTGATCTCATGATCTTATTTGGTACAAATTGAACGTGCATTTGTAAAGGAACTGCGAATGAAAGCACGATGGGTGCAAGGTTGCAGTGTTGGGGTATGCATGCGGTCAAGACTGGGTTCTACTGGAATCTCCCTTGCCGTCGATGTGTTTCTTCGTTTGAATAAATTAATTTCATTTGATTTTATACTGGATTGCAGGAGTCAAAATGGTTCAGAAGGTGGACGAGGTGTAAGAAGTGGAAAGGTAGGAAATTGTTGCTCACGCTCGTTTGACTTTGGTGGGTTTTTTTTTCGTCCGTGACGGATCAGAGGGGCCTAATGCAAATTAATGTGTATGTATATATCAGGGGAAATCATTAAAGGGTCAAGCGGCTGGGTTTTCGGATAGTAATAAATCTTGGTTGAAACCAAAGGAGGGTGGTAAGAGAAAGCCAACAAGAGAAGATACTGATAGCGAAGAGGAACTGAGTGGGACTAGTCAATCGGAGGATGAATTGGAGTTGAAGAGTGCATCTGATGGATGCTTAGAGTCTGAGGGAACGAGTGAATCTGATAGTGAGAGAGGGCAAGATGTAGGAGAAAAACAGGAGCTCTTCAGTTCAAGCGAAGAAGAGATTGGAGGTGACGATGATGATGGCGAGGATGAGTCAGAAGATGTGACTGACGACAGTGAGGAGGAAATGGATATTGAACGAGATGCTCGACTACTAGATCAAGAAGAAAGGAGAGCTGAGTTAGAGGCTGAGGAGGAAGAAGCCCATATGGCAAGGGATGATGCTATGGAGACAAATATTCAAGATGTTGAGGTGCTGACACTGCCAAGCGGGCAGCAGATTGAAACGGAACGACTTGCAGTGCCTGACTTAGCCATGATCAAGAGACGAGTGAAAGATATTGTTCGTGTTTTGGATGATTTCAAGCGACTCAGAGAGCCTGGTAGATCAAGAAAGGACTATCTTGATCAGCTAAAGCAAGATATCTGTGCCTACTATGGATATAATGACTTCATGGCCGATACATTGTTACATTTGTTTACTGTAGCTGAGGCTTTAGAGCTTATTGAGGCATGTGAGGTGCCTAGACCTGTGACTTTGCGAGTAAACACCCTCAAGGCAAGACGAAGGGAGTTAGCTGCCTCGCTAATTAACAGAGGTGTCAACTTGGATCCAATTGGGCCTTGGTCCAAAGTTGGACTGGTGGTTTATGAGTCACAAGTACCCATTGGAGCAACCCCAGAATATATGGCGGGTCACTACATGCTTCAAGGGGCCTCTTCCTTCCTCCCTGTTATGACATTAGGGCCCCTACCAGGTGAGAAGGTTGTGGATATGGCGGCAGCTCCAGGTGGAAAAACGACGTACCTGGGAGCTATGATGAGAAATTCTGGCATTTTGATCGCAAATGAGATGAATGTTGATAGGCTGAAATCCTTGAAGGCCAACATTCAGAGGATGGGTGTGACCAATTGCATTGTCTGCAACTATGATGGTCAGGATTTACCAAGAGTCCTAGGAGAATTTTCTGCTGATAGGGTTTTATTAGATGCTCCATGCTCAGGAACAGGGGTCATCTCCAAGGATCCTTCCGTTAAATCATCAAAGGCCCAAGACGAAATATGGAAGTGTGCCTATTTGCAGAAAAAACTCTTGTTAGCAGCCATTGACTTGGTTGATGCCAAATCAAAGACTGGAGGTTTCGTCACGTACTCAACCTGCTCAATGATGGTCGAGGAAAACGAAAATGTTATTCAGTATGCCTTGAAAAAGAGAAATGTGAAAATAGTTTCTACAGGCTTAGAATTTGGCAGACCAGGATTCATCAAGTACAGAGAGTTCAGATTCCATCCATCCATGCAGGAAGCGAGGAGGTTCTATCCTCATGCTCATAATTTAGATGGTACGAAGCGCTTTGATTGAATTTCAAGCAATTGAGTCACTATGATGAGAATAATCCAGTAATGCCAGTTCTGCTTCTGAATGTTTGTGAAGAGAACCTGGAATTTATTCTGAGTGGCAGTTTAACAATTTCATGCATTTTCCTGTATGTTTTGATAGATGCCTAACAAGTCGATGTTGCTACAGGATTTTTTGTCTGCAAGCTTCAGAAGATTTCAAATTCAACTGCAAAACAAGATGATGGAGAAGAAGACGAATCTCAAGGAGAAATTGACGAATCATTCAAAGCACATCTCATTGAAGATGAGGTGCCTGTTCGAAGCCGCAAAAGGGCCAAAAAAGCCGCTCAGAAAGAGATTGAAGCTCCTAAAGTGCTAGAGGATCAAGAAGAACAACCAAAGCCAAAAAAGAAGAGGATACGAGGAATCGTGAAGAAGGCAAAGGCTGAGCTTCTTGCTGAAATGGAAGCAAAGAGAAAAATTGCAGAGGAAACCTTGCCTCCACAGGAGAAAGATCATGAAAAGCTTATTGCCACCAAGAAAACGAAAAAATCGAAATCAAAGAAAAAATCGAAATAAATTAATTATGAAACAGTGATATCATTAACTTGTTGTCAATCCCGATTCTGCTGTGTCATCGAGAGTTAAAGAGTCCCTACGATTCCTCAAACCATCTTGGCTGATTGATGCTATGCATGCCTCAGCAGATGATTCATCATTCTCAGATGCGTTGACATGTATGGAATCATCCTGATCTTTTTTATAACCTTTATCTCCAAATAACCGCGATAGTTTGGCATGAAACGCCATGAAAATGTCTAAAATATTCCAGATTATTTGAATTATAATGTCCAATAACTTGCGCTGTATCTTTTGTTTGGACCGCGCCGCTCTCCTAGACAATGTCAAACGATGACGTGATATTCCTGTACAAATATGCAACAAAAACTTCCAAACTGCATTGGAAGCCCTTAATACTTTGACCAAGGAAGTCCTAAATGCTTCAGCAGGAACCGACCACAGCAACCAACCTGTTGTCATTGCAGGGTTGGCCCCAGTCGCAGTTTTCGATCCCAAGTTTAGCAGGGAAAAAGCCGAAGTTCCACCCAAAAGTAAACTTCTTCCGGTTCCAATGCACGCAGTCCATACCATGGAAATAGCAGCCCAAGCATGAACTATTGCTTGACAGAGTAAAATAACTGGAGCAGCTAGAAGTGAATATAATGCATTGACTGGTGGAATGATAAAACCTCCTATAAAATCGATTACTGATCGCATCAAAGATAGAATTGGAAGAATTGTTGATCCCCAAAACAAAAATACAGAATCTCTCAAAAAGATAGCACCAGGAGTCAAAATCTCAGCAATGGGTGCCATCAAACTCTGGGTACTTTTCCACATTCTGCCTACATTTCGCATGGCATACATGAAAAATTCACTCTTTCCAAACAAATATGTCAAAAGAATAGAAAGTCGGATCTGTGCATGCTCTTCAATCCACTGCATAACGGCAGTTGGAGGAAGCCATAATGATTCAACTACCCGAGCAAGCATGGATTGCAAGCCGGGGAGTGTCTTGTAAAGATCCCAGAAACCTACTGTCAATGAAAAGACGGAGAAAAGATAAAATAGAATCCATGTCAAGGTACGAAGCCAAGGTCTATAGTACAAGCCATACGAGGGAAGAAAGACAGACCAGGTGGGCAGGCCACTCTCATACATTTTCAACAGTCTCTCGTCCTTTTCAAATACTGGAAACAGGGCACAAGGAAGATGAACATCAGTCCACTCCGCAGATATAGATCTAAAAGAATATGTCTGAACACTGCTTGTAAAATTTTGCGCGAAAGAGGCCGCATCCTGCCTTCCCCACCCATCAGTCCCTTTTCCATTTATAGGAGTCGACCTATCCAGATTCTCTTCTTCCTCCCCGTTACAGCTTCTTCCCTTGTCTGATTGAGGTTCAATGCCATCATTATCCGACAAGAAGAAAGAAAACGCAGGAGATTCCCCCATACCTTCCCCCCCATGTAGCCTCCTATTGCCTCTCGCACCCAACCCACCATCTTCCTCCAGAAAGGCAACATCCAACTTATCCAGCAAGTTCAATCTAGTTTTCGACTGCAACTTCTCTCCTCTACTCTTACTATGGCAACTACATGCCTTATCTGTGAGAGAGTGGTCAACCTCATAATATTTCATGGCCATGTCAATCTGCAAATCTCACCAACAAAGCAAAAACAAAGTACTTGTAATCTAAACTATTGACTCCACATTGATCAATGTCATGACAGTGAATAATTGGTGAGCGGTTGCAACTGCTCTCTAGAGGTGCATACAACCGACAGCAGAACAATGCCTCTTTCCTTTCTTTTCATAAACATTCCACAGCAAGACAACAAATTAAATTAAATCCTCACTATTCATCTTCGTACATTTTTGAATTCTCTCTTTTCCACATTGCACGCATCCAAAACCAGCTTGCCAGCACGAACTAACGGATTGTTATAATCCACTCCTCGAATCGCTAAATATTTCACTTCGAAGGCAAAAACACACGATTCTTCTTCTTCATACATATATGATGAAGAAAAAGGACTATGTGCCCCCAGATGTTCCAGCATAGAGCGTTGCCGAAACCTCGCCACGTTTCGCCCTTGGAAAGATGAACGAGTTTTGTCTTGCTGTCGCTCCACCAGAAATACAAACTTTAGATATCTCGGAGCAACAACTAGCCACAATGACTCGTGCTTTCTACATCTCCACATCCCTATTCGAAGTCCAGAGAGCCTGACACAAGTGCTGCTCTCGGAGGATCCTTCAGTCTCGGCACTCGTCATGTCTTTTTTGTTGTTCTTGTTGATGGCATCTATCAAGGAAGCCTCGTCATGTTTCTAGACTATGACAATATTTTGAATCTATTACATTATTCTCTCCACCGCTGGCAGTACTCATTGTTATTTGTTTGTTTATATAGTTTGAAATCAAAATATTCAAAGTGGTATCCTTGTATTTAGACTCTTCTTCTTCCGCCGATTTGTTCTTCATTGCTTTTCTCTCAAGCAATTTTCTTGCTCTTCTCTAGACAAGCCCCTCAAGCAATTCAGCACTGCACGGTAAGCCTTGTCCCATACCGCTCTCATCTTGACACTATCTACTTGACTTGCTTGTCCTTCTCCTTCTTCTCAGAGACTCTCTGATGCCTCTCTTCGTGACGAATGAACCGCCCTCTGCCTTCGCTCAAGTATATGCTCATCACATTATGGGCATGAATTGATACCAGGCTGATCAACTTGACAGTCTCGCGTATTTCTTTGGAAAACTCCTTGTGCTTGCAAAAGGAATCAAAGTAGCATTTGACAGTGGCTCTATTCCAGTACTCATCGCTGTAGAATTCTGGCTCCCCTTCTCTTCTTTCCATCCATTGCTTCTTTCGCCATTTGGCAGGCGCTTGGGACTTACTATTGCATTTCATTTTAATTTTTTTCTACGTGCAATGGGCTTTTTCTTTGGCGCAGAGCCCATCAAAGGCTGTGGTTGATGGGGGCACCTCTAGTGTTATGTTAATGAAAATGAAAATTGATTGGAGAGATATTACACGCGCGATATAGATATACATAGAGAAAATCTCGATCGAGATAGAGCTCTATAGAGGGAATGTTACCCGGCCGGGTGACATTGCCCGCGGGCAACTCGCATTATAATTTTCTGCACTACTTCTATTATAATACACAGAACAGCAAGACAGAGAGGAAGATATACAAAGAGGAAGGTATACAGCAAATCAATCAACAACAAGGAGAAGAAAAATACATTCATTCATTCAATGATATGATATGATACATGTCAGTCTGTCGGGTTAGTTACTTTCATTCATGGAAATTGACTGCGAAACACAGCAAGCAAGGCCGCCAGTCACTCTGTTATTATGCCTTCCCCCGAGGCTCGATAATGGCTGCAAAGCCATTTGAAGTACATTCCATGCGCTCCATGCACAAAAGATGAACCACAACACCAGAAAATCTCTCATCCAATAATCAGCTCCTGGTGATCCATCACCATTTCCTCCACAATCATCACCATTCCCACCACCATTATCGCCACCACCACCACCACCACCACCACCACCAGAGAAAAATAGCAAGTACAGCCACACATTCTCATCTCCTTGCTGGCCATCGTCACTTCCACTTCCACCAACCTTTTTGCTCCTCTTGACCCTTGCACTCGATATACAATGTACTGTCCCAGGATATTTCCTTGTCGTAGGGGTACAACTTCGAGCTTCGATCGTAACCTGCATCCTTCCAGTATTTCTAGATAAACTAGATTTTGCAATTCTTTTCTGTGCACCACCTGCTTGCCCCACAAAACTCCCAAAACCGGTTGTTCCGCAACCATTCCCACTGCCCATGGCCATGGTAATAGCCAACCCTCTCAACGACACGTCCACTTCACCACCAAAAACGAGAGACACGCGTGCAGAAACAGTAGACATTATGCTATTGCTATTTTTTAATAAAGTACAAAAATGCTACTGCACAGGAACTTGATTACAATGCCATTCAGCGCTTTTATTGAATTACTGGTAAATGATGATCCACGTTGTCGAGGAGGATATTCGGAGACTCGATTGGTTTCTGTTTAGGATTCCCAGTTGCTCATATTTTCTTTTCTACTATACAGTCAAAAGATCAACAAAGTGTTCTTATTATCCTTAGACTAGGGTTTTGAGAGTATACTGCTGACAGTGTAATCAACATGTAACAATTGTGGAATTTCAAACACTGTTACCCTTATATTCAGCTTTGAAACTCATCCAATCTCAAATTGACAGCATACATATGGATAGTTTTAAATTAAGAATGAGGTTCAGTAGTACAGTAGTCACTTTGTGCATCAGAGTTGTTGTTGACTCGAGACGAAAAATTTTGTATGAGATATAGATCTCAGCTGAGATTTCAGCTGCATATGCCTGCGCAGGCCTGCCCCTACCTCCGCCCCCCCCCCCCCCCTGTGTCCAGCTGACACTCAATTGCACATAACTCTCTGAATATGCAGTCTTTTTTCGAAAAATGCTGAATTCAGCATGCTGACCCTGTATAGGGTCACCCTGATCAGGGTCAAGATTGGTCGATCTTGATGGTGGGAGGGGCAACCCTGATTACGGAATTTGGATACTTTTTTTATCATCTTTTACGGTTGATACAGTATGTTGTATTAACAGGGAAATCAGGAGATCCTATACCTTGGGTATATATATATATATATGTTACACATGAGACGCGTCTTCAGGTATCAGCATAACCAATTTTGACCACTTTGTCTGCATCATTTCTACTTGTTACCATGTCATTTTCATCCCATCAGGCACCGGTGCTCTGAATCGGGCAGATGTCACCGGTCAAAGAATCCTTGGATGGGATACTAATGAAAATATAGACGGTCCTTTCCCAATGGAAATCAGTGAATGCCGTTTACTTTGTACAAGAGTCGGCTTCCCTTTCGATCGTGCAGATGTATTATTTTTAGTATTTGACTTATCACAGGTGCGTATATGAAAGAATAGCAATCCTGGTGTAAAGGGAGAGAGTGGTGACGCACAGTGGGGCCTATGACGGCGACGGCAATTCGAGTAAACAGACAGCATGTCTATAGAGCAGTATCCAGTAGGCAAAAATCATATGAGCAGTAATAACTGATTCAAAGTTTCGATTCATCTTTTTGAGCTGGTCTTCAGAAGCGATAGCTGCCTGGGCGGTCTGTTGTGACATTCAGTGGAGCCGCATCTGTCGTGTGGAAAGATATTGCATACGATGAGGCAGAACAAAGGCATTAACATATGTATAATTTTACAGGCATGCCATATACAGCGAAAATTAGCAAAGCGCTGTGCTGGACTTCGTTTTCGAGTCTCTCTGTCGGCGGTCGCCCACCCTCTCCCTCTTACGCCCTGAAACTACGTATTTGTCATGAGTTGAGATTTTGAATCGAGAATAGATATTTATTCAAGATCAAAAAATCATATACCGTACATTGATGCTTTCGTATTCATGGCTGACGAGGCTAAAAGACGTGTTGTTTTCTGCAGGAAGACTCAAGATGGTACAGCGACTGACTTACCGCCGTAGGCATAGCTATGCGACAAAGTCGAATAAACAGCGGATCGTTAAGACGCCAGGGGGGAAACTTCAATATCAGACTTTGAAGAAGAAGGCTTCCCACCCAACCTGCCCAATCTCCGGACAGCGCCTGCACGGACTTCCAGCTGCAAGACCAAACACTCTGCGTAAAGTTAGCAAGAAGAACAAAACTGTTCATCGCGCATATGGAGGTCATTTGGCTGCTTCTGTGGTCAAAGAGAGAATTGTTCGTGCATTCCTTGTAGAGGAACAGAAGATTGTGAAGAAGGTGCTGAAGCTCCAGAAGGCCAAGGAGTTGCAGGCTGCCAAGGCATCAGCTGCTGCTGCCAGCAAGAAGAAGGGGAAAAAGTAAACTAGTAAAGACTATTTTTATATATTGTAAGCAACATAAAACGTTTGATCTATGCAAATTGGCCTGGCCATACTATGGAAATTATGATTGCAATTGCCCTACACCCAATTGGGTATTTGCAAATACCAAGAACTATTTTTGGCTCACGCCATATCCAGTGGTACGGTAATTTTACAAAAGGATTTGTTGAAAAGATTTCCTGTGTTAGAAGAAACGATTTGCAAAATCAAAAGGGATCGGAATGGTGGAAGAGGAAGAAGGAGGCAACGTAGCACAACCACCGCAGGATCAAAGCTTGGAGGAGGAATATCACCTCAGTCCCTTGCCGACTAATGTAACCACTGTATCAGATGCCATTTCTCCACGAGTGAGTACAGCAGGAACCGATGATAGTGCTCCCCGGAAAGGCACGAGCAGTTCGATCGTGAGCGGTAAGGATTCGACGCAACAACACTACGTCGCCCAAGACTACAGCACTCCGGGATTGGACTCGTTGCATTGGGCTGGGGTAGAAAATCGAGGAGATTTTGATCAAAGATCCATTGCTAGTTCAATGAATGTGGAGAAGGATGATAAATCAGTGTACGAAGAGTCTGGGGCTGGAGCGCTCGAGGTCATTGCGCTGGAAGAAGAAGACGAGGAGACGAACAAGGGAAGAGATGAAAGAGAAGCTGGCGAAAAGGACGATCAACAATTGGTCAACTCTATAGTTGAAGATACAAATGGGCTGAATGAGGCTGTAGATGATCAGTTCGAGCAGCCTGCTGTTGTCAACCAGTCATCAGGGTTGGCAGAGGAGGGACAACAGAGGGTGGTTGTGAATATGAATGTTGTAGGGGGGATGGTGTCTGTGAGCGTCCAAGAAGCAACTGCAATTGACGCTGAGATGATGTCTCTTAGGCGACAGGCTAGTAGTAGCATAGCAATTCCCCCAGGATCATCTGCATGCCCATCTTCTGATGCAAGTCCAAGGTCACCTCATATGGTGTCTCCCACTTCAATGTGGAGTGCCGGTGGAGATAATGATCGACTTGGTGATGGAAGTGGGACACAAGAGTCAAGAAAGTATCTAGCCCAGGGGAATGAAGGAACTCCAGATGGGTCGTTTAGTGAGGTGCATCTGGAGAGCAAGGAAATGTCAAGAGAAGATGAAAACGAGGCACAAGTTCATTCTGGTGGGGAGATTCCCGAAAATGGGGATGCAAAGCTAGCTTCTTTGGAAATAAGACGTGACGAGCCCCTCGCCTCGCAGCCTGCTGTAGCTGAAAATGATGAAGTTCAGACAGAGCTGGTAGAAGAGGGAGGCAATGATGCAAGCCATGCGAAACCCCATGAATCTGATATTCTCCCTCAGGCTCCTAAAGTAGATATGGGAAAGGAATGGGAGGAAACATTCAAAGGTCTAGTATATGTGGATGGTATCGATGCATTGGGTAGACCTGTGGTGGTTTTGGATGCAGATGCTGTCCCTCCTCGAATGAAATCCTCAGCCCTGACTTATGTGAAGACACATTTGCACCCGATAGTTACAACTGGCGATTATGTTATTGTCTTTACAGCGCGAAAGGCAAAATTACCAACTTTTTGGATTATGGGAGCCTATCAGACACTGCCAAGACCTTTCAGAAAGAATGTACAGTATATCATCCTTGTTCGACCCTCTGGATTTTTGAAAGCCATATTGAAATTCATGAGACCATTTGTCTCTAAAAAGGCAGCGAGAAAGATAAAGCTAGTAGATTCTTTAGGAGAAATTGCAGAATCGACTGGCAATGAAGTCACTATGCACCACCTCGGCCAACCGTTCCTGGATGCTGATGCAGCTGCTGCACAGGAACAAGGAATATAAGAGCCTGTTTGGCAATATTCTGCGTATATGCTATGAGATAGTTTCTCCAGCCCATGTAAGCTTCTTTCTACCGAGTTAGCGTGCGCGTATGCGATTTCAACATTAATTATGAATGCAGCTGTAGACTATTGCTCTCTTCATTCATCCCACTCCAATGGGAGTTTATTTGCAACCATGACCTTCTGCAAGTTGCTTTTCCCTTACAATCTTGGAATTGATGCATCATACACAGAAACTGCAACTGATACAGCATTCGCATAGGCATTTTACCTAAATGATTTTATTAAGTAAAATTTAATTTTGGTGTTGCGATGGATGACGAAAGTCTGGCCAGAAGCCTTCAGGTGTGTTTGTTTCTTCAGATGTCAGAGTTGCCAACTGAAGTCGTTCGTTGAGAATGTCAGACGGATTTATCCGTTCGTAACGTGCAGGCTGAAGAAGATGCAATTGCTTTAGAGCTAAATAGGATGAAGTTGGCAGAAAAGGGGGCTCTGCGCGATATTGAAGCGAGCATCATAAGATGCATTGACCAAGTGAAATCGTACGAAGACGAAATGGCGATCGCTATGGCTTTGAGTATGATGCCAATAGATGATATGAATATTAGAGCGGAAGAATCGTCCTCAATGAGCCGCCTTTTGGAGGAAAAGCCTTCAGTTTCTAAGGAAAAAGGTCTGCTTGAAGAGCTGCTTTGCTGGTTTAAGAATGATTTCTTTTCGTGGGTTGATGCTCCTCCTTGCGATTATTGTGGTAATAAAGCAACAAATCTATCTCGAGTAGAGCCTTCAAATAAAGAAGAGAGGCAGTGGAAAGCTGGCAGAACTGAACTTTATCACTGTTCAGTGTGTCGCAATTTGACCAGATTTCCCAGGATTAATTGCTGTGTGAAACTCTTGGAGACTCGAAAAGGTCGTTGTGGAGAATGGGCAAATTGCTTTGGACTCTGTTGTAGAGCTATTGGTTTGGATGTTAGGCTTGTTCATGACTATACTGTACGTGAGATTTGCATTTTGGGTGTAGTCATGTTTGCTTGAGACATTCGGTTGGTAAAATGAGTAACAATTCGATATATTTTGAGGTATGGATCTTTTTTTCCTTCAGGATCATATTTGGGTTGAAACATATTTTCCTGAAGAGAAAAGATGGATACACGCGGATCCATGTGAATCTATTTTTGATAAGCCACTACTATATGAAGCAGGTTGGGGGAAGAAGCTTGTTTTCTGTGTTGCCGTTGGCATACATGGAGTGCATGATGTGACGCAAAGATACACTGCACAAATCGATGCAGTGATTTCAAGGCAGCCTGTTCCTGCTTCAATTGTTCGTGACATGGCAAAAATAAAGACAACAGAAATGAGGAAATGCCTAGGAGAGGAAGCAATAAAAGAATTGGAGGCAAGGGATGAAGCTGATGCGATTGAATTGACTAGTTCAAGACATGCTGATGAAAAGTTGCCTGGACGAAAGACCGGTTCTGAGGAATGGATTCAACAAAGAGGAGAAGGAGGATCCAATTATAGTACCGATTTGCATATCAATGAAGAGATCCCTGAGTGTACCAAGTACAGATGGATTCATGGAGAGGTTTCACAGGATGATAAAATACATGGGGGAGTTGCAAGAGCATCTGGTGAGAATTTCCCAAATGAGACGTGTTCTCGCGCATTCGATGGGAAAGATAGTACGAAATGGTTGGATTTCAAAGGCAAAAAGGAGGGAGCATCTTGGATTGAGTACAGATTATTGCCAACTTCTGATCCTGTGAGAATGTCAAAGTACGCGCTGACCTGCGCAAATGATGCGCCAGAGAGGGATCCTAAGCATATTGTCATTGAATACTTTAATGAAGATTCTTCATCTTGGCAACCAATAGATGAAAAGAAATGTATATCATTCTCTAGGAGAGGAGAGACGTTGACTTTTGCTGTAGAAGATGAAGATTTTCCTCCGTCGCGGCAATTTAGGCTGAGAATCATATCAGTTGCACAGCCAGAGAAGGCGAATTCAGTTCAATTGGCAAAGTGGGACATATATATATATAAATATTAAGCCTTAAGTAAAATACGGGTTCTTCTTTATGCCTATCCTAAGAAATCATTGCCTTGTCAGAAGTTTGTGCCCTGCAATGATGACAAAGGTGCTGCAAACCAAAAGAAGCATGCTTGACAACGAGCCCTGCATTTAGCATGTATACGTTACCAAAGCTGTTGAGAGGCAGCGGCTGTCTTAAGAGCTTTAGCTCTAGCTTCCGCAGCTGCGGCCAATCTTTCTCTCCTAACAGAAATGTCATCTGTCTTTTTTGAATTCACACGTGTGACAGAACTTGCCTTTGACAACTTCTCCTGGGGCTTCTTAGGGACGTTTCTTTCTTCTCTCTTTGCAGTTGAAGCTTCAAGAGCCGCTTTCATAAGCGCTTCATCAATGTCAATATCAGCGTCCAGGTCGGATTGCTTTGGTGTTGCATCCCCTTCTTTTGAAATTGCACCCTGTTCTTTTGAAATCTTGCCCTGATTTGCTCTTCTCTCCTTTTGCCTGGCTTTTTTCTCCTTCCTTTTCTCCCTCTGTTGTTCCTCTCTCTCCTGCTCGATATCTACTATAGTTAATTTATTTTCGCATATTTTGTTGACGAGTAATCTCTTGTTATCCTCGTCTCTGGTTTTTGGGGCTGCATTGGCAATCCTACGATTCTGCTTTTCAATGATTTCCTCTATTAACTCCCCAACGTCATACAGCGTTAATAACGTCCTAGCAACCCTCTTTGTTTCGGAAATGGTAGGTCTCCTCGTGACGAACGGGATTTTTACAATATTAGGCAAAGAAGCCTCAACATTGACATCCTTGTTCATCATGCCTCTACCAAGTGGAGCCTCTTCACCAGAGAAAAGGATCTGCCAATTCGATCCAGGAGCCGAAACGAATATATAAGTACATGATTGTAGCTTATATTTTAAACCAGTCAACGTTTCAACCACCTCTTTTTGCAGAGCGAGTTCATTGTAGCGGCGAAGTCTGCTTCCTGCAGAGCGTGCAAATTTTCCTGTCGCATCTTTTGTCGACTGCTTTCCACCACTTTTGGCTCTAACCACATACCTATGGAAAGATTTATGCTCTTGATCTTTCACAGAAAGATCTACTATCTCGCCAATTTTTCTATCACCGCTGTCCAGAATCTTATCAGAGGGTGGAACTATTTCATAAAAACACAGCGCAAAGTGCCCACCACGGTACAAAATCACTGCCCATGTGTCTGACAAGGTACCACACTTTTTGACTCTTTCAATACATTCATTTCCTTTATTTCTTGACTCCATGGCATTCGGCGCCACCAGACATTTCCATACTCCCAATACTTTATCCATCTTTTGTGACTCCTGTGTACCAGACAGAGGCAGCTTCCCTTGGAACACAAAGTACGGTGAGACTGCAGCATCCCGCCTTGCTATATCTTCAAAATCTTCGAATTCATCTGAATCGCTACCAGATATAGAACCAACTTCGTCATCGAGTGAATCACCCTCCACCAGTGCATCAAATTTTTCCAACTGGACCGGATACGGCTTATTAAGACATTTCAACTTCACATTGAACCTATGCCAATCCGATTTGAAATGCGAGCGCTGCTCTTCTACATTCACAAAAGATCTAATTCCACATGTTACGCATGTTATTGACCCAATTGACTCTTTTTTGGATGGAACAATTTCCTCCCCAATGGAAACTTGCGAAATGCCTTTGGCCACTGTGTCAACTTCAGACCTTTTCACATTAGCAGAAGTTTCTCCTTCATTTTCTCCATTTACACGGATTTGAATGGGCTCTAAGTCGATGTAATTCCGCAAAGAGAAAATCGTGCCAACAGGCTTGGCCATGTTTATATGCAATTCAGCACAGCTGGCCTAGCATATAGCACTATTCTATTTGATACCGTAGTAACGGTATATCAGTTATAATCGATGCTACTCAAAATTTACATTTAAATTTAAATTTAAACAGAATTGGAGGTCCGGCGCCCTAATGTTTCGCAAGACGATAAGAGACTGATAGGAAACGCGGGAGGGAGGCTGTTTCGTGTTTGATAATTGGTGGGAGCATGATGGGTACGAGGATGTTGGCAGTGATTTTGAAAGTAGGGCTACGACGATGAGGAATGGTTGAACGCCGTATACCTGAAATTAGAGATGATGATGGTTTATGGAATGTAAATGCCTTCATTACTGTTGTCGTTTTTTTTGCCTTTTCCTGGACCAGAAGGTCGTTGTCATCAGAATCAATAGATCCGGAAAAGATCTGTCGGCACATCTTTTAAAATGCGTGATTGGCATTCGTTTGACCCCCCGGATCGTCCAAAAAAACAGAAAACAGGTTCAATCATAGCCACTATGTAAGATGTAACATGTAACAAACCGTCGTACAGTCCACACTCAGATGGCACATTCCCTTGGTCTGTAATGATGATTCAAATCCCATGTATTTTCATAAATTCCAATAAGCACGAATATGCTTAACAGCCCTATGGTAGCCTTTCTGCTCCAGAAACTTTACAAGCGCCTTATTTTCCTCTTGATAATATGAATCAAGAAGTTTCATTGTGATGTTAGATGGTGAATGCCTCAGTGTGTCAACATGAACCTTTTTGTTCTCTGCATGTAATCTCTGCGAGAGCTCAGTTGGAAACAATTTTCCATGGAGATCCTCAAAATAATCATTAGGGTGTAAAGGAAAATTTTCTGAAATCCAAATAAGAATATGGTCTTTGTCAAAATATTCAAACCATTTCAGCAAGTGAGTGTGATATAATCCTCTCCAGACAACAGCCTCTTTAATGTTCTCTCGTATCGCTCTCTTCTACCATAAGGCAGATTCTAAACATTTATTAGCCAAATTAATACTCTTTAGCACGTGATCATGGAATTTAGAAGCAAAGAGAGTCGCGTTCCTAACATCAAAGTTTCCTGCTAATACCATGTTATTCCTCCAGCCCATTCTGAATTCACTCAAAGCCCGTTGAGAGGGCTCTCTCAGGAGAATTATAATATATGGTTTTTTATTAGAAAGTCTTGAGATCATTTCCAGATACTATATGGCTCGAAAACAGCGTTTTTTGAGCCCATATAGTTGAACCTTTTCAAAAGGCCCATGCATGGGCATCATATATGATCATCATGAGCCCAGGCCTTTAAAGGCCACCGGTCCCGAAAGAAATACCATGTTCCAGCCCCTGTCTGGAGGAATTCAAATGTATGTTAAAATATAGCGTAATGTCGGACCTAGGATACAATCTCGTATAACATATGGGCCCCTCATGCCATGATGGGAACATACTTATTGTTTTGTAATAAACACGCCCACATATTTCGTATATTGAACAGGGAATCTCGCCCTGTTACACCTAAGCAGCTGGTTTTTGTCATTTTAATTTTAATTCTGTTTTCATTCATAGTCCTTCATTCCAATTTTACTCTCATTGGTCGAGAATCTTGGAGATTCCCATCCTCCTGGAAATGTCTGAGCAAAGAAAGTCATATATTCTGCGAGGCTCTTCGCAAGGTTACAGGTATTATGAAAGGAAGAAAATCATTGATAAATAATATTCAGGTGACAAGGAAAACAAAAAGAGCGATTCTGATTTCAACACAGCGTTCGGGATCCACGTGGCTGGCTTCCTCTCTTAATTCTGCTAATTCTCGTTTTGCATCAGAGCTTATGATAAACTATTCCTATTTGAGCAAGTCTGATACTGCTCAAATAACTTGGGATAAATATAAGGTGGACTTTGAAAATAGTTTTGCCAGGGTCTGCGATGAAGGTGAAGTGTTTGGAAGTGCCCATGCCATCGACAACAGCCCTGTTGACTGTGGTCAAGCAAGCATGCTAGGATTTAAACTTATGTATGATCAGATACCAATGCATTTACGAAAATCCTTCTTCTCCTTCATCGGACAAGAAGAAATTACCATGATACATCTAATTAGAGAAGCGACATTACTCAAGATTTTCAGCAGGCTGGAGAACTCAGGGCCACCACATTTGCTTGACAAGAAAATGACAGACATCAGGAATGACCCGAATTTAGCAATAAATGTTTCTCGAAAGTTAAGCCAATCACTATTCCTCATAAAGGAGCTTGAAGATGAAGTTATTTATTTTTCCACAGAGTTGAGTGTTTTTGCAAAAAACTTTGTTCAAGTATTGTACGAGGATCTTACCGGGACTTCTGGAGAATTATTTCTGAAAAATCTCTACAACCGTTTGGAGCTTGATTATACGAGTCGATTTCGAAGCAACCTAAAGAAAATTCATCATGTTGGCTGTGATCAGGCTCTGCCTGGTTGGGAGCATCACACAGAGATCATAGGCAAACTGACAGAGGCTGCCTGCTACAAAATACGCAACGTACGAAAAAGTAACTAGTGTATGCATGTATCCTAATACGTCACTTTTGGCTCGGGACTTGCTTTGTCACAAGATGGATATCGATAGTTGCCAAAGATCCTTCGTTAATTAATTCATTACAGTTATATAACATTATATATAATGAAGATATGTCGACATATCGCGACGTCGCGCGCGTCCCGGTTGACAGGCGACACATTTCCTCTCCCTGCGCGTAAAATGCCCCAGAAAACGGGCCTGATTTCAAGGCTGCCTGATCAGCTGAACCTGCGCAGGCCTCGTGAGAATAATAATAAGAATTTTGAATGTATTTCTTGTTTTAAGTTTACTGCTCTCTACACTGTGACAGTCCGTGATCCCTTAATTGCGATTTTGTAATTTTCCCGTTTGCGGTAGGGTAGGGTCATGAGGTCTATAATTATAGACTTAATTATAAACTCTCCGGAACTATTCTCGCGAAATTTTAAAGTAAAATGAAAGAACGCGGGGTTAAAATTTGCTTCTAAGTTTAAGTTGTTGGCAGGGATCTCCTGAAACAGGTATCTGGGTCGGGTGGCGTAAACCGGTCTACGCCCCTATTAATAGGGGAATATTAATATTAATATTAATAGGTAATATTACCCTAGGGTAATCATGAAATTATTATGAAATTTCAATGAATGAATGATTACGTTACAACGTTAACGTTCTTGGCGCGAAAACCATCCGAAAAGAAAGTAGAGAAACTGTAACGTCCATATTAACACACCGAAATTAGTTTCATTTCATTTAGTAAAATGAGACTTTCCGTATCTCGGATCCGAGGCCTAGCCCCCTGTATGTATAGAGAGAGCTCCAGGGCTCGAGCCCTATAGGGCTGCAGGCGGCTCTTCAAACTAACAATAAAAAATGGTGTTGAACTCGCATTAATGTGAGCAATATCGCTAATCAGCAATCTGATAAGAATGTTCCATATCAATCAGTTTGATAGCAAATATCTGGGAGTAAAAACCGCTCATTTAGCAGAGTCTACGGCTTCTGGTAGCATTGTTGGCGTCCTGAGAGAGTGTGCAATCCAGAACATAAGATTGGGAGTATGGAGGGCGGAAGACCAGGAGATTCCTCAGGGGTCCTGGTTTACAAATCTCGTTGCAAGCCGTTCTCTTACCTTTGTTAAAACACATTCGTTTAACCAGAATGGAATTTTACCTAAACACATCTTAGTCTCCAGAATCGACTCTTCGCGGGCAAGAGAGATTAGGGATGATCTGGTTGGCCTGGCACTCTTCAGTGGGCAGCACTCTAGATTCAATAGAGACCCCTCGATAACCCGTCAACAGTACAGGCGTGTCTATGAAGCCTGGATGGATAATATTATCAGCAATGCTACGGGAAATTTCTTGTTTGTGGCTACGAAGAAAGGAACTGCAATAGGTTTTATATACTGCCAGGCTGACGACAGCTGTTTGGTAGGCCATCTTCTTGCCATCTCGCCTGCGCACCGCAGGGAAGGTATCGGGACATATTTGGTCCAGATTATGGATACTATTTGTACTAATCATGGCTATAAGATAGCGACATTTAAAACGCAAGAGGACAACAGATCAGCATTATATATTTACTATGCCTGTGGGTATCAATGCGTTAAAAGAGAAAACATTGTCCATTTTTGGCTTTATCAGCAGGAGCGAATAGATTTTAACATTCCATACTTTAGTCAACTAGAGAGTCGCTACATATCCGAATTGATTAACAGGCATGCAATCCAGAGTGATGGCATCTTTTCAGGTCGTTGCTCCAAATGGATAACAGATAAATTAGGGTGTGTGGAAACCATTCTCACTCAGTCATGTACAGCTGCACTTGAACAAGCAGCAACTTTATGCGATCTACACAAAGGCGACGAAGTAATAATGCCGTCATACACACATTCTTCGACAGCGATGGCTTTCGTTTCAGCGGGTGCCACTCCTGTCTTTGTTGACATTGACAAAAACTGCCAGATGGACACGTCACTGCTTGAGCAGGCACTCACACCTCGTACCAAAGCGATTGTTGTTGTGCACTATGCAGGTCAAAGTTGTGACATGGATACTTTGGCTGCTGTCTGTTCCAGGCACTCTATTATACTAGTTGAAGATGCTGCACAGGCCTTTCTGGCCCAGTACAAGGGCAAATATTTAGGTACTTTTGGGCAGTTTGGGTGCCTTTCTTTCCACTACTCAAAGAACACTTTCTGTGGGGAAGGTGGCGCGCTACTAATCAATGACCAGCGATATAGTGCCGGAGCACATCTCGTTCGCCAGGGAGGAACCAATAGGCATCAGATGATGTCAGGAGGGGCCAAGAGCTATCAATGGATAGGTCGTGGATCTATGTACTTGCCTAGTGAGCTTAACTGCGCCTTCCTATACGCTCAACTGCATGACTCCGAGTACTGTGCCAACAGGAGAAGAGCCATCGTCCAAACATATTCCCATTTCTTGCAAGGTCTACAGGAATCTGGGGACACATGCAGCATTATAAACATTAATGGCAACAGCAGTAGAATTCTCGCCAATGGTCATATATTTTGGATGATTTTGAGGCCTGAGGATGCCGAAAAATTCAAAACATTCATGAAAGAAAACGGTGTAGTTTGCTTGTCCCATTTTGTACCGCTCCACTCTTCTCCGATGGGAAAGCAGTGTGGCAAGGTTGCTTCCAAGATGGATCTCACACTAAATGCTTGGCAAAATTTGGTGAGACTACCAGTCTGGGTGGCAATGAACCATACACATATCTTCCAAGTCATAATCTTCACATTAAGGTATTTTAATGCTCCGAAGATCACTCTGTTGGACGTTGGATCATATTTCCATCAAGCTTTACATTCTTTGTCAGTTAGCCAAAGACCAAGACTGTAGTCATGCCAATGCGTATGGAATGGATATAGACGTTTTTCCTAGGCCCTTTTCGTGACGTATATATTCTGATCGCGTCGCATGTGTCATAGAGACGCCACATTTAAGAGGCAACACCTAAAATCTGACCAACTCATCTAGCGCCCTGGAAAGTTGCTTTGTTTCCTCTTCCTCTTGCTCAGTCACTCTTTGTAATATCATTCCTCTTGTAGTTTCAACATAATCTGTATCATTCATGCCATATGCGATGCCTAGACCAAAAACGTCCTCCCCATAGCTGGCTTTCAACCACTCCTCTTTTGAGAACCCTGGCACAGGTACGACAATGCTTTTGCAACCTGCAATCGCCGCCTCAAGCGAGATGAAAGACGAAGCATCGAACGAAACGAATATCTCTGCTTTGGAAAACAATTCTATTCTTTCTCTTTTGCCTAGGCTTAGAGGCAAGATGTATCCTTCTATTTTTTCATACTCCCTGAGAACAGAATCGGGGTAGGAAGCCTCTTTGGTTGTTACTCCCATCTTCTTATGGAATAAAATCGTTCCATTTCTCCGTGAAACTCCACTAATATTCCAGTGATAATCCAAACCGTAATCTATCACTCTAACTTGCGACTTTGTGTAATTTGAATCAAAAAAACTGCATAGAAATTGATTGAAGCACCAAATTCTGTCATCTGTTGAGTATTCATGCGTTTTTGGCCCCCCAAAATACCCTGGGACATGCAGCATCCAGCGAATAACTTTTTTAGATCCCAAGGGATTCCCATTAATACTTTCTGGATAGATGACAATGTTTTCATGCAAAGATATCCAAGGTGGAACAATAGGGGTCTTGTAACCTGGGTTTGTAACAAAGTTTGATCTATTCGGGTAACCATATGGGACAACATAGGCCTCAAATCTATCGTAAAACAAAACATTTATTCTATCAACGAGATAATGCAACACAGTGCATCCACCACAAATCTCGGAATAATACGGCGAGTAAACAAAAACTTTCACCTTTGGGCTGGAGTTTCCATCCAATCTCGCTCGACGGAAGCTGCGGTGACGAATCCATGTGTCTTCATCTTGCATCAGAAAGACGATTAGTACAAAGAATGACGCTACAAATGCTTGTTGATGGGCAACTATAAATCTTTTTATCTCCCCTTTTCGCTGCAGTCTCAACATGACTTACTTATTAGTGACAGTGACTGACTAACTTAGTCAGTCACTGTCAAATTCCGAATATGAAGTTCATCAATTTCTCTTTAATTCGATTATCATTGCACTGGAGGTCGCCATATATATATGGTGGTATCATGATGCATCACATGCATATGCGTCATGTGACCATCGATTTGATACCAAAACCTTGGAATCCCACTGGGATTATCCCAGACACCAGGCCGGTACATGCAAGCTTCGTATGGATTAATCCAAAATATTACATATTTAAAATCCTTTCGAAAGCAAAATGAATTCAATTATGTACCAACTTGGCAAGTTCTCGCCTCAGCCAGACTCGGCTGTAGAAAGGGACTATAGTACAAAATGAATTGAAAATGAGTATCTAGTTAGCAATGTTGTCAATTCCGTTAATTAATGGTCCATTATAATGGACCTCCAACATCCTTTGGGCACAATATTCACAACCACGTGGTTTCTTACACTACCGTAATTCTTCAGCCTGAAAGGCTCCATTGAGATGAGAGAGGATGATCGTGCAGCTGATTCATTTGCTCATATTCGTCAAGTCTCGGGCCCTTCACCTACCAAGGGAATTCTCAAAGCGTCGGCAGGCATCTTGCTCATTTTCTGTGTCCTCACACTAAAACACAGGAAAACTGAATCTGGCGTGAAATTGGGAAAAGATGGCCAGAAGCAAAATAATGACGATGAATTCAAAAACAATTTTACGTCTGAGGAGGTAATGGCTAAAAAATCGCAAGTGTTCCTTGTGTTTGGTAACCAGAGGAGTGGGACAACTTGGTTTAGTGCGTTGGCGAGCAGCATTGGTGGTGTACGGCTATACCATGAGCTGTTTTGGAGGGAAAACAGGAAACCGACAGGATTGCCAGAAGCTTTGGGCTCTACGTTTCAAGGATTCAGAACGCTTTCTTGAAGGTCCTTCTCATTGGGCAGCATCAGAGGGGATTGCTGCAGTTGGTACAGTGATCCAGCCATGGTTAGTTGCCTAAGACGTTTCTACAAAGATTGTTCAAAGTTCGAAGAAATGATTATAAATATGTGGTGATAATTCGGAGCAACGTCTTCGATCAATTTATTTCGGACCAAAAAGTGAAGAGATCAGGAGTTAAGGCATATGTTTTTTTGAAAACCCCTGTCCAGACCATGGACGAGGAGAAGCTGAGGCAAAAGTACCTGGATGAGCTTTAGGTGCAGACAACCCGGATAGGAAGGTTCAATGCAAGTGCTCAAGACTTTATAGACTGGGTTGAACGATGGGAGACTTGGTACGAATTCCTGGTTGAAGAAATGATAGAGAACGAATTAAACCCTCTGTTCCTGTCGTACGAAACCATGAGCATTCAATTTTTGCGCATGGAAAAAATGCATGCCTTGCTTCTATACCATCATCTTCAGTTATCTATTGATTTTCAATTCAATCTCGTGAATGCGCCCCAGAAACGTGAACTTGGATGCTCATCCTGGTCTGTTCAGAATTATAAATATTTCAAGGAGGAAGTGGAATCTAAATTGTCCGGCAAGGCTTACACTTCTGTGTCCTTGTGTTGAGAAATGACATCAAATGGATTAAGTTGATAAATAGATAAATCTGCTAATCTACCTTGACGTGGTCCTGTGGCCATCCTGTAAAAATCTTTTACGTTCACTTGCATGTGCAGATTCCGATTGAAATTCAGCTTCAAGTCACTTGTACTGAGTACCTGACCCAACACTGGTGTTGCTACTAGAAACTGGTCAACCTGTTCATTTCCAGGTAAACTTATTTCAAAACAAAACGAGTAATCAAATGAAAACTAGGTGAAATTCGCTGATTTTGAAGTTTTAATCCCATCTGTAAAGGGAAACGAGAGAAGTTTGGAAAGAGATGCTGCCGCTTCTGCTTGCACTGGGATCGCTTGCTGTGATCGCAGCCTTTGTCTTTCTCGCGATTAGAAAGCTGTCAACGAAAGAGGAGTCACTAGATAACAACAGTAGTAGTAATTATAATGCGGATTTGTTAGGGAGAGATGATAGAGTTGCTCGAGCTGGAATGAGGAGAAGGAGGGCAGGCAGACGTCAAGGCCAACAGGAAGAAAACGAGGACGATGGACTTGATCAGGAGGGGGGAAATGAAGCTCAGAAGGTCGTTAGCCGCAAGGATGCATACGAGGCTCGTCGAGCAGCGAAAGATGCGGAAAGGGAAGTGCAAGAAGCGGCGCAGGAAGCTGAAATTTTGAAAGCTGCAGAGGAAAGGGAGAAGAAGGAAAAGGAAGAGGCTGAAAAGTGGATGCATATGTTTAGCGTTGAGGAAGCTGGGGAAGATGCGTTGAATAAAGAAAAAGGAGAAGAAATGATGAAGAGGATGGTGGAGTACTTGAAAGCAAAGAAGATGGTTCCACTTGAAGATATTGCTGCTGAATTTGGAATCCGGACAGTGGAAGCAGTTGAGAAAATTAAAGAGCTAGAGAAAGATAAAAGGATAACTGGGATAATGGACGATAGAGGGAAATTTATTTACATATCTGATGATGAAATGAAGGCTGTGGCTGAATATATTCGGAAAAAAGGGCGGATCACGATATCAGATCTAGCCAAGGAGAGTTCAAATCTTATTGACTTGGAGCCGAAAGAGGTTGTTGGTCATGCCCAAGTTGAACTCGATGACCTTTTAGAAGAATAAAATACAGTCGTTGTTATTGTTATCATTATTCATAAGTGTTAAATGATCTTTGGAAACGAAAGAAATTAAAAAGATGAATATATAGTACACCACTAATTAAAAAATAAAAAAGTCAATTGCTTTTGTCGAGCACAGCAATTGCACTCGCTTCTCTCTCCTGCTCAGCAATGGCAGCAGCCTTTGCAGCTTCAGCCTCCATGGCAGCAAGCTGTCTTTTTGATAGCCTTGGAATTGGCATGTCTCTTCCAGTCTTACTAATCATCCCCACCAGTTCCTTTGTGAAAGCTTTAAGCGACTCATTGTCTCGAACATGGCATCGCAGTCTCTCTCTCATATCTGTAAATTCAGACAACCATGGCCCTGCAAGTCAATTTGTCCTGGTAAAAATTTATATATATATATATATATCACGAATAGTAGTAGTAGTAGTATTTCATACCTAGCAGAGAGAAGGCGTGACCTTGAATCATTCTATATGGAGTTGGATACTTGTCAACTAAATCACAGTATTCAAGAAGCAACGTTGGACCATCTGTAGCTTTGTAACGGCCTCCCTGACTCCTCCTATTCGAGGAGAACAAGGCTGGATCTTGTAACAAAGATTCTGCAGACATGACACCATCTGCACTGGTAATCTCCATACACATATCTGCATCCTGAATATCCCTGACATTACCATTTGCCAAGACAGGCACTCTCAAGGAAGCCTTGACTGCCGCAATAGTTTCCCAACAGGCAAAATTTCCTCTGGATTTTTTCTGCTCCCTTAATCTACCGTGAATTGCAACCAAACTAGCTCCAGCTTTTTCCAGCCGAGCAGCATATTCAATGGTATCTTGTATATCAGGAAACCTCCTAATTTTCACAGTGACTGGAACACTCAAATTCTCAGCCAAGATGCGCACCATGGATTCTATCAGAGGGATATTTTCCATCAAGTACGCGCCATATCTGCCTTTCTTCGCAATCCGTTGCGGACAACCCAGGTTTATATCCACGCCATCTACATACGGCTCGACATACTTTGCTGCTGCCAACAGCACCTGTGGATCATTGGCACAAAACTGTGCCAACACTGGCCTATCTTCCTGGCATGTCGTGAAATGCTCAGCCCTATACGACGGCACCTCTACGAACAGTCTCGCATGTAGCATTGGCGTGTATGCCGCATCCGCACCATGCCTTTGACACAAAATCCGGAATGGAAGTTCGCTCTGATCCACCATGGGCGCAACCCAGTAACGAGGCCGACCAAGAGAGTTGAACCAGTCCCACGCAGCTTCGGCCTGGGGAACATCTTCTACAGCATTCACTTTTTTCTCATACTTTTCACAAACAATTTCTGGAATATGCCCTTGCAATGTCGGATCAAATCCACCAGCTGCCGCCTCTTCCTTTACTACGTCTTCAGCATGTGCATGGCCGGCACCCTCACAGCATTCGCTCACCATACCGACTTTTGAGGCCCAATGTCTTCTATAAGTAATTTGATATATAAAAGAAGACTTTACAACAGTTACTGCCCTAAAAGTAGTGGTATAGTGTGACACAAAGCAAGGCAAAGGCTTCTTCAGCATGTGCATTTAGCTTTTACTCCCCTGCTTTCATCCCAATAATATCAGGCATGTGCACTCATATGTAGTATCTATATTTACATTATTATTATATTATGATAATACATGCCACAGTCATTATTAACTTTGGATAGTAACAGTTGTCCAATTGGTAGTAGTGCCAGTACTAGTAGTAGTACCAGTACTGGTGGGGATTACTTTGAAAGGGATCAGCCTAATGGGCGATGATTTATTTGAACAATCGTATGTACTTTATTAGAACAATCATATAAAGGAAGAAATAGCCTGACTCTGAAATCAGGTACCAATCAGTTCAGACACCCTTTGACTCTCATTCTGCCTCAGACTCTTTGATCCGGTTCAAGTGTTGATAGATAGTCATGTCTACAGGATCGTCAGCAGAATCGGCCAAGTCTCCAAGTCATATCTATATTGACGAGAAATGGGATGCAACTATTGATACAACCCTTCGCAGAGTGGTTTATGGAACAATGGCTGGTGGACTAGCAGCGTTGACATTGTTCCGTGCGTGAATTGATCAAAGATTCGCTGATCAGGATTTATTCGTACTATTTCTTTCAATTACTTTTACTTATTGCCGGGGTTAAAGCCGAGTTTGTTGGGTGCAGGGGGAGCAACGGCCAGGGCAGCGGTAACCGCTTTTGGAGCCGGGTTTGGGGCTGGGAGCTCTTATTTTGAAAACCAAGAACTGGTGGGTATTCTAGTCTTTGTGAAAGATGAATTCTCTCTTCACGATTGCATGAGATTTATGCTTGTGATATGTGTTGAAAAGTCGAAAGTAGGGATGATGAAGTGGTTGTGTATATGTCCTGCAGTTTGAAAAAGCATTCAAAGCGGTTGATTGAACGGTAGTGGAGGAATGGAATTGAAAGATTGTGCATCTTCATGAAGAGTACATACATATGCAGATAGATTAATAGATGAATCCAATGTAATTTAAAGCATTCGTTTGAATGGAAGAACAACGCGTTTGTTGTAAATAGGATTGGCGATTTTGTGTGCAAACACCAATTTTGCTGACACATTTTGATGTGGCTTTCACCTGGTGCAGATATATATCTGCCAAGAGAGAGGCATTCTATCTCTTATTCAAATGATACGCATGATGCTGTACCTTGAATCATTCTCTTGCACAAATACAGATATCATTGTGTATAGTCCTCAGCGGTCTGTTGTGAAACCTCGAGTCTGCTACATTCAGCAGCTTTAAAGATCGATTGATCCTGTTGCATTTTCAAACTTGGTCCTTTTTCCACAGTGACATCCAACTAGCAGCCGGATGTGCAGAGACACCGATTGAAGAACTTACCGGAGTCGGAACGGAGGGAATTGAAATTTATAGTATTAAATTTATTACTTAGGAGATGGTCACAATGGCTTCAGAAGAAATTAGTCTGAGACCTCTGTCGCTTCGACCTGGTGCCGGCGTGAATCCTTTCGCGCAGTTTGCCCAAGGGGCAGGCGTTGGGCTAAAGAATAAGGTTTGTTTTAGGCATAGTATTGCAATATGAATGTTAAAATGGTCAAGGTTGGCGAATGTTGAGATTTTGCGTGCCATGCTCTGCAGCAAACGGCAACTGGTGGAGCGGCTGAAGAGAAGCGTAAGCCACGGGGAGAAGTAATCAAGTATAGCTCAGAATTTTTGATGAAATTTGCAGAGGTAAGTATTCTGTGATGGTGAATGGTTCAAGTCGGCAGCAAGGAATGAAACCGTGACGGTCAGCTCTGTCCAGATGGACGACAAGAGGAATGAGTGTGTATGCTATACTGATGTATTTTGCTGTATGGTGCAGAAATATACTAGGATACCCACAGAACTTCAATTTGGAAACCTTGAGATTGTCGTGGATCCGTCGGATCCTGACAGAGATGCCCAGAGGAAACTCGTTCAGAAAGTTGTAGGTGAAGATGCTGATGATAGGGATTGGAGGAGTCGTTCTAGTCCAGCTCCGGGGGATGGTAAGACTCAAAATAAGCAAAAAGATGATAGTTCAGCTGATATAAATGCACCTAAAATTCAGCGTGCGTCTGATCTTGGTCGTACAGCCTGGGCAGCTGGGGAGGATGCGTCTGGCGGCACCCAGCAGGTTATGAGAAAGGTGAAGGGTATTTTGAATAAATTGACCCCTGAAAAGTTTGAAAGGCTTCTGGGACAGTTGATTCCTTTGATTACGAGTCATGAAATTCTCCAAGGGACCATCAAGTTGGTTTTTGAGAATGCTGTTGCACAGCCTACATTTGTAGCAATGTATGCAAATTTGTGTGCTGAATTGGATTCCATTTTGCCAGAGTTTGCTGGATCCGATGGCAACCCAGAATCATTTAGAAAAATGCTTGCAAATACTTGCCAGGAAGAATATGAAGCAACGGAATCAGCAAGGAGTGCAGCTGTGTCATCTACTTCAATTGACAAGGAGGAGTCACAAGCCAGGGCAAAGAATAGGTTGTTGGGTAATGTTCGGTTGATAGCAGAACTTTTCAAAAAAGAAATGGTGAACGATAGAATTATGGTCCTTATTTTATCGGATTTGCTGGGTCCAGCTGAGAATAACCCTTCAGAAGATTCTTTGGAAGCTGCATGTGAATTGGTCACTGTTGCTGGTGCAGCATTGGAATCTTCTCCAAGATCTAAGGCACGCCTGGATCTTATCTTCAAGCATTTCACGCGTCTTTCTAATACAGCAAGCTATGCTCCTCGTATCCGTTTTGTAGTTAAGGATGTCGTGGACTTGCGAGCACAGAATTGGGTTGCCAGGCGAGAGACATTCACTGCAAAGAAGCTGGATGAAATTCGCACAGAAGCCCAGGTTGAACTTGGTATTGTTGACGTAGATATCCCAGGGCTCACTCCTTTGATTCCAGGAGTCCAGTCTATCCCTGGAGCAAAGAAAGGACAAGAAGATGTGGAACTATTCCCAGCTTTCCGAGGAGCTATGCCCTCATCTGCAAGTGGTGATGGGCAAAAAGATGGCAAATTTTCTTCTCTGCTGGGAGAATTCACTCCCATTCCTGTGCAATCCAGTCAGCCTAGAGCAGAAGCAAGGTATGTTTGTCGCTTGAATATTTTACTAGACGTTAGTCACGCAGATCTACTCTCCAAGTGCACGAGCTCTTTGGTGGATGGTGCACAGTGGTCTACAGCCTGCGGACATGAATTTCACCTTTAAAGTCCGAAATCATCACATTTTGTCATTGTAATGATTCAAGTATGCAAGGTGAGATATTTTACTCGTTATTAATTTGTTTTAATTTTATCTTTGCCTTCCAGGGAGCCTAGGAAAGACCTATCAGAGGAAGACAGAGTTTCTTTGGGCAAGTCGCTGTATACCGATTTCATTTCCAGCAATGATGTTGCTGAGGCCGTGGCATCTGCGCAGGAGCTTGTGATTCCAGGTTTTGGAAAGACATTAGTTGAAATTGGTATCAACAGAGCTTATGATTCACCCAATCCCTCTGAACAGCTCAAGATATGTGATGTGATTGTTGAACTTGTAGCGAACGAAGTGATTACTGCTGAAGAAGCGATGTCTGCTGTTAAACGTCACACTGAAAGTTTGGAAGACACTGTGCTTGATGTCCCTGCTGCACCAAAAGTACTGGGATACATTATCGGTGTATCCGTTGCCAAGGGTGTTTCAGGAATCAATGCATTGGATGAGCAAGCACAAGCTGTTGAGGGAGCAGAGCCAAGAAGAGGCCTGGTGGCTGCCACCTTGCAAGCTGTTATGGAGAATCTGGGAGAAGAAAAAATGGTTGCAATAGTCAAGAGCTCAAATATGGATTTGCGCACATTGCTGGACCGCGATTCGGAAATCGAATCTTATTTACCAGATCTGGAGGAATTTGCTGCCTCTGTTGGATTGCAAGCAGCCTTGTAGATTCCAGTAACTCGCTTATCATGAAACTCTCCATCACGCTTCATATATTTGTAATAGCAAAAAACATGACAACTTATTCATTCAAGTTACATGTTCAGGGTTCCGACAGCCTATCCAGGTATCGGAGAAGATACTGCTTCCATGCTCCATCCAGATACAATTCTGGTCGTCTGCAACCACTGCAATGTATGAGTTTCAAGAAGCCTATATTTATAGAACAAGATGATTTAGGCATATTTAGTATCTCTAAAGCTCTCTTTTTGTCTTTATCATGCCTTGGTAAGTCCTGCTGAGTTTTTCTGAGCACCATATAAATGTCAACGTTTCACGCTTCCAATTTACCCAAGTACGAGTATTATACTGCAGGATCTCTCATGATAGTTTGCTCTGAAAATTTTCTAGTCTCCGATGCGGCAGAATTATCTCCGAGGGATTCGACAAGCACAGCCTATTCAGGGAGTACCTTACAGGATACAGAGAGTTTTCGGAGAGGACTAGGTCCGCGTCAATATCCAATGCAGCCAGGGCCTCCTTGCGTTGAGGATGGAGTTACAGTATGTCCACGAAGAGAACTTTTGTCGACTTACAGACAATCCACGGACGATGGTAAATCGATAGATTCGACAAGTGCAACAGGGCCAACTGCAGGAACATCATCCTCTGATTCATCCATGACTAATCAGGCACCATCTCCGCCATCGGATGATCAAATCCCACAACCAAATGTTAGGCGTAGAGGTAGAATCCGTGAATTAGAAGAGATCAAAGCACAGTTGGCCGAGAAAGAGTTGGAATTGTTGTCCAAAGAGAATGCACTATTAGAGCAGGAGCAGGACATCCGCACCTTACAGGCAGAGTTAGAAATTGAAAAGAAGCTTAGAGTTTTGATAACAAAAGAAAAAGAGAAAGCTGAAGAGGAGGCAGCCCTGGCCATGGGTCTCTGCTCAGGGAGCACAATGTTACCGTGAAATCCTTGATGCTTCCAATGATTATAATTAAAAATTCTTACACATTTTTTATGGTATGGAAGTTACGAATCAATAACACAGAAGTACTAGGTAGAGACCGCTTGTTCTCATAAAAGAAGGAAATCAATGAGGCGAAAAGCTGGCTGGAAATTTTAAAAGCTAAGCCCTCCCTCACGAGCTGCATCTGCCAAAGCTTCTACCCGTCCATGATATTGAAAACCACCACGATCAAAGCAAACTTTCTCAATATTTTGAGCCTTGCATAGTTCTGCAATTGCACTTCCAACTGCTTTGGCAGCATCCACATTATTTCCACTTCCAATCTTCTCTCGGATGGATGGAGTCAAAGTGGAAGCTGCGACCAATGTACTCCCAACGCTATCATCAATTACTTGTGCGTATATATGGTTGTTAGATCTGAAAATCGCCAGACGAGGACGATCTGTTGTTCCTTCGACGCTATTTCTGACGCGCTTATGACGTCTGTCAATCTGTTCTCGACGAGTCATTACTCGGGCCTCCACGACCATCTGCTGTCTATTCACACGGCGACCATGATCTATAAATAGCACCAAATAAACACATTATAACCTCTTATATCTGTCTATCACATAGGCGTATAGTCTAGACGTATCAAACAATTCCAGTAACTCAAAAAAACATTCCCAAGACAAACCCAGCCCTACTGCAACGCTGTTGCCGACAGACTTCAACAAGCTGCCCATGGCAAACCCAGCGACCCATCATCCCTGTTTTTCATTCTCATCATGTAATATATATATATATACTGATTCATTACAGATAACAAATGAGACAATGTACCGACAAGTATTGCCCTCCCAAGCGAGGTCGGCCACCAATCTACCACACCCGAGGCTCCAGCCACCGGACAATTCCCTTCCTCAAATCACCCGCATTATGGTTTTCGACAAATACATTTCCTTTTATATACATGATAGTGGCATCATCGGTCCCATTCCATAAGTTTCGCTACCTGCAACGCGACATACCTGCTGGAAACATCGCGGCCAGCGGACGGCTCGCCAAAAACGAGCTCGCTTGTGCTCCAATCATGATGCCCTCCCCGTTCTACGATAATCAGATTTTTAAAATAAATCTTAATTGAAATTGTAGATTGACAATTGTGGGTCATGCTTGTGGAAAAATATGGTGCGCGATGCGTTATCCAACCGGACCCAACGCTTCTATTCTATTCGATCCAAGGTAACATTGGACCGGGGATATTTGCATTGCATGATGGATGTGTTCCGATTAGCCTGTCCGGTCCAATCCTGTTTGGAAGGGAAGAGTGACAAATCATCGAGTTGAAGGCATGCAGCATAATATCAGAGACATCGCTGAATGAGGTACCAACCTTTATACGTAGTTCTATAGGAAAATATGATGGATGCCTGCTTATGAGCCACTTGGACGGGCGATATACGGTGAAACATGTGTGCAGCTGGAGCCTCACTTCAAGCCAGCAGGCGGAAGAGAATCCTGCTCAGTCTGCTTGCGAGCGGGAGTGGAGCGGCGATAGCGACTGGATTATATGCGTATAGTTATCAATACAAAGCTCGGAAGCGAAAAGGGCGCGTTGGCGGTGATGGCGTCTTGGGGACAGACAGGTCTGGTCAAACAGTTGCCTCTATGGCAGAGAAAAAAAGCCTGATTAAAGGCCATGTGGGTCGGGAAAAAAGAAAGAAAGGGAATGGGATGTCCAAAACTATTTTAACTATGCTGTTCCGGTTTATGGGACCCAAGATTGTTGTATTGATTGGGTTGTCCATCCTGAAGACTCTGGTCTCTAGTAGGCTTGCTAAGTTGCAAGGATATCTTTTTCGGGCTGCTTTTCTCAGGAGAGTTCCTTTATTCGTGCGCAATATTAGTGAAAATGTAGTGTTGTGCGCGGTAGCTGGAGGTTTGGAGGCGACAGCAAAGAGCTGGGTATCTGCTATTGAACTGCAATGGCGTGGGCAACTGACATCATCCCTGCAAGACAAATATTTTCGTGATATGATGTACTACAAACTAAACTATGTCGACAGGCGAATTGAAATACCTGATCAAAGGATATGTGAAGATGTTCCTCGATTGACATCAGGTCTAAGTGAGCTTTTGCAAGAGATTCTGGCAGCTATAATTGATGCTGGATTTTACTCATATCAGTTGAAGAAATACAGCGGTACTCATGGGTATACGCTTGGTGTGATGGGATATGTTCTCGGTGTTGGGACATTCATGACATTTGCTGCACCAAATTTTGGTGGTATGTTCAAGAAACAACAATACCTTGAAGGAATGTATAGAAATCTTCATAATCGCTTGTTAGCAAACAGCGAGCCAATATGCTTTTATGATGGAACAGAAAAAGAAGGTGCCATTATTAAGAGCGCTTTTTCTAATATTATTGACCATTCGAAGAAAGTTCTTGGGAAACAGTGGCGATTCTCGATGGTTCAAGATTTTTTGCTCAAATATCTTGGAGCCACAGTAGCTGTTGCTTTGATCATTGGGCCATTTTTTGGTGGCCATCTGAGGCCGGAAGCGACAGTCCTCGGGAGGGCTCAAATGTTGAGTAGTATGAGATACCATACTTCTGTTATTATTGCTCTATTTGGTGCGCTAGGAACGCTGGGAACATCTTCGAGAAAAGTTTTGAAGTTGAATGCCTTTGCTGATCGGATTGATGAGATGCTGGAAGTAATGAAGGATATTGCTTCTGGTCATTGCTCAGGTCCGTGTTCTGGGATAAACCAAATACATTATTACTACCCTAGTATATTGTCTTTTTTAAGTAAGGATGATTCTATGTATGTGATTGGTGCAGGTGCCATGGCTGATGCTCAGGGAAGGATAGATGAAAGCAAAGACTCAATTGAATTCATTGACGCAACGATAGTTACGCCTGGAGATGCGACTTTGGTAAATCACTTATCATTGAATGTCCCAGCAGGAGTGAATCTTTTGGTGACAGGACCTAATGGGGCAGGAAAGTCCAGCCTTTTCCGTGTCTTGGGTGGTTTATGGCCTTTGTCTAAAGGGTTGATAAGAAAGCCAGGAGCCAATTCTGAAGAAACTGGCTTGTCACATGATATTTTCTATGTTCCTCAGAAGCCATATGTTGCAGTGGGAACATTGCAAGAGCAACTCCTTTATCCTTTGTCTCCCAGTGGTGTGTAGAAATTTGTTTATATGGTGCATGTTTTTCCTGGATGCGCTTGGTTATTTGATTGCTGCATATCTGCAGATGAGATACATATTGATGATATAGAGATGAAAGATCTTTTAAAGTCAGTAGACTTGGAGTATTTGCTCGATCGGACAGAATATATAGAAGAAGTAACCAATTGGGGAGAAGTTTTGTCCCTTGGAGAGCAGCAGAGGCTTGGAATGGCTCGTTTATTCTATCATAAGCCTAGGTTTGCCATTCTAGATGAATGCACAAGTGGGGTTACAGTAGAAATGGAAGAACGATTTTGCAATGCAGTGAAAGACATGGGATGTACTTGCATCACAATTTCACATAGACCAGCACTCATGGCGTTTCATGATGTTGTACTGAATCTAGATGGTGAAGGAGGCTGGACTCTTCATCAAGGCCACAGGAAAACATCCCCAGAAATTTTGCAGCGTATTTCACGGAAAGAAATATTGCCAATGATTTCATCCAAGAAAAGCAAGGGGAAAAATCGCAACATGGAGGAGGTCGAGCAGGTTCTCAAGGGAATGGCAGGGCAAGAGAATGGGAGTATTGAACTTTCAGATGGTAATGAAGGCTATTCTGAAATCGTCATTGCCAAATCACCCAAATCATCAACGCAGTCTACGATTGTATGGAAAGACATTTATACAGGGCCCACTTCAATATCCTCTAATTGGTGGTCAGTTCTCAGGATAATTTTTGGTGGGAATCCAAGTGATTCAACGCTCAGAATGCTTACAGTTTCCGGTGTAGTGATTCTTCGAACATTGCTGCAAGACAGAATTGCAAAACTGAATGGAAGAAGTGTAGATCTTGTCTTGCGACAGGATTTAAGAGGCTTTGTACTCCTCATCGGCCAAAGTGTCCTGCAGAGCGCTGCATCTGCGATACTTGCACCATCTCTGAGACATGTGGCAGACAGTTTGGCTTTAACATGGAGATCTAGACTAACTAGAAATTTTGAGTCAAAATATCTGACAGGATATGTTCCATATTACGTGTCTCAATTGCAGGGAGTCAAGGATATTGATCAACGCATAACAAGAGACGCAGAGAGGCTGTCTGAAGATTTGGCAGCTCTTGTCCCTAGTCTTGTGAAGCCTGTTGCTGATATTGCCTGGTTCTCGGCTCAACTTTGGAGATTAACTGGTCCACGAGGAGCATTTATATTGTATTCGTATGCAATTATAGGGTACGGCTGCCTTAGAGCTGTAACGCCTGACTTTGCAAGGCTGTTGGACAGTCAGTATAACAAGGAGGGAGCTTTCCGCGGGGCCCATGATCGGTTAAGGAGCCATGCTGAATCTATTGCATTCTTTAGCGGAGGTGAACGAGAAGGCCATCAAATTACAGCACTGTATGACAATCTGGTTAGCCATCTGAGGAGATTGATCAACCTGAGATGGAAGTACGGTGCTGCAGATGATTTCTTTGCCAAACAACTTCCTCATTCAGTGACATGGATCTTGACCTTGTTGTATGCTCTTGATCAGAGAGAAGACTTTGGGGACTCCTCTTTCCAGGGCCATTTGGTCCTCCAAATTCGGTATCTTGCTTCTGTCGTGACTCAATGTTTCTCAGCTTTTGGTGAACTTTTGGCATTGCCAAAGAGATTTGCCGAGATTTCCGGGGGCATCAATAGAGTAAGCGACGCTCTTCGAGCAATTGAAAGAGGAAAGACTTTTATTTTGTCTTCGGAGATGCAGAATGTGAGAGAAGAGTCGAATAGAATAGTATTTGATCATGTGGATGTTGTCTCACCATCCCATGCCCTGATGGCCAGGAAATTGAGTTTTTCTCTGCCTGAAGGGAAATCTCTTCTGATAACCGGTCCAAATGGAAGTGGAAAAACAAGCATTATGAGATTGTTAGCTGGTCTATGGCCCCTTGGAGATGGAAGAATATCCTCTCCTGTGCGAGGACCGCCGGGAGGCATTTTTTATGTCCCGCAGAAACCATACACAACAATTGGAACCCTTCGGGATCAAATCTTGTATCCTTTATCCTTATCATCAGTACTTAATTATAGAAAAATAAATATAGATCAGTTAGACAAAGAGCTGGATGCACTGATGGTGGTAGTGAGACTGAGGTATCTGATTGTGCGTGAAGGTGGTTGGGATGCTGAAAAATCATGGAGCAACGTTTTATCACTTGGAGAACAGCAGAGAATCGGTATGGCAAGAATGTTTTATCAGAAGCCTATTTTTGCGATTCTGGATGATTGCACGAATGCAATGTCAGTTGATGTTGAAGAGGCTTTGTACAAGTATGCATCTGAAGTACTTGGAATCAATCTGATTACAATTGCGCAGCGTACAGCTTTACTAAAATATCATGATATGGAATTGAGACTAAAAGATGGAAAGGGTGATTGGGAACTTGCTAAAATTAAAGCGTCTTGATAATGTCTTCATCTACTTTCAATATTTTATTCAACCAATGTCTTGTCACAGAATTTGTTATTCTCTTATTCATGTTGCAACTGGTTTCTCCTCTTTCTCTCCTTCATTCTCTTCCTTTATTTCCTCCTCTGTAGTTTTCCGTATTTCTATGCCATTATCGTTATCTTCCTCCTCACCTTCCATCATCTCAGCATAGTCTTCCTCGCCAGCAAATAATGAGCGCAAAATAAACCCCATTTGCTGACGTTCCTGAGCATTCTGTCTCTGTTTAGCACCTTTACCAGTCGTTATTCCATCAAGTACAGCAGCATCTAGCTTAAGCTTCCTTTGACTTAAGTTATAAATATTTTGATCGACGGTAGATTTTGTCACTAATCGATACACCATAACAGGCTTGGTCTGACCTAAGCGATGACATCTATCTTCTGCTTGTCGATCGATTTGAGGATTAAAGTCCACGTCGTGCAAAATAACAGTATCTGCTCCAGTTAAATTCAGACCTTGACCTCCAGCTCTTGTCGAAAGAAGAAAGGCGAAAACATCATCACTATTATTAAATCTGTCAACAGTTGCTAGGCGCTCATCAACTGCAGTGGATCCATCAAGACGAACATAAGGCAACATCAAATCCTCCATCAGCCACTCAATTACATCCAGCACCGCAGTCCACTGTGAAAATATCAATGGCCTAGAACCCTCCTCTTTAAGTCTAGGAAGGAGATCTGCTAAAAATCTGAATTTTGTTGAGCTCAGCAGATGAATGCTTGATAACCTATGGCCTTCAAAGTCTGGGCCAGCGCCATAACAAAATGCATGCAGCCCGTAGTCACTGTAGCCCAAAAGCTCCTCGGTCACTCTTTTTAATGTTGCATTCCCGCTAAAGAGGTTATGTTCGAAAGCTTTCTTGGCAATCTCTTCAACAGATGCATCGTCATAGTGGTGACGAATAAGTAAGGGATGTTGAGCAATCTTACGGAGATGGGTGAACATATGATTGATCTTCTTAGCTCCAATGGATCTCATAAATTTCTCAACACCTTCCTGGGTGGAGTCTGAGACAACTTTCTCAGAAACTTTTGTACTGATCTGGGACCTCATGCTCTTGATGCTCGCATCATACATGTCCTTCTGCTCAGCAGTCATCTCAATAAACTCAGTACGATGCTTCTTTTCTGTAAGCTGCCCTGCAACTTCTGTTTTAAGACGCCGAAGTACAAATGGACCAAGAAGCTTTTTCATTCTGTCTGTTAACTTTTGAACTTCTGCTTCATCACCTTGGATCATTTCAGCAAAATCTTCAAAGCTTTCAGCTGCAAATACCTGAGGGAGCAAGAAATGCATTAAATTTTGTAATTCTGCCAAGTCATTCTGCAACGGCGTTCCAGTCATCATTATGCGTCTTCTACTCAAATTAGCAACACGTCGAAGGCGAGTGGTTCTTTGTGCTTCGCGATTCTTGAGGGCATGTGCCTCATCCATGATCAGATGGCTCCATCTCCAGCTTTCCAAAAATGCTCTATCAGCACGCTGATCAACACTGTCGCGCTCAAAAAGTGTATATGAAGTCAGCATAACATCAAATGGTGCTGGTGCCAAGGGTGCCGTCATGTCCCATTTCGGTGGAGGTATCTCCTGGAATGGCTTCTTGACGACATATGCTTCATCAGGATCATATTTTGCGTCATACTCATCGTCGGAATCATGCACATCTTCTTCTAAATCAAGCGAATCTTCGTCTTCTAAATCGTCATTCCTGTTTTCGGCTTCTTTCAATTTTTCACTTGCTGCAATTTCAGCAAGTAGGTCTGGATCCTGGAGATCTGCCAGGTCATCATCAACTTGCTCCCCATTTTCTAATTTTGCTCTCAATTCCTTCAACCTTTTACGTACAATAAACCTGTGCTTACCATAATAAACAATAGATTTTATAGTAGGACACCATCTTCTCAACTCGCGCTGCCAATTCTCAAGCAGAGATGCTGGAACCACCACAAGATGTGGCCCTCGATCTTTTTCTACTGTTGATATGGCTCCCAGGTATGTGATCAATTGTGCAGTCTTGCCTAGACCCATTTCGTCCGCAAGAATCGCTGCAGAACCAAACGTATCAATATCAAATTCACTTTTCCAACAACAATGTCTCATCAAACAGAATATTCAATCGAACCTACCTCCTCCAACTTGTGTCCTATACAAAAGAATCAAAAAATTTATACCAACAATTTGATACGGTTTCAAATACCGAGCCGTGTCCCCACAGGCTTCTATGAGCTGTTTCTGGGTAACTTGTTGATATGCCTCAGCTGCTGCTGCCCTTGTACCGCTAAACCCTCCTTCCGAATCATTCACTCCTGTACCCAGATGGTCACGTAGAGACTTGGAAATCTCCTCACATCGGCGCATAACTTCATCCGCGTGATCTGTCTTGGTAGTGTCCTCTACGTTAAATGTCTTATCCAGGGATTCTCTATTCTTTTTATCAATAGACACTCTCATTGCACCACGCTCAATCTGTGTGGATGGTTCACCTCTCAGGGCGCCTTGGGCTCTGAGATAAAGATTTTTAAACAGTGTTTGCTGCTGTCCCTGATTCAGAGATGACACTGCACCATTTGCTATCAGTTGTTTCATTTGTTGTAAAGCGAGACCTTTCGCCTTTGAGTCAATTCCCAAATTATCTAGAGCTTGCCTCTTAGCAGGAGGATAATCCACACCCTGATTTCTGAATGAAGATGCAATTGCTGATGCAATTGAGGACGTCCCTGTATTATTATTATTACTGCTGCTGGGAACATTGAAAGATTGATTTTGCCTCTGATTCCAATCATGCTGTTGAGATACTGGCTGTGATTGTTGCAAGTAGGCTTGATTTGTAGCCTGAAGATACATGAGCGTTGATAACTGCTGCAGCTTCTCTTGAGGCACTGGTTGACCCCTATTCGACAACTCTTGAATCTGTTGCTGCTGCTGCTGTATCAACTGAGGAATCACAGCAGCTTGTTGCACCACAGTCGTATGAGACACATTCGGAGCCAGTGCCGGTTGTTGCTGACTAAATCTATTAGCTTGATCATATTGCATCAGAGGTTGCGACAACCCTCCTAGCCTTTTCTGTTCAATCCTGCTTCCCACCGCTCCAGATGAAACCACAGGTTGCAACCGAGACATGTCCACACCACCATATTGTTGCTGCCCATGGAGATGTTGCACCCCACTTGTCGTCATTACATTGTTTTGTTGCTGGTTTCGCACGAGTCTTTGCAAATTTTGTTGCTGTAGTTGTTGTTGCTGTAGCTGTAGTTGTTGTTGCTGTAGTTGTTGCTGCTGTAGTTGTTGCTGCTGTAGTTGTTGTTGCTGCAATTGTTGTTGCTGCAATTGATATTGCAGCTCCTTCAACTGCGACTGCCGAGCATCCATCTGATCTCCACTTTTCATCACACCACCATTTAAACCACAATCGTTAGATCCTCCCACACCTTGGGACGCTCTTTCTCCCGGATGGCCGTTGTTTCTCTCTGACATCTCCTAGCACACAGATTGGCCAGTATATATATCCTAGATACTCTGTACACGTTCTGCAACCACCACTCTACCATAAAAACCATCAACTATATTCCATAAATATTTTCAACACAATAATGAAGCTAAACGATCCATCCCACACCACCTAACAGCCACTGTACTCGGTTTCAACTACCTCGCATCAAACGACATTCGGTGCTCCGTCGAAACTACGGGCGACAACGATGCAAAACACACCACTTCCATTCCATCTCATTCCCAATATTTCTTTCCAAGAGAATCATCAACCCTTGGTAGCCCCAAACCACCTGTCCTAAAACCTGATCGCAACATCACACTGCTACGACGCACCCTTCTGTTTTCTTCCTATCAGAACACGCCTTCTATTGTACCGAAACTACCACAAAACTCTATTCATCGATTATTACTGTTGTATATATTCAAAAACCAACCAGTTGCAGATTTTTAGCCAGTGTAACAGCAACTTGGTCGGTCTTCCTTGAAAACGCAAACAGTATTGCGCTTGTACCATGAACTTATATTTGTAAAATTCTTATTTATATTTCTACAATCAAAGATTGCTATGGAATCTGTTGCTAATATGGTTCCCTTCAAATGTGCAATCTCTCGGCACAACCTCTCAAGACCGATTGACCTCGTTTGGTCAACGTCGGCCTAAATCCATAGGCATGTATGCGAAGTGCATAAAATCTGTGTATTGGTACTGATGAACAGATACTGTTATTCTTTGATAGTTACTGGTCACATAATACTCCCGAATAACAGCAATGTACGAATTAGGTGATGATGCTGTGCTGGTGGGTGGCAAACCAAGGCTGGTTGGCTTGAGAAGTCTATTGTTCAAACTATGAGGGTAACTGTTCTATCTGGATATATGGTATGATGATAATGATAAATAGAAGGGTAAGAGAGGGTTGAGGATTAGATCTAATCCTTCTAGAAGGTCTACTAGTACTGGCAAATCCAGGGCAGATTGCAAACCAGCCATCTGGTACACACAGTGCTACAGAGTTGGCCAGACATTATTTCTGTTAAAAACTATGCATTGCATTGTTGGTGCATGTGAATAGATAAGGATACAAATTGGAAATGGTTGTGTTTTCGAGTGGCATTGGAATTCAAGGTGCGTGATGGAAGGGCATTTAGGGGAATTGGTTTGGGCGACATGTCGGGAAGGATTACGTGAAGGAGCATAGCAAGTTGATGGGAAAGTGGACTTTGTATCAATATTAAGATTTAGTGGATTGATGTTTTAGTGGACTGAAATGGCGGATGCAGGTGGAGTCGGTGGATATCACAGGAGTCTGAGCACCCGGGCGCAAATGGATAGCAAATGGATGAGGGGGATACAAGGCTGTAGGAAATCGGATTGCGTGAATTATGCTTCGCATAGATCGAGACGCAGTAATAGGAAAGGTGGGCGATGTGTTGAAGTGTACTCAGCTGCAGCCTCTTTTCCTGGTGAGTGGAATGGAAGTCAGTGGTTGGGTGTGAGAGGCAAGTGGCTGTCTGAGGGTGGACAGGATGCAAAAGATGAGGATGAAGATGAGTGGATGAAAATGAATGTTCGTTCATCCAGTGCTCAGACAAAGATTGAGGGAGGAGATGGTGTCGACTGGAATCCGTTAGGCCTGGCTACGACCAATGGGACCGATGATGCTGTGGTGTCATCCATGGCCATGACCATGGGGGGTGGTGCTTCCGGGCGCACACGGTCTTCGGCTAGAGATGGAGGTTCCCCTGGCGGAGATTTCTGGTCTGGAGAGCTTCCAAAGAGGTTGGCTCTTCTCCTTGGGTTGATTGTCTTTTCTAGGATTGGGGTCTACATTCGGCTTCCAGGAGTGGATGTGGATAAATTTGCTGAAGCCATGTCTGGGTCTGGACTATTGGGATATATCGATACTTTGTCAGGTGGATCAATATCTAAAGTTGGATTATTTTCGCTGGGTATCGTGCCGTATATCAATGCTTCCATCCTGTTGCAATTGCTGGCAACTGCCTTCCCATCCCTGAAAAAGCTTCAAAGAGAGGAGGGACCACAAGGCAGAGCCAGGTTTACGCTGTATCAAAAACTGGCAGCCCTAGGATTCGCTATTGTACAAGCTACAGGACAGCTGACGTACATTAGACCGTACGTGGATGATTGGTCTGTTGAATGGCTGGCTGGTGGAGTGCTCACATTGACTGCCGGAGCGGTCATCTTGGTTCATGTGGCAGACACAATTACAGAGCTCAAACTAGGCAATGGAACATCCATACTCATCTTTGCTAACATTGCATCAGCTTTGCCATCTTCCGTCGGAGCAGCGTTTTCTCAGGCCCAAACTTCTCAAGAGACTAATCTGGCAATCTATGCTACAGCCTTTGTCCTCACGACCATGGGAATCGTCTATGTCCAAGACGCCGAGCGCCAAATTCCGATGACGTATGCTTCCCGGTACAGGGCGGGATCTCTCCAGAGACAAGCTTATTTGCCCTTCAAGGTGAACGCCACTGGAGTTATGCCAGTTATCTTCTCCTCTTCTCTCCTAGCTGTCCCATCAGCCCTTGCCAGGTATGCCAACTCACCAATCCTGGAGAAGGCATCAGCAGGCCTCGCCCCTGGAGGACCTCTCTATCTTCCCACCAATGTCGCTTTAATTGTAGCCTTCAACTATCTGTACACCTTCCTTCAACTAGAGCCTAAGGAACTCAGTGAGCAACTCAAGCGCCAGGGAGCATCCATCCCAGGAGTCCGTCCAGGGAGAAATACAGCAGACTTCATCACCAGAACACTCAATAGGATGTCTGTGTTGGGATCTGCTTTCTTAGGAGCTTTATCTGCCGCCCCAGCATTGGTAGAAACGCTTACAGGACTGCAAGCATTTAGAGGATTCGCAGGAACGTCTGTTTTGATTATAGTAGGTGTGGCAACAGACACAGCAAGGAAGTTCAGAGCTGAGCTTGCCATGCAGCAATACGGTGATATCGATTCCTTATACGACGATTTATCTAGAAAAGATACTAAGCGTTAAATATCTATACCATCTAGAAACTGCAACATATACCACAGATCGCTTGAACCCATCACATACATCCATGTCCTCCGGGATGATCCCCCCCCCCCCCTCTCTCTCCCCAGTCAGGCGTCGGTTTTCCAATAATTAGAGAGTTGCCACCACGTCACCAATATGGCGAATCTACCTAGGTAAAGAATCAACAGAATCGACATCATGGTACGTCAAGAATACGGACACGGAATCGTTGCTTTCATTATTTTAATGAATATTAATTCAACGAATCAGTAGAATTGGTCTGGAGTAGCGTAGAAGGTGTACGCTGGTTCAGGAATCGATCGGCAGCGGAATCGAGAAGGCGCGCAACCTTGTTGGTGGTGGTGTGCCTGCCGCAGACGATCTGAAGACAGGTATGAGTTGTATTTGATTATATGAAGAAAGGTGTCGAGTTGATCGAGGTGTAAACGGGTTCGATTGAGGCTTTGCTGCCGCTGCCCCAGGCATGTGTGCGCGCCAACCGGAGCGAGGGTATCGTTGGGATGCCTCGGGAATACTGGACATGTGTGACATGAAATTAATGCTGAGTATGAATAATAAGGGGTGATTGACGAACTGGATGGGATGGGTTTCCTCGTGTCGAATGGGGTTGGACTTGTGTGACCCCTGTTCATTGGGAGAAGGCAGGCTTCCTATCGGATGAGGGAGGCGAAAGGGAGGTTTAAGGAAGGAAATCGTTACTCTTGTTCTCTCCCAGTAGGTTTTTTGTCTGGAGCGAGGGTTGGGGTGTTCATTTTTCTTGTTCTTGTTCTTGGTTAGTATTCGCGTGTATATATAAATATTGTACATTAGAAAAGACGTATTTCTTGCGAGAAAAAAGGTGTTTGCGAGTGTTGCTGATTCATGAAGCATTCTGTGCAGCAGGGAGTGTGCCTGGGTGCATACATATGGTGATTGGATAGGGCCTTTGCGTACTATTGGACTCAAGCAGGAAAGATAAGAGAGAGCATTGTGAATTTAAATAGAATTGTGGATCGAAGGAAGGATATAAATGGGAAATATCGGGGACGAAATGGTTCTTGGTGGTGCAGTGCAGAAGGCATCCTGGGAATCCGGTTCAGCCAGAGGACTGGATATTGGATTTCAGACGGAAGAGGACAGGAGGAACAATGATAAGGGGGAAGAGCTGGTGGAAGGTGTTCGATTGATGTATGACTGCGAGGCTAGCCGGACGCATCATCTGTTGAAACACTGCCTAACTGATGGTCAGCGATTGACTGCTCTGGAGCAGTTTGGAACAAATGATGTGAAAGAAGCTGCTCGTGATATCAGCAAAATGGGTCAACGTGAACTTCAGAATAAATTTAAGCTTGTATATGGGAATACGACTCACAGTAATAACAATGACTGGTTGAGGCGGAAATTGTATGAGGCCATTGGTGCAGCTCCTGTCAAAGTGCCAAGCAAACCTCGAGTAAAGAAGAATGCTGTGAAGCCCAAGAAACAGAGAGGCGGGGATATTACGATGGTTGAAAGTCCCATGAGGCATGAAAGAAGAACTAGGAGGTCTGCTCGCATGCTCCATGGGCATCAAGATGCGTTTGCACGTTATCGCAGAGGTGTGATGAGCCTTCCGTCTTCGCCAATGGGTCGGTCAGTGATTGATATTCACAGGTACATGGCAAACGATGTGACAACTTCCGCTAGTGATGACGAAGTTGGTCCACGTCTTCGAGGTGAGGGGATGATTTATCATTCGCCTTCCATGGAATCCGGTTCAAATTCAGACTTTGGTGCCGGCCAAGATGTGCTTTATGAACCATATTCTTTATTTGAAGGGCCAAGCTCGCTTCCTCTCATGCTCAGTGATGATACCGCGGAGATGGAACTGCTGAATGCATATCCAAAAAAGGTATCAACGCCCGAGGCAATGAATAACAGTCTGGCTGTTGGGAGCATACAGGATATTCCAGAAAAATTGCCTCTGGGAGCAGATGATGATGATGATATCATGTTGCTACCAGTAGATCTTTCCGCATACAATACATCGGAAGGTCTGATATAAGTGAAATTATCTTTTATTAGTCAAGCTTGACTTTGATCTCAAAACAAATGCCCTTTATTTGAGAAGGAATGAATTTCTCAGTAGTTTGAGAAGAAATAAGCCGTGCAGTTTGCATGCTTTTGCGGATAGCTATATTGATGCATCAAGTAGTACCACCTTGCTCGTATGTCTTTTGAATCTGTTCGATTTTTTCCAGCCTGCATAGCAATGAAATTTGAATCGAAAAGTTTACCTTTTTTTTGTTTGCTTTCCTTTAGCAATATTGCAGTATAAATGTGTCTACACATATATTGTCAAGGAAATCATGTCATGATGTAAAAGTTGCGAGCATCAAAGCACTAGTTGTGCCGGATTGACCGAATGCCGTCACCCATATCTAGAATTCTCACATGTGATATGTACATCTATTTGATTTCAAAGTTAGACTTTGAGATTTTTAATCATTTAAGTCATCGTTGACCAAGTGCTCACCTGACTGTAAAACGGTGTGCTAACTGCATGCGAGGTATATAGTATTATATTAGTATTATTTTGAACGTTTTAAAGTAGACTCATCTCACGTTTATTGCCGAGAATCCTCTCTGTATTCAAGAGCAAGCGTTGACTTTTCAATCACTTTGCAACGGGTTGTGTGTTCCTTGCCCAAGAGTGCCAGCATAATCGCATTTTGTCTCAATCTATTAATTTATATTCAAAATGGCGTTACATCACGGAGACGAGGAAGTCTTTGAAAGAGTAGAGTGCGGTACGTGCCACTTGGGAACAAAATCCAAATCTTGGCCTTTTGTTGGCGCGTCATTGTCTCATCATTCCGCTATTTCTATTTGCAGCAAACTGTGGAGAGACAGAAAATCTCCTGAAATGTAGCAGATGTCATAATACCTGGTTCTGTGGGGTCAAGTGTCAAAAGCAATACTGGCCTTTTCACAAGCCTTTGTGCAAGAGGAATGAGTTTGCGGACGCTATTGAAGAATCAGAGCCGAAATTTGCCAACTGGATGAGGAAGCATGGCAAATTGGCTGTGCTAAAGGATGACGAAGTGGATAGGTTAGAAAGAGCAAATAATGCTGTCTCAGGGACATCAAGGCAGGAAGTTATGGAATCCATGTATGGCAGGATTGAGCCAAAACCACATGGTGAGTATATCTTGACTTTAGATGCCATTATTTGAACCATCATATAATGCCGCCTAACATGTTATTATAATTTTTGCTTTGTAGAACCCTCGTACTCTTTGGAAGACAAGCTAGCGATGAGAAGAAAAGAAGAGGAGGAAAAAATTGCTGCCAGGAAACAAGCCTTACTGTCCTCTTCGTACAAACAAATCGATATTCCTCGAGACCTAGGACTTGATTGTGGACAGTATAAATGGAAACAAAATCAGTCATACGTGGAAATATTTGTTCCCTTGCCATCCCATATCGAATCTGCCTCTAAAATTTCAGTGGAGCTGAAGCCAGATCATATATCGGTTGTTATTGATGAAAAACCTTTCTTGTGTGGCACTCTCTTTCGTCAAATTAAAGCCGAAGAAAGCACATGGTACGTACAAGACGGCTTGTTGGAAATTATCCTGTTGAAAAGGAGCAGGAGAGGTCAGTATGCTTCTGGTGAGACAAATGCCAATACATATTGGAAATCAGTCACCTCAAGAGCCTCAGAAAAGGAAACCTTGCAACTGGAGAACCCTCCATCTCAGTATTATCATTCTCCATTCGAGGGTGAAGAAAAAAGGCTGAAATCAGCCCGAAGAGCTATCAAATCCGCGTGAGAGTCTATTTTATAGTAGTATGCAGGATGGCTACAAAATTTTAACAGAAAGTACAAGTACTAGAATCAAAATAACAATTACAATTAACAGCAGGATTTGAGCTTTACAGCCGTCAGCTCGTCTCATTATTTTTTTTAATTGTCTTTGTGCAGTTGCCAATCTGTTGGATGTATCCTCCACCTCTTCGTCGAGCTCATCTAACAACCTATTCTGCAGCTGTGTCTCCTCATTTATCTGAAGAGCAACATGCTTTGTTGTATTGACTGAGTGCTCGAGATGCCCTAGGGCTTCATCTTGTTCCTCCATCAAATCCCTCTGCACCTGTAACAACTGAGCATTATTCATTTCCGCGGTTTCATCTGTTTCTTCCCCCGGAGCAGACTTGTTCTTCATGCCGACAAGAGCCTGATTCTGTACTGGCCGTTTCAAGCTCTTAATCATATCATCCCTGTCATTCCGAAGAGCTGACAGCATGTTGCGCCGCCTATTCTTTTCATTTTCCGATCTGCAGCATAATCATACAGTGCCGTAACACATTTATCATTATTATCATCATCACATGTTGCCCTTACACTATTTAGCAGTGACCCTGTTGTGCAATTCTGAAGCATATAACTCATATTCTACACGTACAATGGTTTACAGTCGTCAGATTCCAGCGATATTTGCAACTTGTCAACCATAGATTTCAATGTCCCCAGCCTCCTTCGTGCGGATGCGGTAATTCTCGAAGCCTCAGGCCCTCCATTTGAGAATTTCGAATTCCTCTCCTACGAAGCAGCCAACAACCGTCTGAGTATCTTTTCAAACGCACATTTTTTTGTTCCACTACAGAGCAAAATCAATGGAATAGAAAATATCCAGCTGCTCCTGCAACGATAAAGCTCACCTGAATCAGACTCCTCGTCTCGCTCTTCAGGTCTACCGCTGACTCGTACTCATCCAACCAAACAGAAGCCATAGTCTATTTCCTGACCAATAAAGTTGACAAACTATGAAACCCAAACAATGCTTTTCCTAACGACGTATCCGAATCGGTCTCTTGGAACACCAGCAGAAGTATCTTCCAACTACTGTTCCACTCAGCAGGATCAAACTCGCCCTCTCTCCAGAGGAAAGTGGGCAAAAGTCCAATAAACAATAAATTATATATTCAAAACTTAGAATGCAGCTGAAAATGGTCGCCTGGACCTAAAACCGCTCTACCCATACGAATTGCGATGCGTTTCCCATGAACTATTCCAAGTGAGTTGACAGATTCTCTCAGAGGGAATGACCGACTCGGTCGGCGACGCAACGGAATAAGCGTAGGGGTGCGATCTGTTTGTGTAAAACACTTTTACCAAATATTAAAGGGATTTTTGAGAGTGGATAGTTTGGAATAGTTCTGATGATGATGATCAAGCGGGTTTTCTTCTTTTGACATGCATGCTGAAAAACAACACTAGAAGAGGAGACAATCGACAACTCTTGAGAAGTGGGTTGCTATTATTCATTAATTAATTATTATCTTTTGAATCTATTGATATCAGTAATTATGGATAGACCTGGCAATGAATCGGTCGTCGGCAACGGGCCAAAGGTTTCAACACTTGATGGCAAGGCTCCGGAGAGTACAGGCAAGTTTCTCATTCAAGAACTGTTCGACAGTGGCGTTCAGTGGAGTGTTGTGGATTTTGATGAGATAGAGTGTATTTCTGCTTGCAGATTTCGCAAATTACTTTTGCACGTGAGTGGATTGAACCAAGTCAACTTGTTTGGTGCCAAGTAAAGTAGAATTTCACGCTTTTTGGAATTGATTTTAAACTATTATTTACTATGCAGATATGCGTACCTATATCATCAAAAAGATATGCTGGAGGATCACAAGCGAACTGGGGCATACTACATGGCATGTATGCAAAATAGAGCCATGTTTAAGGACAAGGTGGTGCTTGATGTAGGTACTGGGAGTGGTATTCTTGCAATTTTTGCGCAGAAAGCTGGGGCAAGGAAAGTGTATGCAGTCGAGGCTACTGATATGGCAAAGTTTGCAAAAAGGCTGTCCTCTGCTCAAGTTCCTCCTGGGGCAATTGAGGTAATTCAAGGTGTAATTGAATCAGTCGAGCTACCTGAGAAGGTGGATATCATAATATCTGAATGGATGGGTTATTTTCTTCTTCGAGAATCGATGCTGGATTCTGTTTTGATTGCAAGGGATCGTTTTTTAAAGCCTGATGGCGCTTTGTATCCTTCACATGCTCGCATGTACATGGCACCAATCAGAACAAATCTGACTGCTCAAAGGAACTCGGCATTTATACGCTCCATGGAGAATTGGGCTGATTTCATTGCTGATATGAAGCAATATTATGATGTGGCACTAGATAGTCTCTCTGATGATTTCAGGAAGGAGCAGATCGAATACTACAAGTATACAGCATCCTGGGCAGATGTGCATCCAAGCCAAGTGCTTGGGCCTCCTGCTGTCATAAAGTCCTATGACTTGAAAACGGTTACTCTAGAGGAATTGAAGGCTCCTTTAAAGGTAAAAAACTACATAGTATTATAGTCTTCTCACACTTGCTGTACCATTAATCTTTTACTTATTTCTTGTAGGCAAAGTTTTCTATGAATGTCGTGGATAGCGGTAGTATTGAAGGGTTTGTTGGCTTCTTTGATACTGAGTTCAAGGGAAGTGAGGAATCTCCTGCCATTTTCCCTGTGACGTTATCTACTGCACCAGATACAACAGGAGCCACGCATTGGGGTCAACAGATTTTTCAGGTTCATCCATCAATATCTTGTTCCCCTGGCGATAAAATCGATTGTGACTTTGAAATGATTAGAAGGAAAGACAATCATCGTTTGTTGGAGATAAAGATGAAATATCAATTGATCCACGATTCAAATGAGTCACAAGAGTTTACTGCGCGTTATGTTATTGAGTGATATTTTAAATCGCATTGAATAGCAAAAAAATGGATCAGACAGAGTCGCAGAAAGGAGGAAACCTTCATTACTCCTAAAAATCATCTTCCTCGGTATCTGAGGACCTTCTATTTCTAAAAAATTGACCCAGAAGTTCGTCGGATTTCTCAGGGATTGAATCTATCGACTCCAAATTTGTACTCAAGTCATCTACATTTAATTGTGGCTGACGAATATCTTGATTTGAATCTGAATTTTCATCCATTTGACTGATGAATTCAGTATTCCAGTAGGGACTCCACCTGCTTTCACCTGCGTTTTGGTCAACAAATCGAGGATTAAACCTTTTGGCAGATTTATCTTCTGTTTTTGAGGATCTCTTTCTCTTTAGATTTCTTGGAGGTTTTGGGAGCAAACCTGACTTCACATGATTTCCTCCTGACTTGATAGACGGAGGAGGACTATACCTTTCCCCCATAGAGTCGTCTTTCCTTACTCGTCTCCCTTCTATCGTATTCACAATATCTTCCAAACCCATTGTGTTCAATCTCCGGACTGCACCCGAAGTGAGTTGGACATTTGACCGAGACAGAGCTTCCAATAAGCCAGTTTCAACCTGTCTGGATTTTGGGTCCACCTTCTCAGAATAACTCAAGACAGGACTATCATGCTCATCTACCAATGATCTCTTCTTTATACTTGCTGAATTTTCCTTTGGGTTAAAGTCACTGCCTGTCTGGACAGCACCCGGACCGGGGGAAAATTCAGTGGATAGCAACTCCATCACACTCGGTTTTAATTGACCAATCAGGCTTTCATCTGCTTTGGCCAACGCATGAGCGAGATACTTCAACCTGTCATCCCATGTCTCCATAGAAAACCAATCATACCAAGGGATAGGAATGACTCTCCATCCAGCCGCTCGTAAAAGCCTTCTTCGGATCATTGTGTGGCCCAAAGGAGTCCTTGCGTTGACTGGAAAATGAAACGGACCATCTACCTCAATTGCTATGAATCTACCATCACTAATAACTGCAATATCTATTGAAAGTAAATCTCGGGCAACTAAATGCTCAATTCTGTGGCTGACACCCAGCCTGCTAAGACCTTCACTGACATCCAAATGAAATCCACTCAACTGGGTTGCAGTCTGCTGAGAAGCCCAAGCATCCAAAGCTCGATCGACCACATCTTCAGGTAAGTCTACTTCAGGTCGCCAAGCAACTCGACCACCTCTTGCCTCGAATTGAGCAAGAAGCACTGCCTGAAGCACTTGATTGTACTGAAGCTCCCCAAACGAAATGGATGTCTTCTCCAAAGCAATGTATCGTTCTAACAATTTTATAAAAGCTGTAGAATGTGTTCCCTTCAGTACAGCCAAGGCCCATAAAGAATTTGTGCATCCCTGGGCTTCAAATTCATCTATTTTTAGGCACATGACAGCCAAAAACGACCACATCACCCTTCCAGGGTGATATGCAAACCTGGCATAGGACCACAAACTGTTGGCAAGCTCTTGAGCAGTCATGGATCTAACCAATCTTCCCATGGCTTGAGTTATGCAAGGTAAAAGACGAGCAGGATACCACCTTAAGGTCGCAAAAGCCCATAAAGTATTAGTCAGAGCCTGAGAGGTGAATTGCTGCAATCTTTCTGTTTCGATTTTCTTACCATCCACTTCAATAGAAACAACACTACAGAGTTCAGTTTCTAGATGTTCGAGCAAGGCAGGATGAATGATACACCCTCTGGCATATGCTATGAGAACATTGCTTATCTCTTGCCCTCTAAATTCATAATAAGCTCTCTGTTCCTTTTCAATGGTTTTGCTGTTCTTAATGTAGACCCCCTTGCTGCTTGATTTGCTGTTATTTTGTAGCATTCTTGGTTTCTTTAAAGATTTGAAAGCTTTCTGAGACGCATTTGCTTTCTCTTTCATTTTCAACCGATTGCATATTTCTTCGGCGGCTTCGTTAAAAAGCTCAGACGGATAAATGTCGAGGACACTGTAAGCCCATAAAGTGTTGGCCAGTGTCTGACTTTGAAACGAATCAAGGCGTTGAGAAGCACTTTCTGCAACCAAGTGAATGAATCGCGGATGATGGTGCTTTAGCGTTGCGCACGCCCAAATCATATTACTCAAAGCCTGAGGGACACATTCGTCTATTCGATCGCAAGCCTGTAATAAAAAAACACGTTCAAGTTATAGATGAAACAAGGAACCTTCTACAAGATGGCTAGAGATTCAAAACAACCAAGTGAAACATACAGCATCGATCATTCTATCAATCAAGTCTGGCATTTGCATTTCCAATGTAGCGAGACTCCAGACAACGTTGCTGATCTCCTGGGTCTTCAGATTAGCTACATCAATCTGCATCAACCGCTCTCCAAGACGCAACACGATACCTGTGTTTTCTTGATCTCCCAGCGCTGCCATGCCCCACAAAAAATTGGCTAGAGACCTGGGCTCCATAATTTCCATCATTTCTTCAGTCTTTTCTAACAGCTTAATGTACTGTGGATGCCTCATCACCTGATTAACGACTTCTGGATTTGATGCCCTTGCTGATCGAACCAGTCTACCTAGACGGTGCATGGTAGTTGCTAGATTCACAGCACCAATATACTCTCCTACATCTCTAATCACTGCTAAAACCGTTTGATATCGTTTATTCATGCTCAGCATCTTGTTAATTGTCAGGTGAATATGTGTTGCATTCATTCTTTCAATATATGTCTGACCCTTCTCAGTGACCATCCCTTCTCCATCCACCACACCGGCTTCAATCAATCGACGCAGGAAATGACCTTCATTTTGAGCCAATTTCTCATCATTCGGAGACATGCGAATAAAGCTAATGTCCGCAGAATGTGTGACCTCTTGCTCCTTTTCCTCCTTACCTTTTGCAGCTGCTGTAAACGAACTCGCGGATGATGGCTTCCGGAACTCCCCACTGACCCTCACAGAACATTTTTTCGACTGTTTTCCTTTTCCACACCACCGGGACAGTGGCAAATTGTGCGGCAACCGGACGCTATTCTTGGCCACAGCGCAGCACCCATCAAGCCTGCCATGTCTCAATACGCTGTTCCACTCACCCTGTGCGAATCTGAGCACAGAAATAGCACGTTACATTCAATAATATTTTAATCATCATTAATTCGCGTACTAAGCCCCCCATAGAATGGCATAGCCCGAAAATTGAACAAGGATAAAAGTCAGGATAAAATCCCTTAGCGTACCGTAGCTTCATCTGCAGAGTCATATCTAGCAAATGCACGCTTGATAAAGCAGAGCAACATATATTAATGGTCATACACTGCTCCCCAATATACCAGCATGTGTCCGTTATTTGACAGACAAAACATTGAAACTAATCATTCGAAGTCAAATAATTCAAGGGTAAACTGACCCAAAAACATAAATGGGGTACGTGATGATCAATGTCAAATACAATATATTAAATTTTGTGTATAACATTAAAGTTCAATTCGTTATTGTTGGGAGTGAAAGTCTCCATCAGTGTATATTGCTGTCTTCCAAAAGCCAGATGGATGGACGAACAGATGTTTACTGTTCTAAACTATTCATTAGAGCGATGAGGCGTTCATTGCTCCTCCTTCCCTCCCTGATTCACTTCCAACTAATGATCAAGTGCTTGGTATCCCAGCCATCGCTGGCATGATGAGGAGAAGCACCTGCAGATGCAGAGGATGTTTTTGGATATTGCTGACCTTGCTAGGCTGATCTCAGGCGGCAGGGTCGCATCCTTGGATGACTTTGGTCCTGCCCAAATGAAGTTATCCCTCGAAATCTTTTATTTAAGCAACTAAAAATAAATATAAAACGTGCAATCCAGAAATGCAAGTTGTGATGTCGACTCAAGGGCTCCGAGCCATCCGCCCGGTAGCAGTGGCTAGGCCTAAGAAAAGCGTTTCACAGTGGCAACAAAAGGTAAAAACATATCACATTGCGTTTTTTCAACATACATTATCACCACAGAGTGCAATTGATCGACGTTTGTTCCATCCTACAGATAAACTACAGAAGCCAGCAAGTTGTTCCGAGAGCAGCTGCCGAAGAGGAAGCTCTTAGCGTGAATGGGTTGCCGTCAGGAGAAGGGTCTCTTGTCGATTTTGATGAACTTACAGATTTGATAAGGTATAATAATCGCTGTTGTATCTTCATTTGCGGGCATGATCGGAATGTGGGTGTGTGCTTACCTTATCGGCGAGGTGTTAGTTTAGTGGTTGCGACATCGTCGATCAAGAGGTCACTTCCTTGGTTTGAATATTTTAATGAGCTTTTTCTATTAAAATGCGCTGACTGACGTGGGAATCAGTGGGGCTGGGCTTGATGGCAGATACCTCCGGAAGTTTTGTGTTGTCTGACCTACAGTGTGTATAAGCATGGGATTGAGCACGTTGTCTTTTTCTATCCGCAGAATGGTAAATGAGACGGATATTGTCGAACTCTCCTTGAACAGTAAGAAATTCAAGCTTGCAGTGAAGAAAAAGGAGGCTTTGAAAGCAATGGAACCACAAGTAGTGCATGTGGCAGCTCCTGCTGCAGCTGCTCCTGCACCGCAACCAGTGATGCCTGCAGCAGCTCCGGCAGCAGCACCGGCCCCAGCACCCGCTGCACCAAAGCCAGCTGCTGCACCTGCTGCAGTTGATGGAGTGGAGATTGCATCTCCAATGGCAGGTACTTTTTACCGATCACCTGCTCCAGGGGAGCCAGCATTTGTGAATGAAGGTGATCGGGTTACCCAAGGCCAGACTATTGGAATTATCGAGGCCATGAAACTGATGAATGAGATTGAAGCCGAAGTGAGCGGTACAGTGGTCAAAATAACGGCTGATAATGGAAAGCCTGTGACTCCAGGTCAGACGCTTATCGTCATCAAGCCATAAACCACATCACCAGAACATATTTTCCCTTGAGACATGTCATACATTTGTGTGTGAAACTTAGATTTGCAATGTAATGTAAAAAATTATTTTCCGGGCCAGATAAACTCAAGATAGAAAGCCAATGTATACCTATTGAACTGAATATTAGTCAATGAGAATTTGCAATGAGGCATCATGTTCTGGGGACACCCTCTCAGGCACTTGTACCTTGGTACCCTCCGCAAGACAACTTACGTACTCCTCTGGTGCTGAAAATATTTTATTTTTTGTCTTTGAGTCCGACATGTATCGCATCAAATCATGAATATGCTCCTCGACCAATAAAATATACCTGGCATCATCTGGTAGGGCCATCATGGGCACAGAGACAAGATCAGGAAGTTTGACAAAGAGTCTGATCAAATGTTCCGCGCCATAAGCATCCGCTGGAATAACTTTCTTCTCCATTATCTACAGAAATAGTAACATATATTTGATATGAGGTCGACGTCCCAGTGATGAGAATAACAAAAAAATGAAATCTGCAAAATGCAAAATTGAAGCAACACATACCTCATCACAAGGGGCCACCTCACTCTGGTACAACAAAAACTGGCGCAGTCCATGATTGAAATACGTTATTAAGGAGTCTGCTATTTGCTCTATCGCATCTATTTGCTCATCCTCTACCACGTCATCACTATTCAGGAGCTTTTCTTTCCATTCTGTTACAATCTCTGTCACAGTTGGCCTGGAATCGATACTTCTCGGCAATCGAAGCAAGCGCTGATTCTGAACTACTTTATCATAATCTTCTAACATAATCTGCTTCAACTCGGCAGGAATATACAGCCGAATCTGTTGCGGAATCTCTGACAGCAGTTGCTGTGCCCTCTTCGCTTCAGCTGCTCTGTAAGCCCTTTCCCTCGCCTCTTCAGCAGCAGCAGATGTCCCTCCTTCCAGCAGCTCCAAGTTATACCTATGTAAATCAGATTCCTCCAACCACGCATCACACTGTTTACTTTTCTGCACAAAGTGTATAAGATAATAATATCTCGACTCCCCAGAATCCAAAATCCTCTTTTCTGCTCTCAACACCTGCAACAGAACGCAATATCATTTGCAATCTTTTGTGTATCAAATATACTCTATAACAACCATTCCTTACCTGAGCTGGCTCAAAGATGATAATATCTTCCCCCTTTTCCCCATCGTAAACAAACGCAGGAATCAAGCATTTTTGACCCTTTTTGAACAGCGCACGGGTACGCTCTTTCCTCTCAGACATACTATCAACTAATAAAATAACAAATATCTACGATAATGCTGATATACTCTCCTTGTATCACCCCTTTACGATACCACCGATCAACACTGCAGGCGATATGATTTCAAACCAGTTTGAACATTAGGGTCTCTCGATAGAGATTATACCATTCATCTGATGAATAATCACATATAGTTAATTACAAATGTTTCAGATGATAAGATTGATGAATATTCCAGTCTAAAATCTGCCACTGGTAGACAGACCGCCATTGTGGCTGTAACCGTTGAACGATCTGGTCAATGGTACGTTTCATCAATTACTCACAGCGATCGCTACTTTTCATATTTATTTTTTTATATTCACTGAACATTATAACAATAGTCAGCCAATAGATAGTAGAAAAGACGATTGTGTGGACAGTGTATTGAAATAGATATTGCAGTCCGTCCAGAGGAAAACCATGTCTTACAAGCATCCTTTTTTTCCGATTGGCCTAAGGCTGATAGGGTACAAAGAAATGACTATACCTGCAATTTATATATTTGCAGTGTTTGGAGCAGCTGTTCTGTCTTTGATTGGTGGAGTTTGGGCGCTGTCAGGTGTGTTTTGTTTGGTGGTTGGAAGATGGCTTGCTCGTGTTCAGTGAGTGCCGATGAGGTGTGATCTGATTCTTTTTGTTGTAGGAGGTTCTTCTAATAGAATTTCAAAGACAGAACGGGTGATTGCCTGTTGGTTGATGATGTCAGGTGCTATTCACATGGTAATCGAAGGTATGTTTGCGCTTTGCCTCGGGGTGAGGGCTAAAGATCGGAAGTTGATGATTTTTTTGGCATATGAAATTATTGCTGTCTTGATTGTGCAGGATATGTGGTCTTGACTCCGGATTACTTTCAACATACGGCTGACAACTACTTGTCTGAAGCCTGTGAGTGTTGCACTGTTGATTCGTGCCCCTTTTTTTATCTCTGTTGGATTGCATGAGAGAGTGAATCAGGTTGATATGCTGCGTGTTGTATATATATGTGCAGGGAAAGAGTATACAAAGGCGGACTCGCGCTATGCGACGAGAGATCCTTTTGTGATTAGCATGGAAGCCCTGACTGCTTTTCTAGTGGGGCCATTGTGCTTGGCAGCAGTCTATGCAATTTTGCAGTCAAAACCATTGCGATATCCGATTATTGTTATTTTGTCGGTATGCCAGATTTATGGTGATGTGCTGTACTACGGCACGTGCTATCTTGAGGATTTTATTCATTCTCGGCCAGAGCCGCTGTACTTCTGGGGCTATTTCGTGACTTTGAATGCTCTTTGGATTGTTATACCAATGTTGACATTGCTGTATTCGACAGGGAAGATAATGCAATCGCTCAGGATAACGGAGAAGAAAAAGGTGTGATGAATGTGTAATATTGATTGCTTGTGCGAAATTAAATCATTCTGTGGAAGAGACGAAGGAGATATAATGTGCCAAGTAAGGATTTAATATTTTGAGTTTCTTGTCTTGTTTTTCATCCAGAGCAAAGTGGTATAATAGCAGGCTGAATTGATTGACAACGGCGACCACGAATTGCAATTGATCATAGACTTGAGATTTCTCTTTGTTCTTTAATCCATTTTGACAGGCCTCCGTCGAGAACTTGCACTTTATACCCAGCTCGAATCAATTCGTACGCAGCCGTCAATGACCGGCTTTGCCTTCCAAACTCTGATGGCCCAGTAGGCTCCAAAGAACCACCAACGTTGCAGTATACGATAATTTGTTTATTTTTATCTCTCACAGTTTCCCCAATCTCTTCAAAGAAGTTTGGATTAAATTCAGTCCCGTTCAAAATCCCGAAAAATGCGTATACTGCACGACGAGCTATTTTTACAGGATCCAGTCCTTCAATCAAACGAAAGAATTCAACATTCACACTCTCTGGAATGTGCGACTTCTCATACTCTCCCTTAGGCCTAATATCCACGACAATTACTCGATTCTTGCTTGCTTTCTCGATGGAATCCCCCGAAGCAAATTTCAAATTTTTACGCTGCAGCTCGGTCGATATTATCTCCCAGGCCTTTGGACTAGTTGGCCTTAAACCTTCCACAGCGTACCCAGAAGCCCCCGCACCCTCTATTGCATTATTACAATCCACTTTGTTACCTACTCGTTGTTTGAATCTGTTGCATCTACATGTAGATGGTACATTATAATGAAACTTCAAGTGTAGCCCAGTGTGATCTCTTGGCCGCTGGCAAGAGAGTGAACCTTTTTTCAACATTTTATGCTCAGTTCAGACGCTATCCGACTCAAATTTGAAGTAATGAAAGATTTATTTTGTCAAGTGCTAAACAGGAATGAAAAGTAAGGGTCCAGATTCCGCAGATGATGAGGGCGCCTGATGATCACGATCCAAGTGAAAACTTTCAAATCTCCAGACCAGCCAAGCCACTACCATGGGGTGGGAGTCTGTGTCAGTTATTATTCATTGCATCCGGTGGGTAGTTGCTTACAATTCATTTGGGTAGAAATTATAGCCTTGTGGATTGACGGAAGGCGAGTTTGATGTAGAGAATTGACCAGGGTTGTCAATACAAGACTGCCAAATATGGGGAAAGGCACGGCAAAACGGCGGCAGCGGGCGAGACTGATTGAGGCTCAGATTGAGAAAAAGGTAATCAATGTTTATTTCTGAATTATGGAAAATCATGTTAGCTGTACCCCTGACGCGGTGAAAGGTGGGGACAAGTTTGTGCCAATTTTGCCATGCAGAGCATGCGTCGTCTCGCCTTTAAAGTAGATCCTTCCCAGAAGAGTAGAAACTGTGACAATGAGACAGAATCAAAGTCAAATAAAGAAAAGTATGAGGATTTCATGCCATCGACATTGCGCAGAATGCTCTCAATGAAGAAAGGTAAACGAAAGGAACCAGCAGAGGGTACCTCTGGTTCAAAACTGATCATGGATCACAGTAGTATAGCTTCGCACAATAAACGGATACGGACCGAAATCACTGAGAAGAGAGACCACAGTAGTAATCAAACTGATAAAATAGTCTCGTCTAAGCAAAGTGAGGCGAAGAGAAAGAAAAAAGAGTTTTTAAAAGCCAAAGAGAAGAAGAAAAAACTCAAGAGCAATAAAGGAAGTATACAGCAATTCGCCAAAGACAGCATCAAAGCAGATAAAGTGGCTTTTGGTGAGCAAGCAGAACAGCCATTAGAGTCGAGTTTGAAAAGAAAACCTTGGGTTGAGGCAGATGTATCAAACAGCCACTCTATCAGCCTCAGGCCCGGCACAAGTTGTGTGCCAATGCTGGACTCGAAGATGCTAGCAGCATTCTACAAGAAAAATGGAGGTACTGGAAAACCTGCAGGTAGCAGAGCTACTATGCAAAGTTTAAAATCTCTACTTCGCCAAAAAGAGGGTGAAAGTTATGCTTGATATCTTCACAGTCATGCATATGATTCTTTTCTGATTGATCAGAGTATGGTACATCTTTCTGAGCCATTGCAGATTTCTACCTATTGCAAAAGCTTTACGACTTTATTTATTCATGATTGTTGCTATTTTTTAAAAGAAAACAGTCTTTGAAGGGAATTGAGTCGGAAAAGGAAAGCCCATTGTGTAGAGCTCACATGAACTCGTCACTTTCATGCGGTGGTATGCTGATCCATCTGTCCAATTGAGATGAGGAGAATAAAAGAATATTTTTTATGGCTCCCGGTTATCTGGATGGTTAATGATGCATTTGCCTCTTTCGCTTTGATGGATGAATATCTAGCCCAGGGAGAGAAGAACGAGGAGCAAGCTGTTCTGGGCGATCGGAAGAGGAAAAGCGTTGTTTTGCTTGATAAAATATCTCCTAAAATAGGAGGTAAGTATCAAAGAGGGGACTTGGTATCTCTTCGGGATCCCGACAGTCCACGCAGCACTCTGTTTGGTAGGCTTGTTGCCCAGGAGGGTGACTGGATACGAACCAAAGAAACAAAAATTGAGAGGATTCCCAAAGGATTCAGTCTAATCGAAACTATGGATAGTAATACTTATATATCGTCCAAAAGGGTTTTGCCAAAGGCCCTGCTCAAAGGTAAAGCTGTGTATAAATGCTTTCCTACCTTTGGAGCTATCCCGAAACAGAAGAGAGATCAAGACGTTCTTCTGAGTTCAAATGACCATCCTTGACAATTAGTATTGTATTAAAAAAAGTACTATTTATGTAGTCAAACACTAAATTATGCATCTGCGGTATCATGTAAACTCATAGTATCCATCTGAGCTGCTGCTGCTACTGGGCAATGAACCTCAGTCTGTTTTCTTTCGGTACTGTTCCCTGAGGACTCGTCTTTATCGCAATAACGAGCTTCTTTTTTGTGTGGCATCAAGCTTTCAACACTTCTTGAGGTACTCAAGTCGAAACTTCGGCCAGTCGCTTCACCTTCTCTGAATGAATTCAGGAGCAGTCTTCTTGAACTGAGTTGGCGCTTTCTTCCAAAATTTTGCTGTGGTATTTTGAGGGCAGGCACTGCTACCCTTTCAGCTTTAGCATTCTTCTTGGAGGTGGAATTTACGAGACTATCTGATTCAAAAGGACTCTTATAATCTGATTTCCCATTGTTTTTCAACTTGTTGCAAGTCTTGGTTTCTCTTGCACTATGGACTAAAGTTTTATCTTCTAGGGTGGGAAATTTGGGAATGCTTCCATGATTGCGTGCACTAGCTGGAGCTGACCTTGCCTGCAGATGATCCTCTATCTCGCGGACTTCAGTTTGGGCTGTCAGATTCAAATATCCCATCTTAAGTCCGCTTGGAGAAGCATGTGAGCTATGGACGAATTCAGGAGACGTATTGAATTCTGTCAACAGCGAGCATGGCTCATGAAATCGGTTTGTAAATGAGGAAGGATTGTACGCTCTTGCAGACCGTGGAGACATGACATCCGCAAATTCCAACTCAGATAGGGACCCATTGTCTCCACAACTGAAACTGTATACATCTGAATCGGAAGCTGCGACAAGGAAAGAAGATGTAAAAATTTGATCACGGTACAAAAAATAGTTTTGCACAGCTGTATCACTTACCTAAATATTCTCTCCCGGGGGACCAAGTGAAGTCTTTTCCTTTAATGCGAAAACTATTGCTTGTCTCAGAGGTTCTTGCAGTGTTCGCATTGGACAAAACTGTAGATTGAGGAATCGCTAATAATGGTAGTCTGACATTTTTGGATCGCATTTTTTCTTCTTTTTTCGCTGTTGTTGCTTCAATGTTCTCTTTCCCGGTCAAAGGCGTTAATCCAAGCAGCCCAGAAGCATCACTTTGGACTTGGTCATCATTATCTGAATGCACGGGGGAAAGAGATGGCAGTTTTTGGCTTGAGTATTTTCTATTTTTAGGTGTTTCCTCATTTTTCGTGCTCTTTGAATTATTATCATCTTCTTTCAACATAAATCTCGCGTAATTGGCAACTTGTGAAGCTAAGGGCCTTTCGCTGGGCTCAGGCAACGTCATTGCAGCTAGCAACGTTTGGAACTCAACTTGCCGACCATCCAATAGTGGTAAATCGGCATCTGGAGATCTCTCTTTACGAGGCAGTTTATGCCCGGTTGCGCACTCGTACAACGTCGCACCTAGGCTGAAAACATCAGCTGCAGGACAGGGCTCACATCCAGACTTTAATAATTCTGGAGCAACATAATCACCATCACCTTCTTCCCAATCTTTGCTTTCTTTTGCAACTGCAAGACCAAAATCCCCGATTTTCCATTGGCATGGGCCATCGACCCCTTGATCACAATAGAGATTTTCAGGCTTGATATCCAGATGTAATGTGTTATGCATATGGAGGAAATCAAGCCCCTGAGCTATATTTGAGGCAACTTTCCATAATTCTTCATCTGACAAAGTCTTTTTTGATTTTGGTCCATAGAGGTATTGATGAAGGCTTCCTCCTTGGCAATAGTCCATTTGTATATAAAAATGCCCACCCTGCAAACAGCAGAAACAACAATGCTTGAATGGCACAGCAAGCGAATCGGAGATATAGACAACCCCACGCACCTCCTGCCATGCCCGGTACTGGGAAACAATATTTTCGTGCCCAGGAAGGGCAGCTACTGCTTTTATTTCTCTAAGGCATCTTTCTCGCTGGAGTTTACTTCTGAAACGCTTCCTGGAGCGTTTGACAGCAAATACTTCACCAGTTATTCGGTGACGGACTCTGAAAACTTGACTCGTTTTCGTTTCACCAATCAAACTTAAAAATTCAAAATGATCGTGATAATGGAAAAGCTCCGGTTCCGTGATGCTGTCGGTTCGACGCATATCGGTAACCATCAGAACCTGTAACGAGATAACAACGACCGTTAGTCCAAGCATCATATTAGCACATCATACTTTCCGAAAATCGCACACATATAATACTTACTTTTGACTCCCTAAGGGAGTCCGTTCTAGGTATCATTCGGGCTGCCCTGGACCTTGTTTTTCGTGCCGCGCTAGGAGAGGCTGGAGGAATCCACGTCACAAGACGGTCGTAGAAGTCCATTGAATTACGAGGAGTTTCATCCTCTCTAGTTTCTATGCTAGAAGACGACAAGATAGATCCCCCTTCTGCCATCTTTCCGATGAGTCCAACCTTGTTGTTACCGGAATGACGAACGCAAAAACTCTAGCAGTCTATTGCTGCTTTCCCTCTTAAAGGCCAAAAGGGGCCTCGAGTGTTTTTTTTTTCTTAGAGGGTTAAAAACTGTACAAATTTAATATGCCTTGTCGTGGGGTCAGAAACATGTTTACATGATGAAAGTGACATCTACAGCTGGTGGTTCCTGCAGGAGTCTCAGTCTGCAGGTTTGCATCAATATGCGCATTTAGAACATGCAAGCAAATTGCTTTTAAAAAGCGTCTTTACATGCTATCCTGAATCATCTGCTCTAATATCATACAAATTTATCTACTTGGCAAGACCTTTCGATTCTGCTATCTCCATCAAGCTCTTGTTCGTTGTCTTCAAATGATCAGCACTTACTCTAGTGTAGTGAGTTGCAGACTCTGCAATTTTCACACGACCTTGGTGTTACCCCGAGGGAGCTCAGTCAATTTATCTCACAAATTATTTAATGCAACGGAAATCGAATGGTATAAATGATAGGAAACGCACCTTTCAGAAAAGCTTGTTCTTCTGGCTTAAGGGCCCTCAGGTATTTGGCTGGCTTTCCTCCCCAAATTTCTCCGGCAGGTATGACAGTCCTAGGCCCTACAATTGCGCCAGCGGCAACCATAGCGCCCTTCTCAATCTATACAAAACAAAGCACATTGTTCTGAAAACATCTCAAGTCGATTAATTGCTGGGTACAGTCCTCACACATACCTTGCTCCCTTCCAAAATAGTCGCTCCCATACCAATTAAAGCTTCATCTCCGATGGTACTCCCATGAATGCTGACTTGATGTCCAATAGTAACATCGGAACCGATGACAGTGTCTTGGTGTGAAGCTCCAACCGAAGTCGAAGATGTCGTGACTGTGGAACCATCTTGGACGTTTGTATTTTTTCCGATCGCTATAGAACCATTATCAGCTGCACAAAATGTTTATGTATTTGTGTGAATAAATAACCCATGTATTTAGATATCTCCATTGATACGAGCAAAGACGCACCACGAAGGACGGAGCCATAGAACACTGAAGAGTTGCTGCCGATGCTTACTTGGCCAGAAACCACAGCACTAGGCGCAATAAAAGCACTTTTACTAATTTCAGGAACTTTATTATACAAGTTCATGACTGATCTGGCTCTATTTACTGCAAAACCGAGCAAAGACTGGTTCAGAAAAGACAAGCGCGACGCATCAACGACACAGAAATGGGAAGGACGAGAGGTATTTGTACGGATACATACAATATTCACGGTATGAGAAATTCCCTTGCAACTGACAACCAAGCCGATCAAGTGCCTGGCCAGTTTCTCTGAGCCAGAAACCAAATCGATACAAGGCCCACATGCTTGTTGCTTCCGGTCAATTAACGTCAATCAACCTCGATGCCGAATCGTAAACGATCATCACACGAAAACTAATTATTAATTAATTAGTCTGTGATTCCTATCGCCGGAATGCCTGCACATAATAACAATCGTGATTCATGAATGAAGGTCATGATGACCTTGTGATCAGATCCAAATCTTGCAATATTGCATATTAATATAGTGTGACGTATACATACAGTTGTGCTAATACGATCTCGATTGTTATTTTCTAAAAGATTGTACTCTTTTTCAATGTCAACTGACGATTGCTAGTAGAACGTCCAAGGAGTTGTATAGGCTATACTCATATGAAATGGCTCAAAATAGATCGATTGATTGATATTTTTCATTCATAGTCCCAATCACCTCTCTGTGATTTTCCATTGGCCTAGTAACCCATACTTAAAATTCTTGGAGTCTTCTTGCGTAGAAATTTCAATTAAATATGAAGACAGCACTCCGCTGCTTGTCAGACATAATAATTCAGCCTCGTTTGGATTTTCTGAATCTGAGCGCTGTTTGAATAGGACAGCCGCACTTTCTCCGTGTACAACTGCCTGTCGAATTTGCATGATTCTATTTAGCTCATGGATACCTAGAGCTTTCCTCGCTTTATCATACAAGCCTGCATGCATCAATTCATCGTGTATGATATAGTCTGTAAAACAAACTTTGATTTCTGTGTATGTATTTATCTATACACACAAACTTACTGCTTTGGATTCCAAGTAGAAAGATATGTAATGTTCCATGATTTGAGCCTACACAAAAGAGACCATGAGGACCAAAAGCCAATCCGGTTATTCTAGCTGGTGAGTTACCTCTCTTAAGTTGATGGGTTTTGCTTCCAGAGGGCAGAGACCAGATGTTGACAATGGTTCCATATGTGCTTGCAGTTGCCAACATAGAGCCATCCTTGTTGAACTGCAATTGAGCAATGGATGATTTATGAGCATCGATTCTAATTTCTTCTCCATTTTTGCAGGTTAAGATATCTTGGACTTTAACCGAACCCTTCACGCGGTCATTTGGGTAGGCAAACCAGCTGCGCTTAGAGTTAACTGCCAAATTAAATACACCTCTTGGATTCAATTCTGTATCGATGGACACGAATTCTTGAAGTGATTCTATTTCATATATTTTTATCTGATTTTCAAGAACGATGCAAAGACTGCATGAAGCAAGAAGCATGATGAGAATCATCTTGTTATTCCTCATTTTTTACCAGTCAAATTCTCTCGTACAATTTCCGACCCATTGATATATTTAGAACGGCGCTAGGAAAAGCCAACTTTGCAACAGTTGCTTTAGTATGAGTATTAAACACTATGACTTGTCTTGGTGACAAATCTTCACTGCCTGTGAACGCCAGCAAACTTGTAGAATACAGCATACTCACACAGCTGCATGAATCAACATAGCATCCGTCAGGAGTCATGAATAATCGTACATATCAAAAATTGATTTTAAATACCATTGTGAACAAAAACCCGATGATCTTTGAAAGTTTTTTGCAGGTGTTCACCTGGTATCGGTCTGTCCTCTCAACTCACTATACTCTGTGAATTTTCAATTCAAAGCAGGTTGCGTGGTCCTCGCAGCTGTATATTCTCACTCCTCCTTTTCCTGAAGATGCAATACAAGTCCCATCCTGATTGAAGCCAACGCAGGAAAGCCCTTCCGGGGTTTGTTCCCCAAGTCGCAGCATTTGCTCAACCCACTTTGAACTTGAAACGTCTCCTCTTGACTGGGCCACTGGCAGAGTGCGCTTCCAAGGGACCCAAATAAGCAATATGTATCATAATTATGTGAAATATCGAAATACAATTAGCGGTACATGAAGGTCCATGTAGACCGTGCATCTATGCTTTCAAAGTCCTCTTCCTGATTTGTCCGGCCTACGCGGAGGCCTAGCTAGGCCTCTCTATATAGCAGTAGGCAGGGGATCTCCGCCACCCGATGTTGGGTGATCGATCACCCGAGCGATTAACCACTCGGTATTGGGCCTACTGGTTGCGTGTAGTACGGAGACCAACGCAGTCCGGTGCGGCGGACATGGATGGTACGGACCATGTTGAACTTAAAATAATATTTTCATAGTACACCAAGCGACGGTCCGACCTGTCTGATGGATCATTTGGCACCGCTGTTGGACAACATGATCACTACTGTTCGACCCAGCAGAGTAGCGGTCAACGTACAACCGGACAGTCACTTCTGAAAACTTTGATGCCATTGTCAATCTTTTGCCTAAATTACTGAGCAAGCATTTTGATAATCTATTTATGCACTTTTCGGTCGCATGAGACTGGCGTTTTGACCGTGCTCGGAATTAGTCTGAGTTGACTCGAGTCAACAAAGCTCTTCGCATGCATACGCTACCGTGTACGTACGTACGTATGATCTTGACCAGCTGTAGTTGCACACATGCAATCTCAATACCATTCTTCAAGCTCTCAATGTCTTGGAAACATTGTCCAAGGGGCTTGCACATCTCCATCGCCCAATCAGTCGCTTGTCTGAAATGAACGCCAGCCTAAAATCTTAAAATCTTGCCAGCGAGGATCCCCCCCCCCCATGGGGATACTGGCCAGTACACACACTGGGCCCCCCTCCCAACCTGCAATGTCAACATCTTTGGCAGGAGTCATGGCAGGGATGCTCTGGTCTGGAAACTCCTCCGGCTCTGAACTGAAGTAAGTGGTAAGAATAATATCATGTGTTCATCAAATTTAGTAGACTTGATCTCAACCGATGCTCAAATACCTGAATTCAGAGCAACAACTGATGGAGACGCATGTCCTCTCATGCTAATGATGATCCCAGCATTCTGATCCATACGTGTACAAGCTGCCAGAAGAGTGTTATTATTATCTGAATGTTATAATTTGAATTGGAAATAGTAACATCGAATGCAGATGCACAATACTTGAGGGACTGTTCTCTACACAATACTTTTATTTTGACATGTGCTCTCACAGACAAGTTGCACACAGAGAGCAAGCCCAGTCTGTGAGTGTTTAGGGCTGATATTTTAACAATCAAAGAAAAGAGTAGATGTTAATACCGTCATGGTGTACTGTAAATTTTGTGACTGCGAGACGGACGTGGAGGTGGACGATGCAAAAGGGATTTCGTGCTGCGTGCAATGCGGTAGAGTTCTGGAAGATGTGGCGTTCTCAGTAGATGTGACATTTCAGAAAGATGCTGCTGGTGAAAGCACAGTAGTCGGGCAGTTTGTGAATGAAAGCGGTGTTGCCCGAGGAATTGGTCGAATCCACGGGGGGCGAGTGTACGCATACCAAGCAGAGTCACATGAACGGGCGCAACAGCGTGGGAGGCAGCATATATCGCAGCTGGTGGATAGACTGGGTGTGAAGCCGAAAGATGAAAGCATAGAATCGGCGCATAGGGTGTACAAGCTTGCTCTACAGAAAGGGTTTACGAGAGGACGACGAACGAGTCATGTAGCTGCTGCGTGTCTATATCTGCTGTGTCGGCAGGATGATAAGCCTTTCTTTCTGATTGATTTTTCTGATGCGCTGCAAGTGAGCGTGTTTTCTCTCGGGGCTGTGTTTTTGCAGTTGGCCAAATTGTTACGGTTGGAGAACCAGCCCCAGTTTACAAAGCCAGTTGACCCGTCTCTGTATATTCATCGGTTTGCGGATAAGATGTTTCCTGATAAAGCGTCCAAGCCTCCTGATGTGGTGCGCGAGGTGTCAAAGACGGCGATGCGGCTTGTTGCGTCGATGAAACGGGATTGGATACAGACGGGAAGGAGGCCCAGTGGTGTGTGTGGTGCAGCATTGTACATTGCGACACATTTGCACGGTGCGTATGCTTGTATTTGCGTTTGACAGCGAATCGATGTTTGCTGTCATATGATTAATGTACTTGCTTGAAAAAAATGAAGAATCAAAAAGTATGATAATAATGCAGGGCATCCAAAGACAAAGAGGCAAATTGTAGATGTGGTGCATATTGGGGAATTTACCTTGTCGAAAAGGTTGAGCGAATTCGCGACCACTCCTGCTGGAGAAATGAATAAAAAGCAGTTTATTGAGCACTCTGAGATGATTGAGAATGAAGAAAAGAAGGCTATTGAGAATACAAAGGGGGAAGAAGCTCCAAAGAATCTGTTGGGAGGTTGTATGCATGTGGCTGCCGAAATGGAGATTCACTTTCGTAATGGAATGTGTCGCGAGTGTTACAGTAATTTTGTTCAATTTACGGGAGGTTTATATGATGGTTCGAATCCTCCTTCTTTCTCGAAAAATAGGGAGAAGGAAAAACTGTTGCAGTTGATGGGGTCAGGAGGTGAATTGAATGTTGAACTGTTGGTTGATGGAGGGGATGAACAGGGCAAAGAAAAGAAAGTTGAGAAGAAAGATGTTAGACGCAGTGGGAGGAGTAAAAAGGTTGGTGATGGGGGCTCAGTTGATGCATCAGTTGTAGGGGTATTAGAGCATATCGATGTCGCGACAATTAAAGCAGCAGAGAGCTTCGTGGAAGGCTTCGACGCGGCGATAGCAAAGGCAGAAAAGGAGGATGCTAAAAAGAGGAAACGCGGTTCTGTAGCTGCTGTGATTGCTGCTGCATCAGCATACGCCTTGGAAGAGGCAGCGTCTGCTATCGGGGAAGATCAAGAATGGATTGCGATGGCAAATGGTGGCAATGTATTGCCATTGGCAGCAAGAGGCGACTTTGCTGTTCAGAGAGAAGATGAGGAGGAACAAGAAGAAGACGATGGCAATTTGTCTGACATCAGTGACTCTGAGATACATATGTATATAGCAGAAAAGGAGGAGGTGAAGTGCAAAGAGGAGATTTGGAATATGATGAATCAGGACTGGATGGAGCGGCAAGAAGCGAAGAAAGCGGCACTAGAAGCTTCTTTGAAGGCCCAAGAGGAGCAAAAGAAGGCAATGGAAGCTGCTGCAGCAGCAGGTATTCAGTACAAAAGAGGCAGAGGAAGGCCTCTGGGATCCAAATCGAAGCCAAAAGCGATTGCAACAATGCCTCCAGCAGAAACACCGCAAGAAGCTGCTATGAGAATAATAGACGATAAAAAATTATCTAGTAAAATAAATTACACTGTCCTTGCGGAGTTGTTTTCAAATGAAAAGGGCAGCGATGAAAGGATGGAAGGAAAGAAGGGTATTGGCAGGATGTCACCACCTGCAGCCAGGGAGAAAACCCACAAGCAGTCGAACCAGACTGGAGCATCTGTTGACAATGCAAAATTAAACTCTCCATCCAAAGACGAGAAAAAGGTAAAGGGGAAATTCGTACCTCAGAAGCGGCTCCAAGGTCTAAATTCTATTTCTCCCAAAAAAATGGTGGGCATTGCTGGTGCTTCTAATAAATTCAAGAGATTGGAATCTCTGACAGGTTCCCATGCATCTCCTTTATCCGCGCTGTCTAAATTATCTAGCTTGAATGCTTCAAAAATCTCAGTGGCGACTAAAGGAGTCGGGGCCTCTAAACCTCGAACGAAGCCCAAGAAGGTTAGATTCTCAACCTAGGCTCTGTAGTATAGAAATATATTTTACTTGACTTGACTTGTTGAATTCTTATTACATAAAAATAAATAGCATATCTAGTAAAAAATCAATCAAATGGGAGTATTTTTATTCATATAATAGGTCCTATGGGTAGTATATCAAAGAATTTTATTTCTGATTTATTTGCATCTGCCACACGTTTTTGCGCAGAAACCATCACTGATGAACCACTCCTTGTCGCAGTTACCCCAGCCTTTATGCTGCTCGCATGTAAAGTTATCCTTGGTTGGAACGTCCTCACAATCTTCTTCGCTGACTTCTGAATCAGCCTGAGTTTCTGGCATTGCAGCTTCTGAGACTGGAACTCCTGACGTTTCCTGAGAAGGCACAGGTGTGGGTCCAGCGTCCTCGGTCTTGGAGGCAGCATCTGCAGAAGAGCATCTGCCACACGTTTTTGCGCAGAAACCATCACTGATGAACCACTCCTTGTCGCAGTTACCCCAGCCTTTATGCTGCTCGCATGTAAAGTTATCCTTGGTTGGAACGTCCTCACAATCTTCTTTGCTCGAATCTGCGAAATTGTCGCTCTCTGGAGCAGGCGTAGGCATGCTGGAAGAGATTCCAGACTCTCCTGAGATGTCTTTCGTGGATGAGACTTTCGACAAGGAGATGCCACTCCTCATAGAGAACTGTGCCCCGATATTCTGCGCCTTTTTCAAGACGTCATCAACTGTAGTCTCAATAATTTCTCCGGTGGACGCGGTCAAGGCAATCTTATACGGGCCTTTCCCCAGGTCACCCCACTCAGTCCAGAAATTAAACTGTTGTCTCTCCAAAAATCGTCCATTGATTGACACATTCCTGATTGGATATCGATTATTCGAGAAGAAAAATGCGCGCCACCAATCATTCGACCCGTCCTTGATATCCATGCGGATTTCATCATCGTCATCAAACCACATGCCACAGTCGCTCCATTCCCATTCAACTTTGAGCCGATGTGGCCACCGACCAGTGACTTCTTCATACGCCGGAATACTGAGATCCAGGTCTCCCTCCTTACATTCAGGGCACTGATCTACGACCATAAGCTTCACAGGCTCAAACTGAGTGGTACAGAACGGATCTGTGCACCAGACATTGACGCACTTGCCACATGCTCGCCCCTCGTCCCATTGCGGCAGGTTTATGGCCACAAAATTCGTCTTGGCTTTATCCGGCAACGTTCTGTAGGAGCAGGCGAAATGAGAAGCATTCTGTACCCTTTCAGAGTACGCTGTCCCATCCCCTTCGAACTGCCCTTTTAAATTCTCTATTGCATCTTTTGCCAGCTGTAACCCACCTTCAATTGCGTCTTGAACACCATCAGTCACATCGCTAATCAGTGATTTTGGCACCTACACATGAAATAGAAAACCATTAGATTTTTTAACATATACGTATGGTTGTCTATTGACGTATATATATATATGCACGCAAATGCACGGATTATTTTCAAACAGCTGTCGGTCAAACATGGATGTAACACACATGTTGCCCAGCCAATATTGGCAGTTGCAACTGCCATAGGATAGACATGCCGAATTTTTCATGTGACTCTTTTGAACGTCTACATATCAAGCCCCCATCATAGACAATGCATCACTCACAGGTTCATCGAGCATCTTCCTTCCATCACAGGCTATCGCTAGCAGGTGCAGGATCAAAATGAGGCAGGCAAGCACCTCAGCGCCGGCGTTGACACCTCGCAAGGCCATCTCTCGCCACGGACAACGAAGGATTGACAAAGAATGGCCGATCACAATTTAATTGCCGATATCTTGCAGGCAACTTGACAAAAAATATAAAAATATTTCTCGGGTTTATTCGAGGGTTATGGACGCGTTTTAATATTGTCTGCCACGGCGATCACAGAAACTCGTCGCGTCTGTCAGTCTGACTGAGAATTCTTGGACGGATCAAGAACAACCTCTCAGTGTACAGGACTGACAGATCTCAGTGTACGGGGGGGGGCATGAGTTTGACATCCACCAGAAGTTGATTGGTCCGCTCGGACACCTCTCGAACGATTTTTACGACATTTGCAGGGTCAATTCATTCAGGATTATGATTGATCAATTTGCCACGCTATCTCAGTTCTGAGGCGTTTTACTGGCTCAAAACTTTAAACCAAGTGTAACTATGATCTCTTACCTTTGCCAAGGGAGACAGGCTCTTGTAAGAGGCTTGATTACGCCTGCAGGTTTGATTCTGGAATCTAGAGATCCCTCTCTACAGGCCGGTAGAGGTGACGTATGGATGTATAAAATATAAATTACATACTTGACTAGTTGAATGGTACCATCATCATTGTGATTTCAGATGAAGAAACAGTATTAGTGGTGAAAAATAGTATCACAATCAAAACTGGGTTCACATGGGTAGTATTTCAAAGAATTGTGCTTCTGATTTGCATCTGCCACACGTTTTTGCACAGAGGCCATCATTGATGAGCCAATCCTTGTCACAGTTGCCCCAACCTTTGTGCTGCTGGCATGTAAAGTCATCCTTGGTTGGGGTATCTTTGCAATCTACTTTGCTGGCTTCTGGTAAACTGTTGTTCATGGATGAAGTTGTGGACACGGAGGAACCACTCCTCAAAGAAAATTGAGCCCCAATACTCTGGGCCATCTTCAGGACGTCATCAACTGTGGTCTCAATCGTTTCCCCCGTTGATGCGGTCAAGGCAATCTTGTAGGGGCCTTTCTCTAACTCTCCTCGATCAGTCCAGAAATTGTACTCTTGCCTCTCCAAAACTCGTCCATTGATAGAAACACTGCTGAGTGGGTATCGGCTGTTCGAGAAGAAAAACCCGCGCCACCAATCATTCGACCCGTCCTTGATATCCATGCGGATTTCATCATTGTCATCAAACCACTCTCCACAGTCGCTCCATTCCCACTCAACTTTGAGCCGATGTGGCCACCGACCAGTGACTTGCTCGTACGCCGGAATACTGAGATCCAGGTCTCCCTGCTTGCATTCGGGACACAGGTCTACGACCATAAGCTTCACGGGCTCAAACTGAGTGGTACAGAACGGATCTGTGCACCAGACATTGACGCACTTGCCACATGCTCGCCCCTCGTCCCATTGCGGCAGGTTTATGGCCACAAAATTCGTCTTGGCTTTATCCGGCAACGTTCTGTACGAGCAGGCGAAATTGGAACCATCCTCCACCTCCTCAGAGTACGCTGTCCCATCCCCTTCGAACTGCCCTTTCAAGCTCTGGATCGCATTCCCTTCCGGTAAACTGCCGCTCTCTGGTGCAGGCGCAAGCATGCTGGAAGATATTCCAGACTCTACTGAGGTATCGTCCATGGATGAAGTTGTGGACACGGAGGAACCACTCCTCAAAGAAAATTGAGCCCCAATACTCTGGGCCATCTTCAGGACGTCATCAACTGTGGTCTCAATCGTTTCCCCCGTTGATGCGGTCAAGGCAATCTTGTAGGGGCCTTTCTCTAACTCTCCTCGATCAGTCCAGAAATTGTACTCTTGCCTCTCCAAAACTCGTCCATTGATAGAAACACTGCTGAGTGGGTATCGGCTGTTCGAGAAGAAAAACCCGCGCCACCAATCATTCGACCCGTCCTTGATATCCATGCGGATTTCATCATCGTCATCAAACCACTCTCCACAGTCGCTCCATTCCCACTCAACTTTGAGCCGATGTGGCCACCGACCAGTGACTTGCTCGTACGCCGGAATACTGAGATCCAGGTCTCCCTGCTTGCATTCGGGACACAGGTCTACGACCATAAGCTTCACGGGCTCAAACTGAGTGGTACAGAACGGATCTGTGCACCAGACATTGACGCACTTGCCACATGCTCGCCCCTCGTCCCATTGCGGCAGGTTTATGGCCACAAAATTCGTCTTGGCTTTATCCGGCAACGTTCTGTACGAGCAGGCGAAATTGGAACCATCCTCCACCTCCTCAGAGTACGCTGTCCCATCCCCTTCGAACTGCCCTTTCAAGCTCTGGATCGCATTCCCTTCCGGTAAACTGCCGCTCTCTGGTGCAGGCGCAAGCATGCTGGAAGATATTCCAGACTCTACTGAGGCATCGTTCATGGATGAAGCTTCAAACTGCCCTTTCAAGTTTTCTATTGCATCTTTTGCCACTTCTAAGCCCCCTTGAATTGCATCTTGAACACCATTAGTCACATCAGCAATGAGTGATTTTGGAACCTACATATGAAATATAAAATCATCAGTCTTCCTACGTTTACTCGGGAATTGCAACTAGCATTATAATCTTATACACGATTGGTCAACTACACTATCGGTCAACTGCCATAGTCATGTCAAACTGTACAAGTTCCTTTGGAGATCTACAGATCAAGCCCCCATCATAGGCATTGCATCACTCACAGGTTCATCGGGAATCTTCCTTCCATCACAGACTATCGCTAGCAGGCGCAGGATCAAAATGAGGCAGGCAAGCACCTCAGCGCCGGCGCTGACACCTCGCAAGGCCATCTAGGTGAGAGATCTCTGGCCACGGACAGTTGTCCTGCGTTTGCAGGGAAGAAAGGACAACAAAAAATCGACAATCGCAATTCAATCGCCGTCAGACTACTTGAAAAAAACAAGAAAAGAAGTATTTTTCAAAGTGTAGTTTTCTGGGGATATCGACGCGCTTTGCTTGTGGTTTGTCACCCCTAGGCGTCGGCAGTGCGGATCCGCCTGTCTGTGGGCAATATTGGCGAGAAATCAGCCGCAGTTCTGCATGGATGCGCAGGTCCGGCTGCAGGTCAAAGATCTACTGGTCGCAGTACTGACTATCACTATAGTCATCGTAAGGCTGGAGCACCCCATGGTATTTAGAATCTTATGTGGTCCTTTGAAGATTTAATAGAAAAGCAGGCTGTACAAACGTTTCCCGAAGAGATATTTATGGAGAAGAGAGACAGAAAACGAAAGAAGGGCCATGATCCCCCGAATACCCCCGGTACTGATACGGGACTGTCGTACGGTCGCACGCTAGTGCAGTAACAGTCCTAAAAATCCAACAGCATCTTTATATTGCATCTTTCAAGGGGGTACCCACCAGTGCACAGACCTGGGCATGGTCTCTGGATCCATGTAGTCTTGTCCCTTCGAAGGGGTACCCCGAATATTCGGAGGCAAATTGCCTCAGGGTCTCCAATCTTGTGCACTCTCACGTGGATCGATAGAACTCTTCAGGATCATCAATAGCAGAGGACGTTGATAGTATCCAATATAAATCTAATTTATACTAAAGCTAACATACTCTTCTCTTCAAAAGAAAATGTGATTAAAATAGAGTAAGAGTACAACAATAATCTAGTCGCTCTCCGAGCCAGACTCGTCCTCAAATGAGTCAAATGCATCATAGTCATCCAGTACATTTTCATCTTCTTCCTCATCATCTGATGATGGCTGTTGATCAAGACCTTCGAAGCCGTACTGATATCCATCTTCGACCTTTAGGTATGGATCGCCAAAATAGTTCTGTGTTGGGTTAGGTGCATCAGGGGCGTCCAATATGCCAGTCATGGAAGCAGAGAATTCGTCCATAGGGTATAGCGCTGTGCTAGAATCCAAGCTGGCTTCGGCGTCCAATGACTCTTCTCCCCTGCTCATGGATTCCTTCAAAAGTTCTCTGAGTACTTCTACATGTGACATAGGGGGCGACATGAGGGCTGCCTGTTTTACAAGCAGTCCACCAGGGCTGATGTCTGGATGAACGTCAACCTCATTTATGACAATCTCTCCTGTAGCTGCATTGATCAGCAGGGCAATCTCTGCAGCTCCACTAAGTCCTAGTCTATCAGCAACAAGCTGAAGTCGTAACATAATGTCGTTCGAAATTTCCTCTGGTAAAATTGATCGAGGGATTGGTGTAATGTTGAAAGAAGACTCGCCGTATTCGTTCTTGTCTGATGGCTTGGTAGCAGGTGTGCTCACCCCAAGGCAGCGCATGGTGCCCGCTCCTCCTAATAAACAGCCTCTTGCTTCAAGCCAAGAATCCTTCGTAGGCCAGCTAATGGGTCCAAATATGGCATCGTTGATGGTGTTATTGTCCTGTTCCGTTGGTGTGTTGGACTCCAGTTGGATGGGAACTGCAGTGAGGAATGGCTCAATCACAAAGCGTGTCGGTGGTGGAAGCGGCATTTGAATGTCCGCTGTTTCGACAGAATTATTTTCTGCTTCTAATACGTCAAACCAATTTTGAACTGCATCATTGTAATGCTTCAAATCTGCTCCAGACTTGATGCGTGCTACTCCTTGACCAGAGTCCCTGGCAGGCCGAATTGTCAGCATCTTGTTCTCCCATTGTCCGAAAAGCTTCGCAAAAAATTCATCGGACGTCTCAATGGATTGGCATGTTGCTCCAAGCTCCAAAGCGGATATCGAATGAGCAGGGGGTGCAGATATGATAGAGCCATCATAGTTCACAGCATCAGTAAGGGCACGCAAGAGTTCAGTCCTGTCATTGCAAAGATCAGCAGCGATGCTTGATGGTCCTGTGTATGGGACTCCATATTCATCCATCAGCTCCTGAAGAGCTCCATATGCGGAAGGATGTCCTGGTAAAATCATCAAAACAGCAACACATCTTTCAGAAGCAGCAGAAACCCAGTCTCTGAGCAAGGAGTATTGAGGGACCCCTTCCTCACGTCCTGCTGCAAGGGATCCTCCCCATGGCGAACGACCACCTTTGGTAGAGATACCTGCCAGCTCGAGCTCTTTCTTTGTCCAATATACAATCTTCTCTCTCTGATGAATAGCATCTTCGTGCTTCCTGGACATAAGGGACGTCTTTGAAGCCTCCAACACCTTGTCAATACCGTGTCGCAAATCTGCCACTGTATCACGAACAATATTAGTTCCAGCCATTCTCCAAACACCTCTTCTATTCACATCTTGTGGTAAAAGAGGAGTTGGATACCGAATTTGCACAGGATGGAGATGGGGGGCTTCTGAAAACAGCATGCCATCATTAGCACCAGCTTTGAGAAGGTCTTCTCGCTTTTGAATTAAAAGGCTTAGCCTCTCGTCCTCCCTGCAAAGTCAACTCATATTTATGTAAGATTTAATATCCACTCTAGGTAACACAGGATTAGTAAGACTGATATGTCAGGTCTCACCTTTCTCCTGAAAAGGGAAAATCTAAAACAAAAGTTTCAAGCAGCAAGTCCGAAGCTCCTTGGAGTGCTCTCATGGCTTCTGCGGCTCTTTCCAAATTTTCGTCTCTTTGTACGCCCTCTCCACTGCATAAAATCCAGACCCTTTGTCGCCGTGGATGAAGGCCTGGGAACTGCGTGGCCAGGACCTCAGAGGCATCAGAGCCCATATCTGTCAAATTGGGAGCATCTGTTTTGTTGAGAGCAGCTGCACTCTTCTCCAAGACATCATCCATTTCCTCAAGCTCAGGATCCAAGCCGGAGATTTCATGGGCAGATCCTTCATTCGGTCGATCGACATCTGCCTGAGTTTCGGCTTGCTGACTTCCATGTAGACTACACTCCCAAGATTGAATTTCATTCCCCATTTCCTCAAATGACATTTCTTCATCTCCATCTGTAGCTGGGCTACTTACTTTGCCTACCCAGTTTTCATCTGCATCCTGTATCTCATCCTTCGAAACACGCTCATCGCCTAGCACTGGGAGATTCTGACGCTTACATGCAAGGGATACAAGCCTCCTTGGCAACCAGCTCCCAGGAATCCCTGATGCTGCAAGCTGTTGACTAATGATCCCATTCAAATGACCTAGTTCAGGAATAATCTGAACCGAATAAATCATTGCGGCTGCATACTCTGAGAATTCATCTCCATTACAAAGATCACTTTGTTGCATCCCAGATATATCTGGCAAGCCATCTGGGGAGTCTAAATCAGGCAGATTGTCTGGAATGGCTTCCGAAGGCTTTGGGGGGGCTTCCGCCAAAATATCAAGTCGAGTCCTGTCATCGAGGGGATACCCAAAGACTTCACCGTACCGAATCGATGATGCCACACCGCTGACTTCAGAAATCAATGCCTCAACTTTGTTGGTTTCCCTTGTTTCCAAAGCTAATGCTTCTGCCTTGTTTCTTGACTCATTAGCCTCCTGGTCGATCTTTAAAAGATCACTAAATGATTTTATATCTGGAATTTCATTTCCATCCTTTATAGTTTCCTCAGCAGTTCTGATCTTGCCTGACTTAAACATGCACCAAGCAATTGCATCTTTTTCAACATTGTACCCGTTTTCTGGACGCAGACAAATGGTAAATTTGGCGAAATCTCTAAGTTTCAGATCCTTGAAGAGTTTGGATGCTATCAATCGTATTCGTTTAGTTGTCTCTACGGAGAGCGAGCTTGGTGGAGTTATATGCCGAGTTTGCTGCGTTTCTGAGGTCGAGCCTCCAGTGACTGGTGTGGCAACAGTCAAATTTTCCTCTTGAAGTCTCACCAGCCTCTCTAGAGTAGAAGAATCGTATCCTTCTCTAATGTAAGAAGCCTTGGCAATCTCAAGATCAGAGATAGCAAGCTGCACACTAACATCATGGTCTGATATTTCCGTTGGCATAAGAGCAACAATACCATCATCTCCTTCAAGAACTACAACTTGCAAAAAAATAGCATCATCATAAATAGGCTCTAACTCTACTGAGTCTACCGCATTACGATCAGCGTGTTTTTGAATATATTCTACTGTTTCGAAAACTTCATCAAAGCCACGGCATGAGATGGTTGCCAGTGTCTCAGTGTTGGAAACCATCTTGACAGCAACTCTTCCAATGTCTTTGTGAATGGAATTCTCGGATGCCCACGAGCTGAAATTTAATGTGACTTCCTTGAAATCAGTATCCAATATATTGTCCAGCCTAAGTATCGGTACAGTATTATATCCCATTTGAGCAAGCACTTCTGATGCCTTAACCCTGTCATTAGCAATGGCAGCAATCTCTGCAGCATCAAAGAGAATTCCAACATTATCTACCAAAATCTAGATTATCATAATTATAAATACAAACATGCCTTGATTAAAGATACTAAGGGCGCCTTTTTCACCAAGCTTATCGATGCTATCTGAGGAGACCGAGGCCAAGTTCCCAAGAGGCAGCACTACCTCGTCCCTACCCATTATTTCCTCAAGATTCTTGCTTGCTCTCGAGGAGGCTAAAAGCATAGAATCTAGGGCTTCTGCCTCAAAGGCATGGAGCTCCTCCCAAGTGAGTGCCACAAAGGAGCCGCCTCCGTTGCCTTTGTCGACAGGATAGAGCACTGAGACAGAGATGCCTTGTCTGAGCAGTGTGGCTGCAAAGTAAGGCTCACCAGGTGGACCTTTGCCTACTTTATTGACCAAAGCAGCATTGAATTCATAAGCAGTGCCTGGATCAAGACCTTGAATAATAATGTCTTGTGAGCAACCCTCTGCTGTGACAGCTGCAGCAGAATCAGAATCAACTGGAATAGCTGATACCTCGAATATGCAGCCTTGTGGTGCCATGGCCATTGATAAAGTTGCAACGACACCATTCACGGTAGGAGTCAAATAGACAATATCAACAGTGTCATTTGGGAGCTCGTTATCATCAAATGACTCGATCATGGTTTGCAAAGATGAGGATGAGGATGCAACATACGGCATCAATGTACCCCATATTTGATCACTTTGAAGAATTGGAAGAATTGCTCTAGCAGATTTCAAAGCTCCATTCCTTTCTGCTGTCGTGGCACCATCGCAAAGCAGGAAAACATCGATCTTCGGATCAATAACTTCAAGATCTTTACCTGATATCTCTGCATCCTTTTCTTCGTCCTCCACAGCTGTGTCATTTTCGTAGGACCAGCTAGATTCTGATGGTAGCATAGCTGAATGAATCCACTCTTCAACGAGAGCATTAGCTAGCCTTGAATTCGCATCTTCACTCATAGAAAATCCAGCAAGACCCCTCCCCGCTAGTGATTCATACACCTCCTCAGGGGATAATTTTGACACAGCCGCCTCTGCATATTTCAGCATCCTCCCAAGCCCTGCGTGGGCATCTATAACATCCCGCCGAAGCACATTCGTCAGTCTCTCGACTAAAACTTCTGATGTTCCATACACAGGAAGATTACGGGCTAGTAATGCAGCTCTTAGAAAAGGCAGATCCATTTCATTCACTGATGCCATTGTTAATTGTGCTTCCCTCAAATCTGTAGCCATTGCTCTATTTGGTGGACGTGGTGGTACATCTATTGTCGCCTCATCCAACTCTCTTCTCGCTGCCAAAGCTGCCCTGTCTGCCAGAAGTTTTCTCTCTTTTTGTGCATCGTATTCTACCAGCCTAGCAAGTAGTTCTGCCTTGTTACCTTTAGTTGGAAGTTGCGTCTTTTGGCACAACTGAATCAACCTTTTTGTGTTCAACTTGTCATATGCAGAGGTGGTTGGTACTAAATCTTGCGATATTGCACCATCTACAACCAGCATGGCAAATGAAAGACCAATAGCATCATCTTTATCCTCTGGCATCACCACTTCACGCTGTTTGTAGAACTTTGCTAATTCAGCATCGGTCATTGCAGTTGGAAGCTTCACACGTCTTCCATACGATCTCCTATCCCATACTGGCTTCCCAAGCATCTCACGAACTTTTCTTATAAGTTTTGCCCTCAAATTATATTTCATGTCCTTACCACCTAGGCCATTGAGCTTACACATGGACTGTACATTCCACGAAAAAAAAAATCTAATAAGCATCATGAACCAAAAAAACAATCAAATGTATCGTACAGAAAAGACCACTACACACCTTCAAGTCATGATATTCGACATCATTCTCAGAAAGTCTCATATGAAACTCAGATAGCTGTTCGTACGTCATTTCCTCAAGAATAAATGTTTTCCTCCCCTCTGCATCAAACGCATCAGGCAGAGCTGCTCCAACATCATCCCTAGACAGCCCTTTATTCATAGTGCTTCCAAGCCCTCTTCCTGATTTCACGTTTCCAACAATAAGGCCTGCTAATGCCCCATTCTTTTCTCCTAATGTGCCATTGATTACTCGCTGCCGACTGTTGTCGTTCCTACTGCACAAGAAGAGTCGTCACAGCCACGTTGGAACAGCATAACTCGTCACTCAGCAATACCCATTCTCAGTCATTTCTTGTCATTGTGTCAAAACAATATTAACTCAAATCACTTTATTTCCTTCCAAATCCTTCTGAACAGACCAACCTATATTCTAATCCCTTGCAACTATTTCACTCATGCATTCGCACCTTACTCCCTCGATATTACAACCACGCTGCATAAGATGAGGACATCGAGGACCAATATATACGGCATAACATTTTAAACCAATCTTTGCCTTCGATCGAGCACACCTTATCGATCGAGACGGCGCTCGAAGCGGCAACTGCGTACGCAGTGTCGAGCCTACATGCTCCCTTTTTTGTGCCGGAACACTGCGCATTTCACCAATTATTACTCCACAATATCACTATCTTTAATAATGTTTCTACAATTTCACCAGAATCTCTAGTCAAATCTGGTCTCTAAGTATCAGTCATCTCTCTTAGAGACAAATGCCATGCGCTGAATGTCCGTCTTGCAGATTTCTTCACCCAAGGTGAATCGATCAAGCCTTGTAAATAAAATCTGAAGCTCTTCAAAATATAATTTAATGCATTTATGTCTCATTCCAAATGCCTCTAATATCGTCCATTTCCCCATCATTTATTTCTCCCAGGCTGGGAGGAGATGCAGATTTGCCAGGACTGTGACTGCTGTTTAGGAAAGGCAGCTACGGGCACCTTAGATTTCGAATATTTTTAATTTTGCATTCTGCAGAGATGAATATCATAGTTCTGGTGGCAACATAGGGAAGATTGAATACGCGGACTCCTTTGTTGGGAATACCAGCTGTGGTTGTCGACGTTACAGTATTTGCTTCTAGACGACGAAAGATTGTAAAGACTAGTCTGTCCTGGAGAGAAAATGTCGAAGAAAAATGTTGTAGCGAAAATTCGTCTAGTAATCGAAGCTGGGCAGGCGAAACCGGCACCGCCGGTTGGGCCAGCGTTGGGCCAAGCTGGGCTTAAAATTATGGACTTTTGTAAGGACTTTAATGCAAAGACGGCGGACTATAAAGTACGAGATGGGTTGTGCTGTTGTTAATCAAGAAATATAGTAATATAATGGACACCGTATAGTACCGAGAGATGAAAACAGGTCGATTGATTGTGCTTGCTTTGTTGTTGCAGACTGATGTGCCTGTGTCAGTGTTGCTTAATGCGTATGAAGATAAGACATTTGATTACGTACGTGATTGATCATTGATACTAACATGAGTGAATCGCATTACATCACAAAAAAAATATCAGGTGGCAACATTGATTCAACTCTTCTCTTGAATAATGTCACTGCAGGTGATGAAAACTCCCCCTGCAACATATTTTATCAAAAAAGCGGCAGGGATCAGTTCTGGGGCTCAAAAACCAGGTCATCAGAGTGCAGGAACGATATCTTTGAAACATTTGTATTCTATAGCGGAAGTAAAACTGAAGGATTCTGAACACGTGGGAATGGAAGGAATGGTGAAAAGCTTGGTTGGGACCTGTCGGTCTATGGGGGTACAGGTTGTAGCAAAGCCAGAAGATGCATAGTTAATGTATTGCTGATGCTGTCGATGCACCTGTTCATCTATCTCTAATTATTATTATATGATATGTATATATTATTGTCTCATCTAGTAAAGGATGGATGCATGAACCAGATAATAGGTATTAGGTAGACATCACCATTCACACTGCTATAATGTCAAGCTGTTGTCGCTGGGAATCCTACAGGACTCACCTCCTTCCATCTCCAAATTTTCAACCTTCCACGTTCGTCGCCTGACATCATTAATTTGCCAGGCGCAAAACCTGCCATGGCTCGGACGTTGCTGACGTCTCCAAGGAACCCTCTTTCTGTGAAAGTGGGTAGTTCATACAGCTTGATGGAGTTCTCTGTATTGTATGATGCCATGACAACAGCTTTGCCTTCCGGATCAGCCACGCCGCAGAGAGATAGTACACCGTTCAACAGTGGTGTGTATCTCTGCGATCGTCCTCGTCCACGTCCTCGCTGGTCGGATTCTTCTTGCTCTGGATAAGTATATACTGCGACAGGATTAATGACAGATCCACTGGCAGGATCTGCCGGTTCCCATATTTTAATATATCCATCCAAGCTTCCACTAATAAGATGTCCTTCCCAAATCAACAGCGACATGATTGCCGGGTGTGTGGAGCTATTGTGAGCTTTTATGAGTGTCTGGCGCACTGCACCTGCTTCTAGATCCCACACCTTTATTGTTCCTTTTGCATCTCCAGAAAATAAAAACGGTCCAGAGACAACCATGTAGGAAACAGGGCCTCGATGTCCATCCTGTGCTTCTTGCAATATTGCAGTGCATTCAAACATACCAGAGGCAGGGTTGACTTTCCACACTCGTATGCTTTTATCTTGACCACCGCTAAACAGCATACCATTTGCTGCTGAAAGACATTGTACTCTGCCTAAATGGCCACTGAGCTCTATTTGTTGCTGTGTTGAAAGATTCCATACCTTAATTTGGCCTTTACCGTCCGAGGTTTTAATGCCTACAAATAAGAATCCACCTTCTAGCAGCATTGAGTCGACTTGCCCCCCTACTTGGACTGTACTGACACATTCTCCACTAGAACAACTCCAGACTCTCACTGTACTATCGTGGCTACCAGTAAAAAGTTGACCATTACTTTGATCTAAACACAGACATGTGATTTTATCCTTGTGACCTTTAAGCTCTGAGAGAAACTCCACATCCGAAGGTAGACTATTCCTGTCCCTCCCTTGATATCCCCTCCCTCCGCGGCCACCACGACTGCTTCTTCCTCGCCCTACAATTGTATTGAAGGCATTTAATATCAATATAGATAAATATATTCTTATAAGTCTAGTATAATTTACTCCATCGATACTTGAGACACTGTTTCTTAACCAGAGAGTAGCAAAGATACGAATAAACATCAGCGATCACATGCAACAACATGAGAGCACATACCTCGTCCTCCCCAGTATCCTCCTCCTCGGTGGCTTTCCCGATACCCGCCTTGATTGAAGTTGCCATAGCTCTGATTATAATTTTGCTGTCCTCCACTATAGTTATACCCTGTTCCGCCTCCGCGACCGCCTCGCGAGCTACTTCCTCCTCCACCTCTGTACCCATTTCCACCTCTGGAACTGCCTCCACCTCTATACCCACCACTGCCCCCACCTCGGTACCCACCACGGCGAGGCTCTCCAGTATCCATTTGCATCTTGAAATATCCCTTTCAAATATTGAATTATCACAGCAATCTACCGCAATGCCTTTGTTGCTGACTGAATCAGTCCCTGCCACCGTTCAAAAAACCGCCCGTTCACGCTTCTTCTGTCTCAAGTGTCGACACATACTCCATCAACATGAGTTTATCATTGAATTAGTTAATTCATCAAGCCTCTCGTGGAGTATGCACAGGATGCAAACGAAGGCTGTTGTTCTTTAATCCTACAAAAGCACTGTTTCTCCCTTACAGCAATCCTTTCGCGGATGATCTTGTAGCGGACGGAATTAAAGAAAAGTATTAATTCTTGATCATAAAAATGCAGCAGTAGAATATATTCTGGTACGAACGAGCAGTGCGCGGCGGCCTTTGACTCCATCGTGTCTTTCTGAAATAGCCTTCGATTGAACGCACGGTTTAATGGTAAGCTTGGTTGTAGGTAACTGCAAGCATGGTTTGTGGATTATGGTCCACACCTTGCTTGTATTACATACGTTTCGCAATGCTAATTATATTAATTATCTTTATTTTGTATCAAAATATAATATTAATGGATCAAACGTAAACGTTGGAGGGATTAGAGGGGTTCGGAAGCAGCATGCAAGTCCTTCCAAACAGTGAAATTTCCTGTTCCTGAAACATCCACAATTCCTGGATAAAAAATTTCATTATATTTTGTGCTGTAATAGCATCGAATTAGTCAGAAGTGAAAGGCGAGAAGGTGAACAGGTTGATTGTGAGTGTTGTTGTTACTGGTTGTCACTAATAGGTCGTGAAAACACAAGACAGGTCAATTGTCCTCGATGAGAGACTTTCATTCATTGGAAAGTAATTTATACGATATTTTATGGGGATAGTCTGCACTTGATTGCAGTGAAAGGTACAAGAGGCGCGCTTTGTTGTGAAGAAACGATTTTGAAGCCGTGGTGCCCAACCCTGAGTTTTGTCTTGCCTTGTATAAAGGAATTCTTGGCTGGGCGTGGTAATCTTCGTATTGCGTGGATCTTAGGATAGATTGCTTTTGTCAGGGTTTTGTGTGGATTCGGCAGCAAAAAGGAACTCAAGTTGAAGATACTCCAGAAGGCAGGAATAGTCTACAATGGTTGCAAAAGCTGTGCTGGAATCGAGATGTATTGCAAGGAATGGGCCAATGCATTGCTCAAGTAGAGGCTTATTAGGGAATAGAGCTCGCCCTGGGACGAGTGGGTTGCCTTGTAAAAGTGTGTCATGGAACGGACATGGTTCATTGTATGCAGGGGCCAATGGAGGTAGTCTGCCACTGAGAGGAGTCAGCCGGGTAGGTCCTCCAGATGGACTATTTGGGAGGAGATTGTCAAAGAAAAGAATTTTTGTTTTACGGAATAGTGCGCAAGATGGGAATGGGGGATTTGTGGAAAATGGAGGACAGAAATCCACTGGTGGCATTGTCCATTCTTTGAAAATGCAGATAAAGAAATTAGATGGTCTATGGGCTCAAGTGCTGCCAATGACGTTTCTATTCTTTCTAATGGCATTCGTGAATACGATAATAGATAGCTTGAAGGATTCACTCGTCATTACTGCAGTTGGAGGTGGGACTGAAGTGCTGCCATATCTATCTGTTTATGGAGTGTTGCCATGCTCTGTGCTTTTTCTAGTAGCATATTCGTGGGCTACAAGTAAACTCTCTAGAGATAAAATATTCAATATCATAATGTTTGCTTTTCTTTCTTTTTATGCTACTTTCGCTTTCGTTTACCCTCATCATGAAGCTTTGCACATATCATCATTGGCAGATAATTTGGAAGCCTTTCTGCCATCAGGGTTCTCTGGGCTTGTGGGCATGATTCGAAATTGGCTTTTTACAGTATTCTATTGTGTATCAGAGCTCTGGGGAGATATAGTGTTGAGCCTGTTGTTCTGGGGTCTGGCAAATGAGACGACCTCGATTGAAGATGCTCCCTTGTTGTATCCTTTGTTTGGAGTAGGGGCAAATATTGCGCAAGCTTTTGCAGGCAGGTCGCTACGGCTAATCTCCGAAATTAGCCATTCCTTTCTGACGTATAATCAGCAAGTACAATGCACAGTAGCTCTATGTGTATGCTTGGGGCTGGTAATCTCGGCATGCCATACTTATATTTGCAAAACATTTGAAAAGAATCCCCATGGTTCAGCTGCTACGAGGTTGAAGCTGAAGCAGGAGACGCAAAATGCGCACGATGTGCACGAAAGATCTATTGATAAAGAGTCTATTGTTCCAGGATTGAATTATTGTGATATCAATCCTCCAGAGTCTAGGAAGCAAGGTACTGATGAGGGAAAGGAGAGTAATGACAATACCATGAAACTTGGAGATGCTTGGAGATTTCTCATCAAATCTCCCCAGATCAGATGCCTAGCAATCATGGCCTTGGCTCAAGGCATTACTACGCGAATATTAGAGGTTTCTTGGAAGCATTATTTGCATTTATTGCATCCAAATCCTGTGGCATATGCTGCATTCCTGGGTGACACAGCCATGTGGACCGGCGTTGCAACAGGCTTCCTCATGGTTCTGTCGCCCTTTTTATTCGACCTCTTTGGGTGGCGGGGAGTAGCATCGGCAACTCCAAATATAATGATGTATGGCGGAATACCATTTTTCACGAGTTGTATCATTTTCACATTTTTCTCCTCCAACATTCTTGCGACAGGGTTAGTTTCCCTTAGAGGGCTTGTTCTTGCTGGTGCTGCTCTTCAAGTCTTTTCGAGAGGAGCAAAATTTAGTCTATTCAAGCCAGCAGAGGAGATGGTATACATTGGATTAGATGATGAGAGCAGGACCAAAGGCAAAGCAGCTATTGATGTTGTTGGTGCCCAATCAGGGAAATCCATCGGATCAATATTGCAGCAGATGATGCTGATCATTACCGGTGGATCAGTATCAGGAATAATTCCCATTCTTGCAATATTTTACGTAGCAATGCTGCAGCAGTGGAAGTCTTCTGTAATTGACCTAGCTGAGCATTGTGATCCTGCTCATGTCCATCGGGAATCGTTGATGGGATCAGTCATGGGATCATTTGATGACAACGGTGTCCTGGATGTAGACCCTGAAAAAATGGTGTTGAATGGATCATCAATGACTGTCACACATGACAAAAAGTAATGCGATAAATGGGTTGTAATAATATAAAGAAAGTGTACATGTAATCAGCAAATATATATGTAGAATTAATTATCTATATTTGTGGGTCCTGGGGACATGCGAGACAGGGGCCGATTAATCTCTTTCTCTATTTCTGATGATGTCCTTCCCTGTACTGCTTCATCGTCTTCCTCCCCTCGCTCATCATCTGCATCTGAATTTATTTGCAGATCCTGAGAGAACCATTTAGATTCGCTGTAGGGATCCGCTGCAGGAGTAATCGAATCTTTAACAGATTCGGGAGTTATTGCTACATCTCCATTCAGGTTTGGAGCAAAACGGTCATAAATCGAATGTGACTTTCTATTCGACCAAGCAGGTTCTGTCGATTCCAAATTTCCATTATCTGGGACAGCAAGTACTAATGTGTGACGTCCACCTGCAGCAGCACTAACTATCCACCATCTATCTGGACCACCAGGAAGACTGACCTCAACTGGTCTGAAAAAATTCTTTTCCCTCCCAGTCCCCAATCTGCCAAACGACCCCCTTCCCCATATGAATAGACGCCCTTCATCCGTAACAGCTACAGTATGAGTACCTCCACAGCTCACCTCTATGACTCGGAGCCCAACCAGATCCGTCAACAAAGTAGGTCTGAGTTTACTAGCTGTGTCATCTCCTAAACCAAGCCTTCCATATTCACCTCGTCCCCACACATACAACTCTCCATCTTCTGTGATTGCTACCGAATGCCAACCTCCTGCTGCAATATCAGACACTTTGACACCTTCTAATCCATCGACAATTTTTTTGGGCGAAGTCTCGTACGATGTGGTGCCATTGCCTAATTGCCCATAATCATTAATACCCCAGGTGTACACCTCCCCGCTACATGTCAGGGCAATATTATGAAAGGCTCCGCACACAACACGCACAAAATCTCCACTTTCATCTATTCTTCTAGGGTTTCGATTGATTGTCATGGAGAAATCTCCCCATTGCTCCCCCCAGGTCCAAATTTGCCCATTCTCTGTTAATGCCACAGAATGCATCCCTCCAGCATCAATCTGGCACACTCTGAGATTCGGCATGCACTGTTGCGGTACAGTGACATCTCGTATATCAGGATCTAATGCGCATTGAGAATACTCATTACCGCCCCATGCCCAGCATCTCCCTTGAGTATCAAGGCCCAAAGCATGCCACCCTCCAAGAGCCACTTGTACCACTCGAATCCCTTTCAAACCATCAATCCTCTTGGGTTTCAACACAGGATCTCTATGCCCATGGCCTAACGTCGCCCTATCATTCCATCCCCATGAATAAACATTTCCGCGTGCCGTCACGGCCAATGTATTTCTGCTCCCTGCTACTATGGGAGATCTCCCATAGCCACGGCCCCTTAGCCTGGTCCCCAGCATTCCTTCAATAACCTTTGGAGCAAGTACATCTTGTTGTGTCTCCAGCAAACCCAGTTGGCCATCTTCATTCACCCCCCATCCAAACACCACTGTTTCTACAGGAGGATCATACACAAAGGAAGGCAACCCCCGCACAATCACCCCCACATCATCCATGTATTCATTTGGAACAGCTTCATCATGCTGATCCTCTCCATTCTTCTGTCCTTCTGTGTTCCCCAGAGAACGACCCGACGCGGGTATGCTCATCACGCTAGATCCACCACTTTCGATTCCACTTTGACTAAAGTTATCCCGCATCATGTTGAAACTAACTTCAAATGCGGCCGCCTTGGTCCAATACCCAACGTTTTATGTTGAACTGCCTGTTACTTGCTATCAGCTTTTATGCGACTATACGGTTGATACGATTATTTTCCACTAAAGATTCTTGTTTAAATATCACATATAAATCTTAATATATCGCTCAAAGAGTGAGAATATTGCCTGGAAGAATCCTGAAGCTTCAAATTCTGCATGTTCTGCAACGTCACCAGCCAGACTGAGACTCTCTCACCATTTGACGGCTGGCACAAACGAAAAAATAAAAATACAAAACCTGAAATTGTATTAAAGTTTACACCACACGGCAAGGCTGCTTCCCATGAGAACTGGCATCTTAAAATAATTTTACTTTGAAAAGCACCCCCTTCAAAGTTGCTGTTTGACCGGAGATGCGATTCAATTAGACAACCTTCTAAACGGACCACCTGGTTCTCTCTTCCGCAGTAGTTGAATCGTAGACAGAGTCACACCGATGGCTACTATTTTTTCTTGAAGAAAATCGTGTCTCAAGGCGTACTAAGGTTCACCTTTGTCGCGATTGGTATATTCGCTGGAGAGAATACCAAAGAAGACCGCCGTTTGGGAGAAAACTAACAACACCGTCGAAAGACTGTTGCTGCTTAAGTGGGAATTGCCGCAGGCTTTTGACCTATTAAATTACAATTTAAGCTTGTGATAGAAAGTGTGTGAGGTGGAATCGGTGCCATCTGGTTCAGAAAGGTGGGTTTGACGTCCTGTAACGAAGGTTTGATTCGTGTTGATTTGTTTGCAAACCTTGCGGCTATCGAGTGGTGTGGTTGGATGCACTGGGGTGTATACAGTGTGATAGTTGTATAAATTTTCCAAGGAAGCGCGGCAGAGTAGAAACTTTTGCGGGTTTGATCTATTACTGACGTGCGGAAGGGGTGGGCCAACGACCGGGTGGACGACGTAATTGGCGACTGTTGAACTTTGAAATTGTCACTGAATGGATTGATGAATGGATTGTTCGGATGCAGTTATTGAAATAAAGCAACAGTAAAGAGTCGTTGAATCAATCGACTAGCTTGAACAAAAGAGGGTAGATACTATGCCCGAAGAAGAGAAGAAGAAGGAGGAAGGTGATGCCTCGGCGACACCCGTGCCGGAAAAGGTGCAAGTGGGTGGGAGTCCAGTGTATATTGTTGATAAAAAGCTAGGTAAAGGTGGATTCGGTCAGGTTTACCTTGGGAAGCGGGCGCAAAGTACGAAAGATAAGGATGGAGCGAATGCCAATCAAGTGGCATTGAAATTGGAGCATAGGAGCAGCAAAGGCTGCAATTATGGTCCACCATACGAGTGGTCTGTCTACGGGTAAGTTTTCTTTTTTTAATTTAATACAAGAAAACTGGATTGAAATCTTTTAACTATGCATGCATGCTTGTTTGCCAACGAAGAAGTGAATAATCGATAGCGATAATGACTTGCTGAATGGTTGCACATTGTAGGGCGCTTGGAAATGTGTCTGGGGTTCCAAAAGTGCATTACAAAGGTCGGCAAGGCGATTACTATATTATAGTCATGGATATACTGGGTCCGAGTCTGTGGGATGTTTGGAATACTCATGGGCAAGTGATGTCGCAAGAGATGGTTGCATGCATCGCAGTGGAAGCGATTGCCATTCTTGAACGACTGCATGCAAAGGGTTTTGTGCACGGGGATGTGAAGCCTGAAAATTTTTTGCTTGGTGCCCCTGGATCTAGCAATGAGAAGAAGCTGTGGCTCGTAGATTTAGGATTAGCTACACGATGGAGGGATTTACTTTGTGGGACACACGTAGAATATGACCAGCGGCCAGATGTTTTTCGAGGAACAGTGAGGTATGCTTCAGTGCATGCCCATTTGGGCCGGACAGCTTCGCGGCGAGATGATTTGGAGTCCTTGGCGTATACACTACAATTTCTGCTGCGAGGAAGGCTTCCTTGGCAAGGTTACCAAGGGGATAACAAAGGATTCTTAGTGTGCAAGAAGAAGATGGCAACCTCGCCAGAAGTGCTGTGCAGGTATAGCCCAGCTCCTTTTAGAAGGTTCACTGAAGCAGTAATAAACTTGAAATTCGATGATGAACCAAAGTACGCGGCATACATGTCTCTATTTGATTCATTGTGTGGACCGCCTGGTCCTGGTAGACCCTTGATGATAGAAAGTGATACACAAGTAGGACAGAAGAGGAACAGGGAAAGTGGTGCTGTGACGACTGACGAAGACCTTGATTTACCAGCTTCAAAGAAGAGAGTGCGACTTGGTCTGCCTGCAACTCAGTGGATCACCGTATATAATGCCCACAGACCAATGAAACAACGTTATCATTACAACGTGGCAAATAATAGGGTGGCGCAGCATGTGGAAAAAGGCAATGATGATGGACTCTTTGTTTCATCCGTTGCCTGCTGCCAGGATCTCTGGGGCCTCATCATGGACGCTGGAACTGGATTCACACAACAAGTTTATTCTTTAAATCCTCAATTTTTGCCAAAAGATTGGATCATGGAGAGATGGGAAGAAGGATATTACATCACATCCATGGCTGGATCAGCCGGTGGATCATCTCTTGTTGTCATGTCCAAGGGAACCCAATATACTCAACAGAGTTACAAAGTGTCTGATTCTTTCCCGTTCAAGTGGATCAATAAGAAATGGAAAGAAGGTTTCTATGTCACCTCAATGGCCACCTCTCATTCGAGGTGGGCAGTAGTCATGTCTAGAAATGCTGGGTTTGTAGACCAGTGTGTTGAATTAGATTTCCAATATCCTTCAGAGGGTATCCATCGGCGATGGGATGCTGGCTTCCGTATAACTTCTTGTGCAGCCACACCAGACCAAGCCGCTTTTGTATTGTCCGTACCAAAAAGAAGGCCAGTAGACGAGACTCAGGAGACTTTGCGTACAAGTGCGTTTCCATCAAGCCATGTTAAAGACAAATGGGCAAAAAATCTGTACATTGCCGGCGTGGCATATGGTCGCACTGTGAGTTAGTTAAGAATTATTTTAAAGATTCAATTCGACGATGTAAAACTCCTATTAGAACACATGCACTGTTAGTACTGATTATCGATTCTTCAATTCAATTAATTGGCCACAGGCCAATGTCAGCCCCTCTTTCAATCACATGCTTCTGCAACATTTGTATAGCCTCAACCCATGCATCGCCTCTGCCTACCAGCCGAATGAATCGCTCATCATTCTCCTGTTGTTGTTCCTCCGCGCAACCTGTTCTCCCCGATGACATTGATATATGCACTTCCATATACGTTTCTGGCAAGCATGATATAGGACCCATGTCTAGCCTTTCTGCCCATTCAACAAGACACACACCGCGTCGAAAACATTCATCCAGAGACAATCGAGCCAAATCTTGACTCGTTTTCAATCTATAGAGATCAAAATGATACAATTCTGGACTATCATCCTGTTTCTGATAGGTATGTTGCAGCAAGTATGTTGGAGATGGCACTGCTATATCCTCATCTTCCATGGCATGTTGAATGAAGCTACGACTGCATACAGATCAACATATCTATTATTATTTCGTTTGATTTTAAATAGCCTTACTGTACATACATCCTTTTGCAAGCCAATAAATAAATAAATAAATTAATTAACCACATGTCTTTGGAATAGAATCAACCCACCTGAACAAACTTTTTCCAGCCCCAACATTGCCGTACAATAAATAACAATCTCCAGGCCTCAAAGAAACTGACGCAAAATACGCAGCAAGCACGGCCGTCGAGTGGGGAGACTCTGAGCGCAGGGTTATGCTCGTTGTCACCCCACCTACTGAGGCACTAGTCAACATGGATTTACCTTTCTCATGACACCAGCCACCCAGGGACGCAGGTCCCTTGTATCTATTGTCGCATGTATTTACCATGCTTTCAAAACTACGTAATCGTATTATATTGCTCAACTGACAATGAAAACCACGATTCCCTACCCCTAGTCTCCCAACCAAAGGCATTTTGCAAAGCCAGTTGTGGTACTCCGTGCGGCTACCAAATGCCATTCTGATTGCTCTTTCTATAACCATCCTTCAGCAAATATATCAGTGCGATGAACAGTTCATAACATGACCCATTGGTGACGAAAGCATCCGTTTTTCTTATCGGCCTTTACAGTGAAAACTTGATTAACGTCAAACTTCTCCACGAGTTACACATTGTGAATGACTATATATTCTCTCAATGAATCATGAAACTAATTGAAATCCTATTTCATAAGAGATAATGGAAAATGCATAATTAAGAATGACCACAGGATACCAACCTTTACATTTTGAACAATCTTTCAAACACCTGATTTTCACAGTATTCTTTACGTCATGAAACATCGATGGGTCCTAAAACAATACATTTAATGCTCTATGAGTTATAAAGTAAGGGCATGAGATGATGTAATCGGAATCTTTCATCGAGTTGTCATCCTTCTAGTGCAGCGCCAGTATTGAAGAAGTGCTCCGACATGGAGCCAGACAACGAGCAGAGTCCGGTTTTGTAGTAGATTGTATGGAGTTGAAATAATGAATGTTTAAAAAGAAATTCAATATAGGGGGCTGATTGATACGTTTAATGGGACCGAACCGTCTTGAACAGATGCCTCAGTTTCCTGGAGCACTGCAGACCAGTATCGTTCGCGCTCAGGAAAAGGTAATGCTGTTGTTTGGTCATTATCGTGAATAATAATGTATGAATTTAGTTCCTTAATCGATCGTTCTAATTGGCAAGATGGAAAGGCTCGTTTCGGTTTCTGAAGGGTCAGACTGATTTATTTTTGTGTACAGGATGAAGCATACATCCAGCTATTGTATTCCAAGTGCTATGAAATGGCGAGTAAATTGGTGGGGCCTAGACAAACTCTGATTTGGAGGAGGTATGTGGTATGCACGTGTTCGTGGTGGTATTTAACAACAGTTCAGAATTCTTCCCAGTTATCTTGATTTTTTCTATGAAAAGCGTGTTGATTGGTTCTGTGCGTAGAGAGATAAAGCTTATGAGTGATCTTTTATATTTTGTTCTTACTACGGGATCAAGACAGCAAACATTGGGGGAGGAATATTGCAGCATACTGCAGATGTCAGATGGGAGAAGGCCTGGGCTCCTTGGTTCAAATATGGTGGCACTGTTGCAAAGTCTTACGCCATATGTGTCGGAGAAGGCGCAAGTTATGATATCTCGAGAGCATCAAGTTGATTTAAATAATTATGATCAAATGTTGATCCATGGTGCTGCTGGTCAAGAACAAGAGGGATCATTGGTGTACAGAAGTATTGAGTCAATGCGGAATGTGTTGAGGGATAGGACAGCATATCTGGTTGAGCGATTGGGTCTCGACGATGTCGCCTCGTCTGGATATAATAAAGCCGTAGAGTTGGTCAAATTCTTGCAACGCCATCATGCTCCTATACTACGCTTGCATCTAGCGCTCTTCTACATATTTGGGGTGTATTACCATATCCCAAAGAGAATAGTTGGAATTCGGTATGTGGGTCTTCAGCCACAAAGTAGTCGCGGTCAATCAAACTCGTATAAATATCTAGGTTATCTATTGTTATTACAAGTTTCAACGAGTGTTGGTCTATTTGTAATGACAAGTCGTCTATCGTCATGGCAAGAATTGATGCCTTGGCTGCCTCTGGATAGTCGGTGGTTTGGTAGCAGGAATGCTAATAGCAATAGCAATAGAGCACAGGATCAACAAGGAGAAATTGATCAAGAGATTTCAAGAAATAAAATAGATATTATAGGGTATCATGGGGAATATTTGGGTACATTTGATGCAATTGAGCGCAACAGTTCTGTGTTGGAAGAAGAAAAGCCAAACGAGACTGCTCCTGGAAGAAATGCTTGCCCGTTGTGCTTGTCTCATCGAAAAGCTCCCACGGCAACTCCATGCGGTCATGTATTCTGCTGGAATTGTATTGCTGAATGGTGCATGCAAAAGCCTGAATGCCCTCTTTGCCGGGCCCAAGCCATGCCAGGGCAGTTTGCCGTTGTTCGGCATGCTGACTTTTGAATTATTTTTTTTGTTGCTTGACAAGCAATAAATGCGAGAACTTACAACGCAATATGATATAAAGATTATCAAAAACATATGAACATGAATACTGGACATTCATCAACCGGTAAAGAATGCAGCTTTGACAATATTGTCAAGGCATGCCCGATACACAACACTGCAGGTCATATATATGCACGACCATATTCAAAGATATATAAGCGCAAAAGTAATGGAAAAACGCTAAGAAATCAAAAGAAAAGAGCAACATGGTAAATATGCTGGAATATTCACGATCTAACTACAACTTTAAGAGTCCAAAAAGGAGCAAAAAGAAGGCAAAACATGCAGACAGTTCCATTATTTCTACAACAATGATGAAACTGATTGATCCCGTTCGAGTATTGTGGTCTACAAAAGCCCTTTCTTCAACTTTTTTGTGCCAATGTCGTTGTCTTTTGGCTTCTGAAAGCTCCTTTTCGCTCAGCTTCAAGGTCTCAATGACCCAAGCTTCCACAAGAGGCGAACTATGACAGGTACTATGCTTCTGTTGCCATGGCCTTTCTACCCGGGAATTGGGACCATCCAACCCATACCAAGGCACCGGATCCTCTACTGATCTTGATTTTCTACATGTTATGTGATGGCGATTCGTGTTCTGTGTGCCTAGTGAACGGTCCGTTGCGTCCTTGCTCCAATGTTTGACAGGTGCCTTGCCTTGCCTTGCTCTCTTCTTTGCTACACTGTTGAGAACAGGCCTATGCCACCATAAATCTTGCTTCCAGGATATCTTTTTTAACGATATATCTTTGTATGGAAGACATCCTCTTTTATTTTCTTGCCGCCTTGCTCCATCGCGGTGCGCCGCATTATCGCTCGTATGTAGCAGAGCAGACTGGGAATTGTGGAGACGATTCTTGGCATCTTCAATAGCTTTTCCCATGTCCATTCTTTCTTTTTTTCTCTATTGACTAGCGAACAAGGTACCTTCTCTTTCGCGAGAATGAAATATATCGAGAATTCAAGACTGGGAAAGTGCCAATCTCCCAGGTCCAACAACTTCAGTTGAGCCCCCAACAAGGTTCGAAATGCAGCCGGAGAGCCTCTCGATACTTTCTAGAAAGTCTTTTGTCGTTTCCAACCACTTGGTCTTAAGACCCTGGGAGCAAAATTTCTAGAAAAAAATAAAAAGGAACAGTTCTTTCGAAATGCTGGGAAACACGACGAAAAGAAGTTTTCTTTTCAATCCCCCGGAAGACGTATGTCCCGTACACCTACTACTAGGTGTGCGCAAAGGCCTTCGCAAAGGCGACTAGTATCAGCAGCAAATTAAGGAACGGCACTGTTCTACCGCTCCAAGAAGAATAATCTTTTGTTTTATACTATTTGAATAATGCTTTCATCCTCTGCACAAGTCATTATGTGTGTGCATCAAATCCTGCTCGTTGCCAATCTACTGCGCTCCTTCTTAGAGAGTGCTCCCATGGGAAGCAACCTTTTGAAGGTACCAGGCAGAAGATTCATGTATGGACGAGGTATCTCGCAAAGAGAAGATTGCGATTGGTTTTGGCCTTAGACTTGTAGAGTCGCAACCATTAGATAAATTAAATGCAAGAAAATGTAGAAAGATTTCATCTTCTTGCAACAGTATGCGCGGATACGGACACGTCCTCAAGTGACACGTATGCAGCCCTAGAAGCTACGAAGGGTCCCCGGGGAACCCCACCGGTGGTACCAGTGGGAATGACGAAGGAAAGTTCCCAGTTGGTTCCAGCTGAGGGAACTGGGAGACTCAGGTACGCTGGCCGAATGCGGGGGTAGACGCTATACCACTCAAGAGGCCTCTTGCCATGATTACATCCTGTATTACTATCTTGTCTCGGATTCCTCAAGCTAAACACAGAAAAGTTTACAGGTATGCATGCCAAACGGATGGTTGGCCAAAACTGAGGCTAGAATTCAGAAAAAGACTAAGGACATTCTACTACTTTACTCAAACGCACTACATACTATGTCTTTGTACTTGGAGATCTAGCCAAAATCCACTCGATAATCTCCTTACAAATATTCTCATTCCCAGGTTCACGTGCCAGCACATGCCACATTGAGTTTACCAATCTCAGTGTCTTGTCCATTGACTGCAAACAAACAAAAAACCGTCAAATAAAAGAATTATTCAACCAAAAAGTTCACACCCTACAACTAGAGGAAATATTTGACACCTACTTTACTTTTCAAAAAGAGAGCCTTTGATCCATCTGGATCGCACATTGTGTCACACTCAGAGTGAAATATGATAAAATCTGTCTCAACAATTGGCATGAGTTTCAATGCCTCGCTTGTCACCCTCATATACTCATGTCCGTTGCGGACCCTAGTTTTTATATGAGATACCAATGGATCTCCATCCCACAATGCTTGTATTTCAGGATACGCCGTATTCTTATCAGTTGCCAAAATTGCAGCTGCTGGCATCAACCACGATGCAACACTGGCCAGTGGTTTAAGATACGGATTGAGTCCTTTCCGGGACACACGCTCCAACGAAAGCATCGGAGCTAAGAGAACCATCCCTCGAAACACATCTGCCCGCCTTTGCGCCGCATAGAACGAAATACAGCCTCCCATGCTCACGCCTCCCACAAAAATCGGACAACCTAAAAAAGCTTCAGGCACACGGGAAGAGGGACTGGGCTGCCCGTGCACCTCTAACGCTAACTGTATCACATCATCTACGTAGTCATCAAAAGATTCCACGTAAAATCTCAGCCCCATGAGCGATTCCGACAGGCCGCATCCTTGCAAATCTATCCCACACACATTCAATCCTTCTAGGTTCATCTTTTCTACCCACGAGCCTGCATAGACAGGGTCACTACCAGGTTTCGTAACCGCAAGCACCTCGAATCGCAAGTGTGCTCCATGTCCGTGTACAAACAAAAAAGTTCCCCGCGGTTTCACTCCTTTTGCACTTGGCCAAAAGTAACTCTTCAGTTTCAGGTGATGCTTCCTAGTCACCAATACCCCAGTATGTCCACCATGAGGACCCATTGCATCTTCCCCCAGCACAACATCCTCAATCAATGTATCCATATTCTCTTTAGATTCATTCGAGCGATGATTACTATGTCCCTGAGATGACGATGACTGAACAGGATCATCTCGCTTGCCAACACACATGTTGACTACAGTAATCGACTATTCTCCCTACAACTAAGCACCACCACCAATTGTTCCTGTCCCTAATCACTCACACTATTCTACAACAATAATTTGTTGATTACACTGTCAACCAGTCTGTAGATGGATCACATTTGTACAAGTAGCATCATGCTGACTAAGGCCCTTAATTGGGACTCTTATGCTTAAACTCTGGCCTGTTCCCATACCTACACCAGTTTAAATCAATAGTATACAATTAAAATTGTATAATAATTGGTAGGCTGAACATCATCTGTAAAGAATGTTGTCAGCAACGGCTCGAAAGTCAGCTGGCTTTTATCTTAGTTCTGCTGGAAGCAGGCGAGGTTTCTTTGCTACAGCTACTGCTGCGGCCGACGCGGTGGTTGAACAGGCATCATCTGCCTTCCTTAAGTTTGGTAATCCTATTCCTTCTGATGTGGGAATGAATCAGCAGCTGGCGCATCTGCCTGAGACCAAGGTGAGACACTGGAATCGGATGTGTGCTGGGTTTGCCCTTTGCAGGTTTTTTGCGTTCGGTTTGTGTGTTTGGTGCCTCAAGGCGTGTCTAAGTATACCATACGATGTTTTCAGATGACGCGATTGCCGAATGGTCTGCGGGTGGTGAGCGAAACCGTTCCCTTTGCCTCTACGTCGACTGTAGGGGTGTGGATTGATGCGGGTAGCCGATACGAGACGGATTCTACGAATGGAACTGCTCATTTTTTAGAGCATATGGCTTTTAAAGGGACGAAAAATAGGAGCGTGAAGGATCTGGAAGTGGAGATTGAGAATATCGGTGGGCATCTGAATGCGTACACGAGCAGGGAACAGACCTGTTACTATGCCAAAGTGACAAACGGGCATGTGCCCCAGGCTCTGGATATTCTGTCGGATATCCTGCAGAATTCAAATCTGGATGAGCGGGCTATCGAAAGGGAGCGTGATGTGATTCTACGAGAGATGCAGGAGATTGAAGGGATGCCAGAAGAAGTGGTGTTTGATCACCTGCATGCTACTGCGTTTCAACACAGTCCATTGGGCAGGACGATTTTGGGCCCGGCAGAGAATGTGAAATCAATCACGAAGCAAAACCTTCAGGATTATATATCAACAAACTACACGGCCGATCGTATGGTTATTGCTGCGGCAGGGGGCGTTGATCATGATGACTTGGTCAAGGCTGCAGAGAAGCATTTCTCCAAGCTGCCCCCCACTGGAGTGTCTACGGATGAGCTGGTCAAACAGGAGCCAGCAATCTTCACTGGGAGCGAAGTGAGACTTAGGGATCCTGATCAGCCCCTGGTGCATATGGCTATTGCATTCCAGGGAGCTTCGTGGACAGATCCAGACTCCATTCCCTTGATGGTGATGCAGACCATGCTGGGATCTTGGGATAAGAACTCCAGTGCTGGCAGAAACATGGGATCCAAACTCACAGAACTGGTGGCGACGAATGGATTGGCAAATTCAATCATGGCATTCAATACAAACTATCACGACACAGGATTGTTTGGTGTGTACGCTACTGCGGATCCAAAGACCAGCAACCTGGAGGATCTGTGCTGGGGAATAATGAGATACACGTCTGGCATGTGCTATAATGTCTCAGATGCGGACCTGACTCGTGCTAAGAACCAGCTGAAAGCATCCATTCTGTATTCTCAAGACGGAACGACCGGAGCTGCCGAGGATTTGGGCCGCAGCTTGCTGGTCTATAACAGGCGCATTCCAAGAGCAGAGCTCTTTGCTCGCATTGATGCTGTAGATGCAGCAACAGTCAAGGAAGTTGCAAACAAGTTCATCTTGGATCAGGATATCGCTGTTGCGACACTAGGAAATACCCAATGTATGTGGTTTTGTTTCGTGTATATGTATACTTTTCCCTGTTTGCTACTTGATTCGACTGACTGAATGTATTCATTTCTGCAGTCATGCCTGATTACACATGGTTGAGAAGGAGGACCTACTGGCTGAGGTATTAGATGTGTGTATTATACATTGTTTCTAGTTAACTACTTGATTGTAACAATCACCAAATAACGATGAATGAATTATAGCGAGATGAAAATGAATTAAACTTACTGAGACTCGTATACACGAGCCGCATGTGGCCTGTCAGGAACAAGTTGTAGTCTCATGATGCGAAGAACAGCCCGGCGTAGTAATATCGAAGCGATCTATTTTTAATAGCGATATCATTTATTTTGCCAGATGGATGGAATCTTCATGTGGAGACCAATTCTATAGAAAGAGCGTCTTGATTGCATTGAATAAAAACCAGAAAAATTAAAACCAGTTACTGCCAGATGAGAAACTGACTGCAGAAACACAACATGCAATATCTCTAATCATGATGCATTGTAGGATTCAATAAAATAGTACATAGTCTTGCCAAAACGTCGAGCCGATCTGAACAAACCTGCTAGAAGCTTGAGTGGAGGAGAGGACAATTTTTCACTCAAATCATGGCGACTCAAGGGCAGGCTTTCACGCTTTTGCTTGAAAAAGGATTAGCATCCCGGATTATATTAAGTGAATGGTGTTGTACTATGGATATTGTCGCGTTGGTGACAGAAGACGGTCAATTGCAGCTGTTTCGGCTTAATTGGCAAAGACTGTGGTCCAAGACTCCAGACTCTGGTATTAAAAGCATATGCTGGAGATCGGATGGCAAGGAGCTCGCGTATGGGGATGACAGTGGCTGTGTTCATATTCTGTCTCCAGAAGATGGTTCTGTGATTGAGAGCAGGCGGATTTTTGAGGATGGGGCTGTTTGTGCTTTGACCTGGAACCTGTTTGCAAAGGCTGGATATAATCCTCATCTCGGGTCGCCCGTGGGGTATAGAGGGCCTCGCCTATTGTTTTCGGAGACCATATCGAGAGAGTATATGTCGACATCGGAAGATGGTTCAAGGCATGAAAATCGGGCGCTGAGCGACGATCTGAAGTCGTTGAGGTTTCCTGGGACTCTTGGTTTGATGTCTGCTGTAAATGACCTTGGTGAAGCTGTGATTTGTGGTGAAGGTTTACATGCGATAGCATCATTCCGGATAAGTAAAGCGAAGACTGGATGTATAAATAAATTGAGAATTGTAGTGTCACAGGATATTGATGAAATATGCGCAATATGGTGTGATGAACATGGGTGGCTCAAGGTCTCTACTGTGGATACTTCAGTGGTTGCTCGTAATGCACAAGTGTTGAACACCATCGGTTCTCTAATTGCTGATATACATAGAGATTTATACATGTCGTATGAGGTGCTGTTAGGGATTCGCAAAATGATGGATCAAGTGAACGAAAAAAGAGAATCATTCTTTTCGGGATTGGTGCGCTTGTGTGTGCAGTTTGCTTGGGGTATCATCCCAAATTATGCATGTTGGACAAGGATATTTGTGCAAAAGTGATTAAGAAATTTTATATTTATTGTTAATTTGTTGCCGCAGAAAAGTATGCTGAATGGCGAAAGGGATCCCGAGAGAGATATTTACGACTTTATATCAAGAGGAGCGTACTCCATGGAGTTGAGAAGTTTTGTTTCTGGTAGGTTTTCTAACAAAAGAAATCCAACATTACAGTAAAAGAGAAATAAATTATATGGATATTCATGTATTTGTAGATGAACAGAAGACCAAAGATGCGGCTAGAACAATTGATAAACTGATGTCTGATACTCACATAGAAATGGTCAAGTACTTGCAACCTGCACTTGAAAGGATTAGCTTCAGACTCGGAGAATTACGCGGTCATGCTGCCTCTCCGAATGGAAAGATGAATTTTGGGTTTCAATCTTCGGATTTTGGTTCATCTGAAAGGAGGATGCTTAATCTTATTGGATTGGCTGAGCAGTTGCGCAGTTTGTTTCTCCAGGCCAGTTCATCCTATAGAGTTCTATTTTCGTTCTTAACTATTCTATCTCGTCGGGATGCAGGAGAAATGGTAAAAGGATTAAACAAAAAAATGCTTAAAGTTGTAATGGACTTTCTCATGGATAACTATTTGAGTGAAGAAATTCAAAAATTTCTTGATGCTATTTTAGAACAAGAGAGGAAAGAAGACAAGGAGCTAGTGGAGTGTATACTGAACCGAGAAGAGGAGATGTCGGAGTGCAAAGTTGGAACTATATGCTCATATGATGTCCAGGATAGAAAAGAAGAAGAGGACGCTTTGAAGCAGGTCTTTGGCAAAATGTCTTCTTGGTTAGTGCAAGAGACAGAGACTGATGTTGCCAAGGACTTGTTGCAAGATTTGGAGATAGATTCCCTGTCATACAATCTAAAAGGTTTAGACTGCGCAAAGGCTTGGTTCGTAAGGGGTATTCTGAGACAAAGGGAGAAATTTTCTGCGGAATTACGCGTGGTGCAGGAATGGAGCCTTGCAACAGACTTGCAACAGGCAAGTCTTGATGCATGTGATGTTTCATATACCAGCCAGGGAAAATTAAACATCGTGCATGCTCTACAATCGGAATCTGGAGAGTCTATTGTATTTTTTTATGACCTTGACGCTCATGAAGGAGGATCAAGGCGCGTGGCAATGGGCTCTCTGGCAAATCACTCTGTTTCATCTGTTGGTTTTTACAAGGACCATTCCGTTTTCTTTACATCTTTGGTGGGGCAAGACTCTTTGATGTCAATCATTCCATTGGATGTATTGTCCTTTGAAGATTACAATGGTGCCTTGGAGCCGGCTGAAGTTTCCCTGTCAAGACCAGGAGTGATCCCAGTCATTTCATTGGAATCTTGTCGGACTAGAGTATTAGAAGCATCAAAGGTCTCTTTCCCTCTGGCAGTCAGCCCATCCCGTGGAGTTGCCCTTGTTTGCTCAGATGGCTATACAGTGATGCTGTTAGACCTAGAAGAAGACGAGGACGAGGAGTACGATGACGAAGATAGTTAGCAGTCACGCCAAGAGTGTATATATAGTACTGCAGGCTATGAAAATTGTTCTTACCAGGCAGTTAGTAGTAATGTAAAGATATGCCATGAAATCGACATGTACCATTATTCAATTTACGCGATCATTCGAGTTCTTTCTTGCCGAAAACTGCAATTCTTGGTGCAAGAGATCTGTCAAGGAAGAGGTACGAACAACCTCTCTCAGTGCAGGACTGCTGAGACGATCAATTCGACCTACTTCATGTTGCATCCTACCATCATCACCACCACCACCAGCTGCTGAAGAGATCAATTGCATTTCAGGATCAATAAGAACACTACTGTCCTTTTGTGGCACCAGCATATTGTTCACAATATTATTATTGCTATCCGCATGACTTAATTTCTGTTCATTAAAGTACCCAGCCAGCCTGCATTATATATACACATGTATTTCATATTATATTATAAACTCCATATTGAATAAAAGAAACAACATAGAACATAAGAAGAACAACATAAAAAGTAAGAAATAAAACACCCACCCCATGGACACAGCCCCAACAATTGCCATGATGAGACCGAGCGTCAACAGAATCAATGCCCTATGAGACAAATACTTCATCTCGTCAAAATAAATTATCCCTTCTAACACACTCATCGCCATCCAAAACGCTTGCATCAAAGGCATTATAAGTGTTGCAGGATATAACTTAAGCCCTTTATCACTTTGTCTGACCCAGAACCCGGCAGACAAGAAGAAGGCCACAAGAATACACCATGAGTACCAATCAAACAACGAATACGGCATCGCTTCAGCTATATACGTCAGAGATTTACTAAACAATACAGACCACGCTCCAACCATTGAAGATACTACAGAAAACAACAAAGCTGCTGTAAACATCCTGAGCGTACTGGGATCCCCAGGATCTTCCACAACATCAGCTTCGTTAGAACCAGGAATATCCCACAGTGCCGTCCCACCAGGAAACACCTCCTTCGTTCCAAAATCAATCGACAACTGCTCTCTACTTTTCCTCTTCATACGTTGCACTGCCATACGCTGCGCTGCTTCCGCTGCCCGCCTTCTATGATGGATATACCGCCACAGCACATGGAGCAAAACCAGTGCCAACGCAAGCCCGTACAAAAAGGACTTCATTTCCCCAGTTGACCACTGCCTCCTCAATTCCAGCGGCGTAAACTTGGTCTCTGAGGGCCCGTTCGTCAGTATCAACGCATTTCCGAGCAACACAACTACAATCCCAATCCCAGTAGACATCCGAGCACGAACCCCCAGCAGCTGTTGTGATGCCACAGGAATCACCACAAACTGCAATGAACCCAGCCCTGACAGCACCGTTTGAGACGCAAATCGCATGCTCGCAAACCTCATTACATTACCCACACCAAACAACACCCATCCTAAAGCACTGTACATCTTAGTTCCCATCCACTGCCGCCTCCATTTCCCATCTGGCCGTCTCCACTTCACACCACTGCTGCCACTCCCGCTTCCAGACTGACCGTTCACGTTCATGGTCGTCGACATCATCCGAATCGCCCCACCTCTCAACAGCCACGTATTACCACACATTGACGTTTCCACCATACAATGTGCCATTTTCACTACAGTCTGTCCATACACAATCAGCAGAGACCCCACGATGTGCATCACGGCACCAAGGCCATGCAAGTCCACTTCGCCAACTCGCATCGATCAATCAATCCCAATACCTCACAGCTGGAAATGTATCGACTGATAATTCTTCATTGATTTCTATAAAAACACCATCTATCTATCTATGTATCAGAGATACCTGTCAGACCGTTTTCATGATTGCTGTTCAATCCAACATTCTGACTGTTGCTTATAAGGTATGTTCAATTCAGTTCATTCTTCACCCCAGACAAAGGTAATATTTATACTTAATCAATACCGAGGCATTATTATCAATCGATGTATATTCATCCAATTGCAGCATTGTCTTCCTCTTGAGCAGGAGAGATCATCATGGTCGGTTGGTGCTCTACATATATGTATATACATTCAATATGCAATATTTTTATGGACGGTATATGAAGACCGATCGACATTATGCATTGTCACATTGACTCTATCATATCAAAAGTCTAATCATAGGAATCCAAGTAGTTGCCTATAAAATACCAACCTTAGCACCAAGTTACCAGCACTGGATCTCCTGGCCAAATCTCATCATCAGCCTGGGAAGAGAATATTCTCTTCTCCTACTACTGGGTCACCATCATCGTCATCACTGTTGTATGATGTATGCTAGGCACATACCAATGTGTTACAACTATGACCAGTATTAGAAAGGACGACATCAAGCTGAAATAAGTGCGGACAAGCGAGAGAGTCTGATGTCACACATGCTCACAGCAAGTTTGCTCATCTTGATGACGGTGCAGTCATGGCGGAGAAGGATGATCGTAACCCGGGTATTGTTGGATGACCTGGATGGTCCCATCGACAACCTCACTCGATGGAGAGCAAAATCGAAAATAGATACAAGGCGAGCCGAATGAGCTGGAACTAAACCGACAATATCTACGGTCGCTCCTGTAGTAAGAAAATAGAGAGAAAAAATATTGGGCCATCACGTGTAACCAGAATTGTCTCACAGTAGTATGAATAGTCTACCATAGGACTTGCGTGGTACATACGTGTGGCAAGAGATACTGTTTGACTGGCTGACTGCGTGCGTGTAAATCGAGGAGATGGTGCTCTTGGCCTCAGTGGTGCAGCGGCAATTCGTATCATAAGATATTATTGTGATTTAGATCCGAGATATTGCATTTTGCGCAGCGGATATCGGTTCGTTTGGTGCAGTAGTGGCGTGAAGGATTACACGGCGTGTCGGGGTATCTGCGGAGTATCGAGGTGTGTCCTTGTCAGAAAGTGCGGTGGGTTGTGGTTCGGAAAGAGTATGAAAATACGGTATTTTTAGTGTTTAGAGTCATTATCTTCTATTGTTGTGGGTGTTTTTTGAAGCGGCGGAGCGGAGCGGAGGGGGTGCGCGTGAGGTGGATGAGAGAGCGGCGTTGGCGTGGGGGGACGAGGGACTCGTGCCAATGCGCACTCGTAATAGTACTATTGGTATAATATTTATGCATATTCTTGAGTATAATGCACATGATAGTGGTGAATTTTGGTGGTTTATCGTTGTCGTCTGCTGGGTGAGCGAGGAAAGAATGGTTGACAATTGGGAATTCATGACTTGGCTGCTTGTGGAGTATGAATGAAGGAGATATTTTTATTATTGCAGAAAATAAGATTACTCTTGTAGATACAGATTAGAAAAGTCTCTACTGTGAGTAGAGAAGGAGCGAAATAAGAGAGCGAGAGAGAATATTTTATATTCACATATAAGAGAGAAGAGTAGCGAAATAAACTATTCATACAGTTAATTGATTGCTATTGGGAGAGGATCTATCTAGAGAGTATAACATACATACAGTGAAATATATACAAGAGCGTATTTCGTTTTGGCTAAATGATGATGACAGCACCGTCGCAGCCTCCGTTGGGGGGGAGCTTGAGCGGTTCGAGCCTGGGTATTGGATCTGGACCGCTGGATAGCGGGCTTTCTCCGTATGGTAGTGGTTCAGGAAGTCTATTAATTGGTCAACAATTGAATTCTGGAAGAGGAGGGCTCTCTGGGAGAGCTGGGAGCTCGACTCTTCGTGGTTATAATAGGCGGCAAATGGCACGCCAAGAGGCACTGGAGAGCTTTCTGTCGACACTGAGGTCGAGAGGAACAGTGGATGTTGACCAGCCTGGATTTGTAGAGAGTATGAAGGATCATTTTGACTTGCTGCCGTCAAAATATGCGATGAATGTGAACACGAATTCATTGGACGTGTTGAATCACAAGAGATTGTTGGATAGTGCACGGGCAGATCCATCTGCAGTGTCCTTCCAAGTGCGGCCTGTGGATGTGATTGGGGGGAATGTAGCAAACCGAAAATCTTCGTTTGGTAGCTTTGGATCCCAACCGCACTCGTACCAGTACCTGAGGGCGATGGGAGAGATGGGGTCATACAAGTCGCTCCCCAGGCCAGCATTTGGGTCATCTCCAAACTTGCAGGCATTGGTCATGGAGGCTGATGATCGATCTGGGCCGGCTCAGCAAGAACCCGGTATCTATAACTTTTATGAGGTAACCATTGCCTCGATAGATCAATCTAAATTGCTCAGTCGTCTGTCAGAGTCTTTGAGTGATATTGGTCTAAATATATGTGAGGCGCATGCCTTCAACACGAAAGATCGATTTGTTCTTGATGTATTTGTGGTCAATGGATGGCAAGATGAGGGAGGGACAGATGCATTAGAAGATATGCTTAGTTCTCGGCTTCAGGAGTTGCCCCCACCAGGGTCTGATGGCAGTCGGCTCAATTTTTCGAGGGAAAAATTGGGATACCAAGAGCCAGAGCTCAGAATTCCTGCAGAAGAATGGGAGATAATAAAGAAAAATAGAGAAGCAGGGGTAGATGATGATTGGGAAATCGATCCAATGGACATTACATTCCATGAAAAGATTGCGAGTGGAGCGTTTGGGGACCTTTTCAGGGGAGTGTATTGTGGTCAGGATGTGGCTATCAAAATCTTGAGAGGGGTCCAAAATGATTCCGTTCAGTATCAGGAGTTTTTGCAAGAGGTTGCTATTATGAGAAAAGTTCGCCATAGAAATGTCGTGCAGTTGATTGGCGCTTGTACAAAGAAACCTCACCTGTGTATTGTGTTCGAGTATATGAGAGGAGGCTCAGTATATGATCATTTGCGAAATGTTGGAACATTGGACACTGATTATATATATCGCGTTGCTCTCGAGGTTACTCTTGGCATGGACTATCTCCATAAGAGGAAGATAGTACATCGTGATTTGAAGGCGGCGAATCTATTGCTGGATGAACATGGAACAGTCAAGATTGCAGACTTTGGTGTTGCTAGGATGATGGAAGGCCCTGGGGTCATGACTGCTGAAACGGGGACATATAGGTGGATGGCACCAGAAGTTATAGAACACAAGCCATATGGGAACAAAGCAGATGTATTTTCGTTCGGGGTCGTACTTTGGGAGCTCTTGACAGGACAAGTGCCATACAATGACATGACTCCACTCCAGGCAGCAGTGGGGGTTGTACAGCAGGGGCTTCGTCCACCCATCCCTTCCAATTGCCCTGCTCCTTTAGCTGATATCATGCGGCTTTGCTGGCAGCGTGATCCTATGGTTCGACCTTCCTTCGAAATGCTGAAGAGCAAATTTGAAGTTTTGTACGAGAATGAGAAGCAAAAGGCAAAACAACAACCTGGTAGAAATTCCATGGATACGCCTTTGAAAGACAGGCAAAAGGGATTCCTTGGCAGGTTTCGAGGAAACTCGGCGGTAAAGAAGCCGCCTAGCAATGTATGATGCAAGAAGAGTCTAATTAGCACACTGTTGATTGAGTAAAGAAAGAAGCACTTATCAACATGCAATTTTCAAACATTCTAATATTTCCAAATTCAACGAGTCATTTTTTTGTAATTCAAGATATCATGAAATTGATTGATCGATTGTTCCACAGAGAATTATAGATATATTGAACTTTATTTATTTTACTACAATAATAAAATGCCTTTATTATTCAGAATTGTCACTGTCACGCACCAATGGGAATGCAGTCGAGAATTGATGTTTAAAATGCACTGCCAGAAGCTGAAGGCGTATCGTCATCCTTTCCAGGCGGCGACTGCCTCGATTCTTCCTCAGCTTCCTCTTCAAATAAGCTTTTTAGTCTAAACGCGGCATCAGATTGCATTCTCGGCATACTTTTAGACTCATCCTTCATAGCTCCAAAGCTTCTAGAGGCAGATAATGGTGGTCTCTGTGGTGATCCGTCAAATGCCCTTCCTATATTGTTATCAAAGCTAGAGGAAGTGCCTAGTCGACGTAACATACTTGAATCGCCAACATCATGCGTATCAACAGACAATGTCGGGGCTTGCTCCAGATGTGGATCGGTATTCTGGGTCAAACCGAATTGACTGGCTTCAGCAGGCTCTTCTTGGGAATCTGTATTGCTGAACATGCTCATATCAATGCTATGGGCATTATCTCCTTCATCTGGCGATTTAGAGAGCACAAGCGACCCGTCTGTTTGGAGTCGAATCTTCTCTTCATTGTCAGACCCAGCGCTCGATCCACTGCTACCAAGATCGAGGTCAAGAAGCTGGAAATCTCCAAAGAGCTGCACCTTCTCTTCTTTTTCCTGCATTCTCTCTTGTCTGCTTTGTTCTACTGCTGCGCTAGCTAAATCCGCAAATGTACGAGAGCGTGTCAAACCAAGCGAAATGGATCCCTTTAGTGCCCTGCTTGCGACATATTTGTTGTCAACGGCATCGCTTCTAGGAGATGACTCCCTGCTAACAAATGGAGCTTTGCCAGGACTAGTTCCAATTAACATCTTGGGGTGAAAGCTAGACGATTTTATTGGCCTCCTACTACCATCAGTTTCGATTGCAGATGAAGGCATTCGTACTTGATCATCAAGACCTATTTGTCTACCTCCCCTGTATGAGAGCACAGATCCATCATCACTTCCTCTAAATGACTGCTGCCCAAACACTTTTCTATGGACAGCCTTCTTCTTAAGTTGGCCTCTATTCTGCGAGCTGGTCGTCATAGCTCTACCGTCATTGCTATCCCCATCACTTGATTTAGTAAAATACTGCGCACGAACTTTGTCATAGAGCAACTTTAGCCACCCTGGAAGATGAAGAATAACGTGCAAAACTAGTCCACCAATCACACCATATGCAACTGCAGAATCACCCAATTTGTCATTTTAGCCGTAACGTCCTGATTTTGATCACCATCATTAATCCTTACCTGATAATGTGAATGGCATGATGATTATTGCAAGAAATGCAGGAATCGCTTGCTTGCTATCATCCCATTGTATGTGATCCACGTGTGCAATGAGCATGACTCCAACAAGAATAAGAGCAGGACCAGTTGCATACGGCGGAATGGAAGAAAATATCGGACTAAAGAACAGAGATACAAAGAATAAAAGTGATACAATCATCGCTGCATACGAAAACAAAAGCATTAATCACCACACTTGGCATGGGTGTATCTTATTGTGCAAGTAACAGCAAGTTCTAATACTGAATACGTACGGACTATCCCAGTTCTGCCACCTTCCTCTATTCCAGCAGCAGACTCTAAATACACATTTACTGGACTGATACCCAGCATGCTACTCAATACTATGCCAAAACCATCGGCTAGGAAAGCCCATTGTTGGCCTTTAAACTCTTTCTTTTCAGATATGAAGGGAGCATGGGGCTCATTCCTTTCCTCAGCATCATGCTTCATACAGTCATCCAAGAGGATGGCCATCGAAATAAGGATCCCTGTGCAATCCAGAATATCAATGTAAAGAAGAGTCAATAAAACTAACCAAAACTCTCCTTTTCCTACTGCAGACCAGTCCCATGCAAATGCAGTCCCACTGAGGGTAGGGACACCAACCACTTGCTTGAACACTTCCATTCTATATTCCCCTCCTGGAATAGCCGATCCTTTTCCTAAAAACGAAGCAGCATGACCTGGAATCCAAGATATAATAGTAACAAAAGCAACTCCAATAAAGAGGGCACCTTTCACCCTCCAAACGCTCAACAAGGACATTATGATTCCTCCAGCTATGCCAAGCCACATTGTTGCTGACCTCATATCCATGTCAGCACATGAATACACGTCAGATGCTGATTCAATGATCGACATATTCTCAAAGAACAACGTGACATTAGAAAGATCGGTATCAGCTGAAATATTTTCTGGGAGGAGACTACTAGAGGCTTGGAATACATAGTTTCTCCCCTCTGGGGGGCAGCCTCCAAGAGTCACCAGCGTGTTCCCATCAAACACAATAACACCGAGATTCCGAAGTCCTGTAAAGGCAAGAAGCAGACCAATTCCAACAGAACCAGCAAAAGCTATATTAGGTGGCATGTACCGCATGATCCCTCCTCGGATACCAGTCATGGATAACAGTATGAAAATAAACCCCTCCAAGAAAATTGCAACCATGGCTTGTTCATACGTGAGCTGCTCCTGGGCCACAACCTGATACGCCAAATAAATATTTACTCCTGCATCAATGCCCAATTATAAGTACAACGAATGAATGAATTGAGAAGCGGCTCATCATCATTAAGAATACGCACCCATTCCTGGTGCCAGCCCCATGGGCAGATTGGCAAAGAAACCTATGATGAAGGATGATACCAGCGACGCTACAGCAGTAGCAGTTATCAGACTCAATCTTAATTCTGATAAACATTGCTGTGCCGCTGGTTCCCTACTGACAAAAAGACAAGAAGATCCTCGCACTTTATATTCCTGAACACAGGAATTGTTTTTTTCAATTCACTAGTGGGTATTATTATCATATGTGATTATACTCCCATGCACATGGAAGAATAATGGAGCAGACGTAATTAACATTGAGTTCTTAAACATCAAAAATAGCATACCTGAGGTGAACACAATTCCTCTGGATCACACTGACCACCAGTAGCTTCCAGAATTGATGGATTCACAGCAAGCACATATGCAATCATCAAAAAGGAAATCGTCCCAGCTCTCAACTCCGTACTAAATTTCGACCTACGTTCTTTAAGCGTGAAAAACCTCCCAATCTACATACAGCAGCAAAGTGAATGTGTGTCAAACAACATGCACCACAATCAATATCACGGTTTTAATACTATATCACAATGTAATAAATAACACCCTTGGCCATCCTCACCTTTGAGCTTTCCGCCCAAGTATTCATTCTCTCAACCTTTTTATCATACCAGAAGGCCACATCTTCCAGTTTTTCAGCCCCTTTCACCGTCCACCCTTTGGCCTGAGTCACCGCTTGGGCCCCAGTATTCTGTCCCACTTTGAAAAACCGATTAAACGCATTTCCCTTCTTCTGTTCTTCCTCTGAAGACGACCTTTCCGCCTGCTCTACATCAAATATATGTCCGTTCATAACTATCGCCTTTTGTGCACGCTCTTCAGCGCAACAACAACAACCAACGTATTCTCAAGAATCCCGGTTTGGGTTATTCTGAAGCTGCGTTTCAATCCAGCCCGGGACCTTACTTGATACACTTTTGATATTGAGACAGACGATAAAGAGCAACACTATCCAGTTCGGAATTCTGGTCCAAACAGAAATCAACAAGACGACATTAACCTTGTTTCTACTTCTAGGGTTCTGTGAAGGTTGAATCCGCCTGCATCCTCCAATATCACCGCAATTTTGATAAAATGTGTCAATTTTTAATCCAATTTCAAATGTCGTATCCTCCGAAAGGCGAGTGCCGCACATTTGTGTCCATTCTGTTCTCATTTTTGTGGGACAGGGACAATTTGTCTCTCAGTGACAACCAGTCCCACTGGGCCAGAGATCCCAAATGTTGGTGTTTTGGAACAGGATGCATTCTGGAATGCTGCAAACTGTGATGCACATTGAGGCAATTTCAGCCTATAACGAGTCTCTTCGCTAGTGATATTTCGGCGATCCTGTCCTGGAAGCCTGTCCACAAGCCTTTTGTACGTACTTTATACAAACGGGAATAATATATATTGTTTCTGTTTTGCCTGTTTGTTGGTCTTGTTGGTTTGTTCATATCCTTTTCATTCATCTTCCATTACTGACGAGTGGGCACATAGGCTGGGTGTATGATGATTACAATTCATCAAGTAAGCTTGGACTTTGAAAAAAAATATGCAGTCCAGTCTGGAGAAATGTCATGGGTGAAATTTCATTGTATTGCCGTGGAGCTGTGCCCCTCTCTCTCTCTCTCTCTCTCGATCCTTATATACTATCTAGTGTATTCTCTTACCTTTAAACGCCCCATGAGCTACTCATACCGACAGTGACCTGAAAATATTCATCCGAGCTAGCTGGGATTCTGAAAATGTAGTCACATGATGTTCTTGTGCACATAGAAGGGCATAATTTCAGTAGTCGTTGTTTCAAGCATACGGTATACATAATAAATAATTATAAAATAATTCTCAATAAGGCAAACTCACTTTGAATAAAGTAGTAACGGAACAGTAATTTTCACGAATAATCTCAGAATGAAGTATCATCAGGTCCTCGTTTCCATCGCTGTCTTGGCGGCCGCGGCCAGTTACGGTACGCAACAAACCATCGATTCGTCAATCATCATTATAATGATGGTATGATTTATCAAGTATACCTGTAGTCTAGATGATAACGAGTCCGTATACTGTGCAGTCTACGGGGCAGAGTGCTCTACGGAGATCAGTGGAGTGTGCTACAGTTGTCCGGAAGGGTATCCAAACAATTTACTCGATAACGGAGAGTGCTTCTGTACTAATGATGCCAATGAGAAGGTTGCATGCATTAAAGATGCTGCATCCGCTGTGGCATCTGAGAGTTTGACTTCCGGTGCAGTGAGACTCGGTCCCGGAGTTGCCCTGTCTGCTGGTGTCTGCCTGTTTGTGTTGTTCTTCTTCCACTCTTGAATGGTATTCGATTGATTCATCAACGGGAGGAGCAGGAGTGGTTGCTTGACTTAATCTATTTTCCAAAAAAAAAAAAGGATTATGAACATGGACCAATTGCTTCAATGTACAGAGTATTGAATACATATTGCAAATAATAATAAAGTACTACTGGTTTGCTGCAAGTGCACAAAAGTGTTCCAGAGTGTCGTCAAGAGCTCTGGCATCATACTCTCCGGTTATGACACAATTGCCCAATGGTCCTTTTAACAGGATGAGACGGATAGTTCCGTCCTGAACCTTTTTGTCGACCGACATGTACGATTTGAATTCTTCTACAGTCATTCCTTTGGGGGGAATAAGTGGCAGTTTTGATCTTTCAATGAGTCTGTGAACCCTCTCATCCAGATCTGCATCAATCCATCCGAGCTCTTTGGACATGTATGAAGCCATCACGATCCCTGTGCCAACTGCTTCGCCATGTAGCCAGGTTCCATATCCCGACGCAGCCTCGATGGCGTGTCCAAAAGTGTGTCCCAGGTTCAAGGTTGCACGCACTCCTCCCTCCCTCTCATCCGCAGCTACCACGTCTGCCTTGTTGGCACAGCTTCTTTGGATGGCATACTTGAACGCCTCTGGATCTCTATCTAATAGCTTTTCGATACTCTCCTCCAGCCATACGAAAAGGTCTGCATCTCGAATCAAGCCATACTTGATAATCTCTGAGATGCCAGATGCAAGTTCCCTGTCTGGCAGGGTATTGAGCGATGTGGTATCAATCAATACACACAGAGGTTGGTAGAATGCCCCAATCATGTTCTTGCCCAGGGGATGATTTACGCCCGTCTTGCCTCCAACTGAAGAATCCACCTGGGCCATGACTGTCGTCGGTATTTGTACAAAGTTGACCCCGCGTTGATACGAAGCAGCCGCAAACCCAGTCATATCCCCCACGACACCCCCCCCAAGGGCAACAAAAGTCGTCTTTCTGTCCAGCCTGCACTCTAACGCTTTATCCCAGATCTGAGCAAGGATATCGACTCTTTTAAACTGCTCTCCATCCGGTAGAACCACACATTCTACTTTAATTCGTCCATCACCTCCAGTAATTGCAGCGATGCAACGATCCAGATATAGAGGAGCAATCGTTTCGTTGGTCACAATCAAGGCTGTTTTACCTGGTATATGCTTACGAAGCAATTCTCCTTGATCCAATATATCTTCTCCGATGTAAATCGGGTAGGATCGCTCCCCAAAATCTACTTGTTCAATCTCCATGTTCCTGCTACTACTGATTGCAGCACTGGCTGTTGTCAACCTACCAGACTTTCTCTGCATGTATAGACCTCTATTAAATCCGGTTTTAGTAGATAATGCAGCAGTACTCGGTGAATTGAATGCTGTCTTGGGAGTTGGGTACGTCAATCTGCTGACACTCTGCACCTTGACATTCAGCAAGCCGGCAGAAGAGCCAGGCGTGTGACTCTTCACGCTCAATACATTTTGTACTAATAAAGTATTTCTTTGCATAGTTATAATGATCTCTGCTGCTGGAATACTATGCCTGACTGAATGAAAAATACTCTTTTTGTTTATATCAGATGACAATATGAGGCCCCAGTATATCTTGCAGTCATCCAGATTATATCGGCAATGTGGCTTATAACACAATGCGATACGTTTGATTCTTTATATTTATGGTATTCAGTTGTGGTCTGAGAAATACAATCAGAGTTGGTAGTGGTGACATTGGAGTGAGAAAACCTTCAATGGCTGGGGAATATTTGACTTGTTGTAGCCTCGGTTCATGGCCACACAGAACGAGTGGCTGCAATAGAATACACTGTTTCCAAAATTTAAAGGGGAATAAAAAACGGATATGGATAGGAACTATTGTAGATCAGGGCCGGGATGGCGGTATGGTGCTCGGCAGGAACGACATGTGGTGTAGTACGTCTGATAGATACACTCAGTCTTGGGACCGCGATGAGGACAGAAAGTGTCGTCGATTGTATGCAATAGATCCCGATAAGATGCAGGATATTATCGTGGGAGGTGCAGTGCTGACAGCAGTGAGCTCAGCTTTGGTGTTTGGATTTAGAGGTGAAAAAGAAGTGTGCAGCAGTTGTAATGGAACTGGAGGAGTGGTGTGCTTTGCGTGCAATGGGACCGGTGTGATGACGGGGGATATACCTGTCGAGATTGAGAATAAATCTCGCCAGCAGTCTATAGGGAGGAACAAGAATAAACGAGAATGTATTGCTTGCAAAGGAGTGGGCAAGTTGCTGTGCAAGTCTTGTGGAGGTTCTGGGTACAAATAAATGCTAATTCTGATGATTGTATATTCGTCAACATTACAAGTTTGGGTGTCCTCAGTGTAGTGGTTTACGTAATTTCCACTTGTATCGTGCTTGGTTCAATAATTATAATGCTTGTAGCATAAAAGTCAACCATCACCATTAGTATGGTTCATATCGATGGTTTGAGGAAGATCTTCCCCTTCTTCCACGACCACCACCCCGTCTGTCTTGGCCACTAATCGTACGTCGTAAACAGCCAATGAGGTAGGCAGTGGGGTTGCGCATGTTCTTGGGGTCATTCTCACCGTATTCGTCCAAAATGCTGAGGGCAGCATGTTCCTCCATACTCGACAGCAAATCGACGGCGCGTTGATCAAAGTGGTCCAACAATAAACGTCCGTTCCATTTGCCTAGAATTTCGTCAATCTTAGTTTGTACGGCGGGTGATAGTGTGCCCGCTGGTCCCGGGAGTTGAACAGGGTTCAACGCTGTGGGTTCAGTCGACTGCAGGCCTGCTAGTCTTGGGTCATACGATACTCGTCGAGCGCTGGGAAGAGAAACCTGAGACAATGCGGCTAGAGAAGAGGGCATTGGGGCGCCGATACCGCCCAAATGGGTTGCCAAAAGACCCGGTAGAGGAGGGGCGTCATCTCTTCTAGGAAACTTTGATGCGATGGATAAAAAAATTGCGTTGATTGTATCCAAATCATCTGGGGCCATCTTCATTTTCTCTGCAACATCATTGACAACTTTCACACTGTTCGGCGCATCGAGACCTGCCAGTGCGAGCCAGGAATTCTCATCCAAGACACTGACTAATTTGTTCTGGTCAACATCCCACAGTTGCTGTAATCGCAATGCGGCCGCAGGGTGAACAAATTTCGCATACGGAGAAAGTGCTTGGAACTCGTCTACGCGAACACCCCATTGGACCTGTTCAAGAGCATAATGCTTGGCAGCAGAAGAACTTGCAGCTGGTGGTGCATTCATGATAGGGGCAGAATACAATCCTGAAAGAGCCTGAGGGTTGTATGGAGTTGTTCCAGGAGAAGCACCAGTTCCGAGTCTTTGTGCCGTAGGGACGTAGTCGTATGTTCTATGAGATGCAGGAGCATCCCTACTGTATGAGTCAGAGCGAGATCGTTTGCTTTCATGCCCACCTCCAAGGCGTGGAAGTTTCAGGCGGCCTTCTCGGAGATCGCGTTCGACCTGACTTTGGTGTGCTGTGAAATATGCTGCATAGACATACAACGGTCATTGTTAACATGTATACAAATGTTCTGTGCATCTTTGAATCATACAAATAAGGAACAAACAGCCCAGTACTGGAGAGAGAAAAAACATTAAGAACAACACCAAAGGATAACTCACCAGCCATGTTGCGGATCCCTCTCAAATTTCTATCGGAAAATGTGTCCATCACAAGCACCTGAAGTTCAGGCGACTTGGTTGACAAGTGTTGCATCGCTTTGCCATCTAAATCCCCCCGCTTCACCAAACCTTTTTGATATAGGGACTCCAAAACTTCTCTAGCCTCAGGCGCAAGGCTATCAATCGATGCCAATCTCGAGTCCCCTGGCACTTTGGAAACACGACGTACCACACCACCCAAATATGCAGACAAATTTCGTACGTGGCAAGTGCGGATCGAGTGATCGAGCTTATCCATAACATTTTGAGCATCCGAGGGTGACATATCCCTCACTTGGTTCAGCACTTTGGAATCAAACACATCTGGAGATTGATTCATATATTCTAAAACTTTCGTCAGCCTTCCCAGCGTATCTTGATCAATACCTGCATACCTCGGCTCTTTAGATAAATCAAAACTGCTCTTCTTCTTCTCATCTTCAGCAACATAGGGAGGAGCTCGTTCACCTTTGACCATCCCTTCTTCGTCCTCATCGTCCTCTTCTTCTGCGTCCATTAGTGCAACCTCTTTTCCCTTTGCATCATTCTTTTGATGCTCATGGTTTTCTTGCGTCTCTTCCCCTTTTCCGCTCGCGTCGTGTCCTCCCGAACCCTCTCCGTCCCCCTTCTCCTCGGACTCTTTCCCTTCCTTGTCCACTTGCCCGGCTTGCTTTTCAACTTTTATTTTCTGCTCAGTGCTTTCACCTTCATCTCTCCCAGCATCCTCCATCTTTACGTCTTCCTTGGCGTCGGAATCATCATCACGCCTGTCAAGAGCAGCATCGGTTTCCTTCTTCCCCTCTTCCCCGTCTCTACCCTGTCCTTCATCCTCTTTATTCGACCTATCTTCCACTATTGCCAGAATTTCATCATCATCACCAGTTGTTTCGACCGCACCAGGACCTGCACCAGAGTCGTCAATCTTGTCTGGTGCGACTTCTTTCTTCTCCGGCTCCTCTTCTTTTGCAGCTACCTTTGCTGCCGCTTTTTGTCTCCGAGTGCGAGTAGTCACCATATTTCTTTTCGACCGACTAAACTATTCATTCGCATATTTTTATGGTAAAGCCTCCCTGCCGGTCCTCGTCTTCATCGAGGTCCTCTCCTCGATCGGGAGAGGATCCCGGCTCTAGCTCCCGAATCGCGTCGATCGTCTGACTGCCGCCCGCCCGCTGCCAGCGCCCATGGCGCCCATGGGCTGTGGCCAAGTAAGCCATGGGATACTTCACGGTGTACAAAGGTGCCTCCTTGTTCCCATTTGTGCAAGATTTCATCTCTGATTTCTACATCCTTAGATTGAGATTCTAATGAGCCAAGGAAACTGCAGGGCCCTGGGATCCCGGGATGGATGCGCCTTGTGGAGATACATGGTGATATCACCATCGATGGTGCGTCATATGTGGATGCCATTGGAGTGCCTTGATTGAACAACCAGGACAATGCATCTGACATGGTCGTTAGTATAATACAAAGGTAATCGTTAATATTGCTGATCGACATTCAGAAGAACATTTTTATAATCCTTCTGTCTAACGTATACGCAACAAGTCATGCTGCTTTCTTGCTCTTCTGGCCTGGCCGGGTCTGCAACCGGAACGTTGCGAGGTACGTGTGTCTTGGGATGATGGGTAGTTGTAATTGCACAAATGTGGCATGAAAAGCAAATATGTTGCGGGTGGTAAAGTGCATGGGGAGCATGCATTGTGTTTGGTGCTCGACTTTTGGAATAGTGCGTCGTCGTGGGTGGTAGATTTGTGGCAAGTCGGCGGCACAAGGTTTGTAGAAGGGATGGGTCCGAAATTAAGAATAAATGAGTAAAATGTGGTATATTAAAGGCAAGAGGATGGGTAACGGGGCCAATGGTAGTTGTGCTTCGTGAGATGTGTGTGCTGGTGCTTGCGGTGGTGCTTCTGGAAGCAACCCGTGGAGGGTTGTGGAGGGTGGGTGACAGGGAAGAGGGTGGGTCCGGTCGCGGGGCGTGGTTGATGGGATTGTACTGTGTGTCGCTTGTTCTGTGGAAATAAAAATGAATGAATGTATTTGATTCATGCATCAATCAAGTCGAATGTGCGTGTACTCATGCATCTGGAAATGTTATGAATAAATAAATTTGCAGGAAACAAAGTGAGGAGGAATGGAGTGAGGCGTGGTAGGTCCATGGCTGTGCAAGCTGCCAAGGAGCTGCACTTCAATGCAAATGGAGAGGCACTGAAGAGGATGCAAAATGGTGTGGATAAGCTGGCATCCGTGGTGGGTGTGACTCTGGGTCCAAAAGGGCGCAATGTGGTGCTTGAGTCTAAATATGGGTCTCCAAAGATTGTAAATGACGGTGTTACCGTGGCAAAGGAAGTGGAGTTGGAGGACCCTGTGGAGAACATTGGAGCCAAGTTGGTTCGACAGGCGGCGTCCAAAACAAACGACTTGGCTGGTGATGGAACCACCACCGCAACTATTTTGTCCGCTGCCATGATTGCTGAAGGCATGAAGATTGTCATGTCCGGGGTGAACCCAGTGCAGGTGATCCGTGGTATGGAGAAGACTGTGGAATTCCTTGTGAGCGAGCTCAGAAAGATGTCCACAGATGTGTCTGATGATGCTCTGAAGGATGTTGCCACCGTGTCTGCTGGTGGAAATGAACGTGTGGGTCAACTCATTCATGATGCTATGGCCCGTGTTGGTCGCCAAGGAGTGGTGACAATGGAGGAAAGCAAGACTGCCGAAGATAGTTTGCACGTGGTGGAGGGTATGCAGTTTGATAGAGGATACATTTCTCCATACTTTGTGACTGATCCCGAGCGCATGGTGGCAGAGTATGAGAATTGTAAATTGCTCATGGTTGACAAGAAAATCTCGACCGCCCGTGACATGATTGGTATTCTGGAAGGTGCAATCAGAGGAGGGTACCCACTGTTGATCATGGCAGAGGATATTGAACAGGAAGCGCTCGCTACACTTGTCGTGAATAAGCTGAGAGGAACTCTCAAGATTTGCGCAGTGAAGGCTCCAGGGTTCGGAGAGCGCAAGACCTCATACTTGGAGGATATTGCAATCTTGACTGGAGGCCAAATGGTGAAGGAAGAGCTTGGTCTGAATTTGGAAAAGGCTGATGAAAGCGTCCTGGGAACTGCAGCCAAGGTTGTTGTCAGTAAGGAGAGCATTACAATTGTGGGCGATGGATCTACACAACAGGATGTTGAGGCTCGCGTGAAGCAGATTAAGAATCTGGTTGCCAATACAGATGCTGAGTACGAGAAGGAGAAACTGAATGAGCGCATTGCTCGTTTGTCGGGTGGTGTGGCAATTATCCAGGTTGGTGCCCAGACCGAGACGGAGCTTAAGGAGAAGAAGTTGCGCGTGGAGGATGCTTTGAATGCCACCAAGGCTGCAGTTGAGGAAGGTATTGTGACTGGTGGAGGTTGCACTTTGCTTCGTCTTTCTGGCAAGGTGGACTCCTTCAAGGACAGTCTGCCAAATGATGAGCAGAGGATGGGGGCTGATGTGGTTAAGAGGGCCCTCCCTTATTCTCTGAAATTGATTGCATCAAATGCTGGAGATAACGGCTCTGTGGTGATGCAAAAGGTGTTGGAAAGCGAATCCGATACTTTTGGATACAATGCCGCAAATGGACAGTTCACTGACCTCTTGGAGGCTGGTATAATTGATCCAACCAAAGTGGTAAGATGCGCTTTGGAGAACTCTGCATCTGTTGCCAGGACCTTTTTGATGTCAGATGTTGTGGTCACTGCCATTCCAGAGCCAGAGGCTGCTGCAGCTGGGGGTGGAATGGATGCCATGGGTGGTTATTAATTAATATCAACATTTTCAGTTTCAACTGAAACGTTTTAAGACTATTGTTATTGTCTACATCATAAAAATAGATACACATACCCCATTTGTAATAGAGCATAGAGTATTGTTCAGTAGTCCTCATTGATATCAAAGTCAGGAATATCATCATCGGCTGGTACAGAGCTTGCTACTTGTATCTTCTCAGTTTGAATATTTCTCGCTTCCAATAATTTAATAACGTAATCAATCATGCCTTTTGCAAGAGTTATTATTGTGTCTTCGGCTCTCTTGCCATTTCCAGGAGAATGATATGCTTCTGCATTGTCCTTGATTTGGTTAATGTCGCTCAAAAACTCTTCAACTGTCTTGTAAAGTCCCTTTTTAGATTTTGTCCTTGCCTCTCCCAAATAAAATTCCTTTTCTGGTGGAACATAATCATTGTAGTCTGGATAATATGTCTTTGGCACTGGTTGTGCAAAAGTATCCCAATAATTTAAATGTCCTTTATTTTTTTTGCTATATGCTTGACCATCTTTCCTCAGTTGCTCTAATACGTCTGACAACATAGGGTTGATTCCTCCTAGTTTAATCTTTATTTTCTGCTTTGGTTTTTTCTCCTCTTCATAATAAATGTCAAGGCTTTCATAATCAGCATCTGCACTTCTCTTCTTTTGCGTCCTGGAAGAACGCCGTGTAGGTTCCGTTGTATTTTCAGTAGCATATTTAAAACATACATCATCTTCCTCTTCTTCCGACATGTTAGAAGGCTTGCGAATAGTTCTTCCAGTTCTTGTTGTTCTCTGGGGTTTGGTTGGCTGCTTTTTCTTTGGTTTCCTCCATGTTTCCTCAAAACCTGGATCAAAATAATCATCCTGATCAAGACTTTCGGGTACAAAATCTGCATCCATATCACCAGAAGCTTCGATCACATCATACTGCTCATCATAATCTAGTGGCTGGTGGACAGTTTTTGGCCGCGACCTTCGTTTGGCTCCAGGGCCAGATTCCATCTCATAGTCCAGAGTAAATTCTGGCTCGGGTTCAGGCTCAGGTTTTGGCTTTGAGGATGGTTTCGGCTTCTTTGGCGCAGGTTTCTTCACTGGCTTTGGCTTTTTCACCTTTGGCTTCTGCCTGCACAAGGACTCCATTTCCTCTGCAGTTGCTTGGAGTTGCCCTTCTTTCAGATCCTCACCTGGGATATAGTCTTCCTCCTCCTCCTCCTCTATATCTGTAAATTCTTCGTCTGATCCTGTCAATAGTACATCCTCAATGTCACTTCCCTCTACTTCATCTTCATAGGTCTTCGTTTTCTTTGCTCTTCGTGAGGAACGTTTCCCTGTTTGCAAACCAGTAGAAGCATCATACACATCCAGCTCCTCTATTTCCATATCCTCAACTGATTTTCTGCCTCTGCCACGCCCTCTACCTCGACCGGATCCAGGGGGCCTTCCTACACGCCCTCGAGATGGGCCCCTCCCCCTGGATGAGCCTCTGCCACCCCTGGAGCCTCTGCCTCCCCTTGAACCACGTCCTCGTGAAAATCCCTTACTTTTAGCTGCAGCATATCCAAGTTTCTTCGTTCTTCCTTCGTGGACTTTGTAATCTACAGGACGATAGCCGAATCCAAATGCTGTCATCGAACCATCTTCATTGGGATAAAGGGATGCCAGCATGTGGGGGCGATCTCGGCCTCCATAGGTCACTTCTTTTATCTTGGCGAAAGTTCCATCCATCTTTAGCTCATATATTTCTCTTCTTATTCGCCTTGTCTTGCCGGGAATAAGCTTCACAGCTTCTAGTCCTTTTGTCTGGTCTTCCTCAGGGACAGGCTCTGTGCCAGAAGCACTACTAGGACCAGGCTTCCCTTCTATTAGACCTGCTGCGCGCATTTCCTCCAGATGTTTAACCTCATCTTGGGCAGATGGTGAAGATTCTCTTTTATCTCTTCCCTGCAAATAATGAACGAATGGAATGAACTCTGTTCTTCCTTTATGTTCGGAATCCTGTCCAACTGATCGCACCTTTTTGGAAGTTTCCATCTCTTCATCACTAGCATCTTCAAGCTCAGCCTGGAGCTCAGCTTCTAAATCGTCCTGAGCACCAAGATCATCTCCGGCTGTATCATTTAAGAAATCCATCTGCTTGAGGAAAATTTCTTGTGCTCTTTCCCTGTATCTCTTCTGAAGCTCTACGATCGTAGTCTTTTGTTGCCTGACAAACTTTCCAACCCCCAGCGTTGCACCATCGGCAACAGAGGCATTGGCAAGCTGACGAACTAAATCAATTCTGGTCCATCGAGCAAGAGGTTCGATTTCAGACTCGTCTAATCCAAATTCCATAAGCTTCTGCTTTGCTTGGTCTGTTGTCATACGCCGCAAATCAGCATCTGTTCCTTGCACTTTACTTCCTTTTTGCTTGATTGTCTGTTTACTGTCATCAAAAGAAGCACTCTTGTGTCGAATATCTCGAATAAATGAATACCCAGTTCCTCTTCCAGTCGGATCACCTGGTCCATGTAATCTCATGGTCGCCCTTCCTTCCCTAAATGATGTCATAAATGCATCTGATAGAGACCATGCTGCCGTTTGAAGAGCATGCTCCAATGCTTTTGCAGCCATTTGTGTCTCGGGATCATCTGGAAGCATTTCTGCAGCTAAACGTAGCTTTTCTGGCACGACACCTCCAAAGGCCTCATTGTTGTAAATACCTCTTTGCTTCAGTCGCACTTGTGCTGCAAATGTAGCTTCAGTGACACATGCGTCCTCTGGCGACACCTGAAAATATGAGAAAGAACGATGAAAAGTCTGAAAAATCACAGATGGTCTTAATCCCCACAAAACTTACCATCTTTTTCAGTTCGGCTTCAGTTGGTATTCTAGCACCCTCGCCAAGGACGTAAAGTTCATCCTCCCCAACTTTCTGGTAATACTTGAGCTTGCATTCCTTGAAATACATCCTGATCATATTGATTGGCCTCCCTTTAAACATTTGAGCTGTTTTGAGGAGACTAACATAAGGGAATTCATTGTTATTTATTGGCTTTCCCTCCAGAACAGCTTGAGTCTTATTCTTCTCAATTCTGGCCATCTCATTTCGGAGAGTTCTCATGACATACACATGGATCCTGCTCTCCTGTAAGTTCTTTAAGGACCTCGTATTTGGGGGAGGAATACGATGTAATGGAAGCTCTTGGCCGCAAATGAACGTTCCAGTCACCTCTCTGATTCTCATAACACCCGAATTGGACCTTGTGATCAAGAAATCCGAAGAGTTGGTCTGAAAATAATGTGCTGGAGATGTGTAAAGTCCTGTTTCTAGGGCAAGTTGATGTCTTACTGCAGGAATCTGCCCCAAAAAGGGAGATTCGTCGTCCTCAGCAAGCCCAACTACTGTTCCTACTTGCCATCGAATGCCTTTCTTCTCTGCCTCATCCCTAATTTTTAAATGTGTAATATCAGATTGACTTTTTTTCTTGTAGTAAGTAGTCAATCTGGCTCCCATACCAGGATGATTAAGGAGTGAAGGAAATTCTTCCATATATTCCATCAAAAATATCTTTCCGCACTGACCAGCCTTCAACTCCTTCCTTGTGGAAAACGCAAACGGTGGGCGTAGAAGCGCAGTACTAGACTCTTCCGGAACTTGCTCTGCTTCTTTGGTCTTGAACCAATCTAGAGATGTGAAAATTGCAACTAAGCCAATACCAACACTCGATTTCCTCTCGAATATAGGATCGAGTAAGTTTGCATCGCTGGGTACTCTAACAGGTGGATTTCCAGGGATGTAAAATCTTGGCTTAAAATCCTTGCCCAACTCTGCCGCATCCCGGAAAGTGGGATTACTAATCATATTTTCCCAGAGACTTTCGATCTTGGTATTTTCAGGATCCTCCACAGTCCAGCTTCTTTGCGCCTGCCGTGGGAATAATGTCCAGATTGTGACACGGATGTCTTTTGATTGCTGCCGAACATTCTTCTTTTCAAGCGGCGCAAATGCGGCTCTCGGACGATGCCAATTAATTGCTTGATTTTCAGACAAATCCAAAGGAATCGTATGCAAGAGTGTTGCAAATTTGGAATGGTATACAGGCCTTCCAACCCTACCTGTCCCTTTTCTCTTTGGTGGAGCAAAGTAAGTGCTATCCTTACTGACATTAATTGCCTCCATCAATATCTTCGGATCTTCAATGGTACTCAATTCCTGAATTTCATCTTTAGTATTTTTATACTCCATTATAAGAGCATTGGACCTTTGGAATAATGGTCCTTTCGAAACTGCTGGCTGCTCTTCAATAAACACAAGATTTGGATCATTCATGTCATACACTGTGTGGTCAGCAGGCTTATCCTTCCAAGCTGTACACCTGGGTAAATTCTCAGGTAAAATCAAATTTTGATCCTCCTTTTCTTTTGAAGGTAAAATGCTTCGAAGAACTGGCGCAATGCCCAGAATATCATTTGCACCCACTCTGGATGGTTTCTCATCTTTTTCTACAGCTTCTCTATCATGCTTGGGTTTGTTCCAACTCTTAACCTTTCTTCCTTTGGAGGCTAGAGATGCCTGAATCATGTCGTAATTCATTGATAGATCTTCGAATTTGTGATCTGCTTCCGGTTCAATGTCAGAGTCAATCTCCTTAGTTGGGCCATTGCTATTCCATGGTTCAATCCAAGCATGTTGAAGAGACATGCTCGTCCAAGAGCGCTGATAAATTGGCTCGTAGACATAATCCGGAATATTAGGAAATAAATAATCACATTCTCGAACTTCCTTTGTATGCTTGACCGGAGCGGTCCTTTTGCTCTTGTCACGATGCTCCTCTTGCAATTGAGATGCTGCACGCTGTTTTGGTTTCTCCTTGGCACCTTCCTCCTCCATTGCCTCGTATCCTTCTGATATTTCTGGAACGTCTTCATGGGTCTCTGGCTCCTCATATACATCTTCCGAGGTTTTCAAATATATACTAAAACGGGAGCCTTCAAGTTCTTTCTCACTTGCCAGCAATATATTCTCTTGATCCATTTCAGGCTTGATATTAGCCAACATTTGTACTTTCCTCCTTTTACCTACAGATGTCGAGTCCTTCGCCAGTTCTTCTGTTTGCGATGGAACCCCAACGACTAACGATTTAAAGAGGTTGGTGAAACCCAGGAAAGCTTCTCCATGGCTGCCTTTGCCCAACACAGGCAATTTGATTCCAAGGATCCTTGCCTTTGTTTCTTGGTCCTTCCCTTCCAGCTCTGACAAGTGCTTTGTTCCTACAATGTCCATTGGCTTTGCTTCCTGCACTGTCGCTTCCTCTTCCTCCTCAGCATCATAATCTTCAAGTTCAGCCTCGATAATAGCCTGATCAGCATTGTCTTCTTCTGCTGGACCTCCTAGGTCTTCAATGAGTTCTTCCTCATCCATGTAGTCCTGGACACCAGCAGAGTCCTCCTGCCGAGCTTTCTCGACATCAAAGTCCTCCTCAACTTGTCGAGTATCATCCTTTGTCAGCAAATCTTCCTGCAAGTGTCCAGTTCATTGAGTTCTTACACCACCATGCCGAGCAAAACTAACTGGCACCAGGTGTACAAAGAGCAACAACGAAAGAGAAAACATAAGCACGCACCTCAAGTCGAAGAACACCGCGCTGTTTATTCAGGCTGGACAATTGATGTAATGTTTCCTACAAAGAGAGAAATACCGCGTTTAGTGCGTCGCCATGAATATAACAGTTGCCGTCACGTTTTGTAAAACAAAGGCATTCGACCATTTCTGGATTTGGAAACCAGATATTAGATGCGCGCGACTTACAGAATCGATGTATTCCTCATCTAATTCATTATCCTCATCAACATTACCGAAGAGGAACCCCAGCATAGGGTCCTCGTCCCGTTCTGGGTCAGACATCACGTCCAACTCTATTGATTTCAGAATTGTAGGAGAAAAGCAAGTCTTTGGGACAAAATTCAGCTGTATAAACGATACATTATTGTTTCAAATATTTATATTCTAATTATATCAAAGTAAAAATTACGAGCCTTTTGAAATGGTCTGTAGGCCTTGCTAGCATCATGCTTAAGCATTCATGAATGATGATGGCTTGATCACAACTCATGAGTTTATATTCGAAGAATGGTGGCTCAATTTCGAAGAAGAGGAAGTATAAACGATATATATATAGCGCTCTAGAATTCCAGATCATCTTCGAGGAGCTTTTCTATTTGAAATGAAAGAAATTCCCGACGTTTTGTGATCCTTGCCTCAGTTGAAAATTGACTAGACAGCTGTTGAGGCTGGAATAGGTAAGAGATGGACATAACCATGGACCTACAACCAACTATACGACGGGTGGACCCCTTGCAGAGCAAGGCCTGGCAACATTTATTTTTGACAATAGTGTCTCAGTGTCTCGTCCAAAGGTTGGGATGCTCAAGACTGGCCCCAAGCCATGGCCAACCTCAGGTCAGCTATCATCTGGGATGGCGTAACTTCTGCTCGACAAGAACACAGTGCAAGAGCCCAGTTCAGGCTTCTCACAAGGCAAATGAAATTTTCTAATGAGCTGTGCTTGAGATACATACGCAGTACGTACTGTGGAGTTGATCATCTGAACATTTAAACATGCAATAATAATATTGTCTGGCAGCAAGATTTAATTCAAAGATTGATCCAATTGATTGCTTTATAGCATCTTGAAATTGCAATGGAAACCAGAGGTAGTCTATACTAGTCTGATAGACGAGAAAAAGACGTGAATACAGGTTAGTATGTGGTTACATATGACCAATATAATCAGGCTGTTTAACATTATGTACAATCATTTAGCGCTACAAGAAAAAAAAAATTCATCCATTTCTGGACATGAGTTCATATCAGCTGCACTCATAAGATCGAAAAATTATCATTCCTGCTACTTCTTTTCTCTCTTTTTCTTCTTTTGTCCAGAACCGTTTTCTTGGGGACTCTCGCTTGGGTTCATAGAGGCCTTCCGTTTCTGAAAATCGATTAGAATTTGGGTTGCTTCCTCATCTGCATTGTTCCGGACAAGATTTCTCCATTTATCTTTTAAATCCACTTGGGTTCGATTATTAAATCTATCCCAATGATATGCAACTATTTTAGACCAAGATCCCACTCCAAAGTGTCGACATCCATCTTTGAGTGCGTTCACCTCGTCATCTGTCCAGCGGCGATTCTGCAGGGTCGACAAATATTTATAACTATATATATTGCATTTTCTCGGAAGGCACCTCTCATATGTAACACTTATCGCATACAACAAAAATCGTAGCGTCAAACATACCTCTCTTCTTCTTTCCGTTTTTTTATGGACAATTTCTTTTCCTCTAGTTTCTGGGTATTTTGCTGGAGCAACTGCTTCCTGCCCTGGATCCTGATCCAGAAGTCCGCTATCCTTGATCGCACTAAGAATCTGCGCAGCATTCTGGTGATTTTTTTCAGGATCAGTCAAAGTTCGAGTTAGAGCCTCAAGAAGCTGCCTTTGCGCTCGACTGTGCTTCATTGCCCCTCCTGGAGCCTCAGAGACCCTTGGCAGGAAGTGCTCTGCTTGCCTTGCTCGAATACGGTCATTAAGATGCCCTTGAAGCTCCACATTGTCCATCCCAATCGGGTTAAAATTGTTTCTTAGATACCTTCTGTCCGTTCCATCTACTTTCAGCATCAAATCAAACTTACCCATCCCTGGTGGACTTGGCCGCTCAGGTATCTCTGGCTGCATTTGTTGGTTATATAGGTTATATTCCCTGAACTTGGCATCCTCCATCTGTTGCTGCTGATGATGTGGAGATTGCATCGCGTTATCCTGTATATGTAACATATTTGATTGGAACATGGGTGGAATTATAGGGCTTATGTATCTTCCAGGAAGATATTTTCCAGCATTGATATCGTCTTGTATGTATTTCAACACCGGAGGCCCAAGAACTGCCAGTGCTTCTCTTGCATAACGTCCCACCTCTTTTGTAGCATCAAACCCCTCAATCGTCTGTTCAACGCTTTCTCGACATTGAGGATCTTTTGCTGCTTTCATCAATTCTTCAAATCTCATTTGCTCATCTGAATTCATTATGTCTTGAAACACTCTGTGTATTTCCTTTACTACATCTCCAAATGCCACTTTTGGATTGCTTTTCCAGGTGTTGATGACAAGGCCTGTTTTTATCTGCAAGTATATCCATAAATATAATAATTTTATTCAGCAAATCAGTAAAGGCATTCACGACAAAACAAATGACCAAGACGAAAACAAATCATACCTTGAGTATCAGCTCATCACTAGGAATCAACAAGTCCAGCAAATGACCTTCAATGTCAAACTTCTCATTTCGTATAAGCGACCTCAGACCTGTCATCGACTTTAGAAGTTCTAAGGTCGTGTCAGTAAGATTCTTTATGCCGCTCAGAATCAATCGACATTTAAGCGCTGGCGTCATTGAAAAATTTGGCATCGATTCCAGGTCTAAACTCTGTATAAACTCCAAAAACAAACCATATGGAATCTCCTGAGCATCACACATCCTTTCTAAGCACCAATGCAGCGTATAATCTACTGCAGGTTGTTGCTCCAGACTTTGCGCAAACCCTCCAATTCCTCCAGGGATTGGTGTCCCTCTCCCACCACTCCCAGGCACCATTCCAGATTTTGCACCCCCATCTTCCTCCGATGACGCAGTTTTTCTACTGGCCATCCCTCTTTTCTAAAATAACGATCTATCACTATCTTTTTGCACCGTATCACGGTTTTTCTCGACTTGAGTGCTCCTGCTCGACTCAGCGAGCTGAGCCTTGTCTTTTTACAGTCACAAGGCACCCCACAGACTTCACTGGCACCAATCGCCCTTCAGCACTTGCCAGAAATCTCTTCCTTCTCACAGTCGGCAGTTTTTCCAAGTTATCTATCGATCTGAGATCGTTTTCTCTTCCAACCACTCTGTAACGCAAAGGTCTCCATGTTGTTCATCCATAAAAAAAACGGACATCTTCCCGTCCCGAGGTATCCCCAGGAACATGGGTACTTACTCAAGACAGATAATACAAGTTAACCACTTTTCACCACAGAAATCAATTTCTTAAATCGAAATTGAAATCGCTCCAGTTCCTTGCTCGCTTGACCTAGGGCATATCTTTCCCTCGACGAGGGTTACTGCTAGGGTTAACGTTGAGATTCTCCAATAGACGATTCTCGGGAACAGTCCGACCGACCGAGCCCGTTTCCTTGTTGTAGCCCAGCCCAGCCTTCGTTCATAGTGCTTACTATCCATCAATGGTAAGAATGAAGCTCACATGGACAAATCCAACCATCGTCATCGACAAAGCCAATCCAGTACATTCTAGCCTTAGTGCAGACCGAGAGGCAGCGCTGCATGCGGATAAATACCCTACCACCCGAATATTCGTGATGGGGATTCGTCGAATGTTCGGGTGGTACCCATTCACCAATTGGTGTGATTGCAATGGGTAGCAAACACGGTCTTCACTGCCTTCTTTCTATACAAGACGGGCAATCTTCTTTTATCAAATCAAAGTATATCATCAAATGACTGATGCTTGAGATAGGCCAATCATTTCTCTTGATTTTTCAAATATTCACTGGCTATTAACCGACCAAGGTTGCTCAGGGTCAATCGCAAGGCAAACCCACTCGAGTGGGACACCTCTAGCTTGAGGCCTTGCAAGACACCTCTAGCTAGAGGCCCCTCTTCCAGTACTGACGATTGGGCACATAGGCTGGGTTTATAACGATTACAATTCATCATGTAAGCTTGGACTTAAAAAAAAGTAAAAAAGAGGTACCTCTTCACCGGTGAAGATCTTCATGTACCATGCACTGCACAGTACTGCTTAAGCTTAAGCAAGAGAAGCTTCTCTCACCATGGTGGTAGCAGACAAGCACTTCCAAAATAACAATCTCGTGCCCTATATTAGTACAACTATACATCAATCGCGAGTATATGCCTTCTATGCATGTAAAATAGTGTTTTTTGATGAAAAAGTTTTGATCAAAAGGGATTAAGGAACGAACCAAAAAGAAAGATCAACTTGATATTCAAGTGCATTTTGAATTTATGAAAGGAATATGAGTATATCCTTTCTTTGCAGTAATAATACTAGTTGTTAAGAATCAAGAGGATGGAGAAAGGGAAGGATGCGCACAATCGGAAAGTAGACGGTTCGGCGACAAGACAGGCAACGCTGCTGACAGGCAGCGAATGCCTGGAACGGGACTGCAAGCGGCTGAGGAGTATGCAGATATTCACTGGATTTGGAAATATAGAAGATGCAGTGACTCGATTGCTGCCGTTTCATGTATGTGTTTGTTCTTTTCTCAGTGCGTTTGAGTTTGGGATTGTTTGGAAATGATTGTAGTCTTGATGTTTTCGAGAGGGTTTCTATAGAACTAGACAGATGGTTACATTCCAAAAGAATTGATTAGATAATGACTATTTATGCAGGCTATAGCGACACAAGACGTGTTGGATGAAGATTACAGGAATATGCACGCTTCAAAAAGCATGCTGGTCGACAGTCGGTATTCTGTCTGGCAAGCTCAACTGATTCGTCGGGCGAACTCGGTGCGGCGACGCTGTGCCAGGATAGGAGAACGACTCAAAATGATTGATAGTGGAAGTTTGCGTGAAGGGAAGGTTGGGGAGTTGGTGTTGCATGCGTGCGATGCGTCTGTGGCGTCCTATGCCATGGGGAAGGAGGAACAGAAGGCTATAGATGCTAGGATGAAGGCCCAGGCTGCCGCAAGGGACGCTGAGCGGGCGAAACTGGTGGAGCTGGAGAGAGAACGTACGAGACAACGAGAAGAAGCAAGGGAAGCGGCGAAAGCAGCTGCGGAGGCAGCGGATGTTGCATCGTCGTTGGGAGGGCCGTCTGGGTCTGTGACGAAGAGTCCTGGGTCTATAAAGCTGAAACTTGTGGCTCCGAAATCGACGCCTTCTTTGGGAGGGTTGTCAATAGCGTCTCATGTAATAGAAGATTCAAAGCAGGCTGTTTCTACTAAGACTGATGATAGCAGGATGGAAGGTAGCAAGTCTAGGGATTTTTCAATGGGCACTGGTGGGGATTCTAGTGGGACAGAGTCTTCTTCTGGAGCAGGAGATGCGGAAGATGGGGGGGCTACGCCGGATCAACAAGGTAAAGTGGTAGATTCTGGAGAGAAAAAAGAGGAAGAAGAAGGGGCTGTGGATGAGAGTAAGCGAAAGCTCTATGCGATGCTGGAGAAGGAAGGATTGTAGAGTTACTAGTACCGGTAGTATTTATTGACTGTTATATCAATCGTTTCCTTGTGCAATAGCAATCAAATAACAGTTAGGTGTATCGTGATGCGGAGATTGGTGTAATCTTGTGGAATCAGATGATAATCAGATACTAATGTACTTTCATTATTGTATGTATATGAGAAAACTCCGAATGCATCTTAACACAAAAAAAAACAGTCACAGCCCGTTGTAAATGATGGTGTCCTCTTGTATTTCGCTCTGTTTCGTCGGCCCACACGGATCATCGGTCGCATTCCATACGCCCATAGACGAATCAAAGACATAGTATGGACAATAGCATGTCGCATTAAATGCAGGGGAAGATAACCCCTGCAGATAGGGCGAAGATGGTCCACCTTCATAGCACACAGCAGAGAAGCAGTTGGTTGACGTACCACCAGATTCACACGTGGTCTCTGACGGCTGATATCCAGTCGTCTCAAGCCAATCATCAGGATTATACGTCGAAATGAATTCTGCATTTGCTCCTGGGTACATGCTTCCATTGTTCATTGCCTGGCAAAAATTTGCCTTGTTCTTTTTGTCTAAGCATTCTGCACCTGGAGCACCGCACAACTTTGTATCGGCCTCTTTTAACGTCTGGCTAAGAATCCCTACTGTAGCCCCTCTATTATACGTTGGCTTTGCATATGAATAGCACCCGCATTCCGCCACTGGAGGGTCAGAGCCAATCACAGGAACGCATGTGGCATAAGCACACAGAGCAAAGCGACCCAAGCACGAAAAAGACGTGTCGGCGTATTCTTTGGGGTTGCTCGCCTGTGGCACGGCAGTGTAATATTTTCTCCACTCATTTGGTTTTGGTATCTTTCCTGCTTGTATGTTTCCTCCGTAAGCACGTGGTCTTCTTCGGGTTTGTCCGCTTGCTTCACTTGGCGCGGACCCCAAAACGAGCAGCAGCGCCGCTAGTAGGACACTCACTGAACCCATAGTTGTCATAAGTACTGGATATTGATCATAAAGTATGTATTTGACATTTGGATTGGACTAAAGGCCTAGAGCTTGTGGGATGCGATCTAATCTAGAGATTAATCTCTCAATTAATTGCAGTATTGACTAATCACGGCCCAAACAGGCAGACCTGCCGCATACCTGCAGGCCTGCAGGCTGGAGAGGAAGCAAACTCGGCACTACAAGGCCTTGAATGTCACCAAACTAAGCATCCATTGGTTTGTTCCATCAAAATATACCTTTTTGCATGTTAGGGGCCCCCATGCGAATGGGAGAGTTCTGCCACAGTCTGCCAGAGGGGTAACGAATTCATCACTTTTCGAAAGGCCATTACTAACGGCCAATACTGGTCGACTGGCAAGAAATCTGCAAGATAGTAATAAGAATTGGGACATCGATGTCAAATGGGTCATCTCTATTTTGTTATAAAATTTCTGAATATTGAATAATAACGATATTTGACGTGATAATCGTCGTGGGTTTGGTAGCGACATGATCTTTGTTTCATCCACGTCGAGTCGACATTCACTGAGAAAAAGACTGATGAAGTAATAGTTATCGTACAATAACCAAAGGGAACATATGCTTTTAAGGAATAATACATAAAAATGTTTGCTTGGGTTTGATGAAACGTAGGTCGAGACGAGGTTCTTCGGGTACCCAGCCCAGAGGGCAAGCTTGCCCCCTTAAGGGGGAGACGAGCGCGTCGAGTTTCTTCGGCAGAACCGGAACAGTCTGGTGGGCCCCAAGGGACGCTGTTGGGAGTGCTTAAGGAGGCTAAAATTATGATAATTGACAAGATTAAATATTGCACCGACGAGGATCTGTACGCGTGCCACTCCATGTTAATGTGTGGATAGCTCTCAAGGGAAGATGTCAGGTTGTTTTGTGAAATGAATGTCCCGGAGTTTCGTTGTTTCCCTGAAAAAGATGCAAAAGTAAAGGAATATAAATATTAGCTAGCTATGGAACTAGGGTTTGCGTATATATCCACGTTGAAGAAAAACGAGTTATCAGCCCTGTTAAAGCCTTTTGAAGATAGCCTCCAGTACATGTCGCCCAGGGCAATTTCTGCTGTGAAAAGATACGAAAACTATATCAATGATAGAAGTGCAGTAGAAAATATGGTTGGTCCTATGGCTCGTAATGTTACGTATGACATGTACATGGAGAACTATGTGGATAGAGATGATATGATGGAGATACTGCGTGAGTTTGGTATTCATGAATGGAGTGACTCAGTGTATGAAATATTTCTGCTGTTAGTGCCATTTGTGCGGGATCCAGAGCGAGAAGTGACAATGTCGGCGTGCAAAAGCTTATTGCTTCTCACGGACGGTGATCTATCGCATGTGCGAAATTACAGACAGTTGCCGACTCAAGCAAAACACAGAGGGTGGAAAGGAGCCAGTATTGGTGTGCTTGTCTATCCAACATCAGGAAGGTATCCGACATCGACAAATCCTCCGCCGAGGATGTACAAATTGTCTTCAATTGTAAAAAAGGTAACATTACAGAAAGTAAAAAAGTATATTAATTTGAGTTTGCTGTTGTTTCCTCAATTTGCGTCACTTCTGGATTGAATCCATCCTGTAAGAAGAACTCTGCAGCACCCTCCAGGCATTCACATATAACCGGATGCTCTTCCTCTTCATATCCTTTCCTCAACATTTCTACTGCATTTATTTCCCACAGCTTTTTCCTAGTAATGTCAGATTTAGCCAGACAAAGTACTGCCTCTGCCATGCTCTCTCGAACTGCCTCATCTGCTTTGTCTCTGCCACACAAAACAGCTAGTATCTTGTTTAATGCCTCGTCTTCTTCAGTGATAAGTTCAGCTGTGCCATCCAAATCGCATGAAAAGCAACAATTCTTGATGGCTCCAGCACATCCTTCCCTACGTAACGAATTCTTTGATTCTAGTTGTGACGCTAATGCTTGCAAGGTACCTCTTCCAGGTTGTAGCAGAGTCTTTCTTCCTTCCTTGAACACAGTTGCATTTGGCAATATAGATGCCACATGCTCGTATGCATCTTCACCCTGGAATGGAGCCAAAAAATACCCAAGTAGAATAGCCAAATTGAGACCTTCTACTGCACCTTGTCCAATCTGAAGCAATTGCCTCGCTCCTTCTTCAGCAGCAGTAAGATTTGCAAGCAGCATGATGAGCAAGTTTTCATTACCAGGGCATGCCTTTTCCTTCAGATAGTCCATACATCTGGCAGGCGCTTTCAGGGATAAAAGCTTGTTCTGCACTCGTGGTTCTTGTGAAAGATTAACTAATGTTACCAGTGCTGGAGTCGCCAGGGATTTCTCCTTCCCAATCAACTGAAAGAGCGCAGGAATTAGTTGGTCTGACTGTTCTGAAAGTTTGACTGCTCCTTGAGGAGATCCTGTCAGTCCTTGAACGAGTTTCAGTGCGTGTAATTGAATCTGAAGTAGAAAAGTACAATTCGTTGATTTGATTTCGAAGCGCAAGATTGTAATATGTGCCGTACCTTGACAGAGTCATGCCTTAGAAAGGTAATCAAGTCTTTGAGATCGTCCTCCATGCTGCTATATGACGTTCGTCTTTGGACAGATTTTCCACAATCTTTAGTCTAGAGAATATTAAGAATATATATTTATATAGATTGCAACTATTTCTGCTCTATAGATTGCTCCTTTCTGTATTTCTTCCCAACAGTAGTGCACATTTGCATGCCCTGAAGCTGCTGCCCAGACAGAGATACCAACTCCTTACCAGGTGGCACGATTGCAGGTGGATTTTCACAAAATCAAGATATATGCAATATCAATATTCGCAAATTTTAATGATAAACAAACCTACCGGGCCACTTCGCCATTGCCCTTCATCTGGTGATCGGACCACCAGCACCCGAGATGATGGTCCGGCCACTACCATATCCAGTGGTCCAAAAATGCCATTTGTCAGGATGCATGTCAACGATATCGCCATTAAATATTTTAAAGGTCTTTTAAATTGAACCAATCTGGTACTATCTAGCGATGATGAACTCCACAGTGGCAATGCCGCGTGGAGCTGTGGTGGTGCCTAGCGCGGCTGCCGCTCCCCGTTCTTTGGTTTCTATCGGACAATGCACTGGGCCAAAGATGTTGAAATTGACAATGTATCAACAAAATCAAATATTGAGACGGGCTAGAGCATTGCGTGTGACTGCGGCAGCTGCTGTGGACCTGGAGGCGCTCGAGGCGGAGTCTGTCGCAGCGACCGCGACAGGCGAAGCTTTGGCAGCAGGCTCCAAAAAGAGCAAAAAGGGATCAAGAAGATATAATACAGAGAGTGCCAAGGTTCCAGGAAAAGAAACATCCCTGTCGCCAAAGGAGGCAATCGAATTGGCACTGTCCACTGCGTCAGCCAAGTTTACGGAAACCGTCGAATTGCATGCGAAATTGAACATCGACCCTAAATACTCGGATCAACAGCTTCGTGCGACAGTGTCACTACCAAAAGGAACAGGTACGAATTCTCGCCCATGTGACGACGAGACTAACGTGGGTTACTGGCGGAGGGACTTTCCCTAGCCTACTATTACGTTGATTAGTCGCCATTTCCGTCGCAACCCACAAATAATATTCTCTGGGTACTATAGAATGCATCAAAATAACAAGAACCAACGCGATGTGCATACTGACGCCCGATTGTGCAACCATGTCATGCAGGAAAGGAACAGCGTGTGGCTGTTGTTTGCCAAGGTGACAACGAAAAGTTGGCCCAGGAGGCTGGAGCTGATTACGTAGGATCAGAGGACCTCATTCAACAGATCGAAGAAGGTCTTATGGACTTTGATAAATTGGTGGCTACACCTGATATGATGCCCAAGATTGCCAAGCTTGGTCGCCAGCTTGGTCCACGAGGATTGATGCCCAATCCAAAGGCTGGAACTGTAACAGCTGATGTTGCTGCTGCAGTGAAGGATTTCAAAGGAGGCAAAGTAGAATATCGTGCTGATAAGGCAGGAAATGTGCATGTTGGATTTGGAAAAGCTTCCTTCTCCTCCGATGACTTGCTTGAGAACCTGAAGGCTCTCCAAGAGAGCATCGATGCCAACAGGCCAAGTGGTGCCAAGGGGGTCTACTGGAAAACTTTGACTGTGTGCACAACCATGGGTCCTGGTGTGCGTGTCAATTATGCCGCGCTAAGAGATATGGCATCACAAGAATAGACATTGTATACGCAACACGCAGAGTTCTTACATAGAACCTTTACATTACATACATAGAAACTTTAAGAGTGTAGCAAAACATTTTTTTAACTCTAGAAATCGAGAGGTTCCTAAACATTGATCAGCTAGTTGTTAGTCTGGGCTAAGCTTAATATTCTGCCAACGAGCTTCAGCTTCATTCCGAGGCCTTGATCCTTCCTGGCCAACGGGGCCATCTCCCTCATCTTCCTTTTTTAGATACCTGCCCATGCCTGTTGTCCTATTACTAGGTTCAACTCCCTCCCAATCATCTCCGGGGGCAGTCATCTCTAGATCGTATAGTAGTTGATCGTCTCCTATTGGTTTTGCTTTTGCTGTTCCATCTGAGTAAAGCACGTAATTTTGGTATGTTGGTGCAAACTGATGAACTGTATCAGACACCACATCCCCTAATGACATGGCATGACCAACTGCTGTTCTTCCAAGGCCAGCGCTTTCCGAAGCGAACTCTTTCCATGGAAAAGCAAAAATCATAAACACTGCCGCTGGCAACATTTCAACGCAAATCAAAAAGTTCTGTATCGCATTGCCATCTTCTGCAGAAGGAACCAGACCAGCTCCTACGCATATCGAGATGAACAAGCCTTGCCAGAAAGTGAGAAAGATGACAGATTTCACGAGAACAAACTTTAGCAGCGGTCTAAATGGTTCTAAAAGCTCATGAGTCCCCATGTAAAATATCAATAACGCATATAAAGCCAGAGTATATGTGATGTTATAGACAATGGTGATCCAAAGATAGCTTCCTGATGGAGACCAGTCTCCTTCAGTGTAATAACCAGTAGCATACAATATCAGTGTGAGCACAGCCAATACAGGCTTGAGAAACACAAATTGAAGAGCCCCTTTCTTTACCATTCGTATAAACTGACCATTCACTTGCAATGGAGGTAGACAGCATGTGCAGGCGGCCCATGATGGCATTAGCACAACCCCCTGCATTTTTATCTCCACTGCCCCTGGCCCCCCAACATATTCCAAGCATAGAGACATGAAGTTATAAATGATCCATGCTTCATAGCTGCACATAAAATTATCGAAAGTCATTACCAATTATCCATATCAAGTTCATCCCTTTTCAGCATCCAGAATGCCACACGAGCAGCAACAGCACAAAAGAGCGTACCAATCCCTAACTGTCGCAATATAAATGGAAGCATCCTCTGCGAGCAGGGATGCAAACGAGCAAATCGAGTACACTGGAACCATGAATATAATTCGAACGATGTATCGTTGAAACATTGGCTCCGTATAGTTCCTTAGGTGCTGTATTATCTGCGCGTTTCATCTTGTACACACAGGTCAACCTCTTGTTTGCCCTTTTTTCGATCTACCCTTTATGCATCAATCTACCAAATGCACCACATTTAATTTTTGAACAGTTCCATACCTGAAAAATAGCAATCAAAGACGCGAAAAGAGCACACACGCCCGCAGTTATGGACGCTCCTACCGATGTGAAGAAGTATGTCATCGTCAAGCACTCCTAAACAATCAATGGTTATATCCTAGAGAAGAGCGGGTCCATTTCTAAGAAAAAGACGGTATGTAATATATTTCTACACCAATTATTGCCTGATTACTGAAGACTGGGCTTTATCCTTCTCAAGGGTCGTTTCTCTCAACAACTCAATAAACTACCCCGCCAAACTGACTGTCCTGACAATTTCCACCCTCCACCGAGATAAAATTACCTAATAAGGTGTTTTGGTTCTTTGCCTATGCCGCTGAACAGCCTAGTCCAGGCACTTTGTTTGTATCACTCGGCACGCGCGTGCTGGCATCTAGACCCTGCGATCAATCTTAGGGTTTAGAAAATGTTCGATCGATCGCGATCGAAGGACCATCCTGGAAAATGACGCCGTCGATCAGAAAAAATTCAGATAAATTTTAGTTTTTGATTATTTGTTTATTATGAATACAAAAGTAATGATGAATGCCGGCTCTGCCGTGGCGCAGAAGCGCCCGGTAGGAATTCCCAGTCGTCGTTGCTCGACAGTGATGCCACTTTGCACTGCACAGAAGCTGCCCTCGATGGTGCCTCACATGGGATCGGTGATGAAAAAGGTGGTTCTGGAAAAGAAATCTGAGCGCGCAATGTCTTTGGTGACCAACGTGGCCAAGCCTTCTGGTGATGCGGTGGTCAGCGCTGCTTCCTCTAGCGATGATGGTGCGGTTTGTATAGAGTGAATATGTAATGTGGTCGAAATAACAAAGTATGGAAGGATCGGCATGATATATACTTGGGTAATAAGAGAGTTTTATCAAGGGTTGGGAACTGTCGCATTTCAAGCGTATCCGAGGATATCTCGACTCGACCGTGTTTGATGGCAGTGTTGGTTTCTGTAGGTGGTATCAAATGGGGAGCAGACTTAAAAAAGCTAGGAATTTGTGTCGGGTTGGCCACCGCAATGTGGTATGTGCCACCGCCAGCTGGCGTGGGACTGCAAGCGTGGCACCTGTTGGCCATCTTCTTGGGGACGATTGCTGGTATTATCACTCAGCCCTTGCCACTGGGGGCAGTTGCGATGCTGGGGCTTGGAGCTAGTATGATGACAAAGGTTCTGACGTTTTCGGCCGCATTCTCTGCTTTCGCTAGTGAGATTCCATGGTTGATTGCCATTGCTTTCTGGCTGTCTGGAGGATTCATCAGATCTGGTTTGGGTGCTCGCATTGCCTACAGCATCGTGTCCTTGTTCGGAAAGACAACAATTGGTCTCACATACTCTTTGGTGCTTGCTGAGGCACTCTTGGCTCCAGCAATTCCATCTGTGGCTGCCCGTGCTGGTGGTCTGTTCCTTCCTTTGGCCAAAGCACTGTGCCTGGCATGTGGTTCTGACCCAGAAAAGGGCACCGCAAGCAAAATGGGAGCTTATCTGATGATGACGTGCTTCTTATGTACGACTGTATCATCTGGTATGTTTATTACTGCAATGGCGGCCAATCCGCTTGCTGTTAACTTGGCCACAGAGGCTTTGGGCTCCACCATCTCTTGGGGAACCTGGGCTCTCTCTGCTCTGGTGCCAGGTATTACATGCTTGCTGCTCACGCCAGCCTTGCTATATATCTTGTATCCACCTGAAGTAAAAGATACTCCTGATGCTCCGGCAAAGGCGAAGGAAGAATTGGCCAAGCTCGGCCCAATGAGCACCGATGAAAAGTTGACTGCTGGAGCCCTCGGTCTGACAGTGTTGCTGTGGGTCTTTGGAGCATCCTTCGGGATCAATGCCGTAGCTGCCGCCTTGACTGGGCTGTCGATTTTATTGGTCACTGGAGTGGTGTCATGGAAACAATGCCTGTCTGATAACCAAGCTTGGGATACCCTGACTTGGTTTGCAGCTTTGATTGCCATGGCTGCATATCTCAACAAGTTTGGTTTTATTGCATGGTTCTCTGAGAAAGTGGTGGGCGTTGTAGGCGGTCTGGGTCTATCTTGGCAGGCGGCATTTGGCCTGATTACCACTCTCTACTTCTATTCTCACTATTTCTTCGCCTCTGGAGCTGCCCATATCGGTGCCATGTATACCGCTTTCCTGTCTGTCGCTATTGCATGTGGAACCCCAGGACTGCTCGCTGCCTTGGCACTGGGGCAATTGTCCAACGTGATGGGTTGCCTGACCACCTATGGAATTGGATCAGCACCACCATACTACGGAACTGGCTACGTTCCACAAACTAAATGGTACCAGTTTGGATTCATCTTCTCTGTCTTGTATCTTGGCATTTGGCTTGGTCTCGGAGGAGCATGGTGGAAGGTGTTGGGTCTGTGGTAAAACGTGTGACCCAAGAAGATACGAAAACAAGCCTCGACAAGTTAACTGCAATCTTGAGTAGCAGTAAGTATCCAAATGTTGGGGTAAATTTACAAACACGTTGAATTGTAATATTGCACGAAGAAATTGCCAAACGATTTGGAATTGCTTTTTCTGCTCCTGATTGGTCCATTTGTGCGACCAGGAATCGCTTTTCTCACTCATTACAAGTTCACTGTTAAATTTCCATAACTTGAAGAAGAATGTAAATCAAGGTATAGGTATTTTGTAGAGGTTTACGATGTTTACATGGCACAAAATTAAAGCAATCGTCGAAAGATAGATATCATACTGGTCAAAGGCATTCCGCCAGATCTACCATAACAAGAGACGCAGTTGCTTTTCCATAGATAATTAACTGCTCTTTGCAAATTCAACTCCCTTGTCAATTGAGTCCTTAAGCTCCGGCATCATAGCCTTCAGTCCGGCCTGTTCATACTCGTTTAATTCTCCCAGTCCATAGACCTCCTCCACTCCATTGCGGCCAAGCTTCACTTTGCTACTAAAGAAAGGTAGATCTGTGACAGAAGATGCAACATACGAGCATTCAATCACATCTTCATCTCCATTCAAACCTCTAAGGCAAGCATCAGCGAAAAGAGCGCCAGCATAAGCCATAGAGAGAGTTGCAGATCCCTTTCCTGCCTTTGCTTGCACAACTTCTGTTCCTCCGTCTTGAGTTCTCTTTGTGAGAGCATCAATATCATCAGATGTCATGGCATTTGATGGGCTTGGTACAGCCTGAGAAAAGAGAGGAAGAATTGTAACTCCCGCATGTCCACCAATAACTGGAATATCAACCCTCTCAACATCAACACCAGCTTTGGCAGCATAAAAGGTCTTAGCACGAACCACATCCAGGGTTGTCACACCCAAGACCCTCTTTTCGTCGTACACCCCCATAGCTTTCAGAGTCTCAGCCGCAATAGGAACTGTTGAGTTCACTGGATTGGAAATAATATTCAACAGAGCCTTTGGGCAGTGCTTACCGCATGCCTCAACAAGGGTCTTGACAATACCAGCATTAATCTTGAAAAGATCATCACGAGTCATTCCTGGCTTCCTTGGCACTCCGGCAGGAATAATCACAACATCAGCACCCTGCAGTGCAGCTCCTAGCTCGTCCTCTCCTGCATATCCCTTCACCGTAGCCTTGGAATTGATATGTGATACGTCCGCAGCAACTCCTGGAGTCCCAGCGATATCGTACAGGGACAGCTCAGACACATATGGGGACAATTTCATCAACAAGGACAATGGCTGACCGATACCGCCTGCATAGAACAATATGGAATACATTATCCCGTGGAGAAACAATCCAGCTGCGGATGTAACGCCATGAACGCAAGCTAATCACATAAGCAGGGCAACTCGGCGGCCCTGATACGACCGAGGGTCAAACTGGCCTGACACGACCCAACAAATAAAACCCATACGATCAAACTAACGAATCATATATTTAACTTGTTGAATGGCAATATTGACCTTGAAAACAAGGAATCTGTTAGCAACAAGCCAACTGGAACCCAATCTATTTGATGACAATATCAGCAGCCGATCGCCGTTTCAGCATGCATCCCGTCCCTCTGGTGTCTCAGACACGATTCAAACTCATATATTACCCAGATTAGCAGACAATTTATCATCAACGCACCAGCAGCACCCAGCACAGCAACCTTGCGTTCGGGCAGAGAGCCAGAGGCAAAGCTTCTGGCTCCCATTTTCATGGCCTCCTTTCCAGTGCGAACTAGAGCATTCATCTTGACGAATTTTCGTATCTAAAAGTTCGAGTTAAAGAAAATAGTTATTAATAATTCTGCACAGGACGCAATATCCTGGCCAAGAAGTACAGATCGGCATCTTTATCCTTTCAAGGAGAAAATTCTGCTCGAATTGCACCAAATTGAGGAATCAAGTTCTTCCGTTTGGCCCACATTGCCTCGCATTATTGATAAATGATATAAAATTTTCCTTATTCTGCATTGTCGCGGCCTTGTGATGTCCTGCCGCCAGTCTTGAGGTTAAGGGAAAAGCATTTCATTAGGCATGGTGCAAAAGAGGAAGCATACCTCCGTTGGGACGCCAAACAAAGGTCAGAAAGGCAATAAGGAGAGTAGTCATAGAAAATTAGTGGAGAGAAAAAGCGTCGATGGGGAGACCATCCCGACTCAGAATATTGTGGGAGTGCACAGAATAAGTTGCATCCCATGGAGTCCTTCTTCGATTATAAGCCTGTCAGCTAGTAGGGATGGCAGCGTTTGCGCATGTTTACGAGAAGAAGGGGAAATTGAATTGTACGATGTGCATTCAAATAGCTTGATAAAGGTGAGCGATCGGTGAAGAGAATAGCGTTCAATTGATAGTTGCATGCTTGTAGCATGTGCCGCAGGTTTCAGTGCAAATCAGAATGCTGACTTTAGTATGATGCGTGTAGACTTGTCCTGGAAATATAAATGCATCTCCAACGTGCATGGTTCTGGTAGACGATGGGGAAGATGAGGCGGGTCCGAGAGCTTTCGTTTCTAGTCTGGATGGGTTGATTGTAGAGGTTGATACGTCGTCTCAACAGATTCGCTCGACCGAAGACTCGTATGGAGGAGCTGTATGGAATATGTGTGTCAAGTATGATGTTCGAAAAGCTGAAGGTGAGTTGCAAAAAGCTACAGTGATGGATACGAGCGGTGCTGTGGACAGTGATGAAGACGTAGAGGAGGATGAAGGAGTCTCAACTCACCATCATCTAATTGCTGCGGCGTGCGATGATGGTGCAGTGAGGATATATAGTGTTGAGAAAAACATTCCTGGATTGAAATTTGAGAAAACTCTTCCTCCAGTTGGAGGCAGAACGCTTTCTGTTGCATGGCATCCTACCAAGCCAATCCTCGTATCTGGGAGCACAGAAGGTTGCCTGCACGTATGGAACATTGACACGGGAAGGGAAGTAATGCGTATAACGGTGGACGGAATAACGAATAAAGATGCTGATTCTTTGTGCGTGTGGTCTCTGATGGTGCTGGGGGATGGGACAATTGTGAGTGGAGATAGCCAGGCTCTGAGTTTTTGGGATGGACAGTTTGGCACAATGATTGCGAAATTTGCGCCCAGCGGAAGCGATATTCTTTCCATTGCCTCGTCTCCGAAGGAAGATTATGTTTTTTGTGGTGGAGTGGAGCCAAAAGTATCAGTTTTCAAGAAGGTACAGCGGAACGATGGAAGGATCGAGTGGGCATACCTGTCTTCAAAAAGGGAGCATTCCCTTGATATCAAGGCATTGTGCGTGTGTTATGACCGAAGCAAACCAATGAAAGATCAGATTAATCCAAGAACAATTAGATTATTTAGTGGAGGAAATGATTCGCTTCTCGTGTCTCACTCTGTCGATCGGTTTCTCAAGGAAAATTCAAAGAGAGTCAACATTGTTCCTCAGAGACCACATGCATGTTCCTCTCTGTCTGGTACAAAGCAAGCAGTGTTCGTAGCAACATCGGAATCAAATAAAATACATATTTGGAAATTTACAGCAGCACTTGCTTCTAGTTTTGTGGGCAAAGTAGATGGAGAAAAAATTAGTCTCCAAGGTACTGGTCCGGTACATCTAGCAGAGTTGGCCAACAAGTCAGGAACCCACATAATAGCCTCAGCCATGAGCAGTGATGGGAAGTGCCTGGTTTTCAGCGACCTCTATGACATCAAATGCGTCAATATTATTCATTTGACCAGCGTAGATAACAACGATATTGGTTCTGTTGTGCCTATCGTGGACCCACAGAGGGAAGAAGACTTGCCACTGGGTCTGCAGCCTCTAAAGCTGCCAGGGGACATACCTACCAGTGGCATTACCCATCTTCGATTCATCCCAAACACAGATTCTTTGATAATGGTGTATCATGATGGTATAATAAGAATAATTGACTCGCTGTCAAAGATTCAGTCAGCTAGCAATGAAGTTAACAGTGTCCACACTATCCGTGATGTGCAGGGTCTTCGATACAAGGCATGGTTTAAAAGGGACGAGACCAAGTCTGCAGCCAGACGATTCGTCCCTTTAGTAGACCTAATCCAAGTGAGCAATAATCAGGAGCATTTGGCAGTATCAGTTAGGAATAGGATTTATATTCTGTTGCTTCAGAGAAGGCATATTGCCACCCAGATCCCCTCCTTCCCAATGGTGGAAGGATCATCCATTGCCGCCCTGGCGTTTCTACGAAACGACACGCAATTGGCAGTAGCTACAACAGGAGCAGAAATTAGCATCTTCGACATATCAACTGGATCCATGTGTCCCCTTCCTGGACAGCCCAAAGACGCACCCCATCTCCATCAGCTGGGCCTCAAGGACTCTGCAGTCTTGGGCATGATACCAAGTCCCTCAAGCCCAAATGGTCTATTGCTGTATTCTGCTCATGGAATCTGCCATGTGAATTTGGATGAAGATCTTTGGAATGAAGAGGAACAGGCCAATAAAATGGGTAGAAGGCCCAAGGATAGAGGCTTCAAGCTTGACCAGGAAAAGGCAGCCCAAGGACGCAACGGCAGAGTTTTACCCTGTGCAGACCCTTTGCTACAAGTCATGCCCCTAGCAGAACATCAGATCCTTATGGTACAAAAGTCGTGGGATAGTGTATGGACTTCAAAACATGCACTTCCAATATACAGACATCGTTATGGAACCTGAATAAAATTCTTCTTATTGCCAGTACTCTCACAAGCCAAGTGTGACAAAACGACATGATAACGTACTGACCGTCAGGTCAGTATTGCAGTAGATTCATGTAAATCGATCTTCAACAATATTGATGCTGCATTCCCATATTCCAGTATACACCATCGACAAGCATTGCCTGCAGGCATCTATGTAGATCTATCTGTAGACAGCTGTCAGGCATATCATATCATATCATGCTGTTTCTATCTCTACAGATCTGTAGTCTTGTTGTAGCCTCGGTGTGACAAAGTCTGCATCATTTTTTAATTCAAAATTTCCCATCTCGGCATGAATAAATAATTACATAATTCTTTACTATAGCAATTCTAGCAGCATGAAGCATCGCCACAATAGCGCGTCTCAAATTTGAGTCATTCAGTGGACTGAAGCACAAGTTCAACGCGTTTACCTTGGTACAAAGATGCCATGTCCTATGCGCTTTGTTCTGGCTGGATTCTCAGCTATTTTAGCATTAGTGTTCGTCTGGAGACATAATAGTTCGACTGCAAAGGCGCGTCTTTCTTAACAATGCTTCTTTTTCACGTCCTTGAGTTGTTTAAATTGAACCCTTTAGAATACATATGCTGGTGGATGCATGCATAAAGCTACCATGATAGGATACATTGATGAAAAGTCGATTAAAATATGAAGTGATAATCTCGAATGACGACTGACATGCAGGATGCTGCACTAACACGCAACAAGTCTTGGGCACGTCTGGTGTTGGACATGTTCACTGGGCAGTTTATATTGGATCTCTGGCGCCAATCATGCAACAAGAATGACTGACAGTAGTAGTATAGTATTAGACAGCTTACATGAAAAGTATAGGGAAAAGAGAATATGTACTCTAAATAGCAATGGCTACATTATTTATCTATAGCCTGGGTTTATAGCATGTATCATTTCTTCATTGATAGTGAAAACAGCATCAGCTCGTCTTCAATACCTCACTCGCGCATATCCAATTCATCTATGCACTGTCTTGATTGACTCTAAAATAGTGAGAAAAAAACAGATTAATACTAACCAATAGTACGTACGGATGTCAACACGCCCTGTCAATGCCCACCATCTTTCCCAGGCAGCCCAAGCGTAACATTCTGTACTGTGTTACCATTCGCATCCACGCTGGAAGGATTCTCGACCAGTATTGCCAATGGTTCTTCTTTGGTACTCTCTTGCCTCGTCAAAGCATCTTCGCCGGACTGCTGCTGAACGACTGGCTGGTAGTGCTGTCCCACTCCTTGCTGATTACCAGTCCTGCTGTTCACTGGTGTCACGCTATTACACACTGCGCATTTGACAGAGTGGGCCCCGTAGGCATACATCAGAGTTATTTGGCATCCATTACACACAACATGTCCCAGTTGGTTCGCATGCTGGGCATCATTCAGCGTTCCGCACAACGAACACTGGACTTGCAGGGCACCTCTCGGGTACATGAGCTGCACTCGGCATTGGGGATTGCTACACGACAACTGCGCCATATCGGACGACGTAGGTGGATTCACTGGATTAATATGAGAACATCTCGCACATCGAACATTGTGCGCCCCCTGCAACCAATCCATCCATGATACAGAAGTCTTCAGACGTACCATGACCAACAACAAGACGACCGCTGCCTGTGAAAGGGGGTCACTCTGCTTTGAGAGACAAACAAAATGCAACAACACAAATGATATCTTATGAAGAGACAAAATACAGACCTGTGGATATAAAAGCACTGTTCTACAGCCACTGCACATGAGCTGACTCTGCCCCCCTGCGTCGGCATCGAAGCATGTCACCACTACTTCCAGTGCCTCCAGCCAAGCACCAAATGGACAATGTCCACAATTTATCAACAAATATGAACGTTATTTAAGTCATCAGATAAACATGTACACCAAATCGTACCGACTTGCTGTTGCTGCGCGGGTGGTCGCTGTGACGTGGCCATTGGAAACAAACACGTCTCTTTCTATCTCTTGCTATAGCAGCTCTAGATCAATCAATCAACCTTTTGTGTTTATTGCTGTGTATTTAATACACTATAAGCAAGTTCAGTCGCCTGTTCCTTCTCGCCCAGCTTGTCAAGTTGCTGACAGGTGGCAACTACAAAGCGAAACAACAAAGTACAAGTTGCTCTGTTTGTCAGAAAGAAAGATACCAATCTAGATTATCAAAGAAATTACTTCAATAATATATAAATAGCAATTAATTAATAATTGACCCCACAATCAGTTTTTGGTGGTTACAAACACAGAATTCTTCGAGTCCGCGGACTCAATCTGCAGATTCCTCATGAGGACGGTCCTCATTCGAGCGAGATTCAGGTTGGGCACATTAAAAACATAATGGATGAATATTGACAGCCAGAATAATAATTGCACCGATAATATGATATCTAGGAGGAAAAAAGGATCAATAGTCAGCACACGAAACCGTATCTTGACCGAGGAACAGGCTGTGTGAAACGCTAGAACAGGGTCCCTTCTTTTGGGGATTGAATTCTACAAAGTGGTATGCACCAGTGACTGATACAATGGCCACCAGGCCAGGGTGCTGGGCTGCAAAGGATACGATACACTTGCATGAATCTGGCATTCGGAACTGGGACCAGGATCTCTCAGAGGCCAAGTACGCCTTTCCCACTGGGAGCATGCTCTGCACAGAATATATGTATGTATACGGATTAACACGATTGAAAGCAAGCAACCTATATAGACGTATTATATGCAGTCAAGTAAATAGTAGATATAAAACAAAGATTGTACCTTGAGAAGCGAGAACGACCCGGTGCTCGAGACAGTGCTCTCCACTAACTGATATCCCTCCTCTACATCCTCCTCGTCTCCTCGAAGGTCAAAGACATGCAATGTTCCCTTGTCGCTGGTAACCCCGAGCCAATGGGGCATGTCTTCGTGACTGAACGCAATGCTCCATATCCTTGCAGGATCCGTACCCCTTCTGACTTCTCTTATCTTTGATCCATCCGAGGTGGAGAATATTCTAATCAATGTACCCTTCTCTGATGCCGTAGCAACATACTTGCCATTGGATGTCAAAGAAAGGCAAGCCAGGCCCCTGTTGTGAGCCTGTATGATTTTCATTCTCTTCGTGTCCAATAAATCTATTCTCACCTGGCCGATGCTCAGACCGGGACACGCTAAAACTATCGCATCTGAAGACGGGCACAAAGCAAGCAAGCCTTGGATATTCGAGTAGGTCTCTGTCTGATGCACCAGCCTCAAATCCTCTAAATCATACACCAAGACCTTTTGCTCCAGGGCAACTGCAATTCTATCCCTCCTCAACTTCACACTGCGAACCACGGTCTTGAACCCAAGTTCTCCTATAGCACGGCCTTGATAATCGTCCCACATGATGACCTTGTTGGGAGGATATTTTGGAACCTCTCCACCACCAACAACTGCCAAAATGTTGCTTTTGAACAACATCTCTGCCAAGCGAATGCCTCCGGTCTCAAACTCTCTTCTATACTGCGTATTTTTATGTTAAATATAATCAATGTAGTCACATTGCGGATCAAGGCCCGCAGAATACGCAGAGATAAGATCTCATAACCCACGATGTTTTGATGATTTTCTACTTGTGTGTTGCAACCGCATGGGCAATCCTGGATACAGCAACAAGTTGTAACTACGCACCGATTCTCTCAATGGATATGTCACGAATATTCTGAATCCCGAAGTCAATGAACAGGTAAAACACTCTCCACTTTGATTGAACGACACGGACAAAATGTCCTTGTCGGGGTTTCTAGGGTGGAGGGCCATTGGTAATTTTCATCAGGCCATACGTGTAGATATTATGATAATGCAGTAGCAGTTGTGATATTAAAGTACAGTGTGTAGTGATAATAATAATAAATGGCATCCCAATACATCGAGGCTTTGTCTTTGAGTATGTACAAAATCACCACTCGGAAAAGTCATCGTCATTGGTAACAGCAGAGGAGAGTTTCTTGGCACCGAGTTTGAGACCCGATCTTTTACCCTGTGCAGAGCCACTGGGTCTCTTGGTATGCTGTGAAGGATTTTGGGAGGATTTTCTTGTGGTTGCTTGCTTTTGGTTGCCGACTGAGAGATTGTTTAGCCGGGCTCTTGCTTCTCGTTCAGCTTCTGCTGCGTCCATCATGTCCTCCAAGAGATCATTGTCCTCTTCCCAGGCGCTTTGTTCTTGACTTCCTTGTGCAGAGTCTCCGTTATCGTTTAGGATCTGAGGCGTGCTATATGATTCAGTCACGCCTGACGAGTCACGGGCATGGGCAATCTTGAATGGACTGCTGGTTGAGCTTGGAGCCACCGTCTGTCTGGCATCAAGTGGAGGAGTGGCCGCTGATGCGGTGCCAAATCCAAAGCTACTCATCACTCCAGAGCTAGATTGAGAATCCTTTCTCTCAGAAACAGTTTCCTTGTCGTGCTGGTCAAGAGTGATCTGGTGGTGTTTTAGCTTGTCAACAAACCTGCCCAGACAGGACATGGCTTCGTTTCTGACCTCCTGGGTGCCATCCACACAGGCAGGGGAAATCATTGGAATGATTCTGGTCGCAATGTCGTCAATGCCATGGTCATCGGAAGTTTTTTGTAAGGCCTTGAGACCAGCCACCCTGGCTGGCGGGAAGGGGTCCTTCAGAGCTCGGGCAAATGCGTTGAGCAAGACCTTTTTCCTGGTGGATTCTCCCAGGCTAGGAGCCAGCATTCCAAGGAGAACAGTCGTATTGGCTCTGATTCCAGGCTCTTCATCGACTTGCAACTTGGCTAGATACTTTAAGAGACTCTGATTTAGGGTTCTTGAGTTCAGCTTTGGACCGAGAATGACCATACTTTTCAATGTAAGTTCACGGATGTATGGATTTGCATCAGTAAAGCCTGGTTGGAGCTTTGGGTAAATCTGCTCCTCGACGAGTTGATCGGTCAATTCGGAGCCAAATAGATTTATATTCTCCAATAGACTTCGCCTAATTGCTCGATCAGTTGAACTGAATAGTCTTATAATCACGGGTATAACTTGTTTATCTTTGGCTTCCTGATCCAAATCTCTGGCCAAGTTCAACAGTGTACATAAAGCCGAGGGAGGAGCTCCTCCGTACTCCAAGGAGGAAGCTAGAAGTGGTAAGAGTTTTTTCTGCGCAATAAATTGAGGAATATCGTTCATCTGAGAATCTAACCTCTTGAAAAAAGAGTCTTTTTCAATGCTGTCCTTCATTGCCAAATTCTGTAGAAAAGTCACAATGGCAAGCAAGTCGTTCTTCAACACTCCAGATTCAATCAGAGCAGATGGATTGAGTCTTTTAGCTGGTTGACTTGATAGTAATTTCTGCAATTATATAGTATGTTCACCGTGTTAGAACATTGAAAATTGTACATTCTCACATGCACCACTGGTATCATAATAATAGGCGCACTTGATAGTATGGCTTGATCTTTTGAGGAATGAAATCCAGACGTTTTAACTCTTCCATCTTGGTCAATGGTAGTTTAGAAAAAACTTCTTGTATCAGACATCCAAGTCCCCAAGCATCGACAGACCACACCGGACCAGCAGCAATGACATCCCATTCGGATCTACCCAACTCTCCAGACATGTACTGAGGCGCTACAAGCCAACTTGATGCGAGTAACGGAGGTCCAGCACTTATTTGGGCTACTAAAGCATGCTCTGTGGTCAAGTCAAATGCTTGTAATTTCCAATCCAACGTCTCCGTCACCATGACAGACCTGCTACAAACATTGCCATGGATCAGGGAGCAGTCGTTCACTAGAAACGACAGCGCAGATACAATCTGTTGAAGTCCCATCATTGAAAACTTTTCGTAATCATTCCCTTCGAATACCAAGCTTTTAATAGTGTGATCCAAGCTTTGCACCGGTTCTGTCACTAAATAAATTACAAATTTCCCCTTTTCTTCTGCTTCAACAGTCTCTCGAAATTTCAAGACATCTGGATGCCGGAGCTGCATGCACACGACTCATGGTTAGCTTCATTCATTCAATTACTTTTGATTGTTTTCAATCGAAATGACGAAAATTGAAGCGCAAATATCGTCCTCGACGCGTCAGTCAACTGCAAATGTGAAAGCTATCCGAGAGGAAGATGACAAGACCATTTGCCAACGCACCATTTTCAGCCGCTTCACTCCATTTCTGGCAGCAATCAACTTAGGATCGGTCTCACTTTCGGCAGAAATTCGAAAGACAGAGACTCGAGACCCATCTGCATACATCTTCCCCGCAGAATGAGTCCAATGCCCCCAGCCGTGGCCATACTCTTCAACAGTTTCAAACGGCAAAGAGCTCGATGAGCCCACGAGGGCAGACAATTTCGCAAACATCAGTCTTTAAACAAAACTATTTCAATATCTTGAATATTCTGCGATGCACATGCCATCGAAACACGGAGTCAACTGTTTGCGTGTACAACCAACCGTAGAGGCAAACAGCCAGGTTCCTGGCCGACAGGATATCCGTGAAACGGAAGAAATTCAACAAAGATAGGAAACATTAAATTTTCAATAGATATTTGCAATAAAAGTCCCTTTCACAGTTTGTGACCTGCGTTCTTCGGTTCACATTTTTTTTTTTTTTGTTGTTGTTGCTTGTTCTTACCTCGGCCAATAGTTCCACAGAAAAAAAATGATTGTTGCGTCATTTCGAGTGGTGAAAAAATAATATTTATCTTGTTCACTATCTGCTCTGTCGCGAGGCTGAGCCATGAAGATGATCAGCACATCCCCTTGATTCAGACATGATGATGTGAATTCACCTTGGAAGGTGCATGAGCTCGAGTCACTAGTGACTATAGTACTATAGTGAAGTACTGCAGTGAAAGTCAGTGTACGAGACCACCAAGATGTGCACCTCCTTTATGGGATGTCAACATGTTGGCCAATTGCAATCAGTCCATGGGAAACGAATGCTTGTGGAGAAATATGTGCGAGATGGTCAGGTCAGTAAGCAAAGCTCCCCCCATCTACATTTGTCTGCATTGGTTGTTTCAGCGGATATAGATCCATGGTTGTACTCTTTGTAGAGAGAACCAAGTTTGGTGCAGGTACCAATGTACCAATCATGCATGGCTGGAGATGCAGATGCATCTGGCATCCGGCCTAATTAGGCATATATAAGCCTTACCTGGAGCTCGCTATTGATCGATCGGTGGATAGCGAGGAGGACTCGCACTGATCGCCGCTCATGAGCGTTTAAACGCAGAAATTTCTTTCTCCGTAGATCTACAGTCTAGACTGTAGATCGTAGACTGTCACGTGACACAGCTGTGCACAGTATCATATCAGCAGTGATCATAGAAACAAAAGAGGACCACAGCGGTAAAAAAGGCTGAGCAGAAAATTGACAGTCTCAATTCGAAAATAGAAATGAATACTCATAAATTGATAAATGTACAGAATTGATGCATAATCATGAACAGGAAAGCTATCCAACTGCACGATGAAGTCAACCTGGTGCTTATTCCAATCATTGGACTGCTAACATTTCTAGGTGGGTTTGGTTTGAATTGGAACCAGAAAAGTTGTGTGTTAGATCATATACCATGAATTCAACTGATAATTGTATGATCTGGAAGGTTGTAACAGACTCATTGACAAGGCTATACATTTTGTGTTTGTTGCGTAGGATTGCTCGGACTAGTGGATACGGGGCTGGTGACTATTGTGTTCACAGGATACGTGCTGTTGGATCTTATATGGTTGATAATACAGCCCGAGGCTGTACCATCGCTACCGAACGTAATCCTGGCGCATCATGTGGTGACGTGCATCCTGCTGAGTTTTCCTCTCATGTATCCCAAGTTGGGAGTATACACATGCTGGGTGCGATATTTTTGTTTTATTTGTTTGCTTGCACTTGCTTTATTGATTAAAACAGTTATACGTTCGTACTTATACTAACAAGTGGTACATAATTAGTGCAGGATGGTATTTGTGAGATCAACACCTTCTTCTTGATTGCAAAAAGGCAGTTTAAAAAGTATAGTTCTTCTTTGACATGGATGTACTGGGGTACCTTTATTCCATCTCGAATTATTCTGTATCCTCTCCTCTTGGTGAAATTCTTTGAAATAATGAAGGAATATAGGGTATGGGAGATGTATGCCGTGTGTGGCAGTCAGATATTCTTAATGCTGTTCAACTTTGCGCTCCTGTGGCTGGGGGTAAGAAAATACTTGAAAACTAGGTCAGAGATTAAACAGGAGGCGAAGAAAGATTTATAGATTGCTATTATTATTATTATTATATATTGTTATTTGTGTCTCTGCTTGAAACTACTACTACTACTACTACGCTGTGGCACAGTTGTAGCAGAAATGTTCAAAGTTCAACATCAATCAGAGTTTAATTACAACCAAAGTTTCCTTGTCAGAATGTGACATGTGGGAGCTTGATGGCCGGGAAAGTGGATGCTCCATCGCTTTTCATTCCATGAAATATCCAACACAGCCATTCGAGGGCATCGACCAATCGTGTGCTGGGTCGATTGAACATCTGATTCCCGTCAACCAGCCACACATTCTCAGTCTGCACTGCTTTAAGACTTGGCCACCAGGGCTTTTGCAACAGCGGTCTAGTTTCTCTGATTGTAGAAGCCATATCGAGGCCGCAAGGCGCTATGATTATGATATCTGGGTTGCATGCCGCCAGCTCTTCAGGGGTCACTGTGAAGGATGGACCAGCTCCCAGCAACACCTGAGCTGATCCATCTTGTGCCTGTCTTGGCATATTCAACGCGTGCGTACCCCCAGCCATGTGAATTATTTGTGGCGTCCAATGACCACCGATAAATATAGGATCGGTCCACTCCATCATGGCCACTGACGGGGATGCACTGCCCTCCCCAGCACCAAGTCTGTTGACATACTGCTTCACCTGTTCTATACGATGTTCGTAACCTCGTCTCGCCCGCAAAGCCGCGTTTTCCATCCCAATAGCCTTTCCAACACGAACAAGATCTTGCAACACCTCAAACAGGTCCTGAGGATTAGTATCTACGAGAGCTGGCTGTGCTGACATAGCAAGAGCCAGCTTCTCCACCGCACAGAAATCCACACTACAGACTTTGCACAGTGATTGAGTCACAATCACATCTGGTGCAAGCTCTGAAAGCAGCGCAGAGTCAACACTGTATAGACCATTTCCGGTAGCCAAATGATCGCGAACCTGTTTATCCACGTCGGCACTTGTCGTAAATCGAATCGTCGACCCTGTCAACGCAGGCAGTTTTGAAGCTGCCTCAGGGTAGTCGCATTCGTGAGACCCTGCATTGAATAATACTTCTAGTATGACAAACATATTATTATTATTGTTATTATCTATTTCAAAGTCTCAAGCTAATATCATCATTTTCTCATCGATTGATTTCTAGTACAAACTCAATACATTTAATCTAGTGCAATGCATCCAAAACCAAAATGCTTCACCCACGCACGTCCTACAAGAATAGCCGACGCATCATCCGCATCATCCCTATTCCCAATCACATCTTGTTCATGTTGATCCAACACTGAGCATACCAACTCTGTCGCAGAAGGAAGCAGCGACACAACACGAGTTGACATGTTCAACTTGTTTGTGATCTATCAATCTCCTTTCAAAACGTTTTGAGTCAACTCAGGTGAAATATACCCTAATTAGTCTCTAAATCGTACAATTAAACATCATCTCAAATTTGATGCTACCAGTAGTACAATGCATTACCCGCTTGCTGCATGGCTGCCAGTCTCAAGAGTCGGTCAGTTCTTGGGAGATTGCAAGTTTTAAAGCTCCGCATAGGGACAGTATTAATATTGCAGCGATGTAAATCGCATAGGGTATACGCGTATAGGGTATACGTACGGACGCACGGGTACCCAAATTTGCAGGGTATCCATCCTGCGCAGGTTGGCCAGACCCAAGAGTACGCGACAAGGGAGCGACTGGGAGTTGGAAAATTAAGAAAATAGAGATCAACCAATCAGGTGATAGAAAGGACGTTATTGGCCGTTTTCGTCGAAAACTACTGGATCGAATAGTGTTGGGCACTTCGTTTAGAACCACTCAAAGAAACAAACAAACAATCGATCGAAACTCAGGAAAGCTGTGTGGGTTGGTGTAAAGTTGCAAAGGAGCTGAAAACTGATGATTGATCTCGAGAAGATATCTCTAGAATAAATTTAAGAATCCATTACCGATAATGTCTCAAATCAGCGACGGGACTGGGGCGAATAGCGGTTTGATCCAGACGCTCGAGACCGACTATCGGCAACTTGCTTTTGATTCAAGGAAATCGGAAGGATTTGCAGGGATATTTGGGAGCTCTTCCTCTCATCCAGAGGTTAAAGAAGCTGCAGAGAGGGTGTTGGTGCTGTTGAGGAACGTGAAGCAGGTGCACCATGCAAGCTCCGAGTTGCAAGGTTCACAGGTGGGTGTGAATAACAAGTGTATAAATATAATCAGATTGGCGGATAATGGGGGTTTTGTCTTGTCGCGAGTTTGAAATATAATGTAATGATGATGTGATTGGATTATTGTTCGCTGGTAAATTGTTTCAGTCTAGTCACGGGATTGGATACTTTTATACGTTTTGTTTGCGTGCAGGATGTCCTGCTCAAGCCGCTGGAGCTTGCTTGTAGCACGAACTCTGCAAAGCTGATTAATCAAGCGGTTGTAATTGTTCAGAAACTAATAACATGTAATGCTATTGGGTCTGGTAGCACGCAACTTCTTATTTCGCTGCTGACCAATGTAGAAAAGGTGCATGATGAAAGTGTGCAACTTAAGATTCTGCAGACATGTCTGATTTTGCTGCAGTCGCCTATACATCCTCAGTCTGCGGAGGCGATCGGCTCGGTTCTAAGCTTGTGTTTTAGGGCGCTGATTCCGAAAGGAAGGGCGAGCCAGGTGGCGTCGACAGCCTCGGCTACTGTGAGGCAGGCCGTGGCTATAGTTTTTTCGTATGTGGATGTTGTAAGGGCGGCGGAATTAGCAGCTGGATCTCCAGTGTCCTCGGAATATCTGTCTCGTAATAAGAGTCTAGGAAATGATCAGGTGCAGTTTGAAGAGGAATGTAGATGTCAGAATGAGGCTCTGATTGCTTGTCAGCGCTTGCTTGAAGATTTGATTGCAATCACAACTGGGTCACCGGCAAAATGGATAAAGACGCCATCTTTGCCAAAGACAATTAGCCTCGAGGTTTTAGATTTTACACTTTTGAGCAGTGCAAGTATATTCAATGCTCTGCCGGAATTCGAATCTTCCTTGTCTCTGCGTATCATTCAGTTATTGCAGTCCCAATTGCAGGACCTGCTTGATGCTGCAGGACCAGGCACATCTCAAAATGCACAGAGTTTTGCAGCATTTAAGGCGACAATTAAGTGTATACGAACTGTCCTGTTGCAATATCATCCAAGTATTGGTAACAGATGCAGGAGCTTGATTCAGCTTCTCCTGAAAGGGGTTCAGTCTTCTCAGTCCCTGATTCATAGAATAGCGATATCCCAACTACTGAGGCAGTTGCTAGGGGATACATCTCTTGTCAAGTTTTTATTTTCAACATTTGATGCGAACAAAGAGAATCAAACGGATGTTCTTGTGGCAATGGTAAATGTGATGGCTAGTGCAACTGAGGTGGGCATTGAAGGGGATTTCAAGAATAAAGTAGATGCATTGTCTCAAATGTTCTTCTCAAGGGAAATGGGAATTGAGGCTGAGATAGAGCTTTCAATGCCATCTCAGTTGCATGCAACTGCTTTGACGGTTGTGTCTTTGGATGCGATTCTGAGATGCATGCATAGCGAATCTTGCATTGTGTCCCACTCTCTGGGCATTGAGCAGGAACCCCAAGAAGAGAAACCTGCAGTTTCTCCGAGATTTCATTATCCTAGGTTGCCGCTAGGAAGCGTTTCGGTGCATCAATGCGAGCTCTTGGTGAATGCCACATGGGAACCTATGCTTGCTGTTGTCACAGATTTGTTGCGGGTGTGTTCACATGACAAACTTGAGAAAGCCCTTTTGAAGGAACTGCGAGAATTCACAGAGTCTATTGGAAAGCTACATCTTAGTGAACCTATGAATGCATATCTGGAGTCTCTTTGTCAGATTGCTTTATCTGATGCTGTCAGTACATCAACTGCAAGCACAGAGCAATCAGAGTCTTCCAAGGCAAGAGGATTCAGCAGTGATGCCGACGAGAAGTACAGACTTACACCCAAGACGATCCAAATAATGAAAACTGTGTTCAAAATTGCGCGAGAACTGGCAAATGATTTGGGACCTGCATGGCACATGGTTCTCGAAGCAATGTATTCCTTGGACCATATTCTAGTGCAGCAGCCCATTTTGGACAAGACGCTGGGATCGACCGATTTAGGCTCTAAAGGATCATCAAATGTCTCAGCAGAGGACGTGAAGGAGCTAACGGATACATTGAAATCAATGTTTGAGGGCACCCGCGAGATGTCTAGTGAAGGGGTTGTTTCTCTCCTTAGTGGCCTCCGGGATGTGAGTCTGCATCATCTGCCACAAGCGGAACAAGTTTCTCAACCAAAGTACGTGTTTAATGCATAGAATTATAAATATAAATACATCTTTGATGCTTACAAGATTCGATCGCGTTGCAGGATGTCGGCGCTGAATAGAATGGTGGATGTGCTTTTAGCAAATGATAACCGAATTTATGATCTTTGGGGAACATTCTTGAGCCATGTCCTGGAATTGGTGTCTGAAGATAGACCCCAAATACGAGAGGCTGCAATAAATGCTCTAGGAAAAGCCATTACGGGAGCACTGGCGAGTTTGAGTGCAAGCTCTGGTGAGGAAGACTCTACCGGGGGCCTTGAGCATATGCTCTTGGTTGCTCTGGAAGCACTTCATAACGATGACAAGGGCAGAGATGTTCAATTAGGTGTGCTTCGAGTTCTTTTGTCCATATTACAGAGAAATGGAGAAAGGTTGACCGATGGATGGACACCAGTCTTTCGTTTACTGGGCGTTGTACCAGAACAAGGCACGGCAGAAACCATCTCTCTCAGCTTTGAGTCACTGCAGTTAATTCATAATGATTATATGGCTGCGATGGCAAATGATCGAATTAAAAAATGCCTTGAAGTGGCTGAGTTATTTGGAAAGCAACAAATTGACGTGAACGTGAGCTTGACGACGATTAGTCTTTTGTGGAATGCTGGAGATATGCTTTGTCGAAGAGCAACTCGTTCAGAAGGTATATCTGAGGCGCAAGACGTCCAGGAGCCGTCAATCGGAGCTGACTCGTCGGTATCTAGAAAATCTTCTGAAGTTTTCACTGCGGAAATAGAACTTCTGTTGGACATTGTGTACTCTGCATTGTTTAGTATATCAAAAGATCCTAGGCCAGAGGTAAGAAATAGTGGTGCAAGGACACTTTTTGCAATAGTATCTGCACACGGAGAACACCTGTCAAAACAGCTGTGGCAAAAGTGCTTGTGGGAGATGCTGTTTCCATTGTTACGTTATGCATTCCATATGAGTGTCACTTCCTCCAAGGAGGAGGCCGAAGCAGCTTTGTTAGGTCAATCAAAGGGAGAACAAGTTCGGTTAGTCATGCATCACTCAAGAAACACTGAGCAAAAACAGTGGGATGAGACCGTGGTCGTCTCACTAGCAGGTATGGCACGTTTAATGCGAACCCATCTCAACATTCTCTCCGAAATGGAGGGCATTGAGGAGGGCTGGTCTGAACTTATGGTGGTTGTGGAGAGCAGCCTGGCAGGAGGCAGAAAAGAAGTTGCCCTTGCAGCCATGAATTTGCTGGGTGGGGTCCTTGGTCAGGATGAAGTAAATATCGTTATTTCAAAATCAATGTGGCGGCGTGGTATGCGTGCATTGGACGTTGGTGTCGTTGCTGCAACCAGTTCAGGATGCCAAGTTCCCTTGGGAGCCAGAACAGAGCTTGTGAACCTTGTCGGTACGCTCTACAATGCTAACAGGCGCAACTTTGACCATGATTCCTCTCTGGATGTCTATCGTTGGGTGGAAAGCTTTTGTGAGAATCCATGGAGCGAAGACGATGCGGCCAACCCAGTGCAGCCTGTTGGCATGCCCCCTGTACAAAAAACTGCACTTGGACTTCTTCCTAGGCTATGCCCAGACCATGACGAGATGCTTTGGCCAGACTTTCTGCGCATGGTGGCAAAACTTGTCGATCCTACGCATGCCATGGCCCTTTTTGAGGTAGAAAAGAAGGACAGAGAAAAGGGCGAAGACGATCCCATTCCTAGGCATGCATCCACTGCAGCAGACCAACTCCCTCCTCCAGCCAGTGCACAATACAGACTTGCTCTGAACGCAGCATTCGTAGAGAAGGTGCGGTATGACTATAGGTCGCTCTTTGTTGTACTGCATAACTATTTTGATGAGAAATCATCGTTAAGAATGAGTATATTTTTTGTACAGGCAATGGACCATTTGATATCTTTGTATGAAACAGCTCCACTCTGGGCTAGAGCTGAATCTCTAGCCGACATTGCATCTGTTCTTGGGCGTTGTTTAGAGGTACGAGTCATATTTTACTAAAAAGGAACCAATGCCTTGACAGTTCAGTGGAATGACGAAAAAACATTCTTGTTCGCGCCCGGGTTTGAACCGAGGACCTTCGGCGGTTTTCCTATGGAAGTGTAAAGCCGACGCGCTAACCAACTGCGCCACGCGAACGTAAAAGCAAAATCGGGAATTCTTTGCTGGACAGTTTCGTTTGAAAATTTTCACGTCTGCGCGGAATCGATCGATCGATCGATCAGTCAATTGATCAATGAATCTCCAAATCAAACGAGGTAGATACAATATCTGATAATGTCATATTGTTAATGCAGTTGCGCTATACGGCGTACTCCGAGACCCTGTGGAGGACAGCTGCCAGTGTCTTTTTGAAGCTGGTGCCCCTTGGTGTGCTAGCAGTAGATGCAACATCCCGAAAGTGGTCTGCGGAAAAAACGGAGGAGGAAATGGATTTTCCCTGGATAGCCGTTGCAGACGCATTGTCAGGATTTCTATTGGGACCAGCCTTTTTCCAGGAACAAGAACTAAAGCGGAGAAATGAGAGCTTGTCAAGAAGGACATCCTCTGTGGCTGAAGATGAGAACAAGACCCTTCCTGTGGTTCCAGTGGTCGAAGTTGCGCGGAGAAGGCAAAGTATAAGCAGAGATAGGGGTCGGGGAATGAGGGCATCTATGGACGAGGCTGCAGGTGCAAGGGATCAAACTACAAATAGGAGAGAAGATGGGCAAAGTAATGGTGGTGGTATGCAGGGACGAGAAGACGCTGAACTGGAGCTTCGAGTACTTGATGCCTTAACGGATGAAATACTTACAGCGTGTGGATCCGCTTCAGTGAATGCACTAGATAGACTGATATGTGTTGTTGAGAGAGGGATGGTGAGGCCACAGAAGTTCAATATTCCACAAACTACAACGTATTCCAACTTCAGTCATGTCTGTATCAGAAAAATGTATGCACTTTGCTCTCGGGGATCACATGCTGCTAGCAGAAAGAATAGTGGCATCGAGACCTCGGATTCTATGGTCAACGAGGAGGCAAGGCAAGTTCGCTATCATGTAGCTAGAAGGGCTCTGCCCCGCTTCTTGAGTCAGTGCAATAGAATGATCCGACGGTTTGCAGAAGAAACTCAATTTTCTCCAATGGGTGGTCCAGAGACAGAAAGGGCTAAATTAGAGCAGATTATATGCGTGCTAGAAGTTCTTGCTAGCATGACCTTGGCCCCAAGCGTGGCCGATGCTGTGCTACCTCCACAAGAGCCTATAACAGACTTTATTCATCTGATGAGGAAAAAGCCTGATATGGCGAATCGAGGGAAAGAGAGAACGCATCTGCTTCTGGTATATGGATCTCTTTGCTCCCTTGTTACTTGCAAAGAAAGCAGGATTCGGGACATGGTTCGTGATGTGTTGGGGCTCATTGGAGCTGAATTGGGCATTTCATTCTTTGAAAATATATGAATAATAAAGTAGTAGTACATTTCTTACCATGATAGTTATCCACACACTCTTTGGTACATTACTAATGCACAAGGCATATTTTCTAATATCCATTTGTACACCATATGTGTCATGCAGACGAATTACAGACACAATTCCGCAACAATCTCTTCAATTTCCTGCAAGCTTTGGGATACTTCGATAATCATCTCGAAAGAGCTCATGTCTTCATCAGATCGAATTGACTCGTTCTGAGCACCCTGCTCATCACATTGCGCCAAATTTTGCTTCAACGATTTTTCCTTGATAAGCCTTTGTAGATTCTCGTTTTCATTCAATGTCACCATCATGGTAGAAAGGGTATCCCCAGCCCAGCCAAAGTTTCGAGCCTTTATGTTGAGCTCTGCAGCATGGAATTTAGTTATGACTTGCATAGATGGTTGCAACGTCAGTGCTGCTGCGTAGCGTGCAAGTCGCGCAGCTGTTACACTTGTTGACGAATCTGCCTTTTGAAGCAAAAACGCAGCTGCGTACTCCTTCGCACACTGTCTCCTGAAATTGTCTACATCCTGTCCGGTGAAATTTGATATGGCAAAAAACGATTTTGAGAAGTTCGCAGTCGCCTTACTCCACTGGCTAGACTTGAAAGCCTTCGTACCATTCTCATGAGGTTTTCTTGCCGGCTTTGGGGGCTCTACAAATGCCTCAGCAGGCAGCCCGTTGGAAGTATCAAGCATAGTTGGCACGGTTGTGGTATCCATCGCCATAGTGCTGCTGCCCTCTAGGTCCATCACCTGTCCGCTCTCTTTGATTGCATTATCCCCGTCGGTTGTAAGAGAAAAGAGTGCTTCGAATTCATCCCACCCAGCCAGGAGATCGCTCTTAGGCATTTGAGGTGCCAGTTCTGGCTTCATAGGCTGAGTACTCCCTCCAAACATGTCCTCTGGCAATTCAGGCGCTGTTGCAATTTCTTCGTGCTCCGCAATATCACTTCGACTATCAATAGATTCAATAGAAGGTCTTAGAGCTGTCAAATCTGTAAATGGGTCATTGATAGGCTGCTGAGCTGAGCCCTCTCTACCAATATTCATTCCTGAAAAAGAGGACAGTGCATTGTCAAGAGAGCTCTGGGATGACGACTTGCTAAGTTGATCAATATCTGAATTTCTCATCTGCAGATCAATAAGAAAAATCATGTCAGAACGCTAACATGATCACCATTGTTCAATCACGAAGCTGATATCCAAATCATAGAACGCACAGAAAGCTGTTTCTTGAATGATGTCTTGGTAACATTTCCAAGTGTCAAGCTTTGAGCGGCAGATTTCAGTGAGGCAGTATCCTCCTCTGCCACATCATCTTTAGATTTGATTGTAAACAAAAATTTGCTTGTCGTTGCCGCAGCAAAGCTACTCGCAGACTTGCCACCAAATTGACTAGATTCATCATCTGAGCTGAAGAAGTCATCATCATCGTCATGGTCAATAAGGTTGACCGATCGCCGATACTCATCCTTGGTTTGTCTCTGGGGACTCTTACTAGCCTTAGACTTGTCTACAGATGCAGTTAAACTCGTCTCAGTTGCAGTCTCTGAAGCTGGACCCGCAGCACCAGTAATAACTCGCTGCACTGCCCCAAGACCTGAGCTCTCGTTATCATCAAAGTCTATGTCACTTTCAAAACCATTGATATCGCGCTCAGGCTCAACACTATTTTTTTCTTTTGCTAGGATAGCATTCGGTCGCAAAACAGCTCCGGGTATGCCAATATATGACTCAAGCTTTGTTCGATCAAGAGTGCCAATGGGCTCACCCTTGTCCTCCTCCTCATGTTCCATAAGCACCTTGCCTGAAGCAACTGCATCTTCATCGACCTTTAATGATGCCTCCATAAAAGGCAATCTGTCGATGGGCCCCAGATCAAAAGTCTCCATAACATCTAAATGCTCTTCTGGGAGTAGGTCATTTGAATCCAACTCATCCTTGGAAGTCTTTTGCCTCTTCAAATCCCAGTCATCAACAAAGGGTCTGCCGCCAAATTTCGGGTTCCCTATAGATACACTCCTTCTAAATGCATCTTCATTTACTGCAAGAAGATGATGTGAGAGAAGTTGTGCTTCTTGACCTCCTCTACTTGCATACATTTGCAGCCCGGCAAAATCACCCTGAAAGATGCACAAGGAAAAAAGATCACTCCATGCACCCGCAGCTTCAAACAAATCTCTAGCATGTTTGAAGTGACCATGGAGTTCACATGCTCTACCAAGCGTGACAAGCTTCAAATACAAAGGGGAACCGTTGCTCGGGTGGCTGCACACACAAGACCAAAATTGTTACATGAGCATAAATCCAAAAAAAAAGAATTCTTGCTCAAATAAATAACTTACTCTGGGTAATATTCGCTGTTTTCGTATTCAGAAAGAATTTTCTGTGTTATCGGGGCCCAATTTCCTGCCGCAGCTTCAAGAATTGCTTTTCGGGTATCTGATATGCTGTCCAATTCACTAACAGTGGCTGCAGCTGAAGCCAGAGTGGAGAACCCAGATGCTGCAAGTCTATCTAGTACTTGAACTGGGACTTTCGTTGCGTCATAGCTTGACAATAGACGCTTCATGGCTCTTTCTGCACGCGAATGTCCACCAGGTAATATTCCCTTGGAAGACAATTGTGCCCAACCCAACAGCATCATTGGCATAGGGTCCCATGCACGAGTAGCACTCTCAGCAGCCCCAGTCTTTAATTTGTACGCCATCACGATTCTATCTCCTTGTGCTGCTAGCAATACTGTCGGTGGTCCCATCAAAAGACTTGCTGCATGTGATAATGTGCCTTCTATGGAAACATAGAACAGATGATTGGCCGAAGTAGAGACAAGAAGTGATGGACCTATCCACAAGCATGATGTTGGATTGCCAGAGTCAGCAGGAATAAAGGCTGTACAAATGACATCTAAATTGTCTGACAGTATCATGATTCTATCGCATAAAAGAATTGCGAGAAGGCATGGCAATGCTTGATCTGCTCCGTCCAAACCTTCATGGAATTCGTCAAATGGATCCAGCAATGTCTGCCAACCTACTTGCACAATTGCTGATGGCAGTTGGCAGAAATTTCTGGATGAAAGTACCTTTGAAGACTGGTGATATATTGAACCACTTTGCGATACATCTACTAAGCATAACCTGGACAAGAGCAGAATGAATTATATTAATCGTATGATGAGTGACACAGTCAATGCGATGTGCTAAAATATACCCCAAAACTCACTTATTCGTCATTGTCAGAACAAGCATTCTCTTTGGAACTTCCACCCTCTTAGCTTCATAGGATTCCCACTCTTGCATAGCCAATTCCTCCTCTTCATCTGTCTCATCGTTTTCTGGATCTTCATTAACTTCCGGCCTTGGTTTAGGGACGCCAGAAATTCTGGAAGGTGGGCCAGGGAACAAGCGTGAAATCCTTCCTTCTTCAAATTTTGAAACATATAGCATCCCTTTGACACCATGTTGTGCTAATTTGGTAGTATCAAACACAGCTACAGAACTCCCAGAGTTGCTCAAAATAGCAGTTAATTCGTCTCTTGAGCCTACGAAAGTCCCATCTCGCCCAGGAAACCACCATGATCCTGGAGATACAGCCACATCCTTGTCTGGGACTGCTGTGAACATGCATGTTCCAGTGGCAAAGGGTAGATCCGGTTTTGCTGGCGAAATGATTGTTGAAAATGATAGCCAAAGAGACTTTTTGTTACTGTGAGCACATCGCAACAAAACTTGTTGTGTGCTCCCAGTTGAAAGATTTGGTGCCATGTGACCAGACAGAAGTCCATGTGCCAAATCGTAAGAAAACACTTTTTCGTCTCTGCAAAATAAACATGAAACAAATCATATACATTTCCCTCAATACATCACAATGTTGATATTAAGGATATTTCTACTACAAGCAATCCACGTACGTTGACAAATACAGCATTCTTGGCAAATATAATTGTGATGTTATGCTGTCATGGTCATTGGCTCCTTGTATCCAAAAATCTGGAGAGGAATGCATTGGCAAGCAAGATGGTGTACCGTAACCTCCAGCAGAATTACTGACATCAACAGTAGTAATGACTGGAATTCTAAAATGAGATACCCCGAGCTGCTGTGCATTTGTTGTCCAAAAAGCCATCATCCCAGTTTCTTCATGAATCACAGCCCCAGCAACGAGAGAATCCCCACTCACATCAGCAATATTTTGGGAGCCCCCCCCAGGACCAGCATCGCCTTGCAATACAGACCAAAGTGAGCTTGGTGATGCATTGCATGGAACAAACACCATTCCCGATTTGGATGCAAACATTTTCCAGGCAAAAAAGCCAACATTCCCTCTAGCCTGTTTTGCTGCTGCTATTACTGTCCAATTCCTTCTGACAAGACCAAATCCAGATATGACACCCCCTGTACCACTCTTTAGAGTCGTTATTATTTTCAAATCTCCGAGAGATGTGCTCTCTACTACAGTTATCCCACTTCTTTCTGCTTCAACAAAGATCAACGTATACCTCGGATTTAATGGATGCAACTTCGTGTGAACTTTTACCCTCTCTTGTGTAGCAACAAAAGGAAGGGAGCATTGTCCCATCGGAACAAGCATACCTCCAGCAACACGACATGCCATCAGTTCGCCTTCCACACTCAGGACGTACACAACGCTCTCCTCTGTCGGGTCAGAAGCAAGCCCCACCAAGGGTTTCTTATTCTCAGTCTTCAATTTATGCCCTGGCAGCAACTCCTTCTCCCGTTTCTCTCCTTTCCCAAGACTAGGAAGCGATGTATGTACCGTTCGCAGCGTTTTTTTTCCCATGGGTGAGTAATACACCACTGGCGATGCCCCTGCCGATACAGCAAGCATCCCAGACACCAGCGGCCTATCAGCATATTTTGCAGGAGCTATGAGCAACGTCTCCTTCTTCCATGTTTTCGTCGACCATGCAAATATATTTCTTTCCTGCACATCGAAAATGCAAACAAATGAATATATTTAAACAGATACATGCACAAATAATAATAATAGCTCGACAAAAAGTGCAAAAAACAAAGTGAATAAAATTATGGCACCACACACCTTTGTCAACAGTACAATATAAGACCCATCGAACGAATACTGCAATTTCACTGGAATCCCATCACAATCCACCATATTACGACGGCACCCAGATACCGCATCGTATTCCACGATTGCCGCATTCGTAGCTACAGCCAACACTGGAAAATATGGATGCCAGCACAGAACCGATCCTGCTGCAGCATCTCCTCCCTGCAAAGCGTATTTCCCTCACCTTACATTATTCCTACCATCAATTTCAAAATTTATCCCCTCAAATATTGGATTTGATAGACATGAAAGATGCACACCACGAGACTTCATCGTCCTGTGATCGCACCATAAGTACATAAACGAGGAGGAAACAAACATACGCACCTGAATAGAAGCATCGATCGACTCTTTAGATACAAAAATTAGGCTACTTGTCAGTGGTTCTACGTCTTGCTCCAACATTTGCAGTTGTTTCAACTGAGCAGGCCCACCCACGCCAGGATTTCCCTGTGACACTACAGCAGGCGGTGTCAGGCCCCCGAAAAAGGGCTTCAGACGAGACATTGTTACTTATTGTATTAAAAATTTACTGCGTACACTGCGAGAGGAAGGGCAGTTCCACCTTTGATGATTTTTTCCAGTCTGCTGTACATTGTGCAGAGTAGGGCGCCAGCAGTCTACCAGAGGCAGGGGACGTATGAGGTAAGGCGGTAGAGTGCTCGACCTGATTATCCGTATCAATCAAAACTTAACAAATTTGGAATATTAAGATACCGGTAGTGTCATTAAGTGGCCGCGAATGCGCGATAGACTGTGAAAAGTGTTTCCAACCGTCACACAACCATGGGCAACGGTAAAGCGAAAAGCAATAGGCGTCGCAGGGAGAAACGCAATAGCGTAAAATCAGAAAATTTAGATGAGCCATTGTGCGAGATGCACAACGTGGAACTTGAGGGATCACGAGCAAAACGCTCGGAAACAGATCGCGGAAAAGCATTGGTTGCTGCGCTATGTCTGCAACAAGGGCTCCCTGTGCTGCGAAAAGTTGTAAAATATATCCTGAAAAAAATATTAGAGTCGTGGGAAGTAGTGTATGGTACGGTGTTTTGGGCAATGGGAAAGAAAAGAGCGAACATGTTTCAGTTCTTTCAAGACTTTGGAGTCTTGCAGTTGTTGGTGGACCGCTTGGTCGGCCTCGTGATTCATACCCCCATGAAGGTGATTCGATTATGGCACTCAAAAGATGCAATGAGGACTGAAGATTGGCAGACGAATGCGTGGAAGAAAGGGTTGGTGGTTCCTTTGCCACATGGCAGACTGATGTTGGATGTGTCCCTGGGATGGATGAGCAAGACCAAGAAGGCAAAGGAAACTTTGAGCGATGCCGAAGACCACGTTGAAGGAAATAATCAGTCAATTGATGATGGAAAACTAAATTGTGGGATTTATGAGAAATCCAAGGAAGCGGCTTTTGAAGCATTGGGGGAATACTCAAAAATTGCATCGTCGCCTGGACCAGAATCAAAAAAGGCTGTGATGAAATTAGATGTGGAGGAGGACAGAATTTTGGCTGCGAGATGAGTGGATCTGGAGACTAACGATTGATATGCTTGTAGTTCACATGTAATATAGATATCTAAAATCTCTCTCCGTAAGCTAAAAACATGTTCCATTTTCCCTTGTTATAATCTTTGATTGCCTCTGCGCGGAGAGCACCCAACTTGATGCCTGCGCCCAAGGAAGATCCTTTCCCAACACGCCTGTAGTACTCTGTAGGATTTCCATTGACTTCTTTTGATGACCCGAGATCGCTTCCCATCTCATAGAATGCATATACTTGCTTGCCCAGTACGGGTACTCGTATCTCTGCAGCTGCTTCAATAAATCGTCTACAGGCTGCAAGTTCCCCAATGTTGTAGCCACGTACGGAGTATGGACCTCCAAGCAAAAAGCTATCGTATACTGGTAAGTCTCCGGTAGTGTTTCCTACATTTGCTTGAATGACAGCCGTAATTGGTGGTGACTTGTTGCCTTGCTTGGGCTTTTTCAGCTGAATGAATCGAGTGGATCCAATAGTCATGCGGTTGAAGAGTGGATAATTGGTTCCGATGCCTAGACCTTGGTCCACCTGCAAACATATATTTATTGATTTTATGTGTTTAAGACGGAATTATGTAATCGTATACGAACTGAAATCCATGCATAGGCATCAGCAAAGTTTTTGGGTAATGAAAAAATCATCACAGGAATATTCTCAGTATCGAGAAATCATCATTGTATCCTCACATGCCACATGAATGCACATATCTGATAAGTAACACTAGTTCTAACATACCGTGAAGATATCCCTACTTCCAATCTGTTGCCCATTGACCATGTATGTCGTGTCCCTCATCAGCGAACCCTGAGCGTACACCATTCTGTCTCTGCCAGTCCCTCCCAAGGTTGTTGGTGGACCATCTGCAATATACTGGCCAAAGGGCGTAGATCGCATTCCTCTGGAGCACAGAGCTCCATTTTCGTCTAACGTAGAAACTTCCTGAGCAACGATTCCAAGGGACCCCTGCGACGTTCTTGTATATTGTTCTGTGATTGCCAGTTTGGCCCCAGATCTGTCAATCCAAACCACTGGGACTTCATCTCCAGATGGTCCAGGTGTAAAGACTCCACAAAGTTTCCTGGAGTTGAAAATGGTACCACTGAGTTTAGTCTTTTTCTTGTCATCAAGACCGTGAATGTAAGGGATTGAATAAATCAAGCGGTACGACAAATCCTCAGATGGTGCAAGGAAGTTCTTTGTGTTGATTGAGGCAGCTAATGTTGCTGCTCGCCCTTGCAGATTCCTATGCTCGTACGTAATTGTTCCACCTGGAACAAGAGAAACAAGAGATGGTCGATTATTATCTCCTGGCGCAACCTGCCATTCCATCTCAAGATCTGCTGTCTGAACAGGCTTCTCTCTCACCATAACATCAACTTCGACTCTGGAAGGGTCCTTTTCATTCTGCCGAGGAAACACCTGAACATTATCAAATAGTTCAAGAGCAAAAACATTTTGCAATGTCTTACGTCCATCATTCATACTGTACAGAGTCCCTACTTCGACAGGACAGTGCTTCAGAATAAAGTCCTCTGGTATTGATCCCTTCTTCTCAGACGGGTTTCCATCCTCATCCACAAACACCACACCAACTTTGGATGTTCTCCCTTCCACAACGTGGGCAACAACATTTCCGGTTGGCATTCCCGTAAAATGGGAGATGTATGACAATCCAAAACCACGGTTCTGGTACCATCCTTCTATGACATTCTTAATTGCAGCCATTGTCTCCATTGTAAATGCTTGTCCTCTGTACCCCTCTAGTTTTGCATTTGTCTCCTCCACGATTGATTTGGGAAGCACTTTTGCACCCTCCACAGAAAATGTCTTGATTTCTGGATAACGTTTCTCCACGAAATCAAATACGACGCGGAACTTGCCCTTTTTCTCTGGAACCACTTTAGCGTTGACAGACTCGAATAATCCCGTATTATACAACTGCTTGATGTCCTGGCTCAACTCCACACGACTGCATGTAAATCCAGCCTGACAGTTTAAGGAAGCAAACAAGTCTTCTTCCGTGGGAATTCCTTCGCCAACTGGCAAACCTTGTGCCTTTATTTCACTGCAGAAAAATCCTCCTGCTGCAGCTTCAGTACCATCCTCGTCTGCTTCCCCTTCCTCTTCGTCTTCTTCTTCTGCATCCTCGTCCTCCTCTTCCTCATCCTCTTCATTTTCCTCATCCTCTTCTTCCTCGTCCTCTTCGTCATCAGCATCTGCGATGGTGTATATTTCTTGTGCTCCACGGCCACCATCACCGTCGCCACCATCCCCATCACCGCCTCCACCATTACCATTACCATCGTTTCCACCCATCATAAATACAGGGAGAGCCAGAGAAAAAGGACCTACGCAGGAAAAACCCAACTTCCACGAATCCCGCACAAGGGACTTTGCGTCTCCAAAAACTGTCGACGGCAGAGGAAATTCCTTTGCAGTCTCCCCATCCAAGCCGCCTAGTCCACTTGTACTGTCACTAGATGAGTGTAAAGGTGACATCGAATTCATATTCTCACTGCCGCCGCGCGATGCAGCCACCAAGACTCTTCTGTGGCATCGGCCTGCCGGTGACTTGATGCATGGACGAGACTTGACAGCTCGCACATTTTGCGATTCGCCAGTCAATCTAGCTCGGCAAATGGTATTCATCGAATATCTAGGTATATTTCTTACTGCGGTATTATACACGAGTGCTGACCGACTGTCACCACCAAAACCAGCCTCCTTTCAACCACACCCAAGACTTGCTAGATGCGAAATGAAGCTCTGCAATTCCAGCAATTCTAGGATCTAGTATAACTCACGTACCAAATATTATTTATTTCTATCTGGAACGCATTTGCCTCTCATACTTATCCACAACACTACTTGGCCAAGCCATGGCATGCCATGATGGGCAACCAAGATCAGGTTGATTTTGCTGGAGATGGCATGATTTCACAATAGATCCTGAATTCATTCATCTCAGTGAGCCATTAAATTTATTTAAGTTTTTTTAATTTCACGAGGACTTTGCCAGAATATTCTCTGTACTAGCATAGATAGCTTGTATCTCCTGAATTGAACTGCCCATGCATGGCAGCGGAGTTGTGTAAAGAATAACTCGTTGATTGGTAACATTCGTCCGGTATCTTGGTTAAGGAAAGTGATATTAAAATGGCTTTGAAAGATTCTGTGAAAAAGCGAACACATAAGGAGCGCTCTCAGCCGTACGTAAAGAGAACCAAGTCATTGACACAGACAGATTTCTTGCGTTTGCATCTTTATTTTGTTGTCATTGGTTTGCCTTTTGCAGTTACAGGCATCCAAATATGTGTTAAAAAGTACAATATTTGGTACTGGAGGAAAATGAATGACTTTTATATCTTTTATATTGCAGTGCGTCCAGAAGAAAGTATGGACTCTTGGAGAAGAAGAAGGACTACCTCCTTCGTGCAAAGGACTTTCACAAGAAAGAGACAGCCATCCGGGTACGCGAAATAGGTGCATTGCAGTGATTTTATTTGAATTGAATATACTAAACGTATACTGTCTGTTGCAGGTTCTCAGGCAAAAGGCGGAGGAAAAGAATCCAGATGAGTTTTATTTTGCCATGGAGAAGGCAAGGACTAAGAATGGAGTCCATCTAGCAGGCCAGATTGAGGCTAATCGATACACACAAGAGCAGATAAAGCTTATGAAAACTCAAGATGTAGGATATTTAACCCTTAAATCGCAGGCGGAGAAGACCAAGGTAGAGCGATTACGGCAGAACCTTCATCTTCTAGGAAGTGCTGCTCCCCCAGAGAGGCAGCACATCGTATTTGTCGATAATGATAAGGAGGCAGAGACGTTCGATCCCGTGAAGCATTTTGACACCCCTGCAGAGCTTTTGGATAGATCTTTTAATAGGCCTAGAAATGAGCAGCTCAAATCTTCCATTATAGTCAGCAAGCTTGGGTCGGATTCCATAGAAAAGGCTACCAAGAGAACAGCAAAATTAAGAAGCATAGCATATAAGGAACTTGAGCAGCGAGAGCGACGAGAAAAAACGTTGCAAGAAACTGCATCACATCTTGAAGCTCAAAAGAGAAATATGTCCAAAGGACGAAGAATTAAAATAAAGGCCAATCCTGGGAGTGGAAGCACTCATCAGTATCGATGGAAGTCTGAAAGAAAACGATGACCAGAGTACAATGTAAATGATTTGGCATGTTTCACCATTGATCTTCCCACGTTAATTTCGAAATGATCAAAATTTCCCATCCTTTGATTCCGGCATGGATTCGATCTTCCCATTAGGATATGTGCACGTACCAAGTTTGAGTCGTCAGTCATCGTCCAGACAGACAAAGGAAGTAGCCACCTCCTCCGAATTCGGGTCTTTTTTATGGAAGGCATAGGCCTGCGCATGCTGCGCGAGCACAGCAGGCCAAATCTCTCCCTTTCTTCCGCCTCGACCGAGGGCATTTCCCCTTAAGATGGAATTGGGAATAATTTTGACGGATCGGGACTGAGTTTCCGTCGTATCATTAAAGAGTAAAGAAATTCCCTGAGAAACCCAGGATGCTGAGACGCGGAGGGCAGTCGCTGTTGGCCTCCGGTCGAGCCTGCGAATCGGTGCTCGAGAGGTTGGGGCACAAGGGATCATCCGTGGCAGCTGCATTGGAATGGTGCGTGAAAAATGTATTTTTATACTATTCTGTCTGGGTATGGAGCATGTATTGTGGCAGGGTTGTGATTGATCCTGGACTGCAGCGACGCATCATTCTCACGCTTCCGTGCCTAGAGACCTTGTCGTCTATGTGGTTCAGAGGCTACTCTGCTTTCAAAATATCTTATGATCTCTAGTGTATATCTTTTGGTGGGGTACATAGTAACGATTTGATGTGGTATCGTGTGACGTGTGTGCAGCAGTGAGACTCAGGTGAGCAGTGCCGTGTCAGGCAACAATAATCCTTTTAGCAACGACGGTGGGCGTCGACTTGCATCTACTCAAGTGGTAAAGCAACGGATGCGCTCTGTGGCTAACATTCAAAAGATTACAAAGGCGATGAAGATGGTTGCTGCGTCAAAGATGAGAAGTGCACAGGCATCAACCGAGAAATGCAGAGGAATGCAGGAGCCATTCTTGAGAATGTTGGGAGATTTGCCAAACGCGGAAGCTGAGAAAAATATTACAATTCCTATTACGACGGATAGAGGACTTTGCGGAGCAATTAATACTATGATTTGCAAGTATTCAAGGGTTACAATGAAGGCTGCTAATCCAGAAGCAGAGAACATGCTGGTTGTGTTTGGTGAAAAGGGCCGGTCTCAACTCCAGCGTGATATGAAGAATAATATCTACGGTACTTTTGCTGATACACAAAAAGTCCGGCTGACGTTTCCATTAGCATGTAGTGCCGCGGAAGAAATTTTGAAGACAGAGTATGATGTGGCCAGGATTGTGTTTAACAGATTTGTTTCGGCGATTGCGCAGAAACCAACGATTGCTACTGTTTTGTCACCAAATTCATTGGAGAAAGAGGCTGAAGCCGGAGGATCTTTGGATAAATATGAGATTGAAGGCCCTGGGCGTGCCGAGCTGCTTCAAAATTTGGCCGAATTCCATCTGGCAACATCCTTATACACTGCTCTTTTGGAGAACAATTGCAGTGAACAGAGTAGTAGAATGAGTGCTATGGAGAATTCGACCAAGAATGCTGGCGAAATGCTTGGCAAGCTGACGTTGACATACAACAGGTCTCGTCAAGCCTCCATTACAACCGAGCTTATTGAGATTATCAGTGGTGCTACAGCCCTGGAAGAGTAATCCTGTTTGTTTTACAATGTAGTCTTCATATTATTATCGAAAAAAATCTTTTTCTGTTGTAAATACTCTCTGATTGCGATGGGGTATGAATAGAAACCAGTGGCATCCAAAGCTTTGTCTACTAACTGCAGTCTTTAGGAGCAACAACCACACTGAGTCCACCACTGCGCCCCTTCAGAGAATCGTGTCAAAATATTATTGAAAGAAAAGCAATTTTATATAGTTTCTATATACTGCTCACTGCTAAGATGAAAGTGTACGTAATTGCCGCATAAGCTCCAAGGCTGGACCCTGAGGAAGGCTCTGGTGCTGGTGCCAGCGGTGGTTCACTAGTTGGTGGAATATTTGTTATGCTTCCTTGAGGAGCTGGGGGCATGCTCTCTGGTGAAGGCATTGCCTTTGTGTTAATCCAGTCGTTGATATTCACAATCTGTACTGGGACAGCGCTATTTTTCAATGTCCCGTCCCCGAGAGGGCACTCTCCTTCACAATTAAAGGTATTTCTGCCCCAGCACCACCCAGTCCCGTCTGCCTGAATGCCACAACGAGCCCCCGATGGCCCACTCGAGACTAATACCCATTCAGTAGACTCGTCAACAAGAACTGGGAAATTGGATTGAGGGCTACCTTCTGCAAATGCCTCCCCAATCGTGTATCCCCAGCAATAAAGAGCAGAAGTCGCAGCCTCCACTGCACAAGGAATTCTACCAGCAGAAATGGATTGCCATACTTTTTTTCCAGCAATTGGTACAGGATTATCCTCAAAGCTCTCAAATGTCTCCGAATAGTCATATGATCCAAAGTCGTCTGAATTTCCCTCACAGAACCCACCAGTATCTACATTATAGCACAGTGTTGCATTGTCCCCCAACTGCCCTCCAAAGGCAAAGTCGATATCCACTTGCTCTGACAATCCCCACCCGAAGCCAGAACCAAGACTATCTATACCTAGCGTAAAACCGTCACCGGCGGATATCGTCTGCCACTTTCCCTCGATTTGACTCGGAATGCGTGTCACCTCTTCACCTTGGCTAGAGACTTGCTTGTAGTTATTCAGCCCCCAGCACCAGCCTTCTTCGTTAGACTTCGTCGCACATGTGTGCTGAGAACCGCATGATATCTCTCTCCAACTCTCCATATCAACATCAGAGAACACAGGGATTGGAGTCGAAGACGAAACGTTATCTCCGGATCCCAATTGACCAGCAGAATTATCACCCCAGCAGAATGCTTTACCGAGATCTGTGATTGCGCACGCATGGTACGTTCCCACGCAGAGGCTCTCAAACGTGCGACCTCCAACAATCGGTGTCATTTTAGTTACTACAGAATCTTCACCAATCTGCCCGCCATCCCCCAATTGCCCAGAACTGCCTTCTCCAGTGCAGTATATATTTCTATCCGTCTCTTTCAGGGCACACATGAACCTCAGCCCTACCCCCACTTGCAGCCACGGGCCTTCGTCGAGCAACTTTGGCGCTTTGATAGGAGTAAAATTATCTACTAAATCACTGCCCCAGATGTACAAACCACCGTCGGACGATATCCCAGAAAAGGTGTCATACCCAGAGGTCATTCGGCCTCTGGCTGGCTTTGGTTCACCTGCATGGTGTTCATCATTCAATGTGTCGGATGTACGCATCATCAGTCTAGAGATATATTCTAATTCCTATGCTACGTTTTCACTTGCATATCCCCCATCAATTCACAGTACACCCACAACGTGAGCATCTGGTGCAATTCGTCCAATCGACTTTGTGTAAAACGCACACGGCTCAACAGTAGGCAGGGGATCTCCGCCACCCGCCCCTATAACTGCGACTAAATGTAATCCGATTTCAAAGTACAGCCACCCCGATGACATCTCCTTTTCAATATGTAATCTATGTGTAAATTACGATTATAAGAAGTCGATATTGGGTCCAAAACCTGCCAGAGAAGCAGGAAAGGCTCGATGTCAAAATCCAGCGACATCGAAGCTTCCCTTAATAGGTGCGTTTTGAGAGAGATGTTAGCCGTTTGCGAGGCACGAATCTAATTATTAGTGTATATTTTGTAATATGGAAGTCAGTATGATTATCGAAAGTATTGTTTGACGCGATTTCCGCGTGACCCGTTTGAACCTCATTCCGTTGACGAGGCTGCGCTGCAGGGAAGCCCTGCACTTCGACGTCCACATGCTCTCGATATGCAATCACATTCAAGATTTAGTGAGGAATTATGGTGCAAACTATGCGTTGGTGTACTGGCTGAGTGATAATGATCAATTGAAAAAATGCACCACTGTGAACCTGGGCTGGAGGGATGCCATTTCTGATGAAATCTTTTCCGCTTTCAAGAAAAAGTCGACACTGGTGCTGCAAAAAAATACTTTGACATTATTTCCTAAATGTGCCAAGGTGATATGGGGCAGCGGGACAAGTTCGCCAAAGGAAAATGCCCAGGGGTGGTGGAACAAGAAAAGGTCCATCAATAGGAAAATCCTGAACTTTGAAAGGCTGGGATACCGCTTACCTGCAATAATAGTAGTTAGAGGAGGTGAGAGGTCTCTGAGTTTCTGCTTTCCTCCGAGAGACCAGGAATTAATGCGATTGGCAAAACGTATTGATGACCACTATGGGGTATCTTTGGAGTTGCAAGGAAAAGGGTTACCTCCCAACCCCCCCAGGCTGCCCTCTGCACCCAAAAAGCGTAGTATCTTCCCAAAATGGAACTGGAAAAATTCAGATAAGAAGAGGTGGAGGCCGTCGTCCACTAGGCAAGAGATAGAGGAGTTTCTTGGCATGGAGCACATCCATGACCCTGGCTCCCTTGCATGGTACAGTAACCAGCTCAAAAGCTCGGACAGCGTGCCAGTGCATCCATTGTATGAAACAGAAAACTTATATCAGTGGGCATGCTTGGATGCGAGGGTGTACGGGGACAATTTGGCCACACATCACAACATGTTTGTCCAGGTGGATCTTAGCAAGGACGCTAATGCCACTATATCTTGCTCTTGCGACGTGTATCGCCACTGCATAGTCAATCCTTGTTGTGTTCATACTGAATATATACGTATAAATGCAGGCAAATTGAGACAACTGGAATTTGGTGAGCCAGGTGAGGTGCTTCAGTTGTGCAAGAACAATGGGGACATCGTTGGATACTATGTGAATGGATGCTTCGTGCGACGCCAAGGCAACAAAGGCTATAGATGTGATACAGACAAAATGTACAGTTGTCAGCACGTGAATACAGTATGCGGGGAGTTGGGACTAGATGAGGGCCCTGAGGCATTAAAAGAGAGAGCTGTGGCAGAGAGCAGCGAGGATAGTGAGGATGAAGTAGAGGCAGAGCACCTTCCCACGAATGCCTGGATCACGCAACATCTCAAACATGACAAAATAATATATCCCTATACTCAGGAGATGGCGAACGTCGTGACCAAGAACGCATTTCATGGATATGGGATGGACAAGGAGCACCCATGCATGTGGTTCGGTGGGGTTCTGAAGCCAGACGTTCCGGGTACCAAGTGCCTTTGTATGCTTGACTATAGGGACGAGGACATGAAATTAGAGGATTATCTCTGCACAGTGTACATGAAAGAGCCTCACTGTGCGAGGCAAATGCCCTGCATGAGGCTAGAATGCCCAAATGGCAGGAAGGCATGCACAAGGCACTATGCAGGTTTGCAACACGGTCTCTGGCGAATTGGTCAGGCAAGAGTCGTAGAACTGGATCTATTGGTGAAATGTGCCTTAAATATCATACATTTTCCAGGGGCTTCTTTTGCAGCACAGTGTGATCAACTCTCTGAAAGCTATGACTTCTACAAACTGCATGGGGGGAATACTGAGGGATTCCTGGACGTCAACTCTTTCCGTGCAGCTGTGTACGACGTGGCTAAACGTCTTGATATAGACTTTAGTGAGCTTCAACAGGAGTGCCAGAGCCTGTCTGGGAGTGAGATGACCCACATGAACATGATGCTTTGTCCAATCTGCAAGGACAGGCCTGATGTCATCATCATGGACGGAACTTCCATGACTATCAACGCCAGGTCATGCAGTGCACCATCTATAACATCCCCATGGGGAGATGAGACCAAAATAAGGCCGCATGCTATGTTGGACCGCTGCTTTTTTAATGTAGTGAAGGACCGAAGCGTAGGACGGTCAAGGTGCAAACGCAAAAGGGTGATCAACCTGCTCCAAGGCTTCGAGGCATGGTTTGCTCCTTGCAAAATATCTAGACGAGATTATAAGGATATAAATGAGCTCCTGGAGCTGTCTAAAGCTTGGAGACTCGACGGTTTTATCAAGTGGGCCTACCAGGCATGCAGGGAGGCTACAGTCAGCAACCAAAAACGAAAGGCAGTGCAGAGGGTGCTGCGTGAGCTTGCTTCTTCCAGTCCTGCTGCATCATATCTCCCTTACGCTTCTGCAAAGGTTCTCAAGGAGCATTTGGATGTGCAGGAGGTACCTCCCAATGCGATGCAGCGGTTAGGACCCTGTCTGAAGGGGTTGTTGCAGGCAGGTTGCAAGCAAAATGAAAATGGTGCGATATTTCCTTCGTCTTGGACTCCATTCCTGGCAGAATTAGCCCAAAGAAGCATGGATACATACGAATCGCCCTATTGCCAGCAAGAATACGGGCTTGGCGGGGAAATTTCGCATCATGGGGACCCCTCTATTCTTCACGATGGGTACCTTGAATCAGGGATCTGTTGCGGGCTCCCTAGACTGCGCCACCGACCTAGGTACGCGTGTGATAACATACAAGATGATACAGAGTACATGGGAAGGGATAAGCCTCCATGCAAGCATGCTTTTGGCAAGGCTGGGACGAGAACCGGAGGTGTCTTCACCTGCATGTGCAAACACGGCATTACATATGGTTGCTTCATCATCAAGGAGGCGGAGGGCCGTAACGAACCTTTTACTTTCCTGACTTGTTTCTTGAAAGAAGCCCCCAAGATAGTGATATACGATTTTGCGTGCTCGTTGATGGACTATTGCCTAAACCGTGCTCCAGGTTATTTCAAACACACCCTCTTCTTTGTGGACAAATTTCATTGGGTGAACCATGTCAGCTGTGCGAGGACCTTCAATATAAGGGAGCATAGTGAGGATAAATTTGTGGTAAGCAGCACCGGAAACTCTGAAGCGTGCGAGCAACTCAATGCTGCAATGAAGAGGTTGAGATTTGTGCTGTCCCGCATGGCACAAAGGCCTTTCATGATATTCCTGCGCCTGTTCGTCGCAGTGTGGAACAAGAAGAAGCTAGAAAAGGTTAAAGGGCTACATGACAGGGGGCAGGCTGCAAGAGTGTGCACAGAAGCTGGTCCTGCTGCTGCCCCGACGTAACTGCCACCAACCGCTTCTGAGAGCACCCAGATTTGAATAGATTGAAGTTCCCACGCAAGTCCCTTCCAGATGTGTTCACGAGGAATCGATTTGAATATATAACATGGTATATTAATCAGCTCGTGTCATTCGATTCAAAGAAAAACGCAGGATACCAAGCTTGTCCAGCCACTCAACCTTTTTGGACTCCCTTCGCTTTTGCAGTTGGGCTTCCAACTTGTCACAGATCTCTTGGACATGGGAGGAATGACAGAATGACACGCCCTTTGGAGCATACTTAGTGGAAAAAGCAAGGAAATCTTCCAGCCAGCCTTCGTCATCGGTGTCATTGCAGAACCAATGGTAGTTGAGCAGCATGGTCTTGCCAATGTTGAATTTCCTGATGCGTCTGTTGTTTTTCTTGTCCACGGTAATGAGATCTGACAGGTCATTCTTCTTCATACTCTCGGGAACACAAGTATTGATAGCCCGTACCAAGTCCTTTTGCAAGAAGTAAGTCCCCTCTTCGATAGGGTTGCCCTCCCTGTCTGTTGCGTGCTCCTCCATTGGCCGCACATGGATTGGATGCACCCCTTCGTGCTCCTCATCGCACCATTTGACTCTCTCAACCTGAAAAACAAGTGATTCATCTTGTTCACCTATGTCATCCTCTACGATGGCAGCGCGCCTCTCATCACCCTCATCATACGGTGTGATTGGTATTTGAGGCATGGTTGGTCCATTGTCTTCTCTGCTGTCATGCTCATCCAGCACCCTATCGCCTACTAAACACCGCAAATCTTCCATGGAATTTTTCTGCGCTCTATGAAACGAGCTAAATATGTCACATACGCTCTCAAAAGAGCTCAAGACCATAACTTGTGGTCTCAATCTGTGTTCTGATATGGTGTTTCAACTCGTTGCACTCTTGCTGTACCAATAAGAGTTGCTCAACTTCCGTCTGAAGCTGTCCGCACTTGGCTTTCCACTCTTCTACACACTCTAAAGCATCTCCATAGTCCTTCAGAAGACTTTGCAGCAGTCGGTTACACAGATCGTGGTCCAAATTGCCGGAATCCACCTCACCACCAGCAAGCAACTGATACCTAGCCTGAGGACAGCTCTCCTGCGATCTGAATAGCTTGGTCCACATGAAATCGGCCCATTTTTTGCGCTGAGACTCCTTACCCCTAAATATGAAATCTCCAGCTGTCACAGAGTTTGAGACCGTATTAAATTGCTCTAATAGAGCGTGAGCACAAGAGTCACCCTCAACACCAAAGGTCTGACGGTATCGTTTCCGCGATTCGGGGCCCGACATAACATATGTGAGCTCTATTTTAGCTCCAAATATGTCTAGAATATAATATATTTCTCCCTTTTGTCGCCAAAAATCCTCAGTAAAGTTGTGCGAGCAGCAGAGATGTCTTCGTCAGATGGCGTGCGCACGCATACCTTTTGTTCAAATTTTATCTGCACAATAGACCAATCGGATTGGGCAAATGCAATAAAATACTATTTAAATGAACGCATTAAAATATGAAGATAAATTATACAGTATTCAACTCAATCCTATAACAGGATAATACATATAGTATTGAGATATAGGGGCATCTCGCCGTTTTGTTTTTTTCTGTTTTTTTTTGTTTGGCCCAATATATGCTATCTCAGAAGAGAGACGTCCGGTCAAAAGGTGCTTTCGATGGGAGGTATGGATTTGGTCGTGCATCCAAATTTGAAACACAGACTTCATCATGACACGACTTTATGTCTCGATATGTTATATTAATTTACATAATTTGTCATTAGAAAGATTCTGATAGGTGTGGTTTGTCGAAATGGCTTCGTTTGAGTCAGACCATGTTTTCTAGTTGATCGCACAGATCCTGAGGTCGGTTGTTTCTCGCTCCAGTGATGATCACGGCCTCTTGCAACTTTCATAAACATTAATATATGTACCTTTTATACATTGGAGCCGTAACAAAACGAATTACGCCCTGCTTGTGGCAGACACAAGGCAAATATGCTCCAGCATATCGATTTCAGCACGGCCTTTACCATCAAAGCGGTCTTTTGACCGGTGAATATGTCGAAAACGGCATATTATGCCGCTATGCCGTTTTCATCCTCCGGCATATTACCCAACCCTATGCATATGCATGGGGCCATATATAAACATGTACATGTCCTGATGACACAGTCGAATGCCCTGAATGACAGTGCCATCATCCACCCCTGAAATATTCTCACTCGGCACGATTCTAAGGAGCTCTTCAGGAACGAATACATTCTCATCACAGAGATACCATGTATGTCCCTTCTAGCAAACCTTCTGTAAGTAAGTGGAGAGAATTAGAAAAGCAAGGCAAGTATGTACGCTTCTTTGGAGACAGCCAGCTGAGGCATCTTTCTAACAATTTTATCATGTCGATCAGTAACTATACAGTCACACCAGTAGAACCAGCTACCAAGACAGTAATACAAACAGAGAGACACAAGTGCCTTGCAAAGCAATGGGGAGGCTTTGCTGAAAACGTGCCTTCCGTAGCAAAGAACTGCTCTGATGTGATCACAAATACTGGACAATGGCCTGCTGGATGGCCAGAAAATTATCCCTAATCCCTATCCTCCTCTTCCCCCCCACCCTAATCCCCCATCAAACGAATTTTCCGATGGGAATGAAAAAAGTAGCAGCTTGTTGAGCAGGGCTTAAATAAGGCCTCTTCTCTCTATCGCTCCAAGGGTCCACAGGTCAACTAATACCGTGCCAAATAAATTTAAAAAAACACGTGTTTCTCTTCCGGGTCTCGTTCTGACCCCCCACGAGCTAAGGGCCTAAAACAAGGCCCCTTCTCTGTATGTTTGTTTGAGCCATTGAAGTTGACACACGTACCGAATATCGAACATGGGAGATGTTTCTTCTCCGCACAAGTATCAATGGGATCCTCCGAAACGGAGAAGTCCTTTTGTCATGGCAGGTATGTCGATTTTGAATCGATTTTGTCAGGGTACCAATCGATACAAAGGGTGTATGGCTGGGAAATCTGACCGCGTTTTGATTCGATCGGTATTGACCCACAGGGGCTCTGGTGACGGGAGCGATATTGTGCGCTGGGCTGGTTGCATTTAAGTCAGGTAATAAGAATATGTCCCAGCATATGATGAGAGCAAGAGTATTGGCACAAGGGGCCACAGTAGCGATAATGGTAGGAACGTCAGGTGCTCTCGCCATGAACCAGGGCTTGGAGGAGAAGTAGTCGGTAGTGACCTCGGAAGGACATTAGATAGGCATATATTTGTAGATAGAAATTGATAGAATGAGTGTGTAGGGTGTAATATAGCGTATTTACATCATGTCTGTGGGTAATTAATGTCCCCCACATTCAACAGCAGTTCTGCCCTGGAAGACGCCTTTGGAGGGCTTTTCACAGCCGCACCATCTATATCCGAAACATTCATACTATCCCTTAAGAATTTGACCTCCTCGGGGGGTATCTGATATTCCACTGGCCACTTGTAGGTAGGGGATAAAGGGTTCCTGGGCTCTTGCACCTTCTTCAGACCTCTAGGTCTTGCTCCTTGAACCTGCTCCTTTACAGTCTCCTTCTCGCTCGTGTATCTCCTTGGCATCGATTTATCTATGCCATCTGTCGATAAGGTTCCATGTGGTGCCTTTGCAATCGAGGATCCTCCACAATCGAACTTTACTTGAGTGTTGTGGAAGTCGTACTTGTTTGAATACATTCCTTTTCTGCTCATGGTGACAGGCAGTTGCTTGTTCCTTTTTTTTTCTTTTCTTGACCGTATCTCAATATAATAAATGTGTACACATGATAGTTGATGGATACACGTTACACATGGCTTATACACAATAATAATACTAATAATACGGAGTGGTTGATAAGTTCGACGCTTCGTCATGTACATCAAAAATCGTGTGATACAAACAAACAGGCATGCCCCATGTTGACCACCAATGAACATGCCATATACAGCACACTGCAATTGTTGCAACAGGCATGGCATTCCAAAGCCAAAAAAGTGCAATTTCTGCGTATATCGACAAAAATAATTATTTAGTTCTTTGAGATATTTCTTATATTTATTAAAAAATCAAGAATCCCATCAAGACACCGGATGCCTTGGATTATTTCATGGGGCTCATTGAACTATCAGTATCCGCAAACTGTTGGTCCACAGAGGCATGAGCACATTCCACGAATGAAATTATGCTGCCCCTACAGAATGGAAGAGCTGCGATGCCTTTCTTTTTCAGAGACATAAATAGATATATTGCTGATTCTCGCCCACCTTATCATTACATGTATTTTAATGGACTGTAGAACATAGTGGTAGTACACCTGTAGTGCAAAAAAAAATTCAATTGAATTCAGCCTTGCAACCAGCCAACGGTATCCAATGAAATGGGGCTTAGCATGTGAGGGAGCTTCTTCTACCACGATCAGGATAACATTATCACGAGTAGAATAGGTATGCATCCCATCTGGTTTCCCGGGCATGGAGTGGACCCCAGTTGCCATTTTGAGGACTGCTGGGGGCTGGAATGCCGGGCTGGAATGGCAACAGTAGAACTGCAACCATCCATACAAAATGCATACAAAATACAAACAAAGTGCATACGAAATGCAAAGACGACATCATACAATAAGCGGAAAAGATAATGTAACCCTCATAACATCGGTTCAGTGCGCATTCTTTAAATCACCGCCGTCTTTCACACCTCTATTTGTTTCTCTATTGCTGTTGAGCTGTTGCACCCACCTCAATCGCGCCGAGCTTAGTATGGTTACTTTATAACAAACAAATCATCAATCTTATCTTTTTTTGATGGAACATGTGTACATGGTATGCCACGAGACAAACAAGAAGAACAAAATACGGTTTCACTTCCAGGTGCATGCCAAGTCGGCACAACACAGGAATCATCAATCACATCCCGTAGACGAATGGAGAGTATCAAACAAACACAATCATAATAAATTGATATACTGACACAGTACAGTCATACCCTCCTTACGATAGATAACAAAGCGACTGACACAATCCCTCTACATGCTGCATTATTCAGCCGATCCGACGAGTCTTCAAGTCTCCGCTAACGCTTGGAGAAAGTTGATTGATGCAGGATCCCAATTGAAATGACTGGCAGATTGATGATTGTTGTAAAGCGAATTTATGTTGAAGTGTAAAGGGGAGAGGGATTGGCATCCTGTTTTTGAAAGGCGATGACTCAATCACATAGTTGTTTGATGGTCAATCAGGTCAGGTGCGTTGATCGCTTGTATAGTTCGAGAAGGGAATCCTTGGTTTTGGCGATGCGTATATAGATGACACGAATATGATGTAGTTATTTGACTGAGAGTGTATTTGGATGGCAGGTTCGCAAAGGTAGGGACAAGGCAGAGCATTGGCAGTGCTTGGGCCCGAAAGGGATCCACAGGACGTAATCGTCTCTGCCTCGTGAATTCTGAGACTCAGCCTTCAAAGCGTGGTTCAATCTGCTTTGCACTCCGTAGTCAATCTAGTACTAGTAGTAATCAGGGAACGGATGCGTGTACGGCAAAGAGCGATAGAGGGAGGAAGAATGTAGGAGTGTGCAACTCTTTATCTCGTTCCGGGCCAACAACAGCAGATTCTCTAGTCCTAGTCAGCCTGTACAAGTTTTCCAGGCCTCATACCATGATGGGGACTTTTATATCAGTCCTTTCAGTGTCCTTTCTTGCACTTCATCCGTTTAGTTTAAGTTTATATACAGCAAAAGTGATAATACAAGCACTTGTCCCGGCGCTCTTGATGAATATCTGTATAGTTGGCTTGAATCAGGTGCGCGCGTGTTGGGGTTGTAGTTGAACGGACTTTTGGTTCTGTTTGAAATTGAAAGTCTGCACAAGAGAAAGAAAGACACTTGCTGTAATTCCTTACTTATAAATACATGTGCCCATATTGTAGATATATGATGTTGAAATAGATAAAATAAACAAGCCATATCTGCCTCTGGCAGCTGGAGAGTTTTCTGTTGGCACTGGATGGTGGATCGTGGTTGGCACCGGTGTACTGTCCTTGATACTGGGGTACGTGAGTCACTCTTGGCCTCTTCTATGTACCTTGATAGGAAGTTTAGTTCTGGGGATCGCATATTCGACAGATGTTCCGATGCTTCGGTGGAAAAGGCATCCACTTGTTGCCGCAACGTGTATACTCTCTGTGAGAGCCGTGCTGGTCCAGCTTGGATTCTATGCTCACATGAAAACGGCATTAGGACTGAGTATCTTTCCCTTGGGAGGGGGGATTATATTTGCTACTGGATTTATGCTTCTTTTCTCGATAGTCATCGCTCTATTTAAAGACATTCCTGACTTGGACGGAGATCAACAGTCTGGGGTCTTGACCTTGACCGTTAGACTGGGGCGAAAGCGAGTTTATTGGACCTGTATTGCGATTCTCGAGATATTGTACTTATTATCAGTTGGATATTCGTTAGTTTCAAAGTCTAATATTGTGGGCTTGCTGAGCGCAGCCCTGCACGCGACCGTGGGCGCATGGATATTTTTTAGGGCTCAAAAGACAGACTTGGAAAGCTCACAGAGTATTTATACATGTTACATGGATATTTGGAAAGCTTTCTATGCAGAATATATTTTATTACCTTTTTTTAGTTGAATTGGAAAAGAATACTATGGCTGGACTTCTTGAAATATATCAAACAAGGTTGCCGCCGCAAATACTAAAAACAAACTACCACCTATGTACTGCACTGTTCTTTCCGACATGTACTTGCTCAAGAAGGAACCACCAAGAATAGCAATAGCAGTAGCGACTCCATGCCCAGTCACTGCTCCACCAATCACACCAACCGGATCTGAAGCAGCAGCGAGCGCAATGGTCGCTAAGAATGATTTATCCCCCCATTCAGCAGCAAAAACCAGTGCAAAAGTCGAAGCAATCAATCCCAATGTCTTGTAGTCAGCATTCATCCCAGAAACAACTTCTTCTGCTTCCTCCCTCTCTTCATCAGCCGTTTCCTCAGCAGCATTTGCCAAGGTTTGGATCCCGAAGAATACAAGAAGCGCCACCGCAAGAGCATCATCGATAGGAAACCCAAAGTCCGGGAACAGTTCGTCAATCTGATGCAGCACCCTGCCCAGACCCACAGAGATTACTGTCATCACTGCCAGGGCCCCAAAGGTCCCGGCAAACACAACGCTTTTCGGCCTTTGCAGCGCCAACAACAGCGCAATAAAAAAAGTTTTGTCCCCTATTTCAGAGAAAAAGATGAGCAGAAACCCAGACACGAATCCCTCCCTAAGAGGAGAATCTCCCACCAGGCCAGGTATAATTGCCCCACCAGCTGCAACGGCTGGTAATCCAGCAGCATATGCCATGGGAGCAAGAGGCAGCCCCAGTACCAAGAGCGTCGTAAAAAAGACCGACATATTCCTCTTAATCACATCAAAATCGTCCTGCAACGATAATACATAGAACAAATGAATATCTTCAAGTCATATTGCCACAGAATCAATCAGAATGACCACCTGTTCTTGTTGAATTGAATTGAATTGAATTGAATTGAACACACAAGTCACCCCATCATCACCATGCTAATGATTCATATTTTACCATGATCGTGGGGCATAATTCCAGCCCACAGACACTTGGATCTCATCCATTTCAACTATTGTAGAAAACGAGGATCATCCATTCGCATTTACAGGGCAGTGCGATACTCTAGCACACATTGAAAGCCATCTACACGCACCTGGCTCGTACCCAACTCCCTCTCGCCTAGACCCACTGGCATCACCGCATTCCTCTCATCACCAACACATATATCGTCAGATATACTGGTATTTCTACACGGAACTGCTTTATATGCTCGATCCCTCATCATCGGACCCACACCACCACCATTCTGAACCCTCCTTATTCCTATACCACTCAGACATCTGGCATATCTTGTGCCCCCACAGCACCCAGATGCAGCCACATTCATCTTCATATTTTGCATTGTATTAGAATTACATCTGATGGATGTCTCATGGTCTCGTCGCTTCTACGCAATGGATCAGATTTGTGGATCTGGAGGATTCAAGTGATGCACTCAAGTGGCGTAGCAGAGTATCGCCAGTCTCATTATCAAATCAAAATAACAAATTTTGCCATTGTTACTAAAATTGAATTGATACAAACACATTCATCGGTATTTTGAAGCATTGCGTGGAAGCTGAGATTGCAGTAGCCTTTTTTGGATAGATATTGACGCCATGCCACTCATTAAGGACTTTACACGACAACCCACTTCTTATGCATTCTACCAGGTGAGCGATTCTTTTGTTTATACTACTCGTTTCGATGGTTGTATATGTCTATCTGTATGATTCACCGGGTATTATTGTACGGTATGATGGTAATGGTCGACACTGTTCTTCCTTGTGCAGAGTGTAACCTCAAACATACCACAGCATGCTGCATGTAATAGACAATATAGTATCATTAATAGAGAGAATAGAAGAAGGGAAATTCGTCGCATGCACTGCAGTGCAGCCGAACAGGTGCGAGTTGAAAGTGGTGTCGGTGACCTTGTCGAATCAATCATGAAACTTGTGTTTGTTTCTTGGTGATTTCGACGCACATGGTGAATCTGCTGTTGCGTACACGTGGCGAGTTTTGTTTCTATATGTTAATAGGGTACGACAAAATGGTGAACGCAAAATTGCAGGTGGAGAAAGTGACAGTGGTTGAGGGTGCTGACGAGGTGACGTACGCCCTCAATTTTCTGTGGCTGGACAAGAATATCGCGGTGGCTGTGGACCAGGTGTTTGGTAGAGGCCATCGCAGTCCCGTTACGGAATATTTTTTCTGGCCACGGGTGGATGCATGGGAAGAACTGAAAGCTGTATTGGAGGATAAAGGCTGGGTTGGAGAGAAGGAGAAGGTAGTGCTGCTGAACAGGTGCACCGAGGTTATCAACTTTTGGCAGGATGAGAACAAGCACTCTGTGCAAGACGCAAGGAAGAAGTTTCCAGATTGTCATTTCCAAGGCTCATGATTGATTGTCAGGATAATAAACTCAGATAGTAGGTACTTTATTGATATCTTAAATATGCATTTATGTCTGTGTAATACCGCTGCACTCAGCATCGAGACCCCCCTTAGTCTTTATCAGCTTGTGTACATGTCTGATGGATATGCATGCAGACTCATTCTGATGATACAGTCGTTTGCAATTCTGTTGTTGCGTTTAATGTTTTACGCACTACTCTAAAGTACATATATTTAAAATTTTAGTATAATTTCTCATGCATGCGAGATGTGGCATTCAATGCACAGATGAAACGGAGTTTGCTCATTGATGCATGGATTTCGCCATGCAGACAGCAATCCTGGGATGAGACCAGCCCTGGCGATATGAGCCCGTGGCGGGAACCAGTCGGTCCATTTTAATTGGAACTCTTTTTTGGTTCTCGGTAACTTCAATAGAATACGTTTTTTTAATATTATCTTCTTCATCGATAGGTTTCTTGTATTTCGAAGAGAGCATAGCCCTCTCTCGACAAGAAGAAACAATAAAAGCTCGACAGTGCTGCTACGGAAAGGCATTCCAAACTCTGAGCAGTTAGAGCGGTCTTTGCTATGATATTTTGCGTTTCTTAGTGCCATTATTTCACTTTAAAATCAAAAGATTTAAGTAATAAACCGAAGCAATGGTAATAGGGAAGAAAAGAAACCAAGCGTCTGAGAGCGAGCGGACAGTGACTGGCTCCCGTGCTGATAACGACAGCAGAGAATCCGTCGGTGGGTGCTCTGTGAACGGTCCTGCTGCGCTGATTGATTGTGTAGATACAGTAAAAATACAAGAAGATGACAAATTACCATTCTTTGGCGGTTCTCTTGTCGTGACTGGGACGGGAGGCTATGCTACCGTGGTGAAGGCCCAGATGAAGTCAGATAGGATGAAGCGAGAGATGGCCGTCAAGATACTGAGCAACTGCCCCAGTGTATCTAATGAATCGTGCGTTCTTCCTGTAGATGTGATCCATTCTACCTTTATCAATGCTGAATATTGACTGAATTTGAGAAATATCTTGTTTCAAAGAGTGTGATGCGTTCAAAGTACAACTACCGTATCCTTGGTTGGTACTCGGAATGCTCTAATGCATGGATGGTTGACCGATGCAGATTTGCATTCGAAAACGAGAAAAGATTTTTTGAAGAAATGGAGAAACACAGAGGACATGAAGATATGCAATGGATGCCAAAATACTATGGGAGCGGTATGTTGAAGGAAGCGGCGAGTTCTTGTGATGATGGATGTCTTCTCTGGTACGTGCCTGTGTTTTTACTCGGAATGGGATTTCTTTCATCCTGGCTTGGATGAACATCGTCATTTAATTTTTAGATATATATAAATAAAAACGAATCAATGGATTTTAATAGCAAGAATGAAATAGCTGAATGCTCTCTTCAGGATTGGCATGGAGCTCTTGTTTGCTCTGGACGATGAGAATCATGCAGAATGGTCAGCAACGTCGGACAGTCTTTCTTCTTGCATATGTGATATGATTGAGGCATTGAGATCGTTGCATGGAAAGGGTTTTGTTCATCGGGATGTAAAACCAGAGGTACGTATGGAATAGTCGTTGGTCACTCGTATATGTCTTTTTGGAATGCAAATAGAATACGGGGTAGAGCGTTGATTGTCATTGATAACATCACGCTGCTCTTTCTAATGCGAATACTATGCAGAATTTTATGCTGAGGGAGACTAGAGAGGGCTATCAAATTGTCTTGATTGATTTCGGACTGATTGAGAAGGTGGAAATTTGCTCTGCTGTTAGTCAATGGCAATTCCATGGCACTGTTCCATTTGCTAGCATGAGGCAGCTGAAAGGTCAGCCAATAGGACCTGCTGATGATTTGGAATCACTGGCATATTCTATGCTTCAGATGCAGGGAAAATACTTGCCATGGCTCTTCAATCACTACGATGGGCTGTATTCGGAGAGCACCGAAAAATTCAAAACGTCTTTGGAAACGCAGCTGGCTCACAGGGAGTACATACTACAGGAAATGATATCTTCGGGTGCGTTCCTTTTATATGCAACATGCAGCAATTTCAATGTTAATGTTTTAATAAATATCTTTGATTAAATATCTTCGATTCAATTATCTTGCAGGCGAGATGTCATCATCCTTGCAAACATGGATCCAATACTGCAGAAGCATCAAGCCCCACCAAGAGCCAAACTATGACTATTTGAAATCTTTAGTCAATCTTCAATCTAGGAAGAGAAAAAGAAGAAGCAGCAATCACAGGTCGCAAAGACGAGAGGCCGGTCCTGGACAGGGGGGGTGCCCAGAAGAATAATCTGGCTTGTTCTTTTCTTGCTGTATTCACCTCCAAGGCAATGTGGGTGGAACTGAGCTGATTTTTTGCAATTCCGAGTTTGCCATGTCCAATAAATGTGTGTCATATGTACCGCCAGTCTCCTGTAGTGAGCAACAAAATTCATAGTTATCCTAACAATTCTGCAACAAATCAATAACATGCATCAAAAGAACACAAGTACCTCTATATGATGTTGAATATTTTCAGGCTTGTAGCCCATCATCATTCCTACCAAAAGTTTGTAGTAATCACTCCCTGCCACAAGAGATGCTTGGACTCCAATAGATGCCAAGAATAAAGACCACTGTTTGTGTGGCTGGCTCTTGGCTGACAATATGACTGACCGGGCATCTCGATTTCCTACCGTCGATGGCACAATAACGACATCTTTATCTTCTACCGATAATTTCAAGATTGTCAAAACAAATGGACGAAGGAGAGGTAAGTTATTCCCCCCCATCTCCAGAGGCAACATAGTTTGAACGAGTGCAATGCCACGCAATCCTTGCAGCAATGCAAGCATCTCCCCAGCTGTGAGGAGAACAGTCTCTAATTCTGTTGGACTGTCTCCAGGACCAGAGCCATCACACCATGAGCTAGGATCTTTTTGGACGGAATCTTCGAGTTGTGACAGGCTATAGAGCAATTCAATTGAATCAATGCCATGCTCTTCTATCCTTGAAGAAGGCAGGGAAACATTTGGATGTTTCCCTGCCTTTTGTGCCCTTCTAATTTCCTTCAACGATGCCAATACATCTGGGATCTTCTTGAGCCAAGGATCAGATATTCTCGGAAAAAATCCTTCTGGAAGTACCTCGCCGTTTCTAACTGATAGCAGTTCGTTTTGACATACCAGCTTCAAACTCCTCTTGACCTGTATTCCTTCCAGATACAATTTATCCCCGTTACGCAACTTCATCATAACCAAATCGCCTTGTTGAATCTCCACATCTTTAAATTGTTCACATCTCGCCCGAACTCGAGAGCAGCCTGCAGTGTCGTAGGAGTTCAACTTACAACTGAGCAGGCCCGACTCGACAAATTAAACATCACTGTCGCAGTTACACGTACTTTGAGTTAGATTTAAATTTTCCGATGGTATTTTACATCTAAAATTGAACACATTGTGATGAGAACCAGGTAAAAGATAGAAATCAGGAAAAATAAAACGAGGGCCGAAACATTTAGACGGTGCTACAACTACGGGAAAATGCATAACGAGTAATCAATGATTTCCATCCATAAATAAATCATTGAATTCTTAATTATTCAATATGATTACTTTTTGAATGGACTCCATTTTCGTTTGCTCTCGACATCTATCTCAGCTGTTGCATTATCAGGCTGTGGAGTGCCAAAGGTGTTGCTGCTCATCTGTGGTTGTTTGGATGATGTACTCTTCCCTAGGCCCAATGCGCTTCTCATGCTATCCAGCTTGCTTGGCTTTGCTGTAAAATCAGCTACTGGTGTTGTTGCTAGTCGTTGCGATGCGGCCAAAGACTCGGCTCTTCTCATCTCTCGCCTGTGCTCAAGGTCGCTCTGTGTCAGAGTCATCATTCCTGCTTCTCGGGCCGAGCTCCATTTCAAGCTGCTGTTCAAAGATGGCTTACTTTCGCTCTCAAGTTTTACTCTTTCTGCTTCAGCAAGCTCTCTCTCTAATTTCCAGTGCCCAGTTATGCTATCTCTGTCCTTCTTACCCGAGCTTCTGTTATTTGATATAAGGAGAGCAACCACCAAGGCAATCACGGCAAGCCCTCCTGCCACACTACCCACGATAATACCAATAGTGGCTCCATCTATTGAGCTTGAGTCGTCAGAGTTATCGGACTCTGCAACAGGCTGAGGGGTGTTTGTTGCTCCAATATCAGTGACATCAATGTAAGGTGTGACCACCAGCATCCCATCAGTTTCAGGTCCCAGATGACGCAGTTCTGATACTGTGATCCAGCTGATACCCGACTTTTCTAAGTATCCTTTAAACTCCTGGTTTCCGCTTATGCTCGTTGCTTCCTTCATTGCTACAGTCATTTGTTGCTGCTGTTCAGGAGTAATGAGAAGTTGGGCTGCACATGGACAGGAGAAAGACATCAACTTCGTACCACGACCACACAATATGTATGTATGCATGAAATATCGTTTCATATTATAATATAATCGTACCAAAGTACCAGATTCCATCCATGTCAGGAGGCAAGGGCAGGGGAGATGGTGAAGGTGGAGGTGGAGGAGGCGATGGAGGAGGTGATGGTGGGGGTGATGGTATCACAGGCTCCGGGACTGGGACCGGGCTGGGCACCCCGCCATAAGGGTCTTGAGATGCATAAGGATCTGTAGGTGGTGGTGCATATGGGTCCTGCGTTGGTGGTGCATATGGGTCCTGTGTTGGTGGTGCATATGGGTCCTGCGGTGGTGCATATGGGTCCTGGGGAACTGCATACGGGTCTACATTGCCATTTTGCACCCCATATTTGATCTGATACGGATCGTAATCATAATCATAGGTTGGCTCAGAATAGTCTCTTGAGTAATCAGAATCTTGAAGGAGCCTTCTGTTTGCATGGCTACGGACTGAAGATAGCCTTCGCCTTTGGTCCCCTGGGGCAGCTGCAGTTTCTGTTACTTCCTCAATTACTGGTGGAGGCGGTGCCGGGGCAGTTTCCATTCCCTTTGAGTACAAGGGAGGAACGCCAGAGGGAGAAGCAGGCAAAATCCCTGGAGTTGATGGCTGCATCAAGGGCAAAAATCACAATCACGGTGAGACTTCTTCCCAAAAATGAATATCTTGATCATGTCAATTCATCACACTTACCATGGCACCTTTATACTGCCAGGGCTTTCCAGTGATATTATTGAAGGCATACACGAAAGCAGTAACAATGTCATTCGACAGCGGAAGCTCCCAAGGCATCCCTTTTACCAGAAGAACGACATAATTCATTTGCTGCCCATTCTTTGGCTGAGGCACAAAATTGGGATCAGTAGCTTCCTGCAACTCTTTTTCAGTCGGAGGCTTGAATGTGCTGGGATCCAATTCTGGAGCCTTTGGTGGCGCTGGTAAAGTAGGAAGTGGAATGTCTTCAGGGTTCAGCTCTGGGAAAAGGTCATACGAAGGCACATCCGTATTTTCTCCACCATCCTTATCCTCATTTGGAGGATCTGGAGCTTTTGTTCTTTCATAGTTGCATCGGCAGCACTGAGACGTCTCGAAATCGTACAACTCTGGCGCAACCGTGGCCATACCATCGGAGTCGATTACCTTCTGCTGGCAGAAAGAGTCGCACTCAGCTATATCGCTCGTCGCGAGATGGGAATCACTTTTGCACGATTTCACAAGGGCAATGTGCATCAATATCGCCCGAATAGCGACTACAACCTTGTTTGATATCACCTACACAACCCAACCGCAACGAATCAATGAGGCTGCAAATGCGCACATCCTTACGCATACAGATATCTCACGCACCATTTTGTATCTTTATATAACATATAAATATATCTATGTGGCCAATTGTCCCTTCAAATTGCTTGTTTGGAACACCAGTTTGTGGGCGATCTGCCTTGTCTACAATCTCGTATCACTCGTCCGTCTCTGCTGTGTTGTGACCTGTGGTACAATTACATGACAAGAAATATGTTAAAGTATTAATCTTTCTGAAAAACCAAGCAGATATTGAAGTGTAATGCGCCACTTTTATGACGCGGTTGAATCAGGGCAAGTGATGACTCTGCCAACGTTTTACAGATCTTCCCTTCATCCTTCGCTTTGGAGCGGAGGCTATGTCCACTTTGTTGGTGCCTTCAGTTCCTCATATGAGCAAGCACAAAACAAGTATTCGGTTTGTCCGTTGCTTCCAAACTATACACTTCTGCAGGATAGACATCCAGTAGTTTGGTCAAGTGAAGCGAGTTGGCATACGCGTGACCTGAATCATGATCCGGGAGACCGACATTCAGTTGATTCAGCTGCTCTTCTCCTATATGTAGCAACACTTCGTATGGGCAAGCTAGTATTAGTATCGACACCCCTGTCGCCGCTTGCAGCACCTTGATGGCCAACGATATATGAGAATCAACTTGTCGTTGCTCAAGAATGGGTAAGAGAACAATGGTCCTCCGTGGTTGGCCTCTTGCATTTTTTCTATGCAAATTCTGTGCAAACACTTGTATGCCACGATGCTCCAGGGTATCTGCTTGCAAGATTCGAAGCCTCTCATACAAAAATCTGTCAGAATTTCTGCATACAATATGTTTCATTGCTTCACTATGTGACCTGGAGGGCACTGCAATCGTCAGTGAGGTCCAATTAAGGGTAGCTAGACTAATGGTACAGGAGCAGGTTGCTGCAATTTCAATAGCATGGTTGGAGAGAAATAGATCCGGGTTTCGGACAACAAACTCTGCCATACACACTTCAACTGAGCTCAAAGTTGTCGGTACTAAGACCTTGAGTCTCCCTAAAACTAAATGTTTAAGCTCGAGATTCTCCTTGCTGTTGAAAGGACACAAATTCGTGCCATCTTTGTGACTCTTCTCATAACCAGATGTACCAATCTCTCTTCCACCACCATTGTTGAGCACGGCTGTTCTGATACCCATACAACGCGTTGTCTGCTTTTTTCGAAATATACCTTGAATATATTTTCGATCCCGAACAACCATGGAGCGCCTATTCATCTCTGATCTCTGGATTATTTCCAAGGATTCTGTATCAAACCCAGCTTCACTAAAAAGTTTCTTTATACCCTCCTCGGAGAAATAGTACGCTCTCGTACCATCTCCTCTGGCGTAAAAACTATCTGATATCTTCTGTTGTTTTCCTTCTACTTGAAGCCGTTTCTGCGCCAAGTCTCCTTCGCAATAGTCCCTGAAAAGCACCCACCCACCACTAGGCAGTGTGGCTGATATCTTTCTCAAAGCAGTCAACTGCTTCTCTGGACTGACTGCTGACAAGACGAAAACCATCAGACCTATATCAATAGATTCATTGGAAACGTATGTATTTATAGGATCATTGACGATATCCGCGACGAATGCTGTCACTCTTCCAGTTGCATTGTACAGAGGATTCTGTTTCACAAGCTCAATGGCTGACCTTGAAAAGTCACACGCATAAACGTGCCCTTTCCGATTCAACTCCAAAAGCGGATATATTGAGCTCCCAGTACCACATCCTATCTCAAATATTGTGTCTGCCTCCTTCAACATGGGGAATTCATCACTAAACCAGTGTCTATTTTTAAAAAAGTGGTCTGCATTATTCTGATAGAATACGTCCCAATACAAGGCTGCCTTTGACTCTAGTCTCTCTAATTATGCGTTAAATACAATACAATATCATGAATAAGTCATTCAACGCGTGAATTCACATTGATTTAGCTCTGAACACATGCTGCACTCGCACCGATGATGCTTTCAGGAAGCCTGTCTCCTTTCACTGCGTCCATCACACATTGACTTTGATATAGCCACAGATCATAACAATGTCTTCTTCTTCTTTTTTAAAATGGGTAAAAGCCATCTGAATCAACACAATTCCCAAAAAATTCAATCCAATGCATTTTAAATGCATGCATGGCAATACTTATACCACTAGTAGTTGAGTGTAAGTTATCCCAATATATCGTTTCAAATTCTATGGAAATGAATATGCAAGGATTTTAAAGATGGAAACTCAAAGAATAAAGGCCAGCCATGACGAGCCTGTTGTTTGTTGCCGCCTGAGCGAGGCACGCAATTTGGTCATTTCAGGCTGTGAGGCGTCTGGCTTACATTTTACAGATCTTTGTGCAAACAAGAATGTAGGAGCATTTAACTTTAATATAGATTTAAAAGCTGATGGGGCTGTATCGTCAATAGAATTGAGCAGACAGAATGACAGTGTGCTGTACACAAGCGTAGGGACCCACATGTATCAACTTGACATTCGTCTTGGCACGTCAAAAGAATCCATCGTGAGGCGATACGAAGACATCACAGAAGAAGAAATAAATACTATATCATTAAACGATGACGAAACCAGGCTAGCAGCAGGAGATGACTCTGGTGAAATACATATAGTTGATGTATCTGGGACCAGTAGTAATGGCACTAATAATAATAATGGCAATGCGCATAGAATATTGAGACGCGGTCACTCAAACATATGTTCTTCAGTTATATATAGAAAAAAGAATAAAAACCAATTATTGTCGGGTGCATTGGATTGCCAACTGATTCGTTGGGACCCTCAAAGACTCAAAGTGATTGCAAAGTGGACAATGCCCAGTGTTACTGCATCTGGGCCAAAGGCAATAAATCCCCCCATGATTCATTCCCTCGATACGATGCTTCTAGATGAAACAAATCGAGAGATTGTTGCTGTAGCGAGAGGAGACGGTTGCATTGCCTTGTATGACGCCGATGTGGGCGGGGCAGAGAGCAGTGCATCTCAGAAGAAAGGCAAGCAGTCTTCAACTAACAATAAATCAAGGCCATCCGGGACGCAGGGTTTGCTCTGGATGGCTATGGAAGATGATTCGTGTCATAATTCTCCTACAAATTCCGTAGCTTTTACGAGAGTGGACAACTCGACGCTTTTGTTATCCGGTGGCAACGATGCTCGTCTGCTTCTATGGGACTGGCAGAATCAGGATGCCCCACTCTTGCAGCAGCTGCACAACGGGCCTCATGGCAAAATAAATTGCGTCCAAGGGGTTCAAAATGCAACTAAGTTTAGTCACATGATCGGTCTCTATGGAGATGTGCTTGGAAGCGTCTATTCTGTCTCGAGCTCACTGTAACATGTTTTTTTTTTTCCTGGTACGTTGCAGTCAGCCTTCAGTAGTACCAGAACCAGAATAACCATTCCATGATGAAAAAATAAGATATTAATATTTATGTTTTATTATTAAATTAAATAAATAATGCATCCGGTATTGTCAATGCTCAGGATCCAAAACAAATTCTTAAAATTAGAGAATGGAATTGTTGGATTCTCTTGATCGAGATGTTCGAATCTTAAAAGATTCCTTCCAGACGAACGTGCTTTGCATTTGGCATCTCCTTCTCTATTTCCCACGAAGACTACTTCTACTGAATTTTATAAATGAAATAAATCTTGAAAAGCAAGATACGGTAGTCACATATGTGGCACTGATTTCCACTCTTTGATCTGGCATTTTGGATTTGAGGCTGAAACGGCGGAGAGCCTAATACGCACGGATAGGGTAATATGTCGAATATACGTAACAAAGACGTAGGAGATGGAGATAAAAATGACATAGAATCTTTAAATAGCCAGTCATTTAAGAGAGAAGCCTCGATTCCTGGCTCTACCAAGGGCGCCGAGGAAGGTGGTCTGGACGCCGGTCAGCCTCCAACGTCTCAGGAGGATGGAAAGAGCATGTTGCAAGAGTCGGAGGAGGCTGATCGGGGTCCTCCCGTTATTGCTCAAGCGACTTGGCGGGAGCTGATACGATACTGGTTTATTCTTGGATGGACGGCATTCGGTACGCAATGGGTGTCTCATTCCATGCTACAATACCTGAAGTATATTGTATTTCAAGTGATGTAGTAACTTTTCCTTGCCTTTGCAGGTGGACCAGCTGCTCACATTGGCATGTTTCAAAAACTGTTTGTCGAGAAATTAAAATGGTGTACAGCCTTGGTGTTTACTGAGTTGTTTATGCTCGGACAGTGCATGCCTGGTCCAACAAGTACCCAAATGGGATTCTCCCTGGGTGTGCTGAAGAAGGGATTATCTGGGGGTCTTGTCTCGGGAGCACTGTTCCAAGGACCAGGCTTGATCATGCTTTCTGCCATCGGATGGGCATTGGCAAAGACTCTGGACAAGAATATTGAATGGTTAAACGGGCTGGTATCCGGTCTTGCTGCTGCTGGTATAGCATTGATTGCATCAGCTGCTGTATCTCTGAACAGCAAAATCAACTCTACCAGGCTACTCCAGGTAATTGCAACTACATCAGCGGTGATTGCATACTACTGGCCCAAGCCATGGACGTTTCCCTGTCTGATTCTTTTGGGTGGCCTGACGACTATAATTTTGAAAAGGAAGGATATAGTCAAAGTATCGGACATGGCATCTGGAACCGACAAATTGGGTTTCAACAAGATTGGAGGTGCAATTTTGCTAGCAATATGGATTGCAGTGTTGATTGGAGTGCTTGTCGGCGCAGGACAGACAAAATACGAAGACGAAAAGGAGCTCCATTGGTTTTCGGCTTTTTACAGAACTGGTTCGATAATCTTTGGAGGGGGTCAAGTTGTCCTCCCTATGCTTTACAATGACGTTGTTGCAGCCGACTGTCCAAATCAGCAAGAAATTTGTTGCCCCAATGATATCACTGCCAACGAGACGGTGTATGCGGCATGCAAGGACCTGAGCACAGCGTACACCAATCCTGACTGCAAGTGCTCGTGGATGTCTGGAGCCCAGTTCTATGCAGGCTTGGCCATTGCACAGGCCATGCCTGGCCCATTGTTCAACTTCAGCGCATATCTCGGAGCGGTCATTGCCCAAAATGCCAACGTATTCGCCATGATTGGCATCATAGTCTGCTGGGTGGGGCTTTTCGCCCCTGGAATCATCATCATAATTGCCATTCTGCCATTCTGGGGCATGTTTAGAAATTTCCAAATCTACCGACGTGCCCTACCAGGCCTCAATTCATCTGCAGTCGGCCTGATCATAACTTCTGTCTTTCAGCTCACTTTGGACGCATACACCACCAGTCCATTCCCTTCTGCATCTGTTTGCACAGGGATTATTGCATTTGGCTGCACAGAAATTTTATCCATACCAGCTCCATTCGTGGTGATAGGAGGAGGTGTTCTTGGAGTCATAGCATGGGCTACTGGCATGAACTAGAAGTAGAATTGTATTTTTCTTCCGTTTGCAATTGACTAGAACCTTTACATGAATGTGTACTTTTTTTCTCTCTCTCTCTCTCTCTCTCTTCAACATTGTTACAATTAATCATTACAATTGTATTATTATTTTAAGAATCAACCAGAAAGAAAAAAATTAAGAATGACCAGCGCTACGTATACCTGTTTGACTGATTAATGAATTCAAAAGACCAAACCCCCCTCCAAACTTGCTTTTCAACGAAATATATATGTATCAGAAACTCCACCGTCAAGCAGCCAGGTCCCCAATATACAGAGTCTCCAGAATAGCATATTGCCTCTCTGAGTTACTCCCGTGCTTCCTCAAAAATCGCTCTTCAAATTCCAGCCCGGGGTACCTCAGCAGCACTGCAGCACCCCCCGGGTGCTGAGGCAACCAGCTCGTGATATCATACACTTTTCCGTCCAACACCACCCACAAGTCATCGGTACTGGCATGTTCAGCCACTTCCTCAGCAGTATACACTGTTTGACCCAAACATTGCCGATTGCTCATGCAGATCAGCAGCGCAAATGCAATAACAACAAGCTTGACAACACGTTTCGTCTTCATTTCCAAGGAACCCTCTTCTTTCAATGCTGAAGAATTCAATGCTGTAAAAGCCACAATGCTGACCATTATTCAAAGAATTTACAGTGGTAGAGCATTAGTAACATCAACAATCATGTCACTCCTTCGAACCTCGGATGAAACCCCTACAACACAAATTCATGGCCCTGAAGGCCCCTGTGGGGAAGGCCGGCGCATCCGGATCCGAGATATCTCTTAATCCATCATCAGGACCATCATCCCGGATGGATGACCATACATATGGATCCAGTCACCATATACATGGTGACTCTGGCCAGACCAGGCTCCTAGAGATGGGTCTCTTGGCTGACCTGTTGGTGCCTGTTGGTGCCTGTTGGTGCCTGTTGGTGCCTGTTGGTGCCTGTTGGTGCCTGTTGGTGCCTCATGAGCCTCCATGAAATCATGTCAGCAGTGAGTACACTCTTCCAGGTACAAGTACATCGTACTACATGGTATGGATCCATTTATTACAACATACGTGGCATTCGATTGCTTACAAAGATGAAGATATTACAATTACACTCATTCACTGTCGAAAACCTTGGTTACCAGCAATATCAGGACCTATATCTCTCTTCAACTTTATGACTTGATAATCATACTATATATTCAACTAGATATACATGACGGTAACCGACTGCGGCACTAATCTTTCACCAATGGAGGCGTCCACAGGTCCAGCCCCAGAATCTCCATCCGTTCATCGATGGATTCCCAGCCGCTCGCAGCAAACATCTTTGCCAGTCTATAATTCAATTTACCATGCTTAAATAAAGCATCAAATACATCCAATACTACCCACTCGGGTAGTTCACGCATCGACGACAGTGCCTTATTCGGGTCATAAACAATGCTCTGCATGCTGCACTCAAACAATCGATCTGGACCAACCCCCCTCATACATCCCTACACTGTCGACTCTTCATCATACGTGGTACAAATTATACGCTTTGAAGAAGGAAAGAAAAAAAGGGAACACGGATCGAGACTGCTATGTGCCCTTTGTGCCCAGATATTTCGAGAGAGTTTCGGTGTACCAGCCAGGCGCCTTCTTGGACGGGTCACTTCTTGGACGGGTCACTTCTTGGACCTGGACAACGTCACACGGTGCTGCTTGGTCTGGGAGATGGATCGCATTTGTGGGTGTTCGCTTGTTGTCATCAATGATGAACGATGTTGCAAATACTTCACTCTGATTTGAATTTGGTTATTGCTCTGTGTGCGTTTTTACCAGCAAGGAAGTGTGGAGCAGGCACCGAGACTGGATCGTGGTGACGATGGGCGACAGCAAGGACACGGCGTTTCCAGGAGAAGGAGCGACAGCGACCGCGGCGGTCTCGCGGGCGAGTGCCCGTGGAAGTCGACGGGCGAGAATGGCCTTGGCAGGCACAATGCTGCTATTGAGCGGAGGAAATGGAGTGCTTGGGTACACGACGAACGAGACTTGTACGTGGTTGGTGACGAAAGGTTGCTCGTCTTGGTGGTGTTGTTTTTGGTCATGCTGTGAAGCTTGCTGGCCTTGATACAGTTTTGTGGTTGCTTCTGATATCGAGGCTATGATCAAATTTTAATGTTCGAGTTGCAGATGCGAATCTGGTGAAATTTCGTGATGCCATGTTTGCCCGACCACAATCAAGCAACTGGAGAAACGCTCTTGCTTCCTGGACGTGTCCCACTGACCCTGCCAACAGCGATGCAGAATGCGATCCATGCGGATCAAACACAGCTTGGGGCAACTGGGATCATCTCGGTTGTCTGGGAGATCCGCTGCCAGGGGAATCGTTCCGATTCGAGGTGCCTGGGGATGGCATCGTGACAAATATGCACATTACGGATTACAAGATTGAAGGGGCCGTGCCGATTGAAGAGCTGTGCAATTTTCCACAGCTGAGGGAGTTTGATGTCGATGGAGGATGGCTGGAAGGTCCAATTCCAGGAGGATTTGGAACGTGTTTCAAAGAGCTGGAGGAAATCGACCTGTCCTACAACAATCTGTCTGGGCCCTTGCCTCCTGAAATTGCCGAGAATCCTGCCTTGCGACACTTTAAAGTGGAAGTGAATCAGGCTGTGACTGGTGGTATTCCTCCCGAATATGGTTCGATAGAAACTCTACAATGGCTGAGACTTGGCGTGAATAAGATGTCTGGGGAGATTCCAACGGAATTGTCAAAGACATCTGCTCGTCTTCATCATATCACCATGGATCAAAATGATTTTGAAGGTAATCTATATCCTTTCAAAGATCACAAGTTTGTCAACTTTTTGCCCCAGAATAATCCGAAATTGTGCGGGATGGTGCCCCTTGGGGTTCGTTATGCTCATGGATTCAACTATTATAATACGCAGCTGGGGTTGCCTTGCCCAGAGGACATTGGAGCACCATCTTCTTCCTCTGGAGCAAAAGGAGAAGAGGTGGGAAAAGCAGAGTGATTTCTTTTTGACTCCCAAGACAAGATATATAGACTGCTATACAAATTATTGTTACATGTTTTTTTGCGTGTGTGTAAGAACAAGAAATGGATGTCTTTCTTTTTCGATGAGTCATTGTGGCTCCAAAACTCTAGAAAATAGTAATACTTACTAGAATATATCAGACAATCGTGTCGATGATCCATGCTGCTCAAAAGAAGCACTGCGCAATCTATTCAATGCCGCTGCAATCTCAAACTTTCTAGGTCTACATAAAGCTCCGGGAGCTGCGTCATGTGAAAGGCAATCAAGGCCACATTGATCCATCTCCTCCTCAAGATTATTCAGTGCATCTCGTAAATGCATTCCTTTCCACGGCCCTGACATTCTGGATGATATGAAAAATAGAGCATCGCAAATTGCACGAGTTTGGCTCTCTTCCGCCAATTGCTCCACCGCTTGAAGATCCAAAATGTCATGATCAAAGGAGACTGCATGCATCGACTGCTGCTTGCATTTAGGCCTTCCTTGTCGGAATCCCGAGTCACGAAATACTCTGTTCCGGATCGGAAAGTATACTGCGCACTCATTTGGAATCTGTTCGTTTTCAATCTGAATGCCTGCCGACTGGGCAAGTTGATTGTATTTTTCGGCAATCGATTTTGCCGTTGCGGTGACATTTTCAGCGCAATAGCTCTTCATTGCTACAATTTTGTCGGCCAAAGAAAAGTATTCCCCGGTCCCTCCCACAACAACTACCGTAGATACCCCTGAGTGCGATAGAGACCGTATTCTTTGAACTAACGGCGTTATTGGTTCTAAATGGCCTTCAATCAGTTCTCTCATTCTCGAGTCTCTAACCATAAAGTTGGTTGCAGATGTATCTTCATCAATAAGCAATGTTTTGCACCCAACTTCTAGAGCTTCTTGAATATTCGAAGCCTGAGAGGTGGATCCACTTGCATCCAAAGAAGAAAAACTTCTAGTATCCCTGCCACCTGGAAGCATTCCGACGAATGGCGAAATGTCAACGTTATCCACCTTCCGGCCATCTTCAGCCCTTATTTTGACTGTCGTTGGATCAGAAACAACCAGCTCCCTCCCATCTCCTGGAATCTTATCGTAAATTCCCGTTTGAAGCGCTTCTAGCAGAGTACTTTTACCATGAAACCCACCACCAACAATCAAAGTTATACCTTTTGGTATACCCATGCCCTTGATAATGCCAGCATTGGGAGTTTCTATAGCAACTTCCATATCCTTCGGAGAAACAAACGCCACAGCATCCCGCATAGGCTCTTCCGAATTACCGCTTTTTCTCGGCAAAACAGATCCATTACCAACGAACGCAATCAGACCCATGGAATGTAACGATCTACGTAGATGTTGTGTGTCCTCCACGCAGCAGACATGCTCATGCAGATGGCTAGCATCCAAAGAGGAATATTTCAATCCTCTTGACACATATTTTGGCAAATTATGTACCAATATATTAGATGCCCACTTTCCAAGAATATTCCTTCCTCTGGCAGGAAGACCAAGCCTAAACCTGGCCTCTACAGACCCATTGGCATCGATAGTCACGGACGTCCTCTCCAGAACAAACTGCCCAGGCATATCGATCAGCATGTCTCCACCCTTCTCACCACTCCACCCACCACCTTGAGCCCGTACATCACCTTTCGAGTCCTTGACTTCCTGTCCAAAAGTCCTCGTCAGGTAATCGCACATGGCAATCCGCCGTGCCTTTGAAACCTCCCAATACCTTGGAGGCAAATTGCATATGGAACTGGGAACCTTTACCCGTATCCGGGATGGGGACGCATATGGATCCCCCTGAATCTGATCAAACACGAGTGTAAACTCTGGAAATGTCCATTCTCCATACAAATCTTTATACGCGGGATAGCTCTTCCCATCAATCCTACAGAGTTGCTGTTCCAGGTCGCGAAAGTCTCCAACCACTCCTCTTGATCCATTCATCATCGAATCTCTATTTCCATAATGTTTTTGATCCTCATTCTTCTCATATTGCCTAGATTGATGCCATCTACCCCTTCCTCGAGAGGCCATCCGACCGCTGTGGTGGTGGTGATGATTTCCACCTCCTCCCCCTCGGTGCATGTCACCTCACAACCAACGAGTACACATTTAATTATTCAAATTTTGTAACTTAGTTAACATATATTTGCAGTTACAATTCACTCGGGTGAGAGTCGATCACTTGTAATATGTACATAATGTCACAAAACTACATGGTGGCTGGCTTTGATAGCCTGTGTTCCAATCTCGTGCGTGAATCACCTATTTGATCATTTCGAACCTTTGATACAACCTTGAGACTACTTTCAAACTGTTCCCATGCCAATCCCATGTATGTCGAATTTATTTCAAGCCCACCAAGCAGCCCCCCTTCATCACAGTCGTATCCCAGGTTCAGAGACTTGCCATCCATGGCTTGTTGGAACAAGCTGGCTACTCTAGGCCACCGTTTCAGCAGCGGCAAACAGATCCTATCGTCTTCATTATCTACATGTATATCTAAACAGGTCCCTTTATATCTTTCGAGCCAGTCATGGTGTTTGGGCAGCGCGTCTCTAGACCATTCCAGCGAGTGGATGGGCACCTGCATCCCAGCCCACTCCACATCATGCCATAGCGTAATGTTGAGGTGTATATCCGTATTGCTCGGTGTACCGCTGTATCTATACTGATTCTTGTATTTATGATAAGGGGTTAGATGGAATAGATCCTTGGGGTAGCCTTCCAAAGACATTCTGGGACACTTGCTTTGCTCCAGTCTGCTGCAATTCCCTAGGTACCACTTGGCATAGTCTGGAGATAGCACGCCGTCCCGCGACCTTGTCACCCTCATGGAGTTTCGAAAAGCGACCACCCTTGAATCATGATGATGTCGCACTGGCGTTGCCAGCGGCGATGTCGCTTCGACAGCTTCAGGGTCAATATATTGGTACACTATTGTGGGCGAGGGGCATCTCTTCGGAAACGCATCCAGCATATTATTAGCTTGCTCTTCTCCAGACATTGATGGGACCCGATCAGAGGTCAATTTCGGTCCTAGTCTATGTATCCGAGGTCCCGTGATATAGTACGCTCTGTTCCTATTTGCCCGTTCGACAGCATACCTGCAATGTGGTTTGTGATATTGCTCATTCATTCATTTGACGAGAGCATTATTACTATCATCATCATTACTATTCCAATGCGATCACCAATAATCGTTGTTACCACTACTAATAAATAAAACGTACTTTACGGGACCTTCCCAGTCCTGAAACTCATCTACGTCAGCGTATAAGATCCAATCGTAGGGATCATACACAAAATCTCTCAGCATCCTGAGGTGCTCTTCATAGTGTCTGTCCGGGGTGAACGTCCCTTCCCACACCTGGCATTCCAGCCCATACCCATGGCACATTCCCATTATCCGTTCCAAAGCCCCCCTTTCATATTTCTCAGGATCATGGTGAACTAACACCAGCATTCGCCTGTACGTTATGCCCAACTGGTGATAATGGTTGACAAAGTGAGGAAACAGCACTTCGCCTCCATGGTCGGCAGGCACAAAGGCGTACAGCCATACCCTGCGAGAACACCTCCGTCTATAGTAACAGATTGCCCACTTATTTCACATCGTTTTCAATTCTAATACATTATTCAACTATACATCTGGACCTATACTATTCAATTTCTGTACTCGACAGACAATCCAAGCAACCCAACTGCCAAAAATGTCGCACCTCTGGCCCACCACTGTACAGCTACAGACCAAGAACAACAGCACTGATATCTGATATTTCATACTATATACTATATAAATTAATCATGTTAATTGAAGTTTACATAATTTGTGCATTCAATTCAGTTTCTTGGTTCCACGTGGTTGACACGTGACATGGTCCAAGCATAGTTTTTCTTCTTGAGACGAGCTTGTCCGAAATAGATTCAGATAATCGACGAAACACTCAACTTTAATAATAAAGAATATTTCTTTCTTCCATTTTACTACTGTATCTACCACCGGCAAACTACATATAGCCTCCGGCTTATCATGCAAGATGAGGAGAACTGAAGTCAGTACCCAGGTTACCTATCGAGAATCGTCTACTTGCCCTCAATATATCTATTGTTATGAATATTTATAGTACACAAATATTACATCACATCGGTCTATTGAGAAATTCTCATCATCATTGTTGCTCCGAACAAGAAGAAGATTTGGTAGTCATTATAAAACTGTTCCTCAGGCCAACAACAAACATGCTAAAGTTTCCTGACGCATTCAATTCGTCCACCAGTGGCTGTACATCAATCATGGGCTCACAGTGCACCACTGTATTGCATTATTGTTATAGTATTGTTAGTATAAAATCTCTCAATGTATGTACTATGTCAAATTTATAATAGACAGGAATATTAACGGGTTCAAAAAAACTCACCAGAGTACATGCCCACATCATTATCACTTTGTTGAGAATCATCACCCACATCCACAATCACTGAAAACTCCTTTTCAGGATGCCGCACATCTATATGTGTGAACATAATCCTCAGGGTACCAGTTTCGTCTTCCAGCACCAAGCCCAGCCTGTCCTTGTACGCATCCAACACTTTTTCCAGCCCCTTTGCAATCTGTCTACGGGTACCTTCTTTCGATTCAGTCACAGCCTTTTTCTTCCACAGAGCATGCGCCTCCGCATCTAGAGAACTCTGCACCTCAGCCACAGCAGCAGGCAGGGCTTGCAGCCTATCTCGAATGGCACGAACCTCCTTCTCTATCCCAGCGACATCCGCCCCTTCAGACTCGACGCCTGTACATTGTATATAAATAACTATATAGTACGCACTCTTTTATATAGTAGTAGTTATATGCATGATGTACATGAAGCAGAATAATACGAAGAAACCAACTCACGCTTGCGAACCTCCTCTGCTTCCCGCTGCAGCCTCTCTTGTTGCTTCTTCAGCTTGCTAATCGACTCTACGCCAACCAATATACATAATTATTATTGCATCAAATTGACTGCATTATATGACCCACACCACCCAATCGCATTACAAGCAACAGTGCAGAACTGCGTCCCAACCACCACCATCTCCCTCTTGTGTCGCCACCTGTCGCTGTCGCTCCCAACAAAGAGACAGACTACATACGATACCTGATTACCGGTACAAATATGTATCAGAAAACAACAAGCATCCTCACAACACCCTAAACCAACCTGCCAGCACTCGCAGCTCGTTCGCGTGTTCCATCTTCTCCGTTTCCGTCTTCACCACCACTCGATCCGCCCAGTCATCCAGCTTATCTTTGAATACACCAAGATCATTTGATAATCCTTGCAGATCAATACGTGCCGTGACAAACGGCATGGTTGTTGTCTCCATGAGGCTCCCGACGACGTATGTGAACTACTCAGAGCTAAAGTTTGTATTTACCGTACAACAACAACAGCAGCAGCAGCAACAACAACAACCACCTTTTTTAATTGTATCTAAATAACACCAACGTCAATCAATCAAGTACCGACACTGTAGCCATGTGACATGGCGAATCCAATGCAGTGCACTTGTTGCGGTCAACCAATCGGTTGCAACGATATTTCAGTACCGGACGGCCTTCCCGAGTAATTTTATTAATTTCCACTACTTACTTTATCACTGCCGCTGCACTTGGTTGATCGATTGTCAATCTATCGAAGATCAATCCATCAATCCATCTCCGAGAAACAGAAAGAGACACGGGGAATCGAAAAAAGATAGGGGCTGCAGTGTCTTCCTGCGTGACAGACCCGTGCCAGGCCAGGCCAGGAGCACACCAAGTGCACGAGTTTGTGAAGCGTGGAGACTATCATGGTCTCAAGGTGGGTTGTCATGGTTGGTTTGATGAATAGAGATTGAGATTGACCCGGTCGGAGGGGGTTGCGTGTGCTCATTGTAATGGTGTGCGTGGTGGTTTGACCACATCGACGGCACTGATAGGAATGGACGGTGACGCGTTGAGGCGAATTGAGGACAGGGATGTGTGTACTCGTCATAATTTTCAATAACATTATAGTATATAAAAGTATAGATGCGAGGATGATGGTTTGAATGCAGAGCCTGGTGGAACATTGGGATGCCACTGGGAACAATGGTCGAGGTTGGATAGACGGGAGGAATAAAGACGGGGAGACGCCGCTGATCGTGGCGTCGAGGAAGGGAATGTACCAGATTGTTGAGCTGCTGATTTTATATGGGGCGGATGTGGATGCTCAAGGGATTCATACCGGGCAGAGCGCTCTGCACGCTTCGGTTGCGAAGGGGCATATTGGTGTTACAGAGCTGTTGCTGCGTCACGATGCCAGTCCGTTCCTGGAGAATGAAAAGGGTTTGATGGCGATGGATTTGGCGTGTATGGCTCGTCAGGTGAGAGAACTGAGATGCATGGAGTCAAAGGCGATATGGTGTGGCTGGCTGGATCAAAAGGTGTCTCGGCTGGGTGGGTTGAATGCGACATGGGAGAGGCGGTGGGTCGTAGTGACACAGCGGTTGAAGAATCCTAGGAAGCGGGTGGCGAATGAAGCGAATGTACGGGTGGTGATGCTGTGCTATGAAAATGATAGATCGTGGAGCGCGGTGTGCAAATGCTGGATCGATTGTAGCAGTGCAGTTGATGTGTCGGATGCATCTTCTCTTGAACGGACAGGGCACATATCTCCGAGCAAGATGGAGTTGAGGTTGCATCGGCGCCATCCGCCTGTGTCTGGTTGCTATACGACAAAGTCGAGGCATCATGAAATTGTGATGCATTTTCGTACGAGCGGGGTGGACTCGGCTGCGTGTAGAAAGCTATTGGAATGGAGTCAGTGCGTGAATTGGGCAGCGCAACTGGGATACCAGGACAAGAGGATGAATTCGGTAGGATTCGCAGAGCAGCACCCAGCCAACGTGCCGCCTTCATATCTACGGCCCAATCCAATGGCCGGAATGAATGAATACAGTAATATATCGGTACAATATAACGACAATAATCACAATAACAATACTGCTACTACTAGCACACTGGCGACTGTGGAATCTGATGCTGAAATTGCCAGAGCATTGCAAGAAGAGGAAACTGGACAGGCAGGGGATGCTCAGCCGGTTGTCGACAGTGGAGTGTCTGATATCGAATATTCCATATCGGCACCATGCCTTAATGATTCAGAAATAGAGCCTACATCTTCCTTGACAGCGCAGCGACACGAGCCTGCTGCTGCTTCTCTGTCTACACTCGAAGGACAAGGACAAGACTGCGTCATTTGCATGGATCGGAAGATTGAATATGTGTATTGCCACGAGGGACAGGTGGGACAACCAAGGTATGTTTTTTGTTTTAAAATTATAGTCTTACTACGCATACTATACTTGAATAAAAATATACAGTACAAGATGACAACACCATGTACTTGAAATATGTTTTTTTTGCCATGCAGTGGATGCGCTATTGCTTGTGGAAAGTGTAACGAAAGATATACCGAGACCACGTGTCCCAAATGCCGACGAATAATAACCAGTCGCATAAGAGTGTACGGTTTATAATGCTTCTCTATGAATATATATGTTGGTGGAAACTGTATTATCCATCTATGATGAATTTTGTTTGTTTTGGAGTGACTGTAATACCACTTCAAGATATATATATATGTGTGTGTGTGTACACTTAATTTATCCCAATATAATAATAATAATAATAATACAAGACAAGAGTCTGTCTATTAGAAGAATATATCATCTAGATAAAGAATTTCATTCTCCCATCTTGTTGCATCCTGGTATAAATCTCCTTCACTTGATCCGGACTCTCCACCATCACTGGCCCAATTGTTACCGATATGTACTTCTTCTCCGCACTTTCTCTCGTTCGAATGCAGTCATCCTTTACATCCCCAAGCACTTGCTCCACACAACTTCTCATACATGATGCAAAATCATCACCTCCGTATCCTATAGCTTTAAACGTTCGATTCCCTGGGTACTCATTCACATGCTGATCCAACTCATCCCAGTTTGGATCAGATTCACCCTGTCCACCAAGAACTATAGGAGTGCCAGTCTTCTTCTGCATACCGTCTTTTTCTGCAGCAAGCATGTTTGTATTTGTTGTATAGTTGAACTCAACACGCACTGGGCCAACTAAAAGGCCACCACAGAGAGCTTGGATCAGCCATGGCTATGGATAGCAATGGCTAACAACAACAAAAATTAATAATAATAATTAGACGTACTCGACGATCTCCCGTGCAGTGATTCCTTCAAAATATCTCTTTTCGACAACCGTGGGTCCCGTATTACCCGTCCAAAGCCGACTACATCGTCCTCCGATGTCGAGTACTTTGCTCCATCGCTGTCCTCATCTTCCGAAGAAGAGAAAGCAATCACACGACGATTTGAATGCATCACCCTATTCCATACGAGTTGCTGTACAAGAGAAACACCACCTCTACCACCGCCGTGTGGCGGATGCACTCTTCCTCCTCCAACTACGTAGGATATGGAAACGAATGGGCTATGGGTGATTCTATATATTCTATTCATACTACTCTTCTTGTCGAACAAAACTGCACCAAAAATTTGACACAAAAAAATCGAAAATTAAAAAAATGGCCACCGCTTTGATGCACTCAAACCTGCAAGTTGCATGAACAACTGTCTCATGAAATGCAGAAAAACACGCAGTTTGCAATGCATTACATTTTTTAATGGTTACAGGATAATTCTGTCATACACTTTCTGTCTATTTACAGGTAACACGGCTTCCAATCAATCGGCGAGTATTAGTAAGAAAATCGTTTTCGAGGCGGCTTCATTGTCCCTCTGGGTGTACATTTGAACGCAGAAGAGATAAAAAGAACTAGAATAAATATCTCAATATGCCACAAGGTGATCATATCGAGCTTCATAGGAAGCGGTTTGGTAGACAGCTCGACTATGAAGAGCGAACGCGAAAACGGGAAGCACGTGCTGTGAAGAAGAGGTCGGCCATTGCTCAGTCTGCTCTGGGTATCAAGGGTAAGATTTATGCGAAGCAAAGAGCTGCTGAAAAGGCGACGATGAAGAAAACGATCGCCATGCATGAGCAGAAAGACAAGAAGCAGCGAGTAAAGGATGCCGACGAAGGTAGCGCAGTGCCTGCCTACCTTTTGGAACGTGAGCATGTGGAACGTGCAAAGGTTCTGAGTAATACAATTAAACAAAAAAGGAAGGAAAAGGCTGGTAAATGGGAAGTTCCGCTTCCAAAGGTGAGGCCAGTGGCGGAGGACGAAATGTTCAAGGTTCTAAAAACTGGCAAGCGTAAGCGTAAAGAATGGAAGCGTATGGTGACGAAAGTGACGTTTGTTCCACCTGGTTTTACTCGTAAACCACCAAAATACGAGAGATTTATCAGGCCAACTGGTCTTAGGATGAAGACGGCACATGTGACCCATCCCGAGCTTAAAGTGACGCTGCAGCTGGAGATTCTGGGGGTGAAGAAGAATCCCAATGGTCAGGCATACACGTCGTTGGGCGTCGTGACGAAGGGTACAGTTATCGAAGTAAATGTTTCCGAATTAGGTCTTGTGACGCCTGGAGGAAAGGTGGTGTGGGGAAAATATGCCCAGGTGACAAACAATCCGGAAAACGATGGGTGCATCAATGCCGTATTGTTGGTCTAGATTTTTTTTGTATTTATTATGTTTGTTAGCTCGGTAATTTACATGCTCTACGATTTCATGATTCCTAGAATTTAGAATTGAAAGAATAGTATATAATATAGTTCAATTGTAAGATAGATAGACAAGCACTCTGGTGTCAAGAGTAAAGACTTTGCATTACCGTGATGCCCTGACAGTATGCCTTGTTCTGTTTCTTTGCCTGGCGCAAAATATGCCAAAAGTCTATATCTATTCCACTAAACATTCTTAATATGTCATCTGATTCAGCGCATTCGTTCAATATTTTATCTCGCTTTGATTTGATCACTGCAGCAACAAACTGAAGGATAAAATCTGGAGGAGCGTTGGTGGTCTTTTTAAGCTTGTGACCCCTCCAGCTGCTGCCCTGGGCCGGCTGATTCGCCTTTATCGATTGCTTCGCGTCCTCAGAATCGGGATGATCCAGTATCGAATTCAAGCTTTCTATTGTTGACTGTAAATTGCTCTTGTTACTATTGGCTTCTTGTGCATTGAGCAGAGAAATAGTTCTCGAACTTGGAACGCTCCTGATAGCATCGCTGCTGCATTCCTCCAGCTCAAGTTTCCGCTCCAGCGCCCACGTGATTTCCCATAGAGTCAGAACCTCACTAAGAGGTAGTTCTCTTCGTAGTAATACGACGACCATTCTATACGCAAACATGCAGTCATCTGCACCAAGAGACACAAGCCTCTTGTGCAATTGTGGATCTGTATCTGCAATGATCTTAGATATGATCATCAGTTGATGCTTGATCCCAGACTCATCATGACGAAAATTTTGTCTAACTGTTCTCATAAATCTCTCAAAACACGCAAAAACAAGAGCGTCTTCTTCCTCTAAGCACACAAACACGGCAGCCAAATCACTCATTCCCTGACAGTATCCATTCTCAGGATCATGTATTGCATATGCAGACAAAATATTCACAAGCCTCATCATCAGGTGCCTTGTAGAAGAAGGCAAGTGCCTTGCTGCATCGATATTTTGCGACGCAATCGAGCTTCTCCAAATAGGAGCTTGTCCATTTGCCACTGCCTGAGACGGCTTTGGCTTTGGAGGATCCACCAGCATCAGCTCTGGCAAACCTTCGTTCACCGACACTGGAAGCACTGTAACAGACGGAGCTCCATACTTCCGCTCCAAGACTCCATGGTCTGTTTCCCACGACCCAGGGTGTTGATCTGTCGAATCCGCCAATTTCTCCACAATGCCACGCATATCTGTCCTCACGGCATCCAACACTATAATTCTGTGAGATTCTGCAAAACTTGCGTAATTCCCAGTCAGCAAAACTTCTTTTCTACTGCTATTTCCATTCGCCTTCTCAGGAGACGATTCGCATGACGACGGTAACGAACGCGGACTACAAATAGGACTATGTCCATTTTTCTTTTGTGCATCATCACCATTATTATTGCGATATCCCTTCTTTCCAGATCTCCTACCACCACTTTTATCGCATTTCATAGCCTCGATCTCCATATCAAATTCTTCACATACAAAAACTAGCTTAGTATACACGTTGCGTAGCCTCTGAAGCTCTGCTACACGTTCGGAGAACGTCGAGTCTGGAGAAAACACCCCCAGAAGAAAAGGCCACAGCACGGCACGATCCTTACCACTCACTCCCTGCATATTATTCGTGCGTAGTGTTATACTCGATTCAGTATTGTATTATGGACTGATTGATTTTAGTTTTGTTCTGCTCAAAACATCAGGCACCAGTAAACACCACTACTATCAGCAACAATAAAAAAGAACCCACCCCCTGCTCCACCGCCTTGACCACTGCCCTCCAGTTCACTATACGCCCTTCTTCATCCCAACGAACGTCATCCTTAGTCACCGCTGCCTTCCTGTTTTTACTACCCCATTTACCTCCCAACAGCGACTTCATTTGATTCTTCCGACTGGAACTCGACATGGCCATGTGCACGCTCGTCCCTATCGCCAGTCCAGCCATGGCTGCCACGCCCAGCCCAATCGCCTCTCCAGAATGCCCTACGCTACCTGTTCCCTGACCTCCGCTTCTCCTCATTTCATTCACGATTATATACGACCATCAAAGTATCTTAATAATATTGTCCGTCTATCTAATTCTCTCTTCACGCTCTCTAGGTTTCAAAAACCGAGCTGTACCTATTTCAGGCTCCGAACCATTCTCCGGAGCAACAACAAACGTGTTTCATCCCACGATATAACGCTGACTCTATACCAATCAATTGTAATAATTACTTTAAATTCATTGAGTATTGCCACTGTTGTATAATCTAAAGTTTTATTTGATCTGACACACATGTGTGTCTGAATTCAGAAATTCGAATTTCTATTGACACATGAGAGTTCACTTGTTCTGTTCTGTTTTGTTTTAAAACACGTACACATTCTATTCCATTGCAACGACTACATCTGCTATAAACCAAACAAGACTATCATGTACATATATACACGCCATCTTTGTTTGAGACCACAAGTATGCTGGGGGTGGTTTTGGGGCCACAGTACCACTCGAGTCACAAGAGTATGGTACTGCCGACTTGCCAGCACTCGATGCCAGACTCAGGCTCTGAGAGTCCCGATATAGAAATGCAGGTCGTCGGAAGGGTAAGACAAGTGAAATAGACATTGATTTGTAGTAGAATAAAGGACCAGGAGAAGAAACGAGGTTGTACTGGATTGTTTTCTGTGGTCAGTGATAGACACGCTCGGAGACGGTTCATTCGTTCGTCTCTCTGTTTGTCTTTAATATCTGCTACTGTATGATACTTCATCGACAGTGAGATATTATTAACTGTCATATTAGTATAAGTTGCAAAGGTCAAAATGTGGAAAATGAGCCAGTTGGTGGTGTCGGTGGTCTCGCTGATGCTGCTTCAAATTGTGTCGTCGAGACGGACCGGGGAGTCAATGTCCATGGCCAGGGATGGGAATCTGCGGATGGAGGAAAAAAGTGGTGGACACGGAATGGGTTCTACCTTGTCCATCAGTATCGACGAGATTCTGGAGGATATCGAACGCGTGGTGGTGGGTTTAGTAACTGCGATTTTGAATTACTTCTTCTTCTTGTCGTTGTTTCGTAAAAAATAAACACAGAGGCGCGAGGAGGACCGAAATATGTGAAAATAAATAAAGTGTGAATTCATGCAGAAAGCTCCAATGGATGCGTTCGATGCCTGGGTGAAGAAATTCGGTAAAGAATACAAGGGCGACGGGGAGAAATCGAAACGACTGGAAGTGTTTACAACGAATGCTAAAATTATTGCTGAACATAATGCTCAGGCGTGGCAGACGTTTAAAATGGGTTTGAATGAGTTTGCTGATTTGACGTTTGAAGAGTTTGCAGCAACCAGGTTGGGCCTGGATGGTGGGCTGTTGGGTGAAAAGGGTGAAGGGAACGGAGTGTTTCGGTACGCAAATGTAGAATCTGTACCTACTTCTATTGATTGGAGGGAGAAGGGTGTGGTGACGGATGTGAAGAACCAGGGTATGTGTGGATCCTGCTGGGCGTTTGCGACGACTGGTGCCATTGAAGGGATCAATGCGATACAGACTGGCAAGCTGACCAGTCTTTCCGAGCAGCAGCTTGTCAGCTGCGATAAATCAAAAGATATGGGATGTGGTGGTGGATTGATGGATTTTGCCTACGATTACGTGGTGAAGAATGGGGGCATCGATACTGAAGATGATTATGGGTACTGGGCATGGGATCTTCCTTGCCAGAGGAGGAGGGAACATGATCGTCCTGCGGTAACTATTGATGGACACGAAGATGTGCCTGAGAATGATCACGATGCTTTGAAAAAAGCTGTGGCGAATCAGCCAGTGTCGGTGGGTATTTGTGCATCTCAGGCCCTACAGTTTTACAGTTCTGGCATCGTGACGGACAAGAGCTGTTGCCAGCAGCTGAACCATGGAGTTCTGGTTGTGGGATACGAAGATGCAAACGAATCGAACGATCAGCAAGGAAGCTGGATTGTTAAAAATAGTTGGGGTTCAGGATGGGGAGAATCTGGTTTCTTTAGACTGTCTCAAGAGTCGTCAAAGCCAGCAGGTGCATGCGGAATCTACCAAGCTGCATCTTACCCAGTCAAAGGTTCCACATCCAACCCAGAAGTTCCAGAGATTTGTGGTCTCTTTGGATTCACCGAGTGTCCTTTACATCAATCCTGTGTATGCAACTTTTCATTCTTCGGTTTCTTCTGTCTCTCATGGGGTTGTCAGTGAGTTTGTCTTTTTCGTTTTGGTCTTTTTCTTTTCCTTTACAAGATACATACGTAGCGCTGTGAGTAGTATCACATTTTCTCTTTTTTTTTTTTAAAAAAAAGTAATGCAAACATGGCAATATTTGTTTTGATTTAAATTCACTATTGCCATGGCTGCACGCTTTTGGGCGCATGACTCATCTTGCACATCTGCATGGAGCTACCACCACTGCGTTTCAGCCTGCCCGTTCTGGTACGTTGCCATTCAGCATTCGTCTCTGACCCTTGTTCATTTTCTTTATCATCGTTATCTTTTGATCGAAGCATGTGTCGTTGCCTTCTGCTCCTCCATTCCAACACGGCATTCGCCATCACGGTCGCCAGAGACAGACCAATGCCAGCATACGAAATCCACCCACGATGGTGCTCAACAAGGCAAGCTTCTTTTGACTCGTTTCCTCCATTCGCCATTCCATCATCTCGAGACGATCCTGTATCATTAGAACAGTTGATGATAGCGTGCTCTGGATACTTGCCCACACGGCGCATACGCATGTCGGCCACAAACCGTTGACGCCGAATCTCGTCGACAGCATCAGCGTCGCTTGTCATTGGGACCACTCCCTCTGGCTCCGCGCTCTCATCCAGGTCCACATCCAGATTCAGCACCTGTCTCAGCCCACGAACAAACCTCGTCTGACTCCACATGAACAGGTAAGAGTCTGTCGTATTGGTGTCATTTCTTGTGACCGACACCACCGTGCATACGTGAATATCCACCACCATGCGGTACGACACACCGGAGGAGTTTTCCAGATCGAGCTGCTGCTCGCTGGGCTCGTCATGACGATGACGATCATCCGCATCCATCCGCTCGTATCGAAGAACCACCAAATATGGCATAGCCATTTGATTGTGTTTCCTACTTTTCCTCGACTCCTCTCCTTCCCCTCGCCTCATGCACACCTTCTGCTCCCCTCCATGCACCCTTATCCCTTGCCTCTGATACGCCACCTCATCCCCAACGTGTGACCCCCCCCCCCTCCCCCTCCACTGTTCCTGTTACTGCCATCTGGACCCATGCCCTTACCAGAAACGCTTCTATATACATCCACATTGGCCTGAATAGCAAAGCATCCTTCCCCACTCGCAGTATTACTACTACTTGTATAACTACATCTGTCGCCGAGAAGAGGTGCATACGATGGGACGGAATGAGCATCCCGGTTGTTGCTTGGCATCATGCTCGCTTCTAGCAGCCTACAACGATCACGTGATGCATGTTCAAGCCGATGAATTACAAGGGCTCACTTATTCATTAATGTACTCGGGCCCACGCGCTAAAAGTAATAACACGTACCCATAGAGCAGCAACTCTCTTGCCTGCACGTGGTCACTCTTGGCTTGACCGACAGAAGAATTCTCTGCTCGTGCGAGTACACGCATTGGTCCGACTGCAGTCCCTAACGCAAACCAAACAAGCGACCACAAGACCACCATGTCAAAAAAGTGCATCCTCTGTACTATAATTAGTATAGTTATTTTTACATTGATTAGTATTTATACGCCTAGTATAATCAAATTTAGATTATGATCAAATCAGTTGCATGCATGCAACCTGATCGAGTCGGTAGAATCTTGTATTCCAAGATTCCATCATCAATTATTGATCGGGACTAGCAGCAGCAGCAGCAGCAGTAGTAGATATATATACAGTGTATTAAAAAAATCACTATTCATTCAATCAATCATACTAATATTCACATGTCGCAATATTTCGTTCACAACTTCCATTGGCGTGTCATCATGGGGACAATGACCACTGGAGTCGAGATCCACTCTGGTCGTATATGTAGAATAATACTGTTGGATCCGGTCTGCATTGGCTGGCACGCACCAGGGGTCCTTGCTTCCCCACAGCAGAAACAGTGGGATCTGATGCCTCTCCATTGTATCCAGCAGCCTGTTCAGCGGCCTGCCTCTAGACGTTATCACTCTGTAAAACACCAAGGCTGCCTGTGGATCTTGGGCAGGAGCTAGAATAGATTCGACCAAATCATCATCTATTTGTTCATCGTTCCAGTACACTTGGCGCAGCACCTGTTTCACCCTGGCTGGCTGCTTTGCATAGATAAAGGTGGCACCAACAAGAAATCTCTTGAATATCGACCCAACAGCTTCAAAGATGGGCATGGAAGACAGCACGTCCGATGCACTCGCTTCAGGCAACTCCTCTGGGACAACATTACGTGCAGTAGCGTCCGAGGTTTCTTCAACAGCAGCAGCACTAGAATCCGAAAAATCAAACCTACCAGCCCCGTTCAGTAGGACTACGCTCTCCACCAGATGAGGAAATGCAGCTGCAGTGGCAAGACTATTATATCCACCCAGCGAATTCCCTACCAAACACACCTTTTGATCCGTGCCACACTCTGCATGTATTACTTCCCTGATAAAGTCAGAAATCTGGTGCTTCCATACGTCGTATCCCTCATAATCCACGAGCGCCTTGTCCGACATGCCGAATCCCAGGCAGTCCAGGGCGTACACTCTGCACCCTGCGGCAGACAGCGCTGGTAGGACATACCTCCAGTGGTACACGCTCGCCCCGAACCCATGCACCAGCAGCACAATGGGACCCTTAGTAGTGGTAGTAGCACTGTTGGTAGTAGCGCTGTTGGTAGCAGTGCTGTTGGTAGCAGTGCTGTTTCCATCATCATCATCATCATCATCATCATCATCATCATCATCATCATTAATGGCATCATTAATGGCATCAGTCACTGTCAGTCCTGCACCGCTGACCCAATTTATCCTGTACCTGTCTCTCCACGTCCACACATTATAGCGTGAGTTTGTCCACACAAGCTTATGCATCCCCTTTTCCTCATCATACTCTACCGGCACATTTTTATCAATACTACTACTACTAGTAGTAGTAGTAGTAGTGGCAGTGATATCGCCAGCGGCAGGGACGGTGACGCGATTATCACGAGCAATTCTACGACTGGAGCCTGTGCAGTTGACGGGTACAGATGCTTGTTTTACCGTCTTGCCGTTCACCTTGAAGACGCCTTGCCTCATAGCATTCGACTCAGCTGTTGTTGCTCTATAATATTTACTTTCACTCAACGTACACCGTACTACAGACAGAGTAGTACTGACAGACTGCAGTCTGGCACTATGCATCGTGTTTTGTTTTGTCTTGTGCACTAGACCAGTGGTGAATACTACGCTAATGTACATCCACCAGAGGCACAGTGGTATAATCGATATTAGTGGTATTATTGGTATTGAATGTATAGATCATTAGTACTACAGTTAGGTTGAAATCCATCCGTCGTCATCAATTGATGCAGTTGCACTTGTTGCACTTGTTGCGCAACGTTGCTGTTAACAGCAAATCTTGTACCCTATAGCTATATAGGGTACTCTAGCTAGAGTATACGCTGCAGGATGGATGGATAAAGCGACTGAAAGCATACGAATCGATGGAGATGATTATAATTTTGAATAATTAATATAATCCTTAGGTATAGTACTTAGCAATAGCAACAGAGCGATGATGTTGTCGAAGGGACGTGGTGGTGTTTTGGTGCCAGACTTCAAACCTACGTTGAAACCTAATATCGTTAGAAGTCAGCAAGTAGTGCGATTGAGAGTGCTTGCGAAGCGTGAAAGCGGGGGTAGATCGTATGGTGGGGAGAACGCGAGGAGATCTGGGAAAGGGCAGTCGTATACGAATAAGAATCGTAGGAGAGGGCGTCCAGCATGGCAACGATCTCCTGATGACACGCCGTTGAGGGACGGTAATAGGGATCGGTTGATGGGGTTGCTGACGGATAGGTGTGTTGTTTTTATGATACATGTATACATGGAATTGTTGCTGTGCGAGGATTGGAATGACGAATGCTGGTCGTGTCAACGTGGTGACAATAGTAATACTAACGGTGTGTGCAGAGCGGCAAGGACGCTGCTGTATTACTTTTTCGAACTGAACCCTACCATGTACGGGTGGTTGTCGATGTACTTGAAGGAACATGAAATTCCTAGGGATGGGAACTGGGATGATGTGAGCGGGGAGACGTTTCTGAGGGAGATGCTGATGACGCCAATAGAAGAAACTAGATGGGGGAAGCAAGTGGTGCGTTTGTTTGTTTTTGTTGCTTTTGGATTTTGTTGCTTTTGGATTTTGTTGCTTTTGGTTTTTGTTGGAATTGCATACATGAGTGACTGAATTGCACGAATATAATAATGATAGTATAATAAATATGCAGGGTGTGGACTCTCTATATGACTGTACTGGTAGATTGATTGTGGATCCTCGTAATGTGGCGCAAAGGATCCTAGAGATTAGGAGTCAGATTGCGAAAGAATGGATAGAAGAGCTGAAAAGTGTTTCTGAAGAAAATGCATTGATAATGAGGGAGACCGTGGTGAGCAGCTTTAGTATGGAAGATATTCCAGTGGTTCCAGAGGATTCCAAGAACAATACGCATCCAGACTTCATGGATCAAGTGGATGATTCGGCAGGTGGAAGCGACGACTAGTAACTGTTGTTGTTCTGGTTCTGGTTGTTGTTGTTTCATGTATTATTATTGAGTAGTAGTAATTTTGCTACTATTGCTACAAGATAGATGGATCTATTAATACATCAATATCAATATTGATCACCCTATATATACATGGATGTGATATCACATGGTCATGACCAATCGCACTACCACTATGCTTGCAAGTATGGTTACGAATGAAAATGTGAAAAGTAGCATGTGTTTTTACTTCTAGTGATAATAATTATTATGCACCAATAAACTATAATGCCGGACTAGACAATAATATTTATAATAATAATAATAGTATCTGACGATTGATCAAAATCAAACGACTTCAATCACAGGTTGCCGCAAATCTCTTTGCTGGGTCCAACTTTGCAGAAAGATCAGCAGCCGCTTCACTCCCAGCTGTCGCCGATTTTTTCAAGACCCTTACGATTGCCACCATCCACTGCAACTGCATGAGGTACAAAAGGATGAGAAGGCCGTTGAACAAAATGTATGGTCCGAAGAAATCCTCAACAGCATAGGGAATAATGTTCCGAGACATGAATATGGTCAGTCTCAATATTATTGCTGGAACTAGTACAACCCTAGTAATAAAGAATAATAAGGAAAACATTCCAAAAGCTGCTATTCTCCAACAAGGAAGCAGTTGATTGCAAATCTTGGCCGCATGTAGAGATGGATTGCTAATGCCAAACAGTGTAAGGACCAGTACACCTGCATGTTATTATTATAATTGATGATAATATTCAATGTATGTATTTGTTCTTCAATGATAAACCGACCGACATGATTTCTTCCTTTCATCATACTATTATCTACTAAATACGAACCACTCACCTCCTCTCGTTAAATTAAATGCTCTAGACAAAATTAACAGCAGTAGGGATGCTGCATGATGCATCTTCATATCCAGCCCGTCCGGTTCACCATACCCAACGAACGTTTTCAAAAGGAGGTGAAGATACCATGCAAGCTCCATGGAATAATACAGTACGACATCTCGGTCTACTGTGTGGTTTGGCCACCCCTCCAAACAGGGAGCCAACTGTGTAAACGTGCACCCACCATTTCGCTCCAACAGGACATACACCGCAAATGCCAACATGATCACGTTACCCAACAGTACCCAAAATTCTTCTCTTATTTTCTTTATATCTCCACTAGAAATTTGCTTTGAATCAGAAAGTGATCCAAACCATGACCGAGTCTTCCGATTGAATACCAACCTGGCTCCAATGATGCCCACGAGACAGCTGCACGTGGAAATCGCAGTATGGTCACGAGATGAAAATAATCTCAACTTAAAAAAGAAACAAAACTACCAAATCGTACCAGCATAATAGCAAGGTTTCATGAAACGAGAATAACTCTACGATTTGATCTTGCTCTGCACTGTACACGTCTCTGTTGTACCCTTTAAAAAGCCATGGAAGAATATTGAGCTTCATATTGCTGCTATAAATACAGAACTCTGGATTTATAGCGAGATAGGACAGCGGGCTTGACTGATTCAGTTCAAGTGCATGTTCTAACACCAGCTCTGCTTCTGTAATAGGTGCATATTTGCTCAGATCTAGTATCCTTTTGCGGCCATACTACGGGACTTTATAAGATCACATAGAATACATCAAATCATATTTGATCTGAACCCAAAGGGACATGCCACATGAAGGGAACAGTCATCGTGGAGCGGTTTGACTGCCATGTCAAGGCGCCAATGGGGCTGCGCTGGCCTGTATTTGGACTACTGTTGGCTGCCGAGGTGAATGAGGCATTAAATAAATAAACAATCCATTATTGTAAATTATTTTTTTATCAATTGTGCATCATCGCGTAGTACAAATGGAGCGTGTTTGGATCCCACCAGATGCCGCGACTGGTGGGTCAAGCGAGCGATTGATGCTGATGAACAGCCTGGTTGATAAAAAGGTTCCATTCATACCAGCTGAAGGTCCAAATAGTAAATCAATATCGTGGTATACGTGTGGACCTACAGTTTACGACTCTGCGCATCTTGGTCATGCTCGTAACTATTTGGCTTTTGATATCGTGCGGCGTGTTTTGGAAGACTACTTTGGGTATTCTATTTTATATGTGATGAATATTACCGATGTAGAGGATAAAATTATATTAAGGGCTCGTAGGAAGCATATCATGGCGTCGTACTTGGAACAGGAAGGTTCCGATCCTGAACGCCTGCTGAAAGATTCCATAGAAGCTGTGGGCCTTGCCGTTGAAAAGCAAAGAGGCAAAGTTGATGAGGCGGAGTCTGAAGTGGAGAAGGCGATGGCCGAGTTGGATTCGACGGAGAAGAAGAAGAAATTGGAAGGGTTGCAAGAGGCTGCAGAACAGGAACAACTTTTGTACAGCAAGCTTGCAGCAGCTCTGGAGAAAATACAAGGGATGAAGGCACAAACTCCTCAAGAAGATATTATAGATGTGGCTGGGGATGCTTTGGCTGCACGGCTAGACGAGGAACGGAAAGCGAGCGTGTCTGATCCCGAAATCTTTAGGGCTCATGCAGCGCATTTTGAAAACGAGTTCAACGAGGACATGGAGAAACTCAATGTGCGGCCTCCGACTGTTCTTACTCGTGTTTCTGAATATATTCCGGAGATTGTTGAATATATTCAAGGCATTGTGAGAAATGGTCTGGGGTATGAGTCTAATGGCTCGGTGTACTTTGACACCCAGGCATTCAGGGCAGCAGGGCACACGTATGGGAAGCTGAATCCATGGGCTGTTGGGTCTGCTCTCAGCGCAGAAGGTGGAGCATCTGGAGAGAAAAATCACAGTTCGGATTTTGCGCTGTGGAAAGCTGCCAAACCAGGGGAACCAACATGGGAAAGCCCTTGGGGACTGGGACGGCCTGGTTGGCACATTGAGTGCAGTGCCATGGCCAGTTCAATAATTGGAAATGTTGTCGATATTCATACGGGAGGAGAAGATTTACGATTTCCGCATCATGATAATGAGCTCGCACAGGCAGAAGGGTATTATCACTGCGAAGGTTGTAGTCAGTGGGTGAACTATTTTCTTCACAGTGGCCATTTAGGAATAGAAGGCCTAAAGATGAGCAAGTCTCTGAAGAATTTTGTAACAATCAGGTATGGGGATCATCATTATTATTGAGCATATTTGTTATTTCCATGGTTTTGGTGCTAGCATGCATAATTTTAATTGAATGAGTGATGTATGTATCCAGGGAGGCCCTCCAAGTTTTCACACCTCGTCAGCTCCGATTGATGATGGCTCTTAATCCTTGGGATCGACGCATGGCGTACGGCAATCAGGTTCAAGAAGAAGTGAAAGGAAGAGAGTCCCAATTAAAAAACTTTTTTGATAATGTGGACGTGGCCATGAGAGCTTCTGCAAAGTCCACACATTGTTCTCAGAAATGGTTGCCTGAAGAATTTGAGCTATCAAAAGCTCTTCGAAATGCCTCAGAATCTATCCATGCATCATTTCTTGACTCTATAAACACAAGAGGAGCGTTGGATGCCGTATCTGAACTTATTAAAGCAACAAATCTATACTTGTCAACACGCCAGGGCACCGATGGGTCCTTGCCGCAGCCAATGTTGCTTCGACAGTGCGCAGCATGCGTCACAAAAACATTATCAGTCATGGGACTAACCCCATATTCCTATGATACGCTTGGAATAGATTCTCAAGGTGGAAATTCGAAATCGTCAAAGAAGACAGAAATGGTACTTGACACTTTCACAGACTTTAGAGATGAAATTAGATCCCTTGCAAAATCTGGCGCAACAGCTGGAGACTATTTAACATGCTGCGATAGATTTAGAGACGAAAGAATGGTAGACATTGGCGTGAGGCTTGAAGACACTCCCACTGGCGGTTCAGTGTGGAAGTTGGATGATCCAACAGTCCTAAGAAAAGAAAGGGACGAAAAGCTGGCTGCAATCGCAGTTGCGGCTCGGAAAAAGCTCAAGAGCAAAATTGAATCACTACAACGCGATATTGCAAAGTTTGAAAAGCTAGAGGCTTTGCCACCTCCGTCAGTGGCCCTGGCTGAGAAATATTCCAAATTTGGTGAGAATGGGTATCCCACTCATGACAAGGATGGAGTCGAGCTGGAAGGAAAAGCAGTGGACAAGGCTAAAAAGGATATTGATAAAGCAAACAAGGCAAGGCTCCCGTATCAGAAGAAAGTTGCAGAGATAGGGGCCGATTTTCTCAGCAACATGAGATTGCAGCTAGCAGATCTTGAGAAATCTCTGGAGGAAGTCTAGGCAATCCATCTTTTTTCTGTATCGATTAAAATAAGGTGATATATAAAATGTAATTAAATGAGGGAATCAAACAAACATGTATTTTTTTATATATCTATTTATCATTTACTGCAGAAGAATCATCGATTCTGCAAAAACCAACTACAATGACAGACTGGATGTCTTTCAATTCAATCAATCTTGCTGTTGATCTTGGGTTTTCTTCTTTTTGAGTGCACTTGTTGCTACCCGCGGTCCATCCATCTCATTTGACTTCAAAATGAGCACTTGTACTGCAACATATACATTCTTAGGATGGCCCCAAATGGTTATATATGCGTCCTTCGAGTCCGTCGAGTCCTTTCCAATCGCGAATTTACAATGAAGAACATCTTCCAGGGCTTTCAGATGCATCCCTTTGGCCCCAATAATCACCCCTACTCGAGACTTGGGAACCTTCACAACTCGAAGTACTATCGATTTAATTTCCTTAATTTCGTTCTGGTACGTTTCTGAATCGACAGTCGTTGACACTTTCGCCACACCTTGAAGCAAGCTGTCGAGAGAATGTGAAGAATATCGAACAAGCCTAAATGGAGTCATACATGCGTTTGGAGGCCTAGGATCCATGGATAAATCTACTCCAATGCACGTCTGTACATATGCAAGCAGTCTACTCTGCATGCTAAAAACTTTCGCAGTCGAAGACCCGGGAATCACTTGCCTCAGGCTGTATTTTGAGCCATCCATCAACATGTGATCTTTCCCTGCTTTGCGAATAGAGTCAACCAGTTCCTCCAGCGCCCAAAGACAGTAGCTCATTGATTCCCCGGCGATTATAATCATCCTATCTTTGGAACTCGCCACAGTCGATCCAGCAGCACTAGCTTGCACAAACACCCCAGTTTTCTCCCGAATCCTGTTCAAATTCCCCCCAGACTTGCCGATAATGCAACCACTCAGCGAGTTCGGCACCACGAATTTCAATTGACACGCAACATCAGTGATACTGCAGGGCTTCAATGACACACTGCAATTTTCCATTTGATCATCGTCGCATGCTCTCTTCGGGCTACTTTTGCTTCCATCATCGTCAGCAATCATGACTGAAGTAGCATCGCCATTCCTACTAGTACCATCATTACAATCCTTGCTGCCACGCGATGTCGCTGCATTATCATACATGTCATCCGATCCACGCATTCCTTGAATCATGAGAGAATCCCGCTCTGCAGTCGCTGTCGCCATCGCATCCTCCAGTCCAACCTCATTGGGCCCTTGGCACCTTGGTACCCAACTCGACCGCACTTTCCCCCCATTCTCGAAACCTCTAGGCACATTATTGCATGTAGATCTCACTATTGTATATCCATTCGCAGCACAATGCCCTCTCGCATCTCGTCTCGTTCGAGACAACGCCGACGACCAGACCCGCTGTCCAACTGTGGGAGCAATCGGGCTGCTACATCCCATTTCCACCAATCCACTGTGAGCACTAATTTGCTTTCCAAAACACTTGATATCTCTCTTACGACTCCATTGACCAACGCTACACCCGGCAATGGCCAACAAAGGCCCCGCAAAGGCCATGCTGCAACCGAGTCCTCGCTTCTCCCACTAGTTCGTCTGCCTCTTCTACTCAATAGCAAATCAAATTACCAATCGAATGATACACTAATCCACCTGAAGGAATAAAAAAAGGAGAAAAAAATGTTTTTATGAGAATTCATTTCGCAGCCTCATCCAATACCAGAGAGCTCTAGTAGTCCCCTCCAGAGGGCAGATCTGCTACACAGCACAAAAAGAGAACCATCATCACAGTTAAAATATCAGATTTTGTAAATTAAAATTTTGTTTTGGACTCAATAGTCATCGAATTGGCCTAAGGATTAATCGAATCTTCATCTGTTTGTGAAAACGTATCAACAACTGTTGACTTTGGACGACACCACTGGGAACGACGCTCACCGTATTATCGAACCGTCGATATTGATTCTGAGCTATCCAAAAGTGCCAGAATATTGTTACATAGATTTCATTGTAACATATACTGTGAAGGAAAAGGCGGAAATATGTCCAAGATAAGCAGCAGCGCGAAACGAATTCAAAAGGAGTTGGCGGAAATTAGTCTCGATCCTCCATGTAACTGCTCTGCTGGGCCCAAAGGAGACAATATTTATGAATGGGTATCTACTATAATGGGTCCATCAGGTGCGTTGAGGGTGCAATGGGGCTGTTCGTTGTGTTTTGGAGTTCGGACGGGATCATCATCAACAAGCGCTCATCACTTGCTTGTAAAATCGACATGCCATGGGAGGGGCAAGTGTGTACATGAGAAGGCATAAACGAGTCGGGAGTTTGATACTAAAAATGAATAGTGAATGCTTCGAGTCGAAAGGAACGGTATTGGTTCATTCGAGTTTGCTTGTCTTTCTCTGTGCAGGTTCCCCATATGCTGGCGGTGTGTTCTTCTTGGATATTCATTTTCCCACAGATTATCCATTCAAACCTCCAAAAGTGATTTTTAGGACTCGTATCTATCATTGTAATATTAATCCAGCTGGTCAAATCTGCCTAGATATTCTGAAGGAACAATGGAGTCCAGCATTGACCGTGTCAAAAGTGCTGCTGTCCATCTGCTCCCTCTTGACGGATCCAAATCCAGATGATCCGTTGGTCCATAATATTGCTCAGCAGTTGCTGACGGATAAAGAGGAGCATGATAAGACTGCAGCTGAATGGACAAAGAGATTTGCTCAAGGGTAATGGTTATTGGGCAAATTGGTATTCTCTGCTTACATTAGGAGCATTGTATAGAGATGTGTGTACATTAATCCTCAGATATGCAATAGGCAGCCCAAATGATGTAAAAAACAAACTACTGCTTATACTTAGTTATGTATATTTAAATCATCAGACATAATAGTAATCACACGAGAAGAAGAGCATGTCAGACAGTCTTGGTGGAACGGGTCAAAGTCTTGGGGGGCCAGCATACGGTCTCTTCATTCGTTGTCAGCATAGATCGCTCTGCTGTGGCAACATAGTCGATAATTTGTCTGAGACACAGGGCATCCAGAGTTTCCAGATCAAAGGAAATCCCATTATTGGCCTGCTTCAACCCTGGATAATGGTCCATCACAATAGTGACAACCTTGGCAAAGTGTTTCTCAGGCAGTTGCTGCAACTTGCTACACAGCTCTTCCTTGAAACATCTCTCCACAGGGTCACATTGGGACACAGCCTTAATCTTTTCAATATCAATGTCAGACACAAGTGAATCTATTGCCTGCAAAAGTGCTGCACACTCCCCATCGGCTCCTTCTCGCAACTTGAGTGCCTTATCATCTGCCATCTTCTTTCTTGCAGCTACCATTTCAGCATCCGTAGTCTTTGTCTCTTCTATAACCCTTGGGGTGATGCTTGCAGCGCACCTGTCTTCAAACTTTTCTTGCAGCGTACTTGCCATCACATGCACATCAGACCCGGGTTTATTATACGTCCGAGCATTATCAAACACTAACCGCACATCTTCCACAAACTGTTCAGGATGCGTGTACACTCCAGTATCAATCTTCTTCTTCACCGTTCCAAAGTCCATTGGTTTCTGCACCTTGTCCAGGTAATCAGGATACATTCTTGTGTCCACGGGAGCATTAAACGGCCACGACCACTTATTCGCCATGATTACTTGCAGTATCTTCTTGCAAACAGACGATAAAATGTACGACAACCGCTTCTTGTGTGCTTGCGCTAGCCTCTGCGCCTCAGCCTCTGGTAGAGCATCTTCCTGAGGCAGTTCGACTCGCAGCCGCTTTTTCAACGCATTTGTCTGCATTACAAGTAGCATGTTATTAACAAAACATAAAACATTAAATTCAAAATTCATCCACGACCCACCTCTTCCAACAGGTCTTCTGCCCGTCGGAGCATGTTGCCCAGATTACGGTGCAACTCGAAACGCTTTCTCTCTTTCCTCGAATTTTCCCATGCTGTGCGCCTTTGCTTTCTCTTATACACTATCTGATCTTCTCCCTCTTCACCTAGAATCACATCTGTCCCTGTCTTTCCTTCCTTTCCGAGCTTTTCGTCAGTGTCATGAAACGTAGGTGCAACAAGGTCCTTTCCCTGTGTTTCAGCTAAAATACCGTCCTCATCTTGATCCAATATATTCCCATAATCTGGTTCTGAGAATTCCATGACGTTCATTATATTTTGAAATTTCAGAATGCCACAAGTCGACCTTGGCCACTGCTTTTGTTCTTACACTGGATTAGACTCATCTCACAATGTATTAGACTTACAACAACGAGGTAGTAGTAATGCATACATAGAACTAGAACTATCTATCTATCTACCTCATCAGCATCTTGGTAGCACATGGAGATGGCCTAGCAATTCGAATCTAGCTAGCAATGCCACTATATATATAGTGGGCTGAGTACTAGTACTCAGGCACTAGTGCCCATCATGTAAGAGGGAATTGTCCAGCCTCTGACAGATGTAACCTCTATACATATCAAGCAATTTTCCATTATATTACGATATCATTCAGTAGATTATAAAGGTACTTGGAACTAAATCTCTTGTTCATGATACGTCTTGTTCTCTGGGGAAGATTGAATTTCATGGTCAGCAGAGTTGGCACTTTCTTCTTTCAAGGCGAGAATAGCCAAGCGTTGAATTCCGGGTTAAAATGTGTTGAGTAGACATCAACAGGTGAGATTGTCTGTAAGCTTGTAATAAAGACCCACAAGCGACTGGTGTTGGGCCAAGCGTCTGCATGCAAGGTTAGCGAGTTGAGCAGGTGAATGGCGTCGTTTTGATCCTAATAGACTCCTTTCAATGAAATTATATGGTACACAGTAGAGTGAATGTACTATGATAGATACAATAGACTCGGTTTGGTGCACACGCAGATCGACTCGAATTTGAACCCATGACGAGCGAGAGTACAGAGGATTTGCTGAGGCAGTACGTTCAGGATGCGCTGATAGCAAAATCCTCTGGATGTGGAACGAAATTATATGATCAGTACGTGCTTGTTAATCGACAGCGTTTCGCGGTTTTGTGGGTTCTTGGTGTTGACATTCATCAGAGAGAGAAGTAACTAGTGTTTTTACCTTCTTGAGCAGGCTAGTTGAAGAATTGAATCGACTGAAGAAGCTTTGCGAACAACACGACTCTTCTCCAGATGAATCTAATGATAGACAGCTAGTAGCGTTGTTAACGGGGGTGTCTCGATGTGCGGCTCTTTTGAAAGAAAAATATCATGACGTGCTGGTGACTGAGATTCTTAATATCAACCTGTGGCACACGAAGCAGATTGTGAGGGAGGCCACTCTGTCCTTTTTGTGCCATGTGGTGGTGGCGAACAGTGCTTTTATTCAGTCTTGCTTGCATGTTTTAGTGTATTGGCTGACGCCTCCACCGATGGCACCTGTCCCAGATCCGTGCCCAGGGGAGTCTTGGTCACCTCGTGAACAGGATGTGTTGGTTCAAGATGCAGTGATTGGTGCTATGCGGCGTGTTCTAGAGCTGGTGCCGACGGCATCACCCAGGTTGTTGCCTATACTAGTGTCCAACATGCCGCATAAAATGAGGGATAGGGGGGTTCATTGCCTCTATTTGAGGGGTGCGTTTGCTGTGTCAGAGTCTCAGCATGGGTTTGGACTGAGTGATGGTATCTTGGGACCAGTGATTTCCCACTTGATCGATATAGATGTGGATATACGATGGGAAGATATCGTGGAAATTATAACAGAAGAGGCAAAGGAGGAAATCAAAGGGGAAAGTCCAAGGAAATATGACGAACCGGATATTTTTGACCTTGAGGGGATGAGCGAAGGAGAAGCATGTATTGCAGAGATGTTTGAGCCAAGAGGAGGATGGGAGGGTTGCTGCAATGATAATGTGATTAATCCAATGCCTGAGAAGAAGGAATCAATGGCAGCAGCAGAAGAAGAAGGAGAGCAAAGGGCGCCAGTGAATGAGACTGCAGATAAAATGGATTCTTTAATGGAGCTGACTCTGGAGCATTTGAGGAGGCGAATCTCAAAAGGGGAGCTTCAGCACGCCTGGAAGTCCTTATTAGAAGCCTTTGAGGGTATAGTGTTGCAAACTCATAGATCCAAATTCACCCAGTTCGTCATTTTTTATGTGGCAAGTCACAGTCCAGTCCACTGCTCCAAGACAATGCTTCATCTTCTTACGACCAAGCTAGCTGACAGGAACCAGGCTCCGGTTGTTCGCAGTGCTTGTGCCGCGTATATTGGGTCATTTCTGGCAAGGTAAATTTCATAGTTTCATAATTAGTCAATTACTGCAAATCCAAACAGTTCTCATGTCATGTTTTTAAATGTCTACAGGGCGGCTTTTGTTCCTGAAATTATAGTGTTTGACTTTTTCAACCGTTTGGGGGACTGGTGCATCAAGTATGCAAGGGAGGAAGATAGGCGCGGAGGGCTACCACCAATTCCATCAGCATCTCTAATGGGAAACCCACACGAGACTGTATCAAGGCATGCGGCTTTCTACGCTGCTTGTCAAGCACTGCTTTATGCCTTGTGCTACCATATGGAACCTTTGGCATTTTCTCAGCACACTTTAGGATCCAATGATGGCAAATTCTTGAATAAAATGAGCCCAACTTTGGCCATGTCATTAGATGGAGATGGAAAGAGTATGAAGGATTGCTGCTCCGAGTCCCTTCGCAGGCTTTTTACGGATGTCATGCCGTTTCTTTTGACGCATTCCTTAGATCCGCTTTCATCATGTGCCAGGTCTGTTTCAGCTGAATTTGCGAGACAAGCAGAAGGGTTGGGCCATTCATCCTTAGCTTCTATAGTGTATAAATGGGAGAAGGATGCAGCAAGATCAGGGTCACATCGCCATTCGAGGCCATTGGAGATATTTTTCCCGTTCGACCCTTACTTATTGCGTCGATCAGCAGAGCCGTTAAACTTAGAGCAGCATTATGTAAAGTGGAGGAAAGGACACCCGACAGCAGTTCTTCCTGTTGATGGAGCATTTGGTAATGGTCTAGTTGTCGGTGGATCAAGTATTGATGAGGACATGAGCAGTGAAATGAATTCAGACAGCGAGAATGAGTCATCTTTAGAGTTATCCTCTTCTTCAGAATCAGACGAAGTGAAGCGCACCAGATTTGGTAGCATGCCCGATTCATCGCTTAGCAGTGGAGGTAGACGTTTTATTACCGGCCGCCTACCTGGGGCCCTGAAGGCCTCTCTGATGGCTCACGGAGCAGCAGGCGGTTCTCCTACTGGAGGTATTCCCATGATTCATGATTCACCATCAACAGGAAATAATTCTCCATGGGGATTGTCTCCAGCCTCTGCATTCCATCCAATGTCCCATACATCGAGTGAATATCGATATCCAAAATGACGAGCAATATTCCAGTCTTAAATACATATATTGTACATTTGTAAATAATAATTCAACAACGCTTTGGAGCATACAGCATCACGATGCTAACCTGATCAGGTTCCACCAGCTTTGGAAACCTGTTACTTTTGAAAGTGTCAAATAACCATCCCACAAAATCTCATACTAAACCAAATGGGTTATACTTTGATGTCATCGCTACGATTTTCAATGCTTTCCAGTTTCAATTTAATGAGATTTTGCCGTCATAATTGAGATATACAGTGTTTCGAAGTTGCACCCTGTTGTGGTTTACTACAAATTTTCCTCAGTTGTATCTATCCAGGTTTGGTCGATAGGGCACAATGTCAGGTTGGAGGAATGTCTTAGTAGGTATAATGGCAATCCTCACGGGGATTATGGTTGCAAGAAATAGCTCATCCGATAACAGGGACGGAGGGCATCGCCGCTTGGTGGTGCTATCCGGTGACACAGTTGATGATCCAGATGGATGCATTGTGCGATTTACAAATGCCCTCAAAATTCCTACGATTGCAGATGTAAAAGCTCCAGATCATGTATCGGATCCAAGGCCTTTCATCAAGCTTCACGAGCAGTTGAGGCAGGACTTTCCCTCTGTGTTTCAGTCTTTGGAGGTTGAGGTCATAAAAGAGTACAGCCTGATGATGACCTGGAGAGGTACAAATCCCTCGTTGAAGCCTATTGTGATAATAAGTCACCTAGACGTGGTTCCCGCTGTGGAGAAGCTGGAGAATTGGACGCATGGACCTTTTTCAGGTGCTGTTAGTGCTGGGTATGTTTGGAGCAGGGGGTCCCTGGATACTAAGTTTACCGCTGTAGCCTGTCTAGAAGGCATTCAACAACTACTGAAAAAAGGAGAGAAACCAGAAAGAAGCGTTATATTGGCTTTTGGACATGATGAAGAAGTTGGGGGCCATCTAGGTGCCAAAACGCTAGCTGACACTCTTGAGGAGAGAAATATTGCCCCAGAAATGGTGTTGGACGAAGGTGGTTTTGTAGTCATGGAAGATCTGAAGCTCTGGGGGACTATTCTAGCTAAAGGACCTTTTGCTATAGTGGCTACTGCAGAGAAGACAGCACAGAACTGGAAAGTTGAAGTCCATGGTTCAGGAGGGCATGCATCAGTCCCTGATGTTGGTTCTGGGAAGTTGGTCTCTGCCCGGCTCGCTCAAATTCTTGGAAAGCTAGAGAGCGATACGATGCAATCAAAATTAGAGGCACCTGTGACTGACATGATTAAGGCTCTCGCAGAGGTGGTGGTTTTCAAACCTGTGCGCATGATATTGAAAATGTGTGACCACCCCTTGATCAATCCAGTGCTGGGCCAAATAATGGCGTCGATGGGGGGTAAAGTGTCCGCTTTGGTTCGATCAACATGTGGGGTAGTCGGAATATCAGCTGGAGGTGGTGCAGAGAATGTTTTGCCGCAGTCTGGATATGTCAATATAAATATCAGGACCCTGCCAAGCGACTCAAGGGAAACTGTGCGACAGTATTTGTCCATGATTGCTCAAAAACAAGGACAGAATGCAGTAATTGAAGACATTTCAGCAGTTGTGTATCCTGAAATGACAGTCACTCCTGTGGATAGCGAGGCATTTCAACTGGTCAAAAAAGTTGTACAGGAATCATTGAGTCACCGGACGAAGGACATGGGCTCCGGTGGTCCACCAAAACTTGGTGTACCGGGTGAAAAATACTCTCCCCTGCCTGTGCTTCCTATGCTGATGACCGGTATGACTGACAGTAGATGGTACCACAAGATTGCACCGGGACGCATTGTGAGGTTTTCTCCCTTCTCCTTGGATTTTAGTGAGGGCGTTGGAAGGATCCATGGCATTGATGAGCGGGTTGCAATTAACGAATACTTGGATGCCATTAGATTTATGATGAACTTTATAAGAGAATCTGCTATGAAGGAAAGAAATTGAAAACATAAATGCGAAAGAGGTCAAAGTTAGTTTAATTGCTCACTTGGCTTTTTTTCCTGGCCTTGGGCTGGTGTCTGAGGTTTGACGTTTTGACAGAGCCTTGTCGTCCTTGTTTGCTGAATAAGCCTCTTTCATTTTCTGCATGTTGATTTTTGATATACTGCTATGTTCGACAATCGGTTTCGGGTAATCTCTGCCAACAATACAATTAGCTTTTTCCTGGATAGTGATTGGTGCAGTCCATGGTTCATATATGTATTTGGCAGGCATATCCTTCAGTGCAGGGATATATTTTCTAATGTAATCTCCATTTTTATCATACTGCTTTCCAAATGATATCGGGGAATATACTCGAAAATATTGAGAGAAAAATGCAGATGCAGACAGCCACATCCAGTTTCCATTGTTTATTGCCCAGTCCGCATCTAATAGATACTTGTCGAATACATCTCTTCCATCTTCCCAACTACAATATAAATCTCCTCGAGTCAAGAAACATGCTACTGAATGCCTTGCTAAATGATGCATCCATCCTTCTTGACGCAGTTGAGCCATAATAGCATCAATCCAAGGGTACCCTGTTGCACTATCCTCCCAAGCTTTCAAAAACTCGGCTTTCGTCTCCCAAGGAATCTGCTTGCAAATTGAATTGCCCTTCATTTTGTCAAAATTAGGCACATGCACACTGGCACAGTAGAAAAATTCCCTCCATAGCAACTGCCCCAGAAGGGATACTGGAGGCTTGGTATGCTTTCCTTTCTTCTCCTTGTAAATCTCAACCAGTTTGTGATAAAACAATCTAGCAGATAAATTTCCAAACTTCAGGTATGGAGATAATAAAGTAGTGGCAGGATATGGAGTGAATGCTGCTGGGTTTCCTTTCGGCTTCTCGAAACTGGCGACCCATTCCTTATCTGACAAATATTTTGCCAGTCTTGCAAGGGCTGATGTTTCTCCTCCTCGTGCTACTGGTGTTCTCTCCAGATACTCTATATCGCATGTTTTATCATTGTATCCAATCATGGAGAGAGAAGGAATCCCAGATTCTCCATCTCCACAGTATGTAGACCCACTTTTTGGGCCAGGTATTTGAGAGGGGGAGTCAACTGGCACTGAAGGAGGTCCGACAGACATGACAAGAGATTCAAAAGCCTTCATTGTCAAAGGAGCTTTGCCGCCATTCCTACCAATCAAAAACTCAGGATTGAATAGTGTGTGGGATGTAGGATCGCAGACATCTACATTCGCTTCTGCTGCTAGCTTCTTAATTTCTGCATCTCTCTTTATTGCATAAGGCTCTGTGTCAGCCTCAAAACAAAGCTTCTTCACATTCCACTTTCTCCAAATCTCTGGGAATACTTTATTGGGGACGCCTTCTAAAACTACTAATCTAGACCCTCTTGAGCGAAGATTTTCATCCAAATCAGCCAGAGATTCCAGAAGGAACCGAATTCGATTCACACCAATTTTCTCAGGACGAAGAAAGTGTGGATCCAAAACAAACACAGGGTACAGATTATCTGTGTCTTTGATTGCCTCGATCAAAGCTGGATTATCATGAAGCCTTAATCCCTGCATTCAACAATAATAACGATCTCTTGATTGAATTAATGCATAGCATCCCTCTCAGATTTGCAGACAAGTCGGTAACAAGTGCAGTCAACCTTTGGTAGTAACAACAAGTTGCACCTGGTTTACATTATCCCCTTAAACATTGTCCTTATCGAGAGCAGATTGAATTAAAGATTTTAAATTCCATAGCGTTTGGCCCCCGTACCTTTCTAAACCAGAGAATTGAAGCGGTCATTGTATTTTGAATGTTTGCTGTTTTTGCAATCGTCGACTTCTGGGTAACACGGCGAAGTGCGGACGGCAGGTTTCTATGCGCTATGACAGGAAATCGATGCATCACTTTTTGAAGAAAAGATCAGCTACAGTTGGAGGTGTTATAGTGACGTAAAGTTATCAGGCGCATTCCAGACTTCTTTTGGAGCTCCAAGGCGCCCTATTTTCTGTGGCCCTGGAGAGTCAGGAAATCAGTCAAGATGATTTGCCTCTGAAAAACCAGTACAAGACCTATCCTGTCTTGAGCATGCAATAATACCGCACTATGTCATCTAAGGTAAAGCCTTGAGGGCAAGTTACAAGCATTGCTGTCAATTGAAAACAGAGAGATCAAATTGTTGACCATAATTGTACTTGTCATCAGTCAGGTGGCAATCATGCATCAATCGACGACATTCTCCTCAAGTATTCTTTCGCCATGGACACTTGATATTTTGCTTTTGAGAGTGGGTCATCATGTGCATCTGCTTCTGAGTCAGTCAATTCATCTGATGAGGTGCACTCTTCTGCCATGTCAGTCTGCTTATCCCCAGGTCTAATATCAGGCCTATGGGCTTTAACGTACTCAATTTCTGGGTTTGTAAGCAGTTGAGATGAAGATTTACTTGGAGTATGGTCAAGCAACGAAAGCTTAAGGGCAGTTAGTTGTCTGCGAAGATCCAATTTATCATCTTTTGTTGGACTCTCATGCACAGCATCATGTGGTGAGGGACCACCTCCAATTTCCTCCTCATTACTATTTGATACCACTTCAGGAGACGAAGAGTTCGACCCTTGATTTAATTGAAAAGAGAAGCTTTCATCCTCTTCGGTTGCTGCTTTGGGTAAAGATCCGTCATCGGGTGTTGTGGCATCATCATTAGTTTGTGACATTTCTTCAAAAATGGATGTCTGAGATGCCACTTCAAGCTGAATATTATTCACGCTCGATACTGGGCTTTGCATGTCATTCTCTCGATTGATAGATAATGATACTGCTTCTTTGGAGGATGACTTTTGCATGCTGGAGAGAGTCAAACCTTCCACCTTGGCATGGAGGATTTCAAGCTCTCTAAGGAGTGACTCTTTTTCCGACTTCCAAAGCTTGGCTTTCGTCTCCAGTTCAGAATTCAATGACTCGATTTTAGATGAAAAATTCTTTTGCTGCTGTTCAATCTCTTTATTCACCGTTTTAATTCGGAGGCTAAGGCTTTTTGACTCCTCTACTGCAGTGCCTGATCTCCTCTTCTCCTCCTCGAGCAAACTGTCAGATTGCTGCAACCTGTCTTTCAACTCTGATATCTCTCTTCTCATCATTTCGTTTCCATTCTCATAGGATTTCAACATTGTAGCCGTCGATTTTGAGACATTATTTGCTCCATCCACAGCTCCCTGCAATCGCTGGACTTCACCTGTTGCTTGAGCAGCTTCCTCCTTCCATTTCAATGCCTCCATCTGATACTTCTCCACCATGGACTCCAGCTGCTCCGTTTTTGATTTCAAAGATCGTTCCGATCTAAAACTTTCGGCTGCTGAAACCTCAGATCGACGATACTTTTGCTCCAGTTCTCTCATCCTGTGACCCATTTGCTGCAATTGATCACTCAGCTCTTGTTTTTCCCTCATTAGTTCCTCTGTTTCTTGCAACTTGACAGCCCTTAGATCTTCTATCTCATCCTCCAGGCTAAGTATACGCCTTGATTTCATTTCCTCAGTTTCTTTCGAGTCCTTTTCCAACAGCGAGTACTGATATTCCAGCTGTTCCAAACTCTTGACAGCACCTTCAAATTTATGCAGAACTCGCTGGGTCTCCCTTTCAGCATCTCTCATTTTGCCTGACATTTTCTTCATCGAAGATTGAAGCCCTTCATTTTCTTGTCTAAGTTTCGAATTAGAAGATTTCAAAGAATCCATCTTGCTATTCAATGACAATACATCATTCTTATGCCCTTCTTCAACCACAAGCAAGGCTTGTTTATTTTCTCCCTTCAGACGCTCTATTTCAGACTGTAGACGGCTAATCTCTTCGTCTCTCGACATCCTGGCGTCTGACAAAAATCTCTCAGATAATCGTAGAGCTTCCGAATGTCTCAGCTTGACACCTTCCAATTCTACACTCATCTGATGCAGCTCAACCTTCTTGTCTTCAACAGCATCTTTGCTTGCCTCAAGTTCCTGCATGCATTGATTTTTGCCAGTATCATCAATTACAATCATTCCTAACCATCACATTGTATCATTTATTTCAACGGCTCAAGCCGTATCTAGGACAATCCGTACCGAGCACGCAATCTTAAGCTCTTGTCTCAGTCTGGCATTCTGTTCCAGTACATTTCCCATCTCCGCCTCCTTTTCTTCCATAGCTCCCACAAGATCGTCAATCTTTCCTTTCATGACCTTATTATACTTTTCCAGTTTCTCCATTCTCATCTTCAAGCCATGATCGTCCAGATCAGCCCCGCTCAGCCTCGACTGCCCTTCAAGTGACAGTCTTCCAGAAAGCATGTCCCCAGCATCTTTCCTCCTCGGCGTCAAAGTCTGCAGCAACAATATAAACCAATCAAAAAAGATGATCGTAGCATCAACCAGGTGTACATGTCGGACTGCATTCCATCACCACTGCAAATACCCTCCGTCGTGCTGTGGCCTTGTTGTACCCACCGCTCAACAAGGTTGCACAGTTCTGTGCCCCATCAGTCAGTCCAAACTAACAGAGCGACATCCCAATCATGATACATATCATCTACGGAAAATACATATCACATGACCAACCTGTAACAGCTCTTGACCGAAACTTCGAAGATTCGCTCCTGGAGTCAAGCTGCGCGACGTCCTGCTTGTTGAACCCGCAGCTTCAGGAGTAGAATAGTCCCCCATCTTGCGGATATTACACCTTTAGATTCTTTTAGTTTTATTGGGAATCGAATCGCTTCTTTCCTCTCTCTGGCGATGATGAAACCGACCGAATAACAACAACAACCGTTGGATTGGCAAACCGAATTCAAAACCGTTGACTGCACTTAGAGGACGAATACGGAGATATCATCTTCATATTGCCTAAACTTTGAATGATTGAAATTATTCCTATTTTCAACTTTTCTTTGTGTCATGGAGGGCCGAGGGTTGACGCTGTACGTACCGATGGCAGTCTGTTCGAGTGGAAGATGGACGTGCTCGGTCAAAACAAGATCTGATGGGAGATGTAAGAACTCATGAGATGGGATTGGTTGGTCCACTGAGTAGCACAGTCTTCTTCATGGAGCAAAAATCTGTGAAGCGGAAATGAGGGAAATAATCATTTCAACTTAAGAGCATAATATCGTAATCTCACTAATGTCAATCTTACAAAGTTGAAAAGAATGCTGAATGATGGAAACGTTATGCATTCAATGCACAAAATGTAAATTTAAAAGATTTTCAAAGGCAGGTTTGTATTGGATTCAGGATTACGAGACTCGTTGTAATGCTCGTTGAGCGCTGGTGTCGGTAAAGTCAGCTGAAAATGGCCAAGGATTTTCGCCTAGATCACATTCCCTAGAGCAGTCAAGGCTTTCATCTTCTGTCCATCTGATTTCGATAGCTGTATCTTGTCCGTCTACTCTTTGGCCTAAACGGACATGGATGAAGAGTTGGTCGTCACAGCAATCTTCTTCATATACAATCTGCTGGGATTGAACATATTTCAATCCCTTCTTGGATGGCAGGGGCACCAGTATTTGTGTTCCGGATCCAAGCTTGCCATAATCCCCACCAGTTTTGTCCTTGTACCATTTCAACTTTGGCCGACGCTGCATGTAGGTTGGTACAGCCAGGACAAGATCAATCGACCTTGGGCCATCTTTTTGGGGATTGTAGTCCATTTTTTCCATGGTCAAGAATGTTGGCTTGCCATCTGCCATGTAAAGGCTGGCACAATCGTCAAATTCTTCGATCCCGAAATCGAGGAGATACATCTTCCCTACAACAGCTTTGAATGGGTATCTATACCTGTAAAAGTCATCCGACTCTGATGGACGCCCGATTCCTGAGTCTTCCATGAAACCAACACCAGCATATGTTCTCTCATACTCCCCTTGCTTGGCGAAATCCAGCAGCAGCAGAGATGGTGTGCATTGGAGTTCTCCTGGTCCCTCACCACTTGTATACAGTTCTGTATACGAAAAGTCAACAGAAAATGAGGTCAACCATATATCTCTAGCATCACAAAGAATACTGTCAATCCTTTCCATGTCTTCCTGAGATGGACTGTCCGAATGGATCCTCTCATCCAGGCAGCCAATGCCATTGGGGCCATCTTCCTCTCCCAGCACAAATAAATCGTCATCACCCGATGGAACCATAGCGAAGGCTCCATTAGGGAGTTCTTGTGCCATGTTTCCAAGCGCTGAGGAGGATATATAGATTGTTTCATGATTTCCATAGTTGTAATTTGCATGAAGCCTGGCAATATGTCCAAGAGGAGTGGTTTGTGTGACATCTTTGCCATCTCGAATGACTCGAACATCTCGAATTTGACGTGATCCTGCCGGAAATTCCAAGCCAATTCCTGGTTTTACATGGACTCCCTGGATATCACGGATACCACAGGCAGCAGATGCAACCCAATCGACCAAAGTAAGATCTGAGACTTCCTGAGCCCCCACAGCACCTTCATTTGATAAAGCTACGCCAGATAAGTACCTGTTTGCTGAAGTTGCAAGCTCATATTCATCATCAGGGAACCCAGATGGATGGGAGGTTTCAGGCCATGGGTGGCATTCCGACTTGCAGCTTGCTGGGTCCAATGCTGGGACATTTCTCTTCTTCATCTCGGCACACCACTTGTCTTTGTTAATTGTGTTTGAATGAGATTCACTGGTAGCCACCACGAGTCCTGATATTTTCTGCCGATCAAATTTGCTTAATGCTCGACTCCCAGTCTGGTCTCGATATGTCTGGGCAAAACTCATGGCAACAGTGTCAGACACGGATGTAAAGTCTTTGAATTCAATATTGGTAGAAGATAGATACACGGCTGTTCCAACGTCCCTATGCTTGTAAGTCAGCATATTTTCAAGAACTTGAAGAGGTTTCCGACTGCAGCGATTTCCTCCAAATTCTTGATTGTTTCTGGGAAGAATTCCAAACTTCCCTGCAGGCTCCCCTGACTCAAATTCCACATCAGAATCCATTCTCAAGTCAGAGGACGTTGACCCAAATATAGTAAATTTATTCGGCCCATCCTTCACATAATGGAATGTATTCATTCTTGGCGCGCAAGGATACCAATCATGCCAGATCCATAGCCCTGAAAAGTGATTGCTATGTGCTCTGTTGTCTTTGAAAACCATGAGGCTCGAAGCAACAGCCTGTGGGTGACTTAAAAGCTCACCCTCTGAATGGGAATCCAGCTTGAACCAAAATCCAACACCTCTATTGGTATCAGCCGCAACATTGCCCTCAAATTTATTATTAAAGTTTGTGACCCAGAAAGCTGAAGGAAGGTCATCATGCACATCTTCCCTCCAATCTTGGACCAGTTGAGGCTGAGTGGCAGCAACAATATTATCCTTTGCATCAGTGCTGGTTTCTGTACCATCCTCCCAAAATAGCGCATGACCTCTCACATTGTACGAGGCTGTATTATAGAGTCGAAGGCCCCTCGTGTCATGAATTGTGATGGATCTCTGAAAGGTATCATGAACAGCACAACTGATAACAAAGCTGTCAAACCCCTTGCCACGAAGTCGGTGAAAATGCAAAGGGTACCGAGCCAAACGGCCAGCTTGACCCATAAATGGCCCAATTTCGATATTCTTCAGTTCTACTCTATCAGCGTTCGGTAAAATCATGATGTGACCTCCATAGACCGGATCCACTGTGCTTTGCCTGTACCTATCTCTGTCATTCATGAATCTGGGGTAGCCGGCTAAATCAGAAACTGAAGCAGGTTTTTGACCTTTGATTTGGATGTTTCTCGAGAGCCAAAGAACTTCAGACCGCTGATCAACTGATCTACCAGCAATTTTATCCGGACCGCTGGCTCCATAATGTGCATATTTCAAAGGCGAGTCTATAATTATCTCCACACCGTTGCCAGACTGTTTAATCTCTTTGATTTCTCTCCTCTCACTCATAGAGTTCACAGTATTGGACACCGTATAGTATTCATCTCCATCATATGCAGCAGAGAGCTCGTGGAAATCAGAGTTTGTGACCACAATAAGATCACCAGGTTTCCATGAGGATGCTCCTTGAGACTCCACCGACAATCTGGTTGAACCAGCACTGGCAGATTCGGTCAACCTCGTCCAGCTGGCACCCTCCTTCCCATATAACTTTAGAGAACCTCCGTTTGACACAATCAAGCCTTTCAGCCTTGTCCCAATGCCTCCCGGGCCATTATCAACCGATCTAGAATAAATACCTGGAGAATAGGATGCCGTCAGAGTAATATCGAATCTCTCCCCCTGCCAGGGAGCATTCAACTGTCCAGCGATAATTCTGCCATTATTAACGATGATGGAGTCTGCTGTGATCGAAATGACAGAGTCGCTGGCAGAGTCAGGCACCCGCAATGTTGACCTGATCTCCAGCGTATTCAGGTTTGGTGTAGACCGATCCAGCACAACATCCCCCGACATACCCGAAGGAATAGTCACAGAGTCTCCATCCCCAATTCCCATTTGAGACGTCCAAGAGCTCCACGGTCCCCCGTTGCATGGAGGGGGAGTGCAACGTCTCGAATCTACGGGTTTTACAGCTTTCTGAGAACATTTTCCCGCCGGCACAACACCCAAAACAGAGCCATTTACACCCCCGTTACCCCGAATATACGTTTCTGATCCCATCACGGTCGCCGGATGATGGCACCAAACGTCCCTTTGCTGAATACCAGAGTCCGGGCCCCCATCATATGGACATTTCCCTTTTGACGACTCGTGCACACATGCACCCCAGCCACCAGCCTTCCATTCATACAAATCACTCCCTGTCCACGACTTAGCACGGCTGTTCACCTTAATATCAGCGCACAGGTACGCTCTGTTTTCGCTCTCGAGTGAATAATAGTTGACAGGAAACGTCCCTTTCAAGTTCCCTGGGTTTGCATTCACAGACACCTGAAGCATATTGATACAGGGTGAGATGGCCCTCCTGCTGCCAACATATAGAAATATACACTGGTACGCATACTAGCACAGTACACATATACTATACGAACCTGTACTGTTGTTTCCGAACCGCCCAGATTATCGTTTGCATAGTCCAGAGCAGGAACATACGAGTGAATCACCCCTCCATCCAATTCACTCTCTTTGATCTCCTGATAGAGCATGACTCTCTCCACACGTATCGGATCCAGTACACGCGAACTCGTCGGCCGCAGAATCCCAACTGTATAATACATAAGCCCTGTATCTTTCCAGTCAAAACTATGTGCTACATCGCTCTCAAACCAGGAACCAGGCACCAAACTCTCCATGAGCTCTTTCACTGGAATATCAACTGGCTCCCCTGGATACACATTGGTCCTCCTCCCTATCGACCCACCGCTCGCAGGCCCCCTCATATAATTTGGATCACACCCCCTCGACTCTTGAGGCGAGTTTCTCCCGCACCCATTACAGTGCCTCCACGACAAGGCTTTCCCTTGAGCACGGTCAACCTCGACGCTGCCAATTGTGCACAGTACAAACAGCACAGCATACACTCCAACCATTCTACTTCCACGTGGCTATTTTTTCTCGTTAGTTATTGCATAGCATAATCTCACAGATGACTAAACAGAATAATCTCACGCGCTACTTGACTCCCACAGTCTCGTAGGAACGTCACTGTCGTCCTGGACACTGACGTTTGAGTTGGACAGAGACGTACATATTTATAGAATTCAACTCCAAGCACATTTATATGTATGGCAAATAAAGAGAGAAATTTACCAAGTTTATAATTATACCTAGGTATACATATATACTCCTCAATAAAATCCTCTGTGAGGACGCGGTAGTCTCCATGCGGCTTGGCGGTGCAGCAAACGTAGCGTAAAGTCGTTGCTGCGTAGCACACATCAATCGCTCCCACACGACGCACGTCGCGTGCAACGCACGCTGTGTGGTGTCACCCATCATGGCCACGCCCGGTCGACTTGAAGAATGGAATGAAAAAGAAGAAGGGAGGTATGCCGCATACATCAGTTGAACGGCGTTGATACGACGAACTTGAGCTTTGAGAAAAACTGCACAAATGTATCGAATCCTATCCTGAAACCCGTACTAATGAAACGTAAAAGAGCGAATAATATCCCTAACAACTTGCTCTGATGACTGCCAGGCCTCGCTGGGGACAGATGCCATGATGGTTACCAAGCTGCCCTGGTTGTTGATAAAAGCCCTTCCTGCAACATGCTTGTCCTGTATCGGTACATCTTGACCAAACACGCCCTGCATGTGGATGCATTTTTGTTATAGTGCATGCATGCTGCTGGATGTGCACACGCACTGACGATGGCTACAAATCAAGTCCATGTTCCGTCAGAAAATACAAAAAACAAAATCAAGAAAACATACCTGGCAACGAAGGGCACCGCCTTTTCCTTCCAAAATAGTATCCCCTCTGCAGATAGACACTTGATACTCAAACGCAAAAACGCCTCGTTTTCCATTGTTTTCATTCTTGTTTCCGGCATCGCCGGCAGCAGCAGGGCTGCTGCCTTGAGCCTTGGGCGGAATCATCAAAGCCTCTATCACTCTGAAGCCAACCGTAGAATCTGCCTGAATCACGGGATCCAGACACAACGCATGGCCGCTTTCGGTGTCCAGACCTCCGGACACCACGGAAGGAGGGATGCCCTGGCTCTGCTGCTGTTGGAAAACAGAGACAACTATGTATTTGGTAAAATCACCTACAGAAACCAATGCCCCGTCCTTTGTCCCACCACCAGTACGATCGAACGCAACGACAAAAGATTCAGAGGGATACTCAAACTGGAATCCTTGCTTTTTTGCCACGTATTTCACCCTCGAGGGTGCTCTGGAGATCTCTTCCGCCCAAGCTGTTGCCCTGGTGTCCTGTTCTCCACACAACCATATCGTCAGTCCAATTCCCCATCCGGCGATGGCGGATCGACGGTTGGTTGTACTATCATTTATTTCATCCGATGTATACTCGTGGCAATGTTTGTCGACATCCGGCATCCTCAGCAGCGCTTCTTCTCCCAAAGCAGCAGCACTCTCATCAACAGTCTCATCGTCGTCCTTTTCAAGAACAACGATTCTGGATTTCACTGCCGGAACTCCTCTCCCCTCTACATGACGATTCTCTCTACATAGTTTGTAATCAGATTTGTATGATAGAAACGAATCCAATTTCCGCAATACTTCCCTGGATGAACTTGGCACCCGCCATCTGTCAAACGTGCCATGCTGCACTCTCTTCACGGACTGCTCTGGACGACGATGCTTTGCCGATCGGATGCCAATCATTTCTTCATCGCGCTATTAAAAACCTTGTTATTGTTCCGGTTATCGTTGTTACTAGTATTCCATACATCCATTCGCTTTTTTTTTTTTTTACTTTTTACTTTTTTTTTGAACCCTACGGTACCACAGTCACCGCTGCTAGTTGGGTGGCATGGCAAGAGGGATGCCAGCATCGAACAACAACAATCCATTTCATTCAATGTTCCGATCAAATGTCAGCCTTGATGGGACCATGAGCAGGCAAGACTCGTAAGGTTTTGTTTTTTTGTGTGTGTGTGTGTGTTTTGTTTTTTTTGCACTTGATCGAGAGACGTGGTCGTGGTGGACCGTTGACCAAACGTGGTCAACAGTTGTCATACACGTTGTACATGAAGCAAACCAGGTGTATTCAACTATAATATTATATTATTGATATCAGAATGGCGATTATGACCACTGAAGAGCAAGGAGGCGTCAATCTGTATGAGCTGCTTGACGTTTCAAAACATGCAGAGACGAAAGAGGTGGGTGGTCTGCGTGGCGTTGGTCCAGATGGGAGGGAATAGAAAGGGATTATAAACTTTAAAGATATAAAGGAATAGAAATGGGAGCGAGTGATTGTACGGACTGTAGCAGTAGCAGTATGGCTCTGTGGTTGGTTGATCGATTGATCGACTGATTGTTTGATGGATTAGTGTTGGCTCTGATCAGTCCCTGCTTCTTCTTTACTGTTGCTACTATTTTGAATTAATGATAAACAGAATATAGATTTTTGGTGTGACATTACTGGTGCTGTGTGGATGTGCGTAGATACGGAGAGCGTTTCGCAACTCGGTGACCAAGGAGCACCCTGACAAGGGGGGTGACCCAGAGAAATTCAAGTTGCTGCAACAAGCGTATGAGACTCTATCTGATCCTGAAAAGGTGAGAGTGATTTTGCTGTTTTAGTATGTAATATAATGTAGATGCATGGTTGTTGTGTATGTTTATGTTGTTGTTATTGTTAAAGTAGCAATCAAGGAAATGACTGATGAATAATTCTTTGTGGTTCTTGTATCTGAATATATACATACATGTGTGTGCTGCAGCGTAAAGTATATGACGCGACGGGAAAAGTGGTGAGGACTGCTGAGGAAGAGTTTGTTGACAGTTTTGGTGGAGGTACGTTCGTTCGTTCGTTCGTTTGTTTGCCTGTTGTTTGTTTGTTCTGGGCTGGCTGGTATTGTATTGGAATAACAACTGATGACGTTGATTGATTGACTGAAAATAAAATAACATAAAATAACATAAAATAAAATCGTATCTACTACAGGGAGTTATCGAGATAAAAGTGTGATTGATGAGAGACAGACTGCCAACCTGTCTGAGCAGCTGGCTGTGCGTCAGGTGGAACAAAGCCACACGGCTGGATTTGAGGCGTGGATGAGGTCGAGGGGGAATGATGGGATACAGACATTTACATCTGATGATATAATTGATCAGTTTGGGGTGGTGAAGGGGTCGTACGAGCCTGTGCCGCTGCCCCAGATCAAGGCGTACATGGTGAAGTGTCAAAGAGCTGGGCTGCCCAAGGAAGTGCTGACTCTTGGCATGGAAGAGATTCCAAAAGAGTTGGAGTGGGGGGAGGTTCTTGTCAGCATGAGGACTGCCCCCATTAATCCAGGGGACTTGTATACGATTCAAACTGGAGGTCTGTACGGTGGAAGTGCAGATAGGTCTTCATCTACAGTGAAGCCTCCGTTTACGCCTGGGCATGATGGAGTAGGAGTTGTGGTGAAGAATGGTCCCGGAGTCAAGGGCATCAGCGAAGGTGCGTGGGTGATTCCGTTCAAGACAAGTATGGGGACGTGGAGGTCTCTGGCAGCATTCAAAGAAAAAGATCTCCTTGTGATACCGACAGACGTCATGCCAATGGAGCAGGCTGCTCTGATTAGGGAAATGATCACTGCATATCGTTTGTTGGAGGATGCCAATCTCAAACCTGGCGATTGTGTCTTGTTGAATGCTGCCAATGGAACCGTAGGTCAGCTGGTTATCCAGCTATGCCATATTCTGAGGCTTCGCTGTGTCTCCATTATATCTGATGCTACTGACTTTGACAAGACGTCTCTTTGGCTGAAAGCATTGGGCGCTATTCATGTTGTGCGGGATGAAAAGTCTATAAAGGTACTTATTACTGTCTGTTTGTTTAGCCTTGCCTGTGTGTTACGCGTATTCTACTGTTAATTAATCAAGTGCTTAAAATTAAATATACAGGCCGAGCTGGAAAAGTTGAAATTCTTCGCCAAGCCAAAACTTGGATTGGACGCTGTTGGCGGCGAATCCAGTATTCGCCTCTCAGACGCACTGGCAGACAATGGCCAGCTCATCATTTATGGATGTTTGAGCGGCAAGAGCCCACAATGGAATTGGAAAACTTGGGTATTCAACAACCTCCGAGTCAGAGGATTTAACGCTCGCAAATGGATGAATGAAAACAAGAAGAAAATGCCAAAACTGGTGGAAACAATTGGTAAACTGGTCAACAGTGGTAAACTGGCAGCTGCAGTAACAGAATACGAGCTGTCCACTGAATTCGACGAGGCTCTCGATCATTCAATGGATAGAGGAAAGAATACAAAGGTCCTTCTAAAGATATCTGACGTAGGGGAGCATTATTGATACATGCCATTTTGCAATCTAGAAGACTACGGCCCCTCAGAAGCAGCAGCGGCAGCATTGGCATCATCTCTGGGCAGCAGGGCGAATTCATTATGAATGACTGTCGAAGCTTGATGCAAGGACCCCACAATATAATCTGGCCGAGCCCCGTGCAACTTGGGATCTTCTTTTCCACTATATTTTTCATTCTCGTCCAGTAAAATGGTGATTGCCCCAGCAGCATTTCCACACACCACATCATCTTTTGCAGAATCTCCAATCATGATCAGCTCTGTCGGCGACACACCCCAATGCTCTGCTATATAATGCAGAGAAGCCGGATCAGGTTTGTACGGCTTCCATTCCCGACTCAGCGACGGATAGAAGGGAGGCAAAGGAAACGCCGTCCTATGAAAAAAGTCAACAGATGCTGAAACATTTCTGGTCACAAGAGCTCTTGGAAGCCTGGCTTCATCCAGCAGCGAGCACAATTCAGCCGCACCAGGCATCAGTTTCATATTCCTCAGAGCTTCTTCCTCAATCTCGGCAATGGTAGCGAATGCAGTCTTCTGTCTCGCTTCATCCCAGCCATGAATAACGTCCAAAATATCCCCAGTCTCCACTCCCACCCTGCGCCTCATTTCCAGAAAGTCTATGCAAGGAACTGTCAGCGTCCCATCCTACGCACGATACCAATTCATTCGATCATTCAATTAAATTCTTTTGCTCTGAAAAAACAAACAATGCAGTATACACTGATGCCATGCGAGCCACAAGAAGAAGCGTACCATGTCAAACACTACTCCTCTCACAACTCTACGATTTCCATTCATTTCCACCCTCCCAGCCCGAGCACAAGATGATGAATGATATAAATTACCACAAATCCTTGCGACCGACTTCCTCAAGCCTGGCATCGAACGACAAATGAACCGAATCGAATCCCCACTCCTATAGCAATAGTATACCCTAATCAATTGATTGATCGATCTTGCAAGATTTATAATCGCTCTGATTCATAAATGACCGATAATTGTTATTTCAACAGGGAATGTACGCAGGGCCATGTCCATCAAATCGGTCGTCGTCACATGACCAAAAGGCTCTACAGTGAAGTCCAGTGTTTTCAGGTTTGAGATTACAATCATGATCAGGGTTAGGTGTTTACCCTCATAATGTAACCAGAATCGATACGTTATTGTTAACAAGATGCAGCAGCTGCAGTGTAGATTGATCCATTCTCTCACAATCCCATCCCTTTCCATCCGCTCTGTTCTGTTCTGCATCAGGGAGCTACCAGCTGGTACTGACAGATCCTCTCTCTCTCTCTCTCTCTACAGATAAATGATGCCCTCCCTGATATGGTGCAGGATCATTCGCTAAAAAGATTATAATTTTTTACATTGTACAGTCTTGCTGTGGTTGATGCTTGATAAAAAAAGGAATGTTTGAGGATTTGTCGAACGCGGTGAAAGTACAGGATTTCAGATCATCTCGACCTAGCGGGTACCAAAGAACAGCTGTGAGCTGTATCCTTTTGACAACATGATTGGGTCAAATCCAACAATTGAAAAGCTCAGTGCTGAGGTTGGGAAGAAAACACGGCAGATTGATATGCTGGAGTCGTCGATCAATCGGCTGACAAGCGAGCTGGAGGTGTCCAAAAAGACGATACAGGAGATTAAAAAGGTGCGATAGTGGCTACATTGTGATGTGTGAATTATAATAGTTGCGAAGAATTTGGATTAGGACCAAGTTGGATGTGCGCAGGAGAATACACTCAAGGCTTCAAGCCTTGCAAAGCTGGAAGAAACGAATGGGAAACTGGCCAAGGAGGTGAAACAGAGGGAACATGCAATGGTTTCACTGCAAAGCCAAGTTGAAGGTTTAAAAGCAAAGAGTAGTCCTCGAGGGGCTGGTCGGAGTCCAAGGATGGTGCGCTATTTATTTATTATGTAGTAAGAGAAACGTGTTTCTAGTGTACCATGCTACCTGGCATGTATGGGAATACGACTGATGAATCGTCTGCATGTGTATGCAGGTATCGCCTGTACTGGGTGCAAGGGTGTCGAGTGACAGATCTTCTGATCGTCCGTCATGTGGAAGTGGGGCAGAGGAGCAACAGGCTGACTTGTCCGTGCGGGCGTCGAGCTTGCAACAAGAGGTGAAAAGCCTGCAAAAGGAAGTGGACATGCTGAGGGCTGCTGCAAAGTCCTCATCGTCCAACAGGTCGTTTCTTGGATCAAGTGATGTAAATTCTTCGGTGGATATGAAGCGTATTCGAGGGCTCAAGGATGAAGTGGAAACATGGAAAACCCGTGCAGAGAATCTAATGTCTGAGTTGAAAGTGACGCAGAGGAAACAGGCGGCCGCGGAGGCAGAAGCCGAAAGAACACGTAATCTTGCGGCACAAGCGCAAGATGGAAAAATGAAGGCAGAAATTCAGCTCAAGTCGGCGCAGCAAGAGCTGTCTCAGCTGAGGGAGCATGTCGTGGAGGATTATAACACGCTCAAGTCTGAGTTGAAGAGGTCTGAAGGGGTGGCTGCTAGGCATGCATCGGATGCAGATACGGTTGCAAGTCATGCACAATCTCTACAAAGGAAGATTGAAGCGCTTCGAGATGAGAATACGTCTTTGGATGCGTCCGCTAAAGATGCTGTTACAAGGATGGAAGAGGCAAAGAGTGCAGTAAAAAGCCTTGAAAGCGAAAAGGTGACGCTTTCCCAAATGTTGGACGAGAAAACTATCGCTTTAAGTGCATTACATGCACAAATTGAAAGCTTGGAGGCATCCAAAAGGACATCAGAGGACCAGTATGAATCTCTTTGTGCGAAACTCGGTGCTGCTCATTCGGCAGCAGTGCTCAATGAGTCAAATACTGCAATTCTGGCCGGCAAGATGAATCAGGCTGTCGAAACAGAAAATGAATTGGCTTCGAGATTAAGAGCAACTCAAGAACGCTGTGATGCTGCGGAATTGGCGATGGAGGCACTCAAGAGTCAAGTGGAAGCATCAAGGGAAGAATTGTTGACCAAGAGCACAGAGCACAAACAGGTTGTCGAGGCTTTGGAAGAATCTAGGATGAAGCTTGCAGCGGCAACTCTCGGAGAAACAGAGACTTCTGCGGAGAAAAATGCAGCGGTGACATCCTCTGAGATACTTAAAAAGAAAGTGGAGACCCTGGAGGAGACAGTATCTACCAAGGAGGAAACCATTGACGAACTGTTGAAGAAGGTCGAGGTCCTTGAATCTGATTTGAAAGAAAGTGGAAAACAAAAGGCAGAAATGGAGCTTCTTTTGGGCAACGCAGAAGGTGCTTTAGGTACAGTTAAGACAAGGTCAGCAGAGGAAACACTGCTCAAGGAATCCGAGACAGAGCGATTGGTTCAAGAGCTGGAGATTGCCAATGCTAGGGCCGAGGCTGCAGAAAAGTTTGCCAAGGAGGCTGAGCATCTTCATAAAAATGCTGTTGATGCCCTGGGTAAGGTGGAAGCGGAACTCCAAGAGGTCAAATCGGAATTGGCAGAGTCGGAGCTTTTGATAAAGTCAGAGTCTGAGAGAGTCCAAGTTCACTCTCAACTGCTTGATGACAAAGAGGATGATGCCTCTAGGCTTCAAGCGGAAGTTGCCAAGCTAAAATCGCAGATTGCAGACATGGAAGAACATGTGAGAGAGGCAGTTGACAAGGAAGTGGAACTGAAAAAATTGCACGAGTCTCTGTTGTCTGGTAATGAAGAACTGAGCATGCTGCAAGATCAGCTCCAGGAAAGCCAGAAAAAATACGAGCATGCTCTATCGATTCAAAGAGAGAAGGAAAATGATGTGTATAACTTTGAGTCTCGAAATCGTGAGATGGAGCTACAGATGGAAAATATGCGTCACGAAGTGGACGCCAGTCAGGAGAAGCTACAAGAGTTTGAAAGGAAAATCGTGGAGACCGATGTCAAGATGAGCGATTTAAGGTCCCAGGCTCGTGAATATGAACTCGAAGCAAAGGAGGCAAAGCATGATGCCGAAGAAGCAAGGAAAGAGAGCGACCAATTGAAAGAGGAGCTGAGGGAATTGCAGAAGCAGCTGTCATCTGGCATGATGGCCACCGGCGCAGGAGAGGCCAAGCCAGCCGTTTCTGCAGATGCAGAGCAAGCGTTGCTTCAAAAAATTTCACACTTGGAAAGTGAAGTCTCTAAGAAGGATGAGGAGCTTGTGGCTGCCAAAGATGAGGTGAAAGTGGAAAGGAGAAGAGCTAGTGCAGCAGCAATGAAGGCAGCTGGCATTGATGATATTTCCCACACAGGGGAAGAGAAACTTGTGATCGATTCAGAAGAAAGTACAGATTCTGTTGTTAATAGTCTTGTTACATCTATTTTTGCTAAATTTAACTAGAGTACATTTACTATGTAATACTAGAATGATCAAGGTTGTTGTTGATACCTTAAGCATCCCATTTTGCGCAAGCATTGGTACCATATTTCTTCCACTCACTTCTAGTAACTGCTAATTTTTCATAATCAGAAGATGAACCTAGAATACATCCTCCTTTCCATGCAACGAGATCAGGTTCATCTGGAATAGTAATGTTGATCTGCAAACCAAACAGTAGGAATCTCAAAATGACAGTCTCAAGACTATAGACAAACTTTTTATGTCATGCCATGTTGAACTGCATCATCGAATGTAAAAGATTCATTTTGCAACTCACCTCATAATCGTGAGGAACAAGTGGCCTTATTTCGCTTATTAACCGATCTTTCATTCCCGGGCATTTTGCCATTCCTCCAATCACTATGATGTTTGAATACAACAAGCCGTGCAAATTCGGGTGTGATGCACTAACAGCTTGGAAGACCACCTCTGGTAAACCGGCTTCATCCATACCAATATCTGCATGGATTCAAAACAATTAAAGATTAGCACTCAGTTGAACCTTGAAAGATATATCGAATATTCATCATTATCAATAATAATAATGTTTGCACACTTTAATCCCGATACAAGCATGTTTCAGGCTGACAGGCACATACCAGAAGGATTAAACAATGCTTCAGGAACCATAAAACGCTCATTATTAACCACTAAAATAGGATCTCTGGGATCCCTTGGTTGCGATTGGTCCCGAATATGACCCCATGTCGAAGTCACCCCATCGGGGAGAAACCATTCAGTTCTGTATGGGGATTTCTTGGTCTTTGCTAGCTTAAGATCTTCTTCGACGTTTTGAGACACGAAACAAAGTTTATCTTTAATATAATCCATCAAGTATGTTTCTTTCATCATATTCATTGATCGAAACGACACCAGCTCTTTCATAAAATTAGTCAATGCCTTGCCACCTAAATCGATTCTCCGAATGGCACTTTTTATGGGATGCCAGTCGAAAAGGGGAACAACATGCGTAAAAGAGAACCCCGCGTCGATTACTACTCCCGCACCAGCCTCTAATGCAGCTTTTGCTACGTAACTATCGGCTCCCTTTGCAGCCAGGTGGTACAAACTCAGGGTGGCTGGGTACAACATCAAGACAGAAGAAAACCGCATATCCTCTAGCAGCATCTTCATCGCTTTCTCTCGCATTGAATTCAAATTCATATACGGCTCCGTCACTACTATTCCTAATCCAGCCCGTTGCATTTTCTCTTGCGACTCATCTCCATTCGTTTGCTGGGCCAAAGCCTTTTTGAACCCATGGCCCCAAATTTCCTTTTCGAGGTCCCAGTCCACTACATAGCCTCGATCCACAGGCCTCCTCAGCTGTATCGACGACACATCCTTCTGATGCAAAATATCTTCCCCTATTAATCTACCTTTTGACGATCCTCTTCCGGAAGAGTCACCAACCGTCTTGGCAACGGCGTTTGGGAAACACCTGCAACGACTTGAGAAAGCACAGAGTGACCAAAATGCAACACCTTTGTTTACCATTGAAATCTAATATGAAACAATATATTACACTGATGTAATCAGATCGTAACTATAACGGCACAGGGCACTCACCAAGCCTGCTGCGATGGACCTGCAATGCCAACCTTGCAACTGCCTCCCCCCGAATCCAGAACAACAACATTCTCTTTTGTCATTTCATTCATCCCCTAAACTTGACATCTTCAACTGATATATTCATTTAATGGGACTATCTGGATGCAGGCTTTGTCTTTAGGAAAATTCATTTAGTGTGAGCCAGAGCAACGACATGGCATTTTTATAAAACATAAAAAATTCCCAGCTGCTCAACTTGTCCCGTCAGATTGTGTTATCCAATGAAATATCTTTGATCTTCGCGCAGAACAATCGTTGTGCAGCAATAAATACGATTATCGTTCCAGTACTGCCACTGTTCCAAGGTTTTCCTTGTCTCAACACTGACAATAACAGAATGGGAGCAAATTGAGAGTATTTTCACTTCAACTAATCAAGAGGCTTGAATTCAAAACTAAGTTAGTTGTTGCTTCATTATAATACATAATAAAACGTTAGGATAGCATGAGAAGAGAAAGCAGTGAAAAAGAAGTGTTTGTTTTGGCAGTTAATCTTCAGTTTGCACATGAAACAGACAGAGACTTATTTATTCAGAAATGGCATCGATTAGCAGACTATGTAGCGGAATTTGAACCAGATACATTATCCTTTGAATGCTGTATCGCAGATACAAATCCCGTTTTGTGCCTCGTGTATGAAAGGTACAGGAACAAGAGTGCATATTTGCAGCATAGAGAGTCTGCTGAATTCAAAACCTTTAAACAGTGGTTCGATTCTGGCATGTTGTCAAAGAAGCCAGAGATTGATGGCCAATCATATATAGAAACAAATCAAGGGTTTATGTAATACTAGTAGTTGTATATTCACATTACACTTTTGTCATTATTTTGTACTATCCTTGAACTTTGAAAAATCAACTTGTCGGAATGGAGGCCAGATTTATTGTATTATAAATATATACATAGTCCTGAATACAAAAACAGTTCCTATTATCATTATTATTATTGTACTACAGCATCAGTATTTTGCCGTGCTCCTGGAAGAGCATGAATAGACACAATGGGTGACCTACAGAAAGGACACAGGGCCCCATCTCCTGGTTTTGTACAAAGTTGACTGGTACATGAAAAGCACAGTGTATGATCACAACCTCCAAACCGAACTTCAATGACATCATCCATACAAACTTGGCAATCTTCAAACTCAAACTTCCCAGTGCAGCCTTCTTCTTCTTGTTGTTTTTGCTGCTGTTGTTGTTCTGGCTGGTCTTCTTGGTCTTCTTGTGCTCGGGAGTCGATAATAGCATGTTGACTAAAAATTCTATCTTGTAGCCCACTTATTCTTACTATAGGAAAATGGGATCTACCGTTCCCTTGCAGCGTGCATTCCAGCCCAAACAGCACATCTCGTAAAGACACATCCTCATTCTCCAGCAGCACCTTCATCCTCTGTATCTTTGGCAGCGACAGGCTCGTTATCCCATTCAGATGAAGAATATGAGAATCTTTTGGCTTACTAGTTCCTTCCTTCTTCCATTGAAGCGCAATATCCCGCAAATACACCAACAGTGCCGCTTTTTGCAGCACACTAATCATATGCACTCTAAGAGATTCAGGGAACGAACTGAGCGGAAGATTCTCCCTCATGAAAGACCTATCCCTCCTTGGAGTTTCAATCAGCACCCTTACAACTTCATGATACCCTCCTAACAGAGCACAGTTCAGAGGTGTCAGCCCAAGAATATTTCGAATTCGCCTCAGCTCCACACCTGGATGCCTCCATTGTGCCTCAAGCAGTATGGCACACGTCTGCGCATCTCCCTGAGATGCCGCAATATGCAGCGGCGTAGACCCTCCGCACAGGAACGGTAGCCTATCCAGAGCCCGCGCCACGCCGATATCCAACAATGCCCCTTTTCCAGTCAGCACAGTCACACACGCACTACTGCCACAGAACGCTGCCAAATGCAGAGGCGATAAACCCGACCCATTCACAGCGTCCATATACCGACTCTCCCCAACAGTATCTCGTACATTGCAGTGACTTGCAGCCATCTCCCGTCCATCTCCACCCCGCACCCGTGCATCCAGCAGCAGCTCGGCACACGCAGCATGCCCATGAAAGCAGGCCAAATGCAATGCACTGTTCCCTTTCCGATTCGAAGACAGTGGATTCGCCCCTTCTTCCAGCAAAATTCGAATCACCGTAACATACCCTTTCTTTGCAGCAACGTGCAGGGCAGTATTCCCTGCCAAATCCGCATCATTCACGTACGTCAGATAATCAGACCCCAGGCTCTGTTCCGAAGCCCACAGCAGCGTGCTCACAGTCAGCACATTCCCACCACGGGCCGCCAACATCAACGCAGTCCTCCTTTTAAACAAAGTTCTATAATGTATCGATTCCGGACATTGCTGGGTGATCTATACGGACCAAATTTCAAACAATGGTAAGGATATATCTGTGCCAAGGGTTTCCTTCCCTCCCTCAATTACAGCCCGTTCCACCACAGCCATACACCGTATCAGAACAACAAAGTTAATAAGCATAGTTTATAAATCCAACCTACATCTCGAACACTTTCGTTGTTATCCTCCAAAATGGCATCTCGTAGAGCTCGTTTGGGCGACGAGAACGCTTGGCCCATCCCGACCAATTGGACTTCAAAACACCCTTGTCAGTTCCTCTCTCTGCTTTTCAGAATATTCAAATTAATAAAAATAAAGAAATACATTCAACTTTGGTATCATTTTGAAAGATACTTCCAATGGGTGGTCACCATATACCGCCTTGGTCTCTGAGCAGAGGTCCATATGAATTCAATAATTTGGTTGTAGTATCCAGGGTGAAAATTCAGGGGTGATATATTACAACAACAATAATAATAATGGGATAGATGATTGATTGTACTGTACCAATGTTGGATCTACATGGCAGGGTGAAAACCGTTGGGACAAGTTTTAAACATGCTTGTTGCAAATCAAGGACAAGGACAAGGGCAATCAATGGCATGTCTGCTGGTCAGATTAGAATGGATTTAGATCGAAAGCATAGTAAGGAATCGATAAAAGGTTGTCGTGGAGTGGGAGCGAAGAAAGTGCGTGGTGAGAATGTCTCATTGTCAGCAGAGAAGGATGCATGGGAAGAGAGTGTGTCGTCGCGAAAAAGGAGAATGAAGCAAAATGCGTTGGCTCTGAAAGTGAAAAGGGCACTGGGTATAGATTATGGGAGGCGTCATATCGGTGTAGCGGTGAGCACGATGGGACTGGCTCCGCGACCGCTGCCGTATATTCGAGGGGGTGGTCTGCTGGAGATTATGAGAATGTCCCAGGATGTTGTGAATGTGGCATTGGAAGAGCGTGCGTGCGATGAAAAAATAATCAAGTTTTTTCTGCTTGTTGTTATTGTTTATATTGAATATAATGGTAGTAGGAATAAAAAAAGAAAAAACACATAAGTACATGTGTCATTTGCAGAATGTGAAGCTATAGTGGTTGGGATACCAGTCACGATGGATGGAAGCCTGTATATTAGAAAGACAGACTCACAGCAAGGGAGGAGGTGTAGGAATTTTGCGCAAAATGTGGTTGCTCTGAGTAAAAAACACGGATTAGTGGTGTTTGCGGTGGATGAGAATGGGACTTCTCTAGAAGCTGGGGCTCTCTTGGAGCAACATGGTGGAGGGAGCTGGAGGAGGGCAGCAGAAAAAGGAAAAAAAGACTCTGTTGCTGCAGCGCTGATACTGTCGATATTCTTCTCGGATCCTGGATCGGCTCTGAGTATTCATTGAAATTTGTATCTATCACCGCCGTTGCAATATTGCTGGCTTGTATGCAAAGGGTTTTACATGTCTGTTATACGTTAATGCAAGAAACACAAACAGAATCTAAAAGACAGATCTACTCCTCCCTCGAGGAGATAGTATAGTATAGTAAACGTTTAATGCACAATGGGTATGGACAGGGAAATGCTGATGATTGGAAAAAAAAAAAAAACAGGCAAGGGGTGAGCATTCCTCCACCATAGTCACCATTGACGATGTATTACTTCTCTGCTTTCGTGGATAGTGATGTAACATCAATCCTCGCTCATCATCAATAGTTCACTGCTTCACTGACACGTAATCTGACTGGTATTTTTTTTTTCTTTATTTCCATTTTGATTCTCTCTTGATAAAATGTGTTGCTTCCTTATGCAACATGCCTCTGGATATAAAGACAAATTCATTCGACGCTTGCCCTTGGATCAGTTTTGAATCATTCTTGAAGATATGGCCAATTAAATTGAGTTCCAGCTGGAATAGAGTCCCTTGATTGATTTTCCAACTCCTCCAAAAGCCACTTTGTTCCATGATACAACTCTTCTGGGCTTGGAATCATGTCCTTGTGATCCAACTCGTCGAGGTCAAACAGGGATTGCTCCAACGATGGGTAATGATCGATAAGCCTTGATGGATTAGGTAGGATGCGTCCTTGGGCCATTGGTGGTTCATGAGTATCCCCTGGAGAGGAAGCCAGCATCCTCGAAAATGCTGTAGGCCTGTGGTACAACGGCGTCTCAATCAGAGGTACCCCAGAAATCACATTTTGCGATGTCATGCTGCAAGATTTTATTCTACTGTCATTGTTTCGACTCTTTTTGATTTTCTCTGGTTTAGGAGTTGTCACAATTTGTGCTTCTTCGTTTAGCTTGGCAATCTTTCGTCTCAACCGTTTGGCAGAGCTGGGAAGCGCAAACCGCTCACGGATCAGTTGAAAAAAGGCCATTTCGTCCGCTCCTTTCACTTCCTGCACGTAGATTTTTTTTTAATAATAATAATAATAATTATTATTATATGATACATATGCATCAATATAGCAGTGACGACAACATACGGGCCACAACCATCAAGCAAGAAAGCAAGCCAAAGAGATGAACACCCAACCCGGATACTACTTTAGTACTATACATACCCTTAAAAAGTCATCATTCTCATAATCACTCCATGGAAAGTTCAATTCCTCTTGCCTCCCCCTCAAGTGAATGGTCGCCCTGTCGAACGCCCTGGCCGCATTCTCAGCAGTCTCGTAGCTCCCAAGATGCCGCTGGCTGCCTCTCCCGTTTGGATTTGGCAGCCAGATGTGTGCTTCCCATCGACCAGTCTTTTTGTACTGAGTCACCCCTTTATATACACTCGATCTCGATTTCGGACCACTTCGTTTCCGAACCACAACTGTTTTTGAATCCTTTCCTACTACATCTCCTTCACTTTGCTCTGCCGTCCCACTGTCACTAAGCCCTTGCAGATCCAAAAAGATTTCCTGCAAGAAATATTGTACATTCTTCAGTCCGACAAACCATTAATTAACCAAAAATTCTGGTTTCTTTCATGAATCACATATGCCGTAATTTGATCCAGAAATTCTACCAGTATACTGCTCTGCTCTCAGAGTACGTGGTCCGGGGCGGGAGAATCCTTCCAAGAGTCAACCCCCGCCCCGGACCACGTACTCAACCAAGCACCGTCGTACACCACACACGTCGTTGTTGTACCAATTCCACGGGCATCAAATACGCACTCTTGTATCTCCTTCGGAAGAATATCGCTCTACTGGGCTCGTAGAAGCACTCTTATTCAATCGCTGCGGTCCACCACTCGCCGCGGGATCGCTTCCTGCCAGCGAAGCAAACTGCTCGCTTGGGAGCGAAATGGTTCGCGATGGCAAAAAACCATCCATCATATGATCCTAGTTTATGATTCTCCGATCCCTTTACTACACTGGTTCTGTAAATCACCCACAGACCCAAAGCCAAGTTCCCGTGCTCCAGACTACGCCCCCCCCCTTCGTCGCCTACAATGTATTGCACTGCAAATAGGCTCCGCTGTCAAGGAATATCTGCGGTTGCAACTTTTCTAACTCCTAATTTCAATTCATGTCACCCCCACGGAGTACAACCCAAAGTTGTTGTAGAGTACAGATTGTGATGCGGATGCAGCCATCCCCGTAGGATTCCTTCTCGGCTATTTTCTTGGAGGGACCAAAGTTGGTTCTGCTGGGCAGAAGTGGTTGTGGAATGTGGGGGTGACATGAATTGAATGCATGATTATGCATGTCTCTATGCGAATTCACGAGAATGGTAGCAGTACAGTATCAATGTATTCATATTCAATGTATCAATTGAAGCAATGGTATTAAAGGTGTGCATCTCCATCTATCAATTTGGCTTTTTGAGGGAGTGTTGCTGACGATGTGAGTTTGGAACTCTGTTGCAACCTTTGCTGCCCACTCCTACTTTGCGGAGCGGATGAATGCGATTTCAATTGCGATGCAGTGGGCAATCGTTTCCTTGGTGCACGGATTTTCCGAATCACTCTATTCTGTTCCCGCTTGATAGACGTCTGATTACTAATAGGCTTGATGCCAAGCTTTCTGGACAAGCTAGAGCATGCTGACTCGGTGCTTCTGCTGGAAGTGCTCAAAGGAAGGCGCTTTGATCCTCGACACGTTCGCAACTGAATAGCCTTATCGGGATCAATGACTTGTACCGTTCTGGTTTGCTTTTGTTTATCATGGGAGGTCCACATCTCTCTCATCTTGGCCCCAGTAGAGTTCATTGCAGCCCTCTGCTGCTGAACTAGTTCTTCATACATGCTATGATAATCGGCCGGCGGAATCTTTCCATTGATTCGATGCCTCCAGATGCTCTCTTTATTCACATTCGTTGTTGCTTTAAAGCCTTTCAATATCTCTCTGGATCTCTTGACCAATCTCACCTTGTGCTGTAAGAAATTGTACCAGAGAGGCCAAGTATCTCTTCTAAGGTCAGACCTTTTGGCCACACCAGTAGCGGTACAGTCCTCGATCTTCTGCAGCTCTTCTGGAGTACAAGAGGCCAAAACTGGCTCCAATAGATCCAACGGAGTATCTCCTATGTCTGCTAATAAGCGTCTATGCCTAATGATTGCATCCTTCGCCAACTTTTGAAGACTGACCACACCGACCGAACGAATCGATTGATCTTTCTCGCTCACATTGTTGCTACGCGTATTTCCATTTCCGTGCATTGTAATAATAAATATACCCTTTATATAGATAATAATCAATCCAACTTTACTACTACCGTACAATAATCCAATCTATCATCTATTTGATGGTTCGTTCATCCAATTGAGTCATAGACTACGACTCTCCTACAGGTCAAACACACGCGTACAATCTACTCTACTCTACTCTTGATGTAAAAATGTAATAATAATAATGTAGACATAATAAATAAGTACACAGCTGTGGGGAATGGCATCATAGCATCATTCATGAATGCTAATCACCATTCATCAATTCGGAAGGCAGAATTCGTATTCTGTGAGAAAGTATTCTGTATGGGTTACATTCCGTGCTATGTACACACACATATACATACACTATATATATATATATATATATATATAAAGTTTAAATTACGCCGATTCTATTGGCGACATCAAGAGCATCATAGTCTGGCTGAAGACGGACAAACGCCTTCTTCTGACCATCTGGTCTAATCAGAGTGTTGATCTTCTTTGATTGGATGTCGTACAGACGAGAGACTGCATCCTTAATCTGTTTCTTATTAGCACGAGTGTCGACGATGAATACAAGAGTGTTGTGGTCTTCAATCTTCTTCATGGCAGATTCAGTGGTCAATGGGTACTTGATAATGGCAAAGGCATCCAGCTTTTGCAACTTTGGTGCACTGCATCAAGATCAAGAAAATGACATACATGAAAATGAATTGATTATTTATTTTTAATATCTTGTGCCCGACATGGCACCATATTAAGAAATACAAAGCCTTTGGAGTCATAGTCCAATTCATTCAAAGGCAACAGAGCACCTCCGTACTGCAATCGGTTTGAGCTCAAGAAAGATACAAAAATTAATTTATTAGTATCGATTGCACAAATCGTACCTGACTCTTGGGACCTTTGGGTTCCTGGTACGCTTCAGAGTCTTTGGCCTATGGAACACCACGCTATATCTGGGCTTCAAGGTCTTCTTCCATTGGCTCTTCTTCACGGCCTTTGCGGCCTTACGAGCCTTTTCTTTATTTCCTGCGTACATCATATTCAGGTGATTATTATATAATCGCGACTGAAAAGTGACTGCGCCGGGGTAAATAGTGATGCGGCTGGGGCGGCTGCTACCGACGATTCATCTCTGCCCTGGCTTCGACCGGCGTAAAGCACTGTCTCATGTATAATGTAGTCCTTCGTTTGGAATAAACTGCTACATAATACTTTCCATGGCTAACCACGTGATGAATCGTCGACCGTGCCGAGCAGTCACAGTAGATGCGGGCAACGATATAAGAAACAAGAAGGTGCAGTCCTTCTACTTAAGCAAAGAACCCACAAATTTATCGATAACCTACCTGCTACCATTGTACTTTAATCTATAAAACAATAGAATTCAGTATGAAGTCGGGACGAAGAGTCGTATGGGTGTGTTTGAAAGCTGATTGAGGCTGTGCCGCAATGCCGCCCACTGCCGTGGAGGCATCGCCATGTATGGTAGTACATGCATTGTCGGTCGAAGGGGGGACTGGATGGGGTACAATAATGTTGATCGAATGTTACACTATTCTAGTGCGGTTGGCACGGCATCTTTAGAGAGAGAAGTCAAAGTTGTTTGCCATTCCATGTTGGGGTCACGCCGTTCCTGATGGACATGACAAATTTACTCCATTGGTCCTTGTGCTGTGGTAATGGCTTGCTGTCGTCATCATAGCCACCCTTCTCGCAGTCCCATCCACATCGTATGCAACGTGCATCCCAGTCATCCGACGACCACCATGGACATCCACATCTGAGGCATGGCATCTTGGGGAAAAAATGAACAATCTTGCCATCCTTAGAGAGCTTTGTTGCTTTTGACCCAGCTGAATTCTTTGGTGGGTCGTACAATCCTTCACTTCCAATGGTAGATGTCGAAGAAAAAGACATGGTTGTTGTTGACGTGCTGCTGGTCATTAAATTTGTTGTCTGACACACATTAAACTCGTTCTGAATGAGACTCAGAACCTTGTCAAAGCCTTCAACCTTTTTTTGCAGCTTCATCTTTGCAAAACTCAGTATTGTGGGGGTCCCAGTCACTTTGAATGCATCTGCCAAAGATTTATTCCCAGAAGAGCCAAGAATGTCGGCTGTCATCGCCCGAATCGTTTTGCAGCTCGTTTTGCAGGACTTTTTCAAGTACTTTAGAATGTTGCTGCTGAGACTCTTTTCGTACCAGATAATGAATAATTCCTGATCCATGGAGTTTGTCTCTCTTAGGATTTCTCTTAGCTGGAATGCACCGTTTGTGAGGGTAGGGATGTCAACTTGTTCTTCTTCATCCAGGTCGACTCCAGATAGCTCTACAATGGTCTCTAGCATCATTGTCTCGCTGCCTCTGTCCTCTGGTATGGAGACAGTCTGGTGACTTCTGATAGAAACGGGGGCCTCCTCTTTAGGTGGAGAAACCTTGGACTTTGCATCGGGACACGAAGCAATGACAGATACAATATCGTCCACAGCTGTATTTCCTGTGAATGTTTCAAATGGTTGAAGTTGTGGGGCTACATGTACTGTGAAACAGGGCCATTTTGCACCGTGCTTTAATATTGGCTTTGCACCTTGACGCCGGGCTTCTGGGCGGGTCATGACTTTCTCCATTGCAAAAGACCAATTGGGATGATTTCCTGCTATATCTACATGTATCAAGGCCACATCTTTCCCTTGAACTGTGTCTGAGACGCAGTGGAAAGCATATTCACTCTCTGAATGCCAGTTTGCATGCCAATGGAAAATTGCTTGTGTCCCTTGTTCCATTGTGTCTAGTATGGCCTGAGCTTCTGAAGCTCCTTCTGTAATGTAAAAAACTGGACCACTGGACTGGATATCATTATTTTGACTAAGCGATGACGTACTGGGCGCAATGCTATCTCTGTAGCTTACATTGATACTTTCCACTTCATCATGCACATCATCATCATCATCATCTTCTTCTTCTCCAGCATCAAGAATATCTTCTAAAGCAGGCCATGCTGCAAACGGATCCTTAAATATAATCTTTGTATTATCATCCATATTGTAGTCATGTAGCAGACAACTGTCGAGAGCCTGAATCAGTTTGTCACTTTTCATATCGATTCCAATCATCACAAGCTCTTGTCTTCTATCTCCAAATGGATCCTGAAAATCTTTCAATATATCTTGGCGCTGTTCTTGACCAAGAGGCCACGCTTCATCAGGCAAGGATGCATACCAAGGCCCACCAACAGTAAATCTCAAAATTCCTCCTGCCTGGGACCATTCTCCGCACAAATTCGGCCTAGAAGCCAACCAAATGAATCCTTTAGATCTCAAAACGTTACCAAATTCAGATTTCAATAATTTCAGGTGACTCGTCATCTCCTTAGCAGAGCGAGGTCTCTCTCTATTTGCAACTTCTATATTGTCTATTTCTTTGTCGTCAAATTTTAGCATCTGTACAAACTGACCAGCAGATTCAGCTGCTGACAAGGCAGCAGAAAGAAAATTCAATGCAGTGCTCGCAGTCCTTTCTTCATCTGCAGAAAAATGGCTCTTTCTCTCTTGGACTAGCCCACGGGCTGTCTGTAGCGATTCCAAAGCTGCTTCTATACACTCATTGACACCTTTGCCTGTCCCTGTGTTTGAACCTTGATGATTCTCTGCAATCGCATCCCTCCAATCAGGCTCTTGCAAATAAAAATACGTATTCATAAAAGCATAAATCTTCTCAGGATCAAATGGCTTTCTTGCCCTGTATACAAAGGAAGATATCCCGTATTCAATAGTTTCAGGAACATGAGGTGTTTCAGCTTGTAGACTCTGCAATCAAAAAAAGCCAATTAGAAACGCTACTCTATTAAAACCTTTGTACAATCGATTCCAAATCCAGAATAATTGTAATAATGAAGTACCTGTAACCATCCAGCACTCCTAGAAGCCTTCTCGAAGCTAAACATATTTGTTGCTATAATATCTTCCAGAGATACAACCGCATTCACTGCTTTAATAACCTTGGCCTCAGGGTTCAGAACTTCCAACAAGGAAGCCAGCTGCTTGGATTCCTTCTCCGTAACAAGATCTATTTTATTCAACACAATGACATTCGCAAATTCCAGCTGATCCAGGAGCAAATCGGCAACATTTCTATCATCTTCTTCATCTGCAGCTTCACCTCTGTCTCGCAGGGATTCAAGACTTTCACTGCGAGAAACGAGCGCACCATCAGTTCACTTCTTCTTCTTTCTCCTTTCACAGAGAAACTAATCACATTTTTTCATTAAGAGGGAATGCAGCCGAAAACGTACGCATTTAACAATAAATTCGTAGCATCTACAACTGTTACACAAGTGTCCAGCACAGCCAACTCGTGAAGCGCCTGGGTCCCTTGAGAGTCTTCAAAATCCATCGTAAATGTCTCTGCCACTTGCATCGGTTCACTTATCCCCGTACTCTCAATAACCAAGTAATCAAATTTTCCAGATCTTGCCAATGCGCCCACTTCCTGGAGCAAATCATCGCGAAGGGTGCAGCATATGCATCCATTCTGCAACTCGACCATCTTCTCTGCCGTTTGAATCAGTTTCGTATTCTTTATAAGAGAAGCGTCAATGTTTAAAGATGCCATGTCATTAACTATAACACAGACCCTACGTCGATATTCACAAAAGAGTTTCAAGCGTTGAAGAAATGCAAAATTGGTTTGCCCTCCAAATGTCAAAGAGCACCTGGGACCCATTGCCATGGAGTCTCGTACCGTAAATTATCCTTGTTTCTTAAAATATGCTTCAAAAGAGTCGTTTTACCTGCCCCTAGGAAACCGCTAATAAGTGTCAAGGGAAGTTTCCCTTGGTTTGTTTCTAAAGGCATGGCGAGTTTTATACTTTTGGAGGGTAATAATAAAAGCAGAATACTACTACAATACCATTATATAGAACATGAAATTTCATGCATGCAAGAGTAAGATTACTATTCGTTTGCCCCGGTACCCAGGCAGTCGGTCAAATTCATCTCGCCCATCCCCACTGCTGCAGATCGCTTCCAGGCGGGGGAGGACAGTTCACCCCAGGAAAGTAGTATACATTCTCCGTCTTAGGTAGCCCATGTGGACATGGAATGAAGTCTTCATTACTATTTCCTTCTTGTACTTGTCCCTCCTCAAACTCATCGTCATCCTGCTGCATAGAGTGTATTTTCGGTCCAGGAATAGAGCAGTAGCCTTGTTGTTGGTATGCTGGACTCACCCCTAGCCTCTGCATTTGAGCAAGCCAGGGAGGAGGATCCCGTGGTCCCATACCCAATGCTTCTTTTGCTCGCAACGACAGCAGCCCAGGCTTAACATGGGGGTATTTCTCTGCGACATTAGTCTCTTGTCTTGCAACATTAATGTGGTATGGACTCAACAAGGAACCTTCCGTACCTGTCCCAGTATCATCTTGTTGTCCCTTCGGGCCAAAATATCTTTTATCCTCACCTGGATAAAGAATTGATGTTGGTTTCGACGCAAAAAACTCCTGCCTTCTGTTTTCAATCTGATCTGCATCATGCTGCTTCCAACACTCTTTGATGCTGTGACTGTAGCTGCCACAGTTGAAGCATCTCGATTTGATTATATTTGCGGTAGATATTCCCAGAAGTTTATTTCTCTCAGTACTACTGTCTCGATCATACTCCGGAACACCATACTTTTGCTCAAAGAGTACATTGTGAAAAGGAGTATGACTCGTAGTTGTTACCAATGGACTGCGTTTCCTTTTCAATCCCACATGATGATGATGATCTCCATAGACTTCTCCTACTGTCGATGTATGTTCTTCCACCACTTGAAGATCAGCGCGTGTAAATGAAGACGAGCAAACGTACTTTTGACTCCCTTGCACCACCTCTGGAGCAACATAGCCCTGCACACACGTGTCACACAGTGCCCCTTTCTTACTACTACAACTGGAACGATAAACAATACATTTTACACTAGTACATATGTATGAATTCAGATATATAACAGACCTCGGGGAAGGTTTCTGCGTGAAATGTGCGCCATTTTTCTAATGAGCTTTCCAAAAATCTGAGACTTCGACTGCATGTGAGATGATGTGACAAACGGTTATCAAAACCAGATTTTCTCCTATTTTGTAACCCTATTGCATATGATTAATCAACATGAATGTAATGCATAGCAATATCGCACGGAGGTAAATCCCAGTACTTGACCAGGACGACTGTCTGGTTTGACGATTCGGTTGAAGTTTCACCAGCCATGTCCTTTGCAACGGACTTTGCGAAGGAAGAGACAATTTCGCTGTCTACAGTGTAAATACATGGTGTTAACTGTTCAACATGAATACGGGGTTATTATAATGATTTCGAATACATCTATTTTAAGGTGCATACGAATCTTACATGGCTGCCATCGAGTGACAAAGCCCAGGCATCATGCAATTGCCTTGCAAGGCATGGGAATGGGATTGTGATAATAACGTATTCTGGAATAGAGTGTTGCTCAAACAATGTCAGCATGTCGTCTACTTTGGCATTGTCCCTAGTGATCAAGGGAGTGATTGCCTCTGCATGGCGATCCTGAGTGACCCACATCAAGGTCTGTCATGGAAAGGAAAGGCGTCCTTGAAGCAATGGACGAATGATTCGGGTCAACATCGCACTGATTATATGACACGAAAATCATGTCTAGATCTCCGTTCTCCGCAGCGCATAGGAAAGCTTTCGAAGTAGATGTATCATTTCGTGGTATGTTTCCACTCCCAACAATGCTGGATACCATGTCAATCACCCCACATCACGAAGCAAATGGTAAGCATGTTCTGGATTCCTCTTCAGTGAGTTAACCGACACCATGTGAGACGAGACGCATGACTTCTTTGCGATATCTCCAACCCTCCACCACAAAACGCCATGTCCTTTCGGGGAACACGGTAAGGAACTGGTACTTGCTCCACACATCCTTGTCGGACATGTTATCCAAAGCTCCTCTTTGCAGTGCCAAGGCGTATTGAACCATGGTACGCCTAGCCGCTGCGTCCATATCAAGCCAAAGATACTCATCGTGGCTCCCCCGACACCCATCCAGAAAATGCTCCCCTATTTGGTCATCATCCCTCACCAGCCCCAGAGACACCATAGACACCACACCCTGGATGTCCTCCAGCCGTTTGGGGTGAAGGTGTCACAACAACGTGCCGCTCAGGCCAGGAATCTCAAGAAGCCTGTTCGAATTTGCACCGTTCTCATCTCTGCTGGTACGCTGCCGCTTTGTTTTTGGCACTCCAGTCTCATTTTCCAAGGTTGCACTTATTCAGCAGCCTCTCTTTGCCTCGTTCGTCCTCTACCAATCCTTACCATCGTATCAAAGTCGATGTTTCTCTGCAGAAAGAATGACGCACGTTTGAATGAAAGAGCCTGGCGTCGATCGCCTTTCCGTTCCGTTACGAAGTACGCAGTAACAAAACCCCACCTTTTCCGAATTCTAATGAATCAGACCCCTACTGGTCGATACTTTAACAACCAAAAATCGTATAGGATTGATAGAAAACGATTCTATCCCCCATCCTCCCAAGGGCCCTCTTTGCGACCGATCGAACGCTAACCTTAAACAAGAAGTTCCTTCGCCCTTGTCCCTGTGACTCTTTTTTCAGTCACAATTGGACTTTATGTGAGTTTAATTGAGTGAAAATGTCGAAACATGCGCAACAGACGCTCGTCATAGTTTCAAACGGTTTTTCAAAATTTCGAATGGCAGCAGGTGGTTTTTGTCCCTTCTGTTGTGTTGACCGGAAATGCGCATTTCAGAGCATGCCCTGCATGCAGGCTGCTCGGCACTTGTTTTTTGTATGTTGCACCCAACCAAAGTGGTTTGATATTGTGTCATGTAGTTCTACAGCGTCTAGTTGAGAGATACCTCTGGTGAGCGAAGATGAGACTACTGCCATGGTGGACTCGAGAGTTGACAAATCTCCCAATGAGCTAGTAGTAATAGTTACACAGACAATCAATAGAAGAAGGAAAACAAGGTAAAGATGGCGATCTCCATCTAATATACTTTCTCTTTTAGTAGATAATTCTCAGAAAATCTTGGACTATGAGAGAATTCAACAATAACAGCAACCTGACCCATGTCCAGAGCTTCAAAGCAAGATCTAGTTCAACCAAAAGAGGCAGTCAATACGGAGGAAAAGATCAATCGTCTCATCTCAGAATTAGAAAAAAGGTCAAATACGTATTGTTTGGAGCTGTGAAGACTCAAAATGCAGCTCAAGGTTGACAGAACGACTTTGTCGCATCGTCACACAGGATCCAGGCCCACCCAGTGCTGTCACAAGGGCCATAGACTGTGATGAACAAATCCTGGACGACCCGCGGAGGAGAAAATGAAAGATAGGCTGGTGAAATACCGCAGGCTCCTGGGGCGTTACCTTGGCATGAAGGGTTCAACGCGCTGACGGGGCAACAAGGCGAAGAACCAGCAGGGTTGTTGCCCCGAACGCCACCTCCATTTCGTTTGGGGCATCCTGAACTCGAGTCTCGCTTGGTGACGTATTTGCCCAGTACAGCTCCACTTCCATGCGAATCAAACGTCAATAGAGAGTCACATTTTCCAAGAGTGATGGTGAACTCGTCAGGAATGTTGTTGGACTGGTAGTAGAACCAATATGTCTCTGTGGGCAAAAAGGTGCCACGGACGACTCTGACATCATAGGGCTTTTCAACATCGCGCCCTTCGCATCCGAATTGATTAAATGCAGTTGTCAGTACGGCATCATTTGTGCACTCCTTGGAGTCCCTTGGCGTAAATACAGACGCTTGTACCACATTGAATGATGCCTCCCGGATAAGTCCTGGAGTATCGCAAACGCATCCCTTGCACTCCTCATTGTCATTGCAGATGTCATTCGTTGAACATTCGACACAACGATACTGTGAAGGACCTATCTCTTTGCATACAGGCGTTTCCCTTGGGCATTGGCTGCATGAATCAGGACAAGCTGTTGTAGAAAAGGAGCTTGGAACACAACTCTTGCAAACATTGTTGTCACAGTTGACAGCAAAGTTTGTACTGCTTCCCTGGCACTGGTCGCTTTCGTAGCATTCAACGCAAGTGTTCGTTGAGGGATCGCATACATCTGCACACTGCGAGTCTGATGTGCATTCTACGCAACTGAATGAGCTTGTATCGCAATAGGGCTTGCTTGGGTTGTTGCAGTTCTGGTTGGTGACACAGCCTGGCACGCACTGATTTGTCGAGGTGTCGCACACTGGATTCGGTGAAGAGCAATCTTCATTGCGAATGCATGAAACACACTTTTGATTCAAGCAAACTGGTGTGGTTTGTGGACAGTCGTTATTTTGCAAGCAGGGTACGCAAGTGGGTACTGGAACAGCTTGAAGGTCACATGCTGGCAAACCAGGGCTTGTGCAGTCCAAACTGCAGAGAATCAAACAATGTTGTAAATCATCAAATGGGTCTGAATCCGTGTTCTTTGAATACCAAATAAAAAACTTACTTGCTTGTGCATCCAACACACTGATTTGAATTAAGGTCGCAAATGGGTGCTGTTGTATTGCAGTTTGCATCCGAGGTACACTGCAAGATATCATATCATTGCTTTTGTTAGCAATTATGTCATCCAATAGCTAAAATTAACATTTTTCGACACGTACCGGTACACATATATTATTACTTGTGTCGCAAACTTTATTCAATGGGTCTTTACAGTCCAAATTCTGAAGACAATCGACACATTGCCGGGTTCTGCCGTCACAGACCTGATCTCCAGAGCAATTGCTTGAGTCCACACACTGCAGTATCAGGGGTCAAACCATTCAATCATATCCATCAAGTAGAAAGACTCAACGTATAAGTATTTAAGATTCAAGACAATAATGCTGCGTACATTTACACATCGACCGATATTTGTGTTGCAAACGCTCCTGTCTGGATCGGTGCAATCTGAACTGGTGGAACATTCGGAACATTGGAAGCTTGTGGTATTGCAAATTGTAAGTCCAGATGAAAAGTATGCAGGATTATCTTCACAATCCTGGCTATCTACGCACTGCAAAAAAGAGTATATCTTGTCTCAAATAGAGTCATGGCTTAAATCAAATCGTATCTCTGAAGATGAATTTTCACTTACCGGCACACACTCCTTCTGATTGCAAACAGGCTTGAGAGGGTCTGTACATTCGGAATCAGATGTGCATTGAACACAATCGCCTTGATCACATATTTTGTTTGTTCCGCTGCAATCTGTCGACAAAAGACATTGTTGGCATAGGTTGCTTGTAATGTTGCAAACAGGCAGAGGTGACAAAGGATTGCAAGGTTTCTCTGGACTGCAGCCAACTATACATTGGTCTCCAGAGCAAATATGGCCTTGAGGGCACTGTGAATCTTGTAAACAAGGTACACAAGCGTTGATTGCTGTGTCACAAAATGGACTACTAGGCGTTGAGCTGCAGTCCTGGGTCTGCAAACAGCTGACACATTTTCCAGTCTGGGTCTTGCAATTTGGTTGGGTTGGATCCTGACACTGAGTGTCGCTGGTGCATTCTTTGCATCGATTATCAGAAGGATCACATACGAAATTTCCCTGACAATCCAAGCTCGTTGCACATTCTCCGCAAGTGTCCAAATTGTTCCTTGTGATGCAAACTGGTGTTGATCCTCCACACTGCGTATTGTTCACGCAAGGCACGCATTGTTGTATATCCAAGTCACAAACAGTTAGCCCTGGGTCCAATGTGCAGTCTGAATCATTATTGCAACCCACTTGACACTCTTTATTTTCTTTGCAGATGCTCCCTATTGGACAATTATTGTCGCTGATGCAATTTTCACAAGTATTGGTTGAAGTATCACATACTTTGTTGGTGGGATTATTTGAGCAATTCGAATCATCAATGCATGGTACACATGTATTTCTCGTCGTGTCACATGCTGGATTCCTCGAATCTTTGCAATCGCTGTCAACTAAGCATGGCTCACAAATTCCCGTTCTTGGGTCACAGACATCATCTCCACTGCAGTCACTTGTACTTCGACAGCTGACACATATGTCCCGATTAGATGTAACATTGCAAAATGGTTTAGTTCCTAGACAGAACGAGTCATCTGTGCATGGTACACATTCATTCAAGTCCAAGTCACATGCTGGCAAGCTTGGTAAGGGGCATCCTGTGTTGTCACGGCATCCTGTGACACAGATCTCTTGATCGTTACAAATCTCTCCCACGGCACAGTCCACATCATCAAGACAGCTTACGCATATCTGCTTCTTTGGATCGCATATAGGATGCTGCTTATCAAACTTCTTACAGTGCCGGGAGCTCAGGCAAGGTACGCAAGTAAAGGTGTCTGGATCGCATTGTTCTGCAAAATTGCAGTCAGAGTCTATTTCACATGCTTCGCATTTCGAAATCTGAGACACACACACTGGCAATGCAGTAGAATTGCACTGGGAAGATTGAGCGCATTCTACACAACGGCCTTGACTACAAACTGGAGCTGTTGCATTGCATGAAGATGAATCAACACACTGCAAATTTGTCAAAACGGGGGTATGGGGTCACTGATGTATAGAGCATCAGGCGACAAAACTGTAAATTGAATTATATTGATCACATACCTCGAAGCATTCATTCTCAAAGCAAATTGGAGTCTCTGTAGGGCAATCATTACTGTCAAGGCAGCCCACGCATTCGTATGCGTTATTTGCAAAGTCACACTTTGGTCTCTGAGAAGGGCAATCTCCATCTGACTGACATTCGGTGCATTTTTTCAAGAAAAAGTCACAGAACGGACGCTGACTGGTGCAATTTGCATTGCTGACGCATTCTACGCATTCCTCCAATTCGCTTGAGCAAACAGGTGCTGTTGGTGATAGCACGCACGACGAGTCATCAGTGCAAGGGACGCATTTGAAATTTGCATCACAGGCCGATAATCCTGGGCAATCTTCATCTTTCAAGCACTCTCGGCAAATATTTTTCTGATCACAGAACGGATTTTGTACATCGCAATCATTTGATGTTAGGCACTGCATAAATGGATGGCAAATTCCAAAATTATGAGCATCTAGAATGGCTCTCATCAGCAACTTTCAGGCAAACATCCAATCAACACGCATTTATTATCATATGTATTACTAATAGCATTACCTGTTCGCAAGTATTTGTCTTTAGAGAGCAAACCGGAGCTGAAGGGTCGCAGCAATCATCTTGCTGCAAGCAGGGGACACAACGTGCTTCCGAAACTAAGCAGTGCTCCCCATCATCACAGTCCTTGCAATCTTCATCTGTGACGCATTGAAATGTGCATGTGTTTGTCGAGCTGCAAACTGGATTTGGATCAGAGCATTGGCTGCTGTCGACGCATTCTTTGCAACTCTTTGTGTCCAAGTCACAAACAGGCGTGCTGGGATTCTTGCAATCAGAGCTCTCTGCAAAAAAAAAAAGTAATAGGATAGCGTACTTAGAATATGTTCCAACATGGAGAACTACATGAATCGTCGTACTTGTACATGGAACACATTTGGGACCAAACGGATCGTTCAGATCACATGCTGGCGTCGGGTCACTGCATTGGGCATCAGACTGACATGGCGAGCACTGATTCGAGGTGCTACAGAATGGTCGCTGCTCTGAAGTACAATCGCTATCTATTCTGCAATCTTTGCACGTTTTCTCAACACAAACACCCCCGAAAGGGCACGACGAGTCTTGAAGACAGGGTACACAAGTGTTTGTAGTTATATCGCAGACAGGGTTGAGATCACTGCACTCGCTATTTTGAGTGCATTCTACGCATTTCCCAGCTGGCTGGCTACATATTTTGTTAGTTTTATCAATGCAATCTCCAGATGTTACGCATTCTTGACATTGATAACTGGTCAAATTGCAGACTGGGAGAGTCAGGCCTCCAGCAGCAATACAGTCCAAACTCGACGTGCAGCTGACGCACCGGTGGTCATCAACCAAGCACTTTGGGTATGTATCTGTATTGCATTCTTCGTCTCTCAAACATTGTACACAGGTGTCCCTGTTCCCATTCACGTCACAAACTGGCAGAGTCCCTACACTTGAGCATTGGGTTGAGTTGGTACACTGCAAATCGTTCCCGAAGTAAAAAAACAACAACTTAGTTCTGACTTTATTACCTATATTTTGTGAATATTTATTTAGTCGTAACTGTCGATTAAACAGTCGACATTCATTGAAAATGAATAAACGACATCAAACCCACCTGAACACACTGATTGACATCGAGGTCACAAAACGGCAGATTGGGATCCGTGCATTGGTCATCTCGGTCACAACCAATGATGCATTCTTTTGTAGGGCCACAGAAAGAAAGACCACTGCAATCGGCATCAGTTCGGCATCCTGTACAACGATCTGCTGCCACGTCGCAGTATGGAGTCTTGGGACTCTTTGAAGAACAGTCCTGGTCCGAGAGACAATTTCGGCAGATTCCACTTGCAGCATCACAGACAAAGGGGTCCTGACAAGGGTTTTGATCTGTGCATTGCTTGCATGTTGCTGTCTGAACATCGCAGTAAGGATTCTGTGCATTCTGACAGTCAGTATTGTTCAAGCACTGAAGCACAAAAAAACCTCTCGTTAATCCAAATTGTCCTTTTTTTTTATCGTATTCTCCTTTATTCTTTATCTTTTTTCTCAAAAGTATATCCATAATCATATCAAAAAAATAAACGCACCTGAACGCAGGAAAAGGCAAACTGCCCAGAGGTACTGCACACTTGTCCATTACACAAATCTGACCGTGTGCACCTGACACACGTGTTTGGAGCAACCACAGTAGCGCGACTGAATACATCATTGACCAAGCACACTGAATTGCTGCCAATGCAATTTGCTGACTCTAAGCATTGGACACACTGAGCATCAGATTGGTCACACACGGGCAGCTGGCCTGGGCAATCAAAGCTCGTTTCACACTGCAACCGGATTGTACTACATGATTATCATTTCCATAAAAATACCAGGCAAATAACTGTATACGTATACATACATGATAGTATTAAGAGAGAAACAAGAGCAAACAAATGAGAATACTACCTTGCCACATGTTCTAGTTTCTTGCAGACACACTGGATTATCACTTGGACAGTCCGAATTTTTCAAGCACTGCGATTCATTAATACTGTATTAGTACTGTTCTTACATAACAACAAGGTAAAAAATGACTTCTCATACAAACTAAAACTTACCTCGACGCATTGACTACTTGTCGCCGTAACAAAGCAAAATGGATTCCTCTCGTTGCAGTTGGAATCTGAGACGCATGTGGTGCAAGTATCACCGGAACACACAGCATTCTGTTGGAAGCAGTCTCCGTTATCAATACAGCTTATGCACTCTCCATTGCGACATATGGGATTTTGCGGATCACAATCTTGGTCGACAAGACATTGAGAACAAAGCTTGTCTTTCGAGCACAAAGGAAAGGCTCCTGATGGACAGTCTTCATCTTTTCGACACTGCATCATCAAAAGCATTCCTCAACCAACCAACCAACCAACCAACCAACCAACCAACCAACCAATCAATCATTGTATCTATTTTATTGCAGTGCACGCATGCACGCTTTTCGTGAAAATGTTTTGAGCAAAAATACTTACTTCCAAAATGTATTTTGGCTTCTCTTTCGTTAAACCTCCAAACTGCATTCACACATCATTCGCAAACATTTATTTATCAATTATAAATGAGAAATGTGTAAAGAATTAATATTCCTCGCCGCTACAAAGAACCAACCTCGACTATCATGGCCAAACCGCAACACACTTCGAAGCGTTCTACCCGATGCAAACCCGTTGATTCATGTGAACCATACATATTCAAACACGTACCGGTTGCAGCAAAAAATCAAAAAGCCTATCTTCCCCTTCAGCGCCTGGCGAGGCTGGTTCACCTGTAACAAACCAACTCAGCGTCGTAGTATGGTCACCTGACAACAAACACCTCGGTCACCTGACAACAAACACCTCGGTCAAGGAGTCTGGCCATCTAAACCGATAGGCGACCATCGAGATAGAAGTTCTTTCGTTTTCTTTTTCAACGGGATGACCCAATCCAAGATTTCAGTTTCAGTCGCATTCATTTCGTTTCAATTTTTTTTTTTTTTCACTACCAACAATGTCATTTTTTTTTTCCCCCATTTCGATTGATTTGAATTGATTTCTCCCCATCAAAGGCCATGGTTGATGGGGGCATATCTACTGTAACAAAAATCAAATGAAAAATGCACTACTCCCTTGAGCAGAGCGGCTCTGGCCAACGTGCTTGACGTACCTTTGACGCTCCGGACAAATACCAATAGAAGCACCAGTGACCGACAGAGAATTCTTATAGGTCGCATTATTTGATACAATTACCGAGGATCAAATCTAGCCGCAATTTGCCACTAGGCAAAAGTCTCCCACGTTTCACAATTGAAGCGATGCGTTGACTCCCACCTTTGGAAGGTAGTTTCGCTACACTTTGATGATCCTCGTATGAATAGGATGTCAGAAAAGGAATAGTCAACAATAGTCTACTGGACCGACGCCTCGGCTGGTTATGCAAGTTAAAAGTCGAAAGGTCAACGGTTCGAATTCTGAGTTGCTGACGTGGTTGATCTTGAAAGAACAACCACGTTTGCTTGGACAAGACGACGACATGTGGTGCTGGTCCAACCAGCGGGGGGGGGGGGGCCTTCCCGGCAAGAGCACGTGCAACAACGGGATGAGACTGCGCCATCGTGTATAGATTGCAATAATTTTTCGTAATTGAAGGAGAAGAGGGATTGATTCGGTGGTTGACTACGAGATCCACTACATCGATGTAACTGATATCGGTTTGGCTGCTAGCAGCAGTACGCATCAAGGCTGTCTTTTCTGGTATCCTAATTTCTGCGAGAGCCAAAATTTGATGCAGGGCCCCTCCCTTCAACATTGAAGACCAATCTCGCCCCTTGAGGGCAACCAAGCTTGCTTCCATCTTGGGTCTGAAACTTTTGGACAACATCTCAACTTCTGCGCGTTTTCGCCGGTTTAATTTCTTTTTGATTCGCAGATAATTAGGATCAGCACAGTTTATTACCTACATACATATATCGTCATCTGCCTTGTTGCCAAGATGCGAGTTCAGGGCACAGACGCCCACGTAGCTGTCTGTGTGCCGGCTCGTGGTATCCGTCGTCCATGGACGTGGCCACGAGGAGGCACGAGGGGGCCTTCGAGGCATTTGCCGCTACCGTCTCGCTCGATTCGGTACTACGAGTGCTTTGCAATTTAATTGCCCTCCGGGGTCGACTGCACTGCACGATCTATACCTGTATACCTGTATCTTCCCATGCAAGCCACCTCTGGATGGGACCTTCTTTCCCATCTCGGTAGGGTCCAACAGATCAAGTAGGGCATTCGCAGCAATCCCAGACCGAAACTGGAAGTTTGAAAGAGAATTAACCATTCGAATTATAAAATTAACATCTTTTACGCTGCATTAGAGTCTTCAAGTCTATATACAAGCAGTATCAAGTCGTTACACGGTGTAAACGAAACCAGTTGCCTACCTTCACCTCTTTTTGGTACTATCGCCCTCGAGGTTGGAGGTTCAACGTCTCGCTCAATTCCAACAGTATACAAGAAATACATACAAGGTGTGTTTATACTGCTGTAGACGGAAAGCGTAAGAGAAGACACGTATCGTTTCGTTTCGTTTTTGTCACACTAGAGGTGCCCCCTGTCATTCATTTCATTTCATTTCATCGGTCGGTCGGTCGGTCGGGGGGGGGGGGAGGGGGGGGTAATTTGACACTGGCCGCTCCACCGGTTGCCGACCGGTGGATCCACCGTATCGCGAGACGGGTGGGCCACTAGCCGCTAGTGCACTCAGTACCAGTGCTGGAGGACGCAGATCATCCGTGCATGTCTGGTCTAGACCGTACGTACGGGGGTCGCGACGACCAACCAACGTTGGTAGTACTCCTGTTCCTGGTCTATATACACTGCTAGCATGTATGGTATACGTGTATGCATAGTGCGAATCGATGTGCTGCTACGAGTGTAATTTTGGATGGCTTTCTTGTGCAGTGCCGAGTCGTACATGTAGATCATGGTCAACATGAAGAGGCCTGAATTCAAAAAGCCTGAATTTCTCGATAAGCCTACCAAGGAGATTTTCCTGGGGGATTATGATTACAAGTTTCTATGCATGCCCAAGTTAAACCCGTGGTCCAAGCACAACCGCCAACCTCACCCGAAATATGGCAAAGATGACTTCTTGGGCCTTTTGTTGGCGTTGGTGACAGGTCTTCAGCACTTCATGGCCTGCGTCGGTGGGTACGTGCAAGGGACGCTTGGAATTGGACAGTATTGTCAATCATCGGTGTTTTCAAACAATAATAGATTCTACAAAGATCAATGATTGATTCATCTAATTCTACTATTTTTTTTGCTGAAAAAAAAATGCAGAATTATCACCCCACCGCTGCTCATTTACAATACAACTTTTGCTGCATTTGGAGAACGTGACAATGAAGTTGCGACATACCTTGTAAATGCTGCACTTATCGCCTCTGGTCTTTGTACGTGGCTTCAAGTGAGCTGCATTCCACTCGGAAAGAGGTTTCAGCTGGGCACTGGTTTGCTTTCAGTGATGGGAACGTCCTTCACTTGGCTTCCCATTGCCCAAGAGGCACTGGTTTTGCAAGGTACCGAAGATGGAAGGTCCTGGAATGAAGCTTATGGCTACGTTCTCGGAACGTTTGCTCTCTTTTCCGTCATTGAAATGGCTATCGCCTTTATTCCCCATCGTGTCATGCGCCGCGCCGTTCCTCCACTCGTATCAGGAGTTGCTATAAGTCTTATAGGCATTGGTCTTGTTGGGTCTGGAATTAAGAATTGGGGTGGTGGCGTGTTCTGCGCCGACAACTTTAGAGGAATTTTACCTCCAAAGGAATTGGGTGATGAATGTTATGTTGAAAACGCAACGGCCCCAGATGGTTTCTCCAGCGTTGGTACTTGCTATGCATCTCCTATTATTCCCAAATGCTCTCCCGGAAATGGTGATGTCGTTGACTTCTTTGGGCGAGGAGCGTATTTTGGAATGGGATGGGCAGTGGCAGGATTCATGATCATAATTGAGCTCTTTGGTTCACCATTCATGAGGAATGGTAGTGTAGTATTAGGACTTTTGTTCGGGTAGGTTGCTGTTTAATACTCCTAATCATCTCAAAGTGACCTTGCTCTTGTTGGCTTACATGTCAACCTTATAATGTTCATACTCCTTTCTTCCAATAACCGAGAACTGCTACCTTTGCAGTTGCTTCCTATCTGCTGTTATCAAGGTGGATGGCAATAGTTACTGGACTACAGACATCATGGACAGTGCCCCTGTGGTTACATTCCTGTGGACTACCACCTTCCCATTGAAGATATATTGGCCTCTGATTATTCCGTCCATTATTGCATATGTTATCACTGCTGTAGAGTCGATAGGGGATATTTCAGCAACCGAGGAGGCTTCTGAGCTATTCCCTGAGGGAGAAGAGCACGATAAGAGAATCCAAGGAGGTATTCTCGGTGATGGTGTGAGTACTCTCTTCAGTACTCTAGGTATGAGTACTCCGAATACAACCTTTTCACAGAACAATGGAGTGATCAGTCTGACACGATGTGCAAGTCGTGGGGCTGGATATGCTTGTGGATTTTTCCTTATTCTGTCTGGAATCTTTGCCAAGGTTGGAGCGTTCTTCGTGTCCATACCGAATTGTGTTCTTGGTGGAATGACAACGTAAGTTGACTATGGTACAGTACAATTTTATTGATAGAGTACAACATGGACAATGATATGACATAATATTGAGAGCGCACTATAGGTTCAGTGAAATGTTATACAATGTTGGCGTTGCAGGTTTCTTTTTGCTAATGTTCTCGTATCGGGCATTCGTGTGATCAGCATGAACTTTATTACCCGCCGAAATCGATTCATCATTGCCATGGCAATGTCTATTGGTGTTGGCGTCACGATTGTGCCACAATGGGCGGCCAGTGCAAATGGACTGTGGCCATTGGATCCAAACATGAGTGCTGGCTTGAGGGGTCTTCGCAGCACTGTTATCATCATTTTGTCGACAGGATACGCGATTGGAACTCTCATTGCTATGTTCTTGCACCTGATTTTACCAGTAAGTGAAGAAGATAATGCTTCTGTACGTGCAGTACGACTGCATCATGCCGACAAGGTGGAAGAGCTGATTACAGATGAGGATGCCAGTCACTCAAAAGCCGAGAGAAAGCTAAGTGAGGACATAAACTCAATGACAAAGGGAGATGAACCTGGAATTGTTTGAAAGTTTAATTTCTTGTATACTATACATTTTCTGACGTGGAGTCTTAGGAGATTATTTTTGCCCAGTTTTTCCATGGAAATCTTTTTTTTTTTTCATGGAAAAGTTAATCTTGAACTTAATGTTAAGCTTAACGGTCTAGGCAATAGATGGTCATCATACGATAAATTCATCATATGGTGATAACCACCATGCCTGCTGGTTACGGTGAGGTAACCATGCAATACGTGCGATCGATTTTCTCGTGCTTATTATTTAAGGAAATAAGAATATTTCCTTGTTCTCGTTTCAGATCTGTCTCTATTAGCGTATTCAAATGACTTTTATTTTGTAGTGAGTAGTGTGGTTGATCATCATTAGTTTAAGTGAAGGTTGACATGTTTTTTCATAGTTGTAATGTAAAACGAAACGTACTATAGACACATCATGCAGCGGCATTGGCTCTGCCCTTGGAGCTCAAGATCTCTACTATGCGAGTGCGGTTATTTTCAGCAGCCCACATCAAGGTCTGTCATGGAAAGGAAAGGCGTCCTTGAAGCAATGGACGAATGATTCGGGTCAACATCGCACTGATTATATGACACGAAAATCATGTCTAGATCTCCGTTCTCCGCAGCGCATAGGAAAGCTTTCGAAGTAGATGTATCATTTCGTGGTATGTTTCCACTCCCAACAATGCTGGATACCATGTCAATCACCCCACATCACGAAGCAAATGGTAAGCATGTTCTGGATTCCTCTTCAGTGAGTTAACCGACACCATGTGAGACGAGACGCATGACTTCTTTGCGATATCTCCAACCCTCCACCACAAAACGCCATGTCCTTTCGGGGAACACGGTAAGGCACTGGTACTTGCTCCACACATCCTTGTCGGACATGTTATCCAAAGCTCCTCTTTGCAGTGCCAAGGCGTATTGAACCATGGTACGCCTAGCCGCTGCGTCCATATCAAGCCAAAGATACTCATCGTGGCTCCCCCGACACCCATCCAGAAAATGCTCCCCTATTTGGTCATCATCCCTCACCAGCCCCAGAGACACCATAGACACCACACCCTGGATGTCCTCCAGCCGTTTGGGGTGAAGGTGTCACAACAACGTGCCGCTCAGGCCAGGAATCTCAAGAAGCCTCTTCGAATTTGCACCGTTCTCATCTCTGCTGGTACGCTGCCGCTTTGTTTTTGGCACTCCAGTTTCATTTTCCAAGGTTGCACTTATTCAGCAGCCTCTCTTTGCCTCGTTCGTCCCCTGCAACCACCCGTCACCATCTTCGTAAGCAAATAGCCTGCGTGGACCCGCCTTGTTCTTCGTATTCATTTTTTTTTCTTTATGAGGATATTTCTATGCATATAGAGCGACACGAGCCTGAATGAAACTGAAACGTCGATCACCGTTCCGTTAACCCTGTACTGGATACAAAATCGCTTGATGATATCGAGAAAGGCTCATCAGACGCTCGTCATTATTTAAATATGTTTTTATCCGGAATTTGAAATGGCTGCAACCAGGTGCTGCCGGTCTCAACAGAACGGAAATTTCCGTTGCGCTGCGGCTGTTGACTATAGTCAATGACAGCTGTCATATATAGATGGAAGGGCCAGCATGTATTGCATTGGGCACTGTGGGGTATTGTACCCTGCCAAGGTGTTTTCTAAAACAGTGTTTCATGGAACAGCAAATCTCATCGGTGGGCACCATTCCCATCGCAACTATTGCCAAGCTTGACCTTCAGGTAAGTCAAGTCAAGAGACACTGCAATTCTCAAGAGTGCACAGCTGGTCAGCAGTGAAAGTTCTCCACGCTCCACTCAGGTGATGCAAGAAAATTCCTCTATTACATTGAATCAATAAACGCCTTTAGATACGCCCTAGTATTTGGATCCTCATCGTGCTCTTTCAACCTTTCTGACATGACTTGTTTAATCCTGTTCATCGACAGTCTTGTTTTGGACAGTCGTGTTGCGTTTGGCATCCGTTGTCCTGCTTTCCTCCATTCAAGCTTTTCAGCATGCAATGCATTCTTCTCTTTATACAGATCAATCCTGCATTTATACATCATGTGTTTTAAATCTAATCGCTTTGGATTCTTTCAATAAAAATATATAGCGTACCACAAGTGGTGTAAATCATCCCACGACAAGTTTCTGAGTTCCCTTGCTTCCCACGCCCGTCCTGAACATATTATTAGATATAATGTATTAAGATATGCTAAAAATGTCACCATGAAACATGCACAAAGCAACATCCATCAGCGTACCAAGACTTTTTGAGCTGCTAGCAGTCTTGCTGGCTTGTTGCTTTCCATCAGAGTCCTCTTTAGAATCTATTACCCGTGGTCTTATCAACTCGTCTAATCCCCAGCCGCTCGATATTGTAGTTGATATAGTCCGTCGCATCACATCCCTGGTCTGATTGAATTCAACAGGAAGAGAAGACCACCATTGGGCCACACAAGGCACATGTGCTGCTGCTGCTGCCGCAAACAAACAATCGCCCCTTCGTCTCTGAAGGGCCCGCAACATGATACTATATATATGTTTTTGTATAAATATGCTGATTGATATTCCTGACTCAACCCAGAAACACACAGACAGAGAAAATGCGATTTCAAAAAAACACAGTACCAGTGGTGCTGCAGCCGCTCCTTAAATGATGAATGCACCAAATGGATGTTATCATCAAACTACCAAAAATAAAATTCAATAGTAATAAAAATAATAACAACCAAGAAATTCCGCCTTGAAATTTACCCCCATCTCGGGATCCCTGCCGCAGGGGTCATCTGGATACCAAAAAAATATACTGAGCACCGGCCAATCTACGCATTAGTATTGAATTTATTGTTTATTAAAAGAGTGCATTTAATACCTTGGTGGGTGTTGATTAATTGCGTTCATTCATCCAGGGTATCAGGTCTATTTGGGTGCTGCTGCTGCTGCTGCTGCTGAGGAGCACTGCAGAGTAAAATTGCACACTCTCGTTTGACTGAAGAGTCATAGTAGCAGCAAAATGGGATCAATCATGGCACCAGGGTATTGCAATGCATCAAAATCGGTGCATGGGATCCATGGTTGCTGCGTGATGAGGAGGTTGGCAATAGGCGGTGCTATTCCAAAGTCAAGTATTTGCCCTGGCGGACGGCGATTGCGATCATCAAAGGTGGACAATCTTGCACGATCTGTAGATACAAAGAGCCATCAGGAGTGTACAGATGTCAATAGTTTTGAATCGATGGCAGACAATGAGGAATTTGAACAGTTTGTGGCGCTGACAGATGGGCGGACGAAAAATCTCGTTCCATTGTACACTAGAATTATGGGGGATCAATTGACTCCAATAACTGCATATCGATGCTTGGTAAAAGAAGATGATCGGGAAGCGCCGTCTTTTCTGTTCGAATCGGTGGTAAATGGTACTCAGCAGGGGCGGTATAGCTTTGTGGGTGCACATCCAACAGTGGAAATTGTGGCCAAAGGGCATACTGTGGACGTGCTGAATCACGGCACGAGCGAGAGGAAGCATTATTCAGATTATGTAGATCCTCTGGAAATACCCGAGAAGCTGAGTGAAAGCTGGAGGGTGGCTGTGCCGGAAGACCTGCCCAGGGTGTTCACCGGAGGGTGGGTAGGATATTGTGGATATGATACAGTCAGATATGTGTATGAGGGGAAGCTTCCGTTTGAATCGGCACCAGAAGATGATAGGAAACTTCCTGATATGCATCTAGCTTTGTATAACGATACCGTTCTGTTTGACCATGCGACCAAACTGGCATACGTCGTGACCTGGGTAAACACGGATGAATATAGTACGCTGGAGGAAGCTTTTCTGGCTGGCAAAGAGAGATTAAATGCTACAAATCGCCAATTGGAAGAGTATTGCGTGTCTGGTACTCACATGTCGTTTGGTAAAGTTGACTTGTCGTTGAAACAAAGGCCCAAGAGGCCTGAGAACTCGAATTTTACGGAATCTGCGTTTATGGAGGCAATTGGTGCTATTAAAGAGCATATTCTATCTGGAGACGTGTTCCAGCTAGTATTGTCACAGAGGTTTGAAAGATCGACCTTTGCAGATCCTTTTGAGATTTATAGGGCACTACGTGTGGTGAATCCGTCGCCATACATGGCGTATTTGCAGACAAGAGGTTCAATCTTGGTCTCTTCATCTCCAGAGATTTTGTGTAGGGTGGAAGAGTCGTCAAAACAGGACGAAACGACAAAAGCACCGAAAAGGATTGTAACTAATAGACCTTTAGCAGGAACAAGGCGCCGTGGTGCCACTCAAGAGGAAGATTTGGCCCTGGAAGAGGATTTGCTGCAGGATGAGAAGGAATTAGCAGAGCATGTTATGCTGGTGGACCTTGGTAGAAATGACGTAGGAAGAGTTGCGCAAGCCGGTACCGTGAATGTAGAGAAGCTCATGCAAATCGAGAGATATTCTCACGTGATGCACATTTCTTCGACAGTTACCGGGGTTCTGAAGCCAGAGTTGTCATGCTGGGATGCCCTCAGAGCTGCGCTCCCTGCTGGCACCGTGTCTGGTGCACCAAAAGTAAGAGCCATGCAAATCTTGGACGAACTCGAAAGCTCCAAGCGTGGTCCGTATGGTGGAGGCTTTGGTCATGTGTCTTTCACTGGTAGCATGGACATGGCACTAGCACTCCGTACCATGGTTATCCCGACTGGTTCTCACACATCCCTGTACAAGTATGAGAATGGTACCAAGACTAGAAGAGAATGGACAGTGCACCTGCAAGCAGGTGCAGGTGTCGTGGCAGACTCTGTCCCAGCCAGTGAGTTTGAAGAAACGGTAAACAAAGCAGCCGCTTTGGGCAGGGCCATTGACTTGGCAGAGAACTCATTTGTAGGCGAACAATAATATTATTATTATAACCGGTATTCTCTTCTAGCATGCTGCATAGTATCTTTTATCACATTGTATGATAATAATGTGGCTAATGCAATACACACACGTCGTATTTAATATGAACTAATATTTCGAAATCAAACTACTAAGCTGAAGCCTGAAGCCTCTTTTCCCGTTCCAGCACAGATGCATCAAATTTAAGCAGCATTGTCGTCCTTGGTTGCGCTTTCCCTTCCACTGTCACAAAGTGGGCAGTCACTCTGTATACCCCATACGATATAACACGTGTGAGCAAAATAAGACGGACAACAATCAACAGCAACCAAAACCTCACCTGGCAGGAAAACCAGCCCCATCTAGCACACCCTTGACAACACCAGCCATGAATGCATTACAGTTCAGGGACCCCATTTCTTTCGGAACACTCGTATATTTCGTCATGAATAACGCGTTATTATCACTTATCATATATTCATCTTCATCCTGCAATATCAATTCATATTCAGGATACTACTGGTCCTGTACTCTTTTTGTTTTCCTTGCTTGAAAACTGCAAATACAGACCGCAACGACAATAGCAAAACCCACCGTATTACTCTGCTCCAAGTCCGACGCAGCCCGACCAAACATATACTTCCATACTGTACTATGCACAAATCGAAGCATATCCAGCAGCCTCGTCTCCCGCCGACCGGCCCGTTCCCTATACGTCAGAATTTCTAGCAACCGCACCCCAACGGACCAACCCACGGCTTCCAATCGCCTCTCTAGATCCCCCACATTCGACACATTCATTTGAGAATATTGCACCAATTCACTAAACAGATATGCGAATGTCGACAGGGGCACCTGAAGTTTCAAAACCAAAATCGACATTCTTACTTGAATTCTCTCCTCGCCGCAGATAGCTACCAGTGCTGCAAAACTTTACACACACACACCTCAATTTTCCCTCGATGTAGAGGCTTTTCGATCAACCCTTGAGAAGACCTACTTCCGCTGCTTTGAAACATTGTACTGTTCTGGTACACTGCTTTGGAGAACGGACTCTGTTGTATTCTGTTTCAATTCAACACTACTTTTAAATGCCTATCCACTCTATTGCTACCATTCTTATATGCTATCAATCTTTATACCAACAATCACCGAAATTTGAATTGTTATTAGTATTATTTCCAATGGCAATTGTATCAATTATACTAAGTGTTATCACTCATCTTCTGGCAAAAGGCATGGAATCTTTGGCGTTGCAATTGATTGATTGATTATTATGCATCCATCATTGCAACAGACTGATGCCGACTAGATGAAAGCATCAGTATTGTTGTGAGACGTGACTCATTGAATTATCATGGGACACGTGCCTGCAGGCACGTGTCAATTGTCAGAATTTGAAACACTCAGATATGCACACTTTCTAGACTTCAGCATTGTCAAGAGAGAGAGAGGAATGGCCAATCTAGTGATCAGATTAGACTCATTACAAGATATTTAAATGTATTCGTGAAATGTGTGAGAAAGAAGGAAATGATCGGGGGTCATTGAGGATAAAGAGCAGTCAATCGATTGCTGACAACAGTTTGACACGCAGCTCTGTTGCTGTAATAGATAACAGAGGCAAGAGGGTGGTGTGTATCTAAGACCCATTAAATATAGAATAATATAAGAAAGACGGCTAGTGTTCACCAGAAATAGTGTTTATAGAAGTGGCAAGGGAATCTACACGTCGCCATGACCACGCTGAACAACCACTTTGGTCTGCTGCATAACGTGCTGACCCGCGTTGGAGAGGAATTGGGGCAATGGATGGGAGAGAAGCCAGGAGGAGTTCAAATGACTGCTGTTGCAGTTTGTTTCTTGGTGGCAATAATGGTTGTGAAACGGCTGGTGGCGGAAATAGTGCGGTGGAGCCGAGTGTCCCTGGGGACGGGACACGTGCCCATGGCTCCTGGATGTCACTGGCTGCTGGGCCACGTGAAGACGCTGGCATCAGGATGTGCGTGGGAGCATATGTATGGATGGGTGAAGGATTGCCCTCCATTGGTGAAAATACGAATTTTGCATCGGACTGGGGTGATAGTGGGAGATCCTAGGGGTCTGAAGCGGATATTCCAGGTGTGTATTCTCTGTTTTGTATTTAATGTAAAGACTGTAGCTTGCTTTGCTCTTGCTACTACTACTCATATATATTGTATCAGAATTCATTGATTGAGAAGTAAAAGACAAACAAATGAATGTTGATTGCAATAATAAATATTGCCTGCTGTGCAGACTCGGTTTAAAATCTATGATAAAGACTTGGACTTTTCGTATGGGCCATTTTTGCCAATTTTGGGGAGTGGGCTGGTGACTGCGAATGGTGCACACTGGCAGAAACAGCGACTGCTGATGGCTCCAGCGCTTCGTATTGATATGCTGGATGATATATTGCCGATTGCTAGGAGGGCTGCTGATAGGCTGGCAGAGAAATTAGAACAGATTCGAGGAAAGCAGGTTGCTATTGACATCGAAGAGGAATTTCGATTGCTGACGCTACAAGTGATCGGAGAGGCCATTTTATCACTTGAGCCAGAGGAGTGCGATAAAGTGTTTCCTGCATTGTATCTGCCAGTCATGGAAGAGAGCAACAAGCGTGTGCTGGCTCCCTGGAGGTATTTGTACCCGTTGGAAGCAATCAAGTACAACTCGAGGGTGCATAAGTTGAATACGTTTATCACAAATATTATTCGTAAGAGACGAGAAGAGAGATCGAAAGTGGATAATCCCCCCCAGAACGATGTTCTTGATAAAATTTTGGCATCAGTGGAAAAGGAAGGGATTGCATGGGATTCGAGAGCAGAGACACAGCTTTGTTACGAGATCAAGACGTTTTTGTTGGCTGGTCACGAAACCAGTGCTGCAATGCTGACTTGGACTGTGTATGAGTTAGGAACAAATACTAAAGCGCTGAATACTATAAGAAAAGAGGCAAAGCATGCAAGAGTGAACGAGGGTGATGTTCCGTCAAGACAGACGATTGAAAAGATGGAATGGACCTTGTCCTGTTTAAAAGAAAGCTTGCGCAAATACTCTGTCGTCCCGGTCGTGACGCGTAACATGAATGCCCAAGACGAAGTTTGCGGATATACTCTGCCAAAAGGATCTTGGATCATTTGTCACTTACAGCGTGTTCATCATCTATACAAAGACCCTCTGGAGTGGAAACCAGACAGGTTCATGCCTGGAGGAGAGTATGACCAGTTTGACGACGATATTCGTCCTTATATGTTTGTTCCATTTATTCAAGGACCTAGAAATTGTTTAGGGCAGTATTTTGCACTCATTGAGGCACGGGTTGTGCTTGGGTCATTATGTGAGAAATTTACATTTCAAGTGGTAGACCCCAAAGCGCAGGGTGTAACTCATCCTACAGTAATTCCTATTGGCCCGGTTCATGGGATGGAGGTTTATGTGAATTAATTGATTCATTGATATTCTCGGTTATACTGATTTCATATATACATCTTGAGTGTAAACAATAATTATTGAATCATTAGGAAGAGGTACCAGAAGGTGTCATTTCCTTTGTAAAGTAGCCAAAGGGATCATATTTGGCTTTGATTCTTTGCAACCTGTCATAATTGGCTCCCCAATAAAATTCTTGCCAATTGGGAATACTCGTTGGAGGACCCATATAGTTATAGTACCCCTTGTTCTCAAATCCTTGCAAAACATTATCATACGCTTCTTTCACTGTCTGGCATGCTTCCCACTGATATGGGTCAGCCCCATTAAGGTATGTGAACAGTATGTTCTCTGCTCTCCAAGGATAGGCTGTCGCATTTGAAGCAATCATGGAAGATTTACCTCCCGTGAAATGTGCAAGAAGGAAATAAAAACTGCTGCATGCTGGCTCAAGCCCAGCACCATCCATTGTTGGGGGATTGGTTGCCACATCTACCAATGCTTGCCATGTCGTATTATCAAACCCTGAAATCATGTATCCAGGAGCAGGATACGTGAATGATCTTTTAGACCATAATTCATGCTCCGGGTCCAATAGAGGAGAAGACAGATTTCTCGTCCACCTTAAAACTTGGTCTAGATTCTCTTTATTAGTCGCATCAAATTGACTTAAAAAATTGCATGAGAAAAGTCTGCATGCAACAGTCATGTTCACTCCGACCCCCTCTTGAATTAGCGTTGCAGCAATTGCATATGCATATGAAGGGTACTCCACGATCCTCATGCTTGCCCTGGACGGCAATTCAGCCGTTGCAGCCTGCTGCTTTGAGAAGTTTAGATACAGCTCATTGGGCAGTTTTGTGATCCAAGTATTAGGGTACACGTCTTCAGACAGCATCCCAGTTTCCTGCAGCTCCTCCACACCTTGATCATATGCACCAAGGTACAGTAGATTCAGAATAAGCCCTTGTTGGAACTGATACGCTGGCCCAACCACCCCGCTGCCCCCCCATTTGCTGGGTCTGGCTGTGCTTGATCCATTCGAAGAACTGCCAGGTGACTGTTGCATTAATTTTTGCAGCCGAACTAAAGCCTCTGCAGACTTTTCAATGGGATAAAATAACTCAAAACGAGTAAAATGATCCGGATCTGGTGCCTCAGAGATGCCGATATCCATCCTGGTCACAACTCCCAGGCCTCCACCTCCCCCGCAAGATGCCCAAAATATGTCAGGGTATTCATTCTTGCTCGCGCGAATCACGCTCCCATTGTATAGCACCATTTCCAGAGCCTTAACCTGATCACATGCCAGTCCGACGTACGGACTCACATCCCCTTGACCTCCACCAAGTATCAACCCCCCCAGTCCTACCAAGGCACAGTTACCTAGCACAAGCAACGGATTCATCTCAGCCACCTCAGTCAGTGCTCCGAGAGCAGCACCTTGTCGACACCCGGCAGGAACAGAGAGCACCCTATCTTTTACATCCACCACAATCGACTCCTTATCCGAGCACATTTTGGACACATCGATCAAGATCGAGTTTGATGGCACTGTGACAGCTTGGTAGGAGTGCCTCCCAGAGACAACAGACATTCTGCTCTCATAGCTCATTCCGCATTTCACCGCCGCCACCACATCATCTACTGTCCTCGGATACACCACTGCCTGTGCCAGCTGTCCAGTTTCTCTAGAAGACGCCCACGTCTTGCTCGCGTCATATACGTCGTCTAGGGCAGCACCGAGACCCAGAGCTACAACCGTCCCGTTTTCTCTTGCTTGGTCTCCATGCCCAAACCCATTGCTCACGAGGCACTCCAACATTCCAACAGATGACAGAATTCTATATCCATCGGCTCCAGCATCCAGTACTCCCCCGCTCGCCTGCACTGCTCCCATGACCAGCAATAATCCCACCAGGCTCTGGAACCACCCTCTAGCAAGACCATACATTGTTCTCTTTGCCTTGTATTGACACGCCGTAATCAGCATCATTCAAATGTAACGTATCATTCTCTCATGAAAAGATCAACCGATATATCTATTATTCAACGATCGTATATTATATATTACACGGTGCTATGACTGGTTCAGTGGCCCCACACGTCTGACAGTCCCTTACACTCACTCAATTGTGTCTGTTGCAATAGACCCCGTATTGCTTGAACGATACGCACAATACATATGTACAGCACATTATATACATCTACCCTTCACATAGAAATAGCAACATTTGCAAACTGATACCATCGATTCTCGTCTCCCTTCTCGGACTGGGAGACTGAACGGTGAGTGTGTCCGACCGTATGGTCATCAGCCAGTCCAAGAGTCGTGACCATGCTGTGCCTGCTGTGGTTCAAATTCCATTTGAATCTCTCCATCGACAGAGGCATTTTTTGACTGAGCGGAGATGGAGTTTAGCAACACATTTCTGAATTTAAAAAATTTTATACTTTGAAGTGTTATAGACAGAAAAGGACAGCAAACTATAACCTTGTGAAACACGTCGGCGTTGTTGTTTTTGATTTGAATCTCATTGTGGTGGGATTGACTATCAAAGCCGAATACGCTTTGACTATAACGGAGAGAATTGGTGTTGTATTGAGTGATCAGATACTATGACTCGTAGTTCGTCTAAATTGATGAGCGTGAAGAGCTTGAGGCAGGGTGAAGGAGGTCGCGGGAGGGATGGGGCGATGCGTGCTCGGAGACGAGTGAACAACATCAGGAAAGGGATCGATGCGCTCGGTAAGCCAGCGATTCGTAGATTGGCTCGTCGCGCTGGTGTGAAACGGATTCACAGTGGAATATACGAAGAAGCTCCACAGGCTCTGCGAGGGTGGTTGTCGAAGATGGTGCACGATGCCTGCATGTATGCTGAACATGGGAAAAGGTTTACAATCACGGTGAATGATGTACTGCTGGCGTTGAAGAGGAATGGAGTGTACGTTTTGTGTATTATGTTGTTTTGGGGGTTTGTAGGAGATTTAATTGAGTGCCTACTGTATGTGTATGTATTTTTGAAAAAGTAGACTACACTAGGTAGGAAAGTTTAATAAGGACAATGTGATTGATTGGTGCAGAACTCTCTATGGATATGCGTACACAGAAAAGAGGAAGCGTCTGACAAAGCCTATTGCAAAAGTGAGGTTGCATGCTGCTGCTGCAAGGGTTGCTGCCAGGAATGGTGGTAGCTCAATTGTTGCTGCTGGAGGAGAAGACGATGGAGTGGTGCTGGGCAACAGTGGCGATGGGACGCCAGATGTAGCATCAAGTCGCGCGATGAGACGCGTCGAAACGACTGCTGAAGAAGAAGAAGAACAGGAAGAAGAAGAACAACAAGAGCAGACGCCGGAACAGGTGAACAGGAGGGTCTTGAAGCAAAAGGATTCAGGTGTGACACCAGGGAGCGAAAGGCGCATGGCTCCTGTGACGCCTCATGGGATTGCGGGAGAAGCAGAAACTGTGACGCCAGAACGGGCTCAAGATATTCAATCAAGCTTGAGTGCGTTCAGGGATGCTGTGATTGCCAGACAGGCTTCAAGTGATGCACCAATGCCCAAAGTGGCTGAATGGGTTTCGGCTCACATGTTGGGAAGGGGGAAATCAGGGTGCTCCATGGCTGAAATGGAGGTGGTTTTGGAAGCATTGAGCGAGCGGGACGCTTTGATGATTACCGACGACGATGCACATAGTTATCGAACAGTGTGGTTCATCTGAAAGATTTCACACTTACACACAAATCTATAGAGTGTTGAGTATGATGGGGATACTATTATTGACCACAGATGACTAGTTTGTTTGTTTGTTTGTTTGTTGTTACATTACTCTACAACCGACTGTAAATCACACATGATGCATTTCCCTCTCTCTCGTCTCATGTGACAAAAATCCTTCAATCTCGGTCAAAATGTGACACTGATAATGATTTAGTATTTCATATTCCGTAGAATTTGCTAGAAGGGAAGAAATCAGAAGTAGTCTTGTAGTGGTACTTGCTCGAGGCCACCCTGCTTCATGCCTCGCAGTGCCTGTACTGTTGCTTTGGCTCCTGCGACAGTGGTGATGAGTGGAACTTTGGCTCCAAGTGCGAGGCGGCGTAGGTCTTTTCCATCACGAACATCTGCCTCATCCCCTGTACTGGTGATGAACATCATTTGGATCTCTCCATTTTTCAACAAGTCTCCAGCATTTGGACGCCCTTCTTGGATCTTGAGGACAGTCTCGACATTTGGCACACCCTCTGCCGTAAGAAGTGCAGCAGTGCGCTGTGTTGCTAGGATTTTGTAGCCCATGTCGGCGAGTTCTTTGGCGATGGGCACTGCTGAATCCTTGTAACGGTCCATCATAGAGATGAACACATTTCCTGATTCCGGGAGCCGTTGTCCAGCTGCAATGGCAGCCTTGGCATATGCTTTGGAGAAATCAAAGTCCAGTCCCATCACCTCTCCAGTTGATCTCATTTCGGGACCCAATAAAGTGTCTGCACCTGGGAATTTGTCAAATGGAAGTACAGCTTCCTTGACAGCCACGTGATTAAGCTTTGGCTCTTCAGTGAATCCCAGGTCAGCAAGAGTCTTTCCAGACATGATTAAAGAGGCATATTTGGCCAATGGATGACCAATTGCCTTCGCAACAAAAGGCACTGTACGGGAAGCACGAGGGTTGGCTTCAATTATGTATACCTTGTTGTCTTGTACTGCGTATTGAATATTTAATAGACCAATTACGCCAAGTTCCCTGGCTATTTTGGGTGTCCAGTCTCGGATTACTTTGAGGCAATCCTCGCTGATAGTTTGTGGAGGGATAGAGCATGCAGAGTCTCCTGAATGGACACCGGCTTGTTCAATGTGCTGCATGATTCCGCAAATCACGACATTGCCTTCAGCATCTGCCAGTGCATCGACATCAAGTTCGTCTGCTCTGTCAAGATACTTGTCCACCAAGACTGGTCTCTCTGGGTCCACTTCAACAGCAGTGTTGATATACCTGGACACATCTTGCTCAGAGTACACAATTTCCATGGCTCTTCCTCCAAGAACAAATGATGGTCGAATCATAACTGGGAATCCAAGACCTGTTGCAATGTTCAAGGCCTGTGCCTCGTTGATGGCAACACCTCCTGGTGGCTGGCGAATATCAAGTTTATTCAATAGGGCCATCCATCTATCCCTATCTTCTGCATCATCGATGGAGTCTGGGTGCGTTCCCCATATCTTCACATTTCCTTCCCCAGATGCTGCTGGAATTGGGTTCTCCTCCAGCCATCTTGCAAGGGGGGTGGCAAGCTTCAACGGAGTTTGACCTCCAAATTGTACAATAATACCATCAGGTCTCTCCTTCTCAATCACGTTGAGCACATCCTCCACCTGTAAAAAGAGAAGTACAACATCATAAATCAATAACGTAACAGCAAGATATGGCCATAACACTTCACTTGATATCAGATGACAGATTATGGGCAGCTTTATACAACGTACAGTGAGTGGCTCAAAGTACAGACGAGAGGAAGTGTCATAGTCTGTAGAGACCGTCTCAGGATTAGAGTTCATCATGATTGTCTCAAAACCAGCATCTCTTAAGGAGAAAGACGCATGGCAGCAGCAGTAATCGAATTCAATTCCCTGTCCAATTCTGTTTGGACCTCCTCCAAGGATCAAAACTTTTTTGTTAGAAGTAGAATCGCATTCGCACTCGCCATCATATGCAGAGTACATATAGGGGGTGTCAGCCTGGAATTCTGCAGCACATGTATCGACTCGCTTCATGCTTGGTATCACTCCTTTTTCTGTACGTGCTTTTCTCACATCTGCTGGATCGGCATTCACAGCTCTGGCAATTTGAGCATCGCTGAAGCCTCTCTGTTTGATTTCCCTAAAGTCGACCTCAGTCAATTCGATCAATTTCTTACCCCTCATCCAGACCTCAACTTCATGCAAATCCTTCATCTGTGCAAGGAACCACGGGTCAATGCTCGTATACTCGAATATTTCATCCTCAGTCATTCCATCTTCAAATGCTTGACGAATAACAATCATTCTCTCTGGACTAGGAACTCTCATATTATAGATCAATTTATCAGCCGGGAGAGGTTTCCAATTCTTTGGAAGACTCCATCCATCGAGACCTGTCTCGAGCGATCTCAACGCCTTCTGGAATGACTCCTGGAAAGTGCGACCGATAGCCATGGACTCACCGACGGACTTCATCTGGGTTGTCAATACTGGACTAGCTCCTGGGAACTTTTCAAATGCAAACCTAGGAATCTTGGTCACAACATAGTCGATGGATGGCTCAAAGGAAGCTGGTGTCTTCAATGTGATGTCATTTGGGATCTGGTCCAGTGTATTTCCACATGCTAAGCGTGCCGCCATCTTTGCAATCGGGAATCCAGTTGCCTTGGAAGCCAATGCAGAGGAACGAGACACACGAGGATTCATCTCGATGATGACCATATCTCCATTCTTTGGATTAATGGCCATTTGAACATTAGATCCACCACACTCCACTCCCATTTCTCGGATTATAGCCACGGATGCATCTCTCAAGCGCTGATACTCCTTATCAGTAATTGTTTGCGATGGAGCAACTGTGATGGAGTCTCCAGTATGGACACCCATTGGGTCAACATTCTCAATCGAGCAAATAATCACCACATTGTCGGCCAAATCCCTCATGACCTCCAATTCATATTCTTTCCATCCCAACAAACTCTGTTCAATTTGAACTTGAGACGTCATGGATGCAGCCAAACCCGATTTGCAAATTTCCTCAAATTCTTCCATGTTATATGCAATACCACCTCCAGTACCACCCAAAGTGAATGCTGGCCGAATAATCAAAGGAAACTGGCCAATAGTATCATGTGCTTTGTATGCTTCGGCCATATTGTTGGCAATGCATGACTGGGCCATGTTGAGTCCAAGTTTTACCATGGCATCAGCAAAAAGCTCTCTGTCCTCCGCCTTGTTGATAGATTCCAATTTCGCCCCAATCAGTTCAACATTATACTTGTCCAAAATGCCTGATTCAGAAAGACTCTTTGCCAAATTCAGGGCAGTCTGTCCCCCCATGGTTGGCAGGATAGCATCGGGCTTTTCTTTTGCAATGATTTGTTCAACCAGCTCAGGAGTCATTGGTCCAATATATGTTCGGTCTGCAGTTTCAGGATCAGTCATGATGGTGGCTGGATTAGAATTCACCAGCACAACTCGATATCCTTCCGCCCTGCATTTAAGAAGAACATAATTCACAACTCTTGTGTGTTATCTTGTACATTTCAAATCTCAGAACAGGAAGCATCTACTGACTGAAGATTGATAGGTCTATTTTTATAGTTGTTTAAAACAGACAAAGTACTCTCTCTCTATGGAAATGAACAGACCCTCAACAAAAAATACGTACTTGAGCGCTTTACAAGCTTGCGTTCCAGAATAATCAAACTCACATGCCTGCACAATGCACCATCGATGTATTGTTACATACAGACCAACAGGAAGGGCTTGACAGACCCCGCTCGTTCCCCAGACTACCATCAATCCCCCGATAACGCCCCGATTGAATTTTTATTGCTTCGAATACATTTAAATATATTCAAAAACCATTAATTAAGCGTCGAACCCTCTTTTACACGCCAAACCGGGTATCGAAAAGACTTCCCTAGGGCAAGACAGCGCAACCCCCGAACTCAAACCAAACCCCCAACAGCACCAAATCGTGGCATATTACCTGTCCGATAACAATAGGTCCAGCACCAAGAAGCATAATAGTTTTCAAATCCGTCCTTTTCGCTACTCTCTGGATCGCAGTATCCCATGCAGTGAATGGGGCTTCGCCACCAGCTGGGGCAGCCACAGCCTCGATCCGAACGTATCTATCCCTCGATCGCCTTCCTAAAACTTTTGATGACTGAAATTGCGAAAAGACACATCCTCCTGAGCCCGCAGTGCGACCAAGTCCTCTGCCCTTGCAAGGCAGCAGACAAGGTGCATGACCCTGGAGCATGCCTGTAGTCCCTCTCATGTTCCTCACGGCTTAGTCTACCTCGATTAAACCCTTGCAAAACTCTCACAAATAATATCTTATATTTCGAGCTCTCGATCAAACCCACACAGGTTGTACACTTTATACAGTACAGCCCCAAAGCTACCCCAGTGAGGGTAATTGTACCCAATTGCAATCGGCATGCCCTTGCCCTGATCACAAGGGCAGCATCTTTTTCTTAGTCCAGTGCACTCAGAATGCGAGGAAACGCTGCATAGAAATTCGTACTTGGATTATTTAGAATGAAGTGACTCTCCAATCAATGGGCATTTCAGACTCCGTACATCGAAATATTAAAAAAAAAAGGCAAAAGTGGGTGTGTTGGGTCACAACAGAACATTCATCTGCTCAGCTTGATGACGAACCGGAGGGGAATTCAAATCAGAACGGAGAAGTGGTGCAGATTCAAAATCTTTGAGAATTGAATATTCAGTATGGTTTTGTACATTGTTGGTCTCGGCTTGGCCGATGAGAAGGATATTACTGTCAAGTGCGTCAAGTATATTGTGGCGCAAGCGCATGTGGTTTTTGGTTGACAAGGTTTGGTTTGGATTGGGCCTGAATCTGATACATTAAGCATATACAGTTTGGAATTTTACATTTATGCATAGCAAGTATGACTGAATGTACATCGGAATCCCTGATGCAAGGCAAAATGCAACCACAACAGCAGAGTGTCCATCTGTTTAGTGTTACTGGTGTATCGTTTTGGTAGGCCAAGTGAGCAAACAAGTCGTAATTATCTCTCTGTAGGGGACTAGAAGCGGTGAAAAGGTGCTCCAGAGTGTACCTGGAATCGTATACATCGTTATTGCTGGTTCCAAAGGAGAAACTGGTATGTGCAGCTGAATCAGCAGAATCAATGAACGGCTCTTTTTCTCTATATATAATATAGCAGGTTGGATGTGAACGAGTAAGCGAACTGTCCGTATACTTTTTGGCGATGCAGGAAGAATTCTACGGGAAGGAAGTGATTGATGCAGATAGAGAAATGGTTGAAATGGTGAGGCATACCAGTTGTATACATGTGATTTTGACTATGCTGCTCACTTGATACTTATGTGGTGTGTGCTAGAATTCTGATGCCATCTTGGAAGGAGCCAAAGAACTTGATGTAGCATTTTTAGTAGTAGGAGATCCATTCGGGTGCGTTTTATTATTTGTATCAATTATATGTATCTCTCCTCTGTGTGTATAGAAGGAATAGAGGCAATGTTCTACTCACCTAATATGCGAATCACTTTCTGGTATGCAGGGCGACAACTCACACAGATCTAGAGCTTCGAGCACGGCAATGTGATATTCCAGTTAAAAAGATACACAATGCATCAATCATGAATGCAATAGGGGCTGCTGGGCTCCAGCTGTATAGATATGGTGAAACAATATCAATTGTGTTCTTTACAGAGACCTGGAGACCAGATAGCTTTTATGATAAGATTCTGAGCAACAGAAAAGCAGGACTACATACTCTGTGCTTGTTAGACATTAAGACGAAAGAGCCTTCGTTAGAAAGCCTGGCCAGAGGAAAGTTGGTCTATGAGCCACCAAGGTTCATGTCTGTGCACACGGCTGTGGAACAGTTGCTGGAAATTGAGGAAAAGAGAGGTGAAGGGGCGTATGACAAGGATACCATGTGCGTAGGTGTTTCTCGTCTAGGCTCGGATGACCAACAGATTGTTGCTGCCCCTATGCAGCAACTGCTAGAAATCGATTTTGGTCCACCTTTGCACTCTTTGGTCATTTCAGGGGAGATGCACAGCGTTGAAGAAGAGATTTTGGAATTCTTTAGGGTTTAGTTTCCGCATTTCAAAATATTTCTCAATTGTCATTTCGCCCTGAAACTTGCTGTTAAGAACAAATACATTGCTTTGTATGTAACAGCACTTGAAATTTTGCTAGCTTGACAGTGTGTGCTTTCCCAGCAGCAGAGTCGACTCGTGTGCGTGTCTGCCATGGCATCGACTGGAGGAAAGCTGCTGAGTGCGGAGGAGAGGAGGAGGCAAAAAGAACTTGAAGAAGCTCGTAAAGCTGGTTTGGCTGCTCCAGAGGTACGGCGTGCATTTACATGGTGGAAATTGTGCTGTCTCGGTACCGTAGGCATTTTGTTTGGGATTGGAGGGTGATGAAGCCTGACGGGCCCGTAGAATGAAAATCTCCCTTATAATATCCAAATATTCATATCATTCCTTAAGAGTTATATTGCGTATTTTTGTGCTGACCCTTAATGTTGTTTGTTGCGTCCAGTTGGATGAAGAAGGAAAGCCTATTAATCCTCACATTCCACAGTTTATGGCTAGTGCGCCGTGGTATTTGAATGCGGAGAAGCCATCCTTGAAGCATCAAAAGAATTGGAAAGGAGATTCGATCGATGATGATGATGCGTGGTATGACAGAGGAGCGAAAGTGTTCCAGGCCACCAAGTATAGGAAAGGGGCTTGTGCAAAGTATGTCGTTTTGTTTGTTTTAATCGTGATTCAAAACTGGTTTTCTTTTGACTGAGATTGTATAATTCTAATCATGCACTATACGTGTATACTTGCAGCTGTGGTGCAATGTCGCACAGGACAAAGGATTGTATGGACAGACCAAGGGCAAAGGGAGCCAAATACACCAATAGGAATATAGCTGCGGATGAGAAGGTCCAAAATATACAGTTGAAGGGTTTTGAAGCAAAGAGAGACCGGTGGAATGGGTATACACCAGATGAATGGGCAAAGCAAGCGGAGAAATTTGAAAAGGTTGCGGAAATTCGGCAAAGGGTCAGGCAAAAAGAGATGCTTGACATGAAATTTAGAGGCGAGCTGGAGGAAAATGCTGATTTAGAAGGGGAGTTAAAAAGAGAGGAGGATAAGGTTGAAGAAACGGAAGAAGGGGGATTTGCCAAGGTTGAAATGCGTGTTCGAAGTGCTGGTGGAGGTTCAACTGGGACTGTTAGAAATCTTAGAATCAGGGAGGATACAGCTAAATATTTGCTGAATTTGGACTTGGACTCAGCATACTACGACCCAAAATCGCGATCTATGAGAGAAGATCCGAATCCAGAGAAAGACCCATCAGACAAAGTATTCGCTGGGGATAATTTTGTCCGGCAAAGTGGGGCATCACAAGGGTTCCAGCAACTGAACTTGTTTAGTGTAACCGCAACAGAGAAGGGACAAGATGTCCATATGCAGGCCATGCCGTCCCAGGCAGAAGTATCGTACAGGGCTGTTCAAGAAAGAAAAAATGCTCTAAAGTCATCTTCCAAAAAGAATATTGAGGATAAATACGGCAATGCAGCTGAAGCAGTGCCAGACGACATCAAAGCTTTGAAGGCAACAGAAGCCTATGTTGAATACGATGCAAGTGGCAGGTTGATACGAGGACAGGAGCACAAGGTACAGAGCAGATATGAAGAGGATGTACATCCGGGTAATCATACATCCGTATGGGGTAGTTGGTATTGTAATGGATCTTGGGGATATGCATGTTGTCATTCTTTACAAAAGAATGCATATTGCACTGGAGAAGATGGGAAGAAGGCAGCAGCTACCAATCGAGCACTTCAAGAGCAAAATATGGAACGAATAGCCTTGCAAGATAAAAGAAAGGAAACTGAGGACAGACAAAACGGCGCTCTCAAGGCTGCTGGTGCGAGCAAGCCTCCATTGCCAAATAGTGCTATATGGGGAACCGATGCTGACAAAGCGCACATAGAGCTTGATGATAGAAAGCTAAGAGAGGCAATAGCAAGGCAGAAGGAAATAGATGAAGTTGCGGAAGAGGAAGATAGGAAGAGAGGCTACAATTCTCTTAGAGACTCTCATGACGTTACAGCAGAGGATATGGAAGCATATAGACTCAAGAGGGCTCGTGGAGATGATCCTTTAGCATCCATAGAAAAGGCCAAGGCTCAACAACATGGCTCAAACTCGTATGATTACGTTTAATACTACAAGGGACTATTACATTTTTAAACAAGCAAGCACATTGTCACGGGGCAAGGGTGTTTAGAAACCCACAACAAAAAGATTCCTTGCTGTGGACTTGCAACATGTCGCCTTCAGGAGACCATTCGACTCCTATAGATTTGAAATCATCGCACGTCATTTGGACACAAGATGATTCCTCAGGACTCCAGAAGAAAACAGTTCTCGTCCCAGCAACAATAGCCAAGCAGTTGGATTCATCTGGCCTCCATGCTATGCAGCTGACAGATCTGCCATGAAGAAGAATTGCTTCCAGGGACAATCGACCTGATCCCCAAATCCACACCACATGAGGTCGATCATCACAAATCGTCGCAAGATACTTTCCGTTTGGGCTCCATTCAATTCTCCCAACCCCCAACTTTGGGTGCACTTGGTCTCTAGGCACCCTAGGAATGTTGAGTTTCAAAGGCAGTGGCACAATTTCATACTCTACATGCTCCTCTTCTGTCGAATCTTTTTTGTTATAATCATCCTGTACAGTATTTATACTAACTAGTCTTGGTAAATTTCTAGACCCTGAACAGCGTAGAGAGGCCTGTCGCTCGACAGCTTGCTCTGTCTTACAAACCTCTCCGTCAACACTCTCAGCATATACAAATACTGGTTGCTTCCCATCTTTGCTCTCAATGTACGATTCGTGTTTCAAACAAGCAAATTCTGCCCAAGATACATTATTCACCAGCACCATTTGAGCATCATGCGTCCCTACTGCAAGAAATTGTCCAGATGGGGCCCAAGACACGCATTTAATACCCAATCCATTCTCACATTCCCACTTCTTAGAACCAACAATCTTCCCTGCCAAGCCGTCAACAATAATCAGAGAATTTCCTACACTTATAGTATCCCATATTGCAACATGTCGAGAGTCCGGACTCCACTCAACCCCCGCAGCATCGGTACTGGGCAACTCTATTTCATGCACAAGTTGCCATGCCTTGGCATCATACACGCACAAAGAATCCACACAATTTTTCCTCTGTACAGGCAACATCCATTTTCAGATAGTACAAGACATATATAGTGTACAAGTAACTAAAAGCAGTAGCTTTACTTTATCATTCATTAGAAGTACACACATCTCAATTAGTATCAGCCAATTTCCAATCAATATGAGAGATACATCAACTCACCGTGAGCACTGCCAACAGACTCCCATCAGGACTCCCCTTGACACCTGCCCCTCCGAACTTCGCAGGATGCAGACTTGTACAGCTCGAGTCTAGCAGCGACCACACACTCGTTTTCACTTGAAAATCAGACACGACGACGACATGACGACCATTCCCGCTCCACGTGGAGTGCGAAACTCCAGCCAGTCTCTCGGACAGATTACACACCCAGCCATTCGATCGATCTAAATCCCCTGAATTATCATTATCATCATTTTCATCTTTTATAACGCAATAAACTGTAACGAGCCTGCGTCCATACATGGTACACAATAGGTACCGACCGTTTGGCGACCACTGCAGTTGGTTAGGAGGGGACAGGCAGGAAAAATACGCCACTATTGAGAGTGTATGTACATTTCTCACAATTATTTTATCTTTCTTCAACACATATGCGATATACTCCCCAGAGGGAGAGAAGAACGGTCCGGGACCTGAGAAATCTAGAGGTTCGCTCCACTCCAACGGTATCATTATCACTGCAGAACCAATGCATCCACAGCCAATATCTATCGTTTCAATTTATTAGTTTAACTATTTACAATCCATGGCGGTATAATACTGACGATTAAGAGCGTCGGATCTCGGATCCGATGGGGCTCACATGATGTTAAAAAAGTACTGCTGGCAGTACTGCAGAAACATATCTCCAGAGACCTTAAAGACTGTACATAGCGGAGCCGAGCTGTTGAATAGAACAGAGAGAAGCTTGATTTACGGTGGTAATAGATTGTCGAAAGCTGGAAACATTTTACTTGTACCTGAAGAGTTACAAGTGAGAATGACAGCTCCATTCCAGACTCTTGCCCTGTCTTTTCACCGGTTCTGGTGCAAGTGCCAATTAATAAAATTGGGTTTGACTGTCACAGTGTCATTTTAAGAACAGGACAGAAACATACGATACGACATCATCAAATTAAAAACTTTAATTTTCTGCGTGACTTTGAAATGATCAAGTATTGCAAGGCATGTAGACCCACAAGTGTCAGTCAAGCAGGTACAGGTGTCCCTCTGTGTGTTGGAGTATTTAGGGGGCACTTGTTGTTAGAATGTAGGTTGCCGCTGCAACGACGCAGTCCTAAAAATTTGGTTCCTCGCCCATCGGGAATGAGGGAAGGATGTACCAATGATGACGCTGGCGAGCCAGGGTTTTGGAGGCATGATCTTGGAGTGGGGGACATTTTAGAGTTGCAGTCTTCAGGCTCTGTTGTATCACAAATAAAAGGATCAACGATTGAAGATGATTTTGACTTGTATTCAAGGAGAAAAAGGCGTCCCTATGAGAGGGATGCATTCAAAGAAAATTCAAGGAAATTGTTCCGGACTGTCTTTGACTTTGAAAACTGGGCTGAGCATCGAGCGACGAGCAGATACATGCGTCATATATCTGGGATTTTTAATAGTAGGTTGGTGTATGGACTTGCGACGCCATTGATATCCGTCTCTATTTTGGCTGTGCTTGTTGCAACAGGCCACGAGTTGCTGAACTATGGTGTATTTGTCATTCCTGAAGAGCTCAAGGATGTCTTGTTCATTAATTCGGCGATTCCAATGTCGCTTACATCGAGTATACTGGGTCTGTTGCTGGTGTTTCGGACCAACTCGTCCTACTCTCGATGGCTGGATGCGAGGAAAAACTGGGGTCTGTTGGTCAACAGGAGTCGTGATATAGTGAGGCAAGGAATGACGTGGTTACCTGATGATGAACAGGGGGATAAATATGCTGGCCTGCTATGTCGATGGGTGGTGGCACTTTCATACTGTTTAAAGTGTCATTTACGCGAGAATGAAGACCCTGTGGAGAAACTGCGACAGCTTGAAATCCTCCATGAGGAGGAATTGGATGCTTTGGCTAGAGTCAGGCATAAGCCTGTCTATGCCATGCAAGTGCTGTCTGTACTTGCTCGTAGAATGACTGAAATTCATCCCAAATCAGAGATGGTGTTCCAAAATATGGAATCTAATATCACTCAACTAGAGGACATGTGTGGATCCTGTGAGCGTATCCTAAGAACACCGATACCCCTGTCGTACACTCGTCACACATCACGGTTCATGATTGTCTGGCTCAGTCTTTTACCGTTTGCGCTGTGGGAATCTTGTGGATGGGGGATGGTCCCGTTGACAGTGGCTATTTCTCTGCTGACTCTTGGTGTCGAAGAGATTGGAGTGATTATTGAAGAGCCATTCTCGGTGCTTCCTCTTGAGAGAATTTGTGCTACCATTGCATCTGATGTGAAGGAGATTCGTGTCCATGGCTCGCGTGCTCATGATAAGCCTTCCCTGCAGAGACGCCACCTGGGTCATTCCGAGTTGCGTGAGGCAAGAGAGTCGTTGCGTCAGGGGCAAAAAGAAGAAGAAGAGGTGGTATGTGGGAGGAATGTAATCGTTCCAGTTTCATCATTGATCGATTGATTGAAAACAGTAAGTTATGTTGTAGATCTATCTACTACTGTGTAGGATGAAACATTTAGTGTGTAATATTCAATATGTTGAACAACATAAACCATTAAACCCCATATCTATCATACAGCATCAATGCTCATGATGTCGGCATCCTCTGTAGATAGCCTTTCCAAAGCATGTGCTGTTGGAGTGGATGAAGTCATCTTTTCCTTTGGGGACTCAGCGTCTTCATCCCATGGGATCTCATCCACAATATCCAAAGATGGTCGTGCCAAGGAGGTATTATTTCCCAGTGACTTTATGGGTGAATCGCAAGCCTTGGGGACTTCGTCATGTGTTATAGTCTGAGCAAGTTCCAGAGATTTTTGCGCAAGGCCAACGTCGCTTCCTCTTCTGCTATAGAATAATAAATATGCAGCTGATGACTGAATGTTGCTGGGCTGCGTGGGTGAAATGTGGCTGTCATCGAAATCATACCAAGCCTGATCATCAGGCATCCTGCAAAATGCTGTATAATGGCCTCCTCCTAGTCCACCAAAATGGTTGCTTACTGCATACAAGTCATAAATGGGTTCCTTTGCAGGAATTTCCGATGATTCATCATCTGAAAGCTTGAGCTTTTTTGATGAAGAGCAGGGAGAGGGAATATAGTCTGACAAATCTAAACCTTGCAATGGGAACTGAATGTTGGTATCCAATTTATCTCTAGAGTACCGAGAGTAGGAAAACCGCTTCAGGTGAACAACAAGCACATCTGGAAGATGCCAAAGGTCTAGCTTCTTTACAGCTCTCACATGATCTTTGCATTTTTTGCAGTACCATGTGTCTGACTCGTCCAATTGCTCTGCCTGGCAAAAAGCATCCACACAATCTTTCAAGCTTGCTTTGTATGGAACATTTGCTTCATCGCTTGAAATCTTAACACTTTCATGCTCAAAGACATTTTCATAATTTGCTTCGTGCTCCTTATTTAGATGTAATGACCATTCAACTGTCAAATAAATGGGTTCATCTTGTGTTCCAAACTGAGGTGGCGTGCTTGTCCATGTGTACTTCGGGTTCCCATTGTAGCTACCGAAGAAAACTTTATACATGCTTTGCTCCACATTGGCCAAATAATGTTCCTCTTGCATGGGATTGTCACCTTCCAACATTGGTGCAGCACTAGAAGGCGTTTCTTCCCCAGGTGCCTTACTATTCTCCAATGTGCTGTTGCAGGACATGCTTTGGGCCTCATCATTGGTACCACCTATTTCTGCCATAGAATTATCAACTATTTTATCCATATGAGGTCTTATGCAATTATTTTCGAAGGATGATAGGGCACTTTTCATGGAGTCATCCAACTCGACTTCCCAATATCCACTCTTTTCTGCTGCCTTGACTGCAAGACTGGATGGCAAAGCTTCTTTGGGAAAAAAATAAAGAGACGGGATAGGCCAATTTCCACTCTGGAATTTGTGGAACACGTGTACTGGGCGTGTGTCAGGGCCAGGTGGGATGATATTCTGACCACCACAATATCTGAATGCATACAGTTTCAATGATCTTGAAGACGAAAAGAATGAAACCCGCTTTTCTGGAATCGAGTCCACATTGACCTGCAAAAACGTCCAAAGAATCAATTTAAACTTTCAAAACACAATTGGAAACGCATCTTGATCAAAATTCAAGAGATTAGTGTTGCTTACCTCTGTATTGCTAAACACCTCCAACTTTGTGCCATTCCATTGTGCCAGTGCCCATTCGGATTCATTTGAGGCTACTTGGTGATGTTCAGAGTACACCCTACTAACTTCTTTCAACAAATCTCGAATAGATGATCTCTTTGATATCCTGATACCTATTTCCACGGGTGCAATCGAGTTGAATTGATCTACAGTGGTCAGGACAAATGTCCGTCGTTTGGGAGATGGCAATGGCAAGGACAAATACATAAAAGGATCAAATTTTATCGATATATAATGACATCGTGGACACTGAAGGGTTGATTTATACCTGCAAATATAATACAACTTGGTTTCTTTATGTTGACCATACGATTCAGATTTATCAAATGCACAATAGGGAGAGACCTACAATCCTTGAAATTTATCCACAATGACTGAGTCATTCCTGGCTCTGTAGTTTTCCCAAGCTTCTGCTGCGACTTCTTCGTCAGGTCTCCCATCAGCATCCTTTTCTTCTTTGTACGGCTTTGTTCTTATTCTGTTCAAATCTTCATGCAATCCATCAAGAAGAAAAGCAAGCAATTCCTGGCTATCTTGCTGAGAGTAGCCACCAAATTGCGGTGCAAATTTCCCAAGTTGCCATTTGAAATGCTTTGGAGTCACATATAATACATTTCCTTGCCATAATTTGGACATTAAGCCAGCAAATGCAGAAGCTAGTTTCCCACCCAAACCTAATGGGTTATCAGCATTTAAGTCTTCTCTGTATGCTCCACTCAAAAATGAGTACATCAATGACGGTGTATGGCAAAGACATTGCAGACTGCTATTCATGAAACACGTATTTCCAAGGTTAGAAAGCCCAGTGAGGCCTTTTCTCTGTCCAGCGGCTTCAAGCACAGTATCCTCCGCCCATAATGGCACCCTGCCAAAGCTCCTGCTTAGAGGACTACTGCTGATGGGACTTGATAGTAAGCCCCTTGGTGGACTTCCAATGGCTCCAAAACCAGGACTTGGTGGTATAGTAAGTGGTGGAGGGCTATTATTGTATTGAATCACATTATCAACTGGTATTCTCACACCCAAAGGAATGGGGTTGCTTGAAACAGCTGGGATTTGCTTCTCCTTTGCAGTCTCCGGCATTTCTTCTTTTGCAGCTATACGAAGTCTCACAAGAGAAAGATTTCTAATTTTCAAACCAATAAGAGTCTTAAACAACTTGTCTTCAATCTACATGATACCAAAATATCTGTTAATAGAGACAAATCAATCACAGTGAAAACGTGCCATGCTACGCTTCAAGAAGAAACAACACATCATCCTCAAAAGGATCATCAACACAGCAATAAGAAAACAAATCGTATCGAAGACATACCGATTGATATTCACCAGTATTCGCATCGACTGTACACAATTCATACGATGAGCCCGCCGCTCGAATACCCAGCATTGCACAAGCTGATTGCTTCAATGCACTCCCTTCAGACATACCAAGACACGGAACAATCACTGATTGACCTGTACCTTCAACCTCAACCTTCACGTGCCACTGATACGCATCTAACTCTGGTTTATCAATAGACGACGACAAAAAAGTACGTCGAATCTCTGAACCCCCTTGAACACCATACCATTCTTTCAAAAGAAGCCATGCTGACTTGTGAAACACCCAAAAGTCCCTTTGTTCCTTCAACCTCTCTTTCATCACACCAATGGACTCAAACTCTTCAATAGTAAGAGATCCACGATGACTGCTATCCGTATCAAGAATATCAGAGTTGTCGATCGGCCCTGGCCTCCCCTCTTCGTCGGTCGCAGCTGCCTTGTCCTCATCGCCCGTTACGTCACCGACCACTCCGCCGACAGCCACATCTGCCATATAGCCCGAAAATTTGCACCAAGAAGAAAACCATCGATTGCTTACAATATATGCTTCATCACCCTCAGATCGGCGTCGGTTGGACTCTCGTTCCTGAGTAACCTTCAAAGCATCTGCCTCTTGAGCACCCGTCATTTGCTGGATAACAAAAGTCATTTCAGATTTTCAATTGATAATTATCGAATTAATTGGAATTGAAACGTCAAAATCAAACAGAGCGTGTGTGTGCAACGGTCGAATCGCTCAAGCAACCACCCGCTCGAACTATCAGCAGATGGAGAAACCAATTACAAGCGCATTGAGTTTATTTTTCTTATATACTATGATTCTATATTATTATTGCCTTTTAAATAATATAGCAGTAGAAACAGCGAGATATTCATTAAGTTCATACAGATGCCATGTCATTAGCAAGTCAGTCCAAGCCTGAAAAATATTCTATGCACTTGAAGTGTTCCCTCATCGCCAATCTTGGATCCTCACAAGGACCATGAGAGTACAATTCCATCTGGATACGAATACCGGATGATTTACAACCGAGCATCATGGCATCTCTCTCGGCAATCAGCCTCTTGCTCCTTGTATCCTTGCCTCCCCACTGCCTAAGAGTTCCGTGCAAGCCAATTTCAAATGGACACCAGTCAGCCTTCTCTTCGTAATAATTGTGAAACATTTTTAAGAACAAACCAAGATCCTCAAGTGTCTGGACATCAGTAAGATACGCACCAGGGCAATTCAATCCCACGTCAAGATAGTGAACTTGGCGTACAGCCAACAGCATGTCTAGCACCTCCTCGTCACCATGGCTGTTTCTCAGCTCTGCTCCTTTTGCCCCAATGTCTGCGAGCAGCTGATTCAAGACTATCCCACCTTTGCTAAATCCCACCACATACAATGGCTTCCATGATTTCATCTCTTGTTCGAAGGTCTCAAAGACTGACAAATCCAGCTGATCGTATGCATTCTTTACCAGGCTGTAAACCTGTCGAACAGCCTTCAGACTCGACCCCTGGTAACCCCCTGTTTTTCGCATCGGCTCCCCCATAAGATCCCATTTTCCATCTAAGAAATTATCATAGCAGGCATAGCCACCTTCGTATCTTGAAGGGGCGATCACAAGTATATCGCTGCCTGGGAATCGGTGGTGCAGTGCTTCAATTATTGAACTTGGTTGCTGCAATCTGGTCACATCAGGATGAGCTCCGGTGTGTTGAATGTAGTCTCCAACGAAAAATAGTACAATGCCTTGGTCAATATCGGCGCGACGATTCGTGGGTTGGTGATTTTGTTCAAACTGACGTGAAGGGCATATGTACACTTTATTCACGCCATGTGTTCCTCGACACGAGAGGACTTTCAGCATATCACATGGCATGAAATTTATTATATTCAAAACATCAGATTATTTATTTTGTTCACCTGTGAGTGCAGAGTACCGCAGTTTTCAACTCTTGTAGCAGCAGTTGGTCAAGGCAGCCATGGATCACTGCCTGTTTAAACAACAAATGTGTTGGGATTTTGTCTGATGATAACTATGATGACACTTTACACAGAACAGAACAAAACATAAGAAAACAACAGAGGGACTGAATGATAATCTTGAAAACTTAACTTAACTTGAAAGAAAGTAACAGAGATGGACTGTATTACTAAGATCACTTGTTTATTGATTGCTGAACATACTGCTTCCGAAAAGAAAAAAACATCCTGAATGATAATCTTGAAAACTTACTTAACTTGAAAGAAAGAAACAGAGATGGACTGTATTACTAAGACTACTTGTTTATTGATTGCTGAACATACTGCTTCCGAAAAGAAAAAGCAGAAAATGATTAGTATTCGTCCTGAGGTGGAATGATGAAGAGCGATATGAAGAGCGATAATGTATCATCTCAAATGAGACAACCATTCAAGGCCAGGCATGAGTGCATCCCTGGAATCAAAATCGAATGCAAGAAACCCTTAGCATAGAATGCTCCTCGTCAATGGCGATTGCATGGGAGCATCTAATACCGCTGAACTGATATAGTACTGTACTCAGTGTACAATCACACAAACATTGGCTTGGGTGCCTTGCCATACATATCTTTCATCCCAAAGATTTGGCTGGATGCCTTGCGCTTTGTGAATGCCAAGTCACAGTTTTTTGTGACTCTCACATACTGATTCTTGTAAGATCCATTGTCAACAACCAATCTGACCTTTTTGCAGGAGCTGTTGCTGGAAGGAATAATGCGCCACTTCCAAGTTTCAATACCCATAGAAGGGGAGGATTTTGTCGCGGCCAAATATTTTGAAGGGCAATTCGTCCGCCCATAGTTCAGTAAGGTGGTCGAACTTCTCTTTTTTTCGTCCATTAAAGCATTTATTTGCATAGCCCAATAAGCCGTTGACATGGCAGCTTTCAGTTGCTTTTTTGACTTGAGTCTTGCTGTTGTAGCTTCACAATCCACAGGTGATGAGAGATATCTATATTTGCACGCACCACGTGGCACATAAACGTTATAAATACCACTGTATCGACACTTCTTTGCTGCCTGAATGGGACTGGCAGGAACATTTTGCGGAGGAGGCTGATTTTGCTTCAACTTAACAAGAGCATCCAAGGTGAAACTGATTTCCTTCTCCGAACGCGCATCGTTTGTCACAATGACGTACTTGGTTTTCTCGTTTGTCTCTCCGAGAGCTCGAGATGTTTTTATATTGATTTTGGTTTCCTGGTCTGGGATGCATTGGAACATTTGGCAAGTGCAAGTTGAATCCTCTTCGCATTCGAGATATGTCAATGCAATAGTCGCTTCTTCGCTTGAAGATTTGCATTTATTTATTTGTATTGATTCTGAAGAACGTGGGACGTTGAGTTGATACACTACTTTTGAGGGCTGTCCCAAGACACCGAGGCTATTCTTTTGATATTCATTTCTCCACAGGCTGTCATCTGGGCATCCCTGAAAGCGCTCAGGGTCGACAATATCGTCATTCCCCTTGAACATTCCTTGAATTGTGTTAACTTTCTCTCCGATATCCTGGAAGATTGCGATATCTTGAAGTGGCATGTACTTCTTGGACTTACCAAGCCATTCTGGCCTTCTGGCTAGTAGAGTGGCATACATGGCAGCAATTTGACCGGGTGTGAACCTTTTCTTGCACGAATCTGGGCTGTAGTCCATGAAATTATCAAAATTACTTCCAGTGGCTTTTTCACACGTTGATGGTGTGGCACATTTTGCTGTTGGGTGTAGAACACAGCACTGCAGAGTTGGCAGGAACTCTGGCAATCTGGACAAAGCATCTGACTGATATGGCGTGTCTGGAATGTAATCACCTGGAGCTTTACATCCGTTTTCAAAAGTATGGAGCAATCCAAATGCATGCCCTATCTCATGCACCAATGTGTAGCCATTATTTTCAATCTGCGTTGATTTTGCCGCTGTCCTCGCGTTACTGCTGGGCGAAACATCAGGCAACGTTGTTGCCTGCACCATGATCCATGGGTCACTCGGAATGAGCCCAAGGTCTGCCTGACCCAAAACTCGATACGCTGGTTCATTCATTACAATGACCAGAATCCCACGGTTGTATCCAATTCGACGTGATATAGACCGGAGCACGTCAGGGCATTTGTTGTTCTTGGAATACGCATCAGTACAGTATTTATCAAGTTTCTTTGCTTCCGTGAATGAGCAATCAACGATTTTATCGAGGCCAAAGCGAATTTTGGATTCATGAAAGCCATCGTTCAGCTTTCGCAGGGATCTGGTAAATCCCTTTAACATACTCCCAGCACAGTTCACCACTCTTACTTTGATCTCCACACCTTGAGGAAATCTCGCTCTTCCCGTCACCAATGCCCGTTCCGAGGAATTGCTGGTTTCGTACATGGCCCGGCCATATATTTCTCGTTGTGACGATAAAATTAATTCCACGGCCTCCTTGGTAGACTTTGTTCCACACGACCAGTCTGTTCCCTTCTGCCCACCAACGAAAGTGGCGACAAGTGTGAGGGTCACACAGACGCGTGTTAAAATAGAACTCAACGTTGCTCTCATATTATTTTAGTCCGTTAACAAACACGTATTAATTCAAGTATATGTAGAATAAAAGTTACACCTTTACATGCCAAAAAGTATGGTACGTTACGGATGAGTCCTACCGGTAGGTACCTACTGGATGCGTACCTGCGCAGGTATCGGGAGGGGGGCCTCCATATGGACATTTACGAATGAACCATCAAACTCCTCTGTTGATCGGACACTCTGATATTGTGGGACCGCATATTAGGCACGTAGCCGGTCAGGGTGAAAATGAAGGGTACTGGAGCATCAGATGCGTATTACACTCTCTATATATCGGTATATTAGTAATATCACTGTATTCGTCATATTCGAAAACATTGATTTCATTGAAAATGGTCCACCAAGCGTCTTTGCAGTGGTCATGCCAGAGACCAGTGACAGACACCTTGTAGGACTCGCTCTTACACAATGGAGGCGTTAAGGCCCCGGCTAGCCAAAGCGTTTTGGCTTCCTTTGAATCTCGATGATCCTAAAGAAATGATCTTTTAGTCGTAACTCCACCGCAGTCATATGGGCAGCATCTGTAGTTTGCATCTTTGGTCACGGCATTGCACTGGTCCTCACTACAGCCTTTACCGTCGAAATCTGTGGGAGGATCAGCGTTACTGCATTGTCCAGTGCCGTTAGGTATCGGAACGCATTTACAGCTCCCTTTTGCACAGGAACCTCCATTTTGTGTACACAGTCCTGGTGCATCATCTTCAATGCAGCAAACTCCACAATCTTGGTCAGATGTTCCACAAGGTTCTGTTGGTACCTCACCAGCATTACATTTATTGCGGCATGTCCCTTCGACTTCGTTACCCTTAATAGTAACTGTACATTTATCTGGACATTGTGGCGGAGGAGGTGGAGGGCTTGGAGGTGGAGGAGGAGGGCTTGGTGGTTGAGGAGTGCAGCAAACTCCGCAATCTTGGTCATCTGTACACAGTCCTACCTTTTTCTCATCGTCACTACATGACTGGCTGCATCTCCCTTCGACTTCTTTATTATCAAGAGTGCCAGTGCATTTATCTGGACATTGTGGCGGAGGAGGTGGAGGGCTTGGAGGTGGAGGAGGAGGGCTTGGTGGTTGAGGAATGCAGCAAACTCCACAATCTTGGTCATCTGTACACAGTCCTACCTTTTTCTCATTGTCACCACATGACTGGCTGCATCTCCCTTCGACTTCTTTATTATCAAGAGTGCCAGTGCATTTATCTGGACATTGTGGCGGAGGAGGTGGAGGGCTTGGTGGTGGAGGAGGTGGACTTGGTGAAGGAGTGTCTGTAGGTGGTGGAGGCGGTGGACTTGGTGAAGGAGTGTCTGTAGGTGGTGGAGGCGGTGGACTTGGTGAAGGAGTGTCTGTAGGTGGTGGAGGAGGTGGACTTGGTGAAGGAATGACTGTAGATGGTGGAGGGGGGGTGACTGGAGATAGTGGGGAGGGAGGTCTTGGTGGTAGGCATTGAAATATTGTCTGCGTGACTCCTCCGATTGTCAAAGTGGTCCCCAAGCACAGCAAACCAGAGGTTAAAGGGCAGCATTCGTCATCGCTGATGCACTCGTCACCAATAAGCTTGCACTCAGGAGGAATTTCTTGTGGCTGCAGCGGGGGTGGTGGAGGCGATGGTGAGGGAGGACTTGTAGGCGATGGAATGTCTGTAGATGGTGGGGGAGGAGGAGGACTTGGTCGTCGGCATTGAAATACTGATTGTTCCACTCCGTCAATTGGGACAGTGGTCTCCAAGCACAGCAAACCAGAGATTAGAGGGCAACATTCGTCATCGCTGATGCACTCGTCACCAAGAAGCTTGCACACAGGAGGAATTTCTTGCGGTTGTGGTGGTGTCTGAGGCTGCGGCTCTGGTTGTGGTGGTGACTGAGGCTGCGGCTCTGGTTGTGGTGGTGACTGAGGCTGCGGCTCCGGTTCAGGCTGCGGTGGCGACTGAGGCTGCGCTGGTGACTGAGGCTGCGGCTCAGGTTCTGATTGTGGTGGTGGCTGGCATTGAAATACTGACTCTTCCACTCCGTCAATTGTGACAGTAGTCTCCAAGCACAGCAAACCAGAGATTAGAGGGCAGCACTCATCATCGCTGATGCACTCGTCACCAAGAAGCTTACACTCAGGAGGAATTTCTTGCGGTTGTGGTGGTGTCTGAGGCTGCGGCTCCGGTTGTGGTTGTGATGGTGACTGTGGCTGCGGCTCTGGTTGTGGTTGTGGTGACTGCGGCTGCGGCTCTGGTTGTGGTTGTGGTGACTGCGGCTCCGGTTGTGGTTGTGATGGTGACTGTGGCTGCGGCTCTGGTTGTGGTGACTGTGGCTCCGGCTCTGGAAGACATTGAAATACTTGATAGGAAATCCCATCGACTATGACAGTGTTCTCCAAGCATAGCAAGCCGGTTAGTGAAGGGCAGCATTCGTCATCATTGGTGCACTCGTCGCCAGCATTCTTGCATTGAGGCACTATATCTTGTGCCTGGGGCTCTGGTTCAGGATCTGGTGACGCCGGAAAGATTCCATATTGTTTTGGCATACGTGACAGAGCAAATCTGCTGAGTCGACGTCTGAAATGTCGACTCCGGTGGATTGGAGCATCTCTTCTGGCTACCGACATATTGAATAATAGTGCCAGCAAGATGAGGCAGGTCAAATACCTGATACCCATGCTTTCTCGGGTATGTCTTTTCTCTTAGTCCTGAAGATAATTTCACATGGGTTTCGCTATATCACGCTGACATGTCCGTCATGCACAGGGTGATGTTAACACAGGGCGCACCTTTGACTACGTTTGAATATTTCCTAGAACACTGCGGTTAGCAAGTATTAGTGCGTGTCGTATTGATAAAACTCGCTTCAATTGATACTAATAGGTACGGATACAAAAACTTGACATATATTTGTCTCGTCGAGATTCGAGGGATGCAAGAGTTGTGAACAGCGGAATGGAAACGCACGTCAGCGTCGACTTTGACCTCATGCTCCTACCGCAGCCGCATTTGATCGGAATTGTAGCTGAGAGACGCTGCTTGGTCAACATTCCTAGGCGCCTCAGAGGCTTCGCGAAGTACTTGACGATGCGCGTACGCGCGTGGTCCATTGTTTTCATTTTTGCACTGATTACATGTTGCACAAAACGGCACCAAGTTAGAAATAAGGAAGCATTCCTTTTCACAGTGGAAGGGAAAGTTTGAACCACGCGGAATCGTGTCTGCGTCAGTACATGTAGTACGTGGTATGGTGTCAGGTTTTTTTAGGTTTTCCTAGATTCGCCATCTGGACACAAGATGTTAAATTTCGGCAGCTACACATCAGTGAATGATCCAAACTACTATCAGAGGAAGTCGTTGGCCTGTTGTTTCACGAAACAAGAAACCGAGCTATAACTAAAAGTTATGGTTTGCCAGAAAAGGAAAGTAGGTAGTAACAATGTCCAGCGTTGCTAAGAGATTGAGAAAAGTTTCCATGGCCTATGCCGTAAATTAACCGTCAGACCCCAAGCTTTGTCGGAGAATGCTGTATCAAGTCAACAGAGGAAAGAAAAACAATTCCAAATTGGACAGTGGTTGTATTGACTGTGAAACCTTGGACATATATTTCATATTCCATTGACATTAAAGTTACCATATTTAATAATATATAGCACATATTTAGATGTAAGTTGCTCGTAAGGACAAGCGACAATGCATTCTTAGTGGCTATATAAGGAATATCACCCCAAGATGGAACATCTTGCAACATACCTACTCTCCGTAGAGTTATTAATCGATCACATCGAGGTACAAAAAAAAAAAAATTCAGAATCGCCTTCTCTGCATTAGTCTCCTTATTGTCCCAACTTTGACGCATCATGTGTGCTCAGACATTTCAGTGTCACATCAGTCCATCTCCGAAGTGCATCTGCCCCATACTCCAAGGCCTCAAGCATATCCATAGTTAGGTAAGGCCTAACATCATCCGACACCATTGTTAAGATATATTTGGTGGTCACTAGTTGCTCTTTCCGAATTTCATGGTGTTCGTCAGAAGTGCCAAAAACGGCAAAGAGAAGATCAAAAATCTGACGAACATTGTGTATAGTACAGCCAGTCTCAGGTAACAACGCCTTGGCATCCGATACAATACGTGTCCAAGGGCTGGACTGGAGAGAGTTTGCAGCTCGGCTTGGGGTTGCTTCACTCCTTTGTGAGAGTAACATGCTGTCCAGTGGTTGAGCGAATAGATCATGGTTATCTAGCATTCCTATCCATTCATTTAATGACGCTGTTGACATGGATGGTTCTGTAAAGGTATCTGCGCTTACAGATAAATCTGGCCCACTTGCAGTCATGCCCTTCCTAAGGAGAAATTGTTGCGAGATGGAGGACAACTCGACACTGCCCTGCTTCTTTTGATGTCTGATGCTAATTTTAACTTTCATACATCTATCAGGACACAGATGCAACAAGGACGTATCCAATCTGGTAAAGACACAGACCCAGATACCTTGGATTTCCAGCGGGAAGGCAAATGCATCCATCTTTGAGATGGTCGCCTGACACAACTGATTTGGCAACAAGAAAGAAAGTCTGACCTTATTAATACTTTTCCTTGGTATTTGACACGTGTGAGACACCATGATGATGTCAGCATCATAAATAAAGACCACATTGACAATATTGCTTTCTCTAGAAAGTAGGGGTGCTACTTTGGACACCACGTCATCAAGAGGTCCCTTGGATGAACTTGCATATAGATGTATCTGCTAGTATGCAAAAAGAACTCATCTTTTAGAATTATCCATTCATTATTTACAACAGAGAAGTACATACACGGCATGCATGGGATGCATTATGAAACGTACGGACTCAACACCTTCCAGCTTGACGCGTGACCCACCAACGCCTTTACAAACAGTGACAGTTTTGGGTGATAGTGTATCCATCGCCAGTTTCTGTATGTATTGAAATAGATATAGTATACTGTAAGGTATGAAAATCCTCTTGTGCCACGAGGGACTGAAAATGCATCGCGAGAAACTGACGAGAAACTGACGAGAAACTGTTGCTGACGTGTTCAGCAGAAGAGTCCTACATGTACAGGCCTGTACAGGAGTATACTATCCAGTTGATGCGCGCTTGAAGGGCAAATTTGGAGGTCAAATCTAGCGTTGACCAAATCAACCTTGGTTAGTGCATACCACACACTGGTCAACACGTTGTGATCCCCTCAACATGTTGCTGCAGGCAGCTGGAATGACCATGAGATGACGATGACTTAAAGGCTTTACTTAGATCAACTGCAACAAGATAGAACATCACCAGTTGAATTCTGTTGACTAAATTTGACGGCATCTACATGCATATCTGTATATCAAGTAATAGAGATATTGCTCGAGTTTCCTTGAGGAGTAAAGGTTGCATAGATCGTCGAGGTTCAGTTTATTATTCACATAGAGTAGTTATTTGAAATTAAATTCAAGCGTCAGAAGATATCATATCGCAAGATTCTGGCTAAGAGAGGCTTTCCTGCGGTGCTACTCTGTAGAGATGTGACATCTCGTCAGAAAAAAAGATGGGTGACTTGCTTGCTGACTCAGCAGTATTTTCATCGAAAGGTCCAAGTATTTTCATGTAAAAGAGCACCTTGTTATTCAATAATGATAATAAATCAATAAAAATAACATTGCGGTTGTTGATTGACATTGCTACTTATGAAGAAAGTTGAACAGCATTTACTGAATGGAGCAGGAAGAAGGCTACTGAGTATCTTGGTGGTGCTCATGGTATCTCTACCAAAGGAGGCGGAATGTATTTCGAGATTGGAAAAGGCCAGGAACTCTCTTTTTGATATCATTGAAGATGACATTCCAAGTTGTAATCTCAATGCACTCAAAGATCCGAGTGTGATAATCCAAAATCTAGAGTGTGGTAGCGATCGTAGCTTTTTGAGTGATGTGGAAGGTCAAGAAGATGCGTGCCCGCCTTCGTGCGTGCGATATATCAAAGCTATTGGTGGTCCAGAATGTATGGATGAAGAAGACAGAGAAAAGATCAAGCTGTATGAAAGACTGATTGCTGACTTTGAACAGGGGCAATTGCCGAGCAATAGAAAGGACTTGGATTTTTTTCTCACTCACTACTCATTGGATCTGGAGGCTTTTGCCGGTGTCGTAGTAACCGAGGCACAATTGCTCTCACTGTTCAATAGTTGGTCACAGGAAGAGCTACAGGAGAGTGTTCTTAACGATTGGATTATGCGTTGCGAGGATGAGATTGCATACTACAAGAGCAATGAGGTGTTGCAAAAAGTATGTGCTGCAAATGAAAATGAACAGTCAGTGCGCAAGAGGCTAGTCTCATCTGATATACAGACTTTAAGTTCGTATATTGATACAATGCAAAAGTTGCCTCGTTCAAGTTTCCCTCGTTTGTAGCAGCAGATTTTCTTCTGTTGCACAAAATGTGAAAATGAAAATTTGATCAAAGATTCAAAGAGCAAGTACAATGTTAGTCTGATTTGAGTTGATATAAGGATGAAGAAAGATGACATAGTTGTCACTATAAATAGAAACAATCGATTCTTGAATTCTAATAGATGCTTTTGTAAAAACAAGGACGACATTGTGGACCAGTCAGCAAGGAAACCATCTTGATGTATGAATTCATGTGAGTGGAGAGGATGGCCAGTGTGACTGCATCAACTTTATTTAATAGCCCCAGTCCCTCACCTCACTCGACCGACTAGCCTTTGTACATGAACGTGTGGACGAGCAGGACCACCAAAAAGCGGTGCCCGGATCCTACTCAGTATATGGTGGCAAAACTGACCATTTCGCAGCAACTTTAAACATCTTGTTCAGTGGTTAAATGATAAAGCATCCATGATATTGGAGATAGTAGTGTCGCTTTGAGAGAAGACGAACGATAAGATATTTGTTTCACCGTGGTGTCAACCCCTTGGCCAAGTGAGGGGACCACATCTTCGTCTTGTTTGGCCTCTGATATTATACAAATTATTATTATCGGGCTTTGCATAGAGCACTTGCGGCTCAAGATTTAAGAAACTCGTTGTTGTAGCCAGCTTAGGGATGCTTGCCGGGTCCGTTAGCGCGATTGGGCTCGAGAAGGCCGCAATATGCGAGTCTCGTAGCGTATCTATGTCTTTAAATAAATTTTCTCGGCATGGGGCGGTAGGTCTTGCCGGGCGGGTCGCAAGATGTACCAATCCGAACTCGTTTTCGCTCAGTGTGCGTTATCATGGAGCCGAATGGGAAATATCAAAGGGAAATAGGATCCAGGTTAAGCTGAATGCATCAAATCACAATGATATGAGATGCAAATCATCAGTGGAGTACGAACAAGTGACTGTGAAGTCGGTCGTTCAAGAGACAGTTGTATTAGAGGAACGTGTTGAAGCTGTGTCGTCTACATCGTCTTCTGGGCCTCCCGCGTTTGTCACAGCCACTGGGAGGGTTATAAGTATTGGAGATATACATGGAGATATTCAGAAAGCTCTTTCATGTTTGAAAATTGGTGGAGTTATCGATGAGCGAGATGGAAGGATAACTTGGGTAGGTGCGGATACCACTGTGGTTCAACTTGGGGATGTCTTGGATCGAGGTGATGCTGAGATATCGACCATTTTACTTCTTCGAGAACTCGATAAGCAAGCTAGGCATCATGGAGGTGCAGTGTATATGCTGAATGGGAATCACGAAAGCTTGAATGTGGCAGGAGACTTTCGTTATGTGACTCCAGGCGCATTTCTGGAGTCTGCAATGGCAGCAGGGTTGACAGATAAGAAGGACTTGGCCAACAAAGAAGCCGTTTTGAAAGCGCGATGGTCGCTCTACAAACCAGGAGGGGTCATGGCTAAAGAGCTTTCAAGGAACCCTACTGTGCTTGTGGTGAACAAAGAGCTGGTATTTGCTCATGGAGGGTTACTGCCCCATCACGTGGCGTATGGTGTTCAACGCATAAATGACGAAGTTGCGGCTTGGATGAAAGGCGCCGATTGCAGCGATGGATCTGCCCCGTCGCCTCCGTTTACTGCCATGGGAGACTCAAATTCTGTGATGTGGAATAGGACTTTTGGTAAGGAGAGGTGCTCACCATGTAAGTTGCTACCTGATATGGTACATTGCTCTGCGTTTGTTGGAATTTTGCTATCCTCTTTACTATTTGTGTGCATTTTTGAAATTCGAAAAAAAAAATCAAGTTAACAATGAGAGCATGTTCGTTTGCAGATGATCGAATTCATATGAAAATGCAGCTCGACTCAACCCTTCAGCAGTTGGGAGCCAAAGCCATGATTGTGGGACACACACCACAGATGTCGGGGTTGAATGCCGAGTGTAATGGGAGAATTTGGCGCGTAGATGTGGGAATGTCCTCGGGTGTGCTCAATGCCGAGCCCCAGGTACTCGAATTCAGCAAGGACAAGAATGGCAATCTCACAGCTGCTCTGTTGACTGCACAATTTACTCCATACAGCGGCGAAACGGAGGGCAATGGTATTTAATTGTACTGCTTTCGAATCAATCTTTTTTTTCCTTCCACTTGAATGTTTCATTGTCGTCGCCTGGAGTTGAATAACCGGCAAGTTAAGGTCCTGTACACAGACTAGAGCAGATTGAAGAGCATTGGCATGTTTGATAGCAGCCTCAATTTTGCTGTGAATCAATAATGTACATTATATATAAACCATCTTTCTTGTTACAAAATTCATTTAGAAAATAGATTGCACATGAAATGCGAAAATTGTGTGCATGGCATCAAGTTTTATCCCTCTTTAGTAGCAAAGTGGCTTCAAAATGGTCTGGCACTCAGAGACAGAACTGCGACAAAAGCCCTACCGCTTCATTGCGACAACAGCAAACTTTGAAAATTCTGTCGTAACGAAATCCGATCAGTGTTCAACACTGGCATGCAATAGTCCCTTTTATTTTTCCAAACCCACTCCCTAATCATCTCCATATTATATGGAGAAAAATGTATCGATGCATATTTGAATCCAAAATCATCAGGAAAAAAACGAACAGAAAATGCGAGGCACTTGAAGAACATTTGTTGCAAGAATCTGGAAAAGCATTTCATCATCTCCTCTTTTTTACTTCATCTTCATTAGAAAAGACTGGAAAATCATCCTTAGGGAGCCATAGTATCATTTGTTTATCTTATTCTCAGACAAAAATCGTTAGAAAAAATCAATCATCTTGAAACTTTAATTGATTTGAAAGCAGCCATTGATAATTCCAAAAGTTTTTCACCTTCCTCCGGGCATACGTCTAACTTAAATTGACAAGACTGGTTTGTCCAGCAATGCAATTGTATTATTCACTTCACTCTCTCTCTCATCCTCGCTCGTAAACAAGGGATTTTCCGAGGATACTGACCCGGAATGGTCGCCCGCACGTTCCATATCAGTTGACCATGCAGCCTCCAAATCTTCACCACATTCAGATGGTGGGGTGACAGGTTGCAAGTCAAGCACTTCAATTCCCATAAGGGCCAGCTTCTGCGCCACAGTGTACTCGCTGTTTTTCTTTTGAAGGCTTGACCTGTGATTACTTTCTTCCATTTTCTTATTTAAACCATTTTTAATGTATTTAGAGCTTCTGTGGGTCTGTGCGACTTCAACCTCTTGACTTCGTCTGGGCTGCCATTTCGACAACATGGCTGCAGTCTGCCTCCATGGAGGCAATGGGGTGCCCACTTTGCTAAAAGCTCTGGCCATTTCAGCACATAATATACCCACAGCTTCTGACAGGCGCGGCATGGTGACAACGAGATTTGTTGGTACAACAGAAAGGAGGCAGGTATATCTCATTGTCGAGTGAGCAATTTCAAATTGATCCAAAAACCTTGGATCGACAATCACTGTCCGCTCAGACTCCTCACCCGGCGATAATTGCACTTCCAAGAATGAATGCCTCAAATTTCTCAGGCATGAAGATCCTGTGCCATCACCTCCGAGTCCCGTCTTCATCTTCACCATGTATCCCAAAGTCCTCAATCGTTCACCCAATTCCTCCACATTCAATTGATTTCCACGCCTTCTCAGCGCATCTTCCTTCGCAAAACTCATATGCCTGCTAAGCATGTACTCTTCATCATCCTGAGGATTTAAAAGCAGCTGCAGTGTAGTCAGCATATGGGGCTCTGGTGCTTCTAAATCATCTCCACGGGTATTGCACTCGTCTTCCATTCCATCCTCCATGTCAAACATGAGGGATGGCACCTTGCTCAAAGTACATTTCCCTCCACTGTATCCTGTTGAATTCATAGTTTGTACAGAAGCCACGGGTTTACTCACCGCCCCAGACTTACATGGTAACCGATTCGGGCATTGCAATACTCCAATGGAATTCTCACCCGAAACTCCCTGGCAGAGTTCCATGCTATCGCATCTCGGGACGCGGATAACCGGCCGAACCATCTTTACTTCAGGATGTATTTATTTCTTTTCAGTTTTGTCTCAAAATCGCTCTAGCCCTTATTGGCTATTAGTCTACCAAATCTTACTTCTCTGGACAGGCAACAACCACCACACCAAACTGGCTGCTATTACCTACCACCGAAGCAATGTACTACTACAACGTAGGTTTGCCGGTAAATAATCTCGGCTCAAAACAGAGAGAGGAATACACCAGATTAGCAATGTAATGTACTTGATACCCTTGGTCTTGCGTCACTCGCACGCTGCGCACGTCAGGCACAAATCTTGAACGCGTTCGACGTACGACACGCCGACACTCCGAACTTCTCAAACAAGCCTCGTCCCACTTAAAAGACGAAATCAAGTGTATATATTATGATATCCGACGGTATCGAAGCCTGTGTATCGATTGTAGACACGAACAGTCTTCGTACTAATCGCTGACGAGGACGGCGTTCCTCGAGTACTGCTTGTAACGATTCCGGAAATCAACAATGCCTCCACTCTACTCTGTCGCTATAGTTGTGATCTACGATGAAATGGTGGTGAAAAAACTTCTCAATCATGAAATGAACTGCCTCAACTCAGACGCCCTCGCCCTTCTTGAGCGGGAAGCAAGATATTCCAGAACTCCCAAGATTCCGGTACATGCATTTCATTTTTTGGTCCGGTACAAAAGAGGCAGGAGCCGGAGTAGCCGCCGCTCTAAGATCTTCTAGATACGCTCTTGCCACGTGGCTAAGGCACGTGTTCGTCCGTATCTTGAGACTGGCTGACCGAATCCGTCAGACAATCGGCGAGAAGTCTCACTCGGTCCGAACACTCCAAGGCGTAGACCGGAGTACAATCCTTCACCCAGCAGTCCCGATTTCAGGCGAGATGTTCTATCCAAAGGTAGTCCAGATAGGACGTATAGCCATAGAAAAAGACACCACGGGGTCTCCGTCTAGTCGACTTGTAGCCGACGGTGGGCCGACAAGTTTTACATAAATTATCTGCAATTTAGTTAGAATGGTACGTTAGATGAGCGAGATGGTATGATTTAGCGTGGGGAATATGGAGTAAGGATGAGCAAAGGCGGCCGCGACATCGCTTCTTGGAGGCGAGAGATTTTTTTTACGGCTCGCCAGTGCCTTGGCTTTGCATTTGTCCATTATTCTCTGCTGAATCAACCATTCGAATCTTTGAATGCTTTTTTCATGGCCTTTGAGATGAATATGGGGTAACACGTACTGATTCGGACCCTGTGTCTTATATGCAGCCGTCGCACAAGACTCTTCGCACTAAGAAGAAGCTGGCCAAGAAGGCCAAGCAAAACAGGTATGTATGACGATATTCAAATATTGAATCAGTGAGTGAAGGGATGATTATGCTAGAGAGAGAAGCTTTGTCGTCTCTGGAGCCATTTCCAAACAGCCCATTGAGCTGACGAGTCTGCTGTAAATTTGGGCACCCTAGCGTTGCAAGGATCATCTCTATGAAATATCATTAACGAATATGCAAGTTCTTATTGCAATCTGGTAATGTGTGCAGGCCCATTGCTCCATGGATTCGCTTTAGGACCAATAATGCCATCCGGTACAATGCAAAGAGGAGGCACTGGCGTAGAACAAAGATTGGCATCTAATTTGTTTTCTTACGTTTGCTAAATATGCCTATTGTAATACACAGAATATAATTGAAAGATTCAAATTCTCTCTTTGAGAGCGTACGGACTCTTTTTCTGCTTGGAGATCTGTTGGCAATTATATAAACACCCAGTTACAAGACCAGTGGTACAACAAATTATTCAATCAAAGTCTATAAAGATGTTCCTAATCTGCTTCGGGGTAACCCCTTTTCGGCAAGAAGGGCACTGTCTCGTACGCTTTACGGCTTGCTTCAGGCAATCTCGGCAATATACATGCCTGCACACGGCAAAGAAGATGGTACCATTCGTTGTCAACCCAGTATCATAATACTTTGCAACAAGCACCACACACACACGTACCCGCAGTTTCCAGCCATCATTGGCCTCTCCGTATTTGTACCCATTGCCTCCAGGCAAATACCGCACACAGGATTCTTTTTTTCCGGCTCCTGTGGGGGCGATATAGGCGTATCAACCTGGTCAAGGCGGTGAGATTCCAAAATCGGACGACCGCTGGAGTCCCTGTTCCCCCCAGCCGATTCGTCTCTCCTGCGCTTCTTCGCAGAAACTTTGCGCGGTGTAGGTCTCACTGTGCTGGATAGCACTTCAAGCTCAGGCTCTTCCGTCAAATCAATAACAGTGCTCCCCGCTCGATTCGTTGTGCCAACAACTCTTTCGTCGTTTCCTACGGGTCTACGATATCCAGTACCAGTTCTATTTGCATTTTGATTCGTCTTTAACCTTATTGGATTGGCGTGTGAGCTTGAAGCTTCTGCACCGTTTCCATTCGCCCGACTACCGGCTTCATTCCCTACCTGAAACAGACAGAACCACGGACGCTCTTCACTCCGTCAACACGTACGTCTCGACACGGGATATCTTTTATCAATGCAAACTCCCAATAATTATTTGTTACATTATGTGTACACAGAAACAGGGCAATTGTACAATACACAGAAGCACAAACAGCCTTCTCCGCACCTCGTTCCTCATTGTACTTGTACTTCTCGCGCCTGATTCAAAGATCAACTAGCACTAGCCTAATCAGTATTCTTCTAATTGATCAGTCCATGCGCAAATTCATTACCAACCGCTAAATTCTCAAAGAGAAAATGAACTAATGGCAATGACGCGACCTGCAGCTGCAGTACTCATGAGTACATGATCATGTGGCCGAGTCACTGATCATGCCTGGCCCTGTTGCGCGTTACAATGTGTAAGTCAACATTTTGAAATAGACAGATACACCAAAGGTAAACATGCATTTCTTTCTTAATGGCGATAATGCCATGATTACAGTGTACAATTGATTGATTACACGTTCCAAATCAACAACAGCCAAAAGTTGCCCCGTTTGTTTTCTGTCCAAACAAGTAAACAAACACATGCACGATATACTCGCTAGCTGCTACTACCCAAAGATACACAAATAGGAAGAAAATAAACAAAGCCATCAAGACGTCTGCCACTGCTACAGGCTGCAGTACTACTACTTGTTGAACCACACTTGTGTCTTTTTTGTCCTGCCAATCTTACGCTGAAGCTGTAACAGACCATAAAGTAGCGCTTCTGCCGTAGGAGGACAGCCAGGAACATATATATCCACAGGCACGATTCGATCGCAGCCCCTGACCACCGAGTAACTGTAGTGATAGTAGCCTCCTCCGTTTGCACAGCTACCCATCGACACAACCCAACGGGGCTCTGGCATCTGATCGTATACCTTTCGCAGAGCAGGGGCCATCTTATTCGTCAGTGTGCCTGCTACAATCATACAGTCGGATTGTCTAGGACTGGGACGGAAAATGATTCCAAATCTGTCCAAATCATACCGAGCTGCACCGGCGTGCATCATTTCCACGGCACAGCAGGCCAGCCCAAACGTCATTGGCCAAATACTTCCTTTCCTGGCCCAGTTCACTAACGTATCCACTTTAGATACAACATATTCCGCTGACGATGAAGCGCTTCCTGTAGCAGGCGACAGGGCACTAGCTGCCGTCGATACTGCCCGGAAAGCTCCTCTTCCTCCAGCAGTGTTCATCGTGTTGTTTCCGACGCACTCTTTGGATTCTTCTCGCCCTGCCTATTTCTGGCTGTATACGAATTTGTCGGTTGCAGTACTACTCACGTTATATACCAACGCTCCTACTGTCCTTATCTCTGACGATAAAATACTGGCGAACAACACCCGGTCGTCGTTTCTGCAACCCTCGAATGAATCCTTGTTGGGTTTGCCAGCAGTTTCCCCTTTTTTGTTATAAACAGGAAAACAATGACATAGAAAAATACATTTGTTTTGGATTGCGTCGAGCAGCGAGAGGAAATGAAACTGGATGTGGAGGTGTGTTACCACAAGAGGATTGTGGGACGGTCAAATGTTCGAGTCGACCGGAGCAATTCTTTTATACCCTCAAGTCCACCCGCTAAGACCTTGGGTCCTACTAGGCCTTGGACTTGCAACATGGCACCTTGCAATCGATTGCTACAAGGTGCCACCATATGGTGGTCACCCATCTTTCCTTCAATTCCGTCCTGCAGCTACCCTACTACGGTCGTCTGGTACAGGTTGAAGAGAATGTGCTACCTTTAGGTACAGAAATGAATAATTACTGTATGAAAAGGAGAAAACATCCTGCCATAGTACGGTAGTCTTTTTCCAGATTGGTCAGAGATCCGTCACTTTTTCGCCGGGACTAGCGCACTCGTGCCCAGACTGGTGGCAGCAGTTGTTCAGAGAGACAATAGGTGAGAGGAGTGCTGGCTACTTGTTGGACGTTCTCTGCTGTGGATTGCACCAGACGAAAAAAAATCACTCAAACATATCCAGCAGATATATTAGTGACGCGCAATGGCTTTGGGTGTCGCTCAGTGTAGTGTGGTGGCACCTACCACTGGTGGTAGTAGAAGTTTGTTGACGCCATGCTGTGCATGGCAGGGGGCGTCTGAGAATGCAAGGAGAGTAGATGGAAGGTCGCATGATGGCCTAAAGAAGAAGCTCAATGTGCTTCGTCGTTTGAAAAGAAGCGATGGATGCCTGCACACAAGAGTCTCAGAAATGAGTGTGGATGTGGTGTCTGCTGGTGATCAACAGTTTGTGACCACGGAAGAAGTGCAGACGCTGTCTGAGAGCCAGGTGGAATTTTTGGTACGAAAGAGAAAAGCTGCAGCAGGGCTTGGACCCGTGATGCCCGAGGCATCAGTCTGTGGGAGCTGCACAGGAACTGGAACCTGTTCCTGTCATGCCTGTGATGGCACCGGGCTCAACAGAGAAGCAGTGGCTGATGAAATGTTTGAGGGCGAAGTGTACGTGCGGAACGGAGTTCTAGATCCCAAATGGCTTTTCATTCATAATGGTACGTACATACTTTTTTTCTTTTTCATGTTCATCGCGACAAGAGCGTTGGAATGAAGTTGTGTTTTTTTTTTGGTGAGACCGTGTTGTCATCCAATCACCTTTGTGTACTGTGCTGCAGGTCCATGCTGGCTGTGCCGAGGGGCAAACCATATCGCATGCCGAGATTGTGGTGGGACCGGGATTCAAGGTGGTATCGATCGATTTTCTGGAGATTAATTAATTTTTTTCCTTTCAGCAGATTGTGTCGACGATTTGCGGGCAATAGAGCCGAGACTTATGCATGTATATTACAACAACAATCCTTCATTGATTGACCATACTTTTGTAAACAAAATATGCTGTCAAAGGAACACAAAGGCATGAATGATTGTATTCAATCACAGCATAACGCTACTATATACTAAAACTGCAATTACAGGACATACTTGGATAGATCCTGCTTTTGCAAAAGATCTGAAAGCTTGTTCAAAACATCCTCCTTATCAATGACGATGCTCAGAGGTTCTCCTTCCGACTTGGCATGGTCTGGGGCCTCGTAACTTATATCTTCAATAATTCGCTCAATAATGGTATAGAGCCTGCGAGCTCCTATGTTGTCTATATTTGTATTGATTTCTTCCGACACTCGAGCTATTTCCTTGATTGCTGCATCCGTGAAGTGGAGATGGACGCCCTCTGTTGCAAGAAGTGCTTGCTGCTGTTTAATCATATTTCCTTCTGGTTCTGTCAAAATTCTATAAAAATCGACTCGACTGCGTAGCAATATTATTTTTAATAGTTTGTTGTTTCGTACTGTAGCACAGAGCAATAACAATAGAATGACAAAAAACAACAAAAAACATACCTGAGACCCTTGAGCTCAACCCTGACTGGTAACCTGCCCTGGAGCTCGGCAAGCATATCCGATGGCTTGGATTGATGAAACGCACCAGAGCAAATGAATAGAACATAATCCGTATTCACATTGCCATGTTTCGTGCTCACCACCGATCCTTCAATAATCGGAAGCAAATCCCTCTGAACCCCCTCTGAGGATGCATCAGCACCGTACCTATACTCACTGCTGCTCACAATCTTGTCAATTTCATCTATAAAAACGATACCGTCCTGTTCCACTGCAGATATAGCTTCCCGTGTAACCGAATCATTGTTCAAGAATCGATCAGACTCGTGTTCTTCAATCAGGGGCCTGGCTTCAGACACCTTTAGCTTTCTCTTATTCTCTCCCTTGCCCGATCCCCTAAACAGTCTATCCACTCGTATAACCATTTCTTGGACAGAACCGTCGTTCCCTGGTGGTTGCAATCGCTGAGGAGAAGCAGGTACATCGATTTCAATTTCACGATCCTCCAGCTCCCCTTCCCTGTACAGCCTCCTAAAAGACGCAGCAGTCTCTTTGCTAGCATGTTCACCCACCATGGCAGCTATTATTCTATCCTCCACTGCCCGATTGATTGACTGCGCATGTTCCCGTCGAAGCCTTTGCCTCACCATCAGAATAGCATTTTCCACCAAATCCCGTATTATTTGGTCCACATCCCTCCCATGAAAACCAACCTCTGTAAACTTTGTTGCCTCAACCTTTACAAACGGAGCATCTGCCAGTTTCGCCAGCCTTCGAGCGATCTCCGTCTTGCCGCACCCAGTCGGACCAAGCATTAGTATGTTCTTTGGCACGATTTCCTCACGCAGCGGAGACGCCACTTGCCTCCTCCTCCACCTATTCCTTAGAGCATTTGCCACAGCCTTTTTTGCATTCTGTTGCCCCACGATATGCCTGTCCAGCATTTCCACAATCTGACGAGGCGTCAAATCCGCGGTAAATGCTGCAGTCTCGTGCTCTTCAAATTTCCAAGACACCTTGGGCTGGGCCGGAGACGGAGCCGGAGAAGAAGAGAAACACCGGCCGTATCTGTTGCCACCAGAGCCACACGTGGTTGCAGCAGCTGCTGTACAGCACCAGACCGCTTCCACGAGACCGCTAGGGACCACCCTCCCACCGGTGTTCTGTGCAACAACATATGCCTGCAACATCACACCATTCTAGCTCCGTTATGTATTAACTACTAATGATCTACAACATAGATACCGACCACAGCATCGCACGGGTCTATTTCCGGATTGAATAAACCTACATTGGTGGAACTCCTCAGCAGCGATACCAACGCGTGTCGACGAGACATTGGATATGATTCACAGCCACCCTTCCTCAACAACAGCACCTATTAGTAAAAAAAAATGGAAACCAATCAATGCAGACAAATCCAATATCCTTCTGCACACGGATTCCTCCCTGTCGCTCTAGGTCAGAAACAATCAGTTTCAAGAGCAAACAAACTGCTACAATATCCGCAGAGAGTACCCACAAAATCTCTTGGCTTCGCCGACCCTTTCAAACAAATCAACACTTTTATTAATATTTAAACAAACTGTCCGCATCATCATGCGGTTGCTCCAGCCAGTGGCTACCAGGAATGAACCAGCCTGTTGTTTTGTTTTGATTTTATTTCATTTTTGTTACACTAGAGGTGCCCCCATCAACCACAGCCTTTGATGGGCGCTACTAATGTAGCATTAGTTCAGACCTTGATTGAGTCCTGTCGAGATGACGACGGTGATCGCCGGTGATACCGGTACCGGTACCGGCGCCCTCATGAGCTCATCGAGGGAACTGGTACCAGTCTAAAGGGAGATGAAGATGTACATTTGCCTGGCTGGTGACTTGGGCAGTGGTATTCTAAAATGTATGGTAAGCCTACGCGGTTTCAAATACTGCAGTACTAGTATATATCAAGACCGAGGCCAAGATGACGACAATGCGTGGTCAGGGAGTGACTCTACAACACAACAACAATAGCAAAGCAGGTGTCTCCGTGGGACAAGGTTCACGGACCAGGAATCATCATTATATGTTGGTATGTTTAAATAGATAATGAGATGTGATGGATGCGGTATTGATGCCTACAGTCAGTCTGTAGCACTAGTACTGCATGGCGACGACAATGGCAGTGACATGCATGAAGAGTGTGCTTGAAATTTGGAAACGGAATTCGTGGTTTGTTTGATATTACTGTTGAGTAAATAAATGAACACGTAAATTGTACTGCAGAGGGAATGTGAATTGTCAACAGGGAGATTCCTGTCGAGCAACATGAACAACAGCAGAAAGAGGGCGATGGTGAGGAAAAGTGCGGATGACGTACAGATGGTGATGGACTACTCTGATGAAGAAGAAGAAGGAGAATATGTTCAAGAGGATCAGTTGAAGGTCAGAGATGTGGACGTGGCGGGTGATGAGGAGGCGAAAGCGTTTGCAATCGATATGGCTCGAGTGGCATGGGAGACGAAAGGAGAAGACATATTGTTGCTGGATGTGTCGCCGGTCGTGTATTGGACACGATACATGGTATTTATAACAGTGTTTTCGAGGCCTCAGTTGAATGCAATTTTGTCGAAAATTGATGATATGGCGTTTGAAAAGTATGGGAGGAGGGCGTCGTGTCCAGTGACAGCCAAGTCTTCCTGGGAACTGTTGGACTTTGGTGATGTTGTGGTTCACGTTTTGACTGCGGAAGAGCGTGAGTATTATGATTTAGAGTCTTTTTATGCTGCTGCGGATGAAGTTGAGCTTCCTTTCTCTGACGATTCTGGTGGTTCTGGGGGGATGGATTGGAAGCGCAAGTTAGTGGAGTAGCTGCTAGTTGAGTAGTAGTATTGTTGTTGTTACTGTTTTCCAATAGATACATAAATGAACGTAATTATTCTTTTCTTAATAGATGTTTGAAAACAATGTCGTTAGAGTCTGTGAAATGCGTAGTAACTCTGTACTACCACTACTAGTAGCAGCGTCTTGCTGCTGCTGCTGCTGCTGGAGTGTTGGAAAATAGAGCACCATTGCCATGCTGCTCTTGGATGAATTGAATCCCACAGACTCTGCTGACAGAATGATATCTGCGCCTGCGACTGTGCCATTATATGTCTGCAAAAATGAAGCCAACTCTCTGTCGCTGTACCGCTGCTTTTCCATCATCGTGTCTTGTTTTTTCCCCCTTGTACAGCTGACAGCTGCTGCAATTGTATCATCATCATCACCATAAGGACGTAATATGCATGTGACAACCAGTAACGTGGGGATTTTAGGCGCTGTCAGAATGGCAGTTGTGCATCTTTCGTTGGATATATCCAATGGTTTCAATTGAAAATATTGGTTGGATGCATTGTGCGTAGCGAGCCGTGATATTTCTGCAGGCCAGGGGCCATGCACGTCGTGAGGAGATTTCAACATGCTGGTTGACATGCATGTTATCTTTGACTGGCTCCCGATGACGCTTTGTAATACAGTGTTGGCAACTTTCCTGTCATCCTCTTCTTTTGTATCTGACCATACGTGAATTGGTATTGTTCCGCCACATGGAGCAAATTGATGCGACCGAATGCCGTACTCTATGCATCCCATTTTTTCTTGTTCAACATATTGTTGCTTCTCTTGCTGACACGTTTCCATGATACATCTACGAAGCAGTCGAATGATATGGGTGGAAAATTTAATGTGCTCTTGGTGCAGTCTAGCGCAAACAGCATCGTAATGTATCGAACTAGTAGCAGTAGTGTCGTGAGCTGGTTCCAACCAGCTCAGCATGCATCCTATGGAAGTCAAAGGCCATGCTAATAAGCAGATTTGATTTGCTGCAACCTTGGCACTCTCTTCTCTATGATGTTCTCTCTGCTTTTTACATAGACACATGTACTTCTTCTTTGCTCTCCTGGTATGGGGAAAATCGATGAATATACCGCCTGTCAAGTTCCCAGCCTGTCGTGCTGCTCGTAACAATATACCAATCTCGACATCACCATGTACATACAGTTGCGCTATAAAACATCCACCAGGCTCCAAAACGCGACATATTTCCTTCATGAAAATTTTTGATGCTTTTTCAGGGTCTCCAGGTTTGGCACAGAGCCATTGAATCGCCGAAATGCTGAGCACTGCTCCAAACTGTTGAGTTCTCAACGGGAGGGCATGTCGAAAGTCTGCAGCAATCACGTTGCCATTGCATGCATCGGCCGTCTCGCCAGATGACACGGCGTATTGCAACATGGGTAGACTCACATCGAATCCAATCCACGTGATGCCCTTTTCATGCAGCATTCTGCTGCAAAGGCCGGAACCACAGCCAACATTCAACACTTGAGTAAAAGAAAGACGTTGCTCTTCTGTCCTCGAGAGTGAGTATATGCTCAAAAGTTTAAGAGCATGTGATATAAGATCTGACTGTACTGCTTGTGTCTGTTTTGTCGTCGTGTAGCGACTCGTTTCCCGGTCATCGTAGTAAAGTTGACCGTTAACCGAGCACGTTTCTTCCGGTCGACTATGCTGTGCGCGTCTCATTCACCTTTCATCATCATTTCAGCGATGTTTTTGAATGACTTTTTTTTTCCTAAATTTCAAATTCACATACGTTGTACGAAAAAAAGTAAAAATGTTGCAACTTCAGTCAGCAGTGGACACGCTACATGATAATTCTGGTCATTTCTCCATACAATGTGTATGCTCTAATGGTATCAACTTTGACCATGACGAGCTTGCCCTTTAGTTCATCGCCGTCACCGTTGAAGAAAATAACCTTGTTATGGCGTGTTCGCCCCATGGCCTGGGAAGCGTCCCTGCCGTTTGGCCGTTCTACCAGAACTTCAAGCTCACGGCCTGCAAACCTCTGAGCTCTCTGTTCTGCCACCTCATTGACGACAGCATTAAGTCTATTCAGACGATCCGCCTTGATTAAATCGGCTACTTGATCTTCTCTCACAGCAGCCGGTGTTCCCGGTCTGGGCGAGTAAGCTGCAGTGTTCACTCTATCAAACCCTACTTCACGGACCAGGGCCACCGTTCTTTCAAATTGCTCCTCTGTTTCGCCAGGGAATCCTACGATGGCGTCACCAGAGATTGATGCGTCAGGCATATATCGCCTAATTGAATTTATGATTTCTCTATACCTTTCGTGCGTGTATCCTCGAGCCATTTCCCTCAGAATTTCATTATCCCCAGATTGGAATGGGATGTGAAAAAACTCGCAGAGTTTAGGGAGCTCCGAACAAGCCTTGATCAGCCTTTCAGTGAAATATCTAGGATGCGAAGTAGCAAATCTAATTCTTTCAATCCCTGGTACATCGTGTATGTGCCTCAACAAATCTGTGAACGTATTTGCCCTCCGTCCAGATCCATCAGAAGCAAAACCAGGCAAGTCTCTTCCATACGCATCAATATTCTGGCCTAATAAAGTGACTTCCTTATACCCGGCTTCACCTAATGCAAGCATCTCCATTTTAATATCTTCTGGTTTTCTACTTTGCTCCATGCCTCTCGTCGTAGGGACTATGCAATACGTACATTTTTCGTTGCATCCGTAAATCACATTCACCCATGCTGTGATGTCGGAATCTCTCCGAGCTTGAGTGATGTCCTCTGTTATCTCAATATGATCCGTAGCAACCACTTGATTGCCTTGTTCTACTTGTGCTAGGATATCGCCGAGGCGATTAGCATGGTGTGGGCCCATGACCACATCCAGTTCTGGAACCCTACGAAGCAGCGCTTCTCCTTCTTGTGCTCCCACACACCCCGCAACCACTATCTGCAAATCCCCCATATGCTGACGTTTTCGCTTTGCTTGTTTCCCCAGTGCACTATACAGTTTCAGTTCCGCTTTTTCTCTGATGGAACATGTGTTAAAAATCAACACATCCGCTTTGCTGGCATCAGTAGAGCATCTGTACCCAATGTCCTCCAGCACCCCAGCCATTCTCTCCGAGTCTGCAAGATTCATCTGGCAACCAAACGTGTGAATATGATAGCTTTTCCCGTTGCCTTGTCGAAGTGAGTCCATCTGTCGGTCCATAATGTGTCCTGCAGAATTGTCACCACAGCACAGACATGTTAAGAAATACAGCGAGTTGAAGCAGCGGTGACATGCATTTACCACAAAAACAGTACCTTCCTGTCCACAAAATTTGGACTCTTCTAATTCATCATCAATATCTGGAACAGGAATGCTGTCTACAACAGAAGAGCTTGTAGCTCTCGCCAGATAATTTTCTTCTTGTTGTAGAAAACTACCTCCTCTCCTTTTGCCCTTCCTAATTTGTCGTGGCAACAAAAGACCATGGATAATACTTTGGTGACAGCTGACACTCAAAGACTTTCGACTTTTAGAAGTCGAGGCATTGTAGGATGGCGAGAAAGAGGATTGCCGCTGACCGACATGTGCCGTCGGCAAGACCGTACTGGCTCTGTGTAATACCTCCATGAATATTCTGATGTGGTATACCGAATGATGCCTTACCCTCGATAAACAAAGATGAAATTAAGCATTAAATGCAGATCAAAGGTAGCAAAATGTGCCTGAATTGATGCAAGCCATATGGCTGCAGATGAGGAACATGGCGCCCTTTTTTCACCCATGACCCAGTGGGTGATCAGAAACAGTGGTATTAAAGGCTGACATGCTGCATGCATGCAGGCATTATTCTATTTTGTTTCAATATTTTAGTATTCAATAGCGATTAAGTACTTCTGAGAGACCATTTCATTCACTAAAGCGAGACTTATCCCTTGTTTCTGAAGAAAAGTTTCGTTTGCCATGTCAAAGACTGAGAGCGATAAAGCCGCAAAGGCAGCCAAGAAGGCAGCAAAAGAAGAAAAGAAAAAAAGAAAAAGTATCCATTCGACAGGTAAGTCGTACCGTTGCCGTGGAAGATTTGTCGTCAGCACGCAGAGGTGCTGACCAGGCATCTGACATGCCAAGGCGGCGGGAGTTTGCATGCGTAAACTCAAGGGTGAATTTCGCTTCATGTATTTTACTCTCTAGGGATAAAAAGTATAAAAAAGAGAGTGATTGATGGGATGCTGCGACGATGGAATGAGTGATTGCAATACGTGCATGCGTGCAGAAGAGAAACATACAAAGAAGAAGAAAAAGACGTCATCAGATTCTGCTAAACAGGAAAAGTTTCCTGTGGGCACGTCACCAACTTCTAGTAGTGCGGAATCGGAACAGACAAAAGCTTCGACGCCTCCAGCTGATCCCATGTCGATTGAAAATTTCAACTTGTCATCTCCGACTAAGTCTCTGCTGCGGGCAAAAGGGATTGAAAGTTTGTTTCCAATTCAAAGTCAATGTCTTGTTCCTCTTTTAGAAGGAAAAGATTTGGTGGGGAGGGCCAGGACTGGATGCGGAAAGACCTTGGCCTTTGTGTTGCCAATCGTTGAAAGCCTTGGGAAGGATGGACAGGGAAGAAGGCCGCATGGGCGAAATCCTTCCGTCGTTGTGCTTGCCCCAACTCGCGAATTGGCGAAACAAGTGGCTGCTGATTTCGAGCACTTTGCTAAAGCTGCTTCGCTTAGCACTATCTGTTTGTACGGAGGAACGCCGTATGGACCCCAGGAAGGAGCCCTGAGACGGGGCATCGATGTGGTTATAGGCACTCCAGGTAGAGTCAAGGATCACCTTCAGCGTGGAACTCTCGTTCTCAAGGATTTAAGATTCCGTGTGCTGGATGAATGCGATGAGATGCTCAACATGGGATTTGTTGAGGATGTTGAAACCATTTTGACTGCTGATGTGGATGCTGATAAGGTGCAGACATTGCTGTTCTCGGCAACGTTGCCGAAATGGGTGCAGGAAGTGAAGAGAAAGTTTTTGAAGCAAAACCATGAAGTGGTAGATCTTGTTGGGGCCGATACAATGAAAGCATCCACCTCAGTGCAGCATATGTTGTTGCCAAGCCACTGGAGCCAACGGTCAAGCCTTGTCAGTGAGCTGGTTAAATGTTACGGCGCTGGCGGTAGAACTATCGTGTTCACAGAAACTAAGAAGGACGCGAATGATTTGACCCAGATGTTGTCTGAGGGAGCAGGGGCCAGAGCGCTTCATGGAGATATTGCACAGAGCCAGAGGGAGCAAACACTGCAGGGTTTCAGAAGTGGAAAGTTCAATGTGCTTGTCGCCACTGATGTTGCAGCTCGAGGTCTAGACATTAAAAATGTGGAGCTTGTAATCCAGGTGGAGCCTCCTAAAGACCCCGAGACGTACATCCATAGAAGTGGAAGAACAGGTAGAGCAGGGAGCACTGGGATATCAATCACACTGGTGGACAGAAGAAAGGAGGGCTTGATACCATTTATTCAGCGTAAAGCAGGGGTCACTTTTACTAGGATCGGGGCTCCCCAACCCACTGATGTCGCACGAATTGCAGCTGAGCGGGCTGTCGAGTCGTTGAAGGACGTATCTGATTCTGCTATTGCTCATTTCAAGGACGCCGCTCTGAAATTCCTTGAGGATGCCAATTCGCCCGAGGAGGCTTTGGCGGCGGCTTTGGCAAAGATTACTGGTCACAAGGATATGAAACCAAGGTCAATGCTTACTGCCCACGATGACTGCATCACACTTCAATTTGTCAACACATTTGTGATTGACAAGCCAGGCTTTGTATTCTCCTTCTTGCGCCGTAGAATCTCCGATGAGGACAAGGTTAATGAAGTCAAGAGAATGACTTTGACGAACGATGGTATGGGTGCTGTATTCGATGTCCCGGTTGGACTTAAGGATGAGTTTCTCGAGTCATGCCAAGGAGAGGAGGGCGAAGCCCGTCTCATTGCACCTGCATCCCTTCCTGAACTGAAGCCCCGTCCTAATGACAGCGGAAATGCTGGATGGGGAAACAATAATCAGTCCGGAGGATATGGCAACCGCGGCGGGTATCAGAGAGGCAATGGATGGAATTCTGGGGGTAACAGAGGAAACAGCTTTGGCAATCGTGGTGGAGCAGGAGCAGGAAGAGGCAGAGGCTTTGGACAAGGCAACAGATTCCAAAGACGCTAATAATTCTGCTCCTTTTCAAGGGAGAATGGAAATTGTTTGATGCTTTCGTTTGTGACAAATTATTTTGATTCGCTTTGATTTGTGAATTGTTGATAATGTACCTACATCAATTTATTGGAACTAATTAAATTTGCAAGAAAAACTATAAGAAATTACAGAATGAATTAATCATCATATATACAACCATTTACTCAATTGAGTCTTTGCAAACTTTGTTTTCTTTGAAAGAACCGCATTCTCAACGGATACATTTTCGTATTTGCTCTTGTTTTTCTAAGCTCGTAAAATGGCTAGATCTTCATCGCAATCAAATCTTAAAATCTAACATGAAAAACTTCCATGACAAAGCAAACAATACCTTCCAAAAGTGTCAACACTGGACAGCATTAACCATCCTCATGCAGTAGCACGACAAAGACATGCAATACCGTATCAAAGTGATGGGCAGATATGCATGTCAAAAGTTATACAGCTTTTCAATATTCATTTTAAAAGTTAGAACTCGGGGCTTCTCATTGGCCTCCTTCTCTTTCTCCTGTTGGTAATTCTCACATTCTTTGACAAGCGTGCTTGAGAATACTCACTCCTCAAAGACCTCTCGGGTCTGGATTTCGATCGATCCCTAGGCTCCAAATTATTTCCACGAACAACTGTAGCATCAGACTCATCCACAGAGAATGTCAAGACCCTCTTCCTCTTCGCCGCAGGGAATGGTGTCCTTGGCTCCTTGCCTGTTTGACTCCACACTTTACAATGCAAGCTACAAAACGAGCAATCGGGCCTCAAAGGCACACGGCATGATCGACACACGTGATCAAACGCCGGCGCAGCAGATGTATTGGCAGGTGGACTTTTCGGGCTGAGCAATACAGCCCGTTTCCCATTAATAAAGTAGGCTTGGATCCCACTCGCATCGTAAAACATACCCAAATCCTCCACATGTACCACATTCTGATACATATAGCGACGAATCTGAAAGCATATCCCAGAAAATCCTGGATCATCCAGACAATATTTGCACAGCGCTTGAATATCATTTCCCTGCTGCTGCTGTCCACCCCCATCCCTTTCCAGACAGAAAAAGTTGCATTCATTCTTCCTGCAACCGCGATGTACCCGACACGGTTGAAAAAAGTCCAGTGAAATCAACCTCGAAATCCAGTCGCTGCTTTCCTCTCCTTCCGAAGACTCGCCTTTTTCTTCACATTCGGCCCCTGGAAGATGATCGACAACAGCATTATCTATTTCCGCTTGCTTGTGATTCTCGTCGGTGTCGGCAACTGGCACCAGCCTGGCTTCCTTGGTTTCCCCACAGCAACAGGCATCACACGGCGTACTGTTACTGCCACACCCAAATACCATGGCGATGCTCTGAACGGATCCCGACTCAACACCGATGGAACCATCTTCATCCATTATCTCCAGAATCTCCGTCGATTCCACCCTGCCGTCATCTCCATACGCGGCAGTTTCCATTTGCGGTGCAGTCTCAGTCTTTTGTGCATGCACAGTCATCTTTTTTTTTTTTTTTTTTTTTTTTTCTTTTCAACTTTTTCAAACAAGTCTACAAACAGGAGGGCAGCACGATGAGTAATCCAGAGAACAGACCAATGTAATTGCATTTAGTATAATAAGCGTAAATGAACAAGTCTAGGGAACCAATAAGTCAGCCGAGATTGCATGCTCGTTATGAGACTCCATCATAATCGACCAGACCAGCTGGTCTGTAGACCACACCTCACACCGGTCAACGAAACGTGACGTTTCGTTACCCAGCCCCCCAACCTCTCGTCTTGGACTAGAACTGTTTCTCATGAAAAAACACATTCAAGTAAATATGTTCATCGTAAAAGGAAGAGTATTGCCTTAGACCGGCAACCTTTGACCAACATCAAAAGCCTGTATACGGTCACGTCCATTTTCCACTCTAGGCGGCGTACCTCGCTCCTAAGTCTACCACCCTCCAAACGCCACTATATGATACTGTATACTTGTTTCTTTTATGAATATGGTATCACAAAAAATGATTCTTTATTTTTTGTGTGATAGGTTTCAATGGCATTCAGGTCAAATATGCAGCGTTTTACCCCGGGCTGATGGTGACCCGTATGTATGTACAGGATGTACGGCTGGACCTTCTTTCCTTGGACTGCTGATGCATTGCAAGTCAGCATGCGGATTTTCGCCGGACGGTCTGTCCCCACTGAGGATATGCTCGCAAAGGTGACGCAAGCATTCACATGTCTGTCACCATAATACATATCATGGCATTGATACTGCCGTAGGAGCACGTTAAAGATTCTAAGACGACAGAGTACATGCTTGCCTGTTCAGCACCACACCCATGAGGTAGCATTCGACTAAACCCCTTCATACCTCTGCTTCTTCCTGACAGGCTTATGGATTTGTCATAAGCTTTACGTTTATCTAGAGATCAGCATGTCCTGCTCTTGTGCAGTGGATTATTGATGTCAAGGACGCAAGGCTGCAGTCACCCTTAATTAAAGGTGCATGCAATGTTTTCGAAACCCCTTTTTCCATAAGATTTACTTTACCCTGTAGGACTGGAATGAAGATAATTCGATGCAGTGCAATTGCAAAAGAAATTCACAATAAAAATAGATTACTCAAATAAAGACGCGGGAATGTCGTCTTTCTTGCCACCTCAGGTGCGTGATCTGGTCTGCGAGGGAACGATGAACAACGCATGTTGACGTTTTTGCTTGACAAATGAGATCCGGAATATGTGCAGTGGGCGTGCGTGCCTAAATATAAATGTGTGGTAGAAATAGGCAGAACGTCGCAAGTGATAGACGTGGACAAGAAGGCTTACTATCTGTTTGGACGAGATGGCCAATTGGCTCCTGATTTTGTGGTTGATGATCCAAGTGTGTCGAGGCGACATGCAGCAATGGTGCATCACGAAGATGGAAGGACATTTATAATTGATCTCGCATCGGTGCGCACGGACATGTGATCAAGTTGTGGTTGTTTGGTTGTTTGGTTGTTTGGTATTAATTAATTTTTTAGTAGTGAAGTTTGTCTTGTCGGTCTGTATGCGGGTGTAGTGCATACTCCATGATTAAAAAAGAAATAATATGGCTTATTAAACTTGAAAATGAATGCAGAGAGAGGGGGTTGTGGTGGATGGGTCGCGGATATCTGCAAATAAGCCAGTGCAGATGAAACAAGACGCTGTGTTTTGCATCGGACCTGAGAGTTTCAAAGTTACAATGTCGTCGTCGAGTCAAGATGACTTGAAAAAGTCGAAGGAACCTATCAAGGAAAAGAAGGTTAGAGCGTCTCATCTGCTGGTGAAACATAAAGATAGCAGGAGGCCGTCGAGCTGGAAGGAAGGGCATATTACCAGGAGTCAGGAAGAAGCGCGTCAAATGATTGAACGGTATCGGGCCATGATTGAAAGCGGACAAGTGGAATTTGGAGTGCTTGCGTCGACAGAAAGTGATTGTTCATCGGCCAAGCGTGGTGGGGACTTGGGGTGGTTTGGGAAAGGGGAAATGCAAAAGGCGTTTGAAGACGCAACATATGGTCTTCAAGTAGGGGAGATGAGCACGCCTGTGTTCAGCTCTTCTGGGATTCATGTTATTCTTCGTACTGGATAGTGCATAAAATAAGGGAAACGAGTCATTTTGAATGTTTTTTATTATTTATTTTGCATCGATGGAAAAGCACAGAGAATAAAAAGAGACATCGGAGTCAGCCGTTTGCCTCGGTTGTTTGAAATAGCCAATGATTTTTGGACTCGGCCTTATTCCTGTGCGTATTGTTTGCCCTTGGTTGTCAACGATGATGTTGCAATTTGCGTTGTATCGGTCGACGATTGCATTGCAAGGCATGAATTGATCAACAAGTGAAGCAATCGTGTCAAATTGCTGAAGGAAAGCAATGAAGCTCACCCATCCACCAAAGAGTTAGTAGGACTAAAAGCCAATGCATCTGCCTCTGTATATCACTGGATTATATTGCAGTAAAAATATACATTTACAACATCGATATCGTTTATTATCTTTATTAGGTGTCTACTTGACAGGATGCTGGCCTCGACACTCCCCGCATCACCATGCATGGCACGACAGCAGGTTCCCGTGGCGAAGGTACGCGATGATTACAATTATGAACTTTAAAGCCAAATAAAATACGTAATATAACAAATAAATGTGTCTTTTGCCATAATGTCGCAGTGCCATCGGCGTTTCGCTTTGAGTGCCACGTCGTCTGCTCCCCACAAGATGAGCGAGCCTCTTAATGGTGCGATATCGAAGGTCTTTATGTAATCATGACATGAATTTGTCTTATATAAGAACTCAACAGCATATGGGTGATTGATGGCGTTGTGGTAGAGTATCGAGGTGGCTATGGTACTGTTTCTTTGGGAGCCAAAAGAACGGAACAAGGCAAATGTGCATGCGCATTACGAATGGTTACGCTTTGCATTTGCCCTATTTGTTTGCAGTCTCTGAAACCAAGAATTTAGAGCAGCTGATCACAACTGAATCCATTCGGGCTCTTGAGGTGCGTGCCATGTGCATATAATTGGGTTGATATGATGACATTGTTTGGTTTCACATCAAAACAAAAAGTATATCATCTAGTGCAATACATGTCGCCCGTCCTCATATGAGTACTATGTCGTCAAATTCAGAGCGAGCTGGATAATGGAGCCGGAGTGGCAGCGCTTCGTCGATTCAATGGAAACCTTGCTTCCCTTCCAGGGAGGTCATGGGAAACCAAATTGGCACCAGTGATGAATGAGCTGGCGTACAATCTGGAATCTTTCAACCCAGCTTTTACTGCCGTTCTTCTTAGAGTGCAGAGCACAATTGGAAAATCTGATTACGTCCGTCGAGATAATGCACTAAAGAATTTGATCCAGCCCCTGGCTGGCGAATACGGCATGCACAATGGGGAGCCCCAAGCACGCACTCATAGAGAGTTGTTTTCCGTGTTTTACTCAGATTTGATGCGACAGTCTTTGGATGACGTATTAAAAAGAAATCCAGAGCCGCATTTTTCGAAAATTTTGTTCGATAAAATGATGAGAGACCTAAGTGGACCTGAAGGAGTGCATGGACCCTTGGAGTTGGCATCCTATGCCCTGGGATATAATTTGGCCATCGAGTACCTTGCTGATTATGAGAAGACGTGGATGCTCGATGCTTTCAGGGAACTCAATGCACGGGTCTTGGAGCCACAAGGGCGTCCGCTCACGGAATGGCTGTTCTTGGAAGTGCACGCTGAAGGAGAGGCCGAGCATGCTGCCTTGGGACATGCAGCTGTTGCATCCTTGGTACCTGTCTCTCACGAGAGAATCCTGCGCCGAGCTATGCAAGACCATGATCGAGATTTCGCAGCCTTTTATAACGAAATGGCAAATTTGCTCGAATGAGAGGCTTGAGATCCGATGCAATCCTTTGAATCTTGTAAAGTTAAGGTATAGGTCATTTGATTGTGTCTACCTACATTCGCGCTTTGAGGCCCGGCTGCTTCTGATGTCGCTGGAATCAACCTACCCACGTTTGTTTCGAGAGTCTCCCCATAGACGGCCCCACTGGACCGGATCGATGGGTTCTAGAGTCGTAGTAGGCTTTCGGAGCCCAAACGGCCGTACAACTGCGATCTCCGATGAGAGGTTTCAATAGAACTAAATTCAACATTTTTACAGCAGAATTGTGAGATTGGAATAATTTTGTGTGCATTTGACGATAGAGCAAGCATGACAATCAGTAATCTGGACCACTTTTTGACCAGCAACGGACAGTTTGTGGAGACTTTTGGCCACAGGAAAGATCTGCAGGCCGCCCCCTGTAGAAAGTACGTATCAAATTTCATTTTTACTTTATTTTTTCATCTGAACGCGCATTGTGGAAACGGTTGACCTACCACAGTTTTGAACCTGGGCTGCAGGGCTTTCATTCTGACTTGCATCGATGCCAGACTGGTTCCATACGACGCCTTGGGATTGGAGGTTGGGGACTGTCATGTATTCAGAAATGCTGGAGGGAGGTTGTCGGATGACGCGATTCGAAGTTTCACAATGACACAGCAACTCATGGGGACAAAGGAGGTTTTCGTCATGCACCATACCAAGTGTGGGGTAGAAGCTATCACTCATGACGAATTGGTCGATGTATTCAAGAAGAAGGTGGGCCAAGACGCGTCTAATGTGGACTTCAAGCTGTGCAAAGATGCCAGAGAAAGCGTGAAGGATGATGTCGAGGCATTTAAAGCATGTCCATTGGTGAATCCTGGGACAACTTTTACTGGGTTGATGTATGATGTGGATACAGGCCGAGTGGACGTGGTCTGCCCGTCATCTTCCACTTAATCATTTCGAAATCACCATTGCTAGAGTCAATTGAATACCATTCTTGTTCTTTCCGTGCGAGTTACATCTCATCTCGCAAACACAGTCGTCTTTCTTGACCTTGCAAAATTGCATTCATAGTCTTCTGTAGTAGTCAGAGATTTCATGTATGAATTACTCATTCCTTTGTTATTTTTCAAATATTTCATACACCACTCATCTGTACATTTGTGATTATGTAAAACTTTGCCACAGCAAGACTCAATTTTTTCAATTTTTGTTCAACTGATCCAAAGGAAGGCAACACGTGTGGCGTATTATTTGTGGTGCTGTTCGAGAGCATGTCGATTACCCCGTTGATCGAGGGGAGCGCGGACGTACGCCCCCCTCGATCGAGGGCGGAGCACCATTTTCTCCTTCGCAGGGGATAGGGGGGGGGGTCCGTGTTGCCCGGGCGGATATGCACGTCCAATTAAAAAACACCTCGCGGATTGCGCAGTTTTGGGATACCTAGGCCCAAGCATGTGAGGGGAATGGAAATTTAGAAACTTTTTTTCTTTACAGTGATATCATAAACTCGATATTGTACAAAGAATAAAAGTATTGTCCCGTCAATGCCTCTTTTGTCGAGTCTTAGGGGGTGGGTTGCGCTAGAGGGAGTTTTTAGCATTTTTTGCCTGGTATTGGCGTCTAATAACGTGTATGGAAACGAAGATTTTGGTATATATATCGAATTCGACAACGCATGCGATAAAGGTGTTCTAGTATGGCTCAATAGCGAACAACCTGCCGGTGAGATAGGCCCTGGACAGACATCTCGTTTTCCAATCTGCACCGATTCCGACTGCACGAAAGCTTGGGGACTTCCCAAGGCGTATTCATATACTTTTGGGGCTCAAACAGTGGAGGACTGGCCGTGTGACCTGCAAGGGGTGAGTCGACACAATGAGTGAGGAAGTTGAGTGAATCTCATAGTCATGCCTGATGTCATGCAATTCGAACTTGCAGGGCAGTGGGGAGATTACCGTATCAGCAACAGCTCCAGTTCGCGTGTATGGATATCATCAAATAGATTGCAATGCATGTCCAAATGAAGATAGAAACGAATCCAAGCAGGTGCCTGCTATTTTGATAGGAGGGTCTCAGTCTCCCCCCAGTATTTCGATTCCTGCTCCAGCAGAAGTTTCACCATTACCGGACAAACAAGACGGTAAACAGCCACCTGCTCCACTGCCACCAATACCTACACCAAGGGCAGAGTCGCCACCTCCTTTGGCAGTCGTAGTTGAAACCCCATCACCAGTAAAGGTACAGCCAGTGCCAGTTCCAGCGGAACAGAGTCCCCCTCCCCCTCGAGTGTTTACTCCAGAGGGGGGAAACCTTTTTGTACGTAGAAACATGTGTTGTGTTTGAATTGACATCGCTTGCATTCATCTTCCTTGCTCGATGGATCGCTTGTCACCAAATAGTCAATAAAAATCGAAAATGGCTTGATGCAGGCCTTTGGAGGTTCGAGCAGCTCATCAAAACTCAAATCAACCATTGTCTTGGCAATCATTCTCGGTGCTTGGATCCTTATATGATGCAAAGCAACCATGTATCTCAATAGTGTTATATATATATATATATATATATATATATGTCAACCCGTGTATGTATGGAAATACTTTTTGAATTGAAGTGATATCATCCCATGCCATGGCATGATGCCCACCCACAGTATATTGTCTTAATTTTGCATTTGTTACAAATTAGTTTCAAAAGTGTTGAGCTGCTTCATACGTCTATATAGACAAATATATTGATATTGAAGAATCCAAGGACCTTGGGTGTGTGAAACAGACGGAATCACGACAGTACTTTCCTACCAAATTTCTAGACTCTGGCTGTCTTGGACCCTGAGAGAAGGACAGAGAATGTCGACCAAGTACTTCTCTATACCGGGTTTTAAACCGGCACAATATCATGATTTAGAGGGCGGTGAGCCCCTATACCCTGGAATTGGGGCGACTGAACAGGTATTGAGGCTGGGGTACGTTGGTTGTTCAGGGTTGCGTTTGACCGCTTTGTCGGAGGAATGTAGATTTTATTCCATTTAAATTGTTTAATACAGGTTTATTCAAAAGGTTTTTGGTATTGTGAGCATTCAGTTGCTGTTGACGGCAACTGTGGCCACCGGAATTATCAACAGCCCAAGTGCTCAGCAATTTTTGGCAAGTTCGTTCTGGGTTCCGATGCTCTTGATGATTGCAAGTATTGCAGGACTGATACCATTGTATATATATAAAGATAAACATCCCATAAATCTTATGGTCCTGGGTGCTTGGGTACGTTGAGCTGCATGTTTGCACTTTGCTGAGACTCCTTTCAAGGACTTGTTTTGTTTTGCAACTGGCGTCTTGGGGCTCAAGAGGTATATGAATACGAATCGTTTCTAAATGTGCAGACATCGATATTTGGGGTGACAGTGGGTATAAGTTGCACGTTCTATGCCCCGGTGATTGTTGCTCAGGCCATTTTCATCACTGCTGCTGTGGTTGGGGCCCTGACAGTCTATACCTTCTGGGCGACACGGAAGGGAATAGAGTTTACATGGCTAGCACCTATGCTTTTTAGTGGGTTATGGGCGCTCATTATCTGGGGATTTATTCAAATTTTCTTCCACCCAGGTCCAGTTTCCCAAATGATATACTCTTTGCTCGGAGCTTTGATATTCTGTGGATACATTGTGTTTGATGTTCATCTCTTGGCGACTAGATACGATGTCGATGAATATATATGGGCCAGTGTTGCACTGTATCTCGATATCATCAACCTTTTCATGCACATTCTAAGGATTGTGGGACAGGCACAGGATAATAGATGAAAATTTTTGCTTTCAGAGTTCGATTTTACAGGTTCTAAAACACACACATGTAATTGATATAGACGTTCGCCAAGAAGTCAAAATTATAGCATTAATTACTTTTTCTGAGCTCTGAATATTCCACAGACAACAGCATGGTCTCTCTCATATGGCTCCAGAGTAACCTGCAAATACAGAAGAAAAAAAAATGAATTGATAATGTAACATTATGTATCCAGTACATCCGACGATGAATCCACATAGTATAACCAGTAAAGTATGTAGACTCATCGTCGACAATCCAACCTCTCCACAATGAACGTTATTCCACCATCAACACGCATGCGAGTTTTTTCAAGAGTCTGTCTGAGTCATGGAAGAGAACTCATCGCAAATGACACTCTTTGCCATGTGTATTGAATCCAACACGACAAATGTCTCATCTAGGATCATTAAAATTGGTATACTATCATCAACCAGACCATCATATATTCTATTTTCAAGTACTAATACATGCAAAGTTGACAGACACCCACCTGTTCTTTTGGTTTCAGCTGCTGCTCCTGTAACTTTTTAACTTCCCTGGCAAATACAGCCTCTGGCGGTGCGGTAGAATCAATGCATGAAGCTTTCACAGAGATGACAAAGTTTCCCTTATTCTTCAGGAAATATTGAGCATTCAGCCCAACAATACGTGCTTGATCGGGTTGGGCTACATCTGCAAAGATGACATCCACCATGGGCACCAGCATGCGATATTTTTGCGGATGCCTTGCATCTTCAATAATTGGAACTATATTGGGCCTTTTCTTGGCCATATTTACCAAATCGCGCCCTGACCTATGGGAGAATTCAACAGCATACACAGTTCCCTCTGGACCCACAAGGTCACTCACGTGTGACACTGAAGTACCAGACGCTGCACCCAGATACAGCACCTTTGATCCAGGCTTCATATAAATATGATCTACTCCGGCCAATACAGCAGCAGCCAACTTGGATCTGAAAGGATTCCACACTCTGTATTCAATCTTCTCAGCACCTTCCCCTACACCTTCAACAGAAACCCTCTTTTCTCCGTATACAGACTCCCCTGGGCACATATTCTTGGTCACTAGCGCGTCTTCTTTACCTCTGGCTACGAATATCCCTTCATGACGATGTCCTTCCACCATCACTTTGCTTCCACCCCTCATTCCTCCACGCCCCCCTCGTTTCGACACCCCCCCTCTACCACGCCCAGGCCCCCCTCGGCCCCCACCACGACCTCCTCGACCGGGAGATCTCCCTCCACGGCCCCCACGCCCTCCGCCTCTACCTGCACGCCCTCAAACTCAGCATTATTGAGCCTTCCTTGCACAAATCGCACAAAACTATACGTCTTGATCATCCATCCGACATGATTGAAAAATCCATCACACAGCCGCACGCGATTTTCCCCAAGAGTCGAAAATCAGGCACCCGCGACGGCATGCATGACCCCAAATATAGCACCAAAGGTGCAAGACCCCATACAATAGCAATACATGCTTCATCAAATTATGCAATTATATTATACATCAGTATTGATCATCCATCGTACCTCCTCGAGGCGTACCACGCCCACGACCTCTGTCGCCGAATGCCATGTATTACCACTTTCTTCTTCTTTTGTATTTTCTCACGTGTCCAGCCAACACTACCTCTAAGCAAACAGAGATTAATTTTTTACAATGATAGTTATTTGTATTTGAGATGGTATTATTATATGCAGCAGCAACGGGTCTATCGTTCCTTTTCCTGCAATTGCAATTTTCCTGTTTGTCCCTCGAAAGGGAAACTAATTACTTTGCAAACTACACAATTGTGTGTTTGTTCGTTCATTCATTCACTCATTTAGTTGTACTATTATATACTAGTACTAATAATGAGAACCGTCATTGGTGTCATTTTACAGCAATAATATACCAATCTATTTACGTAAAGTAGCATATATATAGCACTGTGTGTCTACACAGTACATGTACTGCGTGCACAAGCAAGCAGGCATTATCTCGGGAGTAGTACCATTCCTCCGAGAAGAATACTACCAACAGACTCTAATCTTTCGACGTCTCTACTTGCTTTGTATACGGCTCAAGCGGCTTTACAAACCTCGCCCCAGAACTACCATCCACAAGATCCTCATCCCCCCAAGACACATACTGTTCTTTCGTCTTGGGGAAGCTCGTCGTACTTCCCTCAATCTTAAACACAGCTTCATCACCACCCACAATATGATCAATCAGACCATAATTCTTCGCTTCCAGAGGAGACATGTATCGATCCCTATCAGTATCTTCTTCAATCGTCTCGATAGGCTGACTAGTGTAGTCTGCCATAATCTTGTTCAGATTCGCCTTGTGATACATAATCTCTTTCGCCTGAATCTCAATATCTACCGCCGCTCCAGACGCCCCCCCCAGAGGCTGATGAATCATAATTCGAGAATTAGGCATCGAGTACCGCTTCCCCTTGGTCCCAGCCCCCAGCAGGAACGCACCCATCGACGCTGCCAGACCAAAGCAGTATGTCTGCACGTCTGCTCTGCACATCATCATCGCATCATATATACCCATCCCCGCCGTCACAGACCCACCAGGAGAGTTGATGAACAATTTAATATCTTGAGTAGGATCTTGCGTATCCAGCAAGAGCAGTTGGCTCACCAGCGCATCCGCCATAAAGTCGTTCACTTCTCCACCAAGAAACACAATCCTCTGTCGCAGCAGGAGTCCAAACGGATCACCCGCCATATCTTGAGTCCTGCATGATGATTATAAATATATATTGGTTCACTATTCAAAATCTCCCCATTCCATATCATTCCACTCTGCTCTGCTCTGCTCCGTTATATCATTCCAAATGTCGCCCCACAATCAATCACTACCAAACTACACACCTTGGCGCCATAAGAGGCTGTTGACCCGCCACAATGGCATTATTCCTTCGCTTCGTCACATCTTTCCTACCGTACAGTACTCTACTTCCCTGATTGGTATACCCTACCACACTCTTTGTCGCACCACCCATCTGCGTCAAGTTTCTTCTGGCGCATGGCGTCCCTGTTTTCCCTGTCCACGCGCAAGACATCTCGCTTTCTATTTCAACTGACTACAAAATTCACAATACTCTTTTTTTTTTAGTTTGACACTACTCTCAAAGCCCCTTTGGTGGTGGCACATAGAAAGAGCCGCAGTGTTGGTCCATCAGGGATGGACCTGATCAGGGCTCGATCCATCCGGATGGGTGGGTGGATGGGTGGGTGGATGAGGTTTCTCTTCATGGAGAGGGAGGGAGCAACCTTGCTGACCAGTATTGGTCAGTTGTACAAGTTGAAAAAAGACAACTTGGTCAGGTCAGAGAGATATTTGTCTATGATTTTGTTTCACTTTGACACTTTGTGCATTATTTACATTACTGGTATTGTAATGAATACCAGGTAGTCGGTAGTGGTGGTATGAAGTCAGTACAGGGGTTGTATAGACCAACGTCCTCTGATGATTGATAGTGCTGCTACTGGGTTGTATGCATACTACTGCCGGATACTGACTACTACTGTTGTATTGAGTAGTAGTAATCAAGCTTGGTAAGCACCCCCCAGCAAGGCAAAAGAGGAGACTGATCTCCACAGCTGGAGACCACCTTCTTCAGGGATCCAGATGCAATGTGTCAAGGTGTACGAGAGACGGACTGACAGTGTCGCATTACCATTTGCGAAACATTAAAAATCGGGAGTGCTGTGGGATGATCATTCTATAAGGAAGGTGAGTGGTTTCTTGTCGTTGCACGCAGCAAGAAGTGGAATAGGGAATGGATTGTCGGGGCATGGTTTGACGGTTGGTTGGGGTGACAGGGACGCGAGTGTTTGTGAAGTGCGTGGGGAGTAGCTTGTTCAAATGGGAATGGTTATGATTGTTTATCGGTATCGTGAACTGTGTGGGAGGGAGGGAAGGTTGGTCTGCGTTGTCAGTATTCTATTCGAAGATTGCCTTGTTGCGTTGGGTCGGAAGGAAGGAATAAAGTCGGGAGGGGGGGGGGGAGGGGTATTTTTGTGTGAAATGGATTCGGTATTGTTTTTGTGTTGATTGTAAAGAAGAATGATGGTGTTTTGCTGTCTGGTGGTAATGAGGTGGTGACATGGACCTGAGAGGAAGGAAGAGTGCCTGTATGTGTTGTCAGTGAGAATCAATTACCATGATGATGATGGTTTCCCAGGTGTGCAGTGCAGGAGGAGTTGGTATTTATTGTCAATCAAGTGAAAGAAATACATCATTTGATACAGTGGTTCATTGGAGATTTGCTTGTTTGCCGTGCGGCTGGTGGTGGAGGAGAATAGAAGAACACAAGACAGAGATACACAAGACGAAGGAAGGGTAGAATAACAAGTATCCAGATAGAAGACGAAGGAAGGATATACCAAAAGTATAATTAATTAAAAGAAGAAGCGGGAATAAGAAGATGATGGAGCCGTCGACTTTTGATTCCGTGCTGGATGCGAAATGTATTTCGAAATTGATGAAGGAGTTGAGGGATCTGCAGACCAATGGTATTGATGGGGTGAAGGTGATTGTGAATGAAGAATCGTTGAGTGATATTCAGGCGGAATATACTGGGCCAGAAGGGACGCCATTTGAAGGTGGTTTGTTTCGAATGAAGCTGATTCTTGGGCCAGAGTATCCAAATGTTGCGCCAAAGGGCAGATTTATGACCAAAATATTCCATCCGAATGTGTCGTCATCCGGGGATATATGTGTAAACGTGCTGAAACGGGATTGGAAGCCGGATATGGGGCTGAGGCATATATTTACTGTGATTCGATGCTTGCTAGTGGAGCCAAACCCGGAATCGGCGCTGAATGAAGAGGCTGGGAAATTGTTGCTAGAAGGGTTTGCTGCGTTTGCAGAAAAGGCGAAAATGATGACAGAAATACATGCCATGAGGTCAAAGGTTCTGACTGCAGCTGGTGGAGCAAACGCTTTGAATTCTACAGAGGATTCTTTGAAAAGTGGTGCAGTTTCTGCCGGAGTGTCTCCATCCAAGGCTGGGTCCAAGCCACACCGAATGAAGTCTGGTATAGATAAGAAGCGTAGCCTCAGGAGACTATAATGATGAGAATGTCGCCTGGAAGTCTAGAAAAGCCCATCCCAATATATTGCATTTTCATGTATTACATGCATTAAATGCATAATTTATGTAAAGTATAATATAAATAGATAAAATAATCAGAGTCATCCTTTTTTAGTATCAAATTCCATCATGCTGTACAATGGCAATTTGCTGCATGGATGCATCTGTAGACCCTGTAATGTATCCCCCAGCCCGAAGGACGTATTGAATGTATTCAATTTGATCTCCAGTAATGCAATCTCCTGGAAGTATGATTGGGATTCCTGGTGGATATGGACAGACGAGTTCAGCAGCAATCTGGCCATGGGATGTCTGAAATGGTACCATGCAGATTCTGCTGTTGCCAAACAGTACAGATGAAGGTAGCATCTCTGGAATCGATGCACCCATCATAGAATGAATTTTAATATTACTAGACTGATGGTTGATTTGATCAGCTGTCGAGATGCGATTGGCCTCGAACGAGCCATGATGAGCTTCCATGAACCAGTCGAATCCCTCACTCAATGCCTGCGCATGTTTCATTGTCGTGCCAATGCCACACGCAAAGACAATAGAGTTTCGTGTCGCCATTTCAGCAACAATACCTTTTTCTTGCTCCAAAAGGTTTGACAAGGACCATCCTGTCGTGGAAATCATGCTGTCATGCAGCATGACTGTGAATCGCCAGGGATCCATCATGCATGCATTGCCTGCTCCTGTCATATCCAGTAGTGACAGGTATGATGTTGTCGCTTCATATTTATTTTGTATCGTCTTGAAACAAGCACGCAAGTATGTGGCAGCCTGATGAGGTTCTTGGATGACTTCTGGATCTTCCATCTGTGCCCTGGCTGCATCTAAGGACCCCATCAACAGGTAGCTCGGAGACGAGGATTGCAATATGGATAACATTCGCTCCACTCTAAACTTGATATCAGTATCAATATGTTGAGCATGGAGCATGGAGCTTTGTGTCAAAGAGCCCAGCTGCTTGTGCGTGGATTGCACAACAAGTTCTGCACCAGACTGCAAGGCATCCTTGCCGTTGCCCTCGGGTAGAAACCGTAAATGGGCCCCATGAGCCTCGTCAACTATAAGCAAAGAGTTATAGTTCTGACATATGTGGTGCAATGCTTCAATATCGCTGCGCACGCCGAAATAGGTTGGTGAAACAATCAGAGCTGCACGGGGTGTCAACCCTCTTCTGATGGCCTCCTTGAATCCCTCTTCCAAAGCCTCAGGCTCGACGTGATGTGCCATGTCATTGCTACAATATGGACTGACATATAAAGGTGTACATCCCGCCAATGCAACTGCATTATGTGCCGACATGTGCGCATTCCTCGCCATCACAATACAGTCTTGTTTGCCTCTGTGACACGTGGCCATCACTGATGCTTGTATACCAACGGTTGCCCCATTTACCAGGAACCAGGTATATTCGGATTCCCAAAGACGAGAAGCAAGGTTCATCGCTTCTTGGATGACTCCAGAGGGCTGTTGAAGATTGTCCAGGCCTTGCAATTCTGTGGCATCGTTAGCTAGAGCAGTTTCCCCTAGGACCTGTTCCTGTGTTTTTGACGCACGAGCACCGCGTTTATGACCCGGCACGTGGAATGCAGACTCGTTCATTCTACAGCCACGCTCAATTATAGCATCTGCCAGGGGCGCAACTTGGCTGGGCTCCTGGCGGGATTGTGATTTCGCCCTGGTCCCCTTGACGACGTTACGACACGGCCTCCACACTCCAGGCCTGCGCGCCACAGATGGACACTGTCGTCCGTGTGCCATCATGTTGTTCGCTTCGATTTTTCAGATGCAATTCATCGTTTCAAGAAGTGGAATTCCAACTCGTTCACGAAGCTGAGAGTCGTGCATCAACTGTTGGGTTTGACCATCTTTACAAGGTACAAGGACAATGCTGCTCAAGGACCCAACAGACCATGTGCTCCGCTTTCAGCAATGGTTTTCTAAACTCTCTAAGAGACATTCGCAAGTTGCCAGTGGCATTTCTTCGTGCCAATATCTTGGAATTCTGGTAAAGCCCAAAATGTACTGCAGCAAATGTACCGCAGAAATGCGATTCAAAGGAGCGATAGATGCGGCAGGGGAACCATTTTTTCTAAACTTTGCGCAATATCAGTCACAGTTTCTGTTACTTTTGGGTTATTCGAGGCATTTTGTGCCCGGATTATAGAGTGTATAGGAACTTGAGTATTGATTGGCGAATTCGCCGGCTGTCCTTTTAGGGAGTGTGTTTGGAGCCACTTGTGGATCTGGAGAGCGTCAAAGTGACAGTTTAAGGATATTTAGTCCAGCAAATATTGTTATCAACCACAGATAGATTATTTGGTACACACCTGGTGTAGCTTCAAGAATGTCTCGCTTTCATCGCGGTGGAGGCGTTGCACTCAAGCCAGAAAATTCATTAAAGAGGGCAGAGGAATTGATTGGGGTGAGTTTTATGTTAATTTGATTCTTCAAAATTTGACGAAAGGGGCAATTAGCCTTAAAACATGAGCAGTGAACAGAGATGACTCGGGCCACCGACGGCTGGGACCAGAAGAAGAATATTTTGACGAGACTCTCATTTGAATATCTTGGAGTCGTATTCTTACAATGAATTGTTTCGTTGAAATGCAGGTTGGTCAGAAAAATAGTGCACTGCAGACTCTCCATGATACCATTACGAACAAACGTCAACAGCGGAACTGGACTGTTGCCTTGGAGCAGGTTGTCTATCGCCATATCGATCTGGCTGTGGAGATGAAACAGGCGAGGAAAATCAAAGATGCCCTTGTCAATTATAGAAATACCTGCCAGCAAATAAATGTCGGATCTCTGGATGATGTGATCACCTATCTCGTGAAAGTTGCCTCAGAAAAGGCTGAAGAGGCAAGCAAGGAAGCACAGGCTTTGATTGACGAGGTTGGGGATCTCGAGGCAGATGCCTCTCCAGAAGAAATGGTGCTCAGTTATGTCAGCGGAGAAAAAACTGCCGACAGGACGGATCGTGAGGTTGTAACGCCTTGGTTCAAACTGTTGTGGGAGACTCACAGGAATGTTCTTGATGTTTTGAAGAGCAACTCAAGGCTGGAAGCTTTGTATGCTGCTGCTGCCAAGAGGGCATTCGATTTCTGTCTGAAATATAAGCGGACAGCTGAGTTTAAACGCCTTTGTGATATTTTGCGCACGCATTTGGCCAATCTCATAAAATACAAGGATCAGCAAGGCAGAGACAAGACAGATCTGACTGTGCCTGCAACCTGGGAGATGTACGTGGATGTCCGGTTTGAGCAATTGAAAACCGCATGCGCGCTGGAATTATGGGCAGAAGCTTTCCGATCTGTTGAAGATATTCAAGGACTGGTGGGATCGCCGCCCAAAGGAATCAAGGCAGCAAAAGCATATCCCAAGGCTTCCATGATGGCAACCTATTATGCCCATTTAACCCAGATTTTCACCAGGTCAGAAGCGAGGCTGTACAATGCATATGCATGGTATCGGCTATTTACTTTTTCGAGATCTTTTAATAAAAGTCTGACTCCAAAAGATATTGAAGCAATGGCCTCCAATGTTGTTCTGAGTGCATTGAGTGTGCTTCCCTATGATGGCGGATCTACAGCAGCTCGCGGAGATGATACGCGTCCTCATGAGAAGGAAACCTCCGCAAGGATGGCAGGAATTCTCGGTTTTAATGTGGAGAGGATGGAAAGACGAGTCCTGCTCTCGAGACAAGCATTGTTGACAGATATTGAGAGGAAAGGTCTTTTGCAAATGGTGCCACCACAAGTCAAGGCAGTCTTCTCTGCCCTCGAAGGGGAGTTTGACCCGCTCAAGCTTTGCCAAAGCTTGTCCCCTTTGCTCGAAGAGCTGCAGGCTCTGAGTAAGGACATTGCTCCAACAGAAGCGTGTCCTGTTGGTTCCACAGCTTCTGATCTGGGCATGTATATTCCATTCATTCAGCAGGTTGCACTTTCTCGCACTGTTCGTCAGCTCTCAGAGGTATACTCCATTATGAGGGTCTCATCCTTGTCTGAGCTTGCACCTTTTGGCTGGTCGTTTGGGCAGGCAGAGGCATTGATCGTTGATGCCGTTCGCAATGGCTATCTCCAAGCTCGTTTTGATCACAGAAATGGTACTGTGCACTTTGGTGGAAAAGATTTGGAGAGTGAGAATATGAAGATGCATCTTGCAACTGCTGCAAAGAAATTATCCAAAGCTCTCAGGCTTATTCCTGCCGACCATGGTGGAATAGCAGCAAAGGCTGCAGCAGAAAAGAATGCACGACGAATTGCTGCTATCAAACATGCCATCGAGTTGTCAGAAGAGGAAAACAAGAGGGCTCTTGCTAGAAAGCAAGTCATCGAGAGGCGTAAAGAAGAGCATGAGCGCCTAATGCTTGAGAAGGAAATGGAGGCTGAGGCTCAAAGGGCTGCTGCGGAAGCAAAGGCAAAGGAAGATGAGGAGAGACGTAAGGCTGCAGAGCGCGTCAAGAGAGAAGAAGAAAGGATTTTGAAAGAAATGGAAGACGATGAACAGGCCAGAATTAGAGCGGAATTGGCTGCCAGAGGAAAGAAGGTTGAAGAGGGTCAGATGTTGGACATGGCAGCAATCAAGGCTGAAATGCAACGTGAAGAGGACAAGAGCGCACAAGATATGAGGCGGCGACTGAACAAGATAATCAAACAGATGGATCATCTTGAACGTGCCAAGAGGGAAGAAGAAGCTCCTCTTAGGGATGAGGCAGCCAAACATAGGATTGACGAAGAGAAGGTTGCATGGAAGCACGAGCAGGAAATTGCTGTGGAGTCACACAAAAAAGCATGGGAGCGTGATTTGGAGGTTAAGAAACAGGTTTCTCGAATGAGGAACGACGCAAAGGCTATAGCAGATGCTATTCAGGAGAGGAGGGCTGCAGAGTTTGAAGCGCTCCGAATTGAAAATCAGCGTGTTGCCGAGGCAAGAAGGAAAGAACGTGCAGCGGAAAGAGATATTGCTCGTAAGAGAGAATACGTCAGAAGATGCTGTATGGAAATTGAAAGAAAAAGGAGAGAAGAGGAAGAAGAACGTAGGAAGGAAGAGAAGGAAAAGGCTGCAAGAGAAGCTGCTGAACGCCAACGCAAACTTGATGAGATTGCAGAGAGACAAAGGAAAAGAGAGGCCGAAATCGAAGCGAGATCTAGAGAACAGCAAGAGTCACCTGCTCAGCCACCTTCCAAAGCACCAGAGAGAAGATCCGGCAAGTTTGTACCACCTCATCTCCGAAAATCAGAGGCTCAGGCTCCATCAGGAGGTGCAGGATGGCGGTCCTCTAGCAGAGACGAGCCTAGAGACTCGTGGCGAGGCAGCTCCAAGCCACCTGCGAGAGAAGGGTCTGATAGATGGTAATATCTTATTTCCTTTCCGTGTTCACATCTGTTGTCTTTTCTGTAGAAGAAAGATGTATCAGGAGCACTGATCAAAACCATTACCAATTTGAAAAGTCCATGTAATGAAACATGATTATGCATATGCAGCCACAACGATTATTATTATTACTACTATTCAGTACAATTTTCTGTCTCCATGATCACCTGCACCATCTCCTTAAGATAAAACAGATCTTCATCCGATTCTCTCACATGTTCCAACGAATCAGCAAGTTTGAACAAATACTCCCAATTCGGGCCACTGGGCCCTTTTGCTCTTGCAATTTGCGCCGCAATCTCCTCTATTGGAGCAGAACCCAAAAAATTTGGATTTGATTCTTTGTTCTCTGTAGCGATATAACATAAAGCACCCTCCAAAACAGGCTCATTGTCCTCTGGAGAGGCATACATATCCACATACTCCCTATGATCATATTGTTTCTCTCTCCACTCCAGATACCTCAGCGTCTCCCTTTGATGCTCTGGACTCCCAGCGAGTTTGTATGCCACTCCAAACTGCAACATACCAACAAAAGACGTCATGTCAAATCTAACCAGGCTCGTTATTATCCAGCAAAATAAACTTCATACCGTAACTGCCTCTGGGTCTGTGGTCAACGTCACAGTCCTTCCAGGAGCCTCTGGAGTTCCACGATGATCTGTCGAGCCTTGCCACCACACTCGACGCCACCCGCGAACATATCCTTTGACCACATCATCGTGTTCAAATCCTGGAGTATGGACCAGAGATCCAAAGCCAAATATCCAAATATCCTTATCATCATCGAGCGAGCTCGTTATTGCACTAAAATGAGCATTGTTCAACTCATTTCTATCATAATGTTCGTGATTACTGGGCCTCGAAATCTCATTCTCTTTTGCCGAACAAGCCATTTCAGCAAGAGGCCTTTTAAAAGATGGAAATTTCGACTTTTGCTGCAACTCCAAGAACCAAGACTTCATAAGTGTGTACTTGCACTCGGACGGGCTTGCTCTCACACCTCCCCTGAGGCAGTTCCTATGATCTGAATTGACGATCAGAGCACCCAAGCAATCGACCTTTCGTTGCACATTCCTGACACAACAAATCCCTCTCCTACTGACTGCGAGTGGTTGACAACGCATTTGGCCAGCGGGACGAGAACGTAACCTTGGGTCAAAGCCCAGTCCATTCAGTTCATCAACATTTTTAAACTCTAATTCGATTGAGATAGAAAGCGCATTTCAGGGTCACCTTTGTCGAATGGCCTCGACACTGCTCATCGCGAAGAGCCAAAATTCGGCACAGATCTGTGCTCTAGAGCGCGTCATTTCGCGCCCCTTCCCGCTCCATGAATTTGTTTTAAGAGGGATCTTTGGACTCTACTGCCCATTAAAATTTCAACTAGTGATTTATATTCGGACATTAAAAGGGGATTGGGAACGTTTCGACGGGGTATTCGGTAACTGTGTGATTTAAGTGCTTGAACGACCGAGCGAATCAGGAAACGACCTCTGCTTGGCTATTTTATACCAGCGCTGCTCTTTAATCCAAAAACTTACTGTAGATATTTTGATACTCAGTTAAGGGACGGACTGCTCATACTTTGAACCGGAAGGTGCAGGTTGGTTACACAAACCGGCCATGGATCAAAATCTTACTCCAGGGGGAGTTCGAAAGCTCATAGAAGGCGTAACGAATGATCGGGTGCGAGTACAAATAATAGGATGCAAGAAATTGGAAGCAAAACAGCCTGGGCAGTCGGGGACGAGGTACAAAATACTGGTGTCAGATGGTTCCGAGGCGACGAGCTGTATTCTCGCTTCGCAACTGGCTCACATGCCAGCGAACAACGAAATCGTAGATTTCTCTATTGTGGATATTCATGAGAGTATCGCCAACATGGTGGGATCGAAAAAGTGAGTCTAATGCCGTATAGCGGACGCGTGCTTCTTGTTCTTTTTGCAGCAGCTGTGTTTAGCTCGGAATTAACTGACATTTCTGTGCGTGGTAACTCATGCAGGGTTCTGATTATTCTGGTGATGTCTGTTGTGGGTCATGCTGGGCAGAAAAAAGGCAATCCTGTCACGATATCTGCCACCCCTGCTCAAAACCAGCCTGCTCCTGCAGGGAATGGTCAGCCAGTGGGAGGGTATGGCCCCCCCCATCAAGGGCAGCAGCAACCAGCAGCTCCTTATGGGGGGATGGCAGCGCAGGGGTATGGAATGCCTGCCCAAACGCATGTGCCTCCGCAGCAACAGCAGCAGCCATATCAGCAGCAGCAGCAGCCTGCCATGGGGATGTATGGGGCAACGGCTGCTGCTGGAGGATATGGTGGCTATGGGGCTCCGCCTCAAGCTAGTTATGGAGCTCCAGCGCCTCACGCGTACAATACAAACTCTGTGGCAAAATCTGCTGAAAATATGCAGTATGGGGGGCATGTGTCTGCTCCACCACAGCCACACTATGCTCCAGCTGCAGGGGGTGCCATTGCTAGAAACGAGGCGCCTCCAAATCTGCTGCCAATCAATGCGCTGAATTCTTTCCAAAACCGATGGACGATCAAAGCACGCGTGACTCAAAAGGCTCCAATCAAAAGGTATTCAAACGCGAGGGGAGAAGGCAAATTCTTCTCTTTTGATTTGCTTGACTCGGAAGGAGGAGAAATCAGAGTGGTTGGATGGAATGAGCAGTGTGATCGTTTTTTCGACCAAGTAGAGAATGGAAAAGTGTACTATATCAGTAAAGCCTCTTTGAGAAATAAGAGGGGTACCTACAATCAGACTAGACATCAGTTTGAGGTCCATTTGGAAAGTGGCAGCCAAATCGAACTGGCTCCTGATGAACCAACCATTCCAAAGATCTCATTCAATTTTGTTCCAATATCCAGATTAGAGGATACACCCGCTGGATCTGTGGTGGATATCATTGCGGTGACAGAGAGTGTTGAAGATCAGTCAATGATTCGAAGGAGAGATGGATCGGAGGCTACAAAGAGAAGCATCTCGGTCAAGGATCCAAGTGGGAGGAGTATTGAGGTCACTCTATGGGGAGAATTTGCATCCCAACCGGGCGACCAGCTGGCAGCTGCACTGTCTTCTTCAAAGCACCCAGTCATTGCTATCAAAGGCGCCCGTGTGGGTGAGTTCAATGGCAAAAATTTGTCAACAGTGTCTTCATCAACCGTCATGGTGGACCCACACGAGGTTCCTGAAACGCAACAGCTTCATAAATGGTACATGTCTGGAGGCGCGAACCAAGAAGTACAAGCACTTTCAGGAGCAAAAGGTATGGGAACAAAATCTGATCGCAGGGTCTGCATTTCTCAGATTCGAGGTGAAGGCTTGGGACTCGGTGGTCAAGCTGCCTGGGTGCAAGTTCTCTGTTACATGACGTATGCACGAAATGAAAACTTTTGTTACCCAGGATGTCCATCGCAATATAATGGAAAGCAGTGCAATAAAAAGCTAATTGACCAGACCGGTGATGGCACATCATGGTACTGTGAAAGATGTGGAATATCTGCCCCAGAGCCTGATTACCGATACATTCTCTCGTGCCAGTTTGGCGACCATACAGATGCATCATGGGTAACAGCATTCAATGAATCTGCCCCAAGTATATTGGGTGTCGAGGCAAGAGATTTGAAAGCTTGGGCGGATGCCATGGATCCCAGATTCTCGGCCATCTTTAGAGACTCTCAATTCAAGCCATTTATTCTAAAGTTGCGTGTCTCAGAGGACACGTATCAAGAAGAAACCCGCTTGAGAATGAACGTGGTTCGGGTAGACGACGTGGATTACAAGAAGGAGACTGCCTGGACCCTGGAAGCCATCAAACGCATCGAAAAGGGAGAACCAGCTTACCCTGCCAAATCTCAGCCTGTCCAAGGCCACCAAATGCCCCAAACCATCCAACACGGTGGCTACGGCCAACCACAGCCAGTAAACAGTGGATATCCGGGCATGCAGCAACCATGGAACGCACCACCTGTATCCCATGGCTATGGTCACGGCCATGGAGGAGCTTGGTAAGAATGCCATGTATATTCATTCGTCCATCCATCCAGTATGCATTCATTACAATTTTAATGATGTAAAAATATGTGCATGCACATCCCTCATATTCTTTTACCGTTCTTTCAAAGTAAACAAAAAGAAAAAACCATCAAAATCCAGACAAACTGTCGTACAAATTACCCGTCTCCAATCGTTTCCGTACTTGCTCAAACGATTTCACATCATCTCCCCACAACCACGCAAAACACCCAGCATCTCTTGCACCATACAAATCATTCCTTCGATCATCACCAACATGAATCACGTGTTCAGGCGACACATGCAACCGTTCACACGCCTCCAAAAACAGTATGGGATTCGGCTTCTCCGCACCCACATCAGCAGACACCACAATTTCATCAAACAGAGGACTAAGCCCCAACTCTTCCATTATTTTATGCAACCGAGAATCAAAATTGCTCACTATTGCCGTCTTTATTCCCTTTGAGCGTATCTTCAGCAGCGACGCTTCTGCCCCTGGGGCAACTTTCCACGCCTCAGATCCAGCATAATACTCATAAATATCTTCAAACATAGCTTCATTGTCCATACCAGTAGCTTCAGACACGATGAATCTCCAAAAGGGCTTCCCATCATCTACATATCTAATACTCGATTCCGCCCAGGGAGTAGAATACGCTCTTCGATACCTTTCCAGTACCTCTTTCTCACTCAGACTCACCCCATACGCAGCACCATACCGCAGGTAAACTTCTGCAGCCGGCTCCGCCGGAGTCAGCAACGTCCCACACGCATCCACAAACAGCGCTTCAAATGTAGGTTGCACATATTCGGACCACCGGTGTTCCATTTGATCCCCATGAACTCGTATCATCGGTTTACTACCACTTGATTTCCTTTCTTCCCGTTGTTGCAGCGCTGCAAACCCGCGACCCATTTCCAACTCTCCTTTTTTAGTACCTTGATTTTTCCTCACGCCCTGCAACAATCCAGATATTCCTCCCGACCCAAGTCGTCGTGCACTGTCGAATGTGCTACAACAACCACGTCGTTGGTGTGCCTGGGCACCATCCATACTGCCATGAATAGCCGTACCACTCTCTTCTGTATGTATTGATTCAGCATCAATTTTCGACACCAGTACACCACCCACTCGCCCCGTAGTATGTTTGCCCCATGCGAACGACGACAGCAGTCTCGGAACACGCCGTCCCAGTCCCATCCTCACTTCCACCTCAACACACCTTATTATTCACTGCCCTTTATTCCTTTACACACAGACACAGAATTATTACTATGTCTGTCTCATTAACGCACTCACTCGCAGAGTCTCGATACAAGTTGAAAAGGAACAACACGAATGACAAGAATTCACCACTCTCTCTCTCTCTCTCTCTCCCACTCCTTTTCAGATTTCCACTCACTACATGAATTTATTCCTTCTCTTTCACTCAGAGTAAAATTTATAAATTTAATAACTGTCGTTATCGGCAGAGTACTAGCGTGTCCTATATGGATAGCTAGATATCCAGGCGCCTGGACAGGTACATATCTGCTGATTTGTTTGTACATACACTGGCCATTCATACTGAGGAATGGTATTATGTTTTAAAATTATAATGGGGGTTCAGGAATGGAGCGAGTCTGGGAAGGGAGAGGGGGTTGGTAAAATCGAGTTGGTTGATTTGTACGTGTTGGCCATTCGTGGAGGTTTTGTATTTACCTCTGATGACAGCGTGCCTGATAGGAAACGAGCGAATCTTCAGAGTGAGTGTTTTTGATTGATTGATTAGTTGATTGCTTGCTTGTTGAATAAATGAACGGATGGATGAAATGGGTTGACTGAAAATGTGTGATGAATTGTTGACAGGCATGTTTGACTTTTTTGACGTGACGTCGCTGTCGAGCTTTCGGAGGAAATTTTATGCATACCAGCTGTGTCCGAATCCTGAAAAGAAGGGTAGGCGAATATGGAAACTTGTGGATGGGTCAAGTGAAGCAGTTAGTGGGAAAGGTGAAGAGGGGTGTAGCGTGCCTGAAACCACAGGGTCACAAGACGTTACAGTGGAGGAAAGCCGAGCAGGAGGCTCAGGCGTAGCGGTTCCAAGTGGTTTCATCTCTAATGACTCAATGATAATGTTGATAACACGGGCAAGGAGTTTCATCTCTAATGAGAATAGTAATAAAACTCTCAACAAGAGGAGTGAAGGATTGATGTCGTCATCCGTACAATGTGAGGGGGTGCTTCGACAGAAAGGTTCACTTGCAGATATAGTGAGGATTGGAACGTTTGACATCGGTTACCCATTTCATCATTGTGAGCATAGTCATCATCGACAGCAACAACGACAAGAAGGATATGGGGCTATATATACGCCCAGAGGGGAAATGTTTCATGGGTTCTTTAAAGATGGGGCAATGTGGGGACCTGGTGTGTATGTGTTTCCAGTGGCAGGAACAGCATCTCAATCGAATGAATGTGACAGAAATAAAAGGCGTGTGCGCTTTCAAGGTATGCATAATGGTAAACCAAAGGGCCTGGGGTGTATGACATGGAGTGATGGGAGTGAAGAGTGGGGGCTCTTTGATGGGTATGAGCTGGTGAGAGAATGTGATGAATCGGAATGCCACGGTGTGGTGCTGGTTGCGGAAGAAAATGCTGAGTTTGCAAAGAGAGTCGTGTCGGAAATTCTTGATGAGCTAAAGTCTGGTCGAGATCATAGGGACGAATGGGAGGCGTATGGAGGAATACTGCTCCAGGATTTGGCATGGTTCTCGTCATGATTTATTCTTGTATATGTATACTGCTAGCATTCTTTTGCTGTTTCTAAAGTAAATCCAAATGCAATAGTAATAATACTAAACTAAGAGTATATCCAGCAAGTTTTGTAGCCATCGGGAGCCTCACGCCAGGGCAAGCCAAGTACTTTGCTTACTTACTTCGCAACCACGAGACTGATACCTTGCACAGGATATCCTGTCCATCGATGGCGACCTATCTCAAGTCATCTTGTCTCCGAGACCCAAGCAGGCCTTGCTGGCGTTTCGACTAAGCGTCGCTGGCCTGGTTGGGACTACCAGATCGACAGGACTCAAAGACTATGCTTAGTAACAAAAAAAGCAGGCACCTGCTATTGGACGACTTGCCGATGAGAGATTTTAATTCACCATAAAGTTGTGATGGCATGTCATGCCAGTTCTGGAAATGTGTCAAGTTTGCTTGGGCTTTCTTGCTTGTATTGTCAATATTTCTTTTCCAAGTCCCAATTACCTGAGACAAAGAAATCTGACTACAAAGCTTTGCCTGATAACATCTGGATGACACAAAACATGCATCGAGATTACCTGCGAGGTCTATCAAACAACCAGTCTCTTGATTGCTTGTCGAGATGAAGAAGGTCTGACCTGACACATGCCATTTCCTTTGACATGCTGTAAAGCTATAGCAGATGTCCTTGCATCCTAAAGTGACCTTGTTCATGTTGGGTGTAACAAAATCTATATAGAGTATAGGGTGCTATGTATGTATCTTGCACCATCAAGTGTAATTCTTTTGTGTTTAACACATTTTAATACAGGTAGTACTACCGGTACTGTAGTAAAATTAAAAAAAAACTGCAAAATCTAAATCGGAAAGGTAGATGCGCAGCAACAGTCAAACGGTCAGGGTGAGTGAAAAAATAAACTTGCAATTTTCCTCTGGTTGGACAATGTCAACCTTGTAGAGCCAGCATGTAAACAAGAAAATAATTATACATCTCAAGTTCCTCCAGATTGATACTGATCACTTCAATGGAGATACCCGGCTTCAAGAAAACTGATTACATTGCATCAGACATTATAATGTTGATCTTAGATCAAGGAACTCTGTGAGAATCATGTCGACACCCTATTGCTTTCAGATAATGAAAAAGCCAGATTGCAAGTGCGTCCGATGCTCTAATGACATGATCACGAAATGTAGAGTAGATACATAAAGATATGCATTGCTGCCTTTCCCCAGCATTCTGGGTCCTTCGAAGGAGTATCGACGATGAGACTGTGGCCCAAATACAAAACCTACAGTCAATATATATATGCGTGCCCTCTCTCCCTGATGGTCGATTGTATATTATATTAGTTTATATATCTTCATATATATAGAGAGTGAGTGGAATTAAAATACGAGACGAGCGACTAAAGTATCTCTCTGAGAGAAAAAGAAATAAACAACCAAGAAGAAAACAAATGAGCATCCTCAACAAGTCTTCTGGTGATGGCTGAATGTTTGTGTCGAGACTTTGGCAGAATATAATGGTAACAGATAGATAGGGTACGAATTGCAATTCAATGATGTGCATTGCTGAATGCTAATGACAATGTATTGCTGTGAGTCGTGTCATCATGCAGTTTCGAGTGCCCTTTTAGAAAGAGACAGTGCATCTGTTGGATCATGGGGGACGATTTTGAAAAAGCAGTTTTGTTTAGTTTTGATCAGACTGGAGAGGTATCGAACGAGCTGAGGAATCAGGCGCAGTCGCTGCTGCTTAACGTCTCGAATTCACCCGATGCGTGGCATGTGTGCGTGACGCATCTGGAAGGGAGTCAATACATGGAAGTGCAGTTCTGGTGTCTACAGACTCTTCATAGTATTATTCAGTCTTCTGTGTACGATGAGTTGGAGAGGCAGGCGAAAGAGATGGTGAAGCGTCTTCTGCTGTCGATTGCTCTGCCCTGTGCTGGGCAGAATGAGCAGTCGTCACGTGGTCTGCGTTTGGTGGCAGCGCCTGCGTTTCTGAAAAATAAAGTTGCTCAAGTGATTGTGGCGATTGCTGGTAGGGAATATCCGAGCACATGGCCGGGATTTTTTCAAGAGATTTTGACTAGTTTGAATCAGAGTCCTGTTGCTATAGACATGTTTTGCCGGATTCTGCTGTCCGTGCACGAAGATATTATCAGTCTGGAAGTGCCGAGGTCTGCTGAAGAAGCAAAGCAAAGCATGGCATTTAAGGATGCAATGAGAGAGCATGCGTTGTCGGATATTGCGGTGTCGTGGTGTCAGGTTTTGGTATTGTTCAAGGATAGTAGTCCAGATATTGTAGTGCAGTTGTTGAATGCAGTGGAGCGTTATGTGCCTTGGATTGATATTGGTCTGGTGGCAAATGATAGTTTTATGTCTCTCTTGTTCTCTGTGTTGGAGTGTCAGCATGCGGACGCGCAGTCTGCGGCTGTGGGGGTTCTGGCTGCCATTGTGAATAAGCGAATGGATTCTGGGCCAAAGCTGAGCCTGATTCAGAATTTGGGGATAGTTCCCATAGTCGCGAGGTGGTCAGAGGCTGGCATTCCAGGAATGAAATCGGAAGAACATGAATTGGCAGTTACTTCGTCAAAGCTGTTGACAACGCTTGCGACAGAGGTTTTGGAGGCTTGGAAAAAGGTGGAGAATAGTGTCCTTAGTGTGCAAGCGGTTGGTCTGGCTGTTGAACAGGATGCAGCAGCGGAGGCGACGGCAACATGTGCCATTGCGAGTGGGATGATGGATCAGCTTTTTCCCAGTCTAGTGACTGGTTTTCGCATACCTGATGAAGAAATTTGTGAGACTATTTCGCCCTTTATGCTATCTTATATCTCCAGGGTTAGGATGATTTCAAAACGTAATATGGCTAGAGGCGAACACACGGAAACGAATGGAATGTCGCGTACTCTAGAAACTCAAGTATCGGCAATTCTGGAAGCTGTTGCTGTGAATGCTAGGTTTGCAGATGATTCATCGGTGTATCCCGTTGATCCCGCCTCTGCAGAAGAAGAGGTTATTTCCCAAGAAGAAGAAGGCAATGTTGCCGCCAGGCGGCATGAAATGTTTACCCTGTTTAGGAATGGAGCCAAACTTATTCCATCTCAGGCATACGAGCTTGTGGCAAAGAAAATGGAGGCTTGTTTCAGCAGAAGCGCTAATGTGAATGTTTCCTGGCAAGATGCAGAGCTCGCCCTAAGTTTACTGTATCAGGTAGGAGAGGGAGCAACAGAAATGACGCTAAAGCCAAACTCTGGCCCTCTGGCAGACTTGGCAGGGGCAGTGATTGGTATTGATGACAGTATAGCGTACCATAGGCTTGTGGCCCTGGCATTACTGGAAGGGTGCGCGAGATTCGCTAAAGCTGCATTGCATCAGCCGGGGCTGATTCCATTGTTGGCTGGGAAATTCTTTGGTCAAGCAGGTTTAGGTCATCCCTCGAGCTCTGTGCCACCACGAGCTGCATACTTATTATGTAGAGTTACAAAAACATTAAAGTCCCAAATGAATGCTTTAGCAAGAGATATCATTAGAGCTCTTATACCACATCTGAATTCGATTGCGACAACACCATTGGGTGATACTGTTGGCTTGGTTGCTGCCGGTGCATCCAGCCAAACTGGAGCATCTGGAGCTGGAATTTCTGGAGCAGACGATAGAATGTATGCTTTTGAAGCAGCAGGGATTCTGATTGGAGCAGAAGAGTTTGAGGAGTCTGAGCAGATAGAGTGGCTCAAGACCTTGTGTCAGCCACTTGTTCTCCAAATGAAGGATCTTTCTTCCCAATCGGGGGGTGCATTTTCAACAATCTCGCTTCTGCAGCAAGCTATTGAAGCTCTTACGAGAATAAGCAAAGGGTTTTCTCCAAAACTGTGTGCTTCTAGGTCTAGAGTTGCTGAATCATTGACTGCTCCATTAGAACCTGCGATGAAAACCCTTCAGGCATACCCTGGAAGCAAGCATCTTCGTCTAAAGTTCCTTGCATACGTTCATAGACTGGTCGAATGCATCGGAGTAAACATGATACCAAACTTGTCACCCTTATTATGGTCATTACAGCAAACAGGAAACGATGCAGGAGACTTTAAAGATGTCATGGTACTGCTGAATCAGATGGTCTTGAAATTCTCCTCAGAAGGACTCGTGAGCATCATTGAGGTAGGGGCGTCAAATTGTTTTGTTCACAATTATTACAAGACGCATGGAAAAAATAATGACGTATTGGAGGTGATTATTGCAGATGATTGTCCCAGAATGTATTGGCAAAGTACATACTCTCCTGGGAGGAGACGAATGGGATTGGTCTGGAGCCAGGGCATTGCCCGCAATGTCATCCTCTCCGGCTACTTTTTCTATATTGCGAAGTGGCCCAGCACCAATCGGTAGTACAGAAGATCTTAGGGAAAAGGCAGAGCTCCAGAAATCTTACTATACCTTTCTGCATTCCTTGTCAGCGTCAAACTTGGGGGATGTGCTTCTGAATCCAAATGAAGTCACAGCATTAATGGATCTCATGAAAGGTGCTGCCACCCATGTCGATCCTGGAGTTCGAAAACTTTGCATTGCAACTCTGGGTAAATTGGCTGTACAGTGGACAAATGGAGGTTCATGGTCTCGTGCTGTGGAATCGTCTACATCATCTGCACCTGTACCTGTTCAAGGCTCCAATGCACCAAGGCATTCTTCTCAAGCAGATACCAAGTTAAATTCAATCACAGTCGAAGGCCTGAAGGAGTTTCTTCTCAGCCAATTCGGTTGCGAAGTATTATTGGAGTCCTTAACCGTGAGAGTGGAGGCAGGGGGGGTGGATATCAGGGATGCAGCAGCAATCTCACTCCTCACAGAAGTTTCAACACAGATGAAGAGCATGCATAGTATTGGAGGAGACGAATACCTTTCAAAAATCTTCCAATGCTCAATTTCAAAGCTTGGCTGGCCCCATGACGTGGGAGAACAGTTGGCACAGCACATTGCCCAGTCTGGTACAAAAGAGTTGAAAGACTATTTAAAAGCCTTATTGCTCGAATATCGAAAGATGTCTTAATTTATAGTACAAGTTTGTTATTATTACTATCTGAGAGACTGTTATGCATGTACAGTATTAATAAAAGAAAAAAAATCATACTCATTAAACAGAAGGAATCAAATTCCTTAGTATAACCTGTTAATTGCTTGCAATGCCAACGATATTCAAAATCTGCAACATACCAAAAGAAATCGAATCCATGAATACACATTTGCACTATATCAATTTAAAGTAAAAAACAACTTAAACGCACGTTTAAGAACATGATGACAATATCCAGATAAATCTGCACTGCTGCAAACACATACTCATCTGGCGACATTTTGTGCTGCCCTTTACCAACCACCAGTTGAATATCATAGACCAAAAACGCAGCAAACAAGAGCGCAATTATCACTGAAAGTGTGAGATACCACCATTTACTAACATAGAAGAATCCCACCAAAAACGTGATGAGCGCCATGAAGAGCACCACAAAGGCTGCCATACCAAGCACATGCCCCTTCTTCGTAATGTCCCATGGAATAAACAGGGCCCCCATTGTAAGACCAAAAACTGACCCCCCAGTCACAGCAAACGCTACAACCACCACGGAAACATCCCAAAACGCCACAATGCATCCCACTTGAACAGACATGACAAAAGTAAATGCAAATAATGCCATGTAATTCCATGGATGTTTCCTCCTCAGAGTTGTGGAGCACATGAGAGCAATAAGCATTACAAAAGTCAGCGCCCAGGATGTATAAAACACCCATCTACCATCTCCACTCTTGTAGCACACAGCATCAGGGTTCGTAATTTGCACTGACGTTGAACAGGGCACTTGGACTCCAGCAACATATTCCCTGACTGGGTCGACAAACATGAACACACAGGAAATGCCAATCGTGATTGCAAGCTGAATGAACACCAGCACAAACACCTTGCGCACAAATGCAGATCTCACTTTCGTCTCGGCAAACGCAGCTGCCGCCGTTGCTGCATTTTGAGCTTCCACGTCGAACCCTGCAGGCCGCTGAGGCTTCCCATACCCAGACATCACAGACCCTCCTTGGCCGTAATACGATGTTGCTCCGTCTCCTGATGGATATCCCGCAGGGGGAGGAGGATAACCATACGGACTGCTCTGCTGTTGATAGTAAGGCTGTTGCTGCCCTTGCCAAGTTCCGCTCGACGCGTTGTTCCAACCCGACATGTCACTGTTCTCTCAACTGTACTATATGCCACCCTAAGCTTCCTTTGTCTCTGTAAATTTCCTTTTCCTGATCAATACTATTGAAAACCAGAAATCGATATGTAGCCCAACCCGACCAAGGTCGTACTCCTGGTCTCCAACGATTAAACGAACAAACAATCTCTGTCGAGTCCACCACCTGCTCCGTATGCACAGCTCGATAGAGTCAGTTCCCTGAAACAAAATCTGACAGATCAACAAAAGTTGGATGACGTGTAGAGGAAATATTTCGAATTGATATTCTTTGTGTAGCCCCATGGCATGAGCACCCCGGTCATACCTTGCTTTGGCAGTCAAAGGCAAAGTCCAAGACCAATTGGTCCCAATCCAGTTCACATGGCCATGTGCATGGGGTATCGTTCTGTAATGAGGGCGATTTGTCCTCTCTTTTGTTCGGCACAATTATCGTCATCAGTATGATATAAATATGGGCAATGGGGGAAATGGATTTCTGTTATATGGATAGTTATTGTATGTTCAAGTGCAGCATAGCAGTGCTCTGTCTGGATCATTATGGGCCAAAACAAGACTTCATTTTCACCTTGAAATTCACCTTTTTGCATTGGTGATTGAAGCGAAATAGGAAGAAAAACAATTTTATGAGCAGTGATGGAACTAATGTACTAGAATATAAAAATGAATGGATTGAATCGATAGCGACATCTTGCTGTTGGCATGTCATGCAAGAGTTTGGAGAGCAGTGCACTTGCTGTAGTGTGATACAGTACAATCATGAATGGAAATGATTCAATAGATATAGAATAATAGAAATGAAGATATAACTATCAAATCAATCATGTTTCAGAAGATGGCAAACGATCCGGTGTTGACTGCAGTGTCCCTGTGGGGGGCATGCGGCGAAAAAGACAAGGAAGAATGCCTGCTTCTCGGGAGAGGGGAATATTCTGCAGCTCTGGAAAAAAGTCTTACAGTATTATCGTTGGACAAGGGGATGGAGCCGATGGATTTGTGGAGTGGGGAGATTGCAGACCATTTGAAACTAGACGAACAGGTGGAAGAGGCGTATGAGATTGTGGGTGTTTCGGCGCTGCTCATGTTTTGTCAGGCGAATATGATTGGATCGTACGTGGAAAGCGATGGTGAGTATCCATGTTGTCCAATGGACGTTGGAAGTGTGCTGGAGAATGAAGTAAAGCGGCTGGATGTAACTGACCAAGGGAGTTTGCACTTGGCACCATCTTCAGTACTCGATCCACAAAGAGAGAGACCACATGGTAGTGAAGGAATGGATGATGCGCGTGCTTTGAATATGCTCGGGGGTAATGGAGAAGATTTTGTCGGCAAGTTGTATATTCCTCAGTATCTTTTACTGGCGAAATGCTGTTTTGATGCTCTGGTGGGACTGGGTAGTAGTGACAGGTTGGGACATGTCTGGTGGCGGTTGAGGGTGTCTGTCCTGCGGCAGAGGTTCCTGGCTGGATTATCGAAATCAATATATGATGATATATTCGAGGATATGTGTACGTTGAAAAGTGCTATAGCGGATCATGATATGCAAGGTAATTTCAATTCGGAGGAAAGACTTGTAATGGGTGCCCTTCATCTGGAACTTGGCAATGCGGAAAGGATCTATGGACACATTGAAGCGGCCAAGAAACATGTGGAAATGGCATCTTATTGTGCAAATATAGACGCTAAATTGACTGGAGCTCTTGGAGTTAGAACTGTGCATCAACAAGATCCACATGCACAGCTGGTAGTGGAAATAGCCGATGTGAGAGAAAATCGAATCGAATGTGTGTCCAGTAGATTGTGTGCAATGGGGAGGCACGCATCTGACTTTCTGGATAGCAATGTGCTCCATCTATCTAAACTTTTGGATGAGAAACATAGCTTGGCAGGCCTAGATACTGATTCTGATGTTCTCAAAGGACCAAAATTGTTGGGAGGGGGGTCAAGTTCCTTGCAGAGGAATGACTTGAATGCTCTCCAGCAACTCGTGCTTTTGTCTCAGTGTTATCAAGTCAAAAAAGGATCCTCCGCTGATGGTACACAGTCATGGGAAATGGCAGCATATATTGAAACGATTTTATCGCAACATGACTCTGACTTGGAAATCCGTATCGCTGCGCATATGGAAATGGCAAGGCTGGAAATTCCAAGGTCAAGAACCAGGGAGCGTGCTCTTGTGACATTAGAGGCGATAAAGGAAGCAAGGATGAATCCTAGCAAATCAATACATTCTTTTGATAGGTCAAGGTATATTCTGTTGTTGTTTTTGGGTGTCTTGGTATTATTATTATTGTTATGAACGGCAATGCAACCTCGAATATTTGTGGATGCAGGTATGCTTTCAGCACAGCAAATCCTTGTCGATCGCTGTTTTTGAAAGAGCTTGGAGAAGCGTACATATCTTGTGGTCTTGTGGGTGCAGCTTTGCCTCTTTTTGAAGCAGCAGAAGTATGGGATAGTCTCATTGTCTGCTATAGACTTCTGGAGAAGACTGAGGTTGCAGAGCAACTGGTTCGTCAGCGGCTAGAGATCGTTCCAAATGATCCCAAATTGTGGTGTACTCTTGGCGATCTTCTGAACTCAAATGAATGCTATGAGGAGGCTTGGAAACGCTCCGGTAATCGAAGCGCTAGAGCTCAGAGATCGCTGGCTCGGTCTGAAATGAGATCCGAACACTATGAGAAAGCTGCACAACATTGGAGACTGGCTTTGAACCTCAGTCCTCTGCATAGTGAGGCATGGTTTTCGCTAGGTTGGTCTTTGATGAAAGTAAAAGACTTATCAGGTGCAGCAGAGGCATTGACCAGGCTGGTGCAGATGGAACCTGACGATGGAAGGGCCTGGAATAATTTGGCCATGGTCCATATGAAATTGGAGCATTGGGATGAAGCGTTTGTTGCTTTAGGCGAGGCCACGAAACATGCTAGGGAAACATGGCAAATGTGGGAAAACTATGCAGCTGTAGCTATCAAAGTGGAAGACTATCCAACCGCGTCACGGGCTTTGGACCACATGGTGAGCTTGACTCGAGGTGACAATGTCGGCCTTGATGTACTTGGATCTCTCACCACTCATGTAACTCAGCATCCAGAAGACAAGCATTTGGTTGAAGGACTGGGTAAAATATTCAAAAAAATCGCTGCGAGCTCGAAGGGCTCTGGGGTAGCGACGTTTTGGGCTTTTTACGCCCAATATCATGATACTCTTGGCAGCAAAGAGGCGTCTGCAGAGTGCTTGTCAAAACAGCTGAGATGCCTTCAATCTTCTCGATGGCACGAGGAAGAGGGCGCGTTTATACAGTACTCGAAAGCATGCTTAGCGTTGGTGAAATCATATATGGCCAATGGCAATGCAAGAGAGTTGACTCAGGCGAGAATGCTCCTCAGAAACACTGTGCAGAGAGCAAAGGAGTATTTCAGTGACCACCAATGTTACACGGAATTATGCGACAAGCTTGAAGAACTCAAGTCAACACAATAGCAGAGATTCCCCCGACGGAATACAAAACTATTTTATTTTCATCTTCTATTAGAAGCCTTTAAAAGGCCTATTTATACAATCTGTTCGTGGGCAATGTAATACATTGAGAACGATCTTCTGAAACAATTGAAAAGACTAGAAAAAGTCATTACTAGTACACGTCAGGATTTGATCGAGACACCATGGTATCATCAGTTGACGTAGCTTGTTTTAAATGTAACTGAAGCGAATAATTCTGCATCTCCAAGTTCTGACATTTTTCTTTCAGCGCTTCAAACGCACTTGCAATGTCCTCTGTACCACCATACTTTGCATTCATCTCGTGTAGCCTAGCATTCTGTATCCCTACCGCCCGCTTTAGTAGAGCATTCTCTCGTTCTAACTCTTGAATCTTATCGTGTGGCTTTGAGTGCGACAGCACAGCTCCCTCAAACTCCCCCAGGAGCTCAGTTGCTTTTCCCTTTGCATCATCCATATTCTTCGCAACCGACATTTGATGCACCAACAAGTCAACCCACTCTTCTGCAGTCTTTTCCCTTCCCCTCGGCCCCATCTCTTCTGATTTTACACTCACTTTAGCTGCTTCATCAATTGTTTGCTTCTCTACTAATGCAGAGCCACCATTGAGAAGAGACTCTCTCTTCATCAGCTGCTCATGACTCTTTGATGGCCCGGGCGCTGACAACTGCAGCTCATTCAGGCGCTTAATAGCTGCGTCTATATCCTCTCCATACTGATCCAGCACTCCAGCAATTGTTTCATCGCTCATCGAGGGAAACAGTGCTTTCAATGCTACAAGCACAGTCGGGCTGTAACTGTTTCCTGACCTGAGAAAACCGTGTGCCGATTGACGAACGCAGTCGACGTCCTCTTCAAACCGACTACGCTTCTGCGCGTTTCCAAACTTATTGCTATTAAAAGTATTATACTCTCCTAGGGGCGTACGTTGGCACTCCGACAACGTTTTGTCGTCAATGACTCCGTTTTCACAGCACCCTGACACCTCCTCGAATCGACGACGCCTGCAATGCTCTTTTTGCTCTTGTACCCGCTGCTGCTCAGGCGACGCAAGAGCCACAATCATTGTTGTGTTTCTATCTTGACGGTAGGAAGGTCCGCCTTTGTTCCCCCCCCCCCGCGCCCAGTTAAAGAGAATCTTTTGTTCCCGAGCCCGTGTTCCTCACCAATATGAACACCTCGGCAGGTCTTTATCCAGAATTTTATCTATCTCTCAAGAATATATTAAAGCTGATAGAGCGTTCAGTATTGCTGTGCATCAATTCAGCAACACTAAACTCCACTCCGGCTCTGTTGTCGTGACACACCAAATCCGGTCACCTTGCCTGCCTATACTCTTCTTTCTGACAAGGAATAGAACGTCCAAACTCGATATTTTACAATTTTAAATACATTGAGGTACCTGCGGACACGAGCAACGCTGTTCTTTAGTCTGGGAACGTCTGAACATGACGCATCTATCGTAGTTAGTTCGTCCCATCGTGATTGCCCCTGGACCGTAGAAATATATGTTTAAACTTTGGCATCTCCAGGGCTGAAGCCCTCGAAGGACCGACCCAGAAGACAAGATCTGTATAAGACCTGAATTAATTTTCTCGCTTTTTGGTGTGTATTTTGCGGAATAGTTCCATTGGTCGACAGGTTTGTTAGTATTGCCATTCAGGGCAGAGAAAGAGCGTCGTTAGTAAAGTCGACGTGGTGCTGCTGACGGATTCCTGCCTTCTTTAGCTGGCGATTAGACAACCGCTTTGAGCTGTGTTTCAAAAATCAAGGCGTTAAAAAAACAATAAAAGGAACAGTACACGAAAATCAGTCAGAATTGACACGCGATAACAGGTTACTTCATAATGGCCCTGCTTTTAGAGTTGGCCGTGAAGCGCCGCGCGGTCGCTGCATCAAGAATTATTCCTTGTCTATCCTGGACAAATATTATATCAAGTACATCGTCTGAAATGAACAGGGAAATTGCTACAGTTGCCGGTATCCAGGAGAAGAAGGAGACATCTACTCTGCTTGGTGTTGTGAAAAGAGAGTTTGCCACCAATAGTCATGACATTTTTAACGTGGTATGTTGGTATCCTTCTTTATTTTGATACATGTAGAATGTTACGATCTTGGGGTAATCTCTTGTTTTGTTTCGCCCGGCTGGATTCTGTGTTGTTTTCCAGGCTACCTTAAGATTCACCAGTAGTAATAAATTGATTGATTATTCGCAGCATCGAGACGAACCTCACAATAACGATGAGACAGAGTTTGACTTTACTCCGGAAAACTACAAACACGTAGAGCAGATATTGTCCAGGTATCCATCAAACTGGAAGCAATCTGCTGTGATTCCATTGTTGGATCTTGCCCAGCAGCAGAATGATGGCTGGTTGTCTTTGGCAGCCATGAGACGCGTAGCAAAGGCTCTAGACATGGCAGAAATTCGCGTATTCGAAGTTGCTACTTTTTATACCATGTTTAATAGGTCGAGAATTGGGAAATACCATGTCATGGTTTGTGGCACAACGCCCTGCATGTTGCAAGGGGCAAAGGGTATTTACGCGGCGCTCAAGGATCAGTTGGGCATTGACTATGGCCAAACGACATCGGATGGCTTATTTACTCTTGGAGAGATGGAATGCATGGGTGCTTGTGTGAATGCACCCATGATCGCTATTGCGGACTATACCAAAGGTGTGGAGGGGTTCACCTATACATACTATGAAGACTTGACACCAGATGATACGAAAAATATTATCAATTGTCTTAAAAAGGGAGAGACTCCGCCCCCTGGATCGCAACACAGGAAGAAAGCCGAGCCCGCCGGGGCAGTTGTGAATGGCGCCTGGGTTCCCGATCCTCCAACAGCTCCAGAAGGCCAGACTTTGACAGGCCCTCCCCCTGGACCGTACTGCAGGAGCCTGGACGAGCCCAAGGCAGAGGCACCCTGATGCTGTTCTTCGATAGCATGCTTGTATTTTTCATATCTATTAATGGTTGTTCTTTTGTCTCGCTCATGCCTGACCACTGGATTGTATAGGATTCCTGTGCGTCTGGAAGGCTGCAACTTACCTACCTACATTTGTTATGCCTTGGTTTAACAGTCACAGCCTCAGACCGACTGATTACAGAAAAATCGTCGCCATTCCTTGGCCGTTCCTTCGCTGGCAAGCAACTATTCGAATAACATACATCAACTTATAGTGCAAACAAGATCTTTCGATCACTTATTCACATTCACATCACCGCCAGGCCCTCGCGTTCTGGCCGTTTCTGCCAGGAATATTCCCAAGGACCTCAGATCCTTCCGATCAATTTGTGGCCGATAACGTAAAACAATAGATGTGTAACGTAATCTTAGGGGCTGAGACACAGTCATTAATTGTTTCCGCTAAGAAGCAATTTGATCAACCCTTGATGCACTCATCGAGAATCATTCCTTGTCTTAGTGGGAAAATTGAATTTCAGACGTTTGTCACGCATGAAAATGGCCAGGGACAAAGATGACTTGTCAGATTTGTCCCTCTGTTGGATCCCTCCTGTCGACAGCCACATCAACAATTCTTCGGTCGTACACCATGTACGACCGAGGAGTTAGGTCAAGGAGATGATACCCTCGCGGTTGTCGATGTTTTAATATCCGTACCATATCATCACTTGCTGCATGAAACTCTTGATATGAAAACATTTTGTAATCTTGGAGTCAATATAGTATAGCATACTGGTACGTGTGTTGTAATGTATTGTCATCGGTTTTCGCTGCAGGTAGCATTAACTTGCGGCACTTTGTGTTGCTGGTTAACGCCCGCGTTGACACATAATGCGTGTTGGTTACAGGTTAGAAACGAAACGAATGCCATATTATTGGTTAAAAATACAAGATACAGCGAAAGAGAGGCGTTAATGGAGAGATTTCGGAACGGTCCTGGAGTGCCTGACGATGTGCCCGAACATCGGCCGGGTCACGGGGCGTCCCACCAAACATTGTCAATGCTTGATGGGGAAACGGGGAATGGATTAGGACATCAACAAGATTCTGCTCTGGTGTTGCTCCTGTTGCAAATGCTGCAACAGCGCAATAATGGGACAACAACAGTGGGTCAGAGACCTGGACTGCAAACCCTGCTCGAGGAAGAACGACGAAAAAGGTTGTTACAAGCTCAGTCCAACATCGCTGATATGATGCACGTCACAAATAAAAATATCGAGATGAGAAACACTGCACAGCAACCGCATCAATACCCGTCCATTGATATTGGAGGAGCCAGGAGCGCCTTTTCCAAGCCAGTTTCTGGACGACAGATGACAAGCCCTCCTCTTGCATATGAAGATGGCAGCATCTCCGCATCGGGCTACAAACAAGATAACCTAAGAGATAGTAGGGCTATCGATGCTATGGCCTTGATTAGCCAGCAACTAATGAAGCAAGAAAACGAACAAGCAGCTGGTATGCACCTATCCAGAGAGCAACATCCATCAAATTCGATGTTGGTGCGAAACCATCAATTTATCAATACGAATCCGAGATCTATTGTTGAGCAAAGACTCGCTCAGGATCTGGCTTCAGGGAAATATGAGAATAGCTTACAGGAATATGTTGGCTGGAATGGTGCATCCCATCCATTTGATGTGCTCAGAGACCGTCTGGTGGAACAGTATGGGGCTCCGAAAGCCCGTATTGAACGAAAAATAACAAACTCGTCGTATTTAGTCCGATTCAACGTGACTTTGAAAATGGCTACAAACTTGTTTCCTCTTGCACCAGACGATATCAAGCCCAACAAAAAGAGTGAAGAATTTCAATCCCTTTTCAAGCATTCGATCATGCTTGTCGACGTTTTTGGAAAACATTACCCAGTTCGATACGAAGGAATACTGTCTTCTGGTCAGAGACATAATCGCCTGACTACAGGCTGGTGCTCAGCAGCACGTAGCATTGGTTTGGATGTAGGGGATGTTGTGGTCCTAGAACGCTGGACGGATGATAGAACTCACATCCATATATGGGTGAAGAAGGTTAATGATCTCGAGGAACAAATTGAACCCGAAACAACAAGAAAACGTAAAGCACATTAGCTTCAAGATTTGTCAATAATGTATTGGTAGTGATTATTCATCAATCAGTTGGCTTGGTGGATTAAGCAGAGAATCCATCCTCTTTTTTCTTCTTCTTTATGAGTATTGCCATAATAGGTGGCGCTTCATATTTTCAAGAGACTTCTTTCTCTAAATGTATTGTACCAGTTTTTTGTGGGTAGCGCATTGTATATTGTGACAGGTGTCGTGGGTTTTGTTGTTGACCCAGTACATTGACTGTTGCAACCACCATTGTTGCAGTTGCACACACCGGCCTGGGTTTCTCTCCGCCGTCGCATCCATATTTCCTTAATACTTCTTTTTATATTACTTAAGAGGCATATCATGTAAATACCATTCCGTTTCGTAATGCAAGATCTCGCATGTACAAAGGTGATGTGTTGCTTCCTATGAAGTGAAAAACAATAATCTGGTGCATTACATTGTATGCAAGTCAAATATCCTATGTACCATACACAAATATGTCATCATTCTATAACCATAGCCTTTTTCAACAGTCCAGATACAGTGTCTGATGGCTTTGCTCCAACAGACAGCCACTTACGAATAGCAGGAGCATTCAGATTTGCTTCCTTCTTCATTGGGTCGTACCACCCCAGGTATTCCAGAGGAGCCCCATCACGGCGCTTTCTAGAGTCAATAGCTACAATTCTGTAGAATGGCAATTTCTTGCGACCCATTCTCGTGAAGCGAATAGCCACTTTGTTCTCCACCACCAAAGGAGCCCTGGCCAGAGCAGCCTGCGTTATACCAGCGCATTGAATTATACGATGATCGTCAGCACACCAATATTCCATACAGACGGCAGATAGTATATATATTCCGGAGCATCACAACAATCTCGCCAAGACAATACAATCCTCTTTACAAAGTATTATTATCACAACAAAGCGGCCGAAATGCCACCACCAACTCGTCCGCAAGGCACGATTCCCTCCGCCCAGTATTCCCTCATTCTCTTCCGCATCAAACATAAACACCGTATATTTTGAACCGCCATCAAGACAAGAGATCCCCATTCCCATCCCCGCCTCCGACACGCACGCACAGACACCCTGCCTCCACCCTCGCAGCTACTACCACCGCCGTGCTAGCCACTCAGATTCCCACAAGTCTTTTTATTAACCAGCACATTGTACTATTTAATAATATTGCATGTCATTTAGTCCACCAAAAGTACCCATCACCCTCCGACGCACCGTCTGCCTCTGTTGCGGCAGCAAGCATTGCGTCTGCGCAATGTTGGCCTTCATACTAAGAGCATTCATCTTGTTTCTATAAACGCAATCGCTTTTATTAGTCGAGATATAATCGAAATTTCTTTTTCTGAAAAATGCCCTGCACTGCCTCCCGCCACACGTACCTTCATATAAGGCTGACGTTACATGCACAAAACTGGATAGACCTGCGACCAAACACATTGGCATGTTGTATCTGCACAGGCCAACTAGATAGTCAAGTCCACCTATACCTATAGGTGGAGGCCCACACACATATGTATGCGACATTCTTGTCGCTCGTTAGCAATCTTACTTGCGTCTCCATCTTGGCAACATCCATCCTATCTACAACTTGTGGTGACTTGTCAAAGGGTGTACCATATTCTTGTAGTACCCAAACAATAGTCATTGATGCACAACTTTCTCTGTTGTCATTGGCGATGTATGACAATTCTAACCATTGTAATAATGATGATCGGCAGACCACCATCATCTTTGGATGATGAATCCTCTAAAGTTACAATCCACAGGCAGCTGCTGATCTGCAGATCCAAACATGGAGCCTCGATCGAGGACAAGAAAGAGAGAGTGCCTCTTTATTGGCGCCCTATGTAGAAAGAGGGAGGATATTGTTTTCTAAGCAATTAAAAACTGTTGCAGATTGGATTCAAGCCGGGAAACGTCACGAAGCCCGGAGGCGACTGTGTTCGATTACTCGAAAGGATCGATTCCGTTGCTGTCTGTTACTCGGCGTAGTTGGATATTGTAGCGTGTATCAGATTTTTAGGTGTACTATTTTGCGCAATAAATATATTTTATCGCGATATCAAAGCGCGAGATAGTGTGGTTAAAAGTGCGAGTTGGAGTTTGCAGTGAAGAGGAAGTTAGTGACGCAGCGATGGCTCGGTTTACCTCGCACCGTTATTTGGTATTTGGCTGCCTGGAAATGCCGATAAATATGACTTAGTGTTATGTTGAGGACAATTTCGTGAAGCGGCTTGGATGGCATGCGAAAATTGAAACCTGCTAATTCGAATCGGGGGAGCAAGAAGGGCACCACCCTGAAACAAGCTGCAAAGCCGAGGTAAGGAGGTGCTGGGACTGAGGAAGGCGCTAGCGTGGGCATACTGGGGTACTTTGACTCAATTGATAAAGTGAAGCATCAACAGCGGGAGGAAGGACAGCAGCATCACGGGGGAAAGTCGATGGAATATGCAGATGATGACGGTGCTGGGTTGGTTGGAAATGGTGAAGAGGATGTTGTTGGTGAGCCAGTGGTGGCAGACGTTAAAACGAGTTTGGAGTGCCTGAATGAGTCGGAAAATATGCCTCCTATGAGCCAAGATGCGCTGATGGATGCCGGGCAAGTGGTGTGGAGGAATAGTCCAGTGCAGGACACGGTGAGGGTGTGTTTGGAAGGGAATGAAGGCAGTGGTCATCCTACTCACGGAGCGTCGGGGCAGAGTGTTGGGAGCGATGGGGCCACGTTGGAGAAAGCTTTGAATAAAAAGAAGTTTTTAGAAAGTAGGCCAGTGATTGAGCATGCCATGCCAGGTGGGAGCCTCAGCGATGACCTGGGGAATATAGAAGATGTGCTGCAGAGCATGCCTGGACTGGTTCCTTCAGCCAGGAGGAGAGGGGCGAGGTTGTCAATAGACGGCCATCAATCTAACAGGTCTCATCATAGGCTCTCTGTCGAGCGGTCGCATGCAGTGGACTCGATGTCATCTGTGACAACATCGTTTGTGGGACAATCAGATGATGCAGGGAGGGTGCGTGGGGTTGGGGTCACGCCGCAGATGAAGCGTAGCAGGCCCTTTATGACCGATAAAGATGGGTTAAAGAACAAAAAATCGACTTCGCTGGCTCTGATGAAATGCTGTGATGCTTTGCAATCCAAACTGGATAATCTAGGAGAGAAGAGAACAAAGAAATTGACTCCACCAGTAGTGGTTCAAGGGGCACAAGGCAAGGATAAATCGAATGTAATCAAAAGCGATATGCCATCTGGAAAAGCAGATATAACTGATGAGATTATCGAAAAAGCCATGACTACTGCTGAACCTACATCTGGCATCAAAGACCAGGTTGACATGAATGCAGTCCGTGGAATACCAGAGCCCCAGAAATTGATTGGCAACTCGTTTCAAGCACAGGAAAAAGACGGAGACTGGGGAGATGATGATGATGGAGAAGATGATGACGATTTGTTGGGTGCTCTGGATGCCATGGAAGCAGCATTGATAAAAGAAAGAAGAGATGACCCACAGACAACAGACACCTCTGCATGTGAAAGTCAATCTGAACGATTTCAGAGATCAATTATCCACCATATAGTAGTGTCCATGTCTAGGACATGTACTCCTGATGGTTTTCCAGAGGTCATTTTGAAGGTTAAGAATGGGTGCTCCAAGGTATGTAATTGTCCTGGACATTGTGCTGCGAGTCAACATTGAGGCAATAATTGATTACAATCTATATTTGAAACATATATCTTTGTTGTTTTGGTGCAGAATATGGGGTTGCTGCACCTAACCACCCCGTGGGATGATGCTGACTATCGTCCAGGTGACCCTGTCAATGTGATTGGAGGCAAGGAGAGAGTAATCGACGGAGAATGTCACTTCTACCTAGGAATGCAATATGGAGGATATGTGGTTCATTTTCCCGATTTGCTGCTGGGTGGTACTCGCGTCACTTCGTCAGGAGATTGCTCTAGACGTGGATACCTGGGTGAGAGAGTTGCAGGGGAAGGCACTACGGCAGCATGTCTCAAAGGTACAATATATCATTCGATGTTTCAACAAGCGCTTGCAAAAGGATATAGAAGAGGCGATCAGTTGAAATGTGTGGCTAGGGAAATTATCGATTCAATTCCTGAAGCTTTGTTGGATAGCGAATTAACCCCAGAGGAGGCAGAGGGATGGTTGAGGGAATCAATCCCATCCACACTGAGGTATGTGTGCGACCTGATGCTTTTTATGGATGAACTTTTATTTGATGTACAAGTTGTAATTTTCTTTCTGCAGCATTTTAAATAAATATGTGAGGAAAGAGCCTAATCATAATACTGTATGCTCTGCTCACAGCGCCACCACTGGAGTAGATAGTATGCATGCTTGTATCTCTGGCGTTGTTGATATTGAGGAATATGTACTGGCACCCTCATATGGTCTTAAAGGATTTGTTGATGCAAGCGTATCGATTCGAATGGGGTTGAAAGATGTGGATGGCAAGTCCCATTTGACACAAACTGAATGCTTCTCACCGCTGGAATTGAAGACTGGACGGCCTCGAGATGCCGACGCTGCCCAAGTATTGCTGTACCTCCTGCAGATGGAAGAGAGGTATGGATCATCGATGACCTGGGGCCTTCTCTTGTATAAGGGTACGCCAAGCCCAATTGTGATTAAGAAGCAGGACAATTTAGTGTCATGTCTCTTGGCAAATAGAAATAGATTGGCTGCAGCTCTTGCCCGAACAGAATTGCCACCTTTGACCCAAATGAAGCATTCTTGCGAGCACTGTTTCGAGCGCAGCCTTTGTGCACTCACTCATGTGTCAAGAGAGCAAGGTGATATTGATCAGTTCCTTGAAGGCCTACCAAGAGGCAGTACTACGTATAAGAATCTTCATTCTTCCTACGAATTGGAAACATCTCATCTCACAAAAGATGATGCCGCGTTCCTTGCAAAATGGGATGAGCTTCTGGACTTAGAAGGCTCTGAAGGGAATTGTAAAAGACATGAAATATGGTCAATGGGTGGGCCTGAGAGAGAATACCTTGGTCGCTGTATTTCAGGGCTGGTTCTTGTCGAAAGCAGGAAGGCAGAATGGAACGGCCTTGAAAGGAAGGGTATGCTATACACATTTGTTAAAACAGGAAATAAGAAAATTCTTGGTTGTTCAATGCCTTATGGAGAGCCTCTAATGATGAGTATTGAAGGGGGAGTCATTGGGGTGTCTCGTGGACATCTTTTTTCAATTGACATGGAAAGAGTTATCGTGCATACGGATAAGCCACTTAGAAATGGAATTTTATTTCCAAATAGTACTGAAAAAGAGTTAAATATATCCAGTGCTTCCAGATTTGTATGGAGATTGGATAAAGAGGAGGTTGGAACTACTGCTCCTCGAATGAGGGCCTTCTTGTTTGGGCTGTTTGAATTCTCGGATGACCCAGAACTCAACGCGAGAAAGAAGCGACTGAGAGATCTGATTGTCTCATTGAAAACACCTAAAGAATCGTCCCCTCTGAGTTCACGACAGGCAAATGCACTGGCTAGTCAAAAGGCAGACCTAAAGCTGAATGATGAACAGGAATCTGCTGTTGCAAGGGCATTGGGCGCCAAGGACTACACTCTAGTGCTGGGAGTTCCAGGGGCTGGTAAATCTACTGCTGTTGTTGGAATGATTAGAGCACTAGCTGAAATAGGAAAGAAAGTTCTGTTAGTGTCTTATACCAATTCAGCAGTAGATCATGTGATGTTGAAACTTGCTTCCATGGGTTTCGACAGATTTGTCCGTGTTGGTAGACAAGGGAGAGTTCACAGAGATTTGGAAGAGTTTACACCATTCGGGTCTCGTTATAATGCACGAACACCGTCTTCACTAGCTCAGTTGGTTGATAATGTCCCTGTCATTGGTGTCTCAGCACTGGGGACAACAGATCCCCTGGTTAGAAGATGCCACTTTGATGTATGCATTGTCGATGAAGCAGGCCAGATCACCCTGCCTGCTATTCTGGGCCCTTTAATGAGAGCAAAAACATTTGTACTAGTTGGTGATCACTATCAACTTCCGCCACTGGTCGTCAGTCCGGCGGCCGAGAAAGCAGGCTTTGGGGTTCCACTGTTTGCGAGGCTTGCTGAAGCTCACCCAAAAAGCGTAGTTACCTTATCTAAGCAATATAGAATGTCAGAAGAGATTCAGAGTTTGTCAAATAAATTCATTTACTCAGGAAAGCTTCAATGTGGTTCTAGGGGTGTTGCCGAGGCAAGGCTTGATATCAGGGAGGATGCATTGAATGCTGCATTGCAGGTCTGCTCCCAGATTCAGGGCACACAAGATCATACATGGCTGTACCAAGTACTAGCTCCTCAGAATCCTGTAGTATTTCTTGACACTTGCAAAGCTGGAATGAGGGAATTCAGTCGAGGTGATGTTGTTGAGAACCAAGGCGAAGTTAGAACTATTTTCTCAATCATTGAGACTGCATTACGTGCTGGAGTTCCTTTGGAATCTATGGGAGTAATCTCGCCATATCGCAGCCAAGTGTCACTATTAATAAATGAGTGTAGCAAAAGAGATTTATCTTTTGATTGTCTGACAGTTGACAAAGCTCAGGGAAAAGATAAAGATTTCATCATAGTTTCATTGGTCAAATCAAATGAAAACAAAGCATCTGGGCGCTTGTTGGAAGATACAAGAAGAGTGAACGTCGCTATTACAAGAGCGAAATTCAAATTAATTCTCATCGGCGATTCTAATACTCTCCGAAATTTATCACTGTTCAACAATATTATTGACTACTGTCAAGGGAACCAATGGAGGGTAGAGTTGCCGCATACATCATGACAAAACATGTAAATTATCGATATCTACATCATCAACAACACCCTGATGCCCCACAGGTCTGAGGGATGGTTTGACCGCTATTTCCACAAGATGCATTATTATGCGAAGTAGTCGAGTCTCCAGACTTTCCAGCGTTTTTGGCGACAGCATTGGACAAGGCCAATGCGTCACAATGAAGAGGGTACACAGTTACCATGTAGCGAGCGGCCTGCAATGGAGTCAATATTCTCGAAATCGTACAACAATTAAGGTCCATGACTGACCTCTGCTCCCTCCTCAAATTATCTTTAATCTTATCCAAGATGGCACCAAGTTCTGCATTATTCCTTGCCAATGGAAGATAGGTACCAGATGACATAGTATGCATCCTGCCCTCCAATGTACTATCTTCTTCCGGGACCTTTGAAGTATGCGGAATCATCATTGCCATGGCATCTAGATTCAATCGTTGCCGCTCTTCATAGATATCCCTCATCTTATCAAGATGGCTTTGCCTTAGAAGCAACAAGTCCTGTTCTTGGTCGTGCGTCATCTTCATCGCTGACAAAGCCTTAATCCAAACCTCAGCATTCTCACTTCCAATACGCGATTTACTTTTAGAATCACAAGATATCAAATCAAGAACCTTGACACCTTCCGCTCGAATGGCAGCCTGGCATAATTGACATGATCGCCCAACAAGGGTTGCCAGTTCTGCCAGCAACTCATCCTTGAGACTCATTTCATCCTCCAGTAAGTTATGCTTCTCCAAGAAGGTTTTAAGAGCAACAATTTGATCGGAGAATCCTGTCTGGAAATCGATTCCTGTCAGGTCCCTTGGCAAGATGTCACAGGAAATGGAATTTCCAGCTTGTGGCTTTTTTTCCTGCAGCATTGGTAACGCATGACCTTCGCTTTTCAGGCTCCCTAAATTCCCGGAAGAACCCCCATGCTCACCAGAGTGGAAAAGGGATGCTTCAGCTTGGGCGTCCAGCGCAGCTTTCAACCTCTCCAGTTCCCTTTCCTTTGTAACCACCTGAGCTTGCAATGCAGAATTCATTTCTTCAAGCATACTATTGCGTTTATTCAAAGCCTGCAAGTTTGCCAGCTGTTGTTCCATATTCTTTACTGCCTTTTCCATCTCGACATATTTTTGCTTCTTACGCTCCCTGTACCTCTGTTGAGCAATTTTATTTGCTGCCTGTTGTTTCCCACTTTTCCCACCCCGGGCATTCATCTTTTCAATCTTGTCTCCATCTCCTTCCTGAGCATCCATGCCGACCCCAAAATCCATAATTGCAGCATCCATATCTATATGCAAATTTCCATCCGCACTCGCTCCAAACTGCCCACTCGTCGCTGGGACTGCTGGGATCCCTCCACCTCCGTTTCCCCTCGATCCAACCATTTGTCGCTTATTATTTCCATTCACCATTGCCTCATCCGCTGTATTTTCTCTTTTGCTACGATTAGTCAATTCATTCACGTATGTCCCAAAAAAGTCATCCACGTTGTAAAATCTGCAGTCACGTTCATATCACGAATCAAAAATACAACATCCAGTTGAACCAAAACAACTGACACCTATTTCCTTTTCAAAGGCATGTTCGAGAGCAAACAAAACTTACTCTTCAGGAAGAGTTAGAAATTCTTGCAGATTTCCTGACACGCCCACAGCAGGAACCTCAGGTGCTTGCCCGTCGCCTGTCATCTCCTAAACTCGCTTCTCTCCGGCCCAAAGGCAGAAAGCCTCCTTGTTTTCTAAAATAATACGGTAAAAAATTGATTGAATCACCACTGATCGAAATATCGTCACAAATGAGACGGTATCCCAAGTTATTCTGCCTACTAGGTCTCTCGTCACGCCAGAGAGAATATCTTTTTGGACGTGCGAGTCTCGCTTCTATGCACCTCGATTCCTTGTCTTGGACAACAAGAAAAAAGATTGCAGCCACAATATTCAGAAGTTTTAGCAGTGACGGGTGGATGCGCGCGTCAGATGGATTTGAACCTGGATGATTCTGCTCGGTCCAAACCGATCGATCTTGGCGGTACAACTGAATTGTACTGCCGTTGAAGAGGGCATGGTTTGGTCGTTTCATGTTTCATCAGAAAGGAATAATGTGCTTGTGGGTTGTTGTTGATTCAATTAAAAATATCACTGAGGATAACAAGGTGCTGGACATCTGTGGGAAATGGGCGAGACAGCAACTGCAGTACAGTCTCGAACTGCACTGGACGAACTGGATGACAAGGGAGCTTTTAAACGCCGTGACTCTGTGTATCGGGATTCTATCGCACCTGGAACTCGATTTTCTCCAGAAGAGAATCGATATCATCTGTATGTGAGCTTGGCATGTCCGTGGGCGTCTCGGTGTGTGGCGACTTTGTATCTGAAAGGTCTAGACCACGTGATCGGGTTGTCTGTCACTCACCCGACCTGGGGCAGGACGAGGCCAGGAGATCCGGAGGATTTGCACTCTGGATGGCAGTTCAAGTCTGAAAGCGACCCACCTGTACCCAATCCTGCTGGGTATGGGGAGTTTTGCTGCGATGGATGTGTGCCTGACTCTGTGAATGGAGCTGCTTTCGTTCGAGATTTGTACGAATTGGCTGGGGATACGAATGGGAAATACACAGTTCCTGTGCTCTGGGATAAAAAAAATCGTACAATAGTGAATAATGAGTCGTCTGATATCGTGAGGATTCTGAATAGCGCGTTCAATGACATGGCAAAAAATCCTCAAATAGACTTGTATCCACAAGAGAAGCGAGAGGAAATCGATGTAATGAACGAAAGGACGTATCACGCAATCAATAATGGTGTATATAAATGTGGATTTGCCACATCTCAACAGGCGTATGATGCGGCGGTAGATAGTCTTTTTGAGGCTCTTGACGAGGTTGAGAAAGTGCTGCAGAAGACGAGATATTTGTGTGGGGATGAGATGACTGAAGCTGATATCAGGCTATTCGTTACTTTGATTCGGTTTGATATTGTGTATATTGTCTATTTTAAGACTGATAAAAAGGCAATACGAGAATATCCTGTGCTAAAGGAGTATGTGAAGGATCTGTACAGTGTTCCAGAGATTCAAAAGAGTGTCAACATTGATCACATCAAGACTCATTATTTTACAAGCCATCCGATTTTGAATGCGTATGCGATTATTCCCAGAGGACCGGATCCCTGGTGGAGCGAAGAGCATAATAGATACAAAATGACAAAGCAGCCAGTAGCGTGGTCTGTCTGATGCAGCGTTTATGTTCCTGGCTCTGAGCCTCCAGGGAAGCGTTTCAAGGCGTCCTGGTCTCCTTTGAGATAATGTCGAATGGCTGCTTCCATTCTTTCAGTCTTATCTGGATGATAATTCATATGTACCATGACTGGAAGAGGTTGCTGTTTCTTAGGCATGTTACGTATGCGTTTGAACAGCACTTTGCTGTTCATGAATTTCTCAATCTCCATTACCCTAACAGATACCTGTGCCCGTTTCACAGGACCATGCGTCAGGAAAAATATCTCTTCGTTGTAGACGGATTGGTCCCAGGCATTTTCTTTTCGTAATCTTTTGTAAATGTTCTGCATGAGAGCTATGGTCCGTTCATTGGCCTTTAGATAAAACAATCCAGAGTTTAGAGCCATGTGTTGCGTCCCTTGAGCATATCTGGACCACCCCATCGATTCATCGTCAACCCCATATATCGCCCCGTAAGCTGTTGAATCATCATAACCATCAGACATGCCTTCTACATCGCTATCTCTATACAAGAAATCCATTGGATCTTGAACGGTAACAATGTCAACATCACTCAAAAGCACATTCCATCCTAATTGCAAGAATTCTTCCAGAATCTCATACTTCATGGCACTTATTGCATGATTGGCCCCAGTCCTTTCCTGAGATTTTGGAATCTACATTGTGCACAATTTTAATTTTTTCTTCGGGCAATATATGTTTTATGATGATTCTTTCTTGATTATTACCCACACATGATAAAATTGAGTTGAACAACCCACAAACGTACCACCACAGGTCTATAATAACACTGGATATTATGTTGCTTACAGTAGCTTTTGAGCTCTTCATCGATTGCAACTACCATCCAATTTTTGCTCTTAATCTTTTCAACTGCCTGTAGCAATACTAGGTATGTCTGTTCTCTGGGCTATACAAAAAAATGTATGCAGCTCAGGCAAGGCAAGTCACCACAAAAACATATGACTACCGTCGCACCTCAAGCCAATACACCAGACTCTTCTGATGAATCAAGTTTATATTTGATATAGCAATCATTACTTCTCCTTGGGGTGCAACCTGTTGCAGAACGCGATGCAATTCATTTTTGGGCGTCCCGGTCCTCAACACCTTTCTGTTGCTGGTACTTTCCTTCACAAGATGCTTATTCCAACCACCAGAATCCAAGGAACGAGCCGATCGCTCAGTATTATAGATATATATTTTAGTCATCAGCAAAAAACCCAGGCAGACACCTAAACCTACAGCTAGGACAGGCGTCTGAGCCATATTCCCTTTCGCTGGTATCAGCAAGTTGGTAGAGATCGCTTTCTCTGTGTTTCCCCTCTCCAAGACAAATGGTGTAGGATGAGGAGAATCTGTTTTGAATTAAAACATTAAATATGAGAGAATTCTTGACGACTAGCCCTTTATGACCAATGTATCCTCGCCAGTGCCCAACCAGACCAGTTGTTGTAACGTCCAACGACTCCTTCTTCGATGCGTCAAAGTAACTATGACTGCACGAAGTCTCGTCACAGTATCAATCCTACCTGTATAAAATAAACTTGGAGAGGCTCAAGTTGCCATCTTTGAAGACTGTGCTCCTACGTCGGAATCGGGCATTCGACTGGGAGAACTACTCCGGAGCTGGCTGCAGCCCCGCACTGGGCCATGCATGGCCAATCAGAGGCTGCATTTGTGGTACTCTCACCCGGAGCTCTGGGTACTAGATTTACAATAAGAACTGAATTTTCTGTATATTTTTAGATTATTAGACACTAATTACTCAGACAAGACCCGTTACATAGGGCGGTGAAATCAACTTTCGGCAAGACCCCACTGCCCTAATCTAGGAATGTTCTTTTAAAAGATAGTTAAGGTCCCTATTTCATTCCGTTATGGAAGATGAAAGTTTAGCAGATAAACCATGCGTACGTCAAAATGCGATGTCAAGCATGGATAGTGGCTGCGTCGGTTTTCAAATGTTTTCAAGAGAAAAATGAAGACGAAAGTTTTGAAATTGCAAGTTGGTATTGCGATTTGGATAGGATGCATTTGATAATATGTACTTATTGTAATAATTTGCAGATTTTGAGTGACGAGGAATGGGAAAGGATCAAAGAACGAGCGAGGACGAAACTGGAGCAATCTGGTTGGGTAGAGGACGTCAGACAGCAGTGTCGAGGTGCGAGTGATTCTAAATATGCTGATTCATAGGAATTGAAAGGACAAGGCCGTAAATGTTTGAGTGAAGCATTGGTGGTTTGGGTGTATTGCAGAGTTTGTAAAGATGAATATGGAGGAAATGAGGCACGAAGTGATGGTTGCTCATGTAGAACAGGAGGCCAAACGTGCAGTGCCTGATCACGTGAAGGCTGAACTGTTATCTCAGATAAAATCCATACTGCAAAACAAAAATATAGGGAGGACGAAAGAGGAGCATTGTGAAACCGCGCAGTGAATGGCTGTGTTGTTCATTTGGTAGCAAAGTTGGGTTTGCATAGATGTGGATTGTGCCAACGATTGTAGGAAAAAAACTGGATGTGAGTTTGCCTATGGATGGAGAAGGAGTGACGATATGGGAAGATGAATATGCTGGTTGGGTGCACGCGGTCGAAGGGCGTATGGTAAGCGCTATACGATTGGAAGAAAGGTTGCATGGTGAGGAGGGAATGCAGTTTAGTGAGGAGGAGGGAAATCGTGTGGTCTTGAAGCAAGATGGTGCAACCGATAGTGAAAGTACCAGTAGTTATAGCGAAAAGGAATGGGATCAATATTTCTTGGCACCTGAAGGTCCTCAAATACGACGTGTTTGTTCTTCACCAGACGGTGTTGCCGGGATGGCATCTTTTACAGCATTACAAAGAGGCAGTTCCCATGTTGAGGTATTTCAACATGCAACTGGACAAATGTTTGTGCTATATCCTCAAACAAAGGAAGCATTCGTTGTTGGTGTATTTTGGATGAGTGACAGGACTGTCGTAGTGGTAAGCTCTCATGGGGTTGAACTGTACCATGTTGGGGGTGAGGAAGTGGCTGAATTTTGCAATGGAGAGGCGTGGAAAATTTCCACGGTACAGTGGTTTCAATGGTCTTTCCCTTCAAAGCTTCTTCTTCTTGGTTGTGGATCCAATGGGGCGAGAGTTCAAGGCATGCAATTGCTGGCGTCCGGAATCGTTAGGCTTCCAGATTTGGATTTATCACCTCCATGGGGATCCCCTGTGAAAATAAAAGGGAGGATCAGTGCACCTTGGAGGCTCGCTAGCCACAATGTATTCATACTGCTGTGCTATGAAAGAATATTTATTGCATATTGGGACCCCATAGGCAACAATGTCATGCTATTTCGTGTGTATAAGGATGCCATGTCTTTGGTTGCCAGGATTGATATCCCTGTCTGCAGGGGCAGAGTAAATATTACAGTAATGGAGAATCTCATTTTATTGCATGTCGATAGAGAAGAAAATATATTTGCTTTTGATCTAGCAGAATACTCGACTTATTATGAAAAGGTTAAAGGAAAACAGGACATAGGGAAGACTGATTCCGGTTCATTGCTCTGCCTAGATCCAAGAAAGGTTCTTGCTGTGCAACCTCTTTTTATCGCGAGTTCGTTCTCGGGACTCGGGGCAGGATTCTCTCCGATAAAATTATGGGATAATGGTCTTGCTATGAGTGGTGAAGATGGCTCGATATATTCCCTCAAAATGTCGATCCAAGAATGCAGAGAAGCTGTTTTTCACGACTATGACAGACTCTGTTGTTTTCTTCATCACAGGATATTGCCATTGGGAGGACATTCTCCGGCTGTCATTATAACACGTGTTATACAATTATTAGTCCAAAATCGACAGGATCCGAGCCGTTTTAGTACCATCTTCGACTCGATCTACTGCTTCAAGCAGCCCTTGATAGATCCCACTGATGTAGTGGTTGAAGCAATGCAGCCTCTCCTGCAGTCTGATATCGGGATCGAAGACACTGATGAACAGCACCATCCAGCTCTTAAAGATTATTCGTACATGAATGCTATCTTATCAACTCTTTTAAGTGCATGCTATCGATGGAAAGTGCCATTGAATACCCAAACAGTAATCTTTGAGCTTTATTTGCATATTTTAGAGGGCTTGAATGCCTTGGAAAACATGCCACTTTATCTTGCATCTTTCTCCAAATTATTTGATTCTGCCATCAACGCATACATCTTGGAGAATAAAATGCAAGTTTTAGGAAGGGAGAAGCAACTTGAAACAAAAAAATTCTACAGGTATTTCCAGTCTGCCCTAGAAATGAGAAGAAGGTTGAAAGACCCAGCAGGCCTTTGTCGAGTTCATCTCATGTCTGGTAATATATTACAGGCATTACGTTTGGTGCAGCAAAACCATCTGCAAGGTGTCATTGACAAATGCATGTGCCTGGAATTGGTGTGCAAGTCTAGGAAACTGTCTCACAGGGAACTAGAGCTTCTTGATGCAGTATTTTCCCAGAGCTAGACAAGATTGAGTTGAATTCATTAATGTTTGATATCAATAATAAAGCATTTTAATAGGACGCTACACATATCGAATGAACATTTCATAAGAAAAGATACGGTCGTAGAGTCAATTGTGTGGTACATTCAATGATTGTGATGAGCACAGGTACTGGTACCAGAAGCACCGGTGCTATCCATACAAAGCAACTTTGGATCCAGGAATCAATAGACAAGCGACGTTTGCATATCCAAACATTCTAAATCCTCAAAGTAAGGATATTATTGCTTTCGACTCTGGATACTTTCGAGTCAATTGCTTTTCAAACACAGCCGGCGTAAGGAAAGCGTATTGTTGTTGGCTCAGAACCCAGAAGCGAAGAACTTGTTTTGCAGTATAACAAGGATCACGCCTAAAATATATATCACACTGGTATTAAAATACTGAATAATGTTATCTGTTGGCCATAAATCCCTGTTTTGGCCTCAAAATGCAAACCTGTATAGTCATGCAAGGCATGTGCCTTTGCCAAGTGGTTGCCGCACGAGGATACGCAATGAGCCGCTCAATTCAAGACTGTCTGTAGATAGTCGGAATTACCTGTGTAGAGCCGAGCCTGATGAGGAAACACTCCGTGCTAACAATAAGGAGTACGCTGCGCTGTCGAGCTCCATAGAGGTACGAGAGTCCCAGTCTTGAATATTGTCTGCTCGTTTGCAAGGCTTCGATGGCATGAACTGGATCGTGAGACGAATCTATTGATTTTTATTGCAGAAAGAAGCGTCTGAAGCAGTAGAGAGTTTGCAAGGGACAAGCATTTACCTTGTTGGTATGATGGGCACTGGCAAGTCAACAATTGGCAAGATGATGAGCCAAGCACTAGGATACTGCTTTTTCGACACAGACTTTCTGATAGAACAGCTAGCTGGAAAATCAGTAGCAGATATATTTGCTCAGGATGGTGAAAGCGACTTCAGGGCATTAGAAACAGAAGTCCTACAGGAGCTTGCTCCATTTGCTAGATGTGTTGTTGCCACAGGTGGAGGTACACCATGCAAGAGTCAGAACTGGGGGCACATGCAGGCAGGCATATCAGTATGGTTGAATGGAAATCCAGAACTATTAGCTGCTCGTGTTGTAAAAGATTCGAAGAATGATCGGCCACTGGTAGAAATTGATAATGCCGAATCAAAATCTGCCGAGGAAATTCTTGCTGCTACAGTTGAAAAATTGCGCAATCTTTTAGAGAAGAGGCGAGAGCAGTATGGATATGCAGATATAACGGTATCTTTGGAGCAGGTGGGAGAGCAGGAAGCCTCTCCCGCTGTCATTGTACAGCGTATATTGGCAGCCATAAATGATAGGATACGACGGGACTCAAGGGAGCGGGAGGAGAGGAAGAAATTCGAGATTGTCGATGACAAGCTTCCTGAATCCATGAGAGTAGTTCAAAATATTAACGAGAATTCCTCTCAAAAGCAACAGGGAGGGAGCTCAGATCCGTATTTACCATAATTGTTCATGATTTTTTCCCCCTAGACTGGTGCTGTAGTTTGCAACAACTGTCACTCTTTGTGCGACATCAATTTTTCCTTTACAACAGATATCGTCAAACTTTTCTTTCTTCTCAAATGAGTTCTCGATGTATATATAATATGATTCAAATGCACATTCCAGGAATTTCTGACAGAAATCTACATTTCCTGACTGCATGAAAGGGCAGCACCGACCAACTCGACAAGGACAAACAATCTTTAATTTTTTGCATCTTTGCCTGGAAATCGGTGTAAAACTATAAACAGTCTTACCTGCACTAGATTCTGCTTGTTCAGTCGTAAGGTTACTTTTTCTTCAAGGTATATCCAAATGCAGCGCCTTCGGGCATTGCAGCGATTGGCAGGGAAATCGTCCAATTCTAAAGGGATCGAGATTCCTTCAATAGGAATTCGTGGAGATAACTGGGCTTGCTCTTCTCTCAGGCTCTTTTCTGCCGAGCCAGCGAAAGATGACGGACAGCCAAAAGAAGAGATGGTCGAGGTGACTGTCAATGGCCGACCTGTTTCGGTTCCTAAAGGGTCCAACGTTCTCCAGGCTTGTGAGGCTGGTGGCGTCGATATTCCGAGGTAAGAATTAGATTTGTAGTGTGATGGAGCGTCCGACCTGTTAACGGGGTTTCCTCAGTGTCCGTGTTAACCCTGACCTGAAAATTAGAGGCGATTGAGGAGCGTGTGGCTGATCATTTTATTGTTCCTGTATGTGTAGATTCTGTTATCATCAGCGCCTTTCTATCGCTGGGAATTGCCGCATGTGCTTAGTGGAGGTGGAGAAGAGTCCTAAGCCGGTGGCATCTTGTGCCATGCCTGCGAATCCAGGTATGAATATTAAGACGGATACTCCGCTCGTGAAGAAGGCAAGAGAGGGTGTCATGGAATTCTTACTTGCAAACCATCCTCTTGACTGTCCGATCTGTGATCAAGGAGGGGAATGTGACTTGCAAGACCAGTCTATGAATTTTGGGTCTGATCGAAGCCGGTTTACTGAAGTGAAGAGGGCTGTTCAAGACAAGAATCTTGGGCCTCTCGTGAAGACTGTAATGACTAGATGCATTCACTGCACCCGATGTGTTCGTTTTGCAAAGGAAGTGGCAGGCATTGAAGATTTGGGTGTCACTGGAAGAGGCAGGGACGCTGAAATTGGTACCTATGTCGAGAAGACAATGCAGTCAGAACTCTCTGGAAATGTTGTGGACTTGTGCCCTGTCGGTGCGCTGACGTCAAAGCCCACTGCATTTACATTTAGAAGCTGGGAGCTAAGGAGCACAGACAGTATCGATACGAGCGATGCCCTTGGATCAAATATCAGAGTTGATGCCCGTGGATCTGAAGTCATGAGAATCTTGCCAAGAGTGAACGAAGATATCAATCAGGAATGGATATCAGATAAGACAAGATTTCAATTTGATGGATTAAGATACCAAAGATTGACTGTACCAATGGTGAAGGATGCATCGGGACAGCTGCAGGAGGCCAGGTGGGATGATGCTTTGGCAGCTGCAAGCAACGTCCTGAACAACACTCCAGGGAATGAGATTCGAGCGATTGCCGGCTCACTTGCGGATGCAGAGTCTATGGTGGCACTGAAAGATTTAATGAACAGGTTGGGATGTGGAGACTTGCGAGTACGTATTATTTTTGTTTCTGCTTTTTTCCCAAGATGATCCTCTTTTAATCTTTTTTTGATTTGCTCTCTCTCTCTCTCTGCTGCAGCATGAATCTGGTTATAGTGAAATGGATGCTGACCTGCGTTCTTCATATATTTTCAATTCTTCTATCAGTGGTATAGATGAGGCGGACGCAATACTTCTCATTGGAACAAACCCAAGAGTGGAAGGCCCAGTATTGAATGCTCGCATCAGAGCTCAAGCAATGTTTGGGGTGCCAATATCTGTGATAGGGGCTCCTAATGATCTAACATACCCATACGATCACTTGGGAGAGAGTGCAGATACTCTTGATGCGGTCTTGAAGGCGTCATCTCCGTTGATGAAAACTCTCAAGAGTTCATCTCGCCCAATGTTTATTGTTGGGGCTGGTGTCTTGCGCCGAAGTGACAGAGATGCGGTCATGTCAAAAGTCTATAAGCTCGCTGAGAAGTCTGGTGTAATAGGAAGAGATGATGGCTGGTTTGGGCTTAATATACTGCACGATTCCGCATCCAGAGTAGCAGCAATGGATGTTGGTTTCATGCCAAGCGTTGGTGCCCGTGCAAGCACCACTTCCCCAAAGGTAGTTTATTTGCTTGGATCAGATGATTACGCGGAGCAAGATGTACCCAAGGATGCAATTGTTATTTATCAAGGACATCATGGAGATAAGGGTGCGGCTCGTGCAGACGTAATCCTTCCTGGTGCAGCATACACTGAAAAATATGCAACCTATGTCAACACTGAAGGACGGGCTCAAACCACCAAGAATGCCTCAGCACCAGTAGCTCAAGCTCGAGATGATTGGAAGATTATTCGTGCTTTGAGCGAGGTATGTGGCCATACCATTCCAGTCGACTCGTTGGATGAGATGAGAGCACGTGTTGAGGCTGTTGCCCCTCATCTTGGTGCCCGGGGCCACATTGAAACTCCATTCGATACCTTAATTCATAATGGAGAAGTGGGGAAGATTTTCGCAGAGAAAGCTAAAAAGTCTAGGGTAGACAATAAAACCCCACTAATGACATCTATTGAACAGTTTTATCAAACTGATGCAATCAGCAGAGCAAGCAAAACCATGGCTCGGTGTGTCAAGAGCAAGCAAAACAATGCCTCCTAGATCTTTTGTAACTTTTTGTGAAATGCTAAATACATCAACTATACATATACTTGAATATATCATCTATCTCGAAATCGCTTTATCAAGTATCTTACAGGCAATGGGCACAGGGAAGCTTGAACAACTCAGGTGACAGTTAATCATATGGCTGATTTTTTTCTGAAAAAGAAAAGCACCGGACAGCGAACTGAGCTCCTTCTGTCAACGTTCATTGTTCCTAAACCGGCCATGAACCATGAGAAAGGAAGAAAAGAAAAAGATGTGCGAAGCAAACACTCTACCACTGAGTTAAATCCCCGTCAGAAATACTCTACAGAATATGCTGTGGAGATTGCAGGAATCGAACCCGCGGCTTTTTGCAACGTTCGATCAACAAAATCTCAATTCATACAGAACAAGTAGATGTGGAAAAAAAAAGCCTACGCCGTCGAACTTAATGGTTGGAATTCGGATGTCTACGTCATCGCACATACGCAGATATCGAATCATTTGAGCATATAAAAGAGCACAATCGATAATCTGTCGATCTGATGCCGTGTCAGGCCATCAGGCATCCCCAATGTGGTTGAACAAGAGGTTGGAAAAGAGTCGGCGAATGGAAATGAAGCGAAGTTCTGCACTGGAAACAGCCATCAAGCAATGCAATGGTATGTAATTAAATATTAATGGATTGGATAATCGTTGCGCAATGTATTTATCGTGAAGCAATCGTTCCTCCGCCTCTTGCAAGCGATCTGATGGATATCCACAAAAAATCTGTGTGTAGTTGTTAAATCGCAACAAGGGTTGAAAAAGCAACGAATTATATGAGATCTAGAAAACAGGAAAATTCATAACGACAAGGAAGGATACAACATCGAACAAATACGTTTTTTCATCAACATCATCATCATCATCATAACATTCGTTCATCTACAAGATGTAAAGCACTTTCAAAACACCTTCACTGTTGCCAACAAGAAGATGTTTTGAATGTCTCGACCATGAGACAGAGCTCACAAAAGTCTTTGGTTTCCTTTCAGCCTCTTGCTTGGAGTTCTCGTACTTATCTCCCAAGCTATGGCGTGCCACAGAAAATGGAAATGCTCTGTAATAGCAATGGACAGAATTATCTTCAGAACCAGTTGCAATAAAGCCATCAGGGTGGACACTGAGACCAACAAAGTTTCGTTCATTTATATGGCCTTCATACGTCTTATCATGAGGTATTCCAACAGTCATGAATGGGCCATCTTCAATATGGCGTTCAGATACATCACTGATATCCCATGTGCGAATTGTACTGTCAGTCGAAGCACCAACAACCGTGTTGGCATCAAGAAATCTCACATACGACAAGGCCCGCTTCGAATCTGTCAATACAGCAAGTGGGGTATCGACTTGCCTAACGTCAAACACGTAATTGTTATGATTCGCACAAGCAACAGCCAAAATGTTTGCATTGTGTGGGCTGAATTGCACTGAACATGCATTTGCAGGCGTGTGAAGACAAGCGATAGGCGACTGATGATTGATATTCCAAATTCTAACTGTAGCATCATCAGATGCTGAAGCAAACTGCATGGGATCCAGTCGAGAAAAATCAACACTCCATACCCTTTTCTCGTGCTCCTCAAACTGACAAATATCTGCACTGGAACCAGTAGAAACATCCCACAATTGCACCAGACCATCATAGTCAGATGTGATGAGGTATGATCTGATGTATGAGTTCCACGACACGGAACTCAGTTTTGACCTTGTAGTGGCCTGCCAAACAGGGAATTGAAGCGCTTCTGGATTGTTTGTCATACTGCTAAAATCAAAAACCTTTACTGATCGCGACACCGACACAGTTGCAAAATGGCTATCATCTGCATCAAAATCTGAGCAGCAGACCATTTCTTGTGGACTCGCCATGCTTCCGGATCGGATAATCGACATGACTGAGAAATCGTTGACTTGTGACAAGACAGTCAAACCCTCAGTGAACTGTTTCAACCCATTCGAACCATCCATTTCTGCTGAGTCTTGTTTTCTAATATCAAAGTACATATCCTCCAAGACATGTCTCTTCCCCACCGAGTTGAATGCCTCTGGAATGCAAACCTCTCCTGGGGTCCATTTACATCTCTTTTTTGTACCTTCTTCATCAGGTTCATGTTGCAGTTTTGCAGCCATAGACTGTGATAGGTGTTCATAATCGTGTTTCAAAGCATTCACTTGATTCGTTAATTTCCTCATTTCTTCAAGTCTGGCATCCCTCATTAGCTTCAGAAAGTCTCCCGCAAAAGCCAAATCTACATCCTTGCCATCCGCACTCGGAGCTGCCATGGCAGATGCAGCGCTGGCACTCCTTGACATGTCAACAGCTTTCATCACCTCTTGCAGAGGCTGTTCTGTCATCATTGGTGCTTTTCTTGTGGCCAACTCAAATTTATCTTGACTTTCTGTGCTCTGCGCTTGCGGCACGGTCGTGACAGCGCTCCGTTTCCTCAGCACATGCTGCCAAATATGCTGTATTTCCTTTTGCGTAACAGGTTTCACAAGGTATTCTTCCGCCCCACCTTCGACACATTCATATACTGTTTCGCCGTTCTCTATTGACGACATCATCACGACTGGAACCGATCGTAGCGCGTCCTCACTTCTCACATATTGCAGCAATTCAATCCCACTCATCTGCGGCATTCTCACATCAGTCAGCACCAAATGAAATGTCCCTGGAGCGTTAGAACGGAGCAGTTCCATCGCCTCAGCACCATCTTCAGCTGTAGTAACTGTATATTTACATTTTTTCAACAGCGAAGATACCACGGTCCTCGACATGTGCTCATCATCAACCACCAGCACGTGAATGTCTTCTGGCTTCAGGCTCTGCACCCGTGCTGTACCGCCTTCGCTCCCATCCTGCCCTACTGTTACATGCTGCCCTGTACCTTTAAAATCAACCGTAGTTGCATTGAGAGCTTTTTCAATACAAGTCTCCAGTCGTTCTTCCAGTATCGCATGCCCCCCGGAGTTCGAAAGGTCTACTTGACCGCTGGTCCAAGCATTCCGTCCACTCTCGCAGTTTCCACCCATAGTATCCCAATCCCTCGGGTGCAAGTTCTTTTTCTACTCGTTCAATGTAGTTCCTTCCTTCTGTTTGTTCGTTCGATTCTGTATTCGTTCCCGTACAGTAAAAGCGTGGTCGTAGTACTTGCGCTTCCGTCCACCCCCAACGTTCCCGGCTCTTCCTGCCACGGCAATATCAGCCGTTGATGCCACCAACCATTAATCAACCAATAATTTTGTGCACTTTCTATCGATAGAAAAATAGAGAATGTTGGGCAGCCAGAGAGATATGAATCTGTACGTTCTGATTTGACGATGATCTCTTTACCTGTTTGTTGTTCTTAGTACGGTCAAAGAGAGCGGTGGACCGGACTAAAAGAAGACAATTGATAGGCGAGGGTCTTTCTAAGTTTTGGGATTGCAGCAGAATTGTGTCAATACGATGCACATGTGCATCTGTACAGAGAAGTGATCTGCAAAATCAAATCGCTTGAAAACAACTATATCAATTAATTAGCAATGCTGCGAATTCTGGCTCGAAGGGGGATTCGGGGTCTATTTTGCCAGGCAGAGCAATACGGCAAGTGCTTGAAGACCGGCGAAAGTTTCCTTCAAGATGTAGGAGAGAAGAATAGGGGTTTCATGAAGCGTGCTATTGCTACTGATTCTAACTCACGATGGGCATCTGCGCAGCCAACGGTGTATGAAAAAGTGTGCGTGTGTGCCTTGGCATCACCTGCCTGAAAGTACAATCTTTGTTTTTAACCTGTCGGGTGACGCCAACTCTGCTGGTTCTACTGTTTTATATTGTTGATGATGGATCGATATGATTTGGGTGTGTAGTGTGGAAATTACTGTTATTGATGGTGAAGGCAAGAGGCACGTAATTCCTGGGCTGGAGGGGCAAACCGTGGCTCAGCTTTTTGAACAGCACACCGACATTCTTGGTCGCCATGGTAGGTCCAATTGTTCTGTACAATGAAATTGATGATGGAAGTATATTATTGCATTTCGGGTTGGTGGCATTTGTGTGTTTGTATCGTTATTCTTTTCTATGAATTGAGAATTTATTTGTACATGATGAACAACAGTACTGCATCTTGGGCAGCATGTTAGACGCTTGTTAATCTTGACATACACACTAACAATAATGATATAATTAAATTCATGCGTGGAATTATCATGCAGCTGTTGCCGGTAGCCCAGAAGGACGAGGACGCATGGATGCCCATGTCAAAATACCAAATGAAATGCTGGATGTTATTCCTCCACCCACAGGCGATGACAAGGCAGTGATTGAAGAGTTGGCTGATCCAGCTTCCTTGGATAAACACTCTCGACTAGGAAGCAGGATTGTATTGAGCAAAGCATTGCAAGGAGCTGTTCTTTCCATTGGGGATATTTATCCATGGAAGACACTGTAACTGATTGAGATATATTTATTGTTTTGATGTATTTGTGAAAATTGTTGTAATAGTTCTGATAAGCAAATAGTGGTACATTTGTTTTCAACTTGAAGGAATAGGAAACACACTGACGTAATCTTGTGATAAATGGCCCATAAACAATTTCCCAGAGGACTCCACGAGGCCTGATATACCTGACACAGTGGTACCATGTTCATCCAGGTACAGTTTCAAAACCTCTCCTTTTTCAGACAACTGCATACACGATCAGGGTGTCAGTTCACAGTAGCATGAGACTCCAACATTAACAACTATTAGATAGTAATACTATACCTGAATAATAATACCCATTTTCTTTGGTAAGGGCCTATACAGTTGAAGAATCCATGACAATGCCCAGCGAGCTATTAGGGGTGTATTGAGCAAGGTACGTAAAAGTGCATTGTCTGGCAAAATAACTGCGACGTAAAACGATCCATCTGATGCTCTTACTATTCCGTCTGGAAATCCAGGTATTCTATCAGCAAAGGCGTCCGTTGTCCCAGCTTTTGGACCTTTGAGCCAGCATCGAATAATTCTCATACTTGCCGTTTCTGCTACCAAAACAAAAGACTCATCCTGGCTCATTGCAACTCCATTGGCGAAGAAAATTCCATCGACAAGCAAAATTGTCTTTTTGCTATGCATGCTATATGAAAGAAGCTTCCCGGTCGGGCGTCCAGACATTGCTGTCAGCAGGTATGAGTGCATTGTGTCATAGTACCCCTCTCTGTTCAGAGAGGGTGGGATGGAAGAACTCGAAGAAAAATAAATCCTGCTACCATCCTTGGAGATATCCAAATCATTCGCATACTCAAAAGGAATGTCGCTTGTGCCGTTTAACGAGGTGTAGCTAGAAGTTAATATGTGTACATCTCTGGAGTCCAGATCAACAGAAAGCAGTCCCTTCAAGCTGTCACAAACAATCAGCGTATTTGTACCAGGAGTCAGGTGAAACCCGAGAGGTCGACCAGGTCCTATGTATTTTATGTATTTTAATGAGCTATTGGTATCATCTGAAGGCGATGAATAGATATTTCCGTAGCGATCCAGTATAACAAGGTTTCCATTTTTTTCAACAAAAACAGACTCTGGTCCTTGAATCTTGCCCTGGTACAATCGTGTCGCCTTGACCAATGATTTGTCAATTTTACTGCCAGCATATGATATCAAGGGAAGTGGCCTAGGGACTTTATCTTTTGGAACGGGTGATACGACCAAATTGCTCGGTAATGGTTGCAATAGCCAACTGTTTGAAAGTTTATGTACCACAACTGCGAGCAATAGGAAATAGACAAATCTCATCTTGATCAAAACATATTGACGAAATTAATAAATAATTCTACTAGCTCCATCCACTCAGCACAGTTTTCTGATCTGCCAGGGCAGCTGCCTTGCCACGCAAGCTGATCTTGGGACCTTGAGACTGGTCATCCTTTTTGTGCTTTTCCGTTTTCGATGAAGCTGGATTGTTTTTTTTCCTTTCAGTCTTCTTGCTTTTTCGATCCTCACGTCTGCGAGTAGATTTTTCCTTCTTGCCAGTTGCGATTTTCGAAGGTTTAAAGGCCTCTGCCTGGATGTCACAATCATCATCTTCATCTGCTGGAACTAATGTATGGGTCGATTTGTGCATAGCAACTGCTGCGGCAGCATGCTCTTGCACATACCCCTCAGATGCGTTTCGGGTTTCTTCTTCCTTTTCCTTTGAAAGGGACTGTATCGACGTATCAGCATCTGTCAATCGTGCCCTTTTACCTTTACCACCTTTTGGTCGAATCCTCTTGGTGTCTAGCACATCAACACGAGGTACCAAGTCCAATATCCGATTTTCGTACCCATCCTTTCGGACAACTGGACATCCCTTGAGATTTAACTGCCACATGGACTGCACTGATACAAGAACTTCAAGGTTTTCAAATTCGCTGATTAGGTTACTGCCCAGCTCCAAGATCCGAAGTCTCTTCATGCACAGAACCGCAGATGGTACCTTTGATAATTGACAGTGGTTCATTCTGAGCTCCTTCATACTAGTCAGATTATGTAGCCCTGCTGTGGCGGCTTCATCATTCAGAGGATTGTGAGATACTGATAGCTTTTGCAATGAGGTTGCCCCAGAAATCCATCCACCAAGCGACGAAATGTTATTGTGGGACAGTATCAGGGTATCTATTTTACGTAATTTTTCTAGACCTCCAACGGTTTGTATCTTATTATTCGTAAGAACAAGCGCCCTGAGCTCAGTAATTCTCCCAACACTAACTTTACCCTCAAGTTCATTATGTGAAGCGTTCAAAACCTCCAAGGTGCCCAGAGACTGTACACATTTGATACATTTTATATTATTATTCGCAATCGAAAGCCATTTCAGGCTTGGCAGGGCAGCTACTGGATCGATATTGGTCAACTGGTTGTTAGATAAGTCTAACCGAATAAGTGAAGTACAAACATCTAGTCCGGATATCTGCAATGAGATTAGAGATACGCAATGATTAAAATTGTAATGTATCGTAATCAAACCATAGAAGATAATGCTAAAACATCGGTTTATTGCACAAAGGACCGTTGCCATGCAGCGCGATGCGCCCTCTGGGCGGCACTACTGCCTTACGCTCGGCAAGCGTACAATGCATTGGCGAATTCAAAATCAAATTCAAATCATTGCTTTACTTTCATATCATTCCATCACAACGTCGTACCGATGTGATGCCTTTCCCAGCACACTTGACTGTGGTTGCATGGGCAATGTCCTTGTCGTTGGCGTATTCAACCAGGTTCCCTGGGTACAGTTTCATTTTTTTCAAATCTTAGTTTGATATAAAGGAACCATCTGCAAATAAATTTACCCGAAAAAATGACGATCGCAGCAGGAAGTTTCTGCATTAAACTTCAACGATTGAAGAAAAAACTTTTCTTTTCGGAAAAGATGCAGATGGACAATCCTCTTCTGGTAAATATGTTTTTGTGTTTTTATAGCTGCAATGAGTCGAGAATTATGAAATTGTTCAATTCAACAATTTAGAAGATTGACGAGACATTGAAATGCACTGAAGTATGCATACAAGGAGCGTGGGGACTGCTGTTCAGCAACAGCAGAACAGACATGTCTGTTCCTGGAAAGGTCCTGTTGAAAGAATAAGGAACTCAAAGAGGATTGGACTTTCAAATATTTTATATAAAACCATTAATAGATCGTTAGTTGTGGATGCTATTCTAGACGCCCGATACAAACCATTTTTGGATGCCTGGGATACATCATTCATCGATACACCGGAGGATCGAGATGGTTACTACGTAGATCGAATTATCGGAAAGATTCCTGAGGAACTTGAAGGGACATTTTTTAGAAACGGTCCAAACAAGTTTTTGAGAGTGACTGCAAAAGGTGAAGAACGATATGCCATTCAGCATCCATATGATGGGGACGGTTTTGTTTGTAGCTTGAGTATAAAAGAGGGAAAGGCATTCTTTAGATCACGGTTTGTGGAAACATTCGAGTTTCAAGCAGAAGAAAAGGAAGGTCGATTGCTGTTTAGAGGTACATTTGCCACCCAAAGAAATGGAGGTGCCAGCAAAAATGCTGGGGATGTGTACGTAAAAAATACATCAAATACAAATATTTGCTACTTCAAAGGAAACTTGTGGGCTCTGTTTGAGGCTGGACAGCCATATAGAATTGATCCATTAACTCTTGAAACAATAGGAGTAGACACATTCCAGTCAACAATTTAGATAGGTCTGCCTTTTGAATTAGGGTCTGATCAAAATAATGCAGCCATGGCATCTTTCGTCCGCCTTTTTCAACGACTTGGTGATCCGTATTTTGGAGATCCTGGTTTACCTGAGGAGCTTACCCTGCCTGGGGGTGATGCAGTTTCAGCACATCCTCATATGCATAATGGCCGAATGATAACTTTCAGTTACAAAATAAAGCCAGGATTCCTGGATAACAATGTGAATTTTGATGCACCGTTGCATACAGAATTGACGTTCCATGAATTTTCAGCTCCAGAATCTGGAACTGTGAAATTGGTCGATCAAAAGATCTATAATATCCCTGGATTTGCATTTTTGCATGATTTTGCAGTTACGGAGTCTTACTACGTCATCTTTCAAAACCCAGTGACAGTAGATAATGTGCCTTATTTATTGGGCAAGTCTCCTGCGGCATCATGTGTGCGCTGGGTCAAAGGGAAACCCTCGGTTGTTCACGTTATCCCCAGACCATGTAGCAAAGGTAACACTACCGAGACTTTCGAGATATCCCCAAGCTTTGTTTTTCACCATGCAAATGCATATGAAGAACAAGATGATATCATTATCGATTCAATACATTATAAGTCGCTTCCAGCAATCGGAAGGGAAGCGCTTCCAGAGCAAGAGATTGATCCCAATGTAGCATTTAATTCAAGACTCAAGAGGACTACGGTGAATCTCAGAACCGGAATTGTTGGAATACAAACACTATCCAACGAATATTTAGAAATGCCGAGTGTGAATCCATTATGTCAGGCAACACGGCACCGTTATGTGTATGGGTATCAATCCGATTTTGATAAGAGGATGATTGGGATTTCTCAAATTTCAGTTGAGTCGGCGGGCATTGTCAACTCGTGGTTTCCTGGTCCCGGAAAATTCTTATTGGAACCAAGGTTTATCCCTCGTTCAGAGGTAGACTCGTCCGACAATGCTGATGGCTGGCTGATTGCTCAGTACTTTGATTCAGAGACAACAGAGTCTGCATTTTTCTTATTTGATGCTCTTAACATACAAAATGGACCCATTGCGCAAATCATGTTGAAGAATCCATTGCCCAGTGCATTGCATGGCACGTGGACATTTGATTATTTTGGTCCCAAATGATGATTTGGTGTCTTACTTTGTAAAAAGTGCAAGTTTTCAACATTTCATACCATTTGGCATGCACACCTTGCTATTTTTTAGTCTCTATAGTGCATCACTGTATCTTTCTAGACTGTGCCGGTACACTTTCTGATGCCAGAGCTGGCCAGAATCATACCAAGGTACTTCAAGTACATGTACTTGTACACGTGGCACGGATGGCTTTGAACACATCGCAGTTCGATTGATCGGGCTCTCAGACGCGGCATTCCGACATGAATGGTCACCCAACTCTTACGAACTGTGAAAAAGATATCCTCAAAATTCTTTGGGCTCAAAGAATTTCCTGTTTTTTTCGTGCTATGCCCCGCATCATTAGTTTAGCCCTGGGTTCCAGCGTACACGAAAGCGTGCGTTGTGGGAGTAACGTCGGCAACGTGTTTTCCCAGAGAGGGACAAAATCTTTGTTTGTATCGAGTAATTTGAAAACTAGAAATGGTGTTAAGATTCGGTTAGGACCAATCGAGGCAGTATCCGATCCGCTTGTCGCTGGAGCGAACTTGGCTTCGGAGTTGGGAATCCAAGTGACAGAAACAGGTACATGTGGATGTAAATGTTTGTAATATTGCTGTATAGATTTTGAACATCCTATTTTGAACGTTTGAAAGCATTTGGGCGCAGGAGTACCCTTCTTTGAACAGATATGTGCACTTAAAACAGCCGACGTGATAGAAGTCTCCTTCAGGGCCATGGTTGAGACTGCAGGATGGAGCGCTGGTGCAGCTCTTTTCCTGTTTCTCATCAGCAAATGGGCCCAAAACTCTGACATCTCACACCATCATGGAGAGGTAGGGGTGCTACAAAGTTTTGTCGTGGCATCTTTGCGGCCTGCCATGGTGTATGTGCCAGTTCAAGCCAGTATTAAAGCTACCACAATTATTCTATCAATGCTTCAAGTGATGGCCAAAAGAAACGATGGAAACATAATCAACACTATTATGAAAAGACTCGGGTGCTTTCAAGAGGCTCTTCCGATGCTAAAGACCTTGAATCAGGTGGTCCAAGACACATCAGAGGTTGTGTTCATATTGTTCCTAGGGTGGCTCTTCATCCGAATGAAAGATATTGTTATTTCGAAAATACAGTTGAAGATTCAAGTAGAAAAGAGGGGAGAAAGTTCTGGGATCATCAGATTATTTGAATCTGTCAAAAGTCTGACTAGTGTAGCGGTATGGTCATTGTGCACTATTGCCGCTCTGATGGAGTGTGGTGTCAATGCAGCTCCTCTCCTGACCTCTCTTGGTGCGTCATCAATCATTGTAGGGCTCGCGGCGCAGCCACTGCTGAGCAATATCGTCAGTGGAATTGCAATATTCACCAGTCGAGCATTTGTTGTCGGCGATCACATAGAGTTGATTTCGGCGGGGGGATCCAAAGTGATTGAGGGCACAGTCGAGGTGGTCTCGCCATTGACATGTGTTTTACGGGATAAGGATGACGCGCTCATATACGTAAACAACGGCCAACTGACATCCTTGCTTCTTCGAAACAAATCTCAAACTGTTGTTGTGCTGTAAATGAGTCCAATCTCTTACATAACATGTGCAAGGGCATTTTTGTGGTGACACAATCATCACTGCACAATGTTCTTTAGGGCAGCAACCAATGAATCTATTTCGGTTTCAGTATTGTAGTAGTGTACTGAAGCTCTGACAATGTCCACAAGCCCTCTGTTCTCGAAATCCAGTCTGCTAGAAGTTATCCGGCTGACAGATGTGGAAATTCCATGCACAGTTTGAAGGGTGGTATGTACATTATCAGCTGACACTCCTGTTACTGCGAAGGACACAATGCCACATAACCGTGCACCGACATCACAGACCCGAACTTGTTCAATTGAAGCTAATTTGGATCTTAGTTTGAAAGCAAGCCACAGTATTCTGCGTTCAATTGATTCAAGACCTACATCATTGCAGTAGCGAACGGCTATTCCCAAACCTACTTTTGCTGCAAAACTCATTTCGTATTTTTCAAATCTGATTGCCGTTGGTTTCATTTTGTACCTTTCACCAGACTCCCATTCAGCACTGGATACATCCAAACTCGCCGGCTCAAAAGTCTCCATTATTTTGGACGAGCAGTACAAGAACCCGGATCCCCTAGGAGCTCTGAGAAACTTCCTGCCTGTACCTGATAGCATGTCACATCCGATTTCATGCACATCAACTCTCAGCTGCCCGATGCTCTGGCAAGCATCCAGCAAATATACAATCTCGTATTTATTTGCCAGTTTGCCTACTCCCTCTGCGTCATAGACCCTTCCCGAGCTAGTTGGGATGTGGGTCAATGATATCAGAACTGCTGGTCTCTTGGAGCCATCATTGATCTCCTGTTCGAGACTGGACAGGCAAATATCGCCTTCAGCAGTCTCAGGAATGACTTCAACTTCAATCTTGAAGCGCTTTTTCAGCTGCAGATATGTGATATAATTCGTCCCATACTCGTTTAGCGACGTCAGGATCCTATCTCCAGGCATCCACGTCCAGGCCAAGCCATAAATTGCCTGCAGCCAAGCTTCAGTGGCCGACGTGACGATGGCAATCTCTGACGGATCGCAATTCAAAAGTCTACTCAATTCCTTGTATGGCCTAAATAAGTCAGATTCCCTCAATTTGGCTGTTTCGTAGCCTCCATAAATGGCTTCTTCCTTCAAGTACTCCGTTACAGCGTTCAACGTTTGTTCTGTTGGAAGCGAGCTACCAGCAGAGTTAAAATGCACCACGTGAGATACTCCAGGAGTATCTTTAAGAGCATTTTTTATCTGTAGAGGGGTCCAAGGGTCATCATGGGTACAGCTGAGAGCATTCGCTTTGACCACAACTCCGCTTGCCATTCCGCATTCACTGGTCTCGCATTCTCATTATTTATTTCTTCAAGCGTTCCATTCATTACAGAAACAAAATTCAATTTGAAAAAATAAAGTGAAAGATTCTATTGGGTTCCTTCTCATCGACATGCGCAGAAATAGGACAGCGATTGATTATTTTTTTTGCCAGAACATGTTCAAACCAATCAATGATCAAAGAGATGGGATGAATGTTCCATGAAATCCAGACGTCAAAGGACGTGGACATCTGACCCTAGCCAGCTCCTGCATAGTTTTTGCATCCAATACCACTAGAGCCGAGCTACCCGAGGCTTCAGTCACGAGCGATATAACTGCTCCGTCGTCTTCAGAGGTTGCACTAGGGTTTGGAATGAAGCAGGGTTCCCCAGGCATTGACCCTGCCTCATGCCACAATATAGACTCTTTCTTCTCGGTATCAAACTTTACCAAAGCATTACTGACGTTTGTTGGCCTTACGGCGGCCGAGCCCCAAAAGTATCTGTATTCTTTACCCCTCTTGGATGACTCTATTGATGGAAACTCTGCAAAGTTTCCAAAATCGTCTTGTTCCGAATCCGAGAGCTTGGACCAGCACGATCCATCTTCTGCCGTATGAACAGCGTATTTTCCATTCTCCTCTTTTTTCAGCGTTAATCTCCTAAAGTGTGATTCCGGCAACTGCGCAGATGCATCTTCTGAATAGTCAGCACGAACACTGTCCAGCAGCAGATGGGTTACTATAGAAGGATCTTTGTACACAGCTGCATCAACAGTTAGAAATGTATCCTCATCTGAATGAAAGGCATTCACCCAGTGAAAAACGAAGAATGGGTCGGTTTCTACAGTGTCCACACTGCCTGTCTCTAAATCGACAATGTGGAGTAGGGTACCATCCAGTGGAACCCAATCCAGAAACACGTGTGATCCAGTATTCCCCAGCATAAGAGCTCCCAGGTTAAAATATAATGGCGTCTCTGGTATAATCACATGTGTATCCGTCCCAGGAAAGTCGTGAATCCAAGCAGGAGAGGCGGGGCGCCTATGTGGTACTGTTGCTACAAATTCCCTCTTTGGTTTTACGTTGGAACTTTGCGCCCGAGTTCTGTACACTGTGAACCCAACGCCCGGAGCAGATACGATATTTATTATATCACCGTTCGATAGCATGTGAGGATGAGCTGTCGTCAACGTCCCTGTAACACCCTCTTCATCCTGAAATTCCACTCTCTCCAGCGTTTCCAGTGTTTCTGAATCAACAGCATACGTCCCAGCCACGGTTTCAGTCATGGCCCACAGCACATCGTTCTTATCGTTCCTTGGTGATGCATTTGTATCCCCTCGTCGGTGAAGCACATTCACTGACGAATTATCCGTAACTCCTTGCACAACACCAGCACTCCCTAACGCCATCCTCAACACATCCACAATTTTCTCTCCCGCATTCCTTGTCGGAACTGGAGTCCCAAACTCCCTCCATTTCATTTTACCCGTCTTTTTGTATGCCTGATACGCTTCTGACTCGACAAAAGCAACTCTGATCGAAGCAGAGTTATCCTTCCCACGCAATTCAATTTTTGTCAGCAGCCCATACCCATCAAACATATGCAGCATCCCCTCCTCCGTCCCGTTATCATACCACCCTGGACCATTACGATAATAACTTCCACATAGCCAAGACGGAAGAGTCCCGTCTACCACAGCAGCCTCATTCTTCGAAGAATTCATTGGCCCAACGCTCACGTCGGTGTTCCCAAAAGCTGTGCCCCTGGCCTCCTTGCTCGGCCACGACGATCCATTCTTCTCATAAACCTCTGAAACTTCACCGTGTATAATCCTTACCCCGCCATTGGTCCCTTTCGCCAGAGGCGTTCCGCGACCGTCGTGGCCAACCCTTGAACCAAGGCGGGCACCTCGCAGTGTTTGTCGCCACCTTGACCTGTCGACCAAGATCCCCGTTCTTTCCCTCGGATTTTGTAAACACCAGACTGGCATTTCCCTCGAATTTCTGTTCTACAGGCACGACGGGCTCTTATCAAGGCTTGCCCCCTTTGAAGACGCTCGCAAGTAAGTAAGGCAGACACAGCAACAGGCTTTTCTTGCTTCGCCAAGACCTCTGCCTCGTTAAATTTAAAGAGGCGGTCATTCATTCAAGGACGATCGTGGGTTAGAGTCAATGTAGCGCCATCGTTGTTGTTTCATCTTTGTTACACTGGAAACGGCAGCTGGATCTAGTGCATACCTACCACAAGTACTCTGGAGTACTGGCAGAGCAGAATCTTAGAATCTTACGTCTTTAACCTACGTACGTACGTACCCACGACTTGACCGAATCGCGCCTACAGCGGGCATTTACGATGAAATGAAATGAAATGAAATGAAAAAAAAAAAATGCAACTTCAAATCGCGAATGCCTCCACACTGGCATACGAATACTTGCTTCTCGCAGTTAGACTGACTTTGTTTTTAGACCGGATGGATGCGCATCCCGGTGGGGTGGGGTGGGGGGTGGGGGCCTACAGGGTGGCGCGTACGTACACGTCATGATCATCATCATGACGTGATATTTCAAATTTCAATTTACAAAATGACGTCACAAGCCCATGTTGACGGAACGACTAGTCGTCAAGGGATCTCGATGGGCAGATCCCTTTCAAAATCGAAATAAATATTAAAATAAATAACCACTGTATTACCAAACGCAATGTACAGCATGCTGTTGCTGTTGGTCGGGGTGTTGCTCCTCCTTGGTGTCGACAAACCCGTCCAGGGACAAGGTATGTTGCTATTCTTGCGTCGTTTGCATAGAAATGTACTACTTTTAGTAGTAGTAGTAGTAGTAGTAGTAGTAGTAGTAGTACTAAAGTAGTATAATTAATTCATGCAGATGAGGAGCGCTTGTTTTTTCGCCCAAAGTTGTTTACGCTTGCAGTGGGCCCAACTACCTGGACCGCAGGTCCGTTCTCAGTGCTGTCAACCTGCTCTCGAGCGTCGTATCGTGTTCTTACTCCGTAGGTCCATGCTTCAGGATGGGAGACAATTCCCTTTGGTGTCAAGTTCTTGGAGGCCAAGTGTGTGTTGCCCGGTGAAGCATGCACCGCCCCTGCGCAAGGAAATACATTCCTGGACCCCAGGGGCAAAGCTCAAAAGGGTGTGGTAACAGATCTATACTCGGACACCTCGTATGACTGTTTCGTGATCGTTAATGGGCGATTCGGACCGCCCAAATGTTCTGAACGTGTCCGCATCACCACAGAGCCATTGCCACCTTTTGTGTACTCGTCGTCCCAAGCGATTCCCGACGGCCGCCGCAGAGTCCTGCAGGATCCGTCCTACGTGACAGAGCGTTGCGTTGTCGGCATGTTTGGAAATTTCACTGACTGCATTGACTCTGGTCTGGATAGTAATTTGATCATTGTTCTTGGGGTCGTGGATCCACGAAAAAGATGGATATCATTCGCTGACGAGACCTGTCATACTTGCTCAATTGGTCCCCTTGGCACTATCAATTCAAGCAGCTGTCAAATTGGCTATGCTCCTCCAGAGAACTATGCACTCGGTTTGGGGATCTACGATCCTTTGGGCACACGAGTATGGCTCGCAATATATGCTTTACAGACGACCCGATCCTCGCCCCTCATTTCCAAGGGCAATGTGTTTGGGACCAGGCATTTCAGCCAGAGGAGAGGGAAGCTTTCTAGCAATGCCGTTGCAACTGAGCGGACGGCAAACGATCCAAAGGATTATTATGTCACCTGCTCCATTGACGCACAGGGTATGTACACAGGATGTACCCAGTCGGCTCCGGTTACGTATGCCTTCTTGGTTGGCCCCAGTCCAGATTCGAGTGGATACTATGCAAACAATATGCTATTCGATTACACTCTGCAATTCTGTCAGAACGAACCTTTGTTTTCATGCACCAATGTCACTGGTATTCCTCAAGATATGGAGATAAGTTCTCTCAGTTTCCTAACAGACACTGTGGTATATTTGTCAGGCGAAAATGCTTCATCGTCCAGCAGAATCACTGCTCGTTGCGACCTGGTTTCGGCCACAGAGTTCACCGATTGCAACTTAGTGTACGAGTCTGCGGATTCTTCTATTGATCTGCTTCAGGTCGCTAACGATGGTGCAAATGCTTACATTCTTCGTTTTGACTATGTGGCATCCAGTTACAATGTCAGTATCAATGTCTGTGATGTCAACCAGGCGAATGGGTCATTTGAAAAGTGCACTGGGGTGCTATCTTACGATCCGGGTCAGTACAGCACAAATCCCATATTTTCTTCTCCTATAATCTTTTAATACTAGTTTTGCAGTAATTCGACATCTCGGATAGGTCGTTTGGGGCGTGAATGCTGCGAATGCCTGTAATCTGTCAATTCCTCGGGACCCACACCTTGCTCCCATCCATCTCCTCGTCTCTCCGGAGCCATTTACATGGAAATTTCCTGCTCTAGGCCTGCCAGGTGCACCGGGGCGTGCCTCGAACAAAGAGATTCCCAAGTCACGTGGATCATCGATAATATCATGGGTATCTAGGCCTTTTGAATATGATTAAAAATGGAATAAATTACGTATTTCTTTTATTTGGGGCTGCGTGCGGATGAATTGCAGAGATAGAGGGGAGGTACAGTTGGGCGACGGTTGGTGGGTGCGTAGCGATGTAGAGAGCGAGTCGGGAAGAGTTTCTGGACAGGGTTGGTCTGGTAAAGGTTTGCATATTATATAGAATATTGTTATTTTGTACTTGGTGCAATAATAACCTGACTCAGGCGTGCTTTCGATCGTGCAGTGACTCAAAGGTAGTGTGGCCTGTGGGGCGGTCGACAAGACCTGGGCATCCCGTATTTAGTTCTCGTATTCAGGTGTACATAGTAAGGAATACTGCTCCCATACCACTATAATAAGTATATCATATCTCATTAAATTTCGTACTCATGGCTCGTGGTCCTTCGAGAAGGGAGAAAGATGTAATTACGGGTGGAAAAACAAGGGCAAGCCAGCAGAAGAAGGCGAGCAGATTTAAAGGCTCTGAGGCGTCCGATGCCGGTGCAGCGGAATGGCAATCTGTTGATGAAGGACTGAACTTGGAAAGGAAAGAATCCGATCGTTTGACAGTGGATCGGAAGAGGAGTGCAGGGAAAATGGCACGGACGCTGGTGGAGACGTCTTCCTGCCCAGTGGAACTGAGGCAAGGTGCTTCTGGCTGGTATGTTTTGGTAGTTTGTGTAGAATTTGCTACAACGTTGTTTTGAAGGAATATATTTCAATTGAATAAACACCAATTGTATAGATATAAATGAATGCAAACACCTAGTAAAGAAGAAGGATGGGGCTCATTCCAGTTGATTTGCATTTCAGGTCGGAAAGGCGCCTTTGCTTTCTGAAGAAGATTGGGCGAGGGGCCATGAGCACAGTCTACTTGTGTCAATGTCGTGGTAGCCGAATCCCCGTTGTAGCTAAATTATATCACAAGGATAGGTTGCATAGGCTGAACGTGAAACAGATAATGAGGGAAATCGACATTCATTCAAGACTGAATCATACAAATATTGTAAAATTGTTTGCAGCGTTTGAGGATGATGAATGCATATATCTGATACAAGAGTATGCTGAGCATGGGGATTTGTATCAAGAATTAGCTAGACATGGAGGCCGGATGCTGGAAGCACATGTGTCGCAACGTATCGTGCCACAGTTGCTGGATGCGCTCACTCATCTCCACGCCAGGGGTATATTGCACAGGGATATCAAACCAGAAAACATATTTCTTACCGGGATGGGGACACTGAAGCTTGGAGATTTTGGATTAGCTGTAGATACCACATTGAATTCCCCTGCTTCTCGGGTTGGAACACTGGACTACATGGCCCCAGAGATTGCATCCCTGCCAAACGGGAGGGCATCTTCCACGGGACGACGGGGCAGCAGTATGGAACAGCAGACAGAAGTCAAAACGAAAGCATCAGATGTGGTACCACAATTTGGTGACCAAGTAGCCAATGTAGACACAAATACAACGGCAGCAGTACACGACGTTGCGGATCCCTATGGTCTGGCTGTGGATATTTGGTGCATTGGAGTCCTGGTGTATGAGCTACTCGTTGGCACGCCACCGTTTGTGTCAGAATCTCCGGAAAAGACGGTGGTGAATATACTGCATACCAATATAGATTGTCCATCAATCTTTACCCCAGGATGTCATAAATTTGTTCAAGACTGCCTGCAAAAGGATCCCTCGAACAGACCAACAGCGCTGGAGCTTGCTTCCTCACAGTGGGCAAATAAAAGCCCAATGTGGTGGACAGACACTTCCATGTCACCAGCCAAGAGCCGGGGTACGTTTTCTAGCAAGGGAGACTCTCCTAAAAAAGAGCAGAAGCAGAGCCCGTCAAAGTCACCTTTCAGCTCGATATTGAAAGCGTATAGAAGAACATTCCACAGCACTTCACGTAGAGAGGTAGGACAGCCATCCAAGAAAATCTCCTTGACCCAGGGCATTTCCAAGGCATTTTCGTTCCGCTCGGCGCAATCTGCTGTCACGAAACTGAGTCCATCTAAACCTCAGGATAGGAAAAACGACAGCCAGTATAAATCTCCAGCTGCACATGAACATGTCAAGAGCAGGCCAGAGCACAGGCACCATCAGGTTGATGAAAAGACCACAAGCCCAACTTCTATCCAGCAACGCTTGAACAAACTGTCCCTCACTTCAAGCGACAGGATAATAAGAGATCAACATGACAAGGTAGTGCCAAAATCCCTCGATTTCCGTCAAACTGAGGACGAAGAACCCTTGATAAAGGCTCGCAGGTCATCTGGATAGGACAGCGTAGTGATGTGGTTAGTAGTAAAATAGAGTTTAACTCTGTGTGATACACAATTACAAAATTGCGTGCATATGCACCATCCAATGCCCATATGATGTAACACATTTTGAACTAGTGAGAACAATCACAACCACAACCACTCTCACTCCCAGATGCATATGGTCCTCCCCTGCCTACAGGCCTAGGCCTAGCCTAACTAGGCCTAGGGTTGACCAATTGCAAGTGGTCTTGGTAAGCACAGGCCCAAGGTAATAATCCTGGGGAGACCGTCGACCTTTTTAATTGGGGAGCTTACGCGTTATGTGGTGCATCACCCTCATCGTGCTCTTGTCAAAAAATGACTTAGTATATTTGTAAGACATTCTGTGAGAATAAGGCGGCCTGCTGCTCCGATGGCTTCGGGAGGGGCTACGTTCCGCCGCGATGGCAGCGAGAGTGGCTTCGACAGGTGCGATCTCAGCCCGGTATAAGGCTATATAGCGGCGTTTATTCTTCGACATTTTTGAATTTATTTGGATATAAGAAGACACGATGGCCTTAACCTGTTCCTCAAGCCTTCAGCGGACTTTGCTTACTGTTAGGAATCACCCATTTGGTCGTCGGGTTGCAGGCAAGCGGCGGCCCTAGATGGGGAGATGGAGAAAATTTGGGGTCACATTAAATACTTATTGGAGCATCTTGGGGCTTCTTGCGCCATATTGGCGTGGATGAGCTCGAACAGGACAGTGAAGTTCTGCTGCAGTGCCAACATATGTCTTCAGGGTGAGGAAGAGCTCTATGCCGAGTTCATGCGCCTTTTTCGGTCTCAATATAAATCTGTAACAGGTATGGATCCTTTAGGTATGCGTTCAAAGTGCGTAGACTCTATTATGTTCCGTGGAGACCAGCCCAACAAGAAGGTAGTTGCTCTTGGCTGGAACAACAAGATTCGCTCCTTGCAGACCCGCTGGCATGCCCTAGAGCGCAGTTTTGACCTTCCTATATTCTTGTCAGTTTTAGGATCTAAAAGTTTGTGTAAGATCCATCCTTGTGAAGCGGAAAATATGAGGCAATTAAGGAATCTCTTGGGGCCTGCCGAGTTGAAGACCTGCTTCCAGAAAATGCCCCTAACTCCCTTGTATATAGCACCAGAGATCAAAAGACGCCAGTCAAAAAATCAAAAATTATATGGTGGTACGGGGAATAAAAGGAAAAGGTGGAATGGCGAAGAGGTATGGGCCCCAGGATCTCTAGAGTGGTATGAGCATGAGGTTGAGCTGCTAAGGAATATGCCCGTGACACCTTTATGCTACAGCTACTATGGCCGTACTCGTACTCTACATTGGGCATGCGCTGATTCCAGAAGATTTGGAGCAGGGGAGACGTTGCATCATGGTATGTTGGCCAGGGTGTATGGGGAGCAGGGCCACCCAGGTTGCTTGTCATGCACATGTGACACGTTCCACGACACAGGCGCTTGCGTGCATGTCCAGTACGTGAAGAAACATTATATAAGGCTATCTAGCGTCGAGTTCGAGGATGCATCGCGGGTCGTCAAGCTGTCCCTGAGGAATGGCGACCTTGTTGGATACTACTATAAGGAAGCGTTTGTCAGGCAACAGACAAGCAGGGGTTTGCGTTGCGATCTCCATGAAAGCTATAATTGCGAACATGTACAACACATTTTAGGTATTGATCAGGAGGACATGGTGCAGAATGCAGCGGATGGTGATGACTGTGAGGAGGGTGACATCCAGATGTTTAAACCAGTTGATGAAGCCATGTCTGTGGTTGAGCGGTACATCCACGACCATCCAAAGGCCGTCTCAGTTCCTTTTCCATATTCAAATGATCTTAGAGATCAGGTTCGGCGAATTGATATGGTTGGCTTGGAGTCCTGGGTGTCTCCAGCAGGGCAGCAGTATGATCCCATTGATCGGCTCTGCCCTCAACTCCCCCAGCATTCCTGCCATTGTGGCGAGGCGTATGGCGAGTCTGGGATTGTTTCAGAAGGACGAAATGCTATTGTGTATCTCAAACCATTTAAGTTCAGCTGCGAGAGGCCCCTTTATGCACTGGACTGCCCCAACCGAAGAGTCGGTTGCCGCATACCATATATTGGGGTGCATGACGGCTTGTGGAGGGTTTCCAGCACCATGGTGATCGACTTGGACCTTATTAAGTCATCAGTAGAAGAATCAGTGTTTGAAGGAGGCGCTTCTCTTGAATCACGATGCGAGAGGCTCAGAGAACAGTACTCTGATGCTGTCGAATATGGAGAGTGCAAATTCGAATTTATGAGTGCTTCTCTGTTCCGAAGTGCGGTCTATAACCTAGGGAGGTGCCTAAAACCACGCTTTGAAGATTTTGGAGGAGCTGAGGAGCCCGAGAACCCGCTTCTGTGTCCACACTGCAAGGACTGTCCAAAGGTCCTCATCATGGATGGCACCTCCATGACAATACGGTCCAATGCATGCTTTGCGGCAGCTGCTACCCGTTCTACAGATGAAAAATGGGTACCCAGGCGTCATAAAAGGGTCGACAGGGCCTTTCTAAACGTCGTGCCTCGTCTACAGCGCACCAAGCACAACAGGAGGAGGCTATCTAGATTGCTCAGGGATTTTAGCAAGTGGATCTCATTCCCTGGCAGTAAGGATAGTTCGTTTGACAAACTGCGCGATATGATTCAACTTGCGGCATTCTGGAAGATTGATTCATTCCTAAAATGGGCTTATACTAAGGGGAAAGATTGGGATTGGAAGAGCCCTAAACGGCAGGCTTTAAGCAACTTCCTTTACTCCTTGCAGGGAGACTCTCCGGTTGTATCATATATATCTAGATGTCTATTAGATGATCTTCAAGGGTGTCTGGCATCGAAGAGGGTCTCGGGGAGCTCGATTGCAAAAGCCAGCCAGCATTCCCCTGTCCTTGGTGCCCTGCTTGACCTTTTGAACCAGCAAGACGGATTTGCAGAGCTACCAGAGGCCTGGCTGCCCCTGACCACCGAGTTATTAGAAAGAGTAGCATTTACTTTTGATATGAAGGAGCCTGGGTACGACGTGATGAGGGAACTGGGCAGTTCTGTGGAGGATCCCACCAGGATTTCTGTGGCAGATGGGTCATACCTGCATTCTGGGGTACTTAGCGGCCTCCCGCGCTTGAGAGAGCGTCCAGTGTATGAAAGTGACATCAAAAAAGATGATGACGAGGTCACAGACATAAAAGGGGATAAAGCAGGCTGCAAGCATGCATTCAACAAGCCAGGGGCAAGGACGGGTGGATTGTTCACTATCCTCTGCGAGCATGGCTTCGTGTACTACACTTCTATCATCAAATCTTCGGAAGGGAGGAATGATCCGTTTACCTTTATGACATGCTACCTTCTAGAGCCGCCTGAGGTGGTCATCTACGACTTTGCCTGTGCTTTACAGGACTACTGTTTGAACAGGGCACCATGGTTCTTCATGAACACCGTGTTCCTGGTAGATGCCTTTCATTGGAGCAATCACAAAGCGTGCAGTCAAGGTTATATGATAAAACGGTATACCAACGAGCGATTTAAGCGACTGAACTCGCAGGTAGCAGAGCAGAACAACTCGGCTCTCAAGCGTTTGAAATCCATGCTCTCCAGGATGTCACAGAAGCCGTTTATGGCCATGGTCATGCTCTTTATGACGCACTGGAACTTCAAAAAGCTTAGAAAAAGAAACTTTAGCATGGCGAGGGCAGCCAGGGCTGAGATCCAAGGGCTGCCAGAGCAGGGTAGTCTAGGTAGAGAATGATGCAGCCCTAGCCAACAGTGCATCGCCAAAGCGGCTGTGTGGGGCCATCAGAGCGCGTGTGCTTGCTATCAGAACCCCTTATTCCTTGCATTTGTGCACGATTGGGCAGCGATAGCGCCCAAAACGTCAAACAAGTGGGGCTGCCGAGCATGTCAGTGACCAACAAGGACCCTGTCGCTGAGGTGCATGTTAAGCTGCGCTATTTCACCGAGTATGCGCGTCACATCCCACCATCGCATACTATATGAGTGTAAATATATTTAAAATATCCTCCGAATATAGCAAGAGTCGAGGAGGGTGCATCTTCGAGAGGTTACCGCCGGTCCCCTTGTCAACTTCGGCCAGAGGTTGGACTTCGGCATTCAGCGAGCATGTTTCCCTCTCAAAACGAGTCTTACTTCCCTTCTTCTATTTTATCTGGTATTTTAAGTATATTATGTTCCATTGTGGACCAATGTTGTGACCAGAAAGCACCCTCCATCGATGATATACCCTACGACCAATTTGAATTTTCAAGTCGACGGGGTCCCATTGCAACGATTGTTTAGACGGTGCTCCAGCCTTCAATAGCGTGTCATCAGGGTATACATCTTTTTACAGGGTATATAGAGTGCATGTAAACCCTGTGCGCAGGGTTTAGAGGCCTGTTTCAGGGTTTATGCATCAAATTTCTGGCATGCACATGTGAACCCTATACCCTTACACCCTGTGACAGATAGACATCTGTGTCTGGAGCGGCGAAACGTGGCCAAATCTCGTACTTCTTCGGTGGTCCTGGGATTCCAAATATAATGTACTATATTAGATGCTAAAATATGTACATTAAACGTGAATGCGTGCACGACAACGAGCGCAACGTATCTGCCAAGTCATATCGGCCCAAGTTGCCAAACAAGCAAAACCCCTTAATTTTTCGGGAAACAAATATTTTCACCCAAGAGGCTTCCTCTAAGTACCTTTTATAGCCTGAAAAACCGTTTCGTGTGGGCAGAATGCAGGCAGTATGAGATCTTGGCGTGTCAATGCCATATCGTACCACACGCCCTCACAGCAAGGACTCCCATTCAACGGGTCCTGAGGCTGGGCAGCATTATAAATCGCTGAAAACGCGATTGCATATGGGTTGATATGCTTTTCAAATTGTACTGCGGGCGCGTCTAGTATTAATATGCAGATCAAGTGATATTTGGGGCAACTTGATTCATTTGGCCAACTCCAGCAACTTGTTTTTGTTTGAGGTTAGAGTTGGTCTCTAACCCACTGATTTCCCCGAAATGCCAGTATGTCACCTTCTGCATTCTAATAAAGGTGTGCATATTCGATACCAGTGACTTTCTTGAAATATACCTGCGCGTATGTTGATTTATACCGCTGGCAAATGTTGGATAGCCCTGGTGCCAAGTGCACAGCACAAGCAACCCAGCAGAAGTGACGTATGATGGCAGTTGCGGCTTCTTAAAACGATTTAAATACAGGTATATAGTCCATCAAAATCTGTAGGAATAGTATGGACGACAGTCCACGACCCCCATCTCGGTGATAGAGGCTAGCAAGGTTTTCTTGCAGGGTGTCTAGGAAGTGTTACATCAAGGAAGCATGCTCAAAAGGCGCATATACTCATAACAAAGTTAACCAGATCTCCCAAAAAATATCATTGCAACATAAAAAATAATTGATACGTATGCTTGCCGAATATCTGGAAGAAGAAACGCTACCAAGCTGCCAACCACCACATGTGGCTGTACAGCCTGCCACCCTGTGGTGGACACAATGCTCCATCAATGCTCCATCACTCACCTCGGGCGCGAGCCCTGGAAAAGAAATCTACCTCATCATTAATATATATAATATTATCATTCAAATGTCCGGGTCCAGCATTGTCACCTTCGATATCCAGTCGATCTGGGTCCATTTCCTGCTGCAAACCATTTTGCTGCAGACATGTGCATAGGGACATTAGACACTCCTTCTGGCGGGCACCAACCCCCTTGCTCACAATAATTTTCTCCATTATCCCCTCCAGATCGCTAATATGAATAAATCGGACTCCCTGAGAGGCGTTATCGGGCAACTTGTCCGATAAATAGCTGTGAATGGCTGAACCATGCTTCTGGGCCAAGCTGGCCAAAAGAACACCCTTCATCAGAGTCACCCTGTACCTTGCGTTTTTGACCATGTTGCTCATGTCACTCACCTTCTTATTACTTATATATTCGATCATGCTGCGGAGCTCCATTTGTAGAACGTACAGCCCGGATACAACGAGGCGCTCTTGGCTGTCAAGTGTGCCATCACCAGCTTCTACCTTGATGAGATGCATGATGAACTGCGAGCCCGTGCCACCATGTGCCGAAGTGCGCAGCGCTTTCGCGTGTAATAACAATTCAGGGGCGTCATCAGTATCCGCTGCAAGGGCAAGTGCACTCAGATTGCCATCCTGTGGCCCTGCATCAACCGACCCAGGTCCAAAGGCCTCCTCAAAGTCCAGGGTGGGAGCACCTTGTCCTGCGCTCAAATGGGCCACGTACTTCTTCACTTCTCTGCTGTAGGAGGCAACACGAGAGTACATGTGATCTATTTTGCTCATACAAAGTTCACAGGACTCTAGCAAAGGATCAATGGCCTGTCCCAGTGCTCCTAGCACACACAAGGCATGCTTGTTTGAATGCTCAGAGGCCCTGAGGTCGCCTATACGCTTCTCATAGGAGGTACATCGCTCTTGCAGAGTGTCCACCATGGTGCTACGACTCACATAATCATCATACAAAGTGGTGCATAGATTTTGGATCTCCCCATCATCCAAATCAAGGACACGGAGCTTCTTGGAGTGCAGCAGAGGGTACCTATCCTTCGGCGTGAGGACGTCTTTATTGACAACATCGCGCCAGCGTACCGTGGATTTCTTTCTTTTGTCAGATTTTCGCTTTGGTGTAGTAGATTTTGATGGATCTCTAGTCTCAGAAACTTCAGGATTCTCGACGGGATTGGCCGTACTTGACGGCTGCGAAGGGGAATGGGATGCGGCCATCTCGTACTGTTTCCAAGTATTCCGGCCAAAAATTTCCAAGTATCCTCCAAAAACACGTAAAATAGTCTCAAAATTTCAATTATCGTCACTGCTGCAGTTCTTATAGACCGCAAAACCAAATTAGCTTCTCCCAAGACATGGCCGCAACATGCTCGAAACAACTCAAACTCAACATGCTGCAAACACCTAGTACGATGATCCAAACATCTTATAGTATATATAGAAATATATGTGCAAGCACGCAAGGTACCATATTACACACACACTTACTGATCGTGTCCTATATATATGTGCTTTCTTATTACCATGGGGTACTCCTTGGTAAGTGCGATCAATTGGTGGCATATTGCAATGTGAACACGCGGCCCTCGTATCCCTCGTTATCTGGAACGTACTGGGTCCATCGGAGATTTCGGAACAAAAGCGAAGATCGAAAAACACAGTGTCCAAACATAGTTGTGCATATACATACATATATATACATATATATATTCTTGGCGATTGGGGGACTGTGCAGAGAATTTGCTGCGAAGCGACAAAGATAGATTGCCGAGTCACATTTGAGTCTTGAAGTCGTAGGTGTTTTTTCGGCGGTAAACCCCAGTTATACTTCATTCGAATTCATTTTAAATAACAAAGGAAAGGTATTCACAGGCCACACGTCGCTTATAAATCGATCCTGTCGATTTTCACTCGATTGCCCTAACTGCATAACGCCGGCTATCGACATGGGGGATACTCTCGAAGATACAAAAGGTCTGAGCGATGAAACGAGGATGGCGTCATCATCTGTTATTCAGACAGTTGAATCTGTCGCAAAGGACGTGTGGACGGAACTTAATCCAAACTTGGTGCCAGTTCAGAGCCTTGCCCTGAGCTCTCAGCGAGTGACCAGTCTTGGGTTGAGTGAGGGAACAGGGCCGTTGAATTCAATTGTGGGGGAGCTTCCAAGCTTGTCGACTTTAAAGTCGAGCAAATACATTCACGAAGATGGCGTGAAGCGGTCCGGAAACGTCTGGACGGCATGCAGTCACATCATCACAGCTGTGATTGGGGCTGGCGTGCTTGCATTGCCATATGCAATGGCTTCTCTGGGCTGGATACTAGGGGCCATTTGCTTTATACTGTTTGCTGCAATTACCCTGTACACTGCTCAGCTACTCGCAGATTTGTATATTATAGACGGTGTTCGGCAGAGAACGTTTACACAGATGGTGCAAACAACGTTGGGTTACCAGGGCATGGTGGTCTTGGGAATTCTGCAGCAGTTTAACCTAATTTTGACTGCGCTTGCATACACCATCACTGCTGCGCAGAGCATGAAATCCCTTGCAAACTCGGCTTGTGGCGATTCAGACAGTTGTTTTGACAAACAATGGGCCATGGGTGTGATTTTTGGAGGGTTCCAACTCTTCTTGTCTCAGGTGCCAAGCCTTGAGGCTTTTTGGTGGTCCTCTGCTGTGGGGGCAGTCATGTCCTTTGGGTACAGTATAATTGCTTTCGGGCTTACCGTTGGGTATCATGGCACGAATGGAGGTATCAAGCCGTTGGATACTGGCACAACAGCGGGCACTGTTTGGAATGTCTTGAACAGTCTTGGGGCAGTATTGTTTGCTTATTCATTCTCTTTTATTCTTTTGGAAATTCAAGATACCCTGCAAGATGCCAAAGGGAAGAAAACAGGACCAATCTCCTCGATGAAGTGGGCAGTCAATATATCAGTAACCATCATGACTGGGTTCTACATTGCCATTGCATGCGCAGGATTTGCATCGCTAGGTTACGACCTCAAACCAGGGGGTATCTTGGAAGATTATCAGGGCATCGCTCCAGGATGGGTAATTGACATGGCAAATGCCATGGTGTTGGTGCACATGGTTCCAGCGTATCAAGTTTGGAGCCAGCCACACTTTGATTTTGCAGAGACTTGGATCACAAAGACCTTTAAAGACTCCAGATTCATCCCAGCAGTGATGACAAAAGGATTGGGTCTCCGCTTATGGTACAGAACAATATATGTTATTCTTGTCACCTTCCTGGCAGTGCTGCTTCCATTCTTCAGCGCAGTCCTTGGGTTTGTCGGAGCAGTAGGGTTTTGGCCAGCGACCGTCTTCTTCCCGATCAATTGTTGGATCAAAGTATTTCGGCCACGGAAGACGCTCAGATTCTTCTTGCACGCCTTGGATTTCTTCTGCTTTATTGTTACCCTCTTGGCTATTGCTGGTTCAGTGGAGGCTATGATCGACTCGGCAAAGGGTATTCAGGTGTTTAGCTCGTAGTCGCTGCATTCCAGCACGCGCGTGCGCGTCAAAAGTAAAAGGACCTCCTCTGTCTGGTGTAAACTATTATTCTTTCTTTTTCACAGAATGCCCATGTATGGATGTCGACTGCATCTCTGGGATTGATGGCTGTGTTGTATTGTGGTATGTGCCTAGATGTTTTTTCTTCTTTTACCCATGGTATGGCATTTAGAGACAACGCACAACGTATGGTTGTAAAGAGAAGGTCGGGTTCTTCATCTGCGACCAGATGTAGTGCCTCTGATCACAATCCATTAGTGGCGATATTGTCACGTGCCCAGTCACAATGTTGTGATACTTTCAAGTTGCCAGCCCTTCTGATGCACGAGTCTCGAAGGGAGAAAATGGCTGACTAATCCGACCAAGGTTTCACACACATATGGCATTCAATAGTATATTTCAAAAATAAGAATCAGAATGAATGAAGATCACAAGCCAGATAGCCCATCCCAGTCGGTTTCAAATGACAGTGTCAAACCCACCTGCGTCATCTTCGACCTTGATGGGACTTTGATCGACACAGAAACTATAGTCTTAGGTGTCTCTCAATCTATACTGAACAAATACGATAAAGTCCTCACGAAAGATGCAATTGCAGCTTCTATCGGGAAAAGACCGCTCGATGCTTGGCAGCAAGTCATTGACATTCTAAATATACCAGCTACCGCAGAGGAACTATTCCATGAAACTGAATCAGTTCTTACAGAAAGGTGTGTTATGAATAGTTTCTAAGAGATGCCACAGCGCGCATTAGTACATGTGCCCTTTTTTTCTAAAGGGTATACTGACCCAAGCAGAGGAGACTGTGAGACCTGTTTTTTTTTTTTTTTTTTGCGTAGCTCAGGTGGCACGAGGCGCCATATTTACCCGGGGCATTGCGTCTAGTTAAACATTTAAAAGAAAGTGGTCACGTGATAGCACTAGCAACGAGCACATCGCGTCAGGTATTAGCAAGGAAACTGAGAAATAAAGAACCTCTACAGAATGCGTTCGATGTGGTAATTTGTGGTGACGATCCTGACCTCAAGCAAGGCAAACCCGCTCCAGACTGTTTCCTTAAAGTAGCAAAATTGCTAAAGGTATCCCCTGCCGAGTGTCTAGTCATTGAAGACTCGCGAAGCGGCGTGCAGGCAGCGTTAGCAGCCGATATGCATGTCGTGTATGTCCCTTCGTTGAGAGGCATGTGTGGTATTCCAGATGACGCGGTTGGTAGCAGTGGCGATAAAACCGCTATGGTGAGAACAATGTATTCTTTGTTAGATTTTGAACCAATGCAGTACAATTTGACGCCGTTCCCCGAAGGCTCGAGAATTCATGGAACGGTACCTCTGGAGCACGTTTGGAGGGTACAAGGAAGAGTGGTGGTTGGATTTGGTCGTGGATCCAAACAACTAGGCATTCCGACCGCAAACGTAGACCCCGAAGCTGTCTCCAAGGTGATAGCTGGGAGTTCTAGTGGGGTGTTTTTCGGATGGGCTCTAATAGAAGACTTTGGAGATGGGCAGGTGTATCCATGTTGCTCCTCGATTGGATGGAACCCAGTGTTCAAGAATGCGAATAAGACGTGCGAACCTTGGATTCTTCACGATTTTGGAGGCGAGTGTTTTGTGGGGAAAATAATACGTCTCATCATTTGTGGGTACATTCGCCCGGAATCCAATTTCCCATCCCTTGATGCCTTGATAGAAAGAATTCGCGTGGATGCAGAGGTCACAAAGCAGGCATTGAGTCACCCAAAGTATTCTCGATTCAGAACCGACCCATTTCTCCTTACGTCTCCTGGAAATGAAGCTGGCAGCATTCCTGTATCACAAACGAAGTAGTAGACGCACTGCTAATGCGTTTGGAAATATTCGAGCAGATGAATGCACGTTCTTAGCCCAACTCAAGATTCAAATATTTCACCCACGGTCCATGGCATGGACCTGGTACACTACAGCGATTTGGTAAACCCAACCCCATCTCTCTTGTGGTGGGAGCCCCCCATATGTTCTATTCGTAAAGTCACTGGTAATATCCAACCGAGAAAAGTGAGTATGGCTGCAGTTGAACGTGCGTGCTCTCATACTTGAACCTACGTGATCCATCCCAGACGCAACCTTGGTTAACTTGGATTCCGCTGAAGCCGTGTGTAATATTTCTTGGACCGCACAAATTCGGGCGCGACACGTTAAATTCCCAATTATGACTAAAACATATGCGTATATTTGGATTAAAACTCGACCATTCCATAAATATAATTGATATTAAGATAAAGGCGAACTTCATATCGATATATATCCAGAAGTATGACAGTGTCAACCACATGGTGCCCCCATGCCCCCATGCAAAGGATCTTGACTGATTTGACTTCTTGGACTTGGCCCTTGGACAGGCCAACCTCGTTGTATTCAGTCTATTGGAGTGGCATACAAATTCCTAGGTTACCTTCCTGGCTGACAAAACTTAAATTTCTGTAGATACTTGTCAGTCGATTGCTGATCAATACACCACATTCCTATTTCTGGAAAGCAAGATGAAGGCTGTCCTTGCTCTCGCCTTGGTTGGGGCCTTCGCTGTGCACGGTGAGTAGCGTTGATAGACCTAGGCGTGACCGTATTCGATGGAGCGATTGTTGAGCGAGCGACTGATTTATTTCCTCTTATTGTGCAGCATATGCCATGCCAGCATTCGATATGTCTTCTGAGATGGAACTCGAGGAGATGCCTCAAGGTATGTGATACGTAGCCCTATGGCAGACTACGGCGGGGGCCGTGCGGCAAGCGCGGCGATGCGAATGGGACGAGCAACCCCTGAATGATGCAGGCTGTCCCTACGGTCTTTGGATGCTATTTTTCCACGGGTTCGTGGGGGATTGTAGCCCTCGACGCAGTTTTGCGTACCCTGAATCGGTGTCTACCACGTACTAGATTGCTCGGATCGAATTCGAATCGGTGGAAGACATTCGATTCGCGGGGGTCGCTCGGCCAAAGGGCATGTTGGATGGGGGACGGGTTTTGTACGACCTTCTTGTCAGCTTCTCCCGATGGGACGACAAGGCTTTGAGAATATTCTTCTTCGGGGCGAGAGTCGGTCCTGTAGGGTGAATCTGCGGTATTCGTCATTGCGCCGCAAACATCCAACACGTTCGAACTAGCATTTTACATATTGTCAATCGTGAGACAAAAAAAATTAAAATATCGTCACTGACACTGTTTTTTTATTTGAATTTGATGCAGCGAACTCTGGACGTTCCCTTCTCCAGTACTCTCCAACTCCAGTGCCACCCTTCCCACCACCACCACCACCACCCCCATTCAACCCAGACGTGTCCCCAGTTGTGGAATCTACTCCAATCCCAGTCCTTCTTCCAGGTGGAGCCCCATGCTCAACTGTTGCCGGCCAGGAGCAGAACATCGCCAATGGATTCTGCCAGAATGCCATCGCAGCTGCCGGCCAGGAGCCAAGTGGACTCATCTGTTCAGCAGTTGTCACCTGCTCTGGAGATGGCGTTCTCTCCATTTCGCCAACAATCATTGTTCCAGTCGATGGAGATGAACCTACTCCCGAATCCGAAGTACTTGCTGAGGAAGTAGCGGCTCTGCTAGAAGATCCTGATGCTGTGAATGAGATCCTGGCAGAAACGATTCCAGGAAGCATCGAAGGTTAAAAAGCAAATGTCACCCCTTGGTTTGACTCACTCAGTACGCTTAGGAAACTTTCAGATAATGCACCTAGAAAACTCCATTCGTCATGTTTATTTGATCGATAACTTTTTGGACTCATATCCATTGAACCCGTACGACCCATATGACCCAGAAGAACTCATTGGAAAACCATTGCCCTCCTAATGCCTGTGACTGGTCTTGCCTTGAAATGCTAGAAAAAGTTGTGCGTTTGTTTGTCAACACAATACTTGGATTGATGATGCGATGCAATTCCTAAAGATATATACTAGTTGATTGAGTCTACCAACAATCCTGTAAGTACACGTGGACTGTGCCGTATTCATCTATGGAAAACACGAAACAGACAAGACACGACCCGGTTTCTTTGGTCCTTTATTCATCAAGAGGAGTAAGATTCGGCGTACTGGAATTAGAATGAATAAACGGCGGCACATTGCCGCATACGACCTGATGATGCAAGTAATAGTGATCTACGCGAGACGCTGGCAAAGTACGTTATGCGACCTGCAACAACAGATTATGGGCCGGATTAATCAGAACATTCTGAGATCTTTTGATCTCTCTATGCTTCCATGCGCGGGCATCACCATGACCATCACGAGAGGCATCTCGTTAATACCCGGACACGTTGCTCGACTGTATGCCACAACTTTTTTACGGAAGAATATTTTTATTCTACGATTTCATTATTCCATCAGTGCATTTTCTCAAGTATGTGTTTCAAGTCGCAGTGTGGCAGTTGCAAGAAGGCGACGTGGCAGGGGTGCGGAAGGCATGTGGATAGCGCTTTGGCCGGGGTTCCAATGGACGAGCGCTGCAAATGCAAGGTAATATGTTTATTTTGATTGAAAAATACTTTATATTTATGTACCAGTGCTACTGTTTGTGTCGGTACGAAGTTGTCCGGACGCGTTCTTCACGAACACGTCATGTGGTTTGATCATCAAGGAGTGGTCATTGAATGACCACCACGGCTGACTCACTCGCCTAGTATGCAGTAGCATGAATGAATAATGGGTTATGTTCCATACTATTACTGACCTGATACGTGATATCGAATTTCGATATGCAGCCTTCCACTCAAGCAGAGTTTGACAGTGCTCATGGTGCCGGAACTTGCCAGTAGGCCTTGGGTTGAAAACAAAAAAAGGGAGTTCGTTTCCTCGTCCTTGGTTATCATCGACGTTAATATAATCGTTATCGCAGCACCACATGGACGATATACCGTTTTTTCTGTTGTTTAGCGTTATGTACATTAATAATAGTGTTATTGTAATAAGGAAAGTATACATCGGTATCTGCCATCTTGAACAGTCTTGGGGGTGACGACTCCTACAATCTGTAAGCCAGCTTGACAGCAGATGTGTGATATTCTTTGTTCGAGGGTGTGTGTGCCACTGTCATTTTCAGGTGGCTGTGTTGTCATCTCTACTAAAATTTTGCCCCCTTTGGGCACTAGGATGTCCCTCATTTGCTGCAAAGCTGGCACAGTCCAGAAGGAACTGGCAAGAGTTGCGTTGCACTCGTCTTCTTCCTCACGAAATAGTATTGCATCAAATTGTGAAAATGGAGCTTGTACTACTGCTTGTAACAAGCCAGTAGAACCAAATACCTGTGGAAGTATAATGGTGTATAGACCTCGACTGCTGGCCTTGTTTGTGTCTGTATCTGCACCTACTGTCATCAGACCCGAGCTAAAGAGCGTCTTTGTTAGAGCCCCATCCGCGCACCCAAGATGCAGAATCCTGGCACCAGGGTGGTCATCGTCTGCCTTGCCTTGTCGAGAAGAATTGATTCTGGGGAAAGAACAGGATGCTGGCTCTATGGCCCCGCTTTCGAAAAGCCAATCAAAAAAATCCATACCTGGCGGTGGCTTTCCTGACTCTAAAGCCACCTGGTAGCCATCTTCAGAATCGGAGATGGATGAGGCATACTCTTCTCTCTCTTCGTCAGGGAATTCACCCCAGCCAAGTGGCGTGTCTCGTTTTTCTAAACGTTCTCGTAGCTCGAATAATGACTCTACAGCAAATGTGGGCACACAGCCTTTTGCTGGCCGAGTCTGTGCCTGAAGCTCGTTACCACCCCCGAGTATCAGGCAAGATGCAGTGCCCGCAGCATTTCCACATTCCACGTCCTCCGTGCTATCTCCAACCATGAGCAATCTAGATGGAGGAATGTTCCATTGCTGCATGATGAAAAGTACGAGTCTCAGAAACAAGGCAATGTCAGAATACACAAGAGAGAATAAAACAAATACCTGTGCAAAATGAAGCAGACACCGTTTATCAGGCTTGACAAAATCGAACTCTCTCGTCATGAGAATGTCAAAAACATCTCTGTAATGGGATCCGACAGCATCAAAAAACGCATCCATGCTCTCAACAGTATTCCTGGTCACCAGGCCTACTTTCGTGCCTGTGAAATCCCTGTGAAAGCTCAAAAAATCAAAGAGCTCCTTCAACCCAGGCATCCCCCTAGAGGCTGCAGCGGCACGGGCCTCAATTTCTAATATGGTATCCATGCTGTTGAGGATTCTGTCGCCCTCGGTCCAGGTCTCCATCACTGTGAACAGGTCACCGCTCGGTACATCAAGGCTTTTTCTCATCAACTGATAATCTATGCAGCTTACGGACAATGTGCCATCCTACATACATATCAGGTTGTATTTAATTATCTCAGATGCAATCTCTAGACAAGGCATGTTCCGTAGTGGCCTAAAATCCTGAGAGTGTCGCACCATATCAAAAATTATCCCCTTGTACACGAGCGGTGGTTCTCGAGTCTCTGCAGTTTCTCTTATAGCTCTATTACTTGTATTGTAGTGATTTTTATGCCTATGTATAACGTTTTTGTACACATTTTGTCCGGTACATTTCCGTCTGGAGGAATCACCAAACTCACAGTGACACGGTCCGCTCAGCAGCATCCGTCCCTGCTGTCGCAGCCCTGTTACTGCTGGATAATGCCATGCGGTGGTTATTGAACCCCTGTGCATCATCGATCGATTTAAAATCTAAAGAATGTAATAAAGAATGCATCGTTCACAAATCATATCAGGATGTTTCATACGCAACTGCATGGAAAGCAGGTTGATCAATATTGATTCATGATTTACATGCCAGCAAACTCACATACAAGTAGAATAAATACAGAGGCCAATTATCGCATCATTCAGAAAGGCAACAATCAAGACCAAGCAAGTCTATACTGCTTTCGACCCAGATCCTTGAGATTTCTCTCTTAGGGTCACAACACTATACGATATTATTCCCAGGGATGTCACTAGCACACCAAACAATTTAATTGCAGGATACTGCTCATTCAAAAACTGCCAGCTTATAACAAATATTGAAATTGTTTTCAAGTGTCCCATCACCTGTATGCATTTTGAAGCGCTTGTAATGAAAAGTGCGAGGGTACTCAACAGGCCAAGCATCCATACAGCTCAAAGAGAAGGAAAACAAGCACGTCAAAATGCGGAATTATCCACGTACCTGGAAAGAGACGGCTGAAAACTTGCCGAGACACAAAAATTGAGATATGTTCACAACAATCGCAAGGGAGCATGATAAGAGCAATACTGACATGGCATTCATGCTCCAAATATACGTGGTCACCCAATCCCCAGCCACAGCCTTATCTACAAATGGCGCAACAGCGAGTAGAACCACCGAAGATACAGGAGATACGATGGACAGCAACTCCATAGACGTTAACTTATAATCTTGTTGTAGCTTTCGAACCAGTACTTGTTGCAAGCAGCTAGTGACAACAGATAGCAGAGCAATCAGTAAACCTTTCAGTGTCAAATTCAGCTTGAAGTCGTTGATCGTGCTGCAGCAAGACAGAAGAAGAATAAAAACAAGAATCGCTCCGACTCAAACATGCACCCAAGACCAAACGTACACAATACCAACGCCAAGGACAGTCACCACAGTCGACACGATGGACAGTTTCGACATGCTGGACCCCATCAGATACCACTCCAGCATTGCCGTACACGGAACAATCAGCAACTTTGCAATCTGCATGCATCTAAGTAATGCATCTCACTTTTGTTTCGTCTGTTGTATTCAGTATTCATTCAAAGAGATACAAATGTGCATGCTTTAAAGCAGCATACATGGAAGCAAAAGCAGCAAAAGCAGTAAAAGCAGTAAAAGCAAATAGAACTAACTCAGAGACACATAACACAACACAAAATAGAGACGCACTTGATAAAATGTTACCGAGTTCACCAGCAACGACAAGTTCAAGGACACAATGGACGCGCAGGAGCAAAACACAAAGAAAGCCAGTTCTGCAGCAGCACACTTGAAAATGCAGTCAGATTGTACGAACAAACTACGCTCAACCTAGCCCTACAGTATGAATCAATTTCATGCAATACTGACTATAAAACCAAACTTCTACGGTCCACGATTGACCATGGGTGTTCCCGAACAACACAGACGCCCTTCATTGGTCCTATGCGATTCAAACCTTGTCCCCCCCTATTCATACCTCGAATGCCCATGCTCTCCTTTTCATAAGGCCCTTTGTATGATAGAATGAATATTGCTCCAGCTATCACGTGCATCGTCGTCAGACACGAAGCAAAGTGAAAATCGTACTTTTGCATCAGAATCTGATTGACAAAGACGATCGCCACAGCACTGCAGACGTTCAGAGCGAAAGAGGCGTATTTAGCCCCCATCATTGTTCCTCAACTTTTTCCAAATTTGTTCCAAATTCAAATAAAAACTTTGGATTTGAAATCCATGCGGACCATCAAGGGGCTATGAGGAAAGGGGAGATCTGGCAGGCAGGTGCGCACATGGGACCCCATGGCCATGTGCTATACGTATAGGGTACCGCGGTATACCGGGCACGCGTATACCCTGCATGCAGGATGCAGGGTAGCCATAGGGTAGCTGACTCTCGAGGCAAGACGTCCGGCATACCGTTTCCTTTTCTATGCACGTCGGTATGTACACGTGCGTGTTTCTCTGGATCGTTCACGACTCTGCCCGGCTCAATGCATTGCAATATCCAAAACAGTGTTTTGGTTGAAACCACCAATTTTGCAAGCACCAGTTTTTGACATCCCGAATCAATTAATCAAAGGTAGAATAATAATCATTTTCACATATTACCGTAAATTTCTACATCCATCACTCGAAAGATCAACCAATCATCATTCATTCACATGAAAATCAAACTGAACCCTTGTTCTGTCCAAGCATGGACCCAAAATTTGGGAATCGGGCCTTGGGCTTCTTCAGGGTACCATCTTCACCAATCTCTGCTGGCAGAGCCGCAGCAGAGTTTGTAAATAACTGCAATAAAGAAACAAAAAACTAATCAGACCATAATATTAATGTTATGCCGTATTGCTTAACGTTGCTTTTCGTATCACATACACACAAAGTCACAAAGGCAGCAAGATCAGAATACCACCGTACATCTAACACTACAAACGCCAGAATGGGCGATAAATCGATCGTTCCTCCCAAGGGAGGTATAATTCCTCGGAATAAATTCAGGTAAGGGTCACAAATAGTCGCCAGGGGAGTGACAATTGCTTGTGGGGGATTTGGAAACCTGCATCATCACATTCCCTTAGATTTGGTTTTCTTTCCACTTTCCACGCCACTCTATACACGCATGCTCCTTCATTCACATCTCATAACATGCACAAATATCCATGTCCTTCTTATTCGTATAATCTTTCTCTCAAATACACAGACACCCGTCGACAAAGCAGAGACGGCCAACCTGAGGCTGAGGACAACGCACCAAGTCAAAACCAATCTACCAATCAGTGCAGCATTATAGAGACTCAAAAATTGATTAATTCCAGTCGTAATAACTTGCTCTGCGACTCCATCACCGGGAATAATTGCAGCGAACGGCCGTCCTCTCAACATGTGAACGGCGCTGTTTGGCACTCTGCTACGAACAGATATTTCAAATCCTCCGTCTGGCCTGCAGGTTCAAAGATGATGTTTATCTATATATCTATCAAGTCAACTATATATCTAATATACAGATATATCTATATAGATCCATCGATAACGGCAACACTCTGTTCAAAGAATGACTCAAATCGTACCGATCACTTTGTTCCAAAATGGCAGCATTGCCATGGCATATAGATCCACCAAACATGTCTATTTTCTCTCTTTCTTGAATCGATTATTCTTCTTAATAAATTAATACACCAGTACGACTTGTAGTGTGAGTTGATTGAAGAGCATTCCTTACCTCAAATCAACCATCCACAATCTCTAAATCTTCTGGGTTGCTACCAATCTGATTTGATTTGATTTGATTCGATTCGATTCGATTCGATCAGTCATGCACCGCAACACGAAAATAAATAATGGAATCTTGCCATTCTCACTTGCCTCTTCCGCACAATACGGCAGAAGAAAGAGAAGACCAGCCCAGATATTTGTAGAGTTACAGCAGATATTTTATCAGAATCAAATAAAATCGTTCTATATGTTTACGCCATCTGCCCTCTAAGCAGCTCCTTAATCTCTTCTTTCGTGCACAATTCCATTGGACTCTTCCCTTCCAAATCCTTCACATTTGTATCTGCCCCGGCTTGCAGCAATTCTTCTACTTTTGGTGCATCATTTTCGCTGCACGCCATCAGCAGGAGCAGATCTACTGGCTCCAACTCAGCTGCACAGCGACATACGTTCATCATCACCACACATCCTTTACATATATGACAAACAAAGACCCTATAAAACCACCATTCTACGTACACTCGAGCATCTTTTCCAGCCTATCATATGTACCCTCAGCAGCAAGCATCCCCATGTAGTTAAAGTAGTCTTCCACCTCTTGAACTTCAAAGCTGCTCCTGGTCAGCCCGGCTGCACCACATTATTATCAGCGTCACATACAATTAGAGCACAGCAAATAGTACAACCGAGATACATAGATTGACGGCACCGTCAATATCAATATCAATCACCCACATCTGAAATCATCTTCCTGATCCTTATTCTTGTTAAAGTTGAAGAACGCGCGGCACTTGGCACCATTGGATACCACTTTACCACTCAATCTCTGACCACCTCGCACAGACCTTGAACTTTGCACCCTCCCTATTCGAGTGGCAAATCGAGTTGCCGCCCGTGTCGAAATCATCATCATCGTTATAAGCTTGCTGCACAACAAGGAGCGATCCTTCTTCTCTCTCTTCCTTCTTCTGTTGCTACAGACGTATCCTCAAGATTCAAATTATACTATACTACTGCGACAATGCCTCAGACAAACCGCAAAACCAACCAGCAGCAGTCACTGCTGCTATCGATTCTCAGTACAACCCAACGATCGCTGCTTCAGCTAGCTACTCCCGTTGAAAGACCACGGCGGATTACACACAGCGAATTCAAAATAATCGATTAATTTCTATGCTTCTTTGACCCTTCATTCTCCCTGTACAGACCACATTCCCTTCAGGATCGGATCGGATTCCACCCAAACCATCGACCCGCCACCACCTTATCCTGCCGAGCTCGGGCTCTCTGGGTGGCCATGGCCAGACCACAAGGGTCTGGATTTCAGTCTCGAGAGATCGACAATGCGACACACAAGGGCACGTGGCTTGGTCTTTCTACTTCAACCCCTGCGTATAACAATGATCGGATCCCGGCTATCGTTGCTCGGTGCCCGACCGTGCCCATTGCCACTCCTGCCAAAGATGGACGGTGGGATTGATTTTGCGAGCGAGGTGCGCCTTATCCGGCTACGTCACAGTGCATGCAACACCCCAATCTCGCATATATTCCCCATACCCTCGGCCAGAAAAGGCATTAAAATAATTTTATTAACTCTTAGTTTGTTAAGGATTGATCAGTCAGGGAATATCTGCGCATTCTTAGTCCGTGTAGGTTCATCTCTGCTACATTACACTTGCTTGACAAGAGAGGAACACGCGTGCCAGGTGTATCTATTGAGCCCGCAATCGAGTTGAAGAGCATCTGAATTGCTTTGTTCAACTAAGAATACGAATCGAGTTACTTTGCGTGGTTTGGTATCGCGTAGAGTATCTGTCCGTGTGTAGCTGCTGCTGCGAACTCCTACTGTAACGAGATCGAGACGTGACCATGTTGCGTGCCCCTTGCTGCGTTGTGGGTCAGGCCAAGGTGCCGGGTGTGTTGGATGCGAGGCATCAGCAACAGGTGAGAATCAATTCATTGATTGGTGGTAAAGAGTCTGTGAGATGTTATTGTTGTTGTTGTTGTTGTTGTTGTTGTATAGAGCAAGGGGGTACACTTCTTCGTATGATGGTGGTGAACATCAACAGAGTGTTGTTCCGGCCGCCCTGTGTGCGATCGGGGTCGGAGAGAGGGGTTGATGGGGAGAGTGCGGGGGCTGATGGGTGTGTGTGTAGACAATGAAACGAAATCAAGTAGATCTAGTAGTGTTCATGCGGTTATTGCATTGTAATGATTGACAACATAGATACTAAGTATTGGTATTATGATGGTGTGCTGTAGTTTGGAAGAGGAGGCGTTTCTGCCAAGCAAGTGAGGAGAGCTCAAGTTGTGAAGAAGGTGGCTATTCGTGCTGCTGCGGTAAGTTTTTGCTGGTATGGTTGCTGCTTATCACCCTTCTTAAATCTGTTTTGCTCACCAGTTCGCTAATACAGTACATGTATGGCCCATATACTTTTCTTCATATGCTTTTCTTCATATGCTTTTCTTCATATGCTTTTCTTGCCGTGTTCTGCAGGCAATTGAGAAAGAGGAATACGTCGATGCTGTGCCAAGCTCGCTGCTTCGACCCGGAGTTGATGATCCAAATAGCATGCGCGGAAGGTTCGAAAAGGTGATTCGCGATGCGCAAGACTCGATCTGCAATGCAATCTCTGAAGTGGATGGTAAGCCATTCCGCCAGGATGCTTGGACTCGTCCAGGAGGGGGAGGTGGTATCACGCGTGTGTTGGGCGATGGCAATATGTGGGAGAAAGCGGGTGTGAATGTGTCGGTGGTGTACGGATCCATGCCTGCTGAAGCATACCGCGCTGCTGTAGGTCATGATGTGAAGAACCTTAAGAATGATGATAGGGTGCCATTCTTTGCTGCTGGTATTTCATCTGTGATGCATCCGTGGAATCCTCACTGCCCAACCATGCACTTCAACTACAGATACTTTGAGACGGATGACTGGAACGGTGTTCCAGGACAATGGTGGTTTGGCGGAGGTACCGATATCACCCCATCCTATCTCGTTGAGGAGGATATGAAGCACTTCCATGGGACGTACAAGGAAGTGTGCGATCGTCACGACCCTGAATTCCATCCCAAATTCAAAAAGTGGTGCGATGAATACTTTTTGATCAAACACAGGAATGAGACGAGAGGGTTGGGAGGAATCTTCTTTGATGATTTGAATGACAGGGATCCAGAAAAGATTTTGGCCTTCTCCACAGATGCCGTGAACCATGTAGTAGATGCATATGTTCCGATCGTCAAGAAGCATATGAACGATCCATACACTCCGGAAGAGAAGCACTGGCAACAGGTTCGAAGAGGGCGCTATGTTGAGTTCAATCTTGTGTATGATCGTGGAACAACATTCGGTCTCAAGACTGGTGGACGTATCGAGTCTATTCTGATGTCCCTGCCAAAGACTGCTGGATGGGAGTACGACTACACGCCAGCTCCAGGAACCCCTGAGGCTGAATTCTTAGACGCTTGCAAGAATCCTAGAGATTATGTTTAATAGGTTTCAAACAGAGGATAATGTCATTGTTCTCACCTCTGTCATTGTTTTCTGTGTACTAATGTAACGTGAAATGAAAATATATAATGAAATGAGACATTGCTATCCAAAAACATATGTACATATGGTATGTGGCCTCAGTGCGAATATGCCCATACGAAAAAAAAATAAATCAGTTTCCACCTTCGAGCCCCATTTGCTTGGCAAACTTGATAAATACCTCCTCTAAAGTGGCATTGGATACTCCCCAATCCAGGATGGATAGGCTCTTGCAAGACTGTTGAGCTCCTTCCATGACTGCAAATATCTGGTCCAGGCTAATTTCTTTGCTGGGGAGTTCGTATTTTTGTGTGCCTGCTAGCGAGTAGGTGCGCGTTGCGTTTGGACACATGTTCTTGACAAATTTGGAAACTTCGGCTTCGTACTTGGGGTCACTGGTGATGGTGAAAACAAAGTAGTCGCCATACCGGGCAGTGAGCTCCTTGGGAGCCCCCAAGCATACCAGCTGGCCATCAACAAAAATACCCAGCCTGTCGCACAGCACAGATGCCTCCTCCATACTATGTGTCGTCAGGATAATACCCCGTCCCGGCTTGGAGTCCTTGACCACGCGCCACAAGTTTTGCCGGCTCGCAGGGTCGAGCCCTGTGGAGGGTTCGTCCATGTACACCACCAAAGGGTTTCCAATGAGGGAGATGGCCACTGACAGGCGCCTCTTCATGCCTCCGCTAAACTTGCGCACTTCCTTATCAGCAACGCCTCCATTAAGCAAATTAACAGATTTTAGTGCCGTAGTTACAGCATCTTGGAGCTCCTTACCGGTTAGATTCTTTAACCTGGCATAGAACAACAAATGCTCTCTGGCGGAGAGCCGTCCCCAAAGCAGATTGTCCTGGGGGCACACGCCCATAATATGGTAAATCTGATCCATTTCGGAGGTTATTTCATACCCCTCCACCACAGCTGTGCCACCACTAGGGGACAGAAAGCCTGTCAGCATGTTGAGAGAGGTGCTCTTACCTGCTCCATTAGGCCCAAGTAGTCCAAAGCACTCCCCACGATTCACGGCCAGTGTCAGGTCCTTCACCGCGATCTTCTTCACTTTCCTGCCAAATACTTTTCTAAGATGCTGGATGACAATGGATACCCTATCGCTTGAGTCGGAGTCGATCAGCTTCTGGACCCTCTCACGCTCCATGGCCACATCCTCTGGCTCCATTGCCAGCTCAACTTCCGCATCTTTGGAGTCGCTAACACGAGCTTGTCGTATCTCAGATTTGTATTTCTTGCCCAGGAAAAACAGCGGGTGCCGTGGAACGCCAATACCGCGCGGTAAAACCTGCTCAATGTACCATGCAAGGAGCATAAACACTACAGACTCAACTGCAAATATGATCATCACAGCAACGAGTCCGTTGCCATCGTCATTCAGGTTGCTCCAAGTAATGCCTTCGTTGCTACCGTATGCAGCTCTGAATGCGTACTGTGCAATCTCGTACAGCCCTCGGTACAGCGCAAAGCCTGGGATGAGCTCTAGAAAGATGACCCACCAGTACCCTTCAGCCACAAATTGCTGCAGCAACAAGTATCCCACCAGCCCGGTGCCAAACACGTACAGAAAAGCAGTCACTACGGCAGTCTTGGATGATGTGAAAAGAGCCGAGAACAAAAATGTCGTCGCGATCAGGCAACTGACCCACAAGAAGTAAAATACCAACTGGAACGAGTAGGAGGTCAGCCTGAAGAATGCCAAATTGATGGCAGACCCGATGCCAATCAGGATCCATACGTACACATAGTTGATAACAAAATACCATACATACTGGATCGTCCAGTAAGCTGCGTCGCCGAGGCCGTGCATCTTCATCATGTTGCGTAGCCTATTCTCCTTCTCTGCCACCAGCGTGGACAGCATCACAGGCAGCAGCAGCTGTAGTAACCAGGTATAGAACAGGGTGCCCACGAGTGAAGCGATGTCTAATGAAAGACTGGTTGCCGGTTTGGGCATTTGCATCAGCCCAATCAATCGGGCGATGGCGTCCTCTCCAACCGCCTTCCTCAAAAAGGCATTGGTGGCTGCATTTGCTGCAGCTTGCACTCGCACAATCATTGTCGGCGCGTTCCCTGTCGCCGGAAACCGACCAGTTGAATTATACCAAAGTCTCATTGAGTAAGCACCCAGATCAAAGTCTGTGCCAGAGAAGTCCCATGCATTGGTGAATTCATTGATCTCACTAGTGGAGTTGCAACGAGCCTGTTTATAGCCACAGTACAACAACTCATTGATACCTTGAGCCGACTCCACATATACCTGCTGAGTTTGCAGTGGAGTGACTGTCAATTCATCCCCTCCAAGATTTGTAGAAGATTGGGATAAGACCTGGCGAACTGCCTCCAGTGCAGCTTGTGAGCCAGGAGCTGATGGATCTGATGTCAGCAGTGACAGGGAACCATTATAGTCCGTGGTGGGTACAAACGCAGGTTCTATATAGTAGTCATAGTTCGGAAACTTTTGAAAAGTCCCAAGCGTCGCACCAAAGAAAGACAGTGCGCCAACGTAGAGTGCCCCATTCTGTGCCCCTTGGAGGGCAAACCGACGAGCAGCCTCAATCTCTCCCGGCGTCACATCTGGCACCGGAAACAAGTCGATGGAATCCACAACAGCCTTTTCACCAGTCAGTAACATGGCTGCATCCGGAGACCAGGGGTGCGCCAGGTATCCGGGGCTGGGTACTTGCGCCACAGCTGGCCATATCGAAGGCTCCTCCACAGCACAGAATGAAGCTTGTCTCGCAGAGCTGTACTGGAAGCCGCATTGATTTTCATCATACGTCTCACAACTATCGTATGTCACACACGGATTGTCTGGCGTCGCGTCTCGACAAGTTTTCTCCCCATTTATATCCGTACAGCACCTCAAACACAAGCACCCACACTTGCTATCCGGGGTGTCAATCGCAGCATTGATTAGGAGCTGAAGAATGTACAGCAGAAGGCAGAAGCAAACCGGAGTGAGCACTATAAATATATTAGTACAAACAGAGCGTCTCTGTTGCGCCGCATTTCTCCGAAACAGAGCCTTGGCTTGCGTCCCAAATGATGTCTGCAGAAGGCAAAACACAGTGTTCACATACTCTGCCTCACACTCTCTATCCCTTGCTACGTGGGTATCTTGTACATATGTTACACTCAATTCTAGTATACTTCGCCCTTGCGCAGCTGAAGCTTCAATTCTTGCGAATGGTCCGGCTCAGCAACGAGGTTGACGAACGACAACAGACTGCCTTGAGCACAGCTCAACAAATAATAACGAAGACCCACCTGATTCCCCTTCCGCCTCCCAGAAGCTACACCATTTGCCTTTCTATCCCCGTTTGGCTGTCTTTTGATAGAAGCGTTGGTCTCTGTATCCATTATTCCACTAATTTTGTAACTCTTTTCTTTCTACCACCAGAGCAGCAACAGTCTCTCCCCTCAGTAACAAAGGTGCTATTTACGTCCAAATCAGCCCCTCTACCATCCACATTCCGCTTCAAGCGCCTCTTTATTTATACAAAAACGTATGATACTTTCAATTAGTCCAGAATTCCAGGTCAAAAAGAGTCGCTCGTCTTGAAAACCACGAATAGACACCCTCCTTGGATGCTCAAAATGCAGCCGCGTTCGCCCAAGATATCAATGCTGTGTAAGCAAGGAAAATGACATTCGCTGTGACTAATTATTATAACAATTTAGGAACAGTTACCAAGGATTAGAATCTGAAACTGAAAAGGTATCTGTTGGCCCTCCTGTGCCCTCAACGGGTCAATGGCGACCCAGTGCTGAGACCCTCGTTCGATCGATTGGCCAATGGGAGGACCACACATGCCATCTCCAGATTCGAGTACCCCATGGTAATAAGAAAGCACATATATATAGGACACGATCAGTAAGTGTGTGTGTAATATGGTACC